>OX645060.1:134001365-135216765 GCA_951905685.1 Eumerus sabulonum | reverse complement strand
ATCTCCAGCCGCCTTAAGAAGCTCAGCAGACAGGCCGTCTGCGCACACGGCTTTATTAGACTTAAGTAAGTCTTGATATCGCTATTTTGACTTCGTCTAGGTCAGGTGCACTGAATTCTGTTTCATTGTCGGCATCACAGCACTACATCCCTGTAAAAACTAAAATAATGATCGCCAAGAATATGCTGCTTCCAGGTCTTACACATGGTTGCGAAGTTGTTTGCAATTTAGATTTCAGATCTTAACCAAGATTTAGTGAGACTTTTAACAGCATTGCGCGCTTCATTTTGAACAGTCGTAGGCACAAGCATATCTCCAGCTACTCAAAGACCATTTTTGGCTGCACATTTGACAAGACCTTCGTCTACCACCACACCCGACAGCCTAATTGCCTCTTCAATAAGTTGACTTTCCCATTATCTGAAATAGTAATGTGCTGCTACAAATATGGTTTAAAATATGTATGCATTTTGAAAACGTCAGCGAATGATTGGATTCTAAGAGCCACCAGCTCCGGGTAGACGTGCCACCTCTAACCAAAAAGAGCCTTTGAAGCCCTTGCATGATTGGTGAACCATTCAGTAATGATATTGACAAATCAATGTAACGACACCCATGCCTATGTACATATTTTATTTCAAGTGTTCACAACCAATCAATCCTCTCAATCTCTCCAACTACCTTTAATCGGATTACTTTTGCCAGAGGCCTTGACATCTAATGACGAGTTGACTCACATAAGAGAGTAGCAAAAAAACAACAAACTCCATTAGATCCACGAATCGCTTTCAATCAGCTTTATCAAATTATGTGCGACTGTCTAGGCACACAAATTCGCTCGGTCTGAACGACTCGTATTGCCTAATTTGGAAGCTCTGGTAAAACAGAAAAACAAAAACAGGAGTAGACAGCTAGTGCACATGGTACTTCTCCATTAGCTACCATTCGGTTGTCGTGCCAATTGGATAATTTCGCGCAACTCATACCATTCAAATTGGGAGATCAAAGTGAAGAAAATATGAAATGAATGCCTCCCAAAACGTTCTTCCCCAAATGGTTTCCCTAAATATGTACACTTCAAATGATGTCCAAACATTCTCTATATGCCGTCCTGTCATTTTCATTCACAATTCGATAGATTCGTGGATAATTGATCGAATTATTCAACGCTTCACCTAGTGCATGCAATGCTAATCGAGGTGTCCTGGTCCCGAGCAATTGGAAATTAACAAAAATTTAAAATAAAGACAAAACCGAAAATCATACAGATAGCATAACCTAACTGGCTTAGTAGTCGTTTTTCCACCTGTCTACAATCCATTTATTCGTTAATCAATGTACACATAAGGGGAAGAAACATACCAATACCCAGTTGGTGAAACAACGACAACGCTAAAGCGATGACGACGATGAATGCACGACCACCTGACATATAGACAACCTCTTTCTATCCCGCCCCCAATATGATGACGATGATGATCGGCTTCATCTAGGCTGTCCGAAACTAAACGAGAGACAAGAGAGGTAGAAAAAAAAAAATCAGCAAATATGTGAGGAAGGAATTCCAGATACATATTTGACGTCCCAACGTGCAGCACAATCTACTGTACAAATTCCAAGTCGCCTTTCCATATTCGTTAGGCACGAGATACGACAATAAAGTACGAAAGAGCGAAAAACAAATAGTACGTCGAGCAAAGAAACACTACAGTGCTGTATGCAATAAGGTCTTTGCCGAATGGCGTAAGTAACACCATCATCATCTCAATCGTCATCATCATGGGCATCGTCGTCGTGCTCGCTGTCGTCATGTCACCATCACGCAATTTTCCGATCAGGTTTTCTAGCATCAGCTTTAAGTAGTAAAGTACCCGTGCTAGGTTCTGCCTGGAATAGATGTAGAAGCCTTGCCTACCGGCTAAGTGGAAGAGAAGTATCTACATATATTCAACTCTGTACTGTTCTATTCGGTTCGGTTCGTTTCTTCGTTTCTGTAGCGTATGTAGGTCTCACCCATATGTAGTATGTATCTTTGAGAAAACTAGGCACATAACGGTAAGCAAAGATGGATAGAAATTTGTACAAGATCGCTTCTTATAGTCAATGGGTCAAGTTGGATTGTTTGTGTATAGTTGTTACGGTATGGCTGCTATCTATCTGTGGAGTATGCATCGTCGTTCTACGGAACGCACAGAACAAATAATTCATGAAATGCATTTCCGCTTTCGCATATTTGTCAAACGACGGCGCAGGGAGTAGCTGATCTCAACTTATCGTTTCTGGCCATTACCGATGGTATGGCAAAAAACCCACAACACTCATAAAAATCACAGGAATACAGGTACAAGTATCTCTGCTTCCTCTTAGTATTCCAAATTGATTCGTAGAATTGCTCCAGAAAGACTTTCTTTCAATTAGCTTCAATCGCACTCCGTCCCGCGGAGTACGGTGCTCTTTTTTTCAAGCGGGCGGAATGATAGCAATAATAAAACCAATATCGAGTATGGTATCCAGCGAAACTTGAGGCATTAGTATTCATAATGCCAAGTTTGCTGCGTTCCACAAATTATGGCATTATGTTACCAATGAATGCTATATACGAATTGGACCTGACTTGAATACGTGTGCAGGCTCAGCGCAGGGACCAGGCTCTTTTTTTTTCGGATAACAAGATGGTTACCTTCCTTAGTTAAGTATAACACTTGTTCTTGACATAAGTTGCTCTTGATTGTGCGAGGCTTACCCAGAGCGCGGGTAATTCCAGTCATTCTGTTTTTCGATAGGATTCACATAGATACATATGTATATTTGAACGTACGTTCAGTTCTTCAGTTCTTATGTATGGTTGTTGTTGTTGATTTGATTTTTTTTTTCGTTATCTTCATGCGCTAGTTCGAGATCGACGTGAACTCTATGCGAACGATTTCTGATTAAGATTTTTTTCTGCCTCAGAGTAGGTAGTTCGCGTACTTGGTTTGTGTTGATGCAGAATTAATCCGAATATTTTGCAGTGAAATTCGATGAAAGATACTTGTACTGTTAATATTGCTATCCGTTACGATTCAAATTGAAATTCAATTAAAAGTATACTGGAAAATGGATATGTGGATAGGTGATGTGATGAGTGTGGAGCTGTTTGCAAAAAATATCATTTCGTGGGATTGAGGGGTATAACGTGTAGGTGTCCGATATCTACGAGATCTTGTACTGGTAATGAGTGTTGTAAACAATTGCTAAGTGTTTGAATCGAGACCCAAATCAAACTTGCTTCCGCAGATGTAGGTACATTTATGGATATAAAAAATAATTTTCAAAATTCAATGTTGGAGTAAAATAAAAATTACTCAAAAGCAAATTATCAGTCGATAACTTGCTGATGGTGTAGGGCTGGTGTATGGAATTTTGTACAATATCATAAATTTATTAAGAGATAAGGACGGGTGGCAAAGGACTAACAAAGGCCTCGTAGGGGTAGCTTCTATACGACGGATGCTGGTCTGCTAAAAAGCGAGAAGAGCCACCGTAGTCGAACATCTTGCGGCACTGTTAGAAAGTCCTATCCCCACCTCCTCGCGGTGCCATCTGGAGATTTCCTACGGAAATTGCAGACGGGAAAGGGCGACTGGCGAGCCGCCTGCGCCACAAAAAAAAACAGGATTAGTCGGTTGGACTAGGGCCTAGTAAGCCGTAACCGTAAATAAACCACAAACTCCGACACAACCACAAGCTTGCAAAAAACGGAAAAAGGACAATGATCTTCGGCTCTGTATGTGGAATGTTAGGTCTCTAAACAGGCCACGTGCAGCCGAACAACTCGCGGACGCCCTAGACCGCTATAAAGCAGACATAACCGCCATCCAGGAAATGCGATGGAATGAACCAGGTATAAAGCGGATGAAAAACTGCAATATTTACTACGGCGACTGCTACAGGGAGAGAGCACAATGATTGTTCGAGGTGGACTAAGACAAAAAGTCCTAAGCTTTCGGCACGTGAGCGAACGTCTCATAATAATCCGTATCAACGCTAAATTTTTTAACATCTGCCTGATCTGCGTCCACGCCCCCACGGAAGACAAGGATGACTCCTTCAAAGATGAGTTCTACGATCTCCTAGACAGAACGTATGCCCAATGTCGCGAAACCGCTCGTGCTTTTACCGATCGCGTCTCCCTTAAGCTCTCCAATATACACCTCAATCCCCCGCACTATCAATAGAACAGCACTGGAGCCTTTACAAACAAGCTCTGAAAAGCTCTGCATCCGAAGTCTTGGGTTTCAAGGCTCCACCACGAAGAAACACCTGGTTCGATGACGACTGCAGGAGGATTCACACAGCGAAGCAGGATGCATATAAGGCCTCGGTGCATAAGAGCAGTTCGTGAGCTCTACGAGTTAAAAAGAAGGGAGGAGCATAAGCTTCTCAGAAAAAAGAAGAAAGAGCACGAGAAGCGCGCAATTGAGGATTTGGAGAGGTGTTACTGCAGGCGTGACGTTCGAAAGTTTTATCAACAGATAAAGCGAACATGCCAAGGTTATAAAGCCAAAACGGAAGCCTGCAGGGATGAGAACGGACACCTAGTAGTAGAATCGCAGTCGATGCTGACAATATAGAAAAACCCCTTCTGCAGACTGTAGCAGACTGCATAACGGTGATGTTAGTCAATATACCGCTGTCAAGCAGAATGATCCATTTCTAATCGACGAAGACAGCAGAGAAATGCGTTCCCCTGACCTCGACGAAGTTAAGATTGCCATATCGAAGCAAAAGTCGAATAAAGCTGCTGGCGCAGACGGACTGTCTGCTGAGCTCTTCAAGGCAGGTGGGGATGACCTGGTTAGGAGCATGCATCAGCTTATCTGTAAGATATAGTCAGAGGAAAGCATGCCCGAGGAATGGAGTCTGAGCATCGTATTCCCGATCCACAAGAAAGGAGACCCCTCTGACTACAGAGGAATAAGTCTCCTTAACATCGCCTACAAAATCTTCTCTGCCGTTTTGTGTGAACGCCCGAAGCCTTTTGTAAATAAGCTGATAGGTCCTTATCAGTGCAGATTCAGGACAGAGAAGTCCACCATCGACCAAATCTTCACACTACGGCAGATCTTGGAAAAGACCATTGGATTCCAAGTCGACACTCACCACCTATTTGTCGACTTCAAAGCCGCGCACGACAGCGTAATTAAAGACAAGCTATACAACGCTATGTCTACCTTTGACATACCTGCTAAGCTCGTCAGACTATGCAGGATGAATTTGGAGAATGCTCGCTGCTCCATCCGAATCGGTGAACACCTTACCGATAGTTTTGATGTCAAAAAAGGATATAGGCAGGGCGATGCGCTGTCGTGTGATTTCTTCAACATCATATTGGAAATGATTGTGCAAAAAACACTGGCCAATACAATAGGCACAATCTATTTCAAGTCCTCGCAACTCCTTGCATACGCCGTCGATATTGACATAGTAGGTAGATCACAGCGAGATGTCAATGAGGCGTTTACGAGTATTGAGATGGAGGCGGCGAAAATTGGTTTGGCGGCCAAAACTAAATATATGCTGTCATCAAAAAAGGACGCTCACCACCGACGTTTTGTTTAGAACGTTTGTATTGGCAGATATAAGTTCGAGGTAGTTAAGGACTTCGTCTACCTTGGCTCCGTAGTTACCTGGAACAACGATATCAGTTCCGAAAACAAACGCATAATCACTCTTGCCAATAGCTGTTTCTTTGGGCTCAGGAGGTTATTGAGTAAAAGAGCCCTCTCCCGAACGACAAAGTTGATTCTATATAAGAGCCTTACCATCCCGGTCCTGTTGTACTGGGCAGAAGCATGGACACTATCAAAAGCGGATAAGGAGGCCCTTGGTCGGTTCGAGAGAAAGATTTTGCGCGTGATTTTCGGGCCTATAAACGCAGACGGGGGATGGAGGAAAAGATTCAAGCACGAACTTTACGGGCTGTACAGTGCCATGAGTCTAGTCAGACGTCTACGGATCCAACGCCTAAGATGGCTGGACCATGTAGAGCGATTGGACACCACAGCTGAGGGGGAATCCATCCCCCTCATAAAATCGTGCTAGTTGAAGGGGCATGTTGGTTGAGGCCCAGGTTCACCCCGAACTGTAGCGCTCGTTAAGAGGAAGCAGAAGGACGGATATGTGTAGTTGCAGGAGAACGTGTTTAAAAACTGAATGCTTTTGAGCACTTTCGAAAGTGGTAAAGGTATCAATGGTGGACAAACAAAAGGGAGCCACGTTGACATAAAGCAAATGTGGATTCTTAGTCAACGGGCAAAGGCAGAGAATGAAATAATCTTAAATCGAAAAAAGTATTATGAACCATTCCTTCAAGCGGTTATAAATTCGTTTTTTTTTTTTCTGACATTATTCAGTTATTGCAATGTATCACTAATGTCAACCTTTCCGCTTCTCCGAATTTAAGATCATTTCACGATCAAAGAAGTCAACAGAAGTAAATGTCTCATCATTCGTTAAAGACCGCATTTACCTCTTTAATTTACGACACGCTTACACTTCACGTAGTTAACCAGACCGAGTCGGGTCGGCCCAGAACAACCACCGGTCGCAATGAGTAATCTGACCTATGGCCACCGAACCAGTAGCTGTGCAATACGTTCGATGCGTTTCCATAACAAGGGCTCTAGAACTAATTTCTGCTACTATCGCATCGAAGTTAGTTTATCCGTATGTTTTTAGTTAATCCGTGTGTTACTATGCGTGTTTGAGTTCGTCAATCCAACACTCAACTACAATGGACAAGGACAGTAGAACAAAGATAGAGGAGTGAAGAGAAAACGAAAATACAAATACAATAAAGTAGCCAATGCAATTATAAGGAATATATTCTTGACATTTTTTGCCCATTATCCTTATTTGTGACTAATTAAAAATGACATCCTTCCATGCGACAGGCATCTAGGCATCAAGGCACTAATCCATTCAGCCATTGCTGTCGTAAGCGCTTTACGATTGGCACGCTTGCTATGCCAGTCGCGAAGTACTTGTCTAATTGAGGAATGCCTTCGCTTCCCTTGTAATTTAGATATGGTAATTAGAAATAACTCGAGAGGATTGAAAAAAAAAACGACAAATATCTTTGCTATTTCACTGTAAAGAAGTGGAAGTTACCTCGCTGCTGTCAAGGTCTCTCTGCTAATGATGATAATCACCGAGTCCGTTAAGTAGCACTTCTGAGAGCTGTTTATATGTACAAATGTCAAAACGTGACGACCACAGTACGGTCGTAAAGACCGGCTTCCCAAGTCATTACATAAATATACGAATAGGTTGTTCAGTATCTATGGATGTACATAGTATGTATGTATAATACATAGTACTTATCCAATTCGGCACGGGAGCCTGTTTCATGATTAGGTTTTCATATTTTCCGTTCCATACGGACGATTTGCATGTAGGCATTAAACGTTAGGTTGAAGAGCCACTAAAGGACTAATTGAATAGTTTGTTTTCATTTTGTTTACGATTTCACTCTTGCATGATATTAAATTTATCAGATGTGACGCGTGATTTTGTTTGATAGGATTTCGCAACATGGATGTAGTGACGAGCGTGTATCGATTGTCTCAGTTTGACGTATTGAACGCATCCGGGATGATTTGTGGATTCGCCTTGAAATCAAATTTGTAGCTTGAGGCCGCTTGGTCCAAATATGTTACTTTGACAATAACTCATTACTGAGATGTGACCTAAGTAATTGCTCAATGCCTTTCATATTTTTTCGTAGAGCGTCTTATTATGAGGTAGCTGCGGGCGTTTGAAGATGATATTAAGGTCATTATACTTAATGACTACCTGTTATAGTATTTGGTGATGGACAACAAAGGGAAAAAGTGCCAGACTGGTCAAATCTAAGTATGTATGTTTAAATTAGACGTTTAAGCTTATAAAAGGATTGACATGAAATGAAATTTTTTGATAGTTTGAACCTCTATTCGTTTTTTTTCTTCTTTTTCGGTGCTATAGTTCATGGCGAATACAAGACACCACCTCCGATAACGGACACAGGCTGATTGATCTTGCTACGGTGCGAAATCTCCTTCTAGCCAGTACGCGCTTCCCGCACCTCGATATACACGAAGGCACCTGGCGGTATTTTGATCAATCGACTACCAACCAGATTGATCACATCGCGATCGACGTCAGACACTCCTCCACTATTCTTGTTGTTCGAACTTTCCGAGGGGCTAACATCGACTCGGACCACTATCTTGTGGTAGCCAAGATGCGCTTACGGATATTACGAACGCAATGGAGTAGAGTAAGAATACAAAGTTATGACGTCGGAAAGCTACTATCGCCAGAAACCGCTCGTGCTTTTACCGATCGCGTCTCCCTTAAGCTCTCCAATACACCTCAATCCTCCACGCTATCAATAGAACAATAGTGGAGCGTTTGCAAACAAGCCCTGAAAAGATCTGCATCCGAAGTTTTGGGTTTCAAGGCTCCACTACGAAGAAATACCTGGTTCGATGACGAGTGCAGGAGGACTCATACAGGCAAGCAGGATGCATATTGGGCCTCGCTGCATAAAAGAACAAGAGCAGCTCGCAAGCTCTACGGGTTAAAAAGAAGGGAGGAGCATAAGCTTCTCAGAAGAAAGAAGAAAGAGCACGAGAAGCGCGCGATTGAGGATTTGGAGAGGTGTTACTGCAGGCGTGACGTTCGAAAGTTTGATCAACAGATAAAGCGAACATGCCAAGGTTATAAAGCCAGAACGGAAGCCTGCAGGGATGAGAACGGACGCCTAGTAGTAGAACCGCAGTCGATGCTGAGAATATGGAAAAACCACTTCTGCAGACTGTATATCGGCGATGTTAGTCAATATACCGCTGTCCGGCAGAATGATCCATTTCTTATCGACGGAGACCGCGGAGAATTCTGTCCGACGAAGTTAAGATTGCCATATCGAAGCTCAAGTCGAATAAAGCTGCTGGCGCAGACGGACTGTCTGCTGAGCTCTTCAAGGCAGCTGGGGATGACCTGGTTGGGAGCATGCACCAGCTCATCCGTAAGATATGGTTAGAGGAAAGCATGCCCGTGGAATGAAGTCTCAGCATAATATGCCCGATCCACAAGAAAGGAGACCCCTCTGATTGCGCCAACTATAGAGGAATAAGTCTACTTAACATCGCCTAAAAAACCTTCTCTGCCGTTTTGTGTGAACGCCTGAAGCCTTTTGCAAATAAGCTGATAGGTCCTTATCAGTGCGGATTCAGGCGAGGGAAGTCCACCATCGACCAAATCTTCACACTACGGCACATCCTGGCAAAAACCAATGAATTTCAAGTCGACCCTCACCACCTATTTGTCGACTTCAAAGCCGCATACGACAGCGTAATCAGAGACGAGCTATACAACGCTATGTCTACCTTTAACATACCTGCTAAGCTCGTCAGACTATGCAGGATGACTTTGGAGAATGCTCGCTGCTCCATCTGAATCGGTGAACATCTTACCGATGGTTTTGATGTCAAATAAGGATATGGGCAGGGCGATGCGCTGTCGTGTGATTTCTTTAACATCATATTGGAAATGATTGTGCAAAAATCACTGGCCAATACAATAGGCACAATCTATTTCAAGTCCTCGCAACTCCTTGCATACGCCGTCGATATTGACATAATAGGTAGATCACTGCGAGATGTCAATGAGGCGTTTACGAGTATTGAGATGGAGACGGCGAAAATTGGTTTGGCGGTAAGCGAGGGCAAAACTAAATATATGCTGCCATCAAAAAAGGACGCTCACCACCGACGTCTTGGCCAGAACGTTTGTATTGGCAGATACGAGCTAGTTAAGGACTTCGTCTACCTTGGCTCCGCAGTGACCTGGAACCACGACATCAGTTCCGAAATCAAACGCAGAATCACTCTTGCCAATCGCTGTTTCTTTGGGCTCAGGAGGCAACTAAGTAACAGAGCCCTCTCCCGAACGACAAAGTTGACTCTATATAAGACCCTTACCATCCCGGTCCTGTTGTACGGCGCAGAAGCATGGACACTATCAAATGCGGATGAGGAGGCCCTTGGTCGGTTCGAGAGAAAGATTTTGCGCGTGATTTTTGGGCCTATAAGCGCAGACGGAGGATGGAGGAGAAGATTCAACCACGAGCTTTACGGGCTGTACAGCGACATGAGCCTAGTCAGGCTTCTACGGATTCAACGCCTAAGATGGCTGGGCCATTTAGAGCGAATGGACACCACAGCTCCTGCCCGGAGAGTCTTTGAATCCAACTTCGAGGGACGAAGAAGCAAAGGACGGCCGCACTTAAGATGGCGCACACAGTTGGAAGGGGACCTCAGCCAACTGGGTGTGCGGCGATGGAAAAGGCTAGCGAAAGATCGTGCTAGATGGAGGGGCATGTTGGTTGAGGCCCAGGTTCACCCCGAACTGTAGCGCCCACTAAGAAGAAGAAGAAGTTCATGGCGACCCTGGGCCTCATTTAAAAAAAAAAACCTCTCCAACTGGCACGGTCACGGCCATAAAGCTGGACCGAGATGGTCACTTTGGTTTTTTCATGGAAGGGCTCTGCTTCTCAATTGCCTCCCGAGCCCAAAGAAACAGCGGTTAGCAAAAGTTATTCTGCGTTTGATCTCGGCACTGATGTCATTGCTGCATGTCACTGCGAAGCCTAGGTACATGAAGTCCCTAACCACCTTGAAATTATACCTGCCAATATGTGCGTCCTGGCCAAGACGCCGGTGGTTCGTGTCCTCTTTCGATGACAGCATATATTTCGTCTTGCCCTCATTTACCGCCAGTCTCATCTTAGCCGCTTCCGTCTCAATGCTCGAAAAGGCCTCAATGACATCCCCCTGATTTCGTCCGATTATGTCAATGTCATCGGCATATGCGAGCAGTTGTACGGACTTGAATAAGATGGTGCCACTCATATTAACCAGAGAGTTTTGCACGATCCTTTTAAGGACGATGTCGAAAAAGTCACACGATAGCGTGTCGCCCTGTCTAAATACTTTTTTGACATAAAAGATATCGGTTATCATCCTGCACAATCTGACGAGTTTGGCAGGTATGTCGAAACTAGACATGGCGTTGTATAGCTCGTCTCTATTTATGCTATCGTGGCACCGTGGCGCAGTTAGAACCATACTAATGTATGGAGTGATAGTCTGGTGGACTGCACTGGACAAGACAACATACCACAAACAACTCGAGAAGGTACAAAGGATGGCATGTATGTGCATTACCAGGCCCCTTAGGTCCACACCAACGGCTGCGCTTAACATGATACTAGACCTTACACCTGAGAGCACCGTGGCGCAGTGGGTAGTGTGTTGGCCCCTGACGCCGATGACACCGACTCGAATCCCGACAACAGCCATGTCATCGAACGTGTTTTTCACGGTGCTCCTCCTCAGCGGGGTACTGATAAAACCCCCTGTAGTATAATTGTCAAGAAAAGCTTCTCGAATTTCGCCGTTCGGAACGGGCAATAAACTGTAGATCCCTTTCACTCATGGGAAAATAAGATCCCACACAACATGGGTGATTGAGAGAAGCTCGGCTTTGGTCCTTCATGAACTGTAACGCCAACATACATACTTACATACATATGCAGCCTTAAAGTCGGCAAACAGATGGTGGGTGTCGATCTGGAACTCGGTGATTTTTTCCAGGATCTGCCGCAATGTGAATAATTGATCGATAGTGGACTTCCGGGCCTGATGAAACCACACTGATATGGACCAATCAGTTTATTAACAAACGGTTTCAGGCATTCACACAGTGCAGCAGAGAAGATTTTATAAGCGATGTTCAGACTTAAATATAAATCTATAATAGGCGCAGACAAAGGGGTCTTCTTTCTTGTGGAACCAAGACATTGAATTCGAGAATTTCGAGAAATTAAAAATAGGAAACTTGTTTCTTAGAGCCTTTATCACTTTACTATTGGGCTAGTATGCACGTACAGTGGTGTCCTTATAAATAGCACGCCCTTATTTAAATGTGTATTTGCTTGCAATACACACTGTACTTACAAGCTGCACAGGAGTAAAGCCATAATATCCCAAGGTAGTACCGTTATGACAAGAAGATCCCGTTAGGTTTTCCTAGTTTTGCAATGGTTAGAGTTGGTGATCATTGCAAATTGGATGTTCACATAAATAGCACATATTATGGTGTGTCAGAAAAACAAATATTTTTCACTGATTTAAGTGAGGTTGGTGTGAATCTTTTTAAAGATAGCCATAATTACACTCATTTCTTACACAAATAGGAGTATTTAAAATGGGCAGATGAAAGCGTTGCACGGAGGAAAGAAGGCAAATAGCCGGTACCATGGTACAGGATGGAAAGACTATTTCAGAGGTGGCAAGGACATTAAAGTGCTCTAGGAAGCTTGTTCAAAATGCAATGAAGGTCTTACGGCGCAGCCAATCTACCGCAAATCTCGTAAGGAAAAACAAAGATGGAAAAAAGTACGTGCGAAGGCCAACGAACCAAGAGTACCATCCCAGATACACCATTAAGACTGTCAAGCAGGGCGGTGGGAGCATAATGGTGTTTGCGGCGATGCCATGGCATGGCGTTGGACCAATTATGAAAATAAATGGCATTATGGATCAACATCAGTATAAGCTAATCATGAAGAACAAAATGGAGCGATATACCGACGACTCTATGCTTGTATCATGGATTTTTATGCATGACAATTATCCAAAGCATACTTCGCGGATAGTGAAGGATTGGCTTTCGGAGCGACAAATTTTCTTGCTTGATTGGCCGACCCAAAGTCCCGATCTGAATCCTACAGAGAATCTTTGGAATGATGTTGACTCTTGTTAAAGACTCCAGCTCAAAAAAATTAGAAGAATTTCGACAAACCATAAAGGCTGCTTGGGAAGCTATACCTGCCCAGAAATGTAAGCGCTTAATAGAGAGTTTGCAAAAACCTGGTCAAGAGTGATAAGGAACAAGGAATATCCCACAAAATTTTAATAAAATGTTTACTTATACATTCGTTTTTTTAGAGTATTTATTCATTCTTTTAAGTGTTCCGCTGACTGTGCTATTTAAATGAACAACTACTTATTTATTTTTGCCCATTTTGAATTATTATTTTTGGGTTGATTGAAAGGATTTATGTGTTTTTTTAATAAAGTACATATAAACGCACATCAGTTATAAAACAAAAAAAGCTGAACCTCTTTTTAGACTTTTGGCACAACATAATGTATGAGAACTCACGGGTGTGCTATTTATCTGAACACCACTGTATGTAAGTTGCAAATGAATAAAGAAAATATTTCTCTACTTTAGCTGTGATTTGTAGATACATGTATAGTCTGCAGTCTTTTAGACTGAAATTCATCCTTAATCAAAAAAAAAAAAATCCAACTGATTCACTTCCTATGGCATCCAAATCGTACTGGAACTGGTATCCTTTTTTCTTTATTGAGTGTTGTAATTATATTACTTCTCCCAGCAGAATACTCCATCCAGTTCAGTTTATTCTGTCAATTTATTTTAAATAATCCTGTATCCAGACACGTCACACCCGGTCTATAATCAACCCAAAATATACACTTAACTGCACTAAAGTGAAAGCATAAAGGACAGTATCAACTAGACTACATACTTCCCACTATACAAAAGGCTATAGCTTGCCTACTTACATATGTATATGAGTGGTTTGGATGTCATCCACTATGCCTACAACAAGTGCTATAGAACAGACATTCAAAAGTCCAAGGACATAGTGGTAGAATAGAAAATAATAAAAAAGGAAAAATCCAAAACAGAATAAAATACAATAAAATAGAGAAAAGGAAACAACTCCAGACAGGAGGCCGAAAATGAGATGGCTTGTGAAGGGGCAGGCAGAGCGATGTACAGACAGCGACTAGGGGCCCGGTTGCAAAAGCACCTAATTATAAATGCGAAACAGCAGCGAGACAAATGCTACAGAAAGGACATCGGGCTCAATTGCAATAATGCGGAATTCCCAGTTCTCACTTAGTGGAAGGATCATTGATTTACCCCCATTGCACGATGGTATGCAGTTTTATGTGAGCTGCAACGGTGCATAGTGCGAGTATGAAATGCTTTCGTTCCAAGGTTATTGAATATTATTGTTCAGGACCAACACAAAAAAGGAAACGAAAAGTGAAAACCTTCTAAATGAGAGATGAAAATTATGAAAACGAATTGAAAACTTGAGCAACAATAACAAATCGAGGGAAAAAATATCTTGAGCTAAGTACAGAGCATTTAAGTATGTACATAATATGTACTACATATGTATCTTGAAATTATTGTTTAATTGTTGTGCTATTTGTTGAATGCCACTCGGCCGACTGTGTATTTCTTTTGCCCTTTCAATCTAAATTTTTGTTCTTGGCTGGGGTCTAGTGTTGATGACGTTGACAAATAAAATACATCGGACTCCTCGACTTGACTCAGCCCTCTGGGTCAAGTGGGATGAATATCCGAAATCTCTATTTCAAAGCTATACATTTTATACTTATGGGAGGCAAGAGATTAAAATTAGGATGCGCATCATTAAACAAGTACCAATCGAAAGTGCTCGTGCTTTTACCGATCGCGTCTCCTTTAAGCTCTCCAATACAACTGAATCCTCCACACTATCAATAGAACAGCAGTGGAGCCTTTGCAAACAAGCCCTGAAAAGCTCTGCATCCGAAGTCTTGGGTTTCAAGGCAAAGAAACACCTGGTTCGATGACGAGTGCAGGAGGATTCATA
The DNA here is from genome assembly GCA_951905685.1 of Eumerus sabulonum. NCBI lineage: Eukaryota > Metazoa > Arthropoda > Insecta > Diptera > Syrphidae > Eumerus > Eumerus sabulonum. The sequence goes on along the minus strand of OX645060.1, from coordinate 135,201,995 downwards.
CAGCGAAGCAGGATGCATATAAGGCCTCGCTGCATAAAAGAAGAAGAGCAGTTCGTGAGCTCTACGAGTTAAAAAGAAGGGAGGAGCATACGCTTCTCAGAAAAAAGAAGAAAGAGCACGAGAAGCGCGCAATTGAGGGTTTGGAGAGGTGTTACTGCAGGCGTGACGTTCGACAGTTTTATCAACAGATAAAGCGAACATGCCAAGGTTATAAAGCCAGAACGGAAACCTGCAGGGATGAGAACGAACACATAGTAGTAGAATCGCAGTCGATGCTGAGCATATGGAAAAACCATTTCTGCAGACTGTATAACGGCGATGTTAGTCAATATACCGCTGTCAGGCAGAATGATCCATTTCTAATCGACGAAGACCGCATAGAATTTTGTCCCCCTGACCTCGACGAAGTTGAGATTGCCATATCGAAGCTAAAGTCGATTAAAGCTGCTGGCGCAGACGGACTGTCTGCTGTGCTCTTCAAGGCAGCTGGGGCTGACCTGGTTGGGAGCATGCACCAGCTCATCCGTAAGATATGGTTAGAGGAAAGCATGCCCGAGGAATGGAGTCTCAGCATCCTATGCCCGATCCACAAGAAAGGAGACCCCTCTGATTGCGCCAACTATAGAGGAATAAGTCTCCTTAACGTCACCTACAAAACCTTCTCTGCCGTTTTGTGTGAACGCCTGAAGCCTTTTGTAAATAAGCTGATAGTTCCTTATCAGTGCGGATTCAGGCCAGGGAAGTCCACCTTCGACCAAATCTTCTTGTCGACTTCAAAGCCGCATACGACAGCGTAATTAAAGACAAGCTATACAACGCTATGTCTACCTTTGACATGCCTGCTAAACTCGTCAGACTATGCAGGACGAGTTTGGAGAATGCTCGCTGCTCCATCCGAATCGGTGAACACCTTACTGATAGTTTTGATGTCAAAAAAGGATTTAGGTAGGGCGATGCGCTGTCGTGTGGTTTCTTTAACATCATATTGGAAATAATTGTGCAAAAATCACTGGCCAATACAAGAGGCACAATCTATTTCAAATCCTCGCAACTCCTTGCATACGCCGACGATATTGACATAATAGGTAGATAGGCGTTTGCGAGTATTGAGATGGAGGCGGCGAAAATTGGTTTGGCGGTAAACGAGGGCAAAACTCAATATATGCTGTCATCAAAAAAGGACGCTCACCACCGACATCTTGGCCAGAACGTTTGTATAGGCAGATATAAGTTCGAGGTAGTTAAGAACTTCGTCTACCTTGGCTCCGCAGTGACCTGGAACAACGACATCAGCTCCGAAATCAAACGCAGAATCACTCTTGCCAATCGCTGTTTCTTTGGGCTCAGGAGGCAACTGAGTAATAGAGCCCTCTCCCGAACGACAAAGTTGACTCTATATAAGACCCTTATCATCCCGACCCTGTTGTACGGCGCAGAAGCATGGACACTATCAAAAACGGATGAGGAGGCCCTTGGTCGGTTTCAGAGAAAGACTTTGCGCGTGATTTTCGGGCCTATAAACGCAGACGGGGGATGGAGGAAATGATTCAACCACGAACTTTACGGTCTGTACAGCGACATGAGCCTAGTCAGGCGTCTACGGATTCAACGCCTAAGATGGCTGGGCCATGTAGAGCGAATGGACACCACAGCTCCAGCCCGGAGAGTCTTTGAATCCAACCCCGAGGGACGAAGAAGCAGAGGACGGCCGCACTTAAGATGGCGCACACATGTGGAAGGGGACTTCAGCCAGCTGGGTATGCGGCAATGGAAAGGGCTAGCGAAAGATCGTGCTAGTCGTCGTGAAGCGCCCACTAAGAAAAAGAATCGAAAGTTATCCAAAAGTGGACTTACATTGACAGGTTATTGATGCAAAAATCCGGTGATTATAGTGTCTAACTGATTGACCTTATAGTTTATTTTCTCATATGTATCTGACTCTGTTTCATTTCTCATCTACACGTCTATCTACAGCAGATCCCATCCCAAACATAAATTACTCAATGAACAATCAGGGACGACAGATCGAAATGAATGCAAAGCTTTTGAAAGTCTTTCAGTCTCGGCTACACTAATGATTGAGACAGCGACCAGCAGCTTAACTACAGCCTACAGCTTAGAGCTAACACTTAATAGCTTATAATCAAATGAAGATTGACTTTTAAGATTTGCATAATTAAACGCTACGTGAGTTTAACACTAAGCTGATTGCGACAAATATGCACATACATATGTATATACCGTAAAGTTCAAGTTTGTCTGGAATGTGGAATTCAAGTGTTCTATTCTTGATAGAGGCTACTTTCACTGAACTAGTTAGAAGCCATTGTAACAAGATAAAATCATTAATCACTACAATAGGCACAATCATATGCAAATATGTGCCTACATTAGTGAATACATTCATAAAGCATCTATGCATATAATTAATGGAACTAGCTTTTCGAGTTTTTATTTTGGACAAATTTTATTATTTCTACTGCTCCAAAGGTGAATGGCTTTGGTTTGGACGACTTGTAATAGATGGCAATAATTATATACAAAATAGTTTCCAACTCAGCAATTTAAATGAGCAGTAACTACCGATTTCGCGTACATATGTATAACGGTCATGTCAACATTTCGGCAGGAACCTTGACTCGAATCGTCCCGAGTCGTTGCATCCTATTAAATCGAAAATATTACATTTCATTTTGCAAAATGGCACGACCTTGAATATTGCAGATTGCAGAAGCTGTCTCCAGCTTTCACGTCTTGCGATTGGATACCGACGTACGTAAAATGTAGACACATATTTGGCTGGTTAGTGAGATATTAGAGGGCATGGGCATGGGCCCGGACATACAGGGTCCTGGCGAGATGCCAGCAACGATCCATGTTTAAATGCGCGGGTCAAGTTGACATACGGCCTCCTCGCGGCGCCCTCTGGATAGCCTCTTCAACAACCATTGGGAGGTGAACAAACGTATGCAGCGAAAAAATCCCGACCAGAATGGTGGTTGTGCGGCGGGCTAACAATCCGCCCACGTAAAAAAAAAATTAAACTTATGAATGAGCAAGATGCCTCGGATACACGGACGGATACTCGACGACGACAACGCACGAAAAAGGAACACGATTTGCGAGTATGCTCCTAGAATGTCAGAACCCTGTACACTCCCGGAGCTGCTCATGAACTACAAGGAATCCTCACGCAGTACAAGGTGAATACTACTGCGGTCCAGGAAATACGCTGGATAGGAAACGATATGATTAGGAAGAAAAACTGCGACATTTATTACAGCCGTCACAAAAGGTTGCACTTACTGGGATGCGGATTTGTCGTGGAAAAACGGTTAAGGTCGAAGCTCATCGACTTTAAACCCATAAGTGATCGCCTGGCTGTGATCCGCATCAGAGGCAGATTTTATAACATCAGCCTTATATGTGCACACGCCCCTACCCACGAGGCTGAAGACCTTATCAACGAGGACTTCTATGACCTCCTGGACAACGCCTACGGAGCTTGCCCGGAGTACGATGTAAAAATCGTGCTCGGAGACTTCAACGCCAAAATCGGTACGGAGAACACCCTTGGCGGAGTGATCGGCAAGCACAGACTCCACGATACAACAACAGATAACGGCTTCCGACTGGCTGACTTTGCGACAGCTCGTAATGCGGTGATAAGTAGCACAAAATTCCCTCGCAAGCGAATCGTCAAACATCCTGGATATGCGAACATTCAGAGAGCCAAATGTCGACTCTAACCACTTCCTCGTAGCAGCAAGATTCAGAGCTCCACTGTCCAATGTCAAAAAGCTGCACCAGCCCATCAGGAGGAGGTTTGACATTGGGCGCCTGAGCACACCGGAGGTTGCCAGAGTCTACAGGGAGCAGCTGAGCGAAAGACTCTACGGTATGCCTACGTCGAACACAAATGCCAATAATATGTGGCTGCATTGCCGCTCAGCCATTCAGGAAGTAGCCGAAACCACCTTAGGATACCTACCACCCCCGACAAGAAACGCGTAGTATGATGGCAAGTGTGAGCAGAAAAAGTCAGCAACCGACGAGGCGTACCAAAAGGCGCTGCAGAAGAAAACCAGAGCAGCGCAAGAAGAGTACCGAGCCAGAATAAGGGAGGAGAAAAAACTACTGCGACAAAAGAAAAGAATCTTTGCAGCCTCCCAGCTCAAGGATATCGAGGAGTCTAGGGATAAGCATAAAACACGAGCCTTTTACAAGAAAGCCAAAAGCTTTGCAGGAGGCTTAAAAAAGGGCACCCAGGCTTTTCGAAACTGCGAGGGCAATCTTGTCACCGATCCGCAGGGAATAGTGGATGTATTTAAGCAGCACTTCCAGCAGCTGCTTAACGAGCATGACCAAGAGAGAGTGGTAGGGACCGAGGAAATCCCAACTCCAGCCGCTGAAGTGGTCCTCCCACCCAGCATCGAAGAAGTCGGCACAGCTATTCAGAAGCTGAAGAACAACACGGCCGCAGGCTCAGATGGCTTGCCATCAGAGCTCTTCAAGGCTGGCGGCGATGTTCTGGTAGGGAGCATGCACCAGATCGTCTGCAGAATTTGGGAAGATGAAAGCATGCCAGACGACTGGAATACCAGCTCTATATGCCCCATCCACAAGAAAGGCGATCCTATCTCTTGCAAGAACTATAGAGGTATGTATATCCCTGCTCAATGTCGCATACAAGATCCTGTACAGCGTATTGTGTGAACGTCTAAAGCCGTTTTGCACCGCACTAATCGGCAGCTACCAGTGCGGCTTCCGGCCCGGCAAATCGACTATAGACCAAATTTTCACACTTGGACAAATCCTGGAAAAGACCATCTTTTCATCGATTTCAAAGCCGCATACGACAGCATTCATCGTGAAGAACTGTTTGGCGCGATGGCCGAATTCGGGATCCCGGGAAAACTGATCCAGTTGTGTTGCGCCACGTTAAAAAAAAAGCGATGCACCGTGCAACTAGGTTCTACGACGTCGGAACCGTTTGAAGCATGCACCGGATTTCGGCAAGGTGATGTGCTGTCATGTGACTTCTTCACCTTGGTGCTGGAGCAGATAGTGCGACGGGCAGGCACTATCTTACAAGTCCATCCAGCTGCTAGGATTCGCGGATGATATCGACATCTTCGCGTGTTCTCGCCGTGGCATTGTGGAAGCATTCACGGCGATTGAAGAACAGGCGAAACGAGTTGGTCTTAAGATCAATGAGGACAAAACGAAATACATGCTGTCAAGCAAAAACCAATCCGTCGCTGACTACCTGGCACAAAATATAACAATTGACAGCTATAATTTCGAGGTAGTTATGGAGTTTGTCTACCTCGGGGCAAACGTAAATTCCACAATTGACATCACAGTGGAGATCCGGCATAGAATCGCAGTTGGCAACCGTTGCTACTTCGGCTTGTCCAAACAACTGGGGTCAAAACTCCTCACTCGAAAGACCAAAGTTATGCTTTACAAAACGCTCATTCTGCCAGTCTTGCTGTACGGAGCCGAAAGCTGGACGATAAGCAGGACAGCGGAGCTGATTTTGGGTTCTTTAGAAAGAAAAATTCTGCGCCGGATATTTGGTCCTGTCTGTGAGGGAGGTGAATGGAGAAGAAGATACAACCGCGAACTCTACGAGCTGTACCAAGATGTGCATGTAGTCCGGAAGGCAAGGATCCGTCGACTACACTGGCTCGGCCACATCGAGCGCATGGCTTCAACGCTCCAGCTAAGAGGGTCCTCGACTCCGAGCCTCCTGGTTCGAGAAGAAGAGGAAGACCGAACCTCCGGTATAAAGACCAAGTAATCGCGGATGTAAGACATCTTGGTCTTGACAACTGGAAGCAGCGTGCCCGGGACCGTCAAGGATGGAAGGCAGCTATAGCTCAGGCTCAGATCCTCCATGGATCGCTGGCCTGATAAGTAAGTAAGTGAGATATTAATTGTTGTGAGTGTCAGGAAATCGTTAGACAGATATATAACCATTCAATTCTTGAATAGTAATCAAAGCTTAACAACAAAATCGCTCGTGCACCGGACGAAACAAAGTCGACTCGTGATCGAGAAAGCACACTTTTCTAATCTACGCCTTCCTTCCGAAAACCTAATTTGAATATATCATAGTAGATACGCAAGCATAATGCATAATAGTCATTCGTAGTTTCTATGAGCCATGTACGAGTATCTAGGTAAGGTGAATAGCAATGTTCAACCCTGTCCGGGAGGCAATAAAGTTCTCGCATCTGTTTATGTGTATTCTCACCAGTGATTCGTTATCAAAAGCTAGACAAACTAGTGCGAGAGATGTGGTAGGCGATTATCACAGCATCCGACTTGATTTGTTAGCGAACATAGCCATATTACTACTACATGCGTTTGGTTTCAATTCAATTTCAGGCCAGTAGATTGCACACATATATATATATGTAGATAAATGGTTAGTCCAAACAGACGGAAGGAGCGGCGAAAAAGCACGCGTGGGAGATTTTTAGTAAGTCACTGTACCAACGAAACAAGTATCTCAAAGACAGAGAATTGAATCTAATGACTTGAAAGTCATACGGATATCTCTGAACCGCTTACTGTAAATCAAATTATGTGTGATAGTAGGGCGTGGGGGCATGTTCTTGTTGTTTTTTTTTTTCGTATAGTTGTGTGGAAGGTGTGATTTATGTATGCATTAGGGTTAGGAATACTTGTTTGATTGATTTACTTGAATTCTGGACTCTTAACCTGATCTATTTTGGAACGAGTGTTGACATTATGATTCGCACTTCTCATATTAAGCTTGCCGGTGATTTTGCGTCTGCACATTTGTATAGTTGACGAATGACGACTGCTGATTGGCATCACGGAGACAGGGTACTTTATATATTAATTTATGGGTGAACAGTGAGTTCGAAGTCTTGTTTATGGACAAGATCTGGTTTATTTATTCTGAGATATAATAGATTCGGGAACAGTGTTTAACTTTACGGGCTGGTCGTGGGATTGTTTTTTTTTTTTCAGATTGAATTGTGTCAATGTCGAAGCAATAATTCTTTAAAGTACAATGGTTTTACCACTAGTTTCACAACCGTCTAATCACAGTGACTAATCGTGTTAAAACAGATTTATTCCATTTTGGCTCCATTTTGCCGAACGTTCGATTCTAACTTAACGGTAATTGTGCTATTTGAATATAGAAAACGAATTGATTGTGTTCAATAAATTTCATTAACGAATTTTGGTATTTTCCGTTTACGGAAATCGATGTGTCACCGATACCCATTATCCGGCCCCATGTTCATGACCAATCGTGGAAAGTGGGTTTGCAGATTTCTTTTGAATTGAATTAAGGTTGCTTTTACTATATTAAAAATTCGAATTTGATGACACGAAAAGTGAATTTTTTTATTTCTGTTTGTTTTTTTTTTTTTTTAAGCTATGGCTAGACATTATTTGAGAAGGTGGTTTGGTCTTTCTGGGATTAAGTCACCAACAACAAACAATAGAGGGGATATCAGAAGACTAGTCAGCTATTTAACGGGACACTGCGGTCTGAGATATGATTTAAACAAAATTAGTCTCTCGTCTGAAACTGAGTGTCAGCTCTGTCTAAAGGACGATGAGACGGCAGAACACATACTATGTGAGTGTGCTGCTCTCTGCCATCTTAGGAAGCGTATCCTCCTCAGTGAAGTTATGACTCCTGAGGGGATCACCCTGGCTCCTACGAGAAGCATTCTCAACTTCATTATAGAGGTGGAGAGGCTACTCGGCTAATCGGCTAGCAGGCACAATAGATCTGCAAAGGTCGCAGTGCCATATTGCTAATAGTAGCACTAGCCCCATGTATAAAAAAAGAAAAAAGCAACAAGAAGTCAGTCAGTCATCACCAAGTAAATGAGCATGAGAATATTGAATAACACAAGGAAAATATCTAAGGTTAACCTTTTTATCGGATGGCAATGGACTAACAAAGGCCTCGTAGGGCTGGCATCTATCCGACGGATGCTGGCCTGCTAAAAAGCGAGAAGAGCCACCGCCGTCGAAGATCTTGCGGCACTGTTAGCAAGTCCTATCCCCACCTCCTCGTGGTGCCATCTGGAGATTTCCTGTGGAAATTGCAGACGGGGAATGGCGGACAGCGAGCCTCCTGCGACAAAAAACAGGATTAGTTGGTTGGGCTACGGCCTAGAAAGCCGTAACCATAAAAAAAAAAAAAAAACACAAACTCCGAAACAACCACAAGCCCCGGATATAACGGACCGGATTAATGTTGACGACCCTTGCAAAAAACGTAAAAAGGACAATGATCTTCAGCTCTGTGCGTGGAATATTAAGTCCCTAAATAGGCCACGTGCAGCCGAACAACTCGCGGACGCCCTAGACCGCTATAAATCGGACATAACCGCCATCCAGGAAATGCGATGGAATGGACCGGGTATAGAGCGGATGAAAAACTGCGATATTTACTACGATGACTGCTATAGGGAGAGAGGACAACGATTGTTCGGCTGCGGAATTGTTGTTCGAGGTGGACTAAGGCAAAAAGTCCTAAGCTTTCGGCATGTGAGCGAACGCCTCATAACAATCCGTATCAAGGCTACATTTTTTAACATCAGCCTGAACTGCGTCCACGCCCCCAGGAAACACAAGGATGACTCCGCCAAAGATGAGTTCTACGATCTCCTAGACAGAACGCATGCCCAATGTCCCAGCTATGACATCAAAATTGTACTAGGAGACTTCAATGCTAAGCTGGGTAAGGAAAGCATCTTTGAACGAGTCATCGGCAAACATAGCCTACACGACACCAAATCCGATAACGGACACAAGCTGATTGATCTTGCTACGGGGCGAAATCTCCGTCTACCCAGTACGCGCTTCCCGCACCTAGATATACACAAAGACACCTGGCGATCTTTTGATCAATCGACTACCAACCAGATTGATCACATCACGATCGACGTCAGACACTCCTCCACTATTCTTGATGTTCGAACTTAACGAGCCGCTAACATTGAATCGGACCACTATCTTGTAGTAGCCACGATGCGCTTACGGATATCACGAACGCAGCGTAGTAAAGTAAGAATACCAAGTTTTGACTTCGGAAAGCTACTATCGCAAGAAACCGCTCGTGCTTTTACCGATCGCGTCTCCCTTAAGCTCTCCAATACACCTCAATCCTCCACGCTATCAATAGAAAAGCAGTGGAGCCTTTGCAAACAAGCCCTGAAAAGCTCTGCATCCGAAGAAACACCTGGCTCAAGGCTCCACCACGAAGAAACACCTGGTTCGATAACTAGTGCAGGACGATTCACACGGCGAAGCACGATGCATATAAGACCTCGCTGCATAAAAGAACAAGAGTAGTTCGTGAGCTCTACGGGGAAAACCGAAGGGAGGAGCATAAGCTTCTCAGAAGAAAGAAGAAAGAGCACGAGAAGCGCGCGATTGAGGATTTGGAGAGGGGTTACTCCAGGCGTGACATTCGAAAGTTATAGCAACAGATTAAGCGAACATGCCAAGGTTATAAGGCCAGAACGGAAGCCTGCAGGGATGAGAACGGACAACTAGCAGTAGAATCGCAGTCGATGCTGGGAATATGGAAAAACCACTTTCATAACTGTATAAGACTGTATAACGGCGATGTTAGTTAATATACCGCTATCAAGCAGAATGATCCATTTCTAATCGACGAAGACCGCAGACGGATTGTCTGCTGAGCTCTTCAATGCAGCTGAGGATGACCTGGTTAGGAGCATGCACCAACTCATCTGTAAGATATTGTCAGAGGAAAGCATGACTGAGAAATGGAGTCTCAGCATCGTATGCCCGATCCACAAGAAAGGAGACCCCTCTGATTGCGCCAACTATAGAGGAATAAGTCTCCTTAACATCGCCTTCAAAATCTTCTCTGCCATTTTGTGTGAACGCCTGAAGCCTTCTGTAAATAATCTGATAGGCCCCTATCAAGTCGACACTCACCACCTTTTGTCGACTTCAAAGCCGCATACGACAGCGTAATTAGAGATGAGCTATACAACGCTATGTCTACCTTTGACATACCTGCTAAGCTCGTCACACTATGCAGGATGGCTTTGGAGAATGCTGGCTGCTCCATTCGAATCGGTGAACACCTTACCGATAGTTTTGATGTCAAAAAAGGATTTGGGCAGAGCGATGCGCTGTCGTGTGATTTCTACAACATCGTATTAGTATTGATTGTGCAAAGCTCACTGGTCAATACAAAGGGCACAATCTATTTCAAATCCTCGCAGCTCCTTACATACGCCGACGACATTTACATAATAGGTAGATCACAGCGAGATGTCAATGAGGCGTTTGCGGGTATTGAGATTGAGGCGGCGAAAAATGGACTGGCGGTTAACGAGGGCAAAACTAAATATATGCTGTCATTAAAAAAGGACGGTCACCACCGACGTCTCGGCCAGAACGTTTGTATTGGCAGACTTAAGTTCGAGGTAGTTAAGGACTTCGTCCACCTTGGCTCCGCAGTGACCTGGAACAATGACATCAGTTCCGAAGTCAAACGCAGAATCACTCTTTCCAATCGTTGTTTCTTTGGGCTCAGGAGGCAACTGAGTAATAGAGCCCTCTCCCGAACGACAAAGTTGGATCTATTAAAGACCCTTATCATCCCGGTCCTGTTGTACGGCGCAGAAGCATGGTCACTATCAAAAGCGGATGAGGAGGCCCTTGGTCGGTTCGAGAGAAAAATTTTGCGCGTGATTTTCGGGCCTATAAACGCAGACGGGGGATGGAGGAAAAGATTCAACCACGAACTGTACGGGCTGTACAGTGACATGAGTCTAGTCAGGCGTCTACGGATTCAACGCACTTGACATTTTACTTAAACCAAACATAAAAAATCTGTTAAACGTGAGTATACGCAATTTGCTAATCGTATTTCATCAATATAAAGCAAGTCCTTAAAAAATCCTATACAAATAGTAAAATATAAAAAAATACCACAACTAGCTCTATAATGGGACCTATAAAGGGAAAAGTCCCAATTACCCTCTTTTGCTCGTATGCCTAAGGACCAATTGAGTCATTGTCAAAGTGCACACAATGTTGTCATATGTACATACATAGATAAAAACAAGAGAAAAAAAAAATTAAAACAAATGGAATCATTGAAAAAGAAAGTATCCAACAAATGTACGTATTGTACGTATGTACATCACAAGTAAAACAGAGACATCCGCTTTGGGGATAAGGTACAGTGCAAATTTCCGCGTTCCTTTATCCCTGTGTGAAACGTGATATCGTACAAGAAATTCACATTAAAATGACATCAACTTTAGTACAGTACCGTTCAGGATGCATTCACCCTTAGGAATTAAATGTATCTGTGCCTTCAATTTTTTAATATCATTCGCGTACGGAGGTGTTTCGTTTCCTCAAAATTCAAAAAAAAAAAAAATCACTGAACACATACATACACACAAATGTACATACATATGTAGCCACTCATAGTTGACGGTTTAAAGTTCAAGTTCGTGTCCGAATTATTGCATTCCCTAAAGACTAAAGCGAAAAGGAAGACTCGAGGACGACGAGCAACAGAAGAACCATGAAGAAAGAAGAAATGGTCCATACACATGCCGATGTCAGCGGAATATCAAAACAAGATGGATACAAGATGAAAGAGTTCACAATAATCCACTCTTCATTTTCTTTTCGTTTCGTAGTTTGTCTTATATGTGGGGCCAAGGAGCGAGTCAAACCGAAGACCGCCCCAGGGATTGCCAGGAAGAGGTCATTAACCATTTTAATTCGATGGCGAACATACCATGTACGGGGCAAATGTCTCTTAATCTCTTACAATAAATAGGGCCAGACGTGAACCAGACTTTGTCCAGTGTACACAAATGGACACATGGATATACATACATATGTATGTAGTATGGGGACAAGTTTCTTTTTTTTAAATACTCGAAAGAAGTCAAGAAGGGAAACTTTGAAGTTTATCTTATCTTTACCAATTCATCTGCAGTTGCTGGCAATTTTTCCTTGTTCGTACACGTAAACCATTTATCCGAAAAATGTTTACCAGAAGAAGAGCGATATGAGCACAAGAAAAAGATACCTGATGAGGAATGCAATTAACATTGCAAAGTCAACAAATAAATCACAAGTGGAAAGGACACAAAGGGCTACTACATATACATATGTATATTGATAGGAAAAGAAAAGTTACATAGTGATACCAGATAATCCAGCCAATAGATACAAATATATTCGGTTTTTGTTCAATTAATTTAAAATTCTCAATTGCACTTGTCGATTGCATGAATACAGCACTACATTAAATATTCGACCAAGTAAGTCCAAGTGTTTCGTTTGGTTTCAGGCTACTCTGGGATTTGTGGTGAAACCTCTCGACTGACGTACGGAGCATGGTGATGTGCAGCCACTAAATTAAGTCATGTGCATGTGCGCCTGTGAATGTGGGCAAGGATTTTTAGCTATCGCCTTTTCTTATCTTTTGAATAATTTATAATTTTCTGATGTGCTATTGATGGGATCAATGGCATAGCACATCGAATACACATCATTCAATGTTATTTTTAGACGATAGCTTCGAGTGATAATATGCTCACTAGTAGCTACAGTGATGGGCAATGGCTGAATGGAAATGTTATAATTTACGATTGATTTAAAGGCTTTCACAAAAGTATATATGATATTCGTGTGGCGTACGCGTCCAATTTCGTATTGTATAACATATCTACATATGTGAGTAACAGCGGCCACTTGATATTTGACGAACAAGTAACACCAAATTGATGCAGAAGATGTCTAAGTGAATCGTGATTGTTGGAGGAAGAAGGAATTTGTAGCGTTTAATAGTTGATTTGTGTTTTTATGGTCTTGTGTGCAATTTTTACGACATTCCTGCGCAGTATGATGTTGGACATTTAAAATCCAAGCCGGTTTTTAGTGGATATTAGGTTGGAATATAAAGCAGGTTTGACGTATGTATAATAGGCCTATATTTAAAAACAAATGTTATGTTGTTGTAGTTTTTTTATGAAGCGCCAGTTTGGAATCCGGAAACTCTCTAAAATATCTAGTCAATATCCAGGAAATATGTAGTATCCGATTTTTATTTCACAGTTAACAGTGATCTTTAATGAGTGCAGCTTAGATGTTTTTGTTAGTGCAATGCTATACTGCTGGCCTCATCACCATCACTGTAATCGGATTATGGTTGAGATACAGTGGATGAATGACAACTCTTGAGGTAAGCAGACTTGCTTTCGACTTGATACATATGTATGAGTTGAAAGTCCAATTAGAATACAAGGAGATGGTACATCTTACAAAATATATGTAACAACAAAAAACAGATTTTTTTTTTTGCGGTGGCCTAATACAATGCATTCATGTTGGGATTAAAAAGAGATGTACAGTGGTGTTCTTATAGATAGCACACCCTTATTCAAATGTGTATTTGCTTGCAATACACCCTGCACTTACAAGCTGCACAGGAGTAAGGCCATAACATCCCAAGGTAGTACCGTCATCGAATGAACTCCGGAAGGAAGGCGCGGCAGAGGACGGCCGCCTCAGCGGGGGCGCACGCAGGTGGAAAGGGACCTCAACCAACTGGGCGTGCGGCACTGGAAACAGCTGGCCAAAGACCGTGCCGGCTGGAGACGCTTGTTGGTTGAGGCCCAGGTTCACCACGGACTATAGCGCCACCTAAGTAAGTAAGTAAGTAAGTAAGTACCGTTATGAATATGAAAAGATACTACAAAGAAGATCCCGTTAGGTTTTCCTGGTCTTGCAATGGTTAGAGTTGGTGATCATTGCAAATTGGGTGTTCATATAAATAGCACATATCATGGTGTGTCAGAAAAACAAATATTTTTCAGTGATTTAAATGAGGTTAGTGTGAATCTTTTTAAAGATAGCCATAATTACACTCATTTCTTACACAAATAGGAGTATTTAAAATGGGCAGATAAAAGCGTTGCACGGAGGAAAGGAGGCAAATAGCCGGTACCATGGTACAGGATGGAAAGACTATTTCAGAGGTGGCAAGGACAATAAAGTGGTCTAGGAAGCTTGTTCAAAATGCAATGAAGGTCTTACGGCGCAGCCAATCTTCCGCAAATCCCGTAAGGAAAAACAAAAAAAAAAAAAAAAAAACGTCAGAAGTGACTGACAGAATTATCCACAAAATCAGTGGCAGCGACCTTTTCATAACTTCGCGGGAGATAAAGCAACAACTACCTGACCAACACATTGTCCAAATATCAGCCGTAACTGTAAGTCATCGCTTAATGAAATTCCAGCTTCATGGAAGAATCGCCAGGAAAAAACCTTTTGTCTCCGAAAAAACCTTTTGTCTCCGAAAAAAAAAAAAAAAAAAAACAAAAACCGAAAGAGAAGACTTATTTTTGCAAGCGCTCACACAAGAACGAACCCTTGTACTTTTGTAGAGCGACGAAAATAAACTCAACAGGTTGGGATCAGATGGAAAAAAGTATGTGCGAAGGCCAACGAAGCAAGAGTACCATCCCAGATACACCATTAAGACTGTCAAGCATGGCGGTGGGAGCATAATGGTGTTTGCGGCGATGCCATGGCATGGCGTTGGACCAATCGGAAAATAAATGGCATTATGGATCAACATCAGTATAAGCTAATCCTGGAGAACCAAATGGAGCGATATACCGACGACTCTATGCCTGTATCATGGATTTTTATGCGTGACAATTATCGAAAGCATACTTCGCGGATAGTGAAGAATTGGCTTTCGGAGCGACAAATTTTCCTGCTTGATTGGCCGGCCCAAAGTCCCGATCTGAATCCTACAGAGAATCTTTGGAATGATGTTGACTCCCTTGTTAAAGACTCCAGCTCAAAAAATTTAGAAGAATTTTGGCAAACCATAAAGGCTGCTTGGGAAGCTATACCTGCCCAGAAATGTAAGCGCTTAATAGAGAGCTTGCAAAAACCTGGTCAAGAGTGATAAGGAACAAGGAATGTCCCACAAAATTTTAATAAAATATTTACTTATACATTGGTTTTTTTAGAGTATTTTTTTCATTCTTTTAAGTGTTCCGCTGACTGTGCTATTTAAACGAACAACTACTTATTTATTTTTGCCCATTTTGAATAATTATTTTTGAGTTGATTGAAAGGATTTATGTGTTTTTTTTTTTAATAAAGTTTATGTTAAGTTTATTTATGTGTTTTTTTTTTTTTTTTTTTTTAATAAAGTACATGTGTCCCCCACCTGATTATCTACCTTGGCGTGGTGTGGGGGCTTTTCACCAAAGGATAATCGCCCCCGTCATCCCCTTTTCACCAATGCAAATCCCATCCCACTCCACTTATCCTATCACACTCCTATCCTGAATATCCAATCCCCATCCCCTGGGCTGGACATAAGGTGTTAATCGAACCGTGCCGAGATGTCGACCAGGCTGAGAGCCCAGACCAAAAATAGCTCAGTCGCAAACGGTGTATCCGGATACCTGGCGCCCTCCGGATCAGCTAGCCTTACCTGGGTATTGCGGATCTCTGCCCAGGTGGACATATATTTCTCCGCAACTCGTGGGTACCAAATGTACAATAACAAAAATAAAAACAACAATGAGTCCGGATCTCATAAAAAACCGGAAGGGGAGGAAATCCCCTCTACATCAAATGCGGTTAATACTCCGATCGGAGAATCGACAAACCGCTCCGTTAAGTTGTCGGCAAGTAAAGCTGACAACAGAAAAATAAACCCATCGTCCAAGGCCTATAAAGACCAAAAGGCGGCCTTGAGAATCTTAAAACGATGGGGCCATAACACCGACCTAACGGAAAAAGAAAAAGAGTCGGTAGCCTGGGCTACAGGAATCCTGGCCCAGGGAAAAGCAAAGGCCAAGAGGCCCAGATCGTCCCCCGAGGAACCAAAGCGGGAGGCTAAGAAGGTCAGGCTGGGAACACTGGCCAAGCCATCAAAGCCTTTCGGTGAGGTTGCGAGGGAGTGCCTGACGGTAGCTATCATTGATGACAGCGATCCGGACGGAAAAATGACGACCGAAAAATGGAAGGATGTCGACCATGCACTATCGGCAAACTTCCTCAAAATCATGAGAAAGAACCCTGGACCACCGCCCATCTGTGATGACGCCGGATGGTATCAAGGCAGGGTTAAACTGATAAGCTGTGCCGATGAAAGATCGGTTGATCTTTTAAAGGCCACAGTTATCGAAATGGGGGAAATATGGGAGGGAGCCAGGCTCAAGGTCGTCACCAAGGACCAGATCCCGAAACGACCGAGAGCTAGATGCTGGATCCCGCTGGCACCAGACAACCCCCTCGAAATTCTTGAGACCATAAACCTCTGTAATCCCAATCTCCCAACAAGAGATTGGAGGGTCGCGAAGCTGGAGGAACCAAAGGACCGATCTAGACAGGCAGTTCTTGTGCTGAATAGTGAAGCTCTGGAACCTCTGGCCCAATGTGACCATTACATCAGGTTTGGTTTCAAGAAGATCAAACTTAATATTTACAAAAAGGATGAGGAAATGCCACCATCCGGCAACGAAACCACGGCCAACACCGAGGTCAATGTAGACAGCTCAATGGAGCAGGAATCCCCCTTCCCCTCGGGGAGCAAGGGCCCCGCGCCGATTGAAGCTGAAATTACAGCAACATTCCTGGTCAACAAGGACCAAGAATCGCTGCTCGACTCCGGAAGCGAAGACTATTCTACCAGCTCGCCGATGGAAGACGATCTTCTAGACCTAAATCTAGAAGATCTCGACACCACCGTGGTGGAGGTCAATCGAATTGATAACAGCCATGATGCTGAGATTAATTCAGATTAACCTCCATCACTCGAAAGCGGCTACCGCTAACCTTCTCCTCAGGCTGGCCAAAGGGGAAGAGGACATAGCCTTAATCCAGGAACCTTGGGTTCATGAACACAAGGTTCGTGGATTGAGAAATCCAGCCTACAACATTTTTACATCACAAAAAGAAGGTAAGCCCCGGACTTGCATACTTGCAAAGAAATCCATAAACGCTTACCTTCTTCCTAATTACAGCTCCCCAGACACCACGGTGATTGCCGTAGAATCACCCGGGAACAAGCTATGGATAGCCTCTGCATACATGGCGCAAGACGAATCCATCCCATCGGACGAGATAAAAAGGCTGGTGAGAGACTCGCCAAACCACCAAGCTGGACTCCTCATTGGGGCTGACGCGAATGCGCATCACACCCTGTGGGGTAGCAGCGACATAAATGAAAGAGGTGAGTGGCTTATTGAATTCATTCTTACCTCTGATCTTAATATATGCAACAAGGGTCATGTACCCACTTTTGTTACAAAAAATCGAAGGGAGGTACTAGACATAACTCTAGCATCTCCCTCTCTCATTGACAAAATAAGAGAATGGAAAGTTTCTGAGGAACACTCCTTCTCAGACCACCGCTACTTGGTTTTCAACCTAGCCTTCATGGTCCCAACCCCAATCGACTCTTCATGTAACCCAAGAAGAATCGATTGGGAGCGCTATAGAGCCCTTGTTGGCAACTCTGTAGTAAGCAGGACCCCCGATCACCCGCGGTCCACGGTAGACATAGATAATATGGTTGACATTTTAACAGCTACCTTGGGCAACGCACGGGTCAACAGCTGCGCAAGCCACAAATCGAGGAAAAACTCTTATCCCTCGTGGTGGAACGCAAACCTAAGCAAGCTCCGTAAAAACTGTCGAAAACTCTTTAACAAAGCAAAGAGTACTAGGAACGATAGTGACTGGAGCCTATATAAAGCTTCACTCAGAACTTACAAACAAACTCTGAGGAAAGAGCAAAGGCTATCCTGGAAACTTTTCTGTAACAATATGGAAAAAATTTCAGACGCCTACAGATTGAGGAAAATACTCTCGAAAGATCCACAATTCCCAAGCTACCTTACAGCTAACGGAGTCTGGACAGCATCTGAAGAAGAAACTCTAAACCTTCTTCTCAATACGCACTTCCCAGGATGCCATGAATCGCAGGTTTCACCGCAGCCGCAAGGAACCCACTTTTCATCCGCATTAATGGGAAATTTCGAACACATCATCTCCAGAGAGAAAATAATATGGGCGCTAAAAAGCTTCAAGCCCTATAAATCGCCAGGTCCGGATGGAATTTACCCGGTCGAACTTACACAAACCATGGAATGGACTATACCATGGCTAGAGATAATCTTCAAAGGATGCCTAGCTTGGAGTCACATTCCAGACAAGTGGAAGTGCGCAAAGGTGCTTTTCATTCCTAAGGCCGGCAGAAACTCTCACACTACCCCCAAGGATCTAAGGCCTATATGTCTATCATCCTTTGCACTAAAAACCTTGGAAAGGATGGTAGACCTATATATACGCCATAACTTGGATCCGCCCCTAATTTCTAGGGCACAGCATGCCTACGTTAAGGGTAGATCTATCGAAACAGCCTTGCACACCCTAGTGAGGAAAATCGAAAGATCAATCCATCTTAAAGAATACACTTTAACAGCCTTCCTAGATATAGAGGGCGCCTTTAACAACGTCATTCCGGAAGCAATAACGGAAGGGTTGGAAAAGCTAAAGGTGGAGAAGACTCTCGTAGAGTGGATCAGCGAACTACTATCAACACGCAAGATTCACTCGAAATGGGGTAACCAGGCAATCACCAGAGTGGTTACCAGGGGAACCCCGCAAGGAGGGGTTCTCTCACCTCTCCTCTGGAATGTAGTTATAAATGAGCTACTAATTAAACTGGAGGAAGAAGGCCTGGACGTTACTGCCTACGCGGATGACGTTGCCATTTCAATCTCAGGTAAATACCTATCGACACTGAATGACCGTATGCAAACGGCATTCTCAATTCTTTGCAAATGGGCGCATAGCAAAGGGCTCAGGGTTAATCCCCAGAAAACGGAGCTCGTGCTATTCACCAAAAAGCATAAAATTCCGGAGCACTGCCCTATCACTTTGCTTGATACCAGATTAAACTACTCCTCCAGTGCCAAATTCCTTGGCATCATACTGGACAGGAAATTAACCTGGAAAATCAACACAATCGAAAGAGCCAAAAAAGCAACAATAGCTCTCTATTCATGCAAGAAAGCCATAGGGAAAAAATGGGGGTTCAATCCCAAGATTACTCTATGGCTCTATACCACGGTCGTTAGACCCACATTAATGTATGGAGCGACTGTCTGGTGGACAGCACTGGACAAGACAACATACCTCAAACAATTCGAGAAGGTACAAAGGCTGGCGTGTTTATGCATTACCGGGGCCCTCAGGTCCACCCCGACGGCTGCACTTAACATGATACTCGACCTTACACCACTCGATATTTTCGGCAAGCAAATTGCCACACAAACGGCCATTAGACTTAAAGCCAACTCGAACTGGAAGAGCTACGTCTTTGGCCACTCCTCGATCCTGATTAACAGGTCAACCATCGCAGAAAACCTAGACCTCACAAAGCCCACCACAGTCTTGGATAAAAACTTCATAACGTTATACCCGGACAGACAGAACTGGACTCGTCAGACTCAACCTCGTAAAGGCTGCATAGATTTCTATACTGACGGGTCTAAAACCAAGGACGGGGTGGGCAGTGGGGTATTCTGCAAACAACTTAAGCTAAACAAAGCGATAAAACTACCTAATCACTGCAGCGTTTTCCAGGCGGAACTGTTGGCAATAAAAGAGGCTCTGTCCTGGCTGAAGTGGAACGTGATATCCACCACGGACATCCGTATTCTCACGGATAGCCAAGCGGCCTTAAAGTCGCTGGAGTCCTATGTGTACACATCAAAAACCAGCCTCGACTGTCGCCTATCTCTTAATGAGATGGCTGAACAGTTCAACATACAACTTATATGGGTACCGGGACATAGCGACATCACCGGAAATGAAAGAGCCGACAGACTCGCCAAAAAAGGAACGACGCTACAAACAACTGTGGTCTGCGAGGGTATACCCTTCGCAACCATCAAATACAATCTCAATACCCTCGCCAGGGCCGAGACGAACCGGAGATGGACTCAGGGACACACCTGCCTCATCACCAGGCAAATCTGGCCCCGGCTCGATAGTCAACGGACTAGGAGTATTATCTCCCTAAATAGAACTGACATCTATAAAGTCATAGGTGTCATCACAGGACACTGCCTTATTGGCAGTCACGCGCAAAAACTAGGTATCACTCCGAATGACTTTTGTAGGAGCTGTTTAGACGAGGAGGAGGTCGAATCCATTCATCACCTTCTCTGCGCCTGCCCAGCATTCTGCACAGTCAGGAAACGATACCTAGGATCATACCTCCTCAACGATCTGACCGAAGTTCAGCAAGTGGGGATATCTAATCTTCTTAAATTCTTAAGAAGCACAAAATGGTTCCACGAATAGGGGGCTAAGCCCCCTCGTAGCTGCACAACGGGCCTCCTTGGCCTATGTGTGTTCTTCCCATCTCTGGGAAGGCTACGGTCTTACCTACCTACCTACCTAGTACATGTAAACGCACATCAGTTATAAAACAAAAAAAGCTGAACGTCTTTTTAGACTTTTGGCACAACATAATGTATGAGAACTCACGGGTGTGCTATTTATCTGAACACCACTGTATAGTTAAACACGGAAAATGTTAAAACTTGCACAAATGTTAGGTAAGAGGTAACACAACTCTGAATAATTTTTTGATTTAAAAAAAAGAAAACAAAAAAAAAAAAACGACGTGAAACTCTTGTGTATTCTAAAATTCATGATTTAAGGATCGAAGCAGTTTGATTGCATATATACTTCAAATTTCAGAGTTACGTTTCAACATTACTTTAAGAAGCAATATTTGGCAATATTTGTTGTTTTTTTTTTTGAATGTGAAACCCACATTGATAGATTTTTTATATTTCAAATACAAAAATCACTCTTAATTAAAATATCATTTTAAGGCACCATAAGGCTATACAGCTGATCTGTGAATTAATTTTAAAAGTCTTACAACTTTTTTAATAAAGAGAAACGGTGTCCGCATTTAATGTTTCACAAAATGTTTAATTCAACAATGACTTAATAAATCCGTCGTTGCCTGTCGGTGTCATCCGTTTTATTTGCATACACATTCAATCCCATTCAAGTCGAATAACATTTAAATTATCGGACAACATTTTGACAGCCCACCCGCTGTACAGTCCCCGTAATAGTTTTCCACATTTTCAGGAGAAAAACTCATCTGACAATGGAAGGAAGGATGAGAGAAAAAAAGCGATTGAAATATCTGCATTTCAAGTGTACGAGTACTCGTGCACCATTGTACATCAGGAACAGTATTGGCACTCAGTCACAAATGATACCACAGTCCATATGTGGTTTACCTACCTCCCTCCAATCTGCTATATGTTGCTATAGTGTTTCCACAATTACTACGGCACACCCGCTCATCGGTGGGAGAGGGGCAGCATTTTTCCGACATGATTTATATCGAAGGGCACTTACATACATACACAAATTGCCAAAATGGCTAGAGTGTCGAAAAAGGACAAAACCGAAATAGACGCAAGCATTCTACGTGAATGTGTGTTTGTTTTGTAATTTTTTGTGGGGCTGCAGTTTTTTGGAGTCCCGAAAAATTTATTGATCACAAATTGTCCTGGCATACCGGTAGAGATGGTTTTTGAGAATATTAAAAACAAAAATAAAATAAAAGTAGAAAAAATCAAAGGCGTTTAAATGAATGTGGTTCTATAAAAGCCAACGAGTGTTTCGTATATTTTTTTTTGCTGCACAATCGTTTAGGGAAATGACTAGTGGTGAAGGTATAGATTTATAACTAGAAACCAGGTGAAGCCAGATAAGCCTTAACAACAGTATCCTTACTATATCACTAATCGCGTGTAAATGAACACGTCTACAAGCGGACCACCTTTAGCTCTAATTATTCCATGGATTCTGGTACATATATCTAAGTATTGGATGAACGTGAGACATTGTCGCTATGAATACATACACTCCCCCACAATTTATATCGAAGACGACCTTTCCTCTAGGCCGGTTAAAAGATAGATATGTATGTATGTACCTATGAATCTTTGATGCCGGCAAGAAATAAGCCTTGTGAAATAACAATAAAAAGGAACAATTCCTTTCTTTAGACACATTCGGTTGTTCGTTTTCACATTCCCCCAAAATGATGCTCGGACGGATGCGAATGGATGGATGTTTCTTCGTTTCCTCAAGGGTAACCATAGTAACCACTCTCTAACTTCTTATGTACATATAAGTATGTATATAAGTATATTTTATTTATTTATTTATTTTATTTTTATTTTCTCTTCACAACTAAAATTGTTCTTTTGCTAGATATCCTTGAGATGCCGGCTTACTTGTTAGTGTAGAAAAGAACAGTAACAATGGAAAAATAGTTTAATCTCATTTGAACACTCACCTTTCACAATTTGTCTGTCACTCGAACAGTTGCAAATATTGAAATCCGAATTTTCAACAATGCTCCGTTATTCGTTATCCTTTTATCTGTAACTTTTCGATTTAACAATAATTTTCAAATTCCTTTTCTTTTATATTTCTTCTCCTTTTCAATTGGTTTAACGGATTTTATTCGTCCTTGTTTCGTTTTTTTTTTTTAATTAAATTAATTAGTCACACAGTTTTTGTTTTTATTCATTTATTATTTCTTTTTTTTTTTTGAAATTATTTATTATATCGCACTATACACTGATTACTAAAAAATAAAATAAATTAAATAAATAAAATAAAGTATGCACACGGATCTTTGAGATCCCTTTTTTTCGGAGGATTTTTATTTATTTATTATTTTTTTGTTTTTAGTTTTAAGGAATTATTTTAAAATTAAAATTTAATCCATGCGTTATGTGAAGTGTCTACAGCGTGTCTGTATCTGAACCTGAAGCTTAGAAAGGAGAAATAGTAGTGTTTATAGTAAAGATAGACAACGAAGATACAACCGCTTCATTTAATTCAAAGAGACTCGGAGTAATAACTTCTCTACGCTTATTTATATAGCCTCTGCGAGGCAACTGGAGAAAAGCTACTAATTCAGAAAAGAAGAAAGACAGAACCGAAAGATAAAAAACGTACAGAAAAACAACAAGAAAAGGGTGGGGAGGCGAAAAAGAACACTTTGGTCGCCGCCGGATGGATGGATTTGATGGTAAATTGTGTGTTTGTGTCGAGAGCGGTAGTTGGCTGGTATGATATTTAGATCCATGAGATGCTTGGATGGTAGTCGTATCTGAAGAATTCGGTTTGATGAGGTTGGCATTATACGGCTTGTTGTTTCAGGTTGTAGTTTGAGTTGCATACGGTTGTATGGTTGATTTCGAACAGGTTGTAAGACGGGTTGGCTGGCCTGGGAGCAGTTGGCAGACAGAGTGATTTTGCGAGCACGCTATTGGTAATTATGGTGATGCAGCAGGTAGTGTATAATGTGTGTAATGTGCTTGGGAGATTCAAGAGTGAAGGTGGTTGGTTAGTCACAATCGGTCTCGGTGGTTTTGGTATGACATTGCTAAGCGTGAACCAGCAGCTACGGATGTAGATAGAATGCAAACTGAAAGCCGGCAGAGTTTTATTAAATGCGTGTTGTTGCTACTATTCATCGTTTGGCTATTATACGTGATGGATGCTGAATGTAAGATACTTTGTTTCATGAACCGAAACCAAGTGCAAGGTTCTGTTGGAAAGGGGGTAACGTTTGAAAGTTAATTGTTTGAATGTGTAGAGTGCTTAAAGGATTCTTTTTGTTCGAGGCAATTGAGTATACACGATGACGATGTTCTTCGGGTGGATTTTGTTTTTCGTCTACAACAAATAAAAAGCACAGTTTGGTAATGAAATTTGTCGATTCCATACTACCTATTGGCTTATAGTATTAACGTACATATTTGTTTAAAGGATGTCAATCAACTAGAATGACTCCTATGCCAATTACATACGTGTAAAAAAAACAAATGTTGATTTTACGACTGCCCAATAACAACCAGGTCTGTGGCCGACATTAGCCTTTTTCGAATATTTCCGGTATTATCGAAAAACGTCACACCTGCTGAGAGCCTCTGGTGTGGGAGGAACATTTCAGTTAACTGCTGTAACTAACAGTTTTGTTTCTTTAAGTCTATCTGTCGATAGACTGCAAGATTTGCAGTGCAAATTTGTCACATGAATAGATATGTATACTGTACAAAAACATCTACATATGTACATATGTACTATGAAAAGGGGCTCGCCGGGTACCTAGTCAACTAGTATGGTAGAGGAGGCGAGCTAGCATTTAATGATCGTTCGCGATCGTTACTGATCTTGGCTGTCTTTTGCTCAATTCACGATTATTTGATTCACAACAGCAAGTCTATCTTTATACAGAGCACAGATGGAGGCTGAGATGTTATTACATAGTTGTTTCTGCGATTTCCTGCACAATGGGTCGCTCATAATGTGTACAATCAAATTGCTTCTACTTACATATATTGGGCTAAGTGATCACAAAAAGGAGGACATACACCAGCGTCCATACTTATGTATCCATACATATGTACATACATATTTAGTTTATAGCATAACCCTTTCTAATAAAGGCACTTCGTTTTTGCAATTTCCAGTATATCTTCCATTCGTACCTTAAGTCGTCTAAGTTCAAGGTTAGATTAATATTAAATTAATGGTTTTTACGGGATGGCAAAGGACTAACAAAGGCCACGTAGGGGTAACATCTATCTGACAGATGCTGGTCTGCTAAAAAGCGAGAAGAACCACCGCAGTCGAACATCTTGCGGCTATGTCAGTAAGTCCTATCCCCACCTCCTCGCGGTGCCATCTAGAGATTTCCTGTGGAAATTACAGACGGGGAAGGGGATGGCGAGTTTCCTGCGTCAAAAAACAGGATTAGTCGGTTGTGTAAAAAAAAACACAAGTTTCGGATATAACGGACCGGATTCATGTTGACGACCCTTGCAAAAAACGTAAAAAGGACAACGATCTTCGACTCTTTACGTAGAATGTTAGGTCCCTAAACAGGCCAACTGCAGCCGAACAACTCGCGGACGCGCTAGACCGCTATAAAGCGGACATAACCGCCAACCAGGAGATGCGATGGAATGGACCGGGCATAGAGCGGATGAAAAACTGCGATATTTACTACGATGACTGCTAAAGGGAGAGAGGACAACTAAAGAAAAAAGTCCTAAGCTTTCGGCGTGTGAGCGAACGCCTCATAACAATCCGTATCAAGGCTAAATTTTTTAACATCAGCCTGATCTGTGTCCACGCCCCCACGAAAGACAAGGATGACTCTACGATCTCCTAGACAGAACGTATGCCCAATGTCCCAGCTATGACATCAAAATTGTACTAGGAGACTTCAATGCAAAGATGGGTAAGGAACGAGTCTTCGGCAAACATAGCCTACACGACACCACCTCCGATAACGGACACAGGCTGATTGGTCTCGCTACGGGGCGAAATCTCCATCTAGCCAGTACGCGCTTCCCGCACCTCGATAAACACAAAGGCACCTGGCGGTCTTTTAATCAATCGACTACCAACCAGATTGATCACATCACGATCGACGTCAGACACTCCTCCACTATTCTTGATGTTCGAACTTTCCGAGGGGCTAACATCGACTCGGACCACTATCTTGTAGTAGCCAAGATGCGCCTACGGATACCACAAACGCAGCGGAGTAGAGTAAGAATACAAAGTTATGACGTCGGAAAGCTACTATCGCCAGATACCGCTCATGCTTTTACCGACCGCGTCTCCCTTAAGCTCTCCAATACACCTCAATCCTCCACGCTATCAATTGAACAACAGTGGAGCCTTTGCAAACAAGCCCTGAAAAGCTCTGCATCCGAAGTTTTGTGTTCCAAGGCTCCACCACGAAGAAACATCTGATTCGATGACGAGTGCAGGAGGATTCACACAGCGAAGCAGGATGCATATAAGGCCTCGCTGCATAAAAGAACAAGACCAGCTCGTGAGCTCTAAGAGCTAAAAAGAAGGGAGGAGCATAAGCTTCTCAGAAGAAAGAGCAAAGAGCACGAGAAGCGCCCCATTGAGGATTTGGAGAGGTGTTACTCAGACGTGACGTTCGAAAGTTTTATCAACAGAAAAAGCGAACATGCCAAGGTTATAAAGCCAGAACGGAAGCCTGCAGGGATGAGAACGGACACCTAGTGGTAGAATCGTAGTCGATGCTGAGAATATATAAAAACCACTTCTGCAGACTATATAACAGCGATGTTAGTCAATATACCGCTGTCAGGCAGAATTATCCCTTTCTGATCAACGAAGGCCGCAGAGAATTCTGTCCCCCTGACCTCGACGAAGATAGGATTGCCATACCGAAGCTCAAGTCGAACAAAGCTGCTGGCGCAGACGGACTGTCTGCTGAGCTCTTCAAGGCAGCTGAGGATGACCTGGTTAGGAGCATCCACCAGCTTTTTTTTTTTTTTTTTTTTTAAATAATTTGCGCGCACTCAGCGCATCTGTAAGATATGGTCAGAGGAAAGCATGACCGAGAAATGGAGTCTCCGCATCGTATGCCCGATCCACAAGAAAGGAGACCCCTCTGACTGCGCCAACTACAGAGGAATAAGTCTTCTTAATATCGCCTACACAATCTTCTCTGCCGTTTTGTGTGGACGCCTGAAGCCTTTTGTAAATAAGCTGATAGGGAAGCCAGCTAGGGAAGTCCACCATCGACCAAATCTTCACACTACGGCAGATCCTGGAAAAAAACAATGAATTTCAAGTCGACACTCACCACCTATTTGTCGACTTCAAAGCCGCATACAACAGAGTAATTAGGGACGAGCTATACAACGCGACGTCTACCTTTGACATACCTGCTAAGCTCGTCAGACTATGCAGGATGACTTTGGAGAATGCTGGCTGCTCCATCCGAATCGGTGAACACCTTACCGATAGTTTTGATGTCAAAAAAAGATTTAGGCAGGGCGATGCGCTGTCGTGTGATTTCTTCAACATCATATTGGAAATGATTGTGCAAAAATCACTGGCCAATACAAGAGGCACAATCTATTTCAAATCCTCGCAACTCCTTGCATACGCCGACGATATTGACATATTATATAGATCACAGCGTCATGTCAATGAGGCGTTTGCGAGTATTGAGATGGAGGCGGCGGAAATTGGTCTGGCGGTAAACGAGAGTAAAACTAAATACATACTGTCATCAAAACAGGACGCTCACCGCCGACGTCTTGGCAAGAACGTTTGTATTGGCAGATATAAGTTCGAGGTAGTTAAGGACTTCGTCTGCCTTGGCTCCGCAGTGACCTGGAACAGCGACATCAGTTCCGAAGTCAAACGCAGAGTCACTCTTGCCAAGCGTTGTTTCTTTGGGCTAAGGAGGCAACTGAGTAATAGGGCCATCTCCCGAACGACAAAGTTGACTCTATATAAGACCCTTATCATCCCGGCCCTGTTGTACGGCGCAGAAACATGGACACTATCAAAAGCGGATGAGGAGGCGCTTGGTCGGTTCGAGAGAAAGATTTTGCGCGTGATTTTCGGGCCTATAAACGCAGACGGGGGATGGAATAAGAGATTCAACCACGAACTTTATGGGCTGTACAGCGACATGTGTCTAGTTAGGCGTCTACGGATTCAACGCCTAAGATGGCTGGGACATGTAGAGCGAATGGACACCACAGCTCCGGAGAGTCTTTGAATCCAACCCCGAGGGACGAAGAAGCAGAGGACGGCCGCACTTAAGATGGCGCACACAGGTTGAAGGGGACCTCAGCCTTCTGGGTGTGCGGCAATGGAAAAGGCTAGCAAAAGATCGTGCTAGGTGGAGGGGCATGTTGGTTGAGGCCCAGGTTCACCCCGAACTGTAGCGCCCATTAAGAAAACAAAGAATGTTTTTTTCGAACCAGAAAATCAATCCACTGGAACTAAATGTGTAAAAGAGCTGCTCAATCCACTGACTAGAAATAGAAATTGAATGTGCAAAAGAGCTGCTCTAATAATTTGAATAAATTAAGAAACAGATTTTTTATCTACAGCGGACATCCATCTCTAATCGAGTTTTCTTTCTTGCTCTGGGTCACAGAGAAGCACTAGTACTACAATCAAACAAGATACAGAACGTCAAAATGACAAAAAGAAATAAGCAGAAGACATTATGACTTGAGTGTAGTATCTTTGAACTTCGTTAAGTATGCCTTTGTCCACTCTTCTGATTTATAATTCAGGTTCTCAGAAATGAGCTTATATGTACATACGTATCATATTTTTTTTTCTTGTCTTCCTACGGTGGTAAATCTTACAATTTTGAGATTAACCTTAAATGAAGATCCTCTTATAAGTAGAGCTTTAGGAGAGTAGGTTGGCGAGAGGATTGCAAAGAGGATCGCGAAGAGGATGTCACCGTACTCAACTCAATTATGCTGGATGGTTCGATGTATTTATGTGCCACATGTTGGCTTTTCCCTTTTTTATCGAGTTCGTTGTTACCACAAATACGTAGTGAAATTGAAAATGTTAAAATTTAAGAAAGAGACAATAGAGGGAAGATTGGTAAAGCGGAGATTAAATCTTTCTCCTCCACTTGGGTATGGTAACCGTGGAAAGGCGCTCAAAGTATCTCAAGAGCATAATAATTGTGGCTAGCGGGGATGAATTGCAAAATTACTTGGTCAAGCAACTCGTATTCGCATTTGCTGTTGGTGCTATTATTGTTGTGTCATTGCTTTGGCTTGTTGAGATTACAATAAAAAAAAAAAAATGTACAAACCAAGGCACAGATATATTCAATGTCACACAAATCAATTCCCACGCCATCGGTGGCATCTTGTCGGTGGATGTTTCTTATATGCTAGGGTTGAGTATAAATAATCAAATTATTTCAATTGTTGCTTCAAAGGCCACAGTCGGAAGTGAACGATTGATGTGCATTTCGGTTTTAGCACTTGAATGGTGTAGAACGATTGACACGTTATTTACTTTGAGGAATATGTGTAAACATACATTTCATTTACATTAAATTTGCGTAAGGTGCGAAGAAATAAGTTATAAGTTGAGGAGACTAATAAAATCTTGCATCATAAATCGAAAATAAACAAAGCTGAAGACTGAACTGAACTCGTAAAACATCCTGGATGTGCGAACATTCAGGGGGGCAAATGTCGAATCTGACCACTTCCTCGTAGCAGCAAGATTCAGAGCTCGACTGTCCAATGTCAGAAAGCTGAACCAGCCCATCAGGAGGAGGTTCGACATTGGGCGCCTGAGCACACCGGAGGTTGCCAGAGTCTACAGGGAGCAGCTGAGCGAAAGACTCTACGGTATGCCTACGTCGAACACAAATGCCAATAATATGTGGCTGCATTGCCGCTCAGCCATTCAGGAAGTAGCCGAAACCACCTTAGGATACCTACCGACCCCGACATGAAACCCGTAGTATGATGGCGAGTGTGAGCAGAAAAAGGCAGCAACCGACGAGGCGTACCAAAAGGCGCTGCAGCGGAACACCAGGGCAACGCAAGAAGAGTACCGAGCCAGAAGAAGGGAGGAGAAAAAACCACAGTACCAAAAGAGAAGAATCTTCGCAGCCTCCCAGCTCAAGGATATCGAGGAGTCTAGGGACAAACATAAAATACGAGCCTTTTACAAGAAAGCCAAAGGCCTTACAGGAGGCTTCAAAAAGGGCACCCTGGCTCTTCGAAAGTGCGAGGGTAATCTTGTCACCGACCCGCAGGGAATAGTGGATGTATTTAAGCAGCACTTCCAGCAGCTGCTTAACGAGCATGACCAAGAGAGAGTGGTAGGGACCGAGGAAATCCCAACTGCAGCCGCTGAAGTAGTCCTCCCACCCAGCATACAAGAAGTCGGCACAGCTATTCAGAAGCTGAAGAACAACAAGGCCGCAGGCTCAGATGGCTTGCCATCAGAGCTCTTCAAGGCTGGCGGCGATGTTCTGGTAGGGAGCATGCACCAGATCGTCTGCAGAATTTGGGAAGATAAAAGCATGCCCGACGACTGGAATACCAGCTCTATATGCCCCATCCACAAAAAAGGCGATCCTTCCTCTTGCAAGAACTATAGAGGTATATCCCTGCTCAATGTCGCATACAAGATCCTGTCCAGCGTATTGTGTGAACGTCTAAAGCCATTTTGCACCGCACTAATCGGCAGCTACCAGTGCGGCTTCCGGCCCGGCAAATCGACTATAGACCAAATTTTCACACTCAGACAAATCCTGGAAAAGACCATCTTTTCATCGATTTCAAAGCCGCATACGACAGCATTCATCGTGAAGAACTGTTTGGCGCGATGGCCGAATTCGGGATCCCGGGAAAACTGATCCAGTTGTGTTGCACCACGTTAAAAAATACGCGATGCACCGTGCAACTAGGTTCTAGGACGTCGGAACCGTTTGAAGCATGCACCGGATTTCGGCAAGGTGATGTGCTGTCATGTGACTTCTTCAACCTGGTGCTGGAGCAGATAGTGCGACGGGCAGACACTATCTTACAAGTCCATCCAGCTGCTAGGATTCGCCGATGATATCGACATCATCGCGTGTTCTCGCCGTGGCATTGTGGAAGCATTCACGGCGATTGAAGAACAGGCGAAACGAGTTGGTCTTAAGATCAATGAGGACAAAACGAAATACATGCTGTCAAGCATAAACCAATCCGTCGCTCACCACCTGGGACAAAATATAACAATTGACAGCTACAATTTCGAGGTAGTTATGGAGTTTGTCTACCTCGGGGCAAACATAAATTCCACAAAAGACACCACAGTCGAGATCCGGCATTGAATTGCAGTTGGCAACCGCTGCTACTTCGGCTTGTCCAAACAACTGGGGTCAAATCTCCTCACTCGAAAGACCAGAGTCATGCTTTACAAAACGCTCATTCTGCCAGTCTTGCTGTACGGAGCCGAAAGATGGACGATAAGCAGGACAGCGGAGCTGATTTTGGGTTCTTTCGAAAGAAAAATTCTGCGCCGGATATTTGGTCCTGTCTGTGAGGAAGGTGAATGGAGAAGAGGATACAACCGCGAACTCTACGAGCTGTACCAAGATGTGGATGTAGTCCGGAAGGCAAGGATCCGTCGACTACACTGGCTCGGCCACATCGAGCGCATAGACATCAACGTTCCAGCTAAGAGGGTCTTCGACTCCGAGCCTCCTGGTTCGAGAAGAAGAGGAAGACCGAACCTCCGGTATAAAGACCAAGTAATCGCGGATGTAAGACATCTTCGTCTTGACAACTGGAAGCAACGTGCCCGGGACCGTCAAGGATGGAAGGCAGCTATAGCTCAGGCTCAGATCCTCCATGGATCGCAGGCCTGATAAGTAAGTAAGTAAGTTGCCGCTATAATGACAGATAGAATAAAATAAATATTTAAGGGGGCTCCCATACAACCCCTTGGTCACTTACTGACCTGAGGCTAGTCGACAATATCCCACAACCAGTAGCAAACTTCCCAGCTTTGATCTCTGTTGTGTCTTTGATGTATTAATCCTAGCTGCAAACCTTGCCCATATTTCCCATTATTGTTATTCACCTTTTCACATCCTTGCTGTCAAGTAAGATAATTGATTTGAATTCAATGAACACTCTGATGACCAACTATCTTATCATGGAGATTTTTGATTATTAAAGTAATATGCCTACAACCTGCCTGCAACCAAGACCTATGAGGATCGTAAGCGCGCGCTCATAGTAGTGTGAGATTTCTACTCACTAAAAACACCTCCCGAAACCAATGTATACTGCAACTAAGTCATTCCACTTATCTAGCAATATTCTGTTCTCGAGGTGTTCGCATTTTACAGGCGACATTCTAACGAAGGTTCCTGCAATTTCGGATATGTTCGTGCGGTTAATGTTTATCGCACTAAGTCAAGAGGTGCGCCTCTGAAGACGGCGCAATACATTATGGTCGTCGAGTAATTGAAAAGCAGCGCTATCAAAATGGTCTTCAAGTCGGCGTTTAAGTTTCCCTGCGAAATTGTTTGCTCCATTTTTCACAATTACGATACTCAGAACTCGGTGGATCTGCTCGTTTCTAATATACCACGGTGCATTGACGACAGCTCGTAGTAGTATTGAAACGTCTGTATGACGTTAGAATTACTTTTCTTGGTGTCACCCCATAGCTGTATACCTTAAGTCCAAACAGGTTTTAGCAGTTGCTTGTATAGAAGGAGCTTATTTTCCATACTGAGTTTAGAATACTTCCCCAGTAATCAGTACATTTCTTTGTATTTACGTTCAAGCTCGTTACGAATTTTCCTAACGCGAGCCTTCCATTTTAATTTCACGTCAAGAGTCGTCCTGAGGTATTTACACGCCAATGGAAAGACCGATCATCTCATATGCATCGGTTGTGTGGTGGAACACGTTAACATACATACATGTCGTAGCCTCTTTAGCCAAACTCCGAACAACGGTTTGTCCTTGCTTGCTTGCTTTGCCTTCTCCAGCAAGTCGCACATTGGTCTAGATTTCATGATAAACCTTTCACCCCTTGATGTATTTATCAGAGGGTGCGCATGATAGCCATGTCTCGCCTCAAGAGAAATGGTTTTTGGTACAACTCGCATTGGAATCACAGTGCGTTTGCGTGAGAAATATCCAACAGTGATCGTGGGATATGCCTTCCGATACCTGTCATCCTATTGCGCTATAATTTCACAGCCGAATTTCCATGGCGTTAGGACTGGCTCTGGCCAGAAACTGAATCTGGAAAGGATTGCATTCACATTTTCACAGATGGCTCCAAGTCTGGGCTGGAGTCCGGCGCTGGGTTTTCTTTGACCGTGAAAATGTCCGACTGCACTTTTTGTTAGAAAAATATGCGTCTGTCTTTCAATCAGAGATATACGCAATGCTAATGGCCATTTACTATGTTGTGAGGCATAACTGGAAAGGAAAAAACATAGGTATGCGTATGCAGTGGCAGCCAAGCTACACTCAAGGCTGCGTCCAACCCTTTAACCAGTTCCAAGTTGTGCATGAACTCAAGACCTTTTCGAAGAAAGTCCCAGGTCACTCTGGGATTCTAGGAAATGAGATTTCTGTTGAACTCGCAAGAATGGATCCAGAGCAAAGTTTCTCAGGACCTGAAGCTGCTTAAGGTTTAGGCACATCGTAGATGGAGGAAATATCCAGGATGCAAGATGACGAAGCGCGTATGCCCTGATGTCTGCAGGAAATCCTTATCCTTAAGGAGGATTGACTGCAGAGGGCTTACGGGCGTTCTTAGGGGCCATAGACGTTTACTAAACATCTCTGCGCACTTGGTATCAGTGAGACCTCTACGAGGAGATGACGCATATTACGAGGAGGATGACACAGCAGAAAACTTTCGAATGTCCCGCCTTCGCTTGCGCACGGTGGCGCACCCTTGGGGCTGACGAGGTGTCTACCGAATCTCTCAGTTCTACATCACTGAAGCTCCTCTTCATTTTCCTCCGGATAATGGACCAATATTTACGTCTGAGTGCTCCAACAGTTAGCAGAAGCCTCCAACAATAACAAGAAAACCGATTTCATTAAAGAAACCGAGTTCATGCTATTAACTGTAAATCTATCAATATCCTCCCTCTAGAGGCTATTAATACAGTAGCATAGTCTAAGTACTACCTACAGCTACTTAACAAACTTCAAATAGCTACAATTTGCTGAATGGTTATGCAGCAACTTCAAATCAAC
Source organism: Eumerus sabulonum (assembly GCA_951905685.1). NCBI lineage: Eukaryota > Metazoa > Arthropoda > Insecta > Diptera > Syrphidae > Eumerus > Eumerus sabulonum. The sequence goes on along the minus strand of OX645060.1, from coordinate 135,168,249 downwards.
TTGTCGCCGGCCGCTGCACTTCAACCAGCAATTTTTGCCGTCAGACCTGACTGTATGCATGCATAGATCAATTGGCTCTTACTAGCAGACCAAACCATTATGTCGGTATGCTATAGGGTTTAACGGGTGAATGGAAATTTGCTTTTGATAAGATTCAGACGACGCGACTTGGGGATGCCGCATTGGTCGGGTAATGTTAAATACCCGTCAGCCAGCAGACCGACAGATTGATTTCTATTCATGCAAGCTAGGAGTGCAATTGCTCTTGTTTCTGTTTCTGTTCTTCTTGTGGCATGAAAGGGAATCTGTGTTCAGGTACTTTCTCGTGATCTGTGACACATTACTTGCAATCGATTATTCAGAGTAACACCTATACTGTCGCAGACATGCGAACCCGGTAGTTGTTATGCGTTACGCAATAAATTACACGCAACGTTTAGTATAGAACTTTGTAATTTTTTTCATGTAGAACCTCTCGTCTATTACAAAGTCGCGCTCTGTAGCTCACAGCTTATTATTCTAGACGGCGAGCCGTGATTTCCAAGATTTCTGGCCTGCACCAAGATACCGAGCATGGTCGTTCAACTTGTTGTTGTAGATTCATTGGTTTTTTTCTTCTTTGTTTTCTCGAGGTGACAACGAGCCTATACCATCCCCGTGTCGTTCGACATTACAGAGGAGGTTAGAAGAAAGCAAAACCTCACACGTTCACGTACAAAGCCCAATTGTGATTGCAATAGCAACTGCTGTCCCATATCCCACAGTCGCAATTGGTCGCAATGTAGCATATGAAGTCGCCAGGCTTTTATGCTATACATTGTACATATACGTGTTGTCCATGGAGAAACCGTCGCTCGTCCATCTCGTTGAAGTACCCGGACTAGTGACCACTATCCAATCCATCTCTTTTGTCGTGGCTATGTGCGTTTTCTTGTTCCCTTCGTATTGTTGTTTTATTTTTTTTTTTTTTTGTTTTTTTAGAATAGGAAGCTAGAACAGAATCAAGTCACCAATGACGGAAGAAGTGCACATCAGTCGTCTCCATGTGGCGGCGGCCGAAGCATAGTCGAATATGGCATACGAATATGTGTGTTCAGAGCACTTGTGCTACTGCCTGTGCGATTTTGCGATTATGCCCACGGCGTAATAGTGTATTTGGCGCCTAGAATGTGCCAAGAATTAATAACTCGAACTCGATCGATTGATGAAAGGAAAGGGCTCCACGTAGCCGGTCGCATTTTGTACAGTACAAGTATTATGTTTGATCAGTCGCACATAGTCATGCTGGGAATAATAATATGAAGGCTTTTTCTACGGACCGTCGCGTTTGCACCACTCGACTCCATTGAGCTACAATGAGAAAATTCTGCACTTGGTCTTGGGATTTTTTGCGTACACCAGTTGATTGTGAATGACTTACTCTTCAGAGAAGTACGAGTAAGTATGAGCCTAATGTTAAAATCCAATCAATGGGGACTAATATCGCCTATTAGCCTATAATTACCGCTAATTCGTAGTTGACGCATATAAAACACTATTCCTCTGATTAAATACCTCAAGGGCTTTACCACGTACATACATAGATATTTACATAGTATGCATATGCATACATACATACATGTGTATGTATATGGTTGAGCTTGGATTTGAGAATATATGACGCATCTCAGTAATATCTGGAAATAATCTAAAGCGATTTTGATATAGGTACATGCATACATTTTTTCGACCGCAATTAACAATTTGCAATCTCAGTCGCATTCCCTTTTAATGAAAATATTACCCCCGCATTACGGGGATTTTCCGGCTTGACTACTCATGCATTTCCGGGATGAGAGTGGTAGTCCATTGGTTATTTTTTTTCTACAGAAAAATTGGAAATACCAATGCGAGCAGTCCAAACAGTACTATAGCTTGTTTGCAGAAGTATGATTAAGACAACGACGATGAACGGCGCCTTTCAGTAGCTCGTTCCGAACGACATCAAGAACTGGATTGAAGTGCTTAATTCATCGTCTTGCCTGAGATTAGGATGAAACAGACAGGATCAAGAGTTAAACGACCCCATACTGTCAAAGTGTTTAGTTTGTGCGGTGATTAATCCAAACCAGTGTTTAGCTTAAGGTTCTAAATTTCTTTCCTAAAAATTGTATCGATGACGTATTAGGCTCGCAACTTTGGTTTTAACCTGTTTAAAGAAAGAGCACTTTGGTACCTGATTGGGAGGGATATGTATGTAGTTGGCATAGTAAGGCCCGTTTGTTTTGAATATGCTCAGATCTTAGTTCATCCCAGTTATTAGCGTATACATACAAACATATGTATGTATGTGCATATTTATGCATGTATGTACATATATATGCATACATACATATGAGGGGAGAAGGGAGCGAGCAAACAGAGCAAAGACTGGCTCGCATTTAACTTGGCATACGCCAGCGTCGTTCTCTGTCCCTGCTCAACCCAAGTTGATCCTGGGGAAAGAGGAACCTCCAGGTTGGGGGTCTCGCTTGGGGTTAACATCCCTATCGCGTAAAACAAAAACTTGTTCAGAAACAACCAATAGCCTCGGATATAGATGGATTACATGCTGACGACCACCGCAAACGTCTAAAAGGAAACGAATTCCGGATCAGCATCTGGAAGGTTAGGTCCTTCAACAGAACAAGTGCAGCCGGACAACTGGTCAACTCTTTGGACTGCTATAAGGCAGACATTACCGCGTTCCAAGAAGTGCGATGGGATGGGTCAGGCAAAAAGCGGATGAAAGACTGTGATATCTATTACGGAAACTGCTACAGAGAAAATAAACAACGCTTATTTGGATTCGGATTTGTTATTCGGGGCAGGCTCAGAAAAAAATTCTTAAGCTTCCAGTATGTAAGCGAACGCCTCATAACTATCCGCATCAAAACCAATATCGGCAATATAAGCTTATTATGTGTCCACGCCCCCACAGAGGAGATAGATAACCGACATAAAGACAACTTCTATGATCTCCTACGCAGAACGTATGCGCAATATCCCAGCTATGACACCAAAATCGTTCTAGGCGAGATCAATGCGAAGCTGGATAAGGAAGCTATCATTGAACGGGTCGTCGGAAAGCACAGCCCACACAACATCACGTCAGAAAACGGACTAAGGCTAGTGGACTTTGTGGCGGGACATATTCAGGTAGTAGCAAGTACACGACTCCCACACCTCAACATCCGTAGGGGGACCTGGCGGTTTTTCGATCAATCGACAACCAACCAAATTGATCATATTGCGATCGACGGCAGACACTCTTCCAGCATCCTAGATGTCCGAACCTTTCGAGGAGCCAACATCGACTCGGATCATTACCTTGTTGCAGCCAAGGTTTGGATCCGAATTTCTCGGAATCAACGGAGTCGAGTAAGAACACCAACATTCAACGTCGGAAAGCTGCAATCCCAGGAGACCGTCAGGACCTTCTCAGGTCCCGATGAAATCTGCAGAAACCCTAGAACAGCAATGGAGTCGTTGTCAGAACGTCATTAGAGAGGCCGCCCCAGAAGTACTTGGTTTCGAGCCACCACCATCGAGAAACCCCTGGTTTGACGATGGGTGCAGACAGGCCCATGTAGAGAAACAGAATGCATACATGGCCACATTGCATCGACGGACGAGAGCTGCCCGCGAGCTCTATGAACAGAAAAGGAGGGAGGAGCATGCGCTTCTGAGAAGGAAAAAGAAGGAGCACGAGAAGCGCGAGTTCCAGGAGATGGAGAGATGTTACTGCAGGAAAGTAAAACGAACATGCCAAGGCTATAAAGCCAGAGCAGAAGCCTGCAGGGATGAGCAGGGGCAACTAGTAGTGGAGTCACAGTCGATGCTGAGATTGTGGAAGGACCACTTCTGCAGACTGTATAACGGCGATGGCAGAGCGAACCATTCACAATCGACGAAGACGAAGGAGAATCCCGTCCACCCGACCTAGACGATGTTAAGATAGCGATATCGAAACTTAAGTCTTATAAAGCTGCTGGAGCAGACGGACTCCCCGCGGAACTGTTTAAAGCAGCTGGCGATGAGCTGGTCAGGAACATCCACCAACTCATCTGCAAGATACGGTCGGAAGAACGCATGCCCGATGAATGGAATCTCAGTATCGTTTGCCCGGTCCATAAGAAAGGAGACCCCTATGACTGCGCCAATTACAGAGGGATAAGCCTCCTGAAGCCTGAACATCGCGTACAAGATCCTCTCTGCCGTACTGTGTAAGTGCCTGAAGCCGTTCGTGGGCAATCTGATAGGTTCCTACCAGTGTGGTTTCAGGCCAGGAAAATCCACGATAGACCAAATATTTACACTACGGCAGATCTTGGAGAAGACCCCTGACTGCCACGTCGACACGCACTATCTTTTCGTCGGCTTTAATGCGATGTCATGTTTTACCATTCCTGCCAAACTCGTCAGACTGTGAAGGATGAATATGGAGAACTCTCTTTGCTCCATTAAGGTCGGAGGTGAACTAAGCGACCCCTTTGATGTTAAAAAAGGTTTTAGGCAGGGTGAAGCACTGTCATGTTATTTCTTCAACATTATTCTTGAAAAGATCGTGCGGGACTCTGCGGCCAATACAAGAGGTACGATCTACTTCAAGTCCACACAATTGCTTGCCTACGCAGATGACATTGACGTTATTGGACGGACAAATCGAGACGTCAATGAGGCATTCGCAAGCATTGAAGCAGAATCGGCCAAAGTGGGTCTAAGGGTAAATGGGGACAAGACCAAATATATGCTGTCATCAACGAAAGACGCGCAACACCGACGTCTTGGTCAGAGTGTCACCTTCGGCAGCTATATTTTTGAAGTAGTCAAGGACTTCGTCTACTTTGGCTCGATAGTGACAAACAGCAACGACACCAGCGCTGAGATAAAACGCAGAATAACTTTTGCCAACCGCTGCTTCTTCGGGATCAAGAGGCAATTGAGTAGTAAAGCCCTCTATCGAAAAACTAAGTTATCCCTCTACAAAACCTTAATCATCCCGGTCCTCCTCTATGGCGCTGAGGCTTGAACGTTATCAAAAGTGGATGAAGAGGCTCTTGGGCGTTTCGAGAGGAAAATTCTGCGTGCAATCTCTGGTCCCGTTTGTGTAAACGGAGAGTGGAGGAGGAGATTCAACCAAGAACTGTACGGGCTGTACAGCGACATCGGCCTGGTTAGACGTCTTCGGATCCAACGTCTAAGAAGGCTAGGCCATGTAGAGCGAATGGACATCGACGCTTCAGCCCTAAGAGTCTTCGACTCCAACCCCGAGGGACGACGCAGCAGAGGACGACCGCATTTAAGGGGGCGCGCACAGGTGGAAAGGGACCTCAACCAACTGGGCGCGCGGCACTGGAAGCGGCTGGCCAAAGATCGGGCCGGTTGGAGAGGCTTGTTGGTTGAGGACCTGATTCACCCTGAACTGTAGCGCCATCAAAGTAAGTAAGTATACATACATATGTATGCATGTGTGTACCTATCCATATGCTTTTTGGACTTAACACTTTATCTTCATGATACTAGTTCTGATATGTGGCAAAGGTTTTAAAGGCAAACATCAAAAACGTTCTTAACCTTCCAGTCGCAAAGAGGGAGATGGCTTTCTTTCCTAAGCACAATTCCATAATGCGTAACCTTTCGATGGCAGTGTGTTGGCTTTTGACACTGGGTCAACAGCGATCTGTGGTAGCTGTTAGGAAAAAGGTTTCCCGAAATTCGATGTTTAGATTCGGAGTGAGTCCGTTTAACCTATAGAAAAATAAAAGTCACACACAAAATTCTTTTTTTTTTTTTTTTTACATATGGGGCTAGTGCTACTATTAGCAATACGGCACTGCGACCTTTGCAGATCTATTGTGCCTGCTAGCCGATTAGCCGAGTAGCCTCTCCACCTCTATAATGAAGTTGAGAATGCTTCTCGTAGGAGCCAGGGTGATCCCCTCAGGAGTCATAACTTCACTGAGAAGGATACGCTTCCTAAGATGGCAGAGAGCAGCACACTCACATAGTATGTGTTCTGCCATCTCATCGTCCTCTAGACAGAGCCGACACTCAGTTTCAGACGAGAGACTAATTTAGTTTAAATGATATCTCAGACCGCAGTGTCCCGTTAGATAGCTGACTAGTCTTCTGATATCCGCCCTATTGAGTTTGAGTATGCCAATAGGGTGTTTGTTCAGGGGTCGCATAAGTCGTTTAGATTGACGGAGTCCCCGAACACTGTTCCAGAAGGACAGGTGCTGCGATTTTTCCCACTTGTCTAAGAAGTAATTTATCTTAGACCCGGGAATGCCACAGAAAGGTTCCGGACCTATGTATTTGTCGCTGGAACCTTTTCTGGCAAGTTGGCCAGCCATTTCATTGCCCTTGATACCTTTATTTCCTGGCACCCACCAAAGCTTAACAGTGTTTCTTTTGGCGAAGTCTTGTAGGGCGTCATGGCATTCCTTGACGGTTTTTGAGTTCGTGCTGTACGAACCCAGTGCTTTAAGCCATACGGTGGACCCGTAGGTGACGATAGGTCTTACTATCGCGGTATATAACCAGTGGACTACCCTAGGTTTAAGTCCCCAGGTTTTACCGTAGGTGCGTCGGCAGGCCCACATGGCCTTAGTCGCTTTCATGAGTTTATTTTTCATGTTGGAGTTCCAGTTGAGTCTGCGGTCTAGGTCAATACCTAGATACTTTACCTCCTCTGAAAATCCTATCTGTGTGCCATTTAGAAAGATTGAGCAGGGTTGTACCTTTCTCCTTATTGTAAGTGGGACTAAGATTGTCTTATTTGGGTTAATAGATAACCCCTCTCTGCCATACCAGTCAGAGATAAACTGGAGCGCAAGCTGCATGCGCTCACAGGCAGTGACCTCGCACTTGCCCGTAACAATGACTACTAGGTCATCAGCATATCCGATGACCTCGTAGCCCCGAGTGGTCAGGTTGCGTAGTAGATTGTCGATGACTATTGTAAGCTCGCGGCATCTAATGAAATGAAACACAGAGAGATTCGTTCGCAACAGTTAATTGGTAACAACGAAATGAGCGCGGAAATAGCATTTGATGGTTCTATTTATTGGAGAGCGATTTAGGTTAACGGGAGGATCATCCGATCACTTTAGTAAATACATAGATAATATATACATTTGTTTCGACCATTTAGTAGACAGTGTTTCTTACAAGTGCGGTGACACTGTCATTTAATAAATGATTGCCTACACTATCGACCAAAGCAGTGGTGAGAGGACTCCCCCTTGTGGCCATCCTCTAACCGCCGATACTGTCACTGAGACCTCTCCATATGTGTCTGATATGAGACGGCTATTTAGCATCGCCCTAATCCAGTGATTAGTGTGATGGCCCACACCCCTGCAGGATAGTGCCAGTATTATCAAAGGCTCCCTCTATATCGAGTAAGGCGCAGATTGCAATCTCCTTTTGTGTGAAACTATTTTCAATGCACGTCACCAAGTGGTGTAGTGCATTTTCGGTAGATCGCTCTTTGTGATAGGTATGCTTACTGGTTGGGATGCAAAGGTGTCTGATTTTCCAGGATACCTCTAATATGGAGCTCTATCAGTTTCTCCACACACACCATAGCTGATTAAGAAAAATCAGGCGCTGTTCCTTCAGGGACTATACATACATTACCATTAACATTGCCCATTACCTTAAGATCTTTACGCATCCGAGAAATTGGCCGCCCGAAGGGCCGGAAGGTCTGAAATACATCAAATAAATTTAAGGCACTCGGATTTATGTATTTACCTTTAAGATGCCAGCATTTTACTTATTCTGGATCTTGTTCTACATAAACCCATTTTGGTCAGAAATGATCTGCTAAGAAGCCTCTGGTGATGAATGCGTGTATCGGAAACGTTTTGGCTACAAGAATATGTTCCCGCCAGGCTAATACTCCCTATGAAATATCTGCGGAAAACGTGTGCTTGTGTTATACTAATATTCGTTTATAGTGTGATAGAATGCATGACCCATTTTATTTTAGTGCTTTTTTCCACTTAAGTTTTTTTCCTGCGGCCAGGCATGTATGTACATTTTGTGAGCTGCTGCGTGACAGGGCCGCCAAGAAGTATTCTCAAACAAACATTAATCGCTTTGCATACGTGCTTTTGCAACGTGCAAAGAAGGAAATATAGCTATGATCTTCGAATACACCTTGAGTACTAGTCGAGCTCACAACGACCGTGAAGTCCATGAAGTTCGTGGTGGAGTTCATGGAGCTGATGCTGTTTGGGAGGCACTACTTGGCATAGTGCATTCAAGCCCATAGGTTCGCCTTGTCTCTCTTTCGTGGCTCCATCGTGTTTGGTTATTATTTAAAGAAAGTTACAACTACCTGTTCCTCGTAACTACGTACATATTATTTGTTGGAAAGAATTCCTTGAGTGTGCGCCGCGGCATTGCCACTAATATCGGATAGATATCGTTGGCGTGCAATAGTGCTATCGGATATATTATATATGCCCGTATGTTCGATTATGTACATTCGCCGATTGTTTAGATGACTACGCATTGTGTGCTCGACAGATTCCAATATATCTACACCTGCGTAGTCACGTTGGGGCGGACAAGCTGATAGATACCAGGGTGACGGGAGGAGAAAAGAAGACATCTACAGATTTATTCGCTGTTTATAAGGTCTCTGAATGATTTTGACTATACTCGTACAACGACGGAAGACAGGGAGGTGATAGGTAAAGACAACTGGCAGAGGAACAAAGAGCCCACATCTTTGTAGCCGCATCTGATGAGTGTACCAAATCAAGTCCAGAACATAAAGTGTCCATATTATAAGTTTTGATTGCATTCCTTTATTACACCATATAAGTTGGTGGTCATGCATATGTACGTAGATACATATTTGTTTTTAGAAAATGCACGATTGGTAGTGGTCACCATCAAGTCAGTTGGTAGGTCGAATAGAACGGCTGAATGTGACTAGGGTTGCGTGATGTGATGTGCTGTGCAGTGCATTTGTGTCTTACAAATGAAGAGTGAAGAGTAAAATACCTTAAGTTAGATTCATTTTAGGTGGGCTCTTCGATAGTACCTGTTTGTGGTATTTACTACCAAGTAAGTATGTTTGGAATGTAATGAAGTTGCATGCGGATGATACTGAAATCTTTCTCGTAATGTACAGCTATGGACAAAAAAATACACATCTTCTTCTTCTTCTTCTTAGTGGGCGCTACAGTTCGGGGTGAACCTGGGCCTCAACCAACATGTCCCTCCATCTAGCACGATCTTTCGCTAGCCTTTTCCATTGCCGCAAGCCCAGTTGGCTGAGGTCCCCTTCCACCTGTGCGCGCCATCTTAAGTGCGGCCGTCCTCTGCTTCTTCGTCCCTCGGGGTTGGATTCAAAAACTCTCCGGGCTGGAGAGAGCCCGTAAAGTTCGTGGTTGAATCTTCTCCTCCATCCCCCGTCTGCGTTTATAGGCCCAAAAATCACGCGCAGAATCTTTCTCTCGAACCGACCAAGGGCCTCCTCATCTGCTTTTGATAGTGTCCATGCTTCTGCGCCGTACAACAGGACCGGGATGATAAGGGTCTTATATAGAGTCAACTTTATCGTTCGGGAGAGGGCTCTATTACGCAATTGCCTCCTGAGCCCAAAGAAACAGTGATTGGCAAGAGTGATTCTGCGTTTGATTTCGGAACTGATGTCGTTGTTCCAGGTCACTGCGGAGCCAAGGTAGACGAAGTCCTTAACTAGCTCGAACTTATATCTGCCAATACAAACATTCTGGCCAAGACGTCGGTGGTGAGCGTCCTTTTTTAATGACAGCATATATTTAGTTTTGCCCTCGTTTACCGCCAAACCAATTTTCGCCGCCTCCAACTCAATACTCGCAAACGCCTCATTGACATCTCGCTGTGATCTACCTATTATGTCAATATCGTCGGCGTATGCAAGGAGTTGCGAGGATTTGAAATAGATTGTGCCTATTGCATTGGCCAGTGATTTTTGCACAATCATTTCCAATACGATGTTGAAGAAATCACACGACAGCGCATCGCCCTGCCTAAATCCTTTTTTGACATTAAAACTATCGGTAAGGTGTTCACCGATTCGTATGGAGCAGCGAGCATTCTCCAAAGTCATCCTGCATAGTCTGACGAATTTAGAAGGTATGTCAAAGGTAGGTATAGCTCGTCTCTAATTACGCTGTCGTATGCGGCTTTGAAGTCGACAAATAGGTGGTGAGTGTCGACATGAAATTCAATGGTTTTTTCCAGGATCTGCTGTTGTGTGAAGATTTGGTTGATGGTGGACTTCCCTAGCCTGAATCCGCACTGATAAGGACCTATCAGCTTATTTACAAAAGGCTTCAGGCGTTCACACAAAACGGCAGAGAAGATTTTGTAGGCGATGTTAAGGAGACTTATTCCTCTATAGTTGGCGCAATCAGAGGGGTCTCCTTCCTTGTGGATCGGGCATACGATGCTGAGACTCCATTCCTCGGGTATGCTTTCCTCTAACCATATCTTACGGATGATCTGGTGCATGATCCCAAAAAGGGCATCCCCAGCTGCCTTGAAGAGCTCAGAGCTCGATATGGCAATCTTAACTTCGTCGAGGTTAGGGGGACAGAATTCCCTGCGGTCTCCGTCGATTAGAAATGGATCATTCTGCCTGACAGCGGTATATTGACTAACATCGCCGTTATACAGTGTGCAGAAGTGGTTTTTCCATATTCTTAGCCTCTTCATTCAACTTTTTCAACATCGTGCTTGAAAAGATCGTGCAAGAGTCACTGGCCAACACAAGAGGTACGATTTATTTCATGTCTACTCAATTGCTTGCGTACGCCGACGACATTGACGTGATTGGACGGAAACAGCGAGACGTCAATGAGGCCTTTGTAAGCATTGAGGTAGAAGCGGCTAAGATGGGTCTCAAGGTTAATGAGGGTAAAACCAAATATCTGTTTTCATCTAAAAGAGACGGACAACACCGACGTATTGGCCAGAACGTCACCATGGGCGGATATAACTTTAAAGTGGTCAAGGAATTCGTCTACCTTGGTTCACTGATGACCAGCGACAACAACACCAGCGCTGAGATAAAACGCAGAATTACTCTTGCCAACCGCTGTTTCTTTGGGCTCAAGAGGCAATTGCGAAGTAGAGCCCTCTCTCAGAAAACCAAGGTGACACTATATATGACCTTAATCATCCCAGTCCTCCTTTACGGCGCAGAGGCTTGGACCTTAACAAAAGCGGATGAAGATGCCCTTGGTCGTTTCGAGAGGAAAATTCTGCGCACTATCTACGGTCCCGTTTGTTCAAACGGTGTATGGAGGAGAATATATAACGAAGGACTGTAAGGGTTGTACAGCGACATCGGCCTTGTACGATGTCTACGGATACAGCGTCTAAGGTGGCTAGGCCATGTAGAGCGCATGAAAAATACAGCTCCGACCCGAAGAGTCTTCGAATCCACTCCGGAAGGAAGGCGCGGCAGAGGACGGCCGCATCATCGGTGGCGCACGCAGGTGAAAGGGGACCAGCTGGAGACGCTTGTTTTTTGAGGCCCAGGTTCACCACGGACTGTAGCGCCACCTAAGTAAGTAAGTATTGTGCAGGTTTACATTCAAAACAATTTCTCAATTGTGGAAACTCAACGTGCGTGCCGTTCAAAGTTTGAAGTGAGAGACGCGCCTTCTCACATGACCATTAGGCGTTCGCACCGAAAAAGTTGAGACACTGATAATCTTGGAAAATCCAGTCAACAAGAGGGCGTACGTGACGATCCGATGAGAATGTTGAGGATGTACGGGTCTCAGTTGAGAACATGGCATGGACAACTTCTGGTTCCATTAAGATGGCGCCACAGCCCACACAACTTGGGCCACCATCGCCTTATTGCGCCGTAAACTCGTCTATCGAGAAGGGAGCGAACAAACAGAGCAAAGAAGTTGATCGCGTTTAACTTGGCAAACGCCAGCTTCGATCTCTGTCAATCCGCTCAATCCAAGTTGACACACAGCCTCCGCGTGGCCTTCCCTGGATAGCTATACTGGCACCCGCCAGGTAGTGAACCAATGTGTGCAGCGACCCGACCCCTTGTTCCTGAGGAAAGAGGAACCTGGCCCTCCAGGTTGGGGTTGCGCTTAGGGCTAATATCCCTATCGCTTAAAACAAAAATTTTGCTCAGAGACAACCAATAGCCTTGACGACCCCCGCAAACATCAAAAAGGAAACGAATGTCGGTTCTGCACCTGGAACGCTAGGTCCCTCAACAGACCAGGTACAGCCGAACAACTGGTCAACTCTTTGGACTGCTATAAGGCGGACATTACCGCGCTCCAAGAAGTGCGATGGGATGGGCCAGGCAAAAAACTGTGATATATACTACGGAAACTGCTACAGAGAAAATAAACAACGCTTATTCGGATGCGGATTTGTTGTTCGAGGCAGACTCAGGAAAAAAGTCTTAAGCTTCCAGTATGTAAGCGAACGCCTCTTAACTATCCGCATCAAGGCCAATCTCGGCAATATAAGCTTACTATGTGTCCACGCCCCCACAGAGGAGGAAGATGACCGACATAAAGATGACTTCTATGATCTCCTAGTCAGAACGTATGCGCAATGTCCCAGCTATGACACCAACATCGTTCTAGGAGATTTCAATGCGAAGCTGGGTAAGGAAGCTATCTTTGAACGGGTCATTGGAAAGCACAGCCTACACAACACCACGTCAGAAAACGGACTAAGGCTAGTGGACTTTATGGCGGGACATAACCTGGTAATAGCAAGTACACGATTCTCACACCTCAACATCCATAAGGGGACCTGGCGGTCTTTCGATCAATCGTCAACCAACCAAATTGATCATATTGCGATCGACGGCAGACACTCCTCCAGCATCCTAGATGTCCGAACCTTTCGAGGAGCCAACATCGACTCGGATCATTACCTTGTTGCAGCCAAGGTACGGATGCGAATTTCTCGGAACCAACGGAGTCGAGTAAGAACACCAAAATTTAACGTCGGAAAGCTGCAATCGCAGGAGACCGCCAGGACCTTCGCTGATCAAGTCTCCCTCAAGCTCTCTCAGTCAATGGCGGCGTCCACAGCTCCGGTTAGTGGGGGCCATCTGGACAACACTTCTTTTGGAGCTGCTCGAACATATTTTGATACCCAGGTCCAAAAGTAGATCTCCAAGGCCGGTTCCGGACGCTGGAAAAGAGACGGCGGTGGATGAGCCCTACATAGTAGAGCCAACTCGCTTGCAACCTCAGTGAGGTTTCCGACATGGCTTGGCCTCCCAGTTGGGGGTTATGTATGGGGCGAAATCTCTTGCCATGTACATAAATACGGTTCAGAAGCAACCATAAGCCTCGGACATGGACGAATTTACTATCGACAAACCCCAGCAAAAGAAAAAAGGAGAGTGAATTTCGGCTCTGCACGTGGAATGTGAGGTCCCTTAACAGACAACATGCCGCCGATGAACTGGCTGAGGTCTTTGACTGCTACAAAGCAGACATTACTGCAATGGACCGGGCAAAAAGATGATAAAAAATTGCGACCTCTATGCCGACGATTGCTACAGAGGGGGATGGTAGTGCTCATTTGGATGTGGATTTGTTGTTCGAAGCAGACTAAGGCAGAAAGTCTTAAGCTTTAAAAAACACAACCTACATGACAATACATACGGGAACAGACTCAGGTTAGTGGATTTCGCCTCGGAGCGAAACCTCGCGGTTCCCACACCTCAACATCTATAAAGGGAACCGGCGGTCCCCTGATCAATCAATCGTCAACCAGATTGATCCCATTGCGATTGACGTCAGACACTCCTCTGGTATTTTTAATGTCCGAACCTCCCGAGGAGCCAACATCGACTCTGATCATTTCCTTGATGTGACCAAGGTAAGAGCACGGATATAAAAAAAAACAACGGAGGTGAAAAAGAACACCAAGGTTTGATGTCGGAGAGCTACAATCGCATCTGACCGCTAGGAACATTGCCGAGTCTCCTAAAAACATAGCCATAAAAGTAGTTTCCACTGATGTACTGGATTTTACGACACAACTGCCCAGAAAAAACCCGACGAGTGCAGGCCGGCTCATGCAGTTAAGCAAGACGTCTACAAGGCAATGCTGCATCGAGAGACGAAGGCTGTTTGTGAGCTCTACCAACAGAGAAGGAGAGACGAGGACCGGATTCTCGAAAAGAAAAAGTAGGAGCATGAAAAGCGCACATCGAAGAGTTGGAGAGGTGTTACAGCAAGAATGAATTCCGGAAGTTTTACCAAAAGGTAAAACAGCTATCCAGTGGATAGCTATCGGAACCGAAGGCTATCGGGACGAGAATGGACTACTTGTAGTAGAGGCGCAGTCGATACTGCAAATTTGGAAGAATAATTTCTGTAGTCTGTTAAACGGCGAAGAGGGCTCAAATACCGCTGTCAGGCAGAATGTTCTTCTCAACTTGGCCGACGATATACATGAATTCCGTCCCCCGACTTTGACGAGATCAAGATAGCAATATCAAGGCTGAAGTCTAACAAAGCTACTGGATATGTTTAAGGCAACTGGAAATGACCGTCAACACCCTGATAGGTCCTTATCAGAGTGGTTTCAGGCCAGGAAAGTCCACAATACACCAAAGTTTCACACTGCGGCAGATCCTGGAAAAAACCCAAGAAATGCAGATCGACATTCACCACCTATTTGTCAATTTCAAGACCGCATACGATAGCGTGCCTACAGATGAGCTATACAGAGCAATGTCTAGTTTTGGCATCCCTAACGAACTCGTCAGGTTGTGTAGGATGTCAATGCAAAATTCTCGCTGCTCCATCAAGGTCGATAACGAACCTACCGATAACTAATTTCAAAAAACGCTTAAGACAAGGCGACTCGCTATCATGTGACTTTCTTTAACATCATACTTGAGAAGATCCTGCGAAACTCACAAGTCAGTACTAAGGCTTCGAAAAGCCCGTCTAACTATATTGACGTGATTGGTCGAACGCAGCGGACGTCAATGAGGCGTTTGCTGGCATTGAAGCGGATGAGGCCAAAATCGGTCTGTCGGTAAGTGAGATAAGTGAGAGGAATGAACGCACAGCATCGACGCCTCAGATCCGCAGTAATAAATACGAAAAACAGCAATACCAAGATTAAACGCAGAATAACTCTTGCCAATCGCTGTCATTTTTTTTCCGGACTCAAAAGACCATTGAGTAACAGATCCGTCTCTCGAAAAACCAAGCTGGTTTTATATAACACCCTAGTTATCCCAGTCCTGTTTTAAATGGCACGGACAGGACTCTGGTTCTGTTTGCGTTGATGGCTTCTGGAGGAAAAGATTCAACCTGTACGGCGGCATATGGCTGGTTAAGCGCCTTAAGATGGCTAGGCCATGTAGAGCGTATGAACAACATAGCTACTTGCTTGCTACTTTTTTTTTATTCGTTTGATATCCTATCGATGCCATTCCAAAATCCATGCCAAAGAGACATACATTGGACGCTCTTGGATCTCATGTGGATTGGTATCGTCCTAAATTCAACAATTTTGTTTGTTGTATTAGGTCCGAAAATTAGGGTCAGTTTGCAACTACCCCAGAGTCCATTCAGCGAAAACACGTCGTTGTCTGTGGTCGTTTACCTTCAGCTCCTGAGTCAGTTGAATTTTGTACGGGTGCACGCCCAAGTCACGACGCAAAATTCGCCAAGTTGTGGCTTGGGGAAGGCCGATTCTCCTATGGACAGCGGCGCTGTTTTCGGCAGATCTTGCGTCTCGTCGACATACAGCTATTGGTTTATTGGCATATGGTATGAGGCATCGTAGCTCCTGAGCGAATGGACCGATTATGATGTTTTTTTTTTTTTTGAAAGCTAACGTGATCGAGAGTAAAGAGAATTGAGTAGAGCAGAGTAAGAATACAAAGTTATGACGTTGGAAAGCTACTATCGCCAGAAACCGCTCGTGCCTTTACCGATCGTCTCCCCTAAGCTCTCCAATACACCTCAATCCTCCACGCTATCAATAGAACAGCAGTGGAGCCTTTACAAACAAGCCCTGAAAAGCTCTGCATCCGAAGTTTTGAGTTTCAAGGCCCCACCACGAAGAAACACCTGGTTCGATGACGAATGCAGGAGGATTCACACAGCGAAGCAGGATGTATATTAGGCCTCGTTTTATAAAAGAACAAGAGCAGATCGTGAGCTCTACTGGTTAAAAAGAAGGGAAGAGCATAAGCTTCTCAGGAGAAAGTAGAAAGAGCACGAGAAGCGCACGATTGAGGATTTGGAGAGGTGTTACTGCAGACGTGACGTTCGAAAGTTTAATCAACAGATAAAGCGAACATGCCAAGGTTATAAAGCCAGAACGGAAGCCTGCAGGGACGAGAACGGACACCTAGTAGTAGAACCGCAGTCGATGCTGAGAATATGGAAAGACCACTTCTGCAGACTGTATAACGGCGATGTTAGTCAATATACCGCTGTCAGGCAGAATGATCCATTTCTACTCGAGGAAAGACCGCAGAGAATTCTGTCCCCCTGACCTCGACGAAGTTAAGATTGCCATATCGAAGCTCAAGTCGAATAAAGCTGCTGGCGCAGACAGACTGTCTGCGGAGCTCTTCAAGGCAGCTGGGGATGACCTGGTTGGGAGCATGCACCAGCTCATCCTTAAGATATGGTTAGAGGAAAGCATGCCCGAGGAATGCAGTTTCAGCATCGTATGCCCGATCCACAAGAAAGGAGACCCCTCTGATTGCGCCAACTATAGAGGAATAAGTCTCCTTAGCATCGCCTACAAAATCTTCTCTGCCGTTTTGTGTGAACGCTTGAAGCCTTTTGTAAATAAGCTGATAGGTTCTTATCATTACGGATTCAGGCCAGGGAAGTCCACCATCGACCAAATCTTCACACTACGGCAGATCCTGGAAAAAACCAATGAATTCTAAGTCGACACTCACCACCTATTTGTCGACTTCAAAGCCGCATACGACGGCGTAATTAGAGACGAGCTATACAACGCTATGTCTATCTTTGGCATACCTTGTAAACTCGTCAGACTATGCAGGATGACTTTGGAGAATGCTCGCTGCTCCATCCGAATCGGTGAACACCTTACCGATAGTTTTGATGTCAAAAAAGGATTTAGGCAAGGCGACGCGCTGTCGTGTGATTTCTTCAACATCATATTAGAAATGATTGTGCAAAAATCACTGGCCAATACAAGGGGCACAATCTATTTCAAATCCTCGCAACTCCTTGCATACGCCGACGATATTGACATAATAGGTAGATCACAGCGAGATGTCAATGAGCGTCTGCGAGTATTGAAATGGAGGCGGCAAAATTTGGTCTGGCGGTTAACAAGGGCAAAACTAATTATATGCTGTCATCAAAAAAGGACGCTCACCACGACATCAGTTCCGAAATCAAACGCAGAATCACTCTTGCCAATCGCTTTTTCTTTGGGCTCAGGAGGCAATTGAGTAATAGAGTCCTCTCGCGAACGACAAAGTTGACTCTATACAAGACCCTTATAATCCCGGTCCTGCTGTACGGCGCGGAAGCATGGACACTATCAAGAGCGGATGAGGAGACCCTTGGTCGGTTCGAGAGAAAGATTTTGCGCGTGATTTTCGGCAACGGGGGATGGAGGAAAAGATTCAACAACGAACTTTACGGGCTGTACAGCGACATGAGTCTAGTCAGGCATCTACGGATTCAACGCCTAAGATGGCTGAGCCATGTAGAGCGAATGGACACCACAGCCGAGGGGGAATCCAACCCCGAGGGATGAAGAAGCAGAGGACGGCCGCACTTAAGATGGCACACACAGGTGGAAGGAGACCTCAGCCAACTGGGTGTGCGGCAATGGAAAAGGCTAGCAAAAGATCGTGCTGGTTGGAGGGGCATGTTGGTTGAGGCCCAAGTTCACCCCGAACTGTAGCGCCCGTTAAGAAGAAGAAGAACGTAATCGAGATGGTTCTTATTTACAATTTGTGAAGATCTGTTCAGGTGTTTCAAGGTCATCAGCTCTTTTTGTTAGCTGCGGTAGGGTTCTTAGGCGAATAATGGGTAATGTATCGGTTACCGTCCGATCACCACAATCAACCAGCGTCGGGAGCGGTCAGTACTTAGATGGCGGACCGCTTGGGAACACCACGTGTTGTTGGCATCAGGCTGCCTTTTTGCTGTCGCTCCATGCAACCACAACATTGTCCGAGCAATCTCATATGTATCGGTTCTCGTTCGATGACCGCAATCAACCAGCGTTGGGCGCAGTAAGTACTTAGATGGTGGACCGCTTGAGAATATCGCGTATTGTTAATTTTTTTGCATTTTTTTTAGTTACTTAATTTTTAACAAAAAAAGGCAGGACCGATTTGGCTGAAATCAGTTCCAAGTGAAATTAGTTCCATGCTCATACCATCTTTCCGACCGCACATACGTACGTACACACACAACGACTTGTCTATGAAAACCTTTGTCTCCGCCTGTACTAGAGTGCGTCAATTCCACCATGGGACTATTCCACTTCCGCACTCGTACAGTCGCAAGGGTTCTTAAAGACCTCGACATACACAAATCCGCTGGTCCAGATGGTATTGCCCCAATAGTACTGAAGAGGTGTTCTTCTACGCTGGCAAAACCACTGCGTAAGCTTTTTCACCTTTCCTACACCTCTGGGCTCTTTCCGAGTAGGTGGAAAACAGCATTTGTCCAGCCTATACCCAAAAATGGCGAATCATCTTCTCCCTCCAACTCCGACCCACTGCACTAACGTCCCTTCTTTCCAAGGTCATGGAAACGCTGATTAACCGTCAGCTTATGAAATATCTTGAATCACGGAAACTCTTCAATGACCGCCAATACGGTTTCCGCAGCAACAGATCCACTGGTGATATGATGGCATATCTCGCTGAAAAGTGGAATCACTCGCTTCACCAAGCAGGTGAAAGCAAAATTGTTGCACTGGATATTTCGAAAGCATTTGACAGGGTTTGGCATGAAGCCCTTTTGTCGAAAATGCGTGCTTTTGGGATCGATGAGTCTCTCTTTCAATGGATTAGAAGCTACCTTTCGAATCGTTCAATTCAAGTTGTTTTGGACGGATTCAAGTCTGATACTCACTTTGTAAACGCCGTTGTTCCCCAGGGCTCCGTTTTGTCTCCGACACTCTTCCAATGGGGTAAAAACAATAGAGTGGAATTTAATGCTTCCAAAACACAATGCTGTCTCTTGTCGTTAAAGCGTATAAATAACCCGCTGCCATTATCCATGAATGGCACTTGCATCTCAGAAACTGAAAAGCTTTATATCCTGGGTATGAGTGTTGCTCACAATCTTAATTGGAGCGACCATATATTCAGTGTCGCCAAGAATGCTGCGAAATGCCTAGGATTCTTATACAGATGCAAGAAATATTTCTCACCCTTAGATCTGGCTACAATCTATAAGGCGTTCATTCGCCCCAAATTAGACTTTAACGCTCATGTCTGGTCCGGTGCTTCAAAGACCTCACTGCACCTACTAGACAGAATACAAAAACGAGCCATAAAACTGATGAAACTGTTACTACCACCAAAAATGCTCTGATGAAATAGCCAGTTGCATTGCGCCCCTTCAACATTTCTCCCGCAATACACGTCACTCTAGGAATGCTCACCAATATACCCTGAAGCCCGCTTTGGGACGTACTGTCATATATAGAGAATCTTTCATTAACCGAACCACACGAATCTGGAACTCTCTGCCGGATTTGGTTTTCCCCCCTCAATGCAACATTCAAACATTTAAGAACAACGTCCATCGGCATCTCGTCTATTCCTCTTCCTCTCTACCTTCTGCCCGCACTGTGTCGCCGACATAATAAGGTTATTAGACCTTGAGTGCGCGCAAATTTAAAAAAAAAAAAACTTGGACTTAGAATTTGGTGACCTTGGGACGTGGAGATATGTTAACATTTGAAATTTGCATTTGCAAAATCGGCCCCATCACAATAACTTCCCACTGGGAAGTAAATAAATGGCAGCCAATTTGACAGATGGAGCTTCAACAATATGGCCGATATCAACAGTCAAAGTTCGGAAGTCCCCACTGGAAGACCCTACGTATAGAAAGTTGGCCTTAGTATACCAATTCGTGAATAAAAATGATTGTTTTTGGCTCTCGATGTATTTTACATATGTACTTACTTACTTACTTAGGTGGCGCTACAGTCCGTGGTGAACCTGGGCCTCAACCAACAAGCATCTCCAGCCGGCACGGTCTTTGGCCAGCTGTTTCCAGTGCCGCACGCCCAGTTGGTTGAGGTCCCTTTCCACCTGTGTGCGCCACCGCTGAGGCGGCCGTCCTCTGCCGCGCCTTCCTTCCGGAGTGGATTCGAAGACTTTTCGGGTCGGAGCTGTATCTTCCATGCGCTCTACATGGCCTAGCCACCTTAGACGCTGTATCCGTAGACGTCGTACCAGGCCGATGTCGCTGTACAACCCGTACAGTTCTTCGTTATATCTTCTCCTCCATACACCGTTTGAACAAACGGGACCGTAGATAGTGAGCAGAATTTTCCTCTCGAAACGACCAAGGGCATCTTCATCCGCCTCTGCGCCGTAAAGGAGGACTGGGATGATCAAGGTCTTATATAGTGTCGCCTTGGTTTTCCGAGAGAGGGCTCTACTTCTCAATTGCCTCTTGAGCCCAAAGAAACAGCGGTTGGCAAGAGTGATTCTGCGTTTTATCTCAGCGCTGGTGTTGTTGTCGCTGGTAATCAGTGAGCCAAGGTAGACGAAGTCCTTGACCACTTCAAAGTTATATCCGCCCATGGTGACGTTCTGGCCAATACGTCGGTGTTGTCCGTCTCTTTTAGATGAAAGCAGATATTTGGTTTTACCCTTATTAACCTTGAGATCCATCTTAGCCGCTTCTACCTCAATGCTCACGAAAGCCTCATTGACGTCTTGCTGTTTTCGTCCAATTACGTCAATATCGTCGGCGTACGCAAGCAATTGCGTAGACTTGAAATAAATCGTACCTCTTGTGTTGGCCAGTGACTCTTGCACGATCTTTTCAAGCAGGATGTTGAAAAAGTTGCACGACAGCGCGTCGTCCTGCGTAAATCCTTTTTTAACATCAAAGGTCTCGGTATGCTCATTACCGACCTTAATGGAGCAGCGAGAATTCTCCATTGTCATCCTGCACAGTCGGACGAGTTTGACAGGGATGTTAAAACTAGACATGGCTTTGTACAGCTCGTCTCTATATACGCTGTCATACGCGGCCTTGAAATCGACGAAGAGGTGGTGAGTGTCGATTTGGTATTCCTGGGTCTTCTCCAAGATCTGCCGTAGCGTAAATATTTGGTCTATTGTGGATTTACCTGGCCTGAAACCACACTGATAAGAGCCGATCAGGTTATCCACAAACGGTTTCAGGCGTTCACACAATACGGCAGAGAAGATCTTATATGCGATGTTAAGGAGACTTATTCCCCTATAGTTGGCGCAGTTATAGGGGTCTCCTTTCTTATGGACCGGGCAAACGATGCTGAGATTCCATTCGTCGGGCATTCTTTCCTCCGACCATACCTTGCAGATGAGATGGTGCATGCACCTTACCAGCTCATCTCCAGGCGCCTTAAAAAGCTCAGCAGACAGGCCGTCTGCGCCAGCGGCTTTACTAGACTTAAGTCTTGATATCGCTATTTTGACTTCGTCTAGGTCGGGTGGACTGAATTCTGTTACTTCGTTGTCCATTGCGAATGGCTCGTTCTGCCTGACAGCGGTATCTTGTCTATCATCGCCGTTATACAGCCTGCAGAAGTGGTATTTCCAAATCCTCAGCATCGACTGCGACTCCACTACCAGTTCTCCATTTTCATCCCTGCAGGCCGCCGCTCTGGCTTTGTAGCCATGGCATGTTCGATTTACCTTGCTGTAAAACTTACGGGCGTCATTCCTGCGGAATCATCTCTCCATCTCCTCGATCTCACGCTTTCCGTGCTCTCTCTTCTTTCTTCTGAAAAGCGTGTGTTCCTCTCTTCTCTTCTGCTCATAGATTTCGCGAGCAGCTCTAGTCCGTCGTTGCAGCATGGCCTTATATGCCTCTTGTTTTGCTGCATGGGCTTGTTCGCATTGTTCATCGAACCAGGGGTTTCTAGGTGGTGGCTGTTTGAAACCCAGCACCTCTGAGGCAGCATCTCTGAAGGCGCTCTGGCAATGAGCCCATTCCTGCTCTATTGTTTGTGCTGCTGTGGGCGGATTTTGAGAGAGCTTTGAGGAGACACGATCGGCAAAGATTCTGGCAGTCTCTTGCGATTGTAGCTTTCCAACGTCAAACTTACGTTGTCCTACTCGACTCCTAAGCATTCTTGATATCCTCATTCGTACCTTGGCTAAACAAGGTAGTGGTCCGAGTCGATGTTGGCCCCTCGGAAGGTTCGTACGTGGAGAATACAGGAGGAGTGTCTGGCGTCGATCGCAATACATATTTTACATATGTACGTTAATAAAAAACTTACTGCTGGGCACAATAACACTTTCCCTTGAAGCCCTTAGCGCAATATTTCCCATATCCTTATTTTGTTGGCAATCCATTAACAAAATTACAAAATGTTTGAAAGTTATAATAATAAGCAAAGTAGATGGGCTTTCGAATTACAACATCACATTACCTCACATTGTCTCCAGGACATAATTAAGTGAAATTTTTCCATAATTCCGTTCCTTTTAAAGCAACCCGAAGGATAACGCAAAACACATCACTGCTACGAAGGCATCACGTACGTAGTTGTATACGTATACGTATGTATGTGTGCATAAAATAAGACGCATGAAAGTAGAATGGTTATATCAACACACTTACGCGATACTACCTAGTTACAGTCCATTACAAATTCAGAAGTTGGATTGGGGAACGGAAAAGCCCTAAGTACAATGCTTACTACTTTACTTTGCATCTACCCACCCACCTATCGACCGGCCCACAGCTAGTCAACCCCTCGCGGCGTTTCAAGGCCTTTTTTTCTACTCTCTACATCGTAGGATCTGTCCTTTCACTTCAGTTTTCTTTTGCCTTTGTTTTTGTTGTTGTTTCTACCGTTGTTATGCACTTATACTTCGTTTGTGTTTGCCAAAGTGTCCTGAGAAAAAATCTTATCCGTAAAATAGGTAAATTATCCTGCATAATACATACCTAGTTGTTCTGGGTATATTTTGTGTTGTTTCCATGTTTTTGATTATGTTTTACTGATTCATACTGGCACTTGGGCACGCACTTGATGTTATTAAAAGCGAAACTCTTCATGGTGCTATATTGATGAAGACACGTGGCAGAGGGATGCCTCTGCCATTATGTTTGTGGAGATAGTAAATGCAGTACGGGATAAATAGGACCTAGGTAACAAAAAAGTCAAAAGCATCAACACGTATTCTGTTAGATGTGATGCTAACTATGAGCGCATGTCGGATGTTGGCGTATTTAAAAATAGGGCATGTGCAATTATGATTCTCGGATTTGGTTCCATATAATCTAAATTTTAAGTGTTGGTTCATCTCAATATCCATGAGCCGTGATAACATTTCTTTTCGTGCTTCTGATTTCTATTCCAGGTTAATGGTTGAAGGTTTATACCAGTCCACTTCTGAAGCGAGATACAACTTTCTCCCGTCAGATCATTGAATTAAGAAGAATATTAATAATAACAAGCGTCGCTGCATAAAAGAACAAGAGCAGCTCGTGAGCTCTACGAGTTAAAAAGAAGGGAGGAGCAGAAGCTTCTTTGAAGAAAGAAGAAAGAGCACGAGAAGCGCGCGATTGAGGATTTGGAGAGGTGTTACTGCAGCCGTGACGTTCGAAAGTCTTATCAACAGATAAAGCGAACATGCCAAGGTTATAAAGCCAGAACGGAAGCCTGCAAGGATGAGAACGGACACCTAGTAGTAGAATCGCAGTCGATAATGAGAATATGGAAAAGCCATTTCTGCAGACAGTATAACGGCGATGTTAGTCAATATACCGCCGTCAGGCAGAATGATCCATTCTAATCGACGAAGACTGCAGATAATAGTTAAGATTGCCATATCAAAGCTCAAGTTGAATAAAGCTGCTGGCGCAAACGGACTGTCTGCTGATCTCTTCAAGGCAGCTGGGGATGACCTGGTTCGGAGCATGCACCAGCTCATCCGTAAGATATCGTTAGAGGAAAGCATGCCCGAGGTATGGAGTCTCAGCATCGTAAGCCCAATCCACAAGAAAGGAGACCCCTCTGATTGCGCCAACTATAGAGGGATAAGTCTCCTTAGCATCGCCTACCAAATCTTCTCTGCCGTTTTGTGTGAACGCCTGAAGCCTTTTGTAAATAAGCTGATAGGTCCTTATCAGTGCGGATTCAGGCCAGGGAACTCCACCATCGACCAAATCTTCACACTACGGCAGATCCTGGAAAAAACCAATGAATTCCAAGTCGACACTCACCACCTATTTGTCGACTTCAAAGCCACATACGACAGTGTAATTGTATGTATGTATGTTGGCGTTACAGCCCATGAAGGACCTAAGACAAGCTTCTCTCAATCACCCATGTTGTGTGTGATTTAATTTTCCCATGGGTGAAAGGGACCTACAGTTTATTGCCGGATCCGAACGGCGAATTTCGGGAAGCTTTTCATGACTGTAGTAAACAGGGGGTTTTGTCAGAACTCCGCTGAGGAGAAACACCGTGAAAAACACGTTCGATGACATGGCTGTGTCGGGATTCGATCCCGTATCATCGGCGTCAGAGGCCAACACACTACCCACTGCGTCACGGTGCTCTCACGACAGCGTAATTAGAGACGAGCTATACAACGCTATGTCTATCTTTGACATACCTGCTAAACTCGTCAGATTATGCAGGATGACTTTGGAAAATACTCGCTGCTCCATCCGAATCGGTGAACACCTTACCGATAGTTTTGATGTCAAAAAAGGATTTAGGCACGGCGACGCGCTGTCGTGTGATTTCCTCAACATCATATTAGAAATGATTGTGCAAAAATCAGTGGCCAATACAAGAGGCGCAATCTATTCCAAATCCTCGCAATTCCTTATATACGTTGTCGATATTGACATAATAGGTAAATCACAGCGAGATGTCAATGAGGCGTTTGCGAGTATTGAGATGGAGCCGGCGGAAATTGGTTTGGCGGTAAACGAGGGCAAAACTAAATATATGCTGTCATCAAAAAAGGACGCTCACCACCGACGTCTTGGCCAGAACGTTTGTATTGGCAGATATAAGTTCGAGCTAGTTAAGGACTTCGTCTACCTTGGCTCCGCAGTGACCTGGAACAATGACACCAGTTCCGAAGTCAAACGCAGAATCATTCTTGCCAATCGTTGTTTCTTTGGGCTCAGGAGGCAACTGAGTAATAGAGCCCTCTCCCGAACGACAAAGTTGTCTCTATATAAGACCCTTATCATCCCGGTTCTGTTGTACGGCGCAGAAGCATGAACACTATCAAAAGCGGATGAGGAGGCCCCTGGTCGGTTCGTGAGAAAGACGGGGGACAGGCGGGAGATGGAGAAAAAGATTCAACCACGAACTGTACGGGCTGTACAGCGACATATGTAAGTCTAGTCAGGCGTTTACGAATTCAACGGCTAAGATGGCTGGGCCATGTAGAGCGAATAGACACCACAGCTCCAGCCCAGAGGGTCTTTGAATCTAACCCCGAGGGACGAAGAAGCAGAGGATGGCCGCACTTAAGATGGCGCACACAGCTGGAAGGGGACCTCAGCCAACTGGGTGTGCGGCAATGGAAAAGGCTATCAAAAGATCGTGCTGGTTGGAGGGGCATGTTGGTTGAGGCCCAGGTTCACCCCGAACTGTAGCGCCCACTAAGAAGAAGAAGATACGACAGCATTCATCGTGAAGAACTGTTTGGTGCGATGGCCGAATTCGGGATCCCGGTGAAACTGATCCAGTTGTGTCGCCGCACGCTAAAAAACACGCGATGCACCGTGCAACTCGGATCTAGGACCTCGGAACCATTCGAAGCATGCACCGGATCTCGGCAAGGAGATGCGCTGTTATGTAACTTCTTCAACCTGGTGCTGGAGCAGATAGTGCGACGGGCAGGCGTCAACAGGGAAGGCACTATCTTTTACAAGTCCATCCTGCTGCTAGGATACGCAGATGATATCGACATCATCGCGTGTTCTCGCCATGGCATTGTGGAAGCATTCACGGCAATTGAAGAACAGGCGAAACGAGTTGGTCTTAAGATCAATGAGGACAAAACGAAATACATGCTATCAAGCAAAAACCAATCCGTCGCTCACCGCCTGGGACAAAAAAATTCTGCGCCGGATATTTGGTCCTATCTGTGAGGAAGGTGAATGGAGAAGAAGACACAACCGAAAACTCTACGAGCTGTACCAAGATGTGGATGTAGTCCGGAAGGCAAGGATCCGTCGACTACACTGGCTCGACCACATCGAGCGCATGGACATCAACGCTCCAGCTAACAGGGTCTTCGACTCCGAGCCTCCTGGTTCGAGAAGAAGAGAAGAACCTCCGGTAGAAAGACCAAGTAATCGCGGATGTAAGACATCTTGGTCTTGACAACTGGAAGCAGCGTGCCCGGGACCGTCTAGGATGGAAGGCAGCTATAGCTCAGGCTCAGATCCTCTATGGATCGCTGGCCTGATAAGTAAGAAAGTAAGTAAGTAAGCAAGGTCATACAAAACCATCGCACAAAAATGTTCACTATGGGTGTAGTTAGCCGGAATAGGGATTCTCATGAAAGATCTTCGGATGCTGCTGTCAACCGATATCAGCGTTTTCTTAGCGTCTAAATCAAAATATACATATATGAAGTGTATCAGTCTATCTAACATATTCGTAGTTGGAGCGATAATGTTCGCATACAACGTAAAGGTGCGAGTAATAGCTGATAAAATCTGCATCGCTCTATGGCGAATGGATGCGCATATGAGTAACGGAGCACAAACGAGTGTAAGTCAGGTAAAATATGCCCCTGGCATATCATAACGAATATAATATGAAAAACTCAGGTGTACAGCATTTGGCTGACAGCCACCCAACATACATATGTATAATCTAACCTTAAAGCGACACCACGTTGCTGGACCCATGGCCATTATCAACATCAACATTGTTCGCAGCTTGAAGTCTCCTTTGGTGGGGATCTAGTCTCAGCGTGACATGGTGGTTAGCAGTGCTATATCCATCGCCACGGCAACTTCACAGGCACATGGGGTGTTGATTGCCAAGCACAGCTATCCGGCTGGCTTTACACCATGGCAGCAGCCAGGCCATCATATTTCATCTCGGCGATGTAAATTTGATGTGACAATCCAGGAAAGTGACGCAAAAGGAAAATGACAGGATGAAGAGAGAACCATTGCACAACAACCAAGAAAAACGAATGAAATGCACTTCAATCGCACGGTTAATAACTAAATGATGATAATTGCTTAAATTACTATCTAATTAACTCGTAAAGGAAAAACGGGGTACCGGTAACCATTCATCCTGATGAGATATCCACCAAACCCCGGTAAACCGTCGTCAGCAACCCTTAAGCACGAGATTACTTGTTAGTCCACGAAATGACTTAATAAAATGCGAAGGTAATTGCAACATTTGATTCACCAGTTCAAACTATACGTATGTACATACTACATAGCTATGTAATTCTCGAACCATCTACGGTAACCGAAGTAACCGATATTGACAGTGAATTTAAATTTCCAAGGGGTCGAGGAAAGTACTTGGCGGGTGTCGATTGAGTGACGTTTTCGAAGTTGTTTCAGACCGTACACAAGTCACACTCAAGTTGTCAGCTGAGTTAATTTCAGATTTTTAGTAACATTGCCATGGTGGTATTGATTTTTGAATCCATCTCCATGTTACACAAGTCGTTATGTACGATGCGAAGGGGCAATAAAATCAGCGACAACGACACCGGCAATAAGAGTAGCAATGTCAGGAGCAGGGTCGGTACATCCCACCAACGTACACACTCATACAACAAGTCGGAGGCTGGTATGAAGCAATTCGGTTTCATTCCTCATGAAACCTTGCCACACCAGACTGCCGCTCGATTACCGTACTGCAGGGACTCAGGGACTCAAAGAACTCTGATTTCACTTTCACAGCAAAGGGAAGAGGACGATGCGATTTCAGCTCAGACGAGTTGAATCCAATGGAGACAAGCGCCAGCTGAGAGCTAAGGGCTGAGGATTGAATTGTGCACTGGTGTGCTATGTGTACAATCAAACAGCTCCCACCAATGGAGGGGCACTTAAAGGCTTAGTGGATTAAATATTTTTACTACGGATTCCCGAAAATCCACGGAACTTGCTCTCTTTTCTATCTTGCGCCAGGATGCTTCTCCATAGTCGTCGAATCAGTGAACGGCGATCTGCTGCCTAACTGTCCTGCGAGAGCCATGGCAAAAGAGCACCACAGAGAACCGGAGACCAATGGAAGCAGTATTGATGAGGGTGGTTTTCGTGCATTCACTGTGGATTAGACAAGTGGGCAAACAAACCGAGTGGAAATTCTGTTTTCGATTTTTTTCCTTTGTTGTTGCTGCTTTACTTATTTTCCATCGCCATCGTGGTGTCTTGTGCAGCACGTGGTCTTTCTTTCGTTGTGGCGCTAAACTCAATCCCGATAAAGGGGTTTTTCCCAGTCTTTTTATACAATAAATACGAGATTTATAGGAGAGCCTGCCGCTTCGTCTGGACGGGCACAGACGGGGGAGCATTTCAATTAAATAACGTTTATGTAGATGGTGGTATGATGGGTGGATGTGAGCTCATGGGGGGTGCAATGTGGTGGGCGCATAAGGGTAATTGGTAAAGTAAATTGGATTTTAACGATATCAGAACGACGATGAGTGTATGTTATAGCACCAGTTCGACAACGAGTTCTGGCGTGGAGAGGATTTTTTTTCCAATTTTTTTCCCTCAACGAGTGATGGGAGAACAGCGGAGGACCCTTGAGCATCCTGTTGCTGACACTAACCTCATATAGTTACTTTTAGTTGGGGAGAGAACAACAAAAAGCTTCCATTGTCGTGGATGGACTATCTTTCAGTTGACAGTTTCGAAATTACTTTGTTACTTGAATTTACGTACACGATGGCACACGACTGGTTGACGAGCTAGGCAGTTTCTTCTCTTTTTTCTTCCTGTTGTCCTTTTGGTGAGGATGTAAGAATTGACATCTTTGCGACTGTGGTGGACGATAGTCCTTGCTTGTTGCTTGTATGTCGCCCTTACTTATAAATTTGTGGAAGTGTCATTTACAAGAGCAGATCTGTTTCATAGTATGTAATGTAAAAGCAAATTCTTGTGCTAGTATACGCTTGGTGTAAACGTTAGTTTTGAATATAGGTTTCCATACACACACTGGTTTATCGACTGATCACACTGTATACCGACTGGTCACACGTTATTCAATTCTGTAAACTGAATGCTCCCGACGCACGGCGCCGAGGGCTATATAAGCGTGAACACTCGCCCTCCGGAGTATTCAGTACTCATTCAGTGTATTCAGTAATCAGTATTCATTCAGTAACACGCGTGGACAGGTGAAGTGCCCAGATAATTGATCTGAGGTGGAATATTAAAGTGCGTATTAGGTAAACAAGTAAGCTAACCACGCAATCAATTGGTCGAAATCTAGTCTGGACTGGCAATTATCGTGACTATATGTTCAATCACGTAATACCATATGGCGCACGATGAGCGAGTTCGGACCCCGATAACACCAACGCCATCGAATGGTTATTTCACTACGTTCTTCCTCGGCGGGGTATTGGCAAAACCCCCCGTAGTAAACTTGCCATGAAAAAGCTTCTCGACTCACGCCGTTCGGAATCGGCATTAAACTGTAGGTTCCTTTCACCTGTGTGAAAAATAAATCACACACAACATGGGTGATTGAGAGAAGCTTGGCTCTGGCCCTTCATGGGCTATAACGCCACCAAAGAAGAAGATATGTTCAATCAGTCGAGGATTTTTTTCCCAGGGATTATGACTAGTTCATGGCTATGAAACTTGAAGGAAATATAGGCATGTACTTAGTAGTAACGAAAACTTTGAAACAACGACACTTTCTGCTTTATTTTTGGTCTTTAACCAATGGCATGTTCTACCCTTTGGGGCTGATTAATTGGGGGCTAGATGTGTGGTTGGAAGTTTTTCTTGACAATTATACTACAGGGGGTTTAATCAGTACCCCGCTGAGGACAAGCACCGTGAAAAAACACGTTCGATGAAATGGATGTTGTCGGGATTCGATCCCGTGTTATCGGCGTCAGAGGCCAAAACACTACCTACTGCGCCACGGCGCCCTCATAAAGAATAGCTGAGTAAAAAATGGTTGACCGTCCTGCACTACCATTCGGTGAATATGGGTGATTGAGGGAAACTCGGCTCTGGTCCTTCATGGACTGTAACGCCAATATACATACATACATACAGATGTGTGGGGGAAGGGAGCAGGCAGACAGAGTAAAAAAGTTGATCGAGTTCAACATGGCAAAAGCCAGCTTCGATCTCTGTCCCTGCTCAATCCAAGTTGATACACAGCCTCCGCGTTGCCTCCCCTGGATAGCTGCCCTGGCACCCGTCAGGTAGTGAACCAATGTGTGCAGCGACCCAACCCCTTGTTCCTGGGGAAAGAAGAACCTGGCCCTCCAAGTTGGTGATTGTGCTTAAGGGTAACATCCCGGAATAAACCTCGTAATCCGAAACAACCACAAGCCTCGGATACGGACGGATACAAAGCTGACGACCTCCGTAAATGATTAAAGGACTTGAGAGTCTGCACCTGGAATGTGAGGTCCTTAACAGACCGGATGCAGGCGATCAATTGGAGCAAAGCCTCAGCTGCTACAAAGCAGATATAACCGCACTCCAAGAAGTGCGATCGGATGGATCAGACAAAAGACGGACGAAAAACTGTGCAATCTACTACGGGTACTGCTAGAAGGAGAACAAACAGCGCGTATTCGGGTGCGGATTCGTTATTCGAGAAAGACTCCGACAAAAAGTTTTAAGCTTTCGGGGTGTAGTCGAACGCCTCATAACAATCCACATCAAAGCTACATTTAGAAACATTAGCTTGATATGCGCTCATGCGCCAACCGAAGAAAAGGTCGAACAACACACAGACTAACTCTACGATCTCCTAGATAGAACCTTTGCCCAATGTCCCAGCTACCACCCAAAAATAGTTCTAGGCGATTTTTATGCGAAACTGGGCAAAGAGGACATATTTGAGTCGATCACGGGAAAATATAGCCCACACGACACCACGTCCGAAAACGGACATTGGCTACTCGACTTCCTGGCGGGGGCGCGATCTCCTTCTGGCTAGCATACGATTCCCGCATCTCAATGTTCACAAAGGAACCTGGCGATCACCACGACGCCAGACACTCCTCCAGCATCCTAGATGTACGAACCTTCCTAGGATCACTAGATTGTTGTAGCCAAGGTACGAATGACTATATCAAGAATGCCACGGAGTCGAGCTAGACAACGAAAGTTTGACGTCGGAATGCTACAATCGTAGGAGACCGCTAGGACCTTTGCCGATCGAATTTCCCTCAACCTCTCGTAAACTCCAATGACACCGGAGCAACCCACAGAATGTGTTGGGTTTCAAGCCACCGTCAGCTAGAAACCCCTGGTTCGAGGAACAATGCGGGCAGGCCCATGTAGCAAGGCAAAACGCCTACAAAGCCATGCTACATAGACGGACGAGAGTCACTCGTGAACATTACGAGCAGAAACGGAGAGAGGAACGCATGCTTTTAAGGAAGAAAAAAAAAAAAAAAACAGATGCTATCACATGATGGACATTCCAGGGCTATATAGCCAGAGCAAAAGCCTGGAGGGATGAAGACGGACAGCTAGTAGTAGAATCACAGTCGATGCTGAGAATATGGAAAGAACACTTCGGTAGACTGTTTAACGACGATGAAAGATCTAATACCGTTGTCAGGCAGAATGATCCATTCCCAACAGACGAAGATGTAAGAGAGTCTCGTCCACCCGACCTAGATGAAATTAAGCTAGTATTTTCAAAGCTCAAAAACAATAAAGCTGCGGGCGCAGACGGCCTGTCTGCCGAGCTATTTAAAGTGATATGGTAGGGCGCATGCACCAGCTCATCTCCAAAAGATGGCAGGAGGAATGCATGCCCGACGAATGGAATCTCTGCACCATTTGCCAAGTCAACAAGAAAGGAGACCCCTATAACTGCGTCCATTCCAGGGGAACAAGCCTCCTTAACAAGATCTTCTCTGCCGTACTGTGTGAACACCTGAAACCCTTTGTGGATATTCTGATAGGTTCTTATCAGTGTGCTTTCAGGCCAGGTAAGTCAACAAAGGACCAAATATTCACACTGCGCCGGATTCTGGAGATGACCCGAGAATACCAAATCGATACCCATCACCTTTTCGTCGATTTCAAGGCCGCGTATGACAGTGTACAGAGAGAAGAGCTGTACAGCGCCATGTCTAGTTTTGACATTCCTGCCATACTCGTCAGATTGTGCAAAATGACAATGGAGAACTCTCGCTGCTCCATTAAGGTCGGTAGTAAATTAACCGAGGCCTTAGATGTTAGACAACGTGACGCACTGTCATGTAATTTCTTCAGCATCGTCCTTGAAAAGATCATACGAGACTCACTCGCCAACACAAGAGGTACGATCTATTTCAAGTCTGCGCAACTGCTTGCCTACGCAGATGACATTGACGTAATTGGACAAACACAGCGAGACATCAATGAAGAGTTCGAAAGCATTGAAGCAGAAGCGGCTACAATGGGTTTTTCGGTTAAGGTGGTTAAATCGAAATATGTGCTGTCAACCAAAAAAGACGCGCAACACCGACGTCTCGGCCAGAACGTCGCAATTGGCAGCTACAGATTCAAAGTGGTCAAGGATTTCGTCTACCTTGGCTCACTAGTGACCAGCGACAATAACACCTGCGCTGAGATCAATCGCAGAATTACTCTTGCCAACCGCTGCTTCTTTGGGCTCAAAAGGCAATTGAAAAGTAGAGCCCTCTCTCGAAAGACCAAAGTTGCGCTGTACAAAACCTTAATCATCCCGGTCCTCCTCTATGGTGCAGAGGCCTGATCTTAAACGAAAGCGGATGAAGAGGCCCTTGGTCGTTTCGAGAGGAAAATTCTGCGTTCAATCTGTGTTCGCGTTTGTATAAACGGGGAGGGAGGAGAAGATACAACGACCAACTATACGGGTTATACAGCGACATCGGCCTGGTACGACGTCTGCGGATGCAACGTTTAAGATGGCTAGACCATCAAAAGCGAATGTAAAACACAGCTCCGGACCGAAGAGTCTTCGAGTCAAACCCCGAGGGACGACGCTGCACAAGACGACCGAATCTAAGGTGGCGTACGCAGGTGGAAGGGGACCTTAACACCTGGGAGTGCGTTGATGGAAAAACAGCTGGCAAAAGACCGTGCCAGCTGTAAGATGTGTGCGTAACCTGCAATGGTTATACCGCTTATATCAGGAGATTCCCTTCTTTCAGAGCGGGAAGTTTTTATTTATGGTGATCGTTTTGATTGATCTGTAATCTAACTGCGACCCAGATAAGCCTCAGTGCAGTTTTCCAAACTTGTTTATAAAGGCCTTGAGTCCTTGCGTCATTTTAAAAGTTGTTTCACAGCTTTGAGTGTGGCTTGGCTGAGAGAACAAACATAAATATTTTGCAATTGGTTGACTAGTGTCATCATATAGATATGCATCAGATGGCATATCTATATGACAACAATCATTGGACAATTCGAGCCAGAAGCTATCTTTAGATAAGATATGGCCGTCGATGTATACTCCGTGATAGATACATGTACATGTATGTATGTATGCATCAAGGGGCACCTGATTCAGCATAGCATTTAGTTTAAGCCACGTATTCAATCTTTCTTTGGAATTTGCTTAGAAAGAACGATGACCTGTCCCAGGGAACAACTGATGTATATAGGATTATAGATCTTTCCATTAGCGTATAGATTCCAGAAGCTTTTCTTACTGATAGCTACATTGTTTTGCCAAAAGCTCCCCTCGATAACAAAGAAGCCGTGAGATTAATCTCACCTATTTGGCTTCCTTTGGCATCAGGACGATGGCGCCTCAGCTAGTGCTTAAAATTGATAGAAGCCCGATAACTTTTTTCTTCTCATAACGAGAACGACTCCTTGTCGAGCCATTTCTCGCGCACTAATCATCAATTAAGGTTAGGGCTTTACTATAGGCACTCATTAAGCATGAACCGACCAAAAATAAAAACATCACTCGCATAAACCTGCGCGTAGGCTTCAGAGGCGTTTAGAACATTATGCAGAGAATTACCCAACAATTACAATAGCAACGGAAACAACGATACTTTGTGGGTAACCGTTATTTATGCCAGACACGACGAATAGATCAAGCCTCGCCTCTGCAGTCAGTTTTCTATGCATCAACATGTACGACATGCTGTCTTGCAGCGTTGCGTATGCTATCAAAAGTTGTCGAACCACCTCAATGTCGATGAAAAAATTCCTGTAAATCTCCTGTTCAATTCTCCAAGCAAAGTGTTGAAGCGCAATGTTGCAGGATATTCCTCACTGATAAGCATATGTTCGTACCTACAATTCTACTAGTCTAGGAAGAGGTAAGGTAGCCTTGTGTATGTAGGAAAGCAACAAGCTAGTAATGCAGCTAAATTTCACCTTTTTGCAGCATAGCAGGATATATCCCATTACTCCTTTAGTCGCCTCAGTCTTTACCACATGTGACACAATATCCCAGCTACACCGGGTTACAATCCTCTGCTCGATCGCAGTTACCGGTCGTAGAGTATTTTAGTCAAATCTAAGCATTACTTCTCCTCAACACGCACTTCCCTGGCTGCTCTGAATCGCAAGACCCAGTGCACTCGCAAGGGACTCATATCTCCGCTGCGGTAGAAGGGCAGTACGAACACATTATCTCCAGAGAGAAAATTATGTGGGCATTAAAAAGTTTCAAGCCCTATATATCGCCGGGTCCAGATGAAATTTACCCCATCGAACTAACACAAACTATGGAGTGGACTATACCATGGCTAGAGATAATCTTTAAAGGATGCCTAGCTTGGAGTCATATTCCAGAAAAGTGGAAGTGCGCAAAGGTAATTTTCATCCCCAAAGCCGGCAGGAATTCTCACATTTCCCCCAAGGATCCAAGGCCTATCTGTCTATCATCCTTCGCTCTAAAAACTTTAGAAAGGCTGATTAACCTACACATACGGCACAGCTTGGATCCCTCCCTAATTTCTAAGGCACAGCACGCCTACTGTAAAGGTAGATCGGTCGAAACAGCTCTTCACACATTAGTGAGGAAAATCGAAAGATCAATCCATCTCAAAGAATATACTCTAACAGCCTTCCTAGACATAGAGGGTGCCTTTAACAACGTCACCCCGAAAGCAATAATAGAAGGGCTAGAAAAGCTAAAGGTGGAGAGGACTCTGTAGAGCTGATCAGCGAGTTGTTATTAACGCGCAAGATTCACTCTAAGTGGGGAAGCCTAGTAACTACCAGAGTAGTTACCAAGGGACCCCCGCAAGGTGGGGTCCTCTCACCTCTTCTCTGGAATGTAGTTGTAAACGAACTACTAATCAAACTGGAGAAAGAAGGCCTGGATGTTGTTGCCTACACCGATGACGTTGCCATCACAATCTCAGGTAAATACCTATCTACACTGAATGACCGCATGCAAACGGCATTCTCATTTCTGTGCTAATGGGCGCATAGTAACGGGCTCAGGATTAACCCCAAGAAAACGGAGCTCGTGCTATATACCAAAAAGCACAAAATCCCGGAAAACTGCCCTATCACTCTGCTCGATACCAGGTTAGCCTACTCCACTAGTGCCAAATTTCTTGGCATTATACTCGATAGGAAATTAACTTGGAAGAGCAATACAATTGAAAGAACAAAAAAAGCAACAATAGCTCTCTACACATGTAAGAAAGCCCTAGGAAAAGAATGGGGATTCAACCCCAAGATCACCCTAAGGCTCTACATCACGGTCGTTAGACCCATACTAATGTATGGAGTGATAGTCTGGTGGACTGCACCAGACAAGACAACATACCACAAACAACTCGAGAAGGTACAAAGGATGGCATTTATGTGCATTACCGGGGCCCTCAGGCCCACACCAACGGCTGCGCTTAACATGATACTAGACCTTACACCACTCGATATTTTCGGTAAGCAAGCTGCCACACGCACGGCCATAAGACTAAAATCCGACTCGAATCGGGCGAGCTATGTTACTGGCCACTCCTCCATCCTTCAAAACTGGATAACTACGGCAGAAAACTTGGACCACATAGAACCCACCATAGTCTTGGACAAAAACTTTCCGATGATCTATCCGGACAGGAAGAACTGGACCCGCCAAACTCAACCGCGCAGAAATTGCGTGGATTTCTACACTGACGGGTCTAAAATCAAAGACGGGGTGGGCAGTGGAGTTTTCTGCAAACAACTCAAGCTATATAAAGCTCTTAAATTACCAGATCACTGCAGCGTTTTCCAGGCGGAACTGTTGGCAATAAAAGAGGCTTTGTCTTGGCTGAAGTAGAACGTAATATCCACCTCGGATATTCGCATTCTCACAGACAGTCAAGCAGCCTTAAAGTCGTTGGAGTCCTATGTGTACACATCAAAATCTAGTCTCGACTGTCGCAGATCTCTTAACGAGATGGCAGAACAGTTTAACATACAGCTTATCTGGGTACCGGGACACAGCGACATTACAGGTAATGAAAAAGCCGACACACTCGCCAAACAAGGAACGACGCTACAATCAATCGTGGCTTGTGAGGTAGTACCCCTTACAAACATTAAACATAATCTGACAAATCTCGCCAGGGCCGCGACGAACCTGAGATGGACACAGGCACATACCTGCGTCATCACCAGGCAAATCTGGCCTCGGCTTGACAGTCAACGCACAAGGAGTATAATCTCCCTAAAAAGAACTGACATCTACAAGGTCATTGGTGTCATCACAGGACACTGCCTCATTGGCAGTCACGCACAAAAACTAGGAATAGTTCCGAATGATTTCTGCAGAAGCTGTCAGGACGAGGAGGAGGTCGAATCCATACAACACCTTCTCTGTGCCTGTCCAGCTCTATCCAGCAATATCAGGAAACGTTACCTAGGCTCTTACTTCCTCAACGGTCTGACAGATGTTCAGAAAGTAGGGATACTTAATCTTCTTAACTTCTTAAGAAGCACAAAATGGTTCCACGAATAGGGGGGTAAAACCCCCTCGTAGCTGCGCAACGGGCCTCCCTGGCCTATGTGCATTCTTCTCAATTCTGGGAAGGCTACGACCCTACCTACCTAGTACTACTTCAAATTCCCATACTTTACTCGTAAACTATCCAATGTATACTTAACAACGGCTTTGCCTTTTTTGGAAATGCATTCAAACTTGTTGGGATTAGGAACGGACCAAAAATCTTAATCAATCAATTAGGCAATAAGCTTTTGACGAATCAATTTTATGAATGCATATCTCTGTAGCCTAAAGAAAAAAGTGCATCGCCCTCCACCAACGGCTTAATTAACACAATCCCTTCGCATGATCACATCTCATTCAAGTCCAACACTCTACTCCCTCTTAGATAAGCATCAATTCATTTGGAACTAATTACCAACTCAATACGAAGAAGTCCCGAAATTACTCATACTTTGTAATGTAAGATGTCTTAAAAACCAAAATTAGTCATCCTGGCATACCGACATTGGCATTCAATATTTGCAACCAGAGTCAATGACATAAACACGTTTCGAAACCTCGACAAGAACCAAAACATAAATAACTCTTTGTCCGCATGCATTAAATACGGAAATCAGGATTCTCAAATAAAACCAAAGCAAATTCCCGAGCCCAGGCAGACCCGACACGACGGCCACAGGCCGCCAGATGATAAATTCTAAGAACGCTAAATAAGATCACTTCACGCTACCGCCGCCGCCACCACCATCGGCTTATGCTCGCATGTACAATCCGTCCACAACAGCATCTGTGGCCTATGCCCAAACAACAGAGAAGTCGATGGCCAAAAGTGCATGGTATCTTGCAGCGAAAGAAGGATACAGAAAAAGGAAAGAAGGAAATCAAAAATACAAGAACAAACCAAAAACGAAATAACACCGTCCAGCAGGAAAGGTGCTAATTGCTGGTTCTGCTTCCCTCGATGATGATAATGGGAAATGCAAAGTGCCTGCGAAAATTGTTAAAATCAATAAGCCCGACACCTTCAGTGCATTGCTCCGCACGGTATGCGTTCCTCAATTCGATAAATACGAGGTCTACGATATAGAACAGTCAGGAGGAGGCCTGGGGGGACAAAGCTGGGATGCTAATTAGGATTTTGGCGAACGAAATACATAAATTTCCCGGGAAAGATGTACCCTTGTGCCCTTTATTCCCGGTTTGCCTTTCATTGTGCATCATTGTACGCAAGCCCTTTGTTACTGGCTTGTCGTCTCAGGTTAACTTGTACTATGCGCTTACATACAAATGTATATACGTATGTATGTGCATGTACATATGTATGCGAACTGTGAACTGTCTAACGACAAATTCAGAGTTGTGTGAGACTAACATACATACATAGTTATACTCAGATACTGTTCACACATGAGATACTGTTACCTATAGGACAAATCATTTGATTAAATTATCATTTACTTACGAACTATCGAAAGTCGTTCTTATTATCATGACTCGGTCATCAGTCTCGGTTCCTTCCTCGTTGATGCCATTGTCGTAGTTCACCTTAAATTTACAAAATTACTTTGCGCGTTCGTACAATTAATACCAATTGTGCAAGAAATTACAATTAAATTGGATCACAAGAGGCACTTAGGCGGATTTATGTAACGCCCTTTTGTGTCACGTAGTCTTTCTCGTCTTTCTCGTCTTTCTGGCCCACTCTTATCGCGACTCTTTATCATGGAATTTCGTCGGTTTTTTTTTTTTAATACACTTTTTTGCACAAAGTTGCCATGGTTGTGTGCTTACATGACGGGATATTGTAGAATGTCAGCGTTTCGGATTTGTAGGTCAATTCTGGGTTTTCATTGTTTCTCCTTTTCATTCGGACATCAACCTGAAGTTGTGATTTGAACATACAGGCGCCGTCTAGTACGTAACGAACGTACTACATTCGTTCTATTGTTGTTGATCGCATGAAGTCGATTGAAATTTGGTTTGTCTTTTTATGGTTCCGTACTCAAAGGGTAAAACGGGACCCTATTACTAAGACTTCGCTATCCGTCCGTCCGTCCGTCTGTCACCAGGTTGTATCTCACGAACCGTGAAAGTTAGATAGTTGACATTTTCACAGATGATGTATTTCTGTTGCCGCTATAACAACAAATATTAAAAACAGAATAAAATGAATATTTAAGGGGGGCTTCCCCCCTTAAGTCATGTCATCGAACGTGTTTTTCACGGTGTTTCTCCTCAGCGGGGTTCTGACAAAACCCCCTGTAGTAAAATTGTCATGAAAAGCTTCTCGAAACTCGCCGTTCGGAACCGGCAATAAAACTGTAGGTCCCTTTCACCTATGTGAAAATGAAATCACACACAACATGGATGATTGAGAGAAGCTCGGCTCAGGTTCTTCATGGACTGCAACGCCAACATAAATACATACATACAAGGGGGGCTTCCATACAACAGACATGATTTTCATCCAAAAAATCCCCTTGGTAACATACTGACCTAAGGTTAGTGGACAATATCCCACAACCAGTAGCAAACTTCCCAGCTTTGATCCCTTTGATGTATTAATCCTAGCTGAAACCCTTTTTTCTATAATTACGAACAACCAATAATAAATACCCTTTAAGCTCTGATGATCCCCATTTTGTCACTGCTAAATTAATCCTTGCTGCAAACCCTTTCGTACAATTTCTATTCCCCTCTTTTTCCATCCTGATAGGTTCTTCTTCTTCTTCTTTGATGGCGCTACAGTTCGGAGTGAGTCAGGGCCTCAAGCAACAAGCCTCTCCAGCCGGCCCGATCTTTGGCCAGCCGCTTCCAGTGCCGCACGCCCAATTGGTTGAGGTCCCCTTCCACCTGTGCGCGCCACCTTAAATGCGGTCGTCCTCTGCTGCGTCGTCCCTCGGGGTTGGAGTCGAAGACTCTTCGGGCCGGAGCGTTGATGTCCATTCGCTATACATGGCCTAGCCATCTTAGACGTTGGATCCGAAGATGTCTAACCAGGCCGATGTCACTGTACAGCCCCTACAGTTCTTGGTTGAATCTCCTCCTCCATTCTCCGTTTACACAAACGGGACCAAAGATTGCACGCAGAATTTTCCTCTTGAAACGTCCAAGAGCCTCTTCATCCGCTTTTGATAACGTCCAGGCCTCAGCGCCGTAGAGGAGGATCGGAAAGATTAAGGGAAACCTTCGTTTTTTTGAGAGGGGGCTCTACTACTCAATTGCTCCTTGAGCCCCAAGAAGCAGCGATTGGCAAGAGTTGTTCTGCGTTTTATCTCAGCGCTGGTGTCGTTGCTGCTTGTCACTATTGAGCCAAGGTAGACGAAGTCCTTGACTACTTCAAAAATATAGCTGCCGAAGGTGACATTCTGACCAAGACGTCGGATGACAGCACATATTTGGTCTTGTCCCCATTTACCCTTAGAACCACTTTCGCCGCTTCTGCTTCAATGCTTGCAAACGCCTCATTGACGTCTCACTTTGTTCGTCCAATAACGTCAATGTCATCTGCGTAGGCAAGCAATTGTGTGTACTTGAAGTAAATCGTACCTCTTGTATTGGCCGCAGAGTCCCGCACGATCTTTTCAAGAATAATGTTGAAGAAATCACATGACAGTGCGTCACCCTGTCTAAAACCTTTTTTAACATCAAAGGGGTC
The DNA here is from genome assembly GCA_951905685.1 of Eumerus sabulonum. Classification (NCBI taxonomy): domain Eukaryota; kingdom Metazoa; phylum Arthropoda; class Insecta; order Diptera; family Syrphidae; genus Eumerus; species Eumerus sabulonum. Next base: position 135,127,229 of record OX645060.1, on the reverse strand, counting down.
GGTTAGTTCACCTCCGACCTTAATGGAGCAGCGAGAGTTCTCCATAGTCTGATGAGTTTGGCAGGAATGTTAAAACATGACATGGCTCTGTATAGCTCGTCTCTATAAACACTGTCATACGCAGCTTTAAAGTCGACGAAAAGATTGTGCGTGTCGACCTGGAATTCATGGATCTTCTCCAAGATTTGCTGTAGTGTAAATATTTGGTCCATCGTGGATTTTCCTGGTCTGAAACCACACTGGTAAGAACCTATCAGATTGTCCACAAACGGTTTCAGGTACTTACACAGTACGGCAGAGAGGATCTTGTACGCGATGTTCAGGAGGTCTATCCCTCTGTAATTGGCGCAGTCATAGGGGTCTCCTTTCTTATGGACCGGGCAAACGATACTGAGATTCCATTCATCGGGCATGCGTTCTTCCGACCATATCTTGCACATGAGTTGGTGCATGTTCCTAACCAGCTCATCGCCAGCTGCTTTAAACAGCTTCGCGAGGAGTCCGTCTGCTCCAGCAGCTTTATAAGACTTACGTTTCGATATCGCTATTTTGACATCGTCTAGGTCGGGTGGACGGGATTCTCCTTCGTCGTCGTCCATTGTGAATGGTTCGCTCTGCCTGATGGCGGCATTTTGACTATCATCGCCGTTATACAGTCTGCAGAAGTGGGCCTTCCACAATCTCAGCATCGACTGTGACTCCGCTACTAGTTTTCCGTGCTCATCCCTGCAGGCTTCTGCTCTGGCTTTATAGCCTTGGCATGTTCGTTTTACTTTTTGGTAAAATTTTCGAACGTCGTTCCTGCAGTAACATCTCTCCATCTCCTCGATCTCGCGCTTCTCGTGCTCCTTCATTTTCTTTCTCAGAAGCGCATGCTCCTACTACTAGCATGCGCTACTACCGGTAGTCAGTCAAAATCACCGTTCTTGGAAATTAGACGAAAGACGAGCTTACGGCGCAATAAAGCCATGGTGGCCCAAGCTGTGTGGGCTGTGGCGCCATCTCAACTGAGACCCGTACATCCTCAACATTCTCATCGGACTGTCTCGTACGCCCTCTTGTTGACTGGAATTTCCAAGATTGTCAGTGTCTCAACTTTTTTGGTGCAAACGCCTAATTGTCATGTGAGAAGGCGCGCCTCCCACTTCAAACTTTGAACGGTACGCACGTTGAGTTTCCACAATTGAGAAATTGTTTTGAATGTAAAGCTGCACAATACTTACTTACTTAGGTGGCGCTACAGTCCGTGGTGAACCTGTGCCTCAACCAACAAGCGTCTCCAGCTGGCACGGTCTTTGGCCAGCTGTTTCCAGCGCCACACGCCCCGTTTGTTTCAGGTCCCCTTCCACCTGCGTGCGCCACCGATGATGCGGCCGACCTCTGCCGCGCCTTCCTTCCGGAGTGGATTCGAAGACTCTTCGGGTCGGAGCTGTATTTTCCATGCGCTCTACATGGCCTAGCTACCTTAGACGCTATATCCGTAGACGTCGTACCAGGCCGATGTCGCTGTACAACCCGTACAGTTCTTCGTTACATCTTCTCCTCCATACACCGTTTGAACAAACAGGACCGTAGATAGTGCGCAGAATTTTCTTCTCGAAACGACCAAGGGCATCTTCATCCGCTTTTGTTAAGGTCCAAGCCTCTGCGCCGTAAAGGAGGACTGGGATGATTAAGGTCTTATATAGTGTCACCTTGGTTTTCTGAGAGAGGGCTCTACTTCGCAATTGCCTCTTGAGCCCAAAGAAACAGCGGTTGGCAAGAGTGATTCTGCGTTTTATCTCAGCGTTGGTGTTGTTGTCACTGGTCATCAGTGAGCCAAGGTAGACGAATTCCTTGATCACTTCAAGGTTATATCCGCCCATGGTGACATTCTGGCCAAAACGTCGGTGTTGTCCGTCTCTTTTAGATGAAAGCTGATATTTGGTTCTACCCTCATTAACCTTGAGACCCATCTTAGCCGCTTCTACCTCAATGCCTACAAAGGCCTCATTGACGTCTCACTGTATCCGTCCAATCACGTCAATGTCGTCGGCATACGCAAGCAATTGCGTAGACTTGAAATAAATCGTACCTCTTGTGTTGGCCAGTGACTCTTGCACGATATTTTCAAGCGCGATGTTGAAAAAGTTGCATGACAGCGCGTCGGCTTGCCTAAATCCTTTTTTAACATCGAAGGTCTCGGTTTGCTCATTACCGACCTTAATGGAGTAGCGAGAATTCTCCATTGCCATCCTGCACAGTCGGACGAGTGTGGCAGGGATGTTAAAACTAGACATGGCTTTGTATAGCTCATCTCTATACACGCTGTCATATGCAGCCTTGATGTGGTGAGTGTCGATTTGGTATTCCTGGATCTTCTCCAAGATCTGCCGTAGCGTAAATATTTGGTCTATTGTGGATTTACCTGGCCTGAAACCACACTGATAAGAGCCGATCAGCTTATCCACAAACGGTTTCAGGCGTTCACACAATATGGCAGAGAAGTTCTTATATGCGATGTTAAGGAGACTTATTTCCCTATAGTTGGCGCAGTCATAGGGGTCTCCTTTCTTAGGGACCGGCAAACGATGCTGAGATTCCATTCGTCGGGCGTGCTCTCCTCCGACCATACCTTGCAAATGAGATGGTGCATGCACCTTACCAGCTCATCTTCAGCCGCCTTAAGAAGCTCAGCAGACAGGCCGTCAGGCTGCACAATAGCAGCGCGTTTTTGTGGCTGTATTTTCCATAGTTAAAATTCACAAAGGCTAACGTTTTGAAAACGGGCTGTCACAATCCGTCTGCCAACCGCTATCAAAGTTATTGGGTTGCCTGATGCTAACACTTTAATTGGGCCACCCATTACACTCTACAGCAGTTCATCAAGTATCATAAAAGCAAAAATGTTGCAATCTGTTCTTTGAGGATGCATTCATTTACTATACTCATCCCATTTCCTGGGAATTGCAAATAAGTTAATGAAACTACACCTGCTATTAGCCGGTATCCTAGTTCGACAATACGTCCAATTGGATTTTTCTCAACCATGAAGGACAAGAGCTAATAAATTAATTGTTTGCCTAGAGTTGATCCTAAAGGCCCCAGCTATGAAAAGCGAAAACAACAACTATTCATCTTACAATTTAAGTAGATTTTTACAACTGAACAATAAAATCTTCTCTTTCCTGCGTCAACTTACATTAGTGGCGAACAAGATAAAATTTCATTACAGGTGAATCTGTGATTGTATCGTTATGTCATGAAAGGATTCACTCTTTGGAACCGAATAAAAGACAATCTCCACCGTCTTTATAATCGAGGGTACTATTTATCCCTTTTGTGGTTTTATTTATCTTTGCTATTCTCGTCATCTATGTGCATGCATCCGTATGTTCGTCGAATGAGTGTATGTATGTACATACATACATTGATCTTATAGTATAACCACAAGTGAAGCAGTTTCTATATACACAGGTGAAGCCTGCTTGAAAGAATGGGGGAATAGTTGAAGCTGAGTACATCCAAGATCCCCACGCAAGCGCAGATATGCCCAGATAGCCATTAATAATATTAAGAATGTATCTTCTGCATTTGTTTTTTGCATCTTGCATTTATATGTATGAATATCAAGTATATATTTACATTCTTAATGAATTAACGAGTAGAATGGGAAGCGTCTTGAGGGATCGAGGGATTCTTAACGACGATCGAACTGGACACTGCTGATGTTTGGCTCTGCCTTTTGTTTTGTATTCGCTTTATTGTTGCATGCCTCGACCGAGCGGCACCTGTTAATGAGTTGTACATGATGCACATAGGCAGTATTGTATATATGGAACTTATAAACAACAAAACCAAGACAGAAAAGTTATAGAAAATAAGTATTTTCCTCGGACCGTATTTCTATTTATAGAAATGGCTTGACTTTCCATGGATGCTATATGGAATAAAAATAGACCTGCTCTTCAAGATACTCCTATTACTCGGTCGGTCGCATGGTTTGGCATTATTCATGGGCTTCTTGTTGTGGAAATGTTGCGGTGAGGCCCATCGGCTCTCCGGTTGATAACTGGTATTATTATTAGTATTATTATTAAAATCTTGTACGGAGTTGACTTGGGGCAAGGCTAGAGGTTTTAATGTGTTGTCTTAATGGAATGTGATTTGTTTAGGTTAGCACTACATATTCCTCAGTTGCCTAGAGACTGTTGCTTGATTACGCCACCTGAATATTGACATTTCTTGGTAATATACCTATTGGTGAACGTGCCTTTTGATATTCTTCTTCTTCTTAGCGGGCGTTGCAGTTCGGGGTGAACCTGGGCCTCGTGCGCGAGTCCGACTCGCACTTGGCCGGTTTTTCGTTTTTTTGTAAGGGTGGTCAACATAAGTCCGGTCCGTTATATCCGAGGTTTGTGGTTGTTTCGGAGTTTGTTTCTTTTTTTACGGCTTACTAGGTCGTAGCCCAACCGACTAATCCTGTTTTTTTGGCGCGTGAGGCTCGCCATTTGCCCTTCCCCGTCTGCAATTTCCATAGGAAATCTCCAGATGGCACCACGAGGAGGTGGGAATAGGACCTACTAACAGTGCCGCAAGATGTTCGACTGCGGTGGCTCTTCGCACTTTTTAGCAGGCCAGCATCCGTCCGATAGATGCTACCCCTACGAGGCCTGTGTTAGTCCTTTGCCATCCTGCCTTTTGATATTAGGCACGGGTAATCAAAACTGAAAGAGTTTCAAGTAATGACGCTATTCGTAACAATTGTCTACTATTCAGAGCATAAAATACCGAATTTTTACGAATTTAAAAAAGATTCGAATTTCCCTTTTGCAAAATCTGTAAGGACAAGCACTCAGCTGTTTTTCCTTTTTTTTTTTTTCTTGATAGTTGTCCTGAAGACAACGATGAGAAAGGTACAATCATATACATTAGAAGTCGCTTCGGCGACTTATATCGTTCCCGCAACCTGTGATTCGTTCTGTTTCTAAATGTGAAAATGATGGTTGGCAGGAAAAAGTCATAGCCAACAGTGATGTCAAGGTTATGGACAATTCGATCAACCATATTTCTTAGAGGAAGTAGAAAATTGGCAGGGGCTTTGGAGTATGTATTTATGTATGTGTACAAAACTAGGTTCAACTAGTTCAATTTAAATAATTTTTTCTAGCATATTAGTTGATATCTCGCTAATTTTAGGGGTTGTCTTCCAAAGCTGCAATTAACGCTGGCCTATCGGCATAGGCGAAGGGTTTGATGTATTTAATCAAAGAATAAAATAGATAATTACTTATCTGACACCGACTAAAATAATATCTAATAAATTCACAGAGTAGTTTTCGAATACGTATTGTACGTGTTGCCCTTCTAGTCAGTACGGACTTCCCGCACCTCGATATAGTTACATACATACATACATATATCATACCCTCCACCCACCAGAGTACTCTCCACCACCTTGGATACTCTTGAAAAGAGCCAAGTGTGGTGAGTATAAGAAATTCCCGTGCTTCTCTCTGATCATCTTGCAAGCAAGATGAACATAGAGAGCAGCACGGAAGGTAAGTATTGCAGTCGCGCAGACCACTCTTTGTTGTGTCCCCACCTTGTGCAAGCGTTCATTAGACTAAGTTAGTAATTAATTATTTTAATAGAGAGAATATTTAAATAACTTTTAACAAATGTGTTCTTATTGTTAAACACCAAACTATATACACAAAGGCACCTGGCGGTCACCAGATCAATCAATCACTAACCAGATTGATCACATCGCGATCGACGTCAAACACTCCTCCACTATTCTTGATGTCCGAGCTTTCCGAGGGGCCAACATCGACTCGGACCACTATCTTGTATCACGAGCGCAGCGGAGTAGAATAAGAATACAAAGTTTTGACGTCGGAAAGCTACTATTGCCAGAAACCGCAAGTGCATTTATCGATCACGTCTACCTTAAGCTCTCCAATACACCGCCACCCCTTGACGCTGTCAATAGAACAACAGTGGAACCTTTGCAAACAAGCCCTGAAAAGCACTGCATTTGAAGTTTTGGGCTTCAAGGCTCCACCACGAAGAAACACCTGATTCGATGACGAGTGCAAGAGGACCCACACAGCAAAGCAGGAGGCATATAAAGCCTCGCTGCATAGAAGAACAAGAGCGGCTCGTGAGTCGTGAGCTCTGCGAGTTAAAAGAAAGAGCACGAGAAGCACGTGATTGAGGATTTGAGGAGGTGTTATTGCAGGCGCGAAAATTTTATCAACAGATAAAGCGAACATGCCAAGGCTATATAGCCAGAAAGGAAGCCTGCAGGGACGAGAACGGACAACTAGTAGTAGAATCGCAGTCGATGCTGAGAATATGGAAAAACCACTTCTGCAGACTGTATAACGGCGATGTTAGTCAATATACTGCTGTCAGGCAGAATGATCCATTTCTAATCGACGAAGACCGCAGAGAATTCCTTCACCCTGACCTCGACGAAATTAAGATCACCATATCGAAACTCAAGTCGAATAAAGCTGCTGGCGCAGACGGACTGTCTGCTGAGCTCTTCAAGGCAACTGGGGATGACCTGGTTAGGAGCACGCGGCAGCTCATCTGTAAGATATTGTCAGAGGAAAGCATGCCCGATGAATGGAGTCTCACCATCGTACGCCCGATCCACAAGAAAGGAGGTTCCTCTGACTGCGCCAACTACACAGGAATAAGTCTCCTTAATATCGCCCACAAAATATTCTCTGCCGTTTTGTGTGAACGCTTAAGCCTTTTGTAAATAAACTGATAGGTCCCTATCAGTGTGGATTCTGGCCAGGGAAGTCCACCATCGACCAAATCTTCACACTACGGCAGATTCTGGTAAAAACCCATGACCAATAACACTCACTGTCCACAAGTGTTTTTGGGACTTCAACTAAATTCAAGAAAAACTCAAAATACTTTATTCAACGAAAAAATGGATGTGTGCTCGTCAGCGGTCGTTTTAGAAGAGACCTAGACTCTCTTTTTCTTCTAATTTATGTACAAGGGTACTGCAGTTTCTTGCAGTTGCATGTTCTTGCAATTTTATGCCATTATTACATAAGCTTTACATTTCATAGTTCTTTTAAGTTTAACATTTTTCAAAATTATTGTTTACATTTAATCTTTAAACTCTAAGTTAATAATTATTTTACAATGATTCTATTAAGTAATGTGTTAACATACAGCCCGCCTTGAAGCGTCGTGCTGCTAAGTAAGATGCTTCAATCTTTAGGAAGAGGGGCCAATCGATGAATTGGTCGTCTTATAACACCACCTTTGGTACGAACATCAGCAACTCTGATCTTCGAATCATTTCCGGGAATAACTCGTTCTATCCTTCCTAGGAGCCATTGTTGAGGAGAAAGATTGTCATCTGCTACCAGCACCATAGTCCCAACCTCGACGTTCGTTGAAGCATTTTTCCATTTTGTGCGTCTCTGAAGATCTAGCAGATATTCCTTGGACCACCTGGACCAGAAGTGTTGTTTGATTTGAGTGATCATCCTCCAACGATTAAGTAACGTACTCTTATCTTGAACTGAGGGCTCTGGAATAGAATTCAAAGGCGAACCAATTAAAAAATGACCTGGTGTTAGAACGGCTTCATCATTTGGGTCACAACTCAAAAAGCATAGCGGTCGGGAATTCATAATACACTCAACTTCAGCTACAACAGTAGAGAATTCTTCATAGGTAAGGTAAGCGTGCTTGACGGTGCGGTACAAATGAGATTTCGCTGACTTAACAGCCGCTTCCCATAGTCCGCCGAAGTGCGGGGATCTTGGTGGTATATGTAGAAAACGAATACGTTGAGCAGCGCACCAAGATGATATTTTCTCCTGCATTTGTTGCTCCATGAATAAATTCCGAAGCTCCTTCAATTCGTTCCGAGCTCCCACAAAGTTGGTACCATTGTCACAGTGAATTTCCTCACACAAACCTCTCCGTGCAACAAACCGTTTTAAAGCTGCTAGGAAACCTTGAGCAGACAAATCGGATACGACTTCTAAATGCGACGCCTTTGTCGCAAAGCAAATAAAGACCGCAACATATGCCTTGTGAGCACAATATCCTCGACGCTTCTGCGATATATAAAAAGGTCCACAAAAATCTACACCAACTCTGGCAAAGGGCCTGGATATGGTCACTCTGCTCATCGGAAGATTACCCATTATCTGCTGCAGTAGTTTAGGCTTATATTTAAAGCAGTGAAAACATGCATCGGCTACCTTCTTAGCAAGGATTCGTGCGTTAATGATCCAGAAACGTTGTCGAATTATTGCAACTAAAGCTTGAGGACCTGCATGAAAATTTTTTCTGTGTAAATGGACAACCACATTTTTAACAAAAAGGGAATTCTTGGGAAGGAGCAAGGGACATTTTGAACTATAGGGTATGTCTGCATTCTGCAGCCGCCCACCAACTCTTAAGAGTTTCAAGTTGTGCTCATCAGCGAGGAAAGGATTGAGATTGCCAATGGCACTTTTTGGGCTGATCTTATTTTCTTTTGTTAGATTCTCAATTTCCTCCCGGAAATGGTTTTGTTGAAGGTTCCAGATTATACGTAAAAGAGCGTTCTCAAGTTCGTCTGGACTCAACGTGCTACTATGATGTTTTGAACTGTCGGGGGGTTTAGATTTGTTAAACACTCGGTGTTTAAGATTATTGAAAAATCGAACTACATAGCCGAAGATTCTATTTGTTTTTTCAAAATCGCTGAACCGTTCAAAATGCGAAGAAAAATCATTTGAAGATTTTGCTTTTACCACCAGTGATGTGCAATTATGTCTTTCATCTTCAACTATGGGTGGAAATGCTTTTCGTTTTGGCCAGTTTTCGTCTGGCAAATACAAAAATGAGGGTCCAGTAAACCAAATACTATTAATGAGTTCTGAGCTATAAGCGCCCCGAGACACAATGTCAGCGGGATTGGATTTGGTGGGAACATGCCTCCAATTAGCAGAAGGTAGCTCCGATTGAATTTTCGAAACGCGATTTGCGACAAATATCTCCCATGAAGATGGATATGCCGAGATCCATCGAAGGACTATTTCCGAGTCAGTCCAAAGATAGATATTATCAATTTGGAAGTTTAAGTTTGGTAAAATTTTTAACAACAGATCAACGAGCAAAGTGGCTGCACAAAGTTCCAGCCGTGGAAGAGATTTAGTTTTTATTGGAGCTACTTTCGACTTTGCGCTAAGTAAACTACAAACAACTTTTCCAGTTGAATCCATAGTTCGCAAATACACACAACAACCATATGCACGAATGGAAGCGTCCGCAAATCCATGTATTTCAGTACTACAATCATTTCCGTTTGAAGGAAAAATGTATCGAGGGAGTCTTATCTCATCTATATGTGCTGCCTCTTCACGAAATTTTATCCAGCGGGAGTGAATTTCCACAGGCACTGACTCATCCCATTTAGTCTTAGCTATCCAGAGATCTTGCATGATAATTTTTCCTTTGACAACGACAGGATTGATAAGTCCCAACGGATCGAAAATTTGTGACAACTCGGATAAAATAATTCGTTTTGTAATGACTTTAGCAGAACTTTTAGCTGGCTCAATGTATTGGAAATCATCACTTCCTGGATTCCAAACGATGCCTAAGGTTTTTATAATATCCTTATCATTGATACGTAGTGCTTCCTTTTCTATCTCCTTACAAGCAATTGTTTCTAATACTTTCTTATCATTACTGCACCACTTCCTTAGATCGAATCCTGCGCTTAAGAGGATGTACTTCACTTCGTTATAAATTTGGTTTATTATATCTAATGAATCCCCTCCAGTAATTAAATCATCCATGTAAAAGTCTTCAGCTATTACTCTGGAGCCTAACGGATACTTAGATATACTTTCGTCCGATAAATACTTAAGACATCTTGTTGCCAGGAACGGTGCAGAAGTTGTTCCATAAGTTACTGTGCGTAGACGGTAGAATTTTAATTTTTCTTGTTCAGAAGATCTCCATAAAATACATTGATAGTTTCGATCATTTTCGCGGACCAATATCTGTCGGTACATTTTTGAAATGTCCGCCGTGATTACAAATTTGTAACATCGAAACCGCAAAATGATGTCATAAAGATCATCTTGAATGAGAGGTCCTTTCAATAGAAGGTCATTGAGTGATAAGTTTGTTGTAGTTTTAGCACTACAATCGAAAACTACCCTTAATTTCGTGCTCGATGAATCTGGCCTGAGGACGTAGTGATGAGGAGAGACGTATTTAATTTGAGGAATTTCGTTTTTGGGGACTACTTCCATGTGACCTAAGTATTCGTATTCATTCATGAATTCAACATACTTTTCCCTCACATCCTTATTTTTTCGCAGCCTCTCTTCTAAGCTATAGAACCTTCTTTCCGCCTGGGCTAGCGAATCTCCCAACTCACCACTGTCCGACTTCAACAATAGATTCACTAGAAATCGTCCATCTGCCTGTCTACGCACTCCTTTTACAAATTTCTCTTCACACTCTCTTTTCTGCCCCGAGAGATGTCTTTGTCCAATGTTCAACTCCTCCATCTCCCAGAATTTGCTAACTATTTCGTTAAGTGAACATTCTTCAGTATCTGAACAAGAAAGCAATGTGCAGACTGCTTGGGGAATGGCAGCAAGATTGTATCTACCAGAAACTATCCACCCAAACAATGTTTTTTGAAAGACCGGTAGATGTTGGTCTAACCTAAACTGTCCCACACAAAGTAGCTTGAAGAAACTATCCGCTCCTATTAGTAAATCAATGCGACTAGGTCGATAGAAAGTGGGATCAGCCAAAGATATATTTGAGGGTATGTTCCAATTTGATATATCTAGCTCAATTTCAGGATGAATATTAGTTATACTCTTTAAAATTAACATATCCAAGTTAATCTCATATTCTGAGATGCGGGACTTACATCTTCCCTCTGTTTTATAATTAATCGTCTTATTTGACTGCCCTATTCCCGAAACAAATGCATGCGTTTGAATTTTCTTCAACCTTAACCTTTGCGCCATATCCTCTGTTATAAAATTCAACTGCGATGCTGAGTCAAGTAGCGCCCGAACTGGGTGAAATTTCCCAAACTTGTCTTTCATATACACCAGCGCAGTGGCTAAAATGACCTGAGAAGAATTTTGCTCAAACTTAGTAGATATAAGGGATGTGCTATTTCCACATGGAGCTGGGTTGAAATTGTCCGAAGCAGGTGCACTAGCGAGAGAGTGATTTACAGTGAACCTGTGTAGTAAACGATGATGCGGTAATGAACATATATTGCATTTGGGAGCTTGGCATCTTCGGACCGAATGACCTTTAATCAGACAATTGAGACAAAGTACTCTCTTCTTTGCTTCTTGAAATCGACTGATAACAGAAAGGTTATTAAACTCTTGACATTCAACTATATCATGGTTATCGGCAGAGCAATACTCGCAATTTTTCCTCTGAGCAACAAGTGTGGCCTTCGAATTAAAATGTTTGACACCATTTCGAAAACGACTACGGGTTGTTTGATATTGTGAATTTGGCTCCGCCTTAGGAAGTTTTGCTTCTTTTGCCTCGAGTGTTTGGCAACGACGGTCCAACAACTTTGAAAAATTTTCCCACGACGGAAGTTCGGAATGATTAACCAATTCATCCCATTTCTCTTTAGTTTCAGCATCAATCTTTTCTAATGCGAATGCAATTAATAGGGCATCAGTGATCTCCTTATAGCCGCCAATAGAAAGCATTGCTGAAATGTGGGTATTAAAGCTGTCTTCTAAGTTGCGAAGTTGCAATGCAGTACATTTAGAAATCTTTTTAGTCTCCATAATTCCATTTAGGTGTTCTTGGAATATCATGGTCTTGCTATCGAAGCGCTTCTTAAGCCGCTCCATAGCTTTAGGATAATTTAACGCAATCAAATCGAATTCCCTAATTGAATTTAATGCGGCCCCTGATAGACAACTTCGCAGGTAATTGAATTTCTGGAGTGCATCTAACGACTCATCTTTATCCACCAAACTAGTAAAAATACCGATAAAATTAGGAAATTCCGAGAATTTACCTGTGAAGGTAGGTAATTTTATGCGTTCCAACTTTGAACGAGATACGGGCTGGTGGGATATAATCGACGTATGAAAACTATCGCTCAATCCAGCACTAGCCCTTTGGCCAGACAACAAAGACATAATTTTCGATTTCGTTATTATATACAGCTCTTCAATCTCAGCTCTATTCGTTACATTTGATTTTGCTTCCTCAACTATATTAAGCTTTTCTAACGACGCTTGCACACTTAGGGCTTGCTTGAAATATGATTCAAGAATGCCTAAACGGCATTCCAATTCGGTATCCGAAATAGATGCACCTTTATTAAAAATATGCTTTTTAATCCTTGTTATGTTGCCTTTGGTTATAGATCTTAGAACCTTAAGTTCAGCCATCGCTTTCGTAGTGTCGCTATCTAACCCCTTTGCGTTTGAAAACTCCTCCCCTGTTTCATCACCAATTTCTTCGAGCTGATTTTCCTTCTCTGACATACTAACGATACCTCTATGTACAGGTGTGTATTTATAATTTTTAATTTATTTGCATGCGCCAACTATGATCCAACTAAGCGACCTAATCTCAAGCTCTTTAGTTCCAACAACAGCAACAATTAACACCGTATGTAACCAACAATGTTCGCAACAGCTAGTAAGTCCAACTATCCCTGGATTGCAATCGGCAAAGGAAGCACTACTCTTTGCAGTAAAGTAAACGGTTCACGCGATAAGAATCTTTTACAAGGAAAGAATTTTATCTTCATAACATATGAGATGATGTAATATATTTTGAAATACTATAGAACAATTCATGCAATTTTATTCATCCGCAACAAAAAATGAGTATTTTCTACTTTTACCAACTGTCCTTGCGGTATGTGTCCCACGTTGATCTCCAAGTTGATAGCGAAGCGAATTTATTTTGATTTCTTGATAATTTTTTAATCGCGAATGGGATTACAACTAGTTCCCGGGTTTCGGCACCAAGTTATGTCCACAAGTGTTTTTGGGACTTCAACTAAATTCAAGAAAAACTCAAAATACTTTATTCAACGAAAAAATGGATGTGTGCTCGTCAGCGGTCGTTTTAGAAGAGACCTAGACTCTCTTTTTCTTCTAATTTATGTACAAGGGTACTGCAGTTTCTTGCAGTTGCATGTTCTTGCAATTTTATGCCATTATTACATAAGCTTTACATTTCATAGTTCTTTTAAGTTTAACATTTTTCAAAATTATTGTTTACATTTAATCTTTAAACTCTAAGTTAATAATTATTTTACAATGATTCTATTAAGTAATGTGTTAACACTCACTACCCATTTGTCGACTTCAAAGCCGCATACGACAGCGTAATTACACTTTTGAAATTTCTGCTAAACTCTTCAGACTATGCAGGATGTTGCACCACCCAAATCGGCGGACACCTGACCGATGGTTTTCATGTCGAACAAGGATTTAGGCAGGACGATGCGCTGTCGTGTTATTTTTTAACCATTGTATTAGAAATGAAAAATCACTGGCCAACACAAGAGGCACAATTTATTTCAAATCCTCGCAACTCCTTACATACGCGGGTGACATTGACATAATCGGAAGAACACAGTGAGATGTTAATGGGGCGTTCACGTATATTGAAGCGGAGGTGGCGGAAATAGGTTTAACAGTAAACGAGGACAAAACTAAATATGTGTTACGAGTATCATCAAAAAAGGACGCTTATCACCGACGTCTTGTTGTACGGCGCAGAAGCATGGACACTATCAAAAGCGGATGAGGAGGTGTTTGGTCGGAGTCCTCACGGACATGCAACAGTCTTGGATCGATGGGCCGTCACGAGACTAAGAACCGTAACGGACTATGTCACCCGACTTCCTTTCTGGGAGAGGTGATTCTCTGTTAGAATTCCCTCCAGGGAGGAATGGACCGGTGATTTGGTACGCACGGAAAGTGAACTGGCACTCTACACCGACGGATCCAAAATGGATGTTGGCACAGGTGCCGGAGTCTACTTTGAGTCTCGGGATATGCATCGCTCCTACAGGCTCTTCGCTATCAAGCAGGCGGCGGACCTGATCAGATCTATGTTGACAGCCAGGCAGCCATTAAGACTCTGCAGGCAGCATGGATAAGATCCAAACTCGTCAAGGAGAAGTTAGAAGAGATATCCAATGTAAATGAGGTCCCTTTGCTGGGTACCTGGTCATATGAATATCACCGGAAACGAGAGGGCGGACGAGCTGGCTAGGGTGGAATCAGGTGCTAACATTGCGCAGATCTCAGCTGAGGCCAAAGCACCACTCAGTGCGCTCTACAGGGAGATACAGACGGAGCTATTGGTGAAAGCCAATAAGCGATAATGTCGCTCAGATACATGCGCAACGGCGAGATCGACTTGGCCCGTCTATGATAAGAAAAGAACGGAAAATCTGCTGAAGCTCAATCGTGGGAACATTCGACTGGCAGTCGGTGCCCTCACCGGGCACTGCATGCTATCCTACCACGCAGCTCGACTAGGCCAGCCCTACAATGACTTCTGCAGAAGCTGCAGGGACGAAGAGGAAATTGAGTCCGTTCGTCATCTGCTGTGCGAATGTCCGGCGCTAGCCCAAAAAGTAATATATTCCTGGGAAGATAATTCCTTTCGGGACTAGAAGAGGTAGGTAATATTGGGCTGAACAGAATACTGGGATTCTTATCCTCGTCTGGCTGGTTCAGCTCGACTGAAAATGTATAGGTATCAACGGGTTAAACAAAACAAGTGGGTACAATGGACTCAACGTAGTCTACGTGAGCCTTGACTTTATGTCAATAGGGCACCCATATACCTAACCTAACCTTGGTCGGTTCGAGAGATAGATTTTACCTTTGATTTCCGGTCCTATAAACGCAGACGGGGGACGGAGGAGAAGATTCAACCACGAACTTTACGGGCTGTACAGCGACATGAGTCTAATCAGGCGTCTACGGATTCAACGTCTAAGATGGCTAGGCCATGTAGAGCGAATGGACACCACAGCTCCAGCTCGGAGAATATGTGAATCTAGCCCCCAGTGACGAAGAAACAAGAGAACGGCCGCACTTAAGATGGCGCATACAGTTGGAAGGGGACCTCAGCTAACTGGGTGTGCGGCAATGGAAAAGACTAATAAAAGATTGTAGTAGTTAGAGGGGCATTTTGGTTGAGGTCCAAGTTCACACCGGAATGTAGCGCCCGATATGAATAAGAAGAGTTGTCGTGACAAAAGTTTATTTTCTGGTTCGATGTAACGGAAATGAATACTATTTTTTCCAAAACGTTAGTGCAAACTCGATTTTTGGCTTTCCATATTCGTTCATTGGGTGTACGACGTCTGGCGTCTGACAACCACAATCAGAGTAAATGGTTAATCAACAGTTCTAAGTCTTTATCGTAGTTTTTTGGCCATAGTTCTAAATAGACACAGGAAAAACCTGAAATCATTCAGAGAAAGTGTTCCGTCATAAACATCACTTCATACCTTGTCTTCGTCGGCCCTGACCGGTCCCCAATCGTAGTCGAATTCTTGGTCTCGCAGAGAAAGTATGCCATAATCACTTTTCGCTTTTCTTAGCAATTTATCATAATCCACGGCGTTCGCATTTTTTCCAAAGAGCTCTTTTTGTTTTTTTTTTTTTTTTTTCTTGTTTAAGCAGAAAAGCGAGAAATACATCGAAAAAGGGAACTAGTTTACAGCGTCAAGTTAATAACTCTAAATAAGAATTTTATGAATTCAAAGTGAGCGACACATGCTGCTGGAAAGCAGTTAATTTTTCTGGAGTAGAGACTCGAGACTACGTGCAGATGATACCATTTTCATTACCTCCTTCGGTGTATGTTTGCTTTCGTGTTCGTTTTTTGATGGTTTTGGTTTTGGTTTCATTGTTGTTGCACAAATTTTACTTTCCAAGGTAGAGTGCCTCTTTGCCCTGGCCTTTCAGAGCTTTAATAGCCCAGTAATTGCTCTTGCCTTAATTTTTTTTTTTTTAGCAATTTAGCAATAGAGATCTGTCGGGTTTTCACTTCAGACCTGGTACACCTGCATTAAGGTAGGAGCTGCCTGTTTGAAAAAAAGGAAATGACTGGGGAAAGATATATTGACCTTGAAATTATTAACAGAAACATAGAGAAGGGAGGGAAATTAAACACGTATAACTGGGCGACAGCGCCCACCAGTGGGCGTTGGTTGGTGTTCGGTGGGTGTTCTTGGTAGTTTTCAATTTTGATGGGCGATTGAAAGGACTAAGTGGACTAAGTGGACGCTGAGCAGGTCAATGGGATAGCAAGGGACTAACAAAGGCCTCGTAGGGGTAGCATCTATCCAACGGATGCTGGCCTGCTAAAAAGCGAGAAGAGCCACCGCAGTCGAAGATATAGCGGCACTGTTAGTAAGTCCTCCTCCTCCTCGTGGTGCCATCTGGAGATTTCATATGGAAAAAAGGGCATATGGCGAGCCTCATGCGCCAAAAAAGTCGGTTGGGTTACAACCTACTAAGCCGTAACCGTAATAAAAACCACAAACTCCGAAACAATCACAAGCCTCGGACAAAACGGACCGGACTTATGTTGACCACCCTTGCAAAAAACGAAAAAAGGACAATAATCTTCGGCTTTGTACGTGGAATGCTAGGTCCCTAAACAGACCACGTGCAGCCGAACAACTTGCGGACGTCATAGACCGCTATAAAGCGGACATAACCGCCATCCAGGAAATGCGATGGAATGGATCGGGTATAAAGCGGATGAAAAACTGCGATATTTACTACGGCAGCTGCTATAGGGAGAGAGGGCAACGATTGTTTGGATGCGGATTTGTTGTTCGAGGTGGACTAAGGCAAAAAGTCCTAAGCTTTCGGCATGTGAGCGAACGCCTCATAACAATCCGTATCAGGGCTACATTTTTGAACATCAGCCTGATCTGCGTCCCCGCCCCCACGGAAGACAACGATGACTCCGCCAAAGATGAGTTCTACGATCTCCTAGACAGAACGTATGCCCATTATCCCAGCTATGACATCAAAATTATACTAGGAGACTTCAATGCTAAGCTGGGTAAGGAAAGCATCTTTGAACGAGTCATCGGCAAACATAGCCTACACGACACCACCTCCGATAACGGACACAGGCTGATTGATCTTGCTACAGGGCGAAATCTCCTTCTAGCCAGTACGCGCTTCCCGCACCTCGATATACACAAAGGCACCTAGCGGTCTTTTGATCAGTCGACTACAAACCAGATTGATCACATCGCGATCGACGTCAGACACTCGTCCACTATTCTTGATGTTCGAACTTTCCAAGGGGCTATCATCCACTCGGACCACTATCTTGTAATAGCCAAGATGCGCTTACGGAGTAGAGTAAGAATACAAAATTGTGACGTCGGAAAGCTACTATACCCAGAAACCGCTCGTGCTTTTACCGATCGCGTCTCCCTTAAGCTCTCGAATACACCTGAATCCTCCACACTATCAATAGAACAGCAGTGGAGCCTTTGCAAACGAGCCCTGAAAAGCTCTGCATCCGAAGTTTTGGGTTTCAATGCTCCACCACGAAGAAACACCTGGTTCGATGACGAGTGCAGGAGGATTCACCCAGCGAAGCAGGATGCATTTAAGGCCTCGCTGCATAAAAGAACAAGAAGGGAAGAGCATAAGTTTCTCAGGATAAAGTAGAAAGAGCACGGGAAGCGCGCGATTGAGGATTTGGAGAGGTGTTACTGCAGACGTGACGTTCGAAAGTTTTATCAACAGAACGGAAGCCTGCAGGGACGCGAACGGACACCTAGTAGTAGAACCGCAGTCGATGCTGAGAATATGGAAAGACCACTTCTGCAGACTGTATAATGGCGATGTTAGTCAATATACCGCTGTCAGGCAGAATGATCCATTTCTAATCGACGAAGACCGCAGAGAATTCTGTCCCCCTGACCTCGACGAAGTTAAGATTGCCATTTCAAAGCTCAAGTCGAATAAGGCTGCTGGCGCAGACGGACTGTCTACTGAGCTCTTCAAGGCAGCTGGGGATGACCTGGTTGGGAGCATGCACCAGCTCATCTGTAAGATATGGTCAGAGGAATGCATGCCCGAGAAAAGTAGTCTCAGAATCGTATGCCCGATCCACAAGAAAGGAGACCCCTCTAATTGCGCAAACTATAGAGGTAAATATAAGTCTCCTTAACATCGCCTACAAAATCTTCTCTGCCGTTTTATGTGAACGCCTGAAGCCTTTTGTAAATAAGCTGATAGGTTCTCATCATTGCGGATTCAGGCCAGGGAAGTCCACCATCGACCAAATCTTCACACAACGGCAGATCCTGGAAAAAACCAATGAATTCTAAGTCGACACTCACCACCTATTTGTCGACTTCAAAGCGGCATACCACAGCGTAATTAGAGACTAGCTATACAACGCTATGTCTAATTTTGACATACCTGCTAAACTCATCAGACTTTGGAGAATGCTCGCTGCTCCATCCGAATCGGTGAACACCTTACCGATAATTTTGATGTCAAAAAAGGATTTAGGCAGGGCGATGCGCTGTCGTGTGATTTCTTCAACATCATATTGGAAATGATTGTGCAAAAATCACTGGCCAATACAAGGGTGCAATCTATTTCAAATCCTCGCAACTCCATGCATACGCCGACGATATTGACATAATAGGTAGATTACAGCGAGATGTCAATGAGGCGTTTGCGAGTATTGAGTTCGAGGCGGCGAAAGTTGGTCTGGCGGTAAACGAGGGCAAAACTAAATATATACTGTCATCAAAAAAGGACGCTCACCACCGACGTCTTGGCCAGAACGTTTGTATTGGCAGATATAAGTTCGAGGTAGTTAAGGACTTCGTCTGCCTTGGTTCCGCAGTGACCTGGAACAACGACATCAGTTCCGAAATCAAACGCTGAATCACTCTTGAAGAGGCACACACTCTCAGGAGGCAACTGAGTAATAGAGCCCTCTCCCGAACGACAAAGTTGACTCTATATAAGACCCTTATCATTCCGGTCCTGTTGTACGGCGCAGAAGCATGGACACTATCAAAGGCGGATGAGGAGGCCTTTGGTCGGTTCGAGAGAAAGCTTTTGCGCGTGATTTTTGGGCCTATAAACGCATTCGGGAGATGGAGGAGAAGATTCAACTTCGAACTTTACGGGCTGTACAGCGACATGAGGCCAGTCAGGCGTCTACGGATTCAACGCCTAAGATGGCTGGGCCATGTAGAGCGGGTGGGCACCACAGCTCCAGTCCGGAGAGACTTTGAATCCAACCCCGAGGGACGAAGAAGCAGAGGACGGCCGCACTTAAGATGGCGCACACAGGTGGAAGGGGACCTCAGCCAACTGGGTGTGCGGCAATGGAAAAGGCTAGCAAAAGATCGTGCCAGATGGAGGGGCATGTTGGTTGAGGCCCATGTTCACCCCGAACTGTAGCGCCCACTAAGAAGAAGAAGAACAAGCTTCTGTAGTCGGTCGTAGTTCAAATGGACACGACTGTTTTATATGAAAATGAAACGTGGGCGTAAGAGACTTGAGGTCGTATAAGTATTACCAATTTTGTTAAGCCTTGCCTTGAGAATGTGTGGAATATTTTCGTAATTATTAATAATTTTGTACGTTCGTACACCGATGTAAAGAGTTCCTTCTCCGCTGCTGTAGAATCCCCTTAAGAATTTATTTTCAAACACGTTATCAGACCGAGACCAAGCGTCGTATCGGCCTGATACCTTAAAAGGCCGCTTGGCTGAATTCTTCATATGAGTTTTGCAATAGCCTAGTTCACCTTCGCTACTTGCTGTATCGGAAACAAGCGAAATACAAACTATTTCTCCTTCAGCCATCTTATTATGCAATTTGTACATCCATACATCACCTCATTTGAAGCTCTCCCATTGATGTGCTTATTATGCGCGAATATATCATCACCCACACACTAATTGGGTAATTGATTCAGCAGCCACGACGTAAACGTCAACACCTCTGCCTCCATTGATAACATCTAAATTGATGCTGCCAGTGTTTCGTTTTAAGTCACACTGCTACGCCCCTTGAATGAGGAATTCAGCATTAGTAAAGGTGGGCAATTTAACGGTAATGCACCAATGTGAGATACATTATTTATTCAACCAGGAGCGATTCTGACGCGTGGAAAGTCACCAGTATATGTATGTATATTTGTGTTCAACTTACGTGTTCATTGTGTGGTTCTATGACAAAATTTTTTTTTTGTTTTACGAGAGCGGGTGAAAATATTTATTTATAGTTAGGTTAGGTTAGGTATATGGGTGCCCTATTGACATTAAGTCAAGGCTCACGTAGACTACGTTGAGTCCATTGTGCCCACTTGTTTTGTTTAGCCCGTTGATACCTATACATTTTCCGTCGAGCTGAACCAGTATTCTGTTCAGCCCAATATTACCCACCTCTTCTAGTCCCGAAAGGAATTATCTTCCCAGGAATGTATTCCTTTTTGGACTAGCGTCGGACATTCGCACAGCAGATGACGAACGGACTCAATTTCCTCTTCGTCCCTGCAGCTTCTGCAGAAGTCATTGTAGAGCTGGCCTAGTCGAGCTGCATGGTAGGATAGCATGCAGTGCCCGGTGAGGGCACCGACTGCCAGTCGATTGTTTCCACGATTGAACTTCAGCAGATTTTCCGTTCTTTTCTTATCATAGACGGGCCAAGTCGATCTCGCCGTTGCGCATGTACCTAAGCGACTCCATCGCTTATTGGTTTTCACCAATAGCTCCGTCTGTATCTCCCTGTAGAGCGCACTGAGTGGTGCTTTGGCCTCAGCTGAGATCTGCGCAATGTTAGCACCTGATCCCACCCTAGCCAGCTCGTCCGCCCTCTCATTTCCGGAGATATTCATATGACAAGGTACCCAGCAAAGGGTCACCTCATTTAGATTTTAGATTAGATTTAGATTTATTTTCTTATAAATTCATTCGTAACAGCAAGATTTCAATATAACATACTCCTAGAAATATAGCAATATAAGAAAGGTGACAATCGATATTTATATACATAAAGTAAAAAATAGAAAAAAATAGGATATCTCTTCTAACTTCTCCATGTCCAGGGGTGGGAGGTTCAGCATGACTTCAAGAGCCGCCGTTGGTGTGGACTTCATAGATCCCGTCACCGCCAGACAGCCTGCTCTTTGAACCTTTGACATACTCTGAAGATGACACTTTTTCTCAAGCGCCTTCCACCAGACAACCGAACCATAGACTAGGATAGGTCTTACCACCGCAGTGTACAACCAATGTACTAACCTCGGTTTGAGGCCCCATGTCTTTCCAAAGGCTACCTTGCACGAATATAGTGCCACATAGGCCTTTTTGATTCTTTCCTCAATATTTTCTCCACTAACATCAGTGCATAGCTTAGTCTATCGCTGAGGACCTGCGGAAATTTTCCAGAGACTAAAATGGCAATGTCATCGGCGTAGGCCGTGACATTAAAAACCCTCCGTCTCCAGAATCTTGGCCATTCCGTCGACCACAAGGAGCCATAGGAGGGGTACGCCACCTTGTGGTGTACCTTTGCTTACTCTCACCCTTCCGCATGCTCTCCCTATCGTCAAATTTACTATATGAGTACCCAGCATACACCCGGTTTTTTTTGGGCCATATGAAGGCTGGACACTATTGCCTCGGTACTAACGTTATTAAAGGCACCCTCAATGTCAAGGAAGGCACCTAGAGTGAATTCCTTGATGCTGAGCGATTTTTCTATCGTAGAGACTACCCTATGCAGAGCAATATCCACCGATTTTCCCCTTATGTACGCATTATGTGATTGTGACAGATAACCGTCCCCAATCTCTTCCCTTACGTACAATTCTATTATTCGTTCCAGCGTTTTCATCAGGAAGGACGACAGACTGATAGGCCTAAAGTCCTTTGCAGTAGTATGGTTGACTTTACCCCACCTGGGTATGAAAACCACCCTAACTTCCCTCCACGCTTGAGGAACATAACCCATCCTGAGGCACCAGGAGTAGATGCGCCTCAGCCATGGAAGAATGACTTCACATGGCTCCTGCAACATGATCGGAAAGATCCATTTCCGGTGCCTTGTAGGGGTCAAAAGACTTGATGCCCACAGGCATCCGTAACAATCTTATCGACTGTCTCATGTTCAATACACTCCCTTGGCAGCGTGTCCGCCGAACTGAAGATTCCTGCATCCTCGCAGCCAGGGAAATGACATTTCAGTAGTGAATCAAGCACGCTCTCGTTTGAGTCTGTCCAGCTACCATCAGATCTCTTTATAGAGGACTTCTGTGTAGGAGCTTTTGCAAGGACCTTCCTCAGACGAGCTGCACCCGTACATGATTCGATAGAGCCGCAGAAGCTTATCCAAGAGTCCTTCTTGGCGAATCTAATTTCTTTTTTGAGCCGCTTAACACTATCTCTATAGGTTGACCATTCAATGGCCCCCTCTTTTGCCAGGTTCCAACTGAGCCTAGAGATACGAAGCCGCTCCGCTATTTTAGCATTCCACCATGGTGGGTGGTTTCTTTTACTGGGTCGTCTGGTAGGATATGCCTTCTCAAATGACCGATTTAGTTTGCTGGTAAGGTTTAATACCATCTCATCGATGTCTTCCGTGGAGTCGGGGTTCCCATCCGGTGGTCGGTTAAGGGTCCCATTCAGCTCCGCGTTAAGCCTCTGCCAGTTCGCCTTCCGCGGATTCCGAAAGACTTTCCTGTCCGGCCTACGGACATTCAAGTCGAAGAGGATCCAACAGTGATCAGAAGGTGATGCCTTGTCAGATACTCTCCAATTTGAGATCTCCGCAGTACCGTTACCATTTATAAGCGTTATGTCTAAGACTTCCCTTCTGTTACTAGTAATAAATGTTGGTGAATCACCCCGATTACATATAACTAGGTTAGTACTAAGGACAAAACCGAACAAAGCCTCACCCCTACTATTGGTATTAGAACTACCCCAAGTAGTGTGATAGGCGTTAGCATCACACCCTACGACTAAGTTCTTCTTACCTTGTTCGGCCATTGCGATCAATGACCTTGTTTCCCTAGAGGGGACGTCCGTGCCTTCGTCGTACGGTAGGTAAACCGAAGCCATCGTTAGTGCACCCTCCTTTCCCTTAACCTCCACCACCGTCTGGTCACCCGAGCTGAAATTAGTTAACATTAGTAGGTGGAGATCTTTGCTAGCAACGATACAAGTTCTAACCTTGCCTTCGCTACTGTTATAAGAGAGGCTGTATTTCGATGACCCTAATCCCTTAATCGGCATATGGAGGATCCATGGTTCTTGGATCAGGGCCACATCAAGCTGCTCCTTGTTCATAAGCAGCATGAGGTTGGCTGATGCGGCCTTACTGTGATGTAGATTTATTTGCATTACTTTCATTTTCAGCAGCACTCTCCTTGACCACAGCTGCCGTATCGCCAGGCTGCGCCCTCTACATGAGTCTCACAGAAAACTCACCAGCCCCGAAGAATAGGCGCATATTATATTTATAGTTATAAGACCGTTTGGTAGGTAATTTTACATTAAAACATCTACAGGTAATGCGCGGTTCTCTTATTGCGCGAGATCGTCCTTAGCAATCGGCGAACAAGGTTTATGTCTATTATGATTTATAGTATAGACTCATTACAATGACTGCATAAGCGAATACAATGGAGGAGTAAGGGATATCGTGTGCGCCTCTGGACACATTCCTGGAGATGACCACAAAATTCCACATACTAAGGTACAAGACCTAGTAAGGTACTGCCAGCGGCGCAAGCAACACCTTGTCATTGGATGCGATGCCAGTGCGCACCACGTGGAATGGGGCAGCAGCAATACCAACAAACGAAGTGAGTCCCATGAATATTTATTTAGTAGTAATCTCACCTTGGCAACGGTCTCTAAACTTAAACACAATTTTATAAACTAAATTAGAAAAGAGGTAATTTACCTCACTATCTCTAGCCCCTTTATTTCAAATATAATTGGTGACTGGCACGTTTCCACAGCCCCCACCTGATTATCTACCTTCTCGTGGTGTGGGGGCTTCTCACCAAAATGAGATTTCATTCGTCGGGCATGCTTTCCTCCGACCATACCTTGCAAATGAGATGGTGCATGCACCTTACCAGCTCATCTCCAGCCGCCTTAAGAAGCTCAGCAGACAGGCCGTCTGCGCCCGCGGCTTTTTTAGACTTAAGTCTTGATCTCGCTATTTTGAATTCGTCTAGGTCATGTGGACTGAATTCTGTCACATCGTCGCCCATTACGAATGGCTCGTTCTGCCTGACAGCGGTATCTTGTCTACCATCGCCATTATACCGTCTGCAGAAGAGGTATTTCCAAATCCTCAGCATCAACTGCGACTCTACTACCAGTTCTCCATTTTTATCCCTGCAGGCCGCCGCTCTGACTTTGTAGCCATGGCATGTTCGTTTTACCTTATTGTAAAACTTACGGGCGTCATTACTGCGGAAGCATCTCTCCATGTCCTCGATCTCATGCTTTCCGTGCTCTCTCTTCTTTCTTCTGAAAAGCGTGTGTTCCTCTCTTCTCTTCTGCTCATAGATTTCGCGAGCAGCTCTCGTCCGTCGATGCAGCGCGGCTTTATATGCCTCTTGTTTTGCTGCATGGGCTTGTTCGCATTGTTCATCGAACCAGGACCTTCTAGGTGGTGGTGGTTTGAAACCCAGCACCTCTAAGGCAGCGTCTCTGATGGCGATCTGGCAATGCGCCCATTCCTGCTCTATTGTTTGTGCTGCTGTGGGCGGATTTTGAGAGAGCTTGGAGGCGACCCGATCGGCAAATATTCTGGCAGTCTCTTTCGCTTTCCGACATCAAACTTACGTAGTCCTACTCGACTCTTAAGCATTCTTGATACCCTCATTCGCACCTCGGCAACAACAAGGTAGTGGTCCGAGTCGATGTTGGCCCCTCGGAAGGTTCGTACGTCGAGGATACAGGAGGAGTGTTTGGCATCGATCGCAATGTGATCAATCTGATTGGTGGTCGATTGATCAAATGACCGCCAGGTACCCTTGCGGATGTTGAGATGGGGGAATCGCGTGCTTGCTACAAGGAGGTTACGCCCTGCTAGGAAAACGATTAGCCTAAGTCCATTGTCGGATGTGGTGTTATTGAGGCTATGCTTTCCTATGATCGACTCAAATATGTCCTCTTTGCCCAGTTTTGCATTTGCGACTCTGTGAACCGAAAAGAATTGAGAAACATGCAATGTTCAAAATGAACCAAAAGTGTTGCAGGGATCAAGGAGTTGGAGGAATGTTTTCGCAGGAACTGTACATTCACAAGTTTGTATAAAAATAGAGTCTGAAAGGACGATCATGAATAGCTAGTAGTGGAGTAACAGTCGATGCTTAGAATAGGAAATAATCCTTCGCGGACTTTATTATATTAAACTCAGTCAAAATTAATCTGTTAGCAAAATGATTTACTAGTACTTAACGAGGGCAATCCTGCATCAACCTACTTGTGAACGATATATGAGCTCGAGCTAGAATTGGGTGAGCTATTTAAGGCAGTTGAAGATGAGCTGAGAGGACCAACTTATCTGTAACTCACCATTTGATACTCTGAATTTAAGTTAAGCACGTAGCAATGATACCGGCGGGTAGATCTGAACGGAGTGCAGTGGTATGGGTCGTTGATGTTCGTTCACAGTTACCCTCAGGGGTGATTATCCTAGATAGGACGAGAGCCGACCAAATTCCGAGTTGGTTTTAGTCCGTACTAATTCGTTCGAGCACTTTAGTATTGCATACGCTGAGGATAACTTTCAGTTGACCATAAACTGTGAGTTTTATGCCTGCAGCAGTACGTCTGGTTACTTTCCATTCACAACTGCGTTGCATACTTTTTGTCCATCTAGGAATTACTTTTTGTTGGCTACGAAGCGAATTTGAGCTACAGACCTTCCGCTCGGCGGTCGATGATGTTAACCACTGCACCACAGCCACCCCCAAAACCGTTGGGTCTTTGATCCCAGAAAGCATTTGAGAACTGGAACCCTTTCTCAAAAGACTTTTTAACGGAGAGTGAAGTCGTCTACGATTCAGCGTCTAAGATGGCTAGGTCGCAGAATCTCCGATTTCAGCCCCAAAGGACGACATAGTGAAGTAAGACTAAGCGTGAAAAAATACCAGCCGACTGGCAACACCGAACTAAGGGTGTAAGTTACAGAAATCGTTCTTAAATCAACATCGATGATTAGACAGTCTTCAAGTTGAACATTTGAATAAACTGTGTTTATTAAAGTTGTCTTTTTTTTTGTCATTTTTACTGTCGGCCGTGCTTTACCGACTACTGGTTTCACCTATTCCATTAGTGTTTAGTGTGCTGTCGGACACTTTGTCAATGTCTCGACGAGTCTGCTGAATGCTAGGCTAGCTGCTATAATAGTGTAATGAAAATAAAAATTTAGCTCAGAGGATAAGTGTGATACCTTTGGCCAAACAGGCACGTAACGCACGCTGAACACAAGCAACAAGCCTCTCCAGCCGGCCCGATCTTCGGCCAGCCGCTTCCAGTGCCGCACGCCCAGTTGGTTAAGGTCCCCTTCTTCCTGTGCGCGCCACCTTAAATGCGGTCGTCCTCTGCTGCGTCGTCCCTCGGGGTTGGAGTCGAAGACTCTTCGGGCCGGAGCGTTGATGTCCATTCGCTCTACATGGCCTAGCCATCTTAGACGTTGGATCCGAAGACGTCTAACCAGGACGATGTCGCTGTACAGCCCGTACAGTTCTTGGTTGAATCTCCTCCTCCATTCTCCGTTTACACAAATGGGACCAAAGATTGCACGCAGAATTTTCCTCTCGAAACGTCCAAGAGCCTCTTCATCCGCTTTTGATAACGTCCAAGCCTCAGCGCCGTAGAGTAGGATCGGGAAGATTAAGGGAAACCTTAGTTTTTCGAGAGGGGTCCCTACTACTCAATTGCTTCTTGAGCCCGAAGAAGCAGCGATTGGCAAGAGTTATTCTGCGTTTTATCTCAGCGCTGGTGTCGTTGCTGCTTGTCACTATTGAGCCAAGGTAGACGAAGTCCTTGACTACTTCAAAAATATAGCTGCCGAAGGTGACATTCTGACCAAGACGTCGGATGACAGGACATATTTGGTCTTGTCCCCATTTACCCTTAGAACCACTTTCGCCGCTTCTGCTTCAATGCTTGGAAACGCCTCATTGACGTCTCGCTTTGTCCGTCCAATAACGTCAATGTCATCTGCGTAGGCAAGCAATTGTGTGGACTTGAAGTAGATCGTATCTCTTGTATTGGCCGCAGAGTCCCGCACGATCTTTTCAAGAATAATGTTGAAGAAATCACATGACAGTGCGTCACCCTGTCTAAAACCTTTCTTAACATCAAAGGGGTCGGTTAGTTCACCTCCGACCTTAATGGAGCAGCGAGAGTTCTCCATAGTCATCCTGCATAGTCTGACGAGTTTGGCAGGAATGTTAAAACATGACATGGCTCTGTATAGCTCGTCTCTATAAACACTGTCATACGAAGCTTTAAAGTCGACGAAAAGATGGTGCGTGTCGACCTGGAATTCATGGGTCTTCTCCAAGATCTGCCGTAGTGTAAATATTTGGCTTATCGTGGATTTTCCTGGCCTGAAACCAGACTGGTAGGAACCTATCAGATTGTCCACGAACGGTTTCAGGTACTTACACAGTACGGCAGAGAGGATCTTTTACGCGATGTTCAGGAGGCTTATCTCTCTGTAATTGGCGCAGTCATATGGGTCTCCTTTCTTATGGACCGGGCAAACGATACTGAGATTCCATTCATCGGGCATGCGTTCTTCCGACCATATCTTGCAGATGAGTTGGTGCATGTTCCTAACCAGCTCATCGCCAGCTGATTTAAACAGCTCCGCGAGGAGTCCGTCTGCTCCAGCAGCTTTATAAGACTTAAGTTTCGATATCGGTATCTTAACATCGTCTAGGTCGGGTGGACGGGATTCTCATTCGTCTTCGTCAATTGTGAATGGTTGACTCTGCCTGACGGCGGCATTTTGACTATCATCGCCGTTATACAGTCTGCAGAAATGGTCCTTCCACAATCTCAGCATCGACTCTGACTCCACTACTAGTTGTCCGTGCTCATCCCTGCAGGCTTCTGCTCTGGCTTTATAGCCTTGGCATGTTCGTTTGACTGTTTGGTACAATTTTCGAACGTCGTTCCTGCAGTAACATCTCTCCATCTCCTCGATCTCGCGCTTCTCGTGCTCCTTCTTTTTCCTTCTCAGAAGCGCATGCTCCTCCCTCCTTTTCCGTTCATATAGCTCGCGGGCAGCTCTCGTCCGTCGATGCAATGTGGCCATGTATGCATTCTGTTTCTCTACATGGGCCTGTCTGCACTTATCATCAAACCAGGGGTTTCTCGACGGTGGTGGCTCGAAACCGAGTATATCTGAGGCGGCCTCTCTAATGGCTTTCTGACAACGATTCCATTGCTGTTCTATGGTTTCTGCAGATTGCATCGGGATCTGAGAGAGCTTGAGGGGGACTTGATCGGCGAAGGTCCTGGGGGTCTCCTTCGATTGCAGCTTTCCGACGTTAAATTTTGGTGTTCTTACTCGACTCCGTTGGTTCCGAGAAATTCGCATCCGTACCTTGGCTGCAACAAGGTAATGATCCGAGTCGATGTTGGCTCCTCGAAAGGTTCGGACATCTAGGATGCTGGAGGAGTGTCTGCCGTCGATCGCAATATGATCAATTTGGTTGGTTGTTAATTGATCGAAAGACCGCCAGGTCCCCTTATGGATGTTGAGGTGTGGGAATCGTGTACTTGCTACTACCAGGTTATGTCCCGCCATAAAGTCCACTAGCCTTAGTCCGTTTTCTGACGTGGTGTTGTGTAGGCTGTGCTTTCCAATGACCCGTTCAAAGATAGCTTCCTTACCCAGCTACGCATTGAAATCTCCTAGAACGATTTTGGTGTCATAGCTGGGGCATTGCGCATACGTTCTGCCTAGGAGATCATAGAAGTCGTCTTTATGTCGGTCATCTTTCTCCTCTGTGGGGGCGTGGACACATAGTAAGCTTATATTGCCGAGATTGGCCTTGATGCGGATAGTTAAGAGGCGTTCGCTTACATACTGGAAGCTTAAGACTTTTTTCCTGAGTCTGCCTCGAACAACAAATCCGCATCCGAATAAGCGTTGTTTATTTTCTCTGTAGCAGTTTCCGTAGTATATATCACAGTTTTTCATCCGCTTTTTGCCTGGCCCATCCCCTCGCACTTCTTGGAGCGCGTTAATGTCTGCCTTATAGAAGCCCAAAGAGCTGACCAGTTGTTCGGCTGCACCTGGTCTTTTGAGGGACCTAGCGTTCCAGGTGTAGAACCGACATTCGTTTCCTTTTTGACGTTTGCGGCGGTCGTCAACATGTAATCCGTCCGTATCCGAGGCTATTGGTTGTCTCTGAACAAAATTTTTGTTTTAAGCGATAGGGATGTTAGCCCTAAGCGCAACCCCCAACCTGGAGGGCCAGGTTCCTCTTTCCTCAGGAACAAGGGTTCGCGTCGCTGCACACATTGGTTCACTACCTGGCGGGTGCCAGTATAGCTATCCAGGGGAGGCCACGCGGAGGCTGTGTGTCAACTTGGATTGAGCAGGGACAGAGATCGAAGCTGGCGTTTGCCAAGTTAAACGCGATCAACTTCTTTGCTCTGTTTGTTCGCTCCCTTCTCCCCCTTATCTTCATTTTAGTTGAATTTAAATATGTACCTCCTGTGACAACAGCCGCTACAACCCTACGGAAACTTTAAATCGTAATCCACATTTTTATTGGATTAATTTCAGTCAGACGTTTGCGAATCACACGCTATCTATAACGACTTATACAATAATTTGCCCGCATGAAAATATAATATAAAACTTATTGTAAATAGTTTGGCTCCTGTGGCTTTAAACGTTCAAGCGCAGATAACCATTACCATAAAGATAAAACGAATTGCATGAAATGCGCGATTTGCTTCAAGCAGAACGCTGTTAGTAGTGTCTATTTCAAGGAACAGTGGACTATATAAATAATGCATCAGCCTTTTGCGATACGTAAACTATTATTCAAGTGATCCAATTAAATGGGTTGGCGGTTGCGATATTATTATGTCAAGTGGTCGAGATTATTTGTGTCGTGCACACTTTAAGCAAAAGCAAAGCAATCGCAACAGCAGGAGCATTAAGCGCTCTTCTGCATCTCAATGTGAAGCACAGTCTTCTCGCGATTTTCCGGATGAAACGCGTTTGTATTCAAATGAGTCCGGCAATCCAGCTCCATATACATAGAACCAGATGTGTCCATGCAGCAACAATACGTGTGCAACGCTTCAAGTACAAAAATGGTTTGAATTCATTAACGAGTACAACATTGGCTACGAGAAACCGTCTGGCCTGGCAGCTGATCTTCGGACTAACTATGTAGCATAACTGGTCGGGCGAGACCTCAACCGATAGTGCAGTTCAATATCTATTTTTAGAGCATTCAAACAGATACAGATACGATCATATTTTCATTTCCTTCTTCTTTATATTGTATAATATTGATAAGACAGCTTATAAATTACATAACAATAATTACATCGAACTGGTCTGCTGGTCGCTCGAGATAGTGTGCATGGTGGTTTGGTGGTACAGCCTTGAAGCCCACTGTGGCTCAAGTGACTCGGTGCTCGGTGTGCAACTAAGAATGTAGTGCAGTGTCATTATCACGTTCTTACATTGGCATAGACTGTGGGTGGGATGGTGGTTGCGTTAGGAAGATAGACGTTTGTATAAAGCATTTCCATTAGGTCTTTTGTCCATTTGTTACATGTTCCAATGACCGTTTGCCATCGACTGAATTCACAAAGCTCGTTTGCAGATACACGTACACCTAGTACACCTACATAGGTGGTAGTAGGTATGTATCTGGGAATGGGATAGGGAGGAAGGATGACACCTCTGGCGGTGCAATATTCCTCCAAAAAAGACCGAGCACGAATGTACATATGTGACCCGATGCTCAGTGTGATGAAGGAAGAGAGTAAAGTAATTGTCAGTGAAGTGCTAAAATTGGCACCGGTACCATAGACATCATTCTTGCATCTCACTATTGGACTGGTGAAGTGAGTTTATACCCAATTGCAGTTAAGACAATATTTTGAGTGTAATTAAAACATTATTTTGCCTGAGTTCGTTCCCCCATGCGTCGGTTCTCTGGGATCCATCCAGATAGAGTATGTAGCTTGCAGATGGTCGAACTTACGCGCGTTGGGTGATGGTGTTATCTATACCACAACGAAGCACAAGTAGGTGCGGCTTTGTTTGTGTTTTAGAATAGCTAGCATTTATATTTCAGTGGAATCATTGTACAACTGCTATTCCGTTTGCTTGTTTGCTAAAGACAAACATGTTCTTCGTTCTTTAGCAAATGGGTCAAGTAAGCTATAAAAACAAAATATGTTCTACAAATGTTTTGCATCTCTTTGATTATTCGAGTGGTATGTGGTAAAGTTAGACACTTTCAGCGTGAGCATGCATAGATAATATCTAGTATTCTATGAAACGATCTTTCTTGCTTTCATCTCTGGTCTAATTTATTGATATGCGATCCAGTAAAAGAAACGCATGCATTCAGGTTAAAAGCTTATATCGGGCGAGTTATTGGTTCATATATACATATGCATATATGCTCTTATAAATACATATAATTATGTATATAAGTCTATATAGGGATGTATATGTATGCATATACTTATCATTATATCAAAATATCAACTCACTTGTGTCGGAAAACGTTGAGATTATCGTCGGCTTTATTAAAATCCGTTGGTAGCACTATATCTGAGTGTTTAAGATCTACTTATTTCTGCAGAATTTTAATTCTACTCAGGCAGGCCAAAATTTCGCTTTCACGGTGATTATTATGTAAAACATTTGTCTTTTTGGCTTCCATTGACAAATTTATGAATAGAATTTTAAGCTTCCTCGGCAAATAATGAAGACTATCTATGTATCTATGAGAGAGAACTGTGGCGCAGTGGGTAGTGTGTTGGCCTCAGACGCCAATGACATGGGATCGAATCCCGACACAGCCATGTCACCGAACGTGTTTTTCACGGTGTTTCTCCTCAGCGAGGTTCTGACAAAACCCCCTGTATTAAAATTGTCATGAAAAGCTTCTCGGAATTCGTCGTTCGGAACCGGCAACAAATTGTAGGTCCCTTTCACCTATGGGCAAATGAAATCACACACAACATGGGTGATTGAGAGAAGCCCGCCTCAGGTTCTCCATGGACGTTAACGCCAACATACATACATACATACATCTATCTATGATGGCAAAAAAGGTGAATCATCTTCTCCCTCCAACTACCGACCCATTGCACTAACGTCCCTTCTTTCCAAGGTCATGGAAACGCTGATTAACCGTCAGCTTATGAAATATCTTGAAACTCCTCAATGACCGCCAATACGGTTTCCGCAGCAACAAATCCACTGGTGATTTGATGGCATATCTCGCTGAAAAGTGGAATCACTCGCTTCACCAAGCAGGTGAAAGCAAAATTGTTGCACTGGATATTTCGAAAGCATTTGACAGGATTTGGCACGAAGCCCTTTTGTCGAAAATGCGTGCTTTTGGGATCGATGAGTCTCTTTTTCAATGGATTAGAAGCTACCTTTCGAATCGTTAAATTCAAGTTGTTTTGGACGGATTCAAGTCTGATACTCACTTTGTAAATGCTGGTGTTCCCCAGGGCTCCGTTTTGTCTCCGACACTCTTTCTTATTTTCATAAATGATCTCCTGTCTGTTACTTCTAATCCAATTCACTCCCTCGCGGACGACAGTACCCTCAGCTTCTCACTGCACTTCGGTTGTAGATAATGAGCGGCAGCGTATGTTAAGCTCATTAAATTCCGATATCGACAGCATTGTCCAATGGGGTAAAAACAATAGAGTGGAATTTAATGCATCCAAAACACAATGCTGTCTCTTGTCGTAAAGCGTATAACTAGATAGATAGATAGGGCTTAGGGGGTGGGACAGAGTCGCCTGATCACTGCGGCCACGATTGGGCCTATTGTGATGTTCCCCACTTACAGTTCACTCAGAAAACCTGAGTCCGTAATAAAACTTAGTATGCTTTTGAGTGAGCTGGCAGCAATTTCTTCTGCTTCAAGATAATACTTGCCTAGGTGACGAAGACGTGTACTGACCAGGCAGTTACAGTGGCATAGTATGTGCTCTGCCGTTTCTTCGTCTTCATTACACATACGGCAAGTGTCATCTTGTATGATGCCCATTGTTTTGAGGTGTTTATTAACTGGGCAGTGTCCAGTAAGGAAACCTGTGATTAAACGAATCTGACTCCTCGAAAGCATGAGAAGTTGTTTCGTTCTTTTGAGGGATGTAGTTGGGAGGAACAGCTTGGCTTGTCTGCTACCTTTCGTTTGTGACCAGTAGTGATCCGTCGTGTTCCTTAACCAATTTTTTATGCAGCATTTGGTGGTGCTAGTGGGTATGGCGCAGAAAGGCCGTGGCATCATAAATGGTGATGCAGAGCCTTTCCTTGCTAGTAGGTCCGCCTTTTCGTTGCCTGTATGGCCGCTGTGTCCAAGTATCCAAATGAGGTGAACTCTGTTTGTACTGGCCAGCTGGTGAAGTAGCTGTAGGTAGTCCCATACCAGCTTGGAGGTTATTTCAAAGCTCTTTAGGGCTTGAAGTGCAGCCTTGCTGTCAGAGAGAATGTAAATGTTTTTGTTAAGTATATTTCTGTTTATATTTTCTCTGAGGCAGAGTTCTATAGCAAATATCTCTGCTTGAGTTATAACTGTCCATGCTGACGTAAATGCATGTGCCTGTATTTGCTCCGTATACTCCAGCCCCAACGCCTTCGTCCGTTTTGGAGCCATCTATGTACCACACGTAGGATCCACGGTCGAAGGAGGGTCTATCCTGTTCCCAGTTTTGTCGGTTAGGGAATGTGACCTTGTAGTTTTAGCTGAAGTTATATCTGGGAAGACAGTTGTCTGTAAGAGATATCTTTAGGATTTCATGCCTGTTTATTTCTGTAAGGATATCAGGGTGAAAGAGCCTATGGTTAGAGTCATCCTCCACGATCATCCTGTGGGCGAAGACCATTGCTTCTTTCTTCAGTTGGAGATGAAGCGGTGGCAGGTCTGTGATGACTTCTAGTGCTGCTGTGGGGGTTGTTCTCATGGCCCCAGTGATACAGATGCAAGCTAGTCTTTGCAATTTGTTGAGCTTGGCTTGCACTGATACTTGTTTTGTTTTGTGCCACCAGACGGGCGCAGCATATGTAAGGATTGGTCTGGTGATTGCTGTATATAGCCAGCGGGACATTTTGGGGTTTGTGCCCCAGTTTTTGCCAGTGAGACTTTTGCTGGTCCATAAAGAGATCCTGGCTTTCTCAATGGTCTTTGAGAGAGTTCCAAGTGAGCTTTTCGTCTAGACTTATCCCTAGATATTTAACTTCTTTTGAGAACTCTATCGCTTCACCAAAGAGGGTAGGTTTAGTAAGTTTGTGCCTGTTACTTCTTTTGGTGAAGGCGATTATGGTGCTTTTTCTAGGATTTACATTTAGTGCAACCTTTAAGCCCCAGTTTGCAACAAGGTTTAGTGCCCGTTGGAGGAGTTCCGAGGCTGTGTCTTCGAATTTGCCTCTGATCAGGATCACTATGTCGTCAGCGTAGCCTTGGACATAGAAGCCATTGTTGCTGAGTATGCTTATCAGTTCGTTTACCACGATGGACCACAGGAGTGGTGAGAGAACCCCGCCTTGAGGGCATCCTTTCGCGGCGTTAACGCTGATTTTGTCATTGCCTAGCATGCGTATAACTAACCCGCAGCCATTATCCATGAATGGCACTTGCATCTCAGAAGCTGAAAAGCTTTCCATCCTGGGTATGAGTGTTGCTCACAATCTTAATTGGAGCGACCATATATTCAGTGTCGCCAAGAATGCTGCGAAATGCCTAGGCTTCTTATACAGATGCAAGAAATATTTCTCACCCTTAGATCTGGCTACAATCTATAAGGCGTTCATTCGCCCCAAATTAGAGTTTAACGCTCATGTCTGGTCCGGTGCTTTCAAGACCTCATTGCACCTACTAGACAGAATACAAAAACGAGCCATAAAACTGATAGGTGACTCTAGCATTACCAAAACATTAGACTCGCTGGAACACCGCAGGAATGTTACCTGCCTCTCCCTGTTTTAACGTTACTATCACCAAAAATGCTCTGATGAAATAGCCAGTTGCATTCCGCCCCTTCAACATTTCTCCCGCAATACACGTCTCTCTAGGAATGCTCACCAATATACCCTGAAGCCCGCTTTCGGACGTACTGTCAAAAATAGAGAATCTTTCGTTAACCGAACCACACGAATCTGGAACTCCCTGCCGGATTCGGTTTTCTCCCCTCAATGCATCATGATAACATTTAAGATCAATGTCCATCGGC
Source organism: Eumerus sabulonum (assembly GCA_951905685.1). Lineage (NCBI taxonomy): Eukaryota > Metazoa > Arthropoda > Insecta > Diptera > Syrphidae > Eumerus > Eumerus sabulonum. Next base: position 135,091,696 of record OX645060.1, on the reverse strand, counting down.
ATCTCCTCTATTCCTCTTCCTTTCCACCTTCTGCCCGCACTGTGTCGCCGACATAATTAGAGAAAAAAACGTTAAGGTGAAACTACCGGCAAATACTTTAAAATGAAAGACCCAGACTTGTAATTCACTTCACTTTATTTGGTACGCCTTTGAGGAGATGCTAGAGGCAACTGATCGAAATTGCGGGATGAGAAACAACTGCATTAGTACAATAGTATTGCCAATGTTAATAGTAGTATTATAATGTAATAGTAGCAGCGTGATTACAAACAAAATTCTCAACAATAATAAGGTTATTAGACCTTGAGTGCGCGCAATTTATGATTGAATAAAAACGATAATTCCCGAAAGCCCGATTACGTGTATAACTATTTCCAGTCCATTTGTCGCGTCATAATACCTTCCAGCAGCGAATCATGCTCCTGCATTGCTAACTTTTTTTCCTAATATTTCATTCCACTCTTAACTGACGCATCGCCTCTAGGCGAATTTATCTTTTTCTACCACTTTGTATGTAGAGAAGAAAGAAAGAAAATCCAATGGTCTGCCTAATGACGCAGGTACTGCTCAGTAGAATTAAATTCGGTTTAACTAAGTATTGGGATCTCACAGTGAATTAGTCATGCTGACTAATGAGTGTGGAAACCGGAATGTGTAGTACTCGTATGTGCACCTGAGAGGGTTTTCTTCTTCTCGTTTTTTTGCTTTTCTACTTCCATGCCTATCCACTATACTTGTGGATAGTGGCGCCAAATAATTTCGTGATCCTATGCTTCACAGGTATCTAAAGCATCTCACTTAGTTCTAGAATTGCATTTATCAGGTGCTACTGAAATATGAGGATTGCGTGCTGAAAGGTAATCGATAGAAATCCGGTTTAGAGAATTATTGCCACGCATTCCTTTCGGTACAGGTCTTCGCAAAAATATCTATTTTCGCCAAGCCGGCCTTAGTAGCGAATAGTAGCAATGATTACGGAATATCTAATGAAAGGTATTTTAAACAATATATCGAGTAACCGCCTGAAGAACGTCGATTATGTTCTTGGGATATCGAGCTCTGTCGGACGTATAATGGCCCGCAAAATTGCGTTTTACTAGTTGCTTGTATCTGTGATGATAGTTTTGTGTATCTCAACGTTATTAGTAGACTTATTTCATGATTTCAAGTTCAAGGTAACACGGCTTTGATTTAATTAAGAAAACCGAGAAGGAAATTGTAGAAGACGAATGAAAAAGAACAGATTTTGAGGTAGCGGACGTTGAACTCTAGATTAGCAAAATGTTAATCCGGGCTTTTGTGCCCGATGACAATAACCTCGGGGGGAATCGTCCGTGTAATTTAAAAGAACTTCTTATGCGCTGATACGAGGGATATTATTGGGTGAATCGTGATTTTCACCTTATCACGATAAAGGTTTACTGAAGTTCAGAATTCGTTGAAACAAGTTCTCATATTAGGACTTGTTAATTGAAAGCAGATTCTAATTACGTAGTTGAACAGTTATTTGACGATAATGGATTATATTATATGAGACCATACACGAGGTTGAAGTCTGATTTCGTGACTAAGAAAATGATTTTAATGCCTTGATGTAACTCCGTTTTTCTAAATTCTTCTCCTATTTTGTTATGAATAGATTTCTATTAAAATGAATACCAGAGTGGAAGAAATTCCATTATAATGTAGAATTTAATAAAGCACTGGTGAAGTAGTTATTGTTGACTTATCCATTAGACAGATTTAAAACTGTAATATATAAGTACAGCAAACAGAGCAAAGAAGTTGATCGCGTTTAACATGGCAAACGCCAGCTTCGATCTCTGTCCCTGCTCAAGCCAAGTTGACACACAGCCTCCGCGTGGATAGCTACCCTGGCACCTGCCAGGTATTGGACCAATGTGTGCAGCGACCCAACCCCTTGTTCCTGGGGAAAGGGGAACCTGGCCCTCTAGGCTGGGGGTTGTGCTAAGGGGTAACATCCCTATCACGTAAAAATCTACTAGTTCCGAAAAAACAACAAGCCTCGGATACGGACGTATACAAAGCTGACGACCCCTGCAAATGACGAACGGACTTGAGAGTCTGTGCCTGGAAGGTTAGGTCCCTTAACAGACCGGGTGCAGGCGATCAATTGGAGCAAACCCTCAACTGCTATAAAGCAGATATAACCGCACTCCAAGAAGTGCGATGGGATGGACCAGGCAAAAAACGGATGAAAAACTGCGACATCTACTACGGGAACTGCTACAAGGAGAACAAACAGCGCCTATTCGGCTGCGGATTCGTCATTCAAGGAAGACTCCGACAAAAAGTTTTAAGCCTCCGAGATATAAGCGTACGCCTCATAACAATCCGCATCAAAGCTGAAGTTGGATACAATAGCTATGCGCTCACGCCCCAACGGAAGAAAAGGACGATCGAATCAAAGAAGAATTCTGCGATTTCCTAGACAGAACATATGCATAGGAATAGTCCTAGGAGATTTTGATGCAAAACTGGGCAAAAAGGACATATTTGAGTCGATCATAGGAAAGCATGCCCTCCATAACACCACATCCGACAACGGACTAAGGCTAATTGATTTCCTAGCGGGGCGTAACCTCCTTGTAGCAAGCACGCGATTCCCCCATCTCAACATCCACAAAGGTACCTAGCGGTCATTTGATCAATCGACCACCAACCCGATTGATCACATCGCGATCGACGCCAGACACTCCTCCTGTATTCTCGACGTACGAACCTTCCGAGCGGCCAACATCGACTCGGACCTCTACCTTGTTGTAGCCAAGGTACGAATGAGGATATCAAGAATGCTTGGGAGTCGAGTAGGACTACGTAAGTTTGACGTCGAAAAGCTACAATCGCAAGAGACTACCAGAATCTTTGCCGACCGCGTCTCCTCCAAGCTCTCTCAAAATCCGCCCACAGCAGCACTAACAATAGAGCAGGAATGGGCGCATTGCCAGAGTGCCGTCAGAGACGCTGCCTCAGAGGTGCTGGGTTTCAAACCGCAGGAATGACGCCCGTAAGTTTTACAATAAGGTAAAACGAACATGCCATGGCTACAAAGTCAGAACAGCGGCCTGCAGGGATGAAAATGGAGAACTGGTAGTAGAATCGCAGTCGATGCCGAGGATTTGGAAAGACCACTTCTGCAGACTGTATATCGGCGGTGATAGACAAGATACCGTTGTCAGGCAGAACGGGCCATTCGTAATGGACGACGATGTAACAGAATTCCGTCTATCCGATCTAGACGAAGTCAAAAATAGCGATATCAAGACTTAAGTCTAATAAAGCCGCGGGCGCAGACGGCCTGTCTGCTGAGCTTCTTAAGGCGGCTGGAGATGAGCCATCTCATTTGAAAGGTATGGTCGGAGGAAAGCATGCCCGACGAATGTAATTTCAGCATCGTTTATCCGGTCCATAAAAAAGGAGACCCCTATGACTGCGCCAACTATAGGGGAAATAAGTCTCCTTAACATCGCATATTAGGTCTTCTCTGCCGTATTGTGTGAACGCCTGAAACCGTTTGTGGATAACCTGATCGGCTCTAATTAGTGTGGTTTCAGGCCAGGCAAATCCACAATAGACCAAATATTTACCCTACGGCAGATCTCGGAGAAGTCGAAGGAATACCAAATCGACACTCACCACCTCTTCGTCGATTTCAAGGCCGCATATGACAGCGTGTATAGAGATGAGCTATACAAAGCCATGACTCGTTTTAACATCCCTGCCAAACTCGACCGACTGTGCAGGACGACTGTTCAGTATTTTTGTTTCATTTCATTTATTTTTTTGTTATTATTGATTGCTACTATATAATCTAAAATATGAACTATGTATAATAATATGCCAGCCAGATGATCATGCCACCTTACAGCTTTGTATAGATTTATTCATGTTACATAATTATGTATTTCCTGATCGCATCTAAAAGCTAAAGCTTATCGAACTCACTTTTATTCTGTTCTTGGCATTGGCACAATAAAGACATTCCTGCTCAAGTCTCTTCAGTTTTTTAATTCAGCTTAAAAACTATTAAGCTGACAGAACATTGGCGACCGTGACAGGACACGGAACGTGGAAATTTATTACAAATCGCGGCTTACATATACCTTTTTTGATAATTTGCCTAATAGATTGTAGAATAAATAAAGTTAAATACAATGGCTACAAACGAAAGGGAAATAAATGCAGTGAAAGTGAAGCGCTCATCAGTCATCGGACAATTAACCAAAATAAAAAATTACTTTGCAAGTGTTCCTGATAACATAACCATTCCTGAGCTGGAAACGAGGTTAGGTATGTTGGAGTCATACTCAATAAAATTCGACCAAATCCAGACTGAATTGGAAGTATTGGATTGCAAGGAACTTGAAGGTGACAAACGTTCTATATTTGAAGATAATTATTGTTGTATTAAAACCAAAATTTTAACGCTTATTGCTTCGAAAAAACCACGTGCTTTACCACCTGTCCATGACGAGTCATTATCCATATGTGCATCAAGATCACGGAATGCTCATCTTCCCAAGTTGAAGCTCACTTCATTTTCTGGGAAATATACCGATTGGCCCAACTTTCAATCGATGTTTTACAGTCTAGTTGACTCAGACGAAGAGCTATCCAGCATAGAGAAGTTTCAACACCTTCGTTCCTGCCTAGAAAACTCAGCGCTCCGGACAATTGAATCATTGGAAATCACTGCCGAGAATTATAAGAAGGCTTTGCAATTATTAAAAACAAGGTTTAACAACAATCGTTTAATTTTCCAGGCTCATATAAGAGAAAGCACCGTGGGTAGTGTGTTGGCCTCTGACGCCGATGACTCGGGATCGAGTTCCGACACAGCCATGTCATCGAACGTGTTTTTCAAGGTGTTTCTCCTCAGCGGGGTTCTGACAAAACCCCCTCTAGTAAAATTGTCATGTTCGGAACCGGCAATAAAACTGTAGGTCCCTTTCACCTATGTGAAAATGAAATCACACACAACATGGGTGATTGAGAGAAGCTCGGCTCAGGTTGTTCATGGACTGTAACGCCAACATACATACATACATACATACATATAAGAGAAATCTGCGCGATGCCTCCAATCAATCAACCCACTGCTTTGGGATTAAGGAATATTTGTGACTCTGTCAATTCGCATTTACGAGCATTGCAGTCATTAGCCACTAAGGACCAAACCACTGATGGAATTTTGCTCTACTTAGTAGGAAACAAACTGGACCCATCGACGCAGGGTAAATGGGAGGAAGAAGCACCAATGAATGTTATACCATCGTGGGAAGAAATGTCAACATTTTTGGAAAGGAGGTGCCAAACCCTTGAAAACATAGCAAGCTCAACGCAACAACATACCACAAGAAAAGCTATCTGCAATCCTCATCCTACTGGTAGTAAAGGGAACACTCGAAAGGTACATGTTACATTAAATTCTGCAATCAATGCATGCCTATTTTTTAGCTCAAGTAGCCATAGTATATATTTTTGCGAAGAATTTCTTGCTCTTTCTATCGATAAACGTATTGCTTAGATTAAGGAACGTGGTCTATGTTTAAATTGTTTACGAAAAGGTAATTTCCCTCGTTTTTGCAAGTCTAAGGGCTGCAAGCAATGTAAAGGACGGCATAACACACTCCTTCATTTAGAAGTAATATGCATTTTCAATCCAAAATCCCTCGTTCTTGGAAGCAAATGCCAAAGAGCATCAATCCTCCTCCTCATTTACATTAGTCTCTTCGACGGCCTCAAGTAACGCTGTTCTCACCTCAAAATTATTTCAAAATACATCTTTATCGATAATAAAACCTAAGCGCAATCGATTTGTCTTTTTGGCAACTGCTATTATTCTCGTCCAGGATAAATACGGGCAATTTATACCTTGTAGAGCTATTCTCGACTCGGCTTCTCAATTAAATTGTGTCACTCATAGACTTGCTCAGCGTCTAGCACTCAAACGCTCTAAGGTAAACATCTCAATCAGTGGTATTGGGTCTACCCAAGCATCTGTAAACTATAAGGTTAACATTACTCTACGATCTCGAATAAATGATTACTCGGCCACCATTGATTGCCTCTTATTGCCATCTATAACGGGAAATCAGCCAGAACAACGTTTTGATGTGAACTCATTCAATCTTCCCAAGAACATAGAATTGGCTGACCCATATTTTTATCAATCAGAGAGAATCGATATGTTAATCGGCGCATCATTATTTTTTGAATTGCTTTCTGTGGGACAGATTCAACTTGGAGAATATCTACCAACCCTGCAGAAGACAAGATTAGGTTGGGTAGTTTGCGGCAACTTTAACTATGTAGATAACAAATCTGTATGCTTAAAAGCGATAGTTTCAAATTCAATTGATTCCGTTAACAACAATGATTCATTGGCTAATCTAATAAAACGTTTCTGGGAAATTGAATCCTGTGACAAGCCCAGTCAAACTTATTCTCAAGAAGAGCTCGATTGCGAAAATCATTTCGTCCAGTCGCATAAACGATTGCCGTCAGGGAAATACTCGGTCAGGCTACCTTTCAAGGCTTCTCCATCAACTCTCGGTACGTCCTTTGACATGGCTATGAAGCAATTCTTAATTCTAGAGTCAAAACTCAATCGTCATCCTGAAGTCAAGCAGCAATATATAAGGTTCATCTCCGAATATAAATCGCTTCATCATATGAGTCCAGCTTCTTCAGATGTTTTATGTCAGTCACACTATTTTTTACCCCATCACTGTGTTTTCAAGGCCGATAGTAGCAGTACAAAGCTTCGCGCAGTATTTAACGGCTCCGCTAAGACAACAAGTGGTTCATCCTTGAATGACATCTTAATGGTTGGCCCAACAATACAACGTGATCTATTCAGTATCCTATTAGCTTTTCGAGTTCACTCATTGGCTATTACAGTAGATATGGAGAAAATTTATCGATGTGTACAAATGCAAGCTCCAGACAACATATTACAGTGCATCCTTTGGCGTGATAATAATGCAGAAGATATAAGCATATACAGTCTCGATACTGTCACCTATGGCACATCTCCTGCCTCCTTCCTTGCCGTGCGTAGTCTTACTCAGCTTGCGATAGATGAAGAGCATAATTTTCCTATAGGATTGAAGGCAGCGAAGTCTTGTTTTTACGTTTATGATTTTCTAGCTGGGGCTGACACACTTGAGGATCTACTTAAGATAAAAAACGAGGTATTTGACCTACTCTCAATGGGTGGATTCCATTTACGAAAATGGTGTTCCAATTTGGAAGGGGCCTTAGCAGACATCCCTCCGGCAGATAGGGAAGTGTATCTTCAAATTAATGATGGCAATGCAACTAAGACTTTAGGATTAATATGGAACCCAGAGACAGATGATTTTTTATTTTCAAATAACAAATTGAACATTTCAAATAAGGTTGCCAAACGTACAGTCCTATCTACAATTGTCCAACTCTACGACCCCCTTGGATTAATAGGGCCGATCATTTTAAAGGCTAAAATTCTTATGCAAACCTTGTGGAAGGAAAGCTTAACTTGGGATGAATCTCTTCCCACTGTACTGCACACGTCATGGTTACATTTTGTTGATGAGTTAAAGAGCATGGATACAATTAGCTTTCCTCGACATGCATTTACGCCCCACAGCAAATTTGAAATCCATGGCTTTGCCAATGCCAGCATACACGCTTTCGGGGCTTGTGTCTACATTAGAACGACCAACGCTAATGGCACCGTAAGGGTGCGACTACTTTGCTCAAAATCTCGAGTAGCTCCTCTTAAGACTATATCTATTCCGCGACTAGAGTTATGTGCTGCTCTTTTGTTGGTTGAACTTATAAGCCGTGTTCGTCAAGCTATTACCCTCGTTCCGGGAGACACATTTTGTTGGTCTGACTCAACCATTGTATTGGCATGGGTTTCATCTTCATCTTGCAGTTGGAACACTTTTGTTGCCAACAGATTTACAAAAATTCAGAATTTTAAATGGAGACATATTAGGACAAACGAAAATCCTGCAGATATTCTTTCAAGAGGAAGTTCTCCAGAAAATTTAAGTCATTCTAACTTATGGTTCTGCGGTCCGCAATTTCTTTGTGATCCTCCAGTTTCATGGCCCTCATTGGAAACTCCTTCACTTCAGAACAGAAACATGTTTCTAAAGCATGTCTAGTGGCATCATTGGCTCAGGATATTACATTAAAATGTAAATTCATGAATGGCTTTTATCGTATTCGCAGAACCTTCGCTTACGTATGGCGATTTATTAGGGAGTTAACTTCCCCTAAGGAGAACACAAACAACGTAAAACTTTCACCAAGGGACTGGGCTTATGGTCTTCGTTTACTTATTCGAACCGTCCAAATGCATGTTTTCGCTCAAGACTACAAGGAAGTTCGAAATGGTACTGGTATAAATGCCAAAGGTGTGCTCTCCGGATTAAATCCTTTTATAGATGATTTTGGATTACTACGCGTCGGAGGCAGAATTTAAGCTTCGATGCTAAGCACCTAATTATCTTGCCCAGATCGCATCCATTTACTGAAACATTGATTATTCACTATCACATAACCAATTTACATGCTGGGTGCCAAGCTCTCATGGTTCTTACATGAGAGCGTTTTTTCGATCTTAGGAGGAAGACAGATCATTCGCAAGGTAGTTAGTGAATGTGTTCGATGTTTTAGGGCTCGGCCCCTCACATGTAGCCAGATCATGGGAAATCTGCCAGAAGAACGCATAAGGCCTTCCAGACCATTCTTACATGCAGGGATAGACTTTTGTGGGCCGTTCTACGTCAAATCGGGAATCCGTGGTAAAGCTCCTACAAAAACCTACATCTGCCTATTTATCCGTTTATGCACCAAGGCAGTGCACTTAGGGCTGGCAACTGACCTATCGACAGCAGCTTTTCTGGGGGCACTCCGTAGGTTTATGTCAAGGCGTGGAAAACCACAAACTGTTCTGTCGGATAATGCTACGAATTTTGTGGGTGCTAACTCTCAGCTGAAGGAACTCAAACGCATATTCCACGAGGATCAAAGTGAAAGCGAACTCATTCAAAGAGAATGTGCCAACGAGGGAATATGTTGGAAGTTCATCCCAAGCCGCTCTCCGCATTTTGGAGGATTGTGGGAAGCATCTACAAAAACCGTCAAATATTATCTTCTTCGTGTCGTTGGTTATGCGGCATTAACCTACAAACAACTTCATACGCTAGTTTTCCAAATTGAAACAATTATTAACTCTCGCCCTTTGAGTCCCGTTTCAGATGATCCTAATGATTTAACCGCTCTAACTCCAGCACACTTCTTAACCGGTTCTCCTGTGTCCACCATCCCGGACGTAGACCTAACTCAGCAAAATATTCTTCGACTTGGAAGCTGGCAGCAAGTACAATATCTCCAGCAGCTATTTTGGAAGAGATGGAGTACTGAGTACCTCAACACCATGCAGCAGCGAAAAAAGTGGAAGAACACTACAAAAAATGTTGAAGTCGGGTCCTTAGTTATTATCAAGGATGAACATTTACCACCGCTTAAATGGCCTCTGGGGAGCATCGTGGAAGTATTCACCGGGTCTGATGGTTTCGTCCGCGTAGTGAATATTAAAACTCAACACGGAATCTTAAAAAGAGCCAAACCAAAATTTGCGTTTTACCCTGCAACAACACTGAGGATGAGCAGGAAACCCAACCTAAATAACCTTGAAGAAACTGTCTTGAAAACTAAAGCTTTCAACGCGGGGAGAATGTTCAGTATTTTTGTTTCATTTCATTTCATTTATTTTTTTGTTATTATTGAGTGTATGAATACTCTCGATTGTTACTATATGTTCTAAAATATGAACTATGTATTATAATGTGCCAGCCAGATGATCATGCCACCTTACAGCTTTGTACGGATTTATTCATGTTACATAATTACCGTTTATACATATGTATGTATTTCCTAATCGCATCTAAAAGCTAAAGTTTATCGAACTCACTTTTATCCTGTTCTTGGCATTGGCACAATAAAGACATTCCTGCTCAAGTCTCTTCAGTATTTAAATTCAGCTTAAAAACTATTAAGCTGACAGAACAATGACAATGGAGAATTCTCGCTGGTCCATTAAGGTCAGTAATGAGCAAGCCGAGACCTCTGCTGTTTAAAAAGGATTTAGGCAAGGTGACGCGCTGTCATGCAACTTATTCAACATCGTGCTTGAAAAGATCGTGCAAGAGTCACTGGCCAACACAAGAGTCTATTCCAAGTCTACGCAATTGCTTGCGTACGCCGACGACATTGACGTAATTGGACGCACACAGCGAGACGTGAATGAGTCCTTTGTAAACATTGAGGTAGAGGGGGCTAAGATGGGTCTCAAGGTTAATCGTAAAAGCAAATATCTGTATGTATGTATATTGGCGTTACAGTCCATGAAGAACCTGAGCCAAGCTTCTCTCAATCACCCATGTTGTGTGTGATTTTATTTTCCCATAGGTAAAAGGGACCTACAGTTTATTGCCGGTTCCGAACGGCGAATTTCGAGAAGCTTTTCATGACAATTTTACTACAGGGGGTTCTGTCAGAACCCCGCTGACGAGAAACACCGTGAAAAACCCGCTCGATAACATGGCTGCGTCGGGATTCGATTCCGTGTCATCGGCGAAAATATCAACCAAACCAAATATCTGCTTTCATCTAAAAGAGACGGACAACACCGACGTATTGGCCAGGACGTCACCATGGGCGAATATAACTTTGAAGTGGTCAAGGAATTCGTCTACCTTGGCTCACTGATGACCAGCGACAACAACACCAGCGCTGAGATAAAACGCAGAATCACTCTTGCCAACCGCTGTTTCTTTGGGCTTAAGAAGCTATTGAGAAGTAGAGCCCTCTCTCTCGGAAAACCAAGGTGGCACTATATAACACCTTAATCATCCCAGTCCTCCTTTACTCCGCCTTAACAAAAGCGGATGAAGATGACCTTGGTCGTTTCGAGAGGAAAATTCTGCGCACTATCTACGATCCCGTTTGATCTAACGGTCTATGGAGGAGAAGATATAATGAAGAGCCGTACGGGTTGTACAGCGACATCGGCCTGGTACGATGTCTACGGATACAGCGTCTAAGCTGGCTAGGTCATGTAGAGCGCATGGAAACTACAGCTCCGACCCGAAGAGTCTTCGAATCCACTCCGGAAGGAAGGCACGGCAGAGGACGCGGTGACGCACGCAGGTGGAAGGGGGCCTTAACCAACTGGGCGTGCGGCTTACTTACGAATTAAGAAGATACACCAAAATGATGAATTCATCGTAAAATCATCTTCAGTGACGAAGCTCATTTTTGGCTCGATGGGTTCGTCAATGAGCAAATTAGAGGTGGCCATGGTGCAGTGGTTACCATCATCGACCGCCGAGCGGAAGGTCTATAGTTCAAATTCGCTTCATAGCCAAGAAAAAGTAATTCATATACCGACAAAAAGTACGCACCGCAGTTGTGAGGGGAAAGTGACAAGACGTTCTGCTGCAAACATAACACTCACAGTATATGGTCAACTGAAATTCATCCTCTGCGTATGCAATATTAAAGTGCTCGAACGAATTCCTACGGACTAAAACCAACGCGGAATTTGGTCGGCTGTCGTCCTATCTAGGACAACCACCCCTGAGAGTAGTGAATGAACATCAACGACCCAAACCACTGCACTCCGTTCAGCTTGTGTCTCTAAAACACATCATAAGAGAATATAAAAAAACTCTTGGACCTGCGTGTTATCTCAAGAAATGGACCAGTCGAATGGCCACCTCGTTCGTGCGATTTAACGCCTCTAGACTATTTTCTTTGGGGCTAGTTAAGTCATTGGTTTATGCCAACAAGCCGACGAAGATGAAAAAGCTTCAGGCCAATGTGTGGCCCGGTCATCGAAAATTGGGTCCAACGAATTGACCGCTGCAAACGTGCGCGCAGTGGCCATATGAACGCAGTCGAGTTCCATTCATAAACGTTTTGATTGTACTTCAAGCGATAGTAAAGTTTTTGAAATATCTCAAAAAAAAAATTGTCAAGTCCTTATTGGAAAACTCGGTAAATATAAACTTTCATTCAACAATTCTTCATCTGATGATGAATGCATCGCAACAGAACAGTACAGAACAGCTTTAACTGTGCGCACTATATCGCATCTCGCATCGCATCTCGCATCGCGTCTCGTATCGCTTCTCGAATCACATTTCGCAACGCATCGCATCTCGCATCACTGTGCGCCCAGCCTAAGTCCCACATCAACTTCGTTCTAAAACAAGCACATTGTTAGTATCCCTTCAATTATGAAAAAAAAAATGGAAAAAAAGGAAAAATATTTTATCCGGGCTTGCGGCGCTGGAAACAGCTGGCCAAAGACCGTGCCAGCTGGAGACGCTTGTTGGTTGAGGCCCAGGTTCACCACGGACTGTAGCGCCACCTAAGTAAGAAAGTAATATACAAGTAAATACGTATATGCACCTCTAAAAAAATAATTTGTTCCTGACAATAAAAGAGTCGGACCTATTTTATTTAAGTACCTATAAGCTCAAGAATTCTGCCAAAGAGAGGCTATTTGAGATATGACTTCACTGATCAAAAGAATACACACTCATGTATCAAATTCATTTAAACCGCGGTGTACATGACCTCATTTTAAACATTATATGCCTAATACCATGTATCCACGAACTGGTTTCTAAATTTCATTTCGGCTTAAGAAAATTTTATCAGGCATCCATACTTTTATACCGTAAAAGATAGATGTCGAATTGGAGTCTGTCCAATGCAATACATTCTATGTTTTGACAGATATAATATTGCGAGTATGACTTGTTATACTTGTTATATTGATAAGTAATACTCTCACCGTTGCCAATAGAGGCAACAAACCCACATTTATAAACGCGGTTAGAGAAGAGATGCTTGACCTCACTATCTCTAGCCAGTTTATCTCAAATGTGATTGGGGACTGGCATGTCTCCAATGAAGCCTCACTATCTGATCACCAGTACATCAGGTTCAACATCTCTAGTGAGGTTAATGAGGCTGAGCCCGGGTATCAGCCCAAACGAACAAATTGGGCTTGGTTCCAAGCTCAACTCGCCGCTGAAGAGGACATGTTCGTTAAGTCGATTGAATCGACAGACAGTATCGACAAAGCGGCTTACCAGCTCCATGCAGCACTCATCTCATTCTTTAGAGACAGCTGTACACCCAGGTCAACTACACAAAAATGATGTGTGCCCTGATGGAAAAGTCAGCTTGAGTCCCTAAGGAAGCAAGTGAGATAGCTGTTTAACAGAGCAAAACGGTACAATAGTTGGACTGATTATAGATCTGCTCTAACTAAATACAACCTCGAATTTAGGAAATCCAAGAGAACGTCTTGGAGGAAACATTGCGAGAACATAGACTCGCTTCCAACTGCGGCCCGACTCCACAAAGCACTTTTTCGAGAGCACACATATGGGCTCGGGCTGCTTCGCAAATCAGACGGCACCTTTACCGTCAACCGCTGAGAAACCCTGGAGACTTTGCTCGAAGTGCAATTCCCTGGTTCTACTCCCTATTCGATGTCCTCTGACGATCAAATTAACGTCATAGAAAACATCGACAGTAAAACAAATAGCCTCTCTGGAAGACTATTCAGCCCTGACAGGGTTAAATGGGCAATTAGTTCATTCAAAACCTACAAGGCTCCAGGCAAAGACGGTGTCTTTCCTGCGATCTTACAGAAAGGCTTGAATACAATTCTACCATCACTGATAGTTCTTTTTAGGTCTTGCTTCAACCTGGGATACATACCCCAAACTTGGAGAGAGGTCAATCTTGTCTTCATCCCCAAGGTTGGTAAACCAAGCGAGCAACCTAAATCGCCCTTTCAGTTTGACTTCGTTCTTTCTAAAAATAATGGAGAAACTGATAGAGCTCCATATTAGAGGTATCCTGGAAAATCAGACACCTCTACATCCCAACCAGTATGCATATCGCAAAGAGCGATCTACCGAAAATGCACTACACCACTTGGTGACGTGCATTGAAAATAGTTTCACACAAAAGGAGATCGCAATCTGCGCCTTTCTCGATATAGAGGGAGCCTTTGATAATACTGGCTATGACTCGATCACCACTGCACTATCCTGCAGGGGTGTGGACCATCCCACTAATCACCGGATTAGGGCGATGCTAAATAGCGGTATCATATCAGCCACATGCGGAGAGGTCTCAGTGACAGTATCGGCGGTTAGAGGATGCCCACAAGCCCACAACGGGGAGTCCTCTCACCACCGCTTTGGTCGATAGTCATCGACGATCTACTACGCAAGCTGACCACTCGGGGCTACGAGGTCATCGGATATGCTGATGACCTAGTAGTCATTGTTACGGGCAAGTGCGAGGTCACTGCCTGTGAGCGCATGCAGCTTGCGCTCCACTTTATCTCTGACTGGTGTGGCAGAAGGGGGTTATCTATTAACCCAGATAAGACAATCTTAGTCCCATTTACAAAGAGGAGAAAGGTACAACCCTGCTCAATCTTCCTAAATGGCACACACATAGGATTTTCAGAGGAGGTAAAGTATCTAGGTATTGACCTAGAGCGCAGACTCAACTGGAACTCCAACATGAAAAATAAACTCATGAAAGCAACTAAGGCCATGTGGGCCTGCAGACGCACCTACGATAAAACTTGGGGACTTAAACCTAAGGTAGTCCACTGGTTATACACCGCGATAGTAAGACCTATTGTCACTTACTTAAGTTGAGCAAAAAACTACAATTGTTAAGCTTGAACGCCTTCAGAGACCAGCGTGTCTCGGCATCACAGGCGCTATGCCAACCTGCCCCACGGCAGCCCACGAAGCACTCATTGGACTTACTCCAGTGCACCTTTTTATCAAAAAGGTGGCATTATGCAGTGCAATCAGAATTCTCTGCTCGGGAACAAATTTGTCATGTAGACCTGCAAGCCAAATGTCTATATTACAACACTTTCCCGAGCTGGATATGATTACTACAGTCTCGGACGCATTGCCACACACCTTCATCTTTGACAAGAGATTTGAGATACTGATCCCAACCCGCTCAGCATCGGAAAACAGTGATCCTCTGCTTAATGTCAAAGGCCTCAGGTGGTACACGGATGGCTCCAAGATGGCTTCTGACGTTGGCGCCGGCATCTTTGAACCAAAACGCAAGATCTCGAAGGCCCTGGGAATAAGCCCCAGCATCTTTCAAGCAGAGCTGCATGCTATCCTAACATGCGTCAATCTAAATCTCGAGAGGAGTAACCATCAACATACTATCTGATAGCCAAGCAGCGCTTAAAGCGCTGGGTTCGTACAGCACGACCTCAAAAACCGTCAAAGAATGCAATGACGCCCTACAAGAACTCGCCAAAAGAATCAATGTTAAACTTTGGTGGGTGCCAGGGCATAAAGGTATCAAGGGCAATGAAATTGCCGACCAACTTGCCGGGAAAGGTTCCAGCCACAATAATATAGGTCTGGAACCATTCTGCGGCATTCCCGGGTCTAAGATAAATTACTTCTTAGGCAAGTGGGAAAAATTTCAAAACCTGTCCTTTTGGAACAGCGTTCGAGGACTCCGTCAATCTAAACGACTTATACGACCCCGGAACAAACACCCTATTGACATACTCAAACTCAATAGGGGGGATATCTGAGGACTAGTCAGCTATCTAACGGGACACAGCGGTCTGAGATATAATTTAAACAAAATTAGCCTCTCGTCTGAAACTGAGTGTCGGCTCTGTCTAGAGGACGATGAGATGGCAGAACACATACTATGGGAGTGTGCTGCTTTCTGCCATCTAGTGCAGAGGTTCTTAACCGGTGGTTCGCGGACCACTGGTGGTCCCTGGAAGCACCCGAAATGGTCCGCAAAGCCATCCGGAAAATATTAAATAAACAATTAGACTTACGTCCTTCGTAAGTCTTTTCGCGCGATACCCTGAAATTTTAAGTGAATTACAAGTGCCAAGCGAAAAACCCCATTAGAAACGAGGATAGAAATCCGTGAATACGTGTGAGCTCATTTTATTTTACCGCAGTGTACTCCCGCCACACAATGTGCGTGATTGTTGACATAACTTTGACAATACTCCGGGTTTCCCACGTGCTCGCCACAGCGGCTACTACTCATCACGTCGTTCCCTAACCGACCAATAAAAGGGGCCAGACCGGAGTAGCATCTAAGTTGTTTTATATTAAGTATGGCCTGATTAGGTTTTATTTGGGTTCCTCTAAAATTAATTTATTATTTATAAGTTTAAGCATTAATTATCCAAAGACCTTTTGATCTTTTCCTGTAATAAAACTAAATAAGGATATTGGGAGACTAGACCTCAATGTGTAATATGTACAACTGTTCTTGTAAATGATGCTTTAAAGCCGGCCAAGTTGGAACGTATACCGTACATCCTAACTATTGTGACTAAAAAAAGCAAACTAAAAAATCTAAAACAAAATGAAACTTGGACCCAGTGGAACAAGTTATGCAACATCTGAAAAGAAACATTATCTGCATCGTTTGAAATATCAAAATTGACTGCCAAATCCAAAAAAGCACACACAATCGGTGAGTTTCTAATAAAACCTTGTAAGCTGAAAACAGAAGAGCTATTAGGGCAGGAAGCTCAAAAGAAAATTTGTGATATACCATTTTTAAACGACACAATGAAGTCGCGCATTGGGTAGGTAGATAGGTAGGACCGTAGCCTTCTCAAAAAGAAAATAAGATGAACACGCATAGGCCAGGGCGGCCCGTTGTGCAGCTACGAGGGGGTTAGCCCCCTATTCGTGGAACCATTTTGTGGTTCTTAAGAAATTAGGAAGATCAGATAGTCCTACTTGCTGAACTTCGGTCAGATCGTTATGGAAGTAAGATCCTAGGTATCGCTTCCTGATTGTGCAGAATGCCGGGCAGGCGCAGAGAATGTGATGAATGGATTCGACCTCCTTCTCGTCTAGACAGCTCCTGCAAAAATCATTCGGAGTTATACCTAGTTTTTGCGCGTGACTGCCAATAAGGCAGTGTCCAGTGATGACACCAATGACTTTATGGATGAGAGTTCTTTTTAGGAAGACAATACTCTTAGTCCGTTGACTGTTGAGCCAGGGCCAGATTTGCCTGGTGAT
Organism: Eumerus sabulonum; assembly: GCA_951905685.1. Lineage (NCBI taxonomy): Eukaryota > Metazoa > Arthropoda > Insecta > Diptera > Syrphidae > Eumerus > Eumerus sabulonum. Next base: position 135,074,519 of record OX645060.1, on the reverse strand, counting down.
GAAGCAGGTATGTCCCTGAGTCCATCTCCGGTTCGTCTCGCCCCTGGCGAGATTTATAAGATTGTGTTTAATGGTTGCAAAGGGTATACCCTCACAAGCCACGATTGATTGTAGCGTCGTTCCTTGTTTAGCGAGTGTGTCGGCTCTTTCGTTTCCTGGAATGTCGCTGTGTCCCATTACCCAGATAAGCTGTATGTTGAACTGTTCTGCCGTCTCGTTAAGAGATAGGCGACAGTCGAGACTAGTTTTTGATGTGTACACATAGGACTCCAACGACTTTAAGGCTGCTTGGCTATCCGTGAGAATGCGGATATCCGTGGTGGATATCACGTTCCACTTCAGCCAAGACAAAGCCTCTTTTATTGCCAATAGTTCCGCCTGGAAAACGCTGCAGTGATTTGGTAGTTTTAGAGCTTTGTTCAGCTTAAGTTGTTTGCAGAATACTCCACTACCAACCCCGTCTTCGGTTTTTAGACCCCTCAGTATAGAAGTCTAAGCAGTTTCTGCGAGGTTGAGTCTAGCGAGTCCAGTTTTGTCTGTCCGGGTAGGTAGTTGTAAAGTTTTTTTTCCAAGACTGTGGACAGTTCTGTGAGGTCCAGGTTTTCTGCCATAGTTGACCTGTTATTCAGGATAGAGGAGTGGCCAGTGACATAGCTTGACCAGTTCGAGTTGGCTTTAAGTCTAATGGCCGTTTGTGTAGCAATTTGCTTGCCGAAAATATCGAGTGGTGTAAGGTCGAGTATCATGTTAAGCGCAGCCGTTGGGGTGGACCTGAGGGCCCTGGTAATGCACATACACGCCAACCTTTGTACCTTCTCGAATTGCTTGAGGTATGCTTGCTTGTCCAGTGCTGTCCACCAGACTGTTACTCCATACATTAGTATGGGTCTGGCGACCGTGATGTAGAGCCATAGGGTGATCTTGGGGTTGAATCCCCATTTTTTCCCTATGGCTTTCTTGCGCATTAAAAAAATATCAAATGATATTCAAGAACAAGTTATTGACAAGATGAAATGTAGCCCTTATTTTGCGCTACAATGTGTGAATCTACCGGCGTTTCACAATGTTGCCAATTACTTGTATTTAATCGATTTTTGAATGACAATAAAAAGTTTGGAGGGGAGTTACTATTTTGTCAAGAACTTGAAACGACTTCGAAAGGTTCAGATGTTATGGATGTACGGACGGTGCTCCTGCAATGCTTGGATCCCCCTCAGATATTGCAACGTTGATAAAGACAAAAAATCTAGCTGCAATTACGACACACTACGTTATTCATCGTCACTTACTGGCTGCCTAGACGATCCCGGAATTCTTCGCCGTTGCAATAAAGCTGTTATAAAAGTAGCTAAATTCATTAAGAAACAATGCAGTGAACACTCGCCTCATGAAACAATTGTGCTCTGATACGAATTCTGAACACGAAACTCTGCTTCTTCACACGGAAGTGCGACTTTCCAAAGGAAACATGCTGTCAAGGTTGTACGAACTGAGAGAGGAAGTACAAGCATTCTCAACTGACAAGAACAAAGAGTTGCTGAATCAGTTCTGTAAGTCCAAAAAAAAAATGAATTCAATCGCTGTTTTCCTGACACTAATCCACAATCCTTTCATTGTAAACGTTTCTGAGGTGCCTGATGAAATTCAAGAAGAAGTAACTGAAATACAACACGAAAGTACCTTGAAAGATGTGTTCGAAACACGAATTAATCTTGAAGATTTTTGGAGCCAAAAGGCAATTTCTTTTCCAAAGATTCGAGAAATTGCTATACGTCACCTAACTTTGTTTTCATCGACATATCTATGCGAGCAGGTGATCTCGACGCCTTTGTTGATTAAAACCAAGCACCGAAGTCGCACCGACATGTGTTTGATATTAAGTTACACTGAACCAAGGTTTCAGAAGTTAGTAAAGAATATCTTCTTTGATGGCGCTACAGTTCGGGGTGTACCAGGGCCTCAACCAACAAGCCTCTCCAGCCAGCCCGATCTTTGGCCAGCCGCTTTCAGTGCCGCACGCCCAGTTGGTTGAGGTCCCCTTCCACCTGTGCGCGCCACCTTAAATGCGGTCGTCCTCTGCTGCGTCGTCCCTCGGGGTTGGAGTCGAAGACTCTTCGGGCCGGAGCGTTGATGTCCATTCGCTCTACATGGCCTAGCCATCTTAGAAGTTGGATCCGAAGACGTCTAACCAGGCCGATGTCGCTGTACAGCCCGTACAGTTCTTGGTTGAATCTTCTCCCCCTTTCTCCGTTTACACAAACAGGACCAAAGATTGCACGCAGAATTTTCCTCTCGAAACGTCCGAGAGCCTCTTCATCCGCTTTTGACAACGTCCAAGCCTCAGCGCCGTAGAGGAAGACCGGGATGATTAAAGTTTTATAGAGCGAAACCTTAGTTTTTCGAGAGAGGGCTCTACTACTCAATTGCCTCTTGAGCCAGAAGAAGCAGCGATTGGCAAGAGTTATTCTGCGTTTATCTCACCGCTGGTGTCGTTGCTGCTTGTCACTACCGAGCCAAGGTAGACGAAGTCCTTGACTACTTCAAAAATATAGCTGCCGAAGGTGACGTTCTGACCAAGACGTCGGTGTTGTGCGTCTTTCTTGGATGACAGCATATATTTGGTCTTGTCCCCATTCACCCTTAGACCCACTTTCGCCGCTTCTGCTTCAATGCTTGTGAACGCCTCATTGACGTCTCGCTTTGTTCGTCCAATAACGTCAATGTCATCTGCGTAGGCAAGCAATTGTGTGGACTTGAAGTAGATCGTACCTCTTGTATTGGCCGCAGAGTCCCGCACTTTCTTTTCGAGAATAATGTTGAAGAAATCACATGACAGTGCGTCACCCTGTCTAAAACCTTTTTTAACATCAAAGGGGTCGGTTAGTTCACCTCCGACCTTAATGGAACAGCGAGAGTTCTCCATAGTCATCCTGCATAGTCTGACGAGTTTGGTAGGAATGTTTAAACATGACATGGCTCTGTATAGCTCGTCTCTATAAACACTGTCATACGCAGCTTTAAAGTCGACGAAAAGATGGTGCGTGTCGAACTGGAATTCATGGGTCTTCTCCAAGATCTGTCGTAGCGTAAATATTTGGTCTACCGTGGATTTTCCTGGCCTGAAACCACACTGGTAGGAACCTATCAGATTGTCCACGAACGGTTTCAGGTACTTACACAGTACGGCAGAGAGGATCTTGTACGCGATGTTCAGGAGGCTTATCCCTCTGTAATTGGCGCAGTCATAGGGGTCTCCTTTCTTATGGACCGGGCAAACGATACTGAGATTCCATTCATCGGGCATGCGTTCTTCCGACCATATCTTGCAGATGAGTTGGTGCATGTTCCTAACCAGCTCATCGCCAGCTGCTTTAAACAGCTCCGCGAGGAGTCCGTCTGCTCCAGCAGCTTTATAAAACCTAAGTTTCGATATCGCTATCTTAACATCGTCTAGGTCGGGTGGGCGGGATTCTCCTTCGTCTTCGTCCATTGTGCATGGTTCGCTCTGCCTGACTATAATCGCCGTTATACAGTCTGCAGAAGTGATCCTTCCACAATCTCAGCATCGATTGTGGCTCCACTACTAGTTGTCCGTGCTCATCCCTGCAGGCTTCTGCTCTGGCTTTATAGCCTTGGCATGTTCGTTTTACTTTCTGGTAAAATTTTCGAACGTCGTTTCTGCAGTAACATCTCTCCATCTCCTCGATCTCTTCCTTCTCAGAAGCGCATGCTCCTCCCTCCTTTTCCGTTCATATAGCTCGCGGGCAGCCCTCGTCCGTCGATGCAATGTGGCCATGTATGCATTCTGTTTCTCTACATGGGCCTGTCTGCACTCATCATCAAACCAGGGGTTTCTCGACGGTGGTGGCTCGAAACCGAGTATATCTGAGGCGGCCTCTCTAATGCCTTTCTGACAACGATTCCATTGCTGTTCTATGGTATCTGCAGATTGCATCGGGACCTGAGAGAGCTTGAGGGAGACTTGATCGGCGAAGGTCCTGGCAGTCTCCTGCAATTGCAGCTTTCCGACGTTAAATTTTGGTGTTCTTACTTGACTCCGTTGGTTCCCAGAAATTCGCATCCGTACTTTGGCTGCAACAAGTTAATGATCCGAGTCGATACTGGCTCCTCGAAAGGTTCGGACATCTAGGATGCTGGAGGAGTGTCTGCCGTCGATCGCAATATGATCAATTTGGTTGGTTGTCGATTGACCGCCAGGTCCCCTTACGGATGTTGAGGTGTGGGAATCGTGTACTTGCTACTACAAGATTATGTCCCGCCACAAAGTCCACTAGCCTTAGTCCGTTTTCTGACGTGATTTTGTGTAGGCTGTGCTTTCCAATGACCCGTTCAAAGATAGCTTCCTTACCCAGCTTCGCATTGAAATCTCCTAGAACGATTTTGGTGTCATAGCTGGGACATTGCGCATACGTTCTGCCTAGGAGATCATAGAAGTCATCTTTGTGTCGGTCATCTTTCTCCTCTGTGGGGGCGTGGACACATAGTAAGCTTATATTGCCGAGATTGGCCTTGATGCGGATAGTTATGAGGCATTCGCTTACATACTGGAAGCTTAGGACTTCTTTCCTGAGTCTGCCTCGAACAACAAATCCGCATCCGAATAAGCGTTGTTTATTTTCTCTGTAGCAGTTTCCGTAGTATATATCACAGTTTTTCATCCGCTTTTTTCCTGGCCCATCCCATCGCACTTCTTGGAGCGCAGTAATGTCTGCCTTATAGCAGTCCAAAGAGTTGACCAGTTGTTCGGCTGCACCTGGTCTGTTGAGGGACCTAACGTTCCAGGTGCAGAACCGAAATTCGGGGTCGTCAACATGTAAGCCGTCCGTATCCGAGGCTATTGGTTGTCTCTGAACAAAATTTTTGTTTTAAGCGATAGGGATGTTAGCCCTAAGCGCAACCCCCAACCTGGAGGGCCGGGTTCCTCTTTCCCCAGGAACAAGGGGTCGGGTCGCTGCACACATTGGTTTACTACCTGGCGGGTGTCAGTATAGCTATCCAGGGGAGGCCACGCGGAGGCTGTGTGTCAACTGTCTATTCGCTCCCTTCTCCCCTGAGTAAAGTAAAAGAATGTGCAGTCACAAAAATCTCATTAAAATAAAATACTTATCTCATTTACATTTACTGCATTTTATCTCTAAACAGTTGGTGGTCCATGGCAGGACAGAAATTTTGTCAAATGGTCCCTCATCACGAAAAGGTGAAGAACCACTGGTATAGTGTCTAGAGGTGCCATTTTTAAAGCTATCTAGAACGTCCGCGTCTCAGCATCCCTTACTCATGTGCCATTTTAGAGTGGCGCCAATGGCATTAACGGATTGCTAAAGTCGAGTCAAACCCGATAAGACATGTATCTAATAAATAAATAGAGTTAGGAATCCTCGTGGGTAGTAAGATGCTTTTTGTCAGTGAACTTGTATTTTAATTCAAAGGCAAGAATAGCATTATTTAGAGAAATATGTTAAACATGAATCGCAGACAAGTTTCTCACCCAGATCTTCGAATATATATATATATATATATATATATGTTATGTATAGGTATACTCGTACATAAGATTATTAACTTGCTTGACACACACATGCGTAATCTAACAAAATTAAACTTCGAGGCCGTACAACACGTTGATAAGTCGTCATCAGCTTTCCTCATAAAAATAAAAACCGTAAATGCGTAGCTAAGTTTCTAATTTCCTGTATTAACGTAGTATGTAAAGCCAATGGATTAGACCACCCATTGGTGGAGTAGACCTTGAAAGCAGTAAAACTTGGTCTCGCTAATGTATCTCGTCGTTACACTAGAACGTTTTACGGGGAACACCTGAATCACCATTTGAGTGCCACCTCGAAGACGGTGACAGTATCCTTTTGCCCTACGCAACCCTGGGCAACATAGTTGCTAAATGCCTACCGTTATACGAGTATCTCATTGATATTCTTATTGACATAAATTCCAACACCATTGGCCAGTGGTCGTTTATGGTAATGAGCCACTAAGCTGAAAACCCACTAAGGCTACGCGCACAGTAATGCGAGAATGCGATGCGATGCGTGAAGCGGTTGCTTGCGATACAACTGTTCACATGTATTCTTATGTACGTGCGCACAGTGAAGCGATTTTCGATGCGTATCTCGCGAGATTCTCGCAAGATTGTCGCAAACCTCTCTCAAGCTTCTCGCACGCAAACTCTTCTGGTTACTTTTTCAAGCGATTCTGTGCGAGCAGTATCCATTGTTGTCTATCTATCTATCTATGTATGAAAGGTTATATTTTTTTCAAAATGTGGTAAAATATTTTGAACGACATTCTTGTGCATTCCAATAATTTTCTTTCATCGTTCCTTAACTGTTGATATATAGGTAAACGGTTCTCCAATAGGGAATTGGCAACTTTGAATTCAATTTGTGAACGCACCCTTTCACTAATTATCGAACTTTCATCGTTAGTTTATTCAGTAAAGTCAACATTTTCTTCGCTAAAGTACACGAACGAGCAACGTCTGCAAATTATAAAAAATTTCTACCGAAATTCAGAGTCGGTGACCGCAACTTTAAGAGCGTTAACTCCAATTTTCGGCCCTAGTATATATGTATGTATGTATGTTGGCGTTACAGTCCATGAAGAACCTGAGCCGAGCTTCTTTCAATCACCCATGTAGTGTGTGATTTGATTTTCCCATAGGTGAAAGGGACCTACAGTTTATTGCCGGTTCCGTACGGCGAATTTCGAGAAGCTTTTCATGACAATTTTACTACAGGGGGTTTTGTCAGAACCCCGCTGAGGAGAAACACCGTGAAAAACACGTTCGATGACATGGCTGTGTCAGGATTCGATTCCGTGTCTTCAGCAAAAATATCAACCAAACCAAATATCTGCTTTCATCTAAAAGAGACGGACAACACCGACGTATTTGCCAGAACGTCACCATGGGCGGATATAACTTTGAAGTGGTCAAGGAATTCGTCTACCTTGGCTCACTGATGACCAGCGACAACAACACCAGCGCTGAGATAAAACGCAGAACCACTCTTGCCAACCGCTGTTTCTTTGGGCTCAAGAGGCAATTGAGAAGTAGAGCCCTCTCTCGGAAAACCAAAGTGACAATTTATACGACCTTGATCATCCCAGTCCTCCTTTACGGCGCAGAGGCTTGGGCCTTAACAAAAGCGGATGAAGATGCCCTTGGTCGTTTCGAGAGGAAAATTCTGCGCGCTATCTACGGTCCCGTTTGTTCTAACGGTGTATGGAGGAGATGATATAATGAAGAGCTGTACGGGTTGTACAGAGACATCGGCCTGGTACGATGTCTACGGATACAGCGTCTAAGCTGGCTAGGCCATGTAGAGCGCATGGAAACTACAGCTCCGACCCGAAGAGTCTTCGAATCCACTCCGGAAGGAAGGCGCGGCAGAGGACGGCCGCATCATCGGTGACGCACGCAGGTGGAAGGGGGCTTTAACCAACTGGGCGTGCGGCTAACTTAAGAATTAAGAAGATGCGTCAAAATGATGAATTCATCATAAAATCATCTTCAGTGACGAAGCTCATTTTTGGCTCGATGGGTTCGTCAGTAAGCAAATTAGGGGTGGCCATGGTGCAGTGGTTACCATCATCGACCGCCGAGCGGAAGGTCTATAGTTCAAATTCGCTTCATAGCCAAGAAAAAGTAATTCATATACCGACAAAAAGTACGCACCGCAGTTGTGAAGGGAAAGTGACCAGACGTTCTGCTGCAGACATAACACTCACAGTATATGATCAACTGAAATTCATCCTCTGCGTATGCAATATCAAAGTGCTCGAACGAATTACAACGGACTAAAACCAACGCGGAATTTGGTCGGCTGTCGTCCTATCTAGGACAACCACCCCTAAGAGTAGTGAATGAACATCAACGACCCAAACCACTGCACTCCGTTCAAGTTGTGTATCTAAAACACATCATAGGAGAATATAAAAAAACTCCTGAACCTGCACGAGAGTCTAAAAAAAAAAAACTATGCGTTATTGGTAGGGTGAAAATCCACATTTGCTTCATGAATCACCACATCATCCACAAAAAATAACTGTTTAGTGCGGTTGGCAACCTGGCGGCGTTATTGGGCCATATTTTTTCGTCGACGATAACCATCGTCACTTACTGTGAATGGCCAGCGTTATCGCGCCCTGATTGCTGATTTTTGGCCCGAATTGGAAGATATGGACTTGGACGACATGTGGTTTCAACAGGATGGAGCCACAAGCCACACAGCACACGTTACAATCGATTTATTGAAGAGTAAGTTTGATGAGCGTGTTATCTCAAGAAATGGGCCAGTCGAATGGCCACCTCGTTTGTGCGATTTAACGCCTCTAGACTATTTTCTTTGGGGCTAGTTAAGTCATTGGTTTAAGCCAACAAGCCGACGAAGATGAAAAAGTTAAAAGCCAATGTATGGCCCGGTCATCGAAAATTGGGTCCAACGAATCGGCCGCTGCAAACGTGCGCGAGTTACGGCTACGCATTGACACCCCCTTCACCGCATCGACACCCCTCATCAACAACATCAGCAAACAGCGGCCAATCACCTTTCCAAATCACCTCTCCATACCTATCCACACATATTGTATCCCAATGCCTTTCCCACATAAATTGTCAACTTAGCAATAAGTAAACAAACGAAATGTAACATTATATCTAAACCTTTGTGATTGCACAGGTGAACCAAGAAACTTGATTAGTTAGCGTCTTCGCAATTTCCTGTGCAAGACCAAGTACTTGGAATTCACCTTTGCAAATTAGGCTTCTTATCGAATTGAAAATAAAATGTAGTTGCAGTTGGAATTATAACGTTAGACCAAAAGGTCGAAAGGAAATAAAGATAGTTTTTTTTATCGAACAATATTCGCGAAGTACTTAATTGGCGCAGTCGTCGGTCGGTGAAACAGTTTTAATATCCCAAGTAGAAACACAGTGATTGTACTCCTGAATTAGTTCGATATTGCATCGTGCAATATAAGTGGCCAATCCAAAAGTGATTGTTTCGTGAACAATTCAATATTGCATCGCGCAATATACGTGAGCAATCCGACGTGTTAAGGTTAATGTAATCCAAAATTACGCGTTTGATATCGAATCAATCGTTGTGAAGTGATAATTAACCACCGGGAAAGGAACTGTTGAGTTTTAACCCTTTATTCACCGCCGAACCTACAAACACAAGAACTCTGCAGAAGCTGACCATTTAACCACCACTGAACCTGCACTGATCACCTGCTCGGAACACCTGAAGTTATCTAAATGCTGATCTTCGGAATTCTCATCTATTTTGGGTGCACGTAAGTGTTAAGATAAGTACAAGTGAATTCATTAAGCGCTGCGATCCTTATCGAAAGGCACTCCAGCACCACCGCGAACCTTATCGTAAGGCACTCCGGTATAAAAGAACTGCGATCCTTATCGAAAGGCACTCCAGTTAAAATATAAATACTCGATACAAGGGTATAATAACTGATAATAATAATAATAAATAGATAGTTACAAAAAAAAAAAAGCAAAAAAAAAAAAAGAAAGGGAGAAGAAAAAAAAAAAAAAAAAAAAAAAGAATATATACATATATGCTTAAAATACGCAATCAAATATATACTCATAAATCTATGTGCAAACATTTATAAAAAAAAAAAAAACAAAAAAAAAAAAAAAACAATACATACATATATATATATATATATATATATATATATATATATATATATACAGATATATATATACACAAAAGCCTATATTTACATAACACTCATATTTACTTATATTTATACAACAAATTTCAAACCTATGCATATATTTTTACATTGAACAAACAAAAAGAAAAAAAAAAGAGGTTTTTTTTTCTCACTGCTTATATTTTTGAACTACCTTTTGTGCTTGTTGGTTTTTTTTAATGTCTGATAAATCTAAAACTAAATCTAGATTTGTGCCTTACAAACTAAGACACCTCTCGAAAAGCTTGACGTCTATACCCGAAAAATCAATTTCTGATTCAAATCCTGTCCTTGACACTTCTACTTCTTCTGGTCCCGTATCCCCCCCGTTAAATCCAACTACAATGGCTACTAATAACCACACCGCACAGTCTCCAACTACACAAGTAAATAGTCAAGTTGATATATTCAACTCTCTGAGAATTCCGGATGCCATAAAAGATCTTCCTAAATTCGACGGAAACCCTAGACTCCTTTATGAGTTCCTAAACAACGTTGAGGAAATCCTCTTATACATTAGAGGGACTGACAACACCCCCTATGGCCAGATCCTCCTCAGGGCTATTAGGAACAAAATTGAAGGACAGGCCAATGAAATTCTGAATATGTACGGCACGCCACTCATTTGGGATGAAATAAAATCGAATCTCATATTACATTATTCAGATAAACGGACAGAGGCATCCTTAATAAGAGATCTCCACAACATACGCCAATATAACAAAACTGTCGAATCTCTCTACGGAGAAATAATTGAGCTACAATCAGCTCTGTCTAATAATATCCAAATACACGAAACCGATTCGAATGTCATCAAAGCGAAGAAAGATCTCTACGCAGAGATGTGCCTCAATTCATTCCTCACCGGACTAAACGAACCCTTAGGAGCAAGAATTAGAGCGATGCAACCCAATTCATTGGCCGTCGCTTTAACCTATTGCATTTAGGAACAAAACATTTCCTACCAAAAATTCTCCCGCATGCAAAACCAATTTAAAACTAATCATTATAGGCCCTATAGACCCCATCAAAGCAACGCAAATCCACCAATGTCGAACACAACCAACTACAACCCCAGACCACAGTATGTAGGAAATAATTCCCGACCCTCCCATCCCCAGCCCCCAGAAAATAGAACAAACTATACCAGTCGATTTAGAAGACCGGAACCTACCAACTTCTCTAATTTCACAAACCCAGCAAGGCATAGTCAAAATGCTAAATTGGCCCAATCACAACAAACCAGATTTTCCAGAAATCAACCCTCTAACCGTCAGGAAATGAATAATATAGATAGCACAAACTATCAGCAGCTCGATCGTTTCTTCGAAAACAATGTAACAAATATCCACAATGAAGAAAATTTTATCACACCAGCCTCGAGGAACCAACAGGTTACATAAACCACAAAAAGTACCCCACAACCCTCCCATATGTTACAATCTCTTCACCGTTCGGAAGGAAACTTAGATTCCTTCTCGACACGGGAGCATCTTCGTCCTTCATTAACCCCGAATACATTCCTGAAAACCAACAACTTAACTGCGAACCTGTAACCATAACTACAGTGTTTAAAAAATATACAATAAATAAACAAACATCCCTACCCATCTTCACAGAATTTAATCAACCCGGATCCTTTAAATTTCTGATATTCACATTTCATAAGTTCTTCGATGGTCTTCTTGGTTTAGATGCACTTTTGTCATTAAACGCCAAACTCGACCTCGAAAATAAAGTACTCTATACAAAATATGCAAGTAATGAAATACACCTAAAACCCAACTTCTCATCAGGCCCACTAACAATCCCTAGTAAATCCAAAACCCTAGCGAAACTTCCCGTAAATAAAGAAAATGGCAACATCTACATTAACGAAACAGAAATAAAACAAAACGTCTTTATAAGCAAAGGTCTATATAACGCTGAACACTGGTACAGTACCCTCGAAGTAACAAATCTTTCGGATAACGACCAAATAATTCTGATAGAGCAACCCTTAGAAGTAGAATCTTACGACCCTGTAAACTTTATCGAAATAAATAACTTCGAAGGGAAAGGAAATGAAGGAATAACTGTGCAAGAAGTCAGCGACTTAATTAGAACTAACCACCTTAATAAGGAAGAGTGTAGAGAACTCCTTAAACTTTGTAGACGCTACAAAGACATTATGTACAAAGAAGGTGAAGCACTGACATTTACTAACCAAATTAAACACCACATCAATACGGTCGATGATATTCCCGTTCACACGCGATCTTATAGATATCCTTTTGTCCACAAAGCCGAAGTCCAAAGTCAAATAAGCAAAATGCTCGGCCAAGGTATAATTAGGCATAGCTACTCCCCTTGGAGCTCTCCAGTATGGATAGTCCCCAAAAAAGTAGATGCCAGCGGACGTCAAAAATGGAGACTCGTAATCGACTACCGCAAAGTTAATGGAAAAACAATTTCTGATCGATATCCGATCCCAAATATAACCGAAATCCTCGACAAGTTAGGCAAGTGCATGTATTTTACAACTCTGGATTTAGCAAGTGGATTTCACCAAATAGAAATGAATCCACAACATGTACAAAAAACTGCCTTTACAGTCGAGGGAGGTCATTACGAGTTTCTGCGAATGCCGTTCGGGCTGAAAAATGCCCCGTCAACTTTCCAAAGGGTCATGGACAATGTCCTTAAGGAACTCGTCGGCAAAAAATGTCTGGTCTACCTTGACGACATAATTATTTATTCCACCTCCCTACAGGAACATTTGGAAAGCATCGAGTTAGTGTTCAAGAAGCTTAGAAACTCAAACTTCAAAATACAAATGGAGAAATGCGAGTTCTTGAAGAAAGAAATCGCATTTCTAGGCCACATAATAACACCAGAGGGCATTAAACCCAATCCCTCCAAAATTAATGCAATAAAAAACTTCCCACTTCCACAAACGCGTACCGAAATTAAAGCTTTCCTAGGTCTCATTGGCTATTACAGGAAATTTATAAAAGATTTAGCCAAACTGACCAAACCACTCACTGTCTGCCTAAAAAAGGGTGCTAGTATCAAAATAGATAACAATTACACCAGAGCCTTTGAAACCTGTAAGACCTTGTTAATGAATGACCCAATACTACAGCATCCTGACTTCAATAAACCTTTCATTCTAACTACCGATGCTAGCAATTGCGCATTGGGGGCAGTCTTGTCTCAAGGCCGCATCGGAAGCGATAAACCTATTGCATTCGCCAGTCGTACTCTTTCGGAAAGCGAAAGAAATTACTCCACAATTGAGAAAGAACTTCTCGCTATCGTCTGGGCGACCAAATATTTCCGTCCATACTTGTTTGGTAGGAAATTCCAGATCGTAACAGACCACAGACCCTTGACCTGGCTTATGAGCCTCAAGGAACCTAATTCAAAACTGGTCAGATGGCGGCTCAGATTGGAGGAGTATGATTACGAAATGGTGTATAAGAAAGGCAGCCTTAATACAAACGCTGACGCCCTTAGTCGCGTAAGAACTGACGAAATGGATAATACCCCCAAAGACAAAGAACTTTTTAACAATGACGAATCAATAGACACTGTTCACAGCGCCCAAGAGAATTTAAATAGCGGGATTCCTATCTCGGAAAAACCTCTGAATGAATTCAACATCCAAATAATTCTACAAGAGTGTAATAAAGGATCACCTATGACGATCGAAACCGTCTTCAAAAATAAACAAAGAAGAACAATACGTAACCCAAGTTTCGACGAAAACAACATGGTAGATATCTTCAAAAAATTCTTGCCTCCAAACAAACTAAGTGCAATTTATGCAGAAGACAGAATATTTAAAATAGTGCAAGAAACTTTTTCAAAGTATTTCTCTCAAAACAGAACCTTTCGCATCGTCCGATGTACTGAAATCCTCAAAGATATCAGAAACGACGACGAGCAAGAAGAAATCATAAGAAACTACCATGAAAAATCGAACCACAGGGGAATCAATGAAACTCTTTTACACTTGAAAAGAGAAATATATTTTCCCAATATGAAGGAGAAAATTACGAAGACTTTAAACAATTGCGACAAATGTAAGATCCTCAAGTACGATAGGAACCCACCAAAACCTTATTTCGAAAAACCTGAAACCCCACCTAAACCACTCGATATTATCCATATAGACATTTACACCATAAACAACAATCAAGTTTTCACCTTAATAGATAAATTTTCAAAATTTGCGTGTGGATACAATCTGAGCTGTAGAAGCAGTGTTACCGTTCTCAATTGTCTTAAAACCTACATTAGCCTTTACGGCATCCCAAGGAAAATAGTCTGTGACCAAGGGCCTGAATTCATGTCAAATATTTTTAAAGACTTTTGTCAGCAGCATGATATTGTCCTTCATGTTACGTCCTTCCAACAAACCAGCAGTAACTCTCCTGTGGAGAGGCTGCACTCAACATTAACGGAAATATACAGGTTGATTCTTTCCAAAAGAAAAGAAAATAGGCTCACTACCACTCACGAAGAATTATTATCAGAAACGTTTATTTCATACAACAACGCTATTCATTCAGCAACAAAACACACTCCCTATGAACTCTTCTTTGGCCGCCCTTATAAATTCCTTAAAACACTATCCTATTCCAACGAACATGAATATCTTACCAAATTAAATGAATTCCTAGACGAGTTATATCCCAAAATCAAAGAAAAAACCCAAGCAATAACTAATGCCAGGATAGAAAAACTAAATACAACAAGAGAGGAACCAGAAGATGTAATAGAGAATCAGATAGTTTTTAGGAAGGAAGCTAGGCGGAACAAGCTAACACCAAGATTTTCCAAGCACATCGTAGACAAAAATAATAAAATAACAATCCTCACGAAGGGAAACAAGAAAATCCATAAGATTAAATTAAGAAGAAAAAATAAAAGTAGAACATAGAACGCTGTCTTCAATGCATACGCCAATACTAACACAACTCTCACACTTTTACTAACCTCTTTACAGACGTTCACCCTCTTTCGGCCAACTAATAGAAACCTATCATTTACCACAAAACCATAGCCTCTTGCCACTTCGTTTAGGACCTTCAAGGTTTATCAATAGTTACCAAAATTTAATACATATTGTCGACCTAGATGACTATAATAAAAATATTAAAGACATCATCAACTCCATTAACACATTTGAACAAAAAGCTAAAATAACATCTTCCTTACAAGTAACTAAGCTCAAGGCCAACGAACTGGCAAGAAAACTCCAAACACTATATCCTTTCAAAAGATATAGACGTGGTCTAATAAATGGGTTAGGTACAGCAATAAAATTGATTACAGGGAACATGGACTCATACGACGCAGTTAACATTAATAAACAAATCGAAAATATCAACAATAACGTTAACAAACTAACAAACTCCTTAACAGATGAACACACACTTAACTTTCAAATGATAAGACGATTTAAAAATATTACCGAACACATAAACAAAGAACAGAACACAATACTAACATTTTTCCAAAACACAAATAACATAATAAAAAGAGAGCACGACATACTAATAGAAACACAATATCTAAACCAGCTTAACTTTAATATCGAGCTTCTAACTAACCACATATCAGATATTTCTGAGGCAGTAGTTCTTAGCAAACTTAACATTATCCCTAAACTCTTATTAACACACGTTGAACTCTCAAATATAAGAGACAAATTACAAAAGCATGGAATACATATCACTGCCCTCGAGCAAATATACGAATTCCTAAACCTACAAGCCTATTATAATGGCACAAAAATTATTTTTAACTTACGCATACCTATTGTATCCAAAGAAACTTACTACATGTACAGAATTATACCACTCCCAATAAATAATACAAAATTAATAACCTCAGAACCATACATAAACTATAATGAAAATCACATACAGTACTATAATACACCCTGCCCCAAAATAGAAGGCACATTTTACTGCACAAATCCAACCCTGGAAGAAGTCACGGATCACTCAGGATGCATTGGGAAGTTAATGAAAAACCTGGCCGCTCATTGTCACCTCCGTGACGTGGGCAAACTTCAAGAAATCACGCAACCACAACCAAACTATATTTTATTTATCAATACCGAAAAATTATTAATAAATTCTTCATGCAGCTCAAACGCATTCACCATAGAAGGTACCACCCTGTTGCATTTCAAAGGATGCAAGGTACAAGTCAATGGGATGACCTACGAAGATAATCCGGACATATATTGGGATGCAGTGCATGTTCCTCCACCACCAACTAGCGACATCTACTCCAACACAACAACAGAAGTTTTAAGCCTCCAAAAACTACAAGACTACGACTTCAAAACAGATACCAGAGTGCTACAAGTTGAACAGACAACCAAGGTCCTGAACTACGCAACGGCATCATCCATAATCCTCTGCATCATAGTCACTACAACATTCATCATCATCACCACCAGAAAACGAACCGATGACGCAGCAGCCCCAGCCTTCATCACACCGCTTCATCCAACACTCGCTCCTGCCCAGATGACATCATTGCAGTCACTTGCTCCCTCCATGACGTCATTGTGGCCGTCGCTTTATACTAAGGGGGGAGGAGTTACGGCTACGCATTGACACCCCCTTCACCGCATCGACACCCCTCATCAACAACATCAGCAAACAGCGGCCAATCACCTTTCCAAATCACCTCTCCATACCTATCCACACATATTGTATCCCAATGCCTTTCCCACATAAATTGTCAACTTAGCAATAAGTAAACAAACGAAATGTAACATTATATCTAAACCTTTGTGATTGCACAGGTGAACCAAGAAACTTGATTAGTTAGCGTCTTCGCAATTTCCTGTGCAAGACCAAGTACTTGGAATTCACCTTTGCAAATTAGGCTTCTTATCGAATTGAAAATAAAATGTAGTTGCAGTTGGAATTATAACGTTAGACCAAAAGGTCGAAAGGAAATAAAGATAGTTTTTTTTATCGAACAATATTCGCGAAGTACTTAATTCGCGCGGTGGCCATATGAACGCAGTCGAGTTCCATTCATAAACGTTTTGATTGTACTTCAAGCCGATAGTAAAGTTTTTGAGATATCTCAAAAAAAAAATTGTCAAGTCCTTATTGGAAAACTCGGCAAATATAAACTTTCATTCAACAATTCTTCATCTGATGATGAATGCATCGCAACAGAACAGTACAGAACAGCTTTAACTGTGCGCACTATATCGCATCTCTCATCGCATCTCGCCTCGCGTCTCGTATCGCTTCTCGAATCACATCTCGCAACGCATCGCATCTCGCATCACTGTGCGCGCAGCCTAAGTCCTACATCAACTTCGTTCTAAAACAAGCACATTGTTAGTATCCCTTCAATTATGAAAAAAAATAAGAAAAAAATTAAAAAAAAGGAAAAATATTTTATCGATGGTAAGTTGATTCTCCCAAGTTTGATCGCACAGACAAGTTGTTTACCAGGTAGTACGGTCATCGTCTCCATTTAGAAAATCTGGGTTTGTAAGTGAAGAATTAAGATCTTCTCTCCCCAGATATTGTAGTATTTTAAACAAAAAAACACTCGAAGTTTTATTGACTTCCGATCTTGTCTTCTGAATCGTGTTACGCTCCATGGTAACATTATCAGCCTGAGTTTGTTGAGACACTCACGAGTAGAGAGTACTGAGAATACTCGATTCCGTGGGTCAACCACGCATCTTCACAGCAAAACTTTCGATGTATCTTATTGTTATTTTTTTTTTATAATTTCTCTTTTAAAAAATTGAAGGTATGATAGATAGATAATGGAACAAACCCAATTGCGGAATTTCATTCAAACTGGAGCACGATGGACATGCACATGCTGACAGATGTAGCAGAAAGTCTTATTTAAAATTTGTTACATTTAGTAGCATGCGCTAAAGCTACCTAAAAAGTTGGCCACATATACTTAGAAGTGGATTGTCGACGGGAGAGCAAGATCATTTTGAGCATTTTATCGTAAATCAGTAATTACCTTTTAACTGATTCACATACAAGCACACGCTTTTAGTTTGATAATCTACGAGTAAGCCTGGTATACACGGTTTTTAATATTATTTGGAACATAGCACTACATCCAGTGAGACGTTTACAAAATCAGATATCTGGTCTAGTTGAACCGGATAGGCTTAAGATGATTGTAAAGAGTTTACATTTGCATAAGAAGCACTTAAGTCGATTGAAAATATCATGCGATAATAATACGATGTGGAAGGTAGACAAATAAATCAATCATATGTATGTCAGAAATAAATGGTAATTTTATTCTCTTTATGATGATGTAACGATATCCTGTAGGAGAATTATGCCTGTTGTTGTGAGTGAGAAGTGATCAAACATACTGATGTAAGCATAACACTCACACTATATGGTCACTTCAAGCTCATACTCTGTATGTGGAATTCTAATATAACAACATAAGTGCAAGTGAAAAGTTTCTGGGAACTACAACCAACGTGAAAATTCGGCCGGTTCCATTCCTCCTATCAAGGACAACCACCCCTGGAAAGTAGTGAACAAACATCTACGACCCAAACCATTGCACTTCGTTCAGATTGTGTGATCAACATTACTTACTTACTTAACGGGCGCTACAATGCGGGGTGAACCTGGGCCTCAACCAACATGCCCCTCCACCTAGTCTTTCGCTAGTCTTTTCTAATGCCGCACGCCCAGTTGGTTTAGGTCCCTTTCCACCTGTGCGCGCCACCTTAGGTGCGGCCGTCCTCTATTTTTTCGTCCCTCGGGGTCGGATTCAAAGACTCTACGGGCTGGAGCTGTGGTGTCCATTCGCTCTACATGGTCTAGCCATCTTAGGCGTTGGATCCGTAGACGCCTGACCAGACTCATGTCGCTGTACAACCCGTACAGTTCGTTATTGAATCTTCTCCTCCAACCCTCCTCTGTGTTTATGGGACCGAAAATCGAACGCAGAATCTTTCTCTCGAAACGACCAAGGATTTCCTCATCCGCTTTAGATAAAGTCCATGTTTCTGCGCCGTATAACAGGACCGGGATAATTAAGGTCTTATATAAGGTCAACTTGGTCGTACAAGAGAGGGCTCTACTCCTCAGTTGCCTCTTGAGCCCAAAGAAGCAGCGGTTAGCTAGAGTAATTCTGCTCTTGATTTCGAAACTGGTGTCATTGTTCCAAGTCACTGTGGAGCCGAGGTATATGAAGTCCTTAACTACCTCGAACTTATGTCTGCCAATATGCACGTTCTGTCCAAGACGTGGGGGGTAAATGTCCTTTTTCAATGACAGCAGATATTTAGTCTTGCCCTCATTAACTGCCAAACCTATTTTTGCCGCCTCCATCTCAATACTCGCAAACTCCTCATTGACGTCTCGCTGCGATCTACCTATTGTGTCAATGTCGTTGGCGTATGCAAGGAGTTGCGAGGATTTGAAATAGATTGTGCCTCTTGTATTGGTCTGTGATCTTTGCACTATCATTTCCAATATGATGTTAAAAAAATCACACGACAACGCATCGCACTGTCTAAATCCATTCTTGACTTCGAAACTATCGGTCAGTTCTGCACCGATTCCGATGGAGCAGCGAGCATTTTCCAGGGTCATCCTGCATAGTCTGACGAGCTTAGCAGGGATGTCAAAAATAAACGTGGCGTTATATAGCTCGTCTCTAATTCATTGGTTTTCTCCAGGATCTGCCGTAGTGTGAAGATTTGATCGATGGTGGACTTCCCTGGCGTGAAGCCAAACTGATAAGGACCTATCAACTTGTTTACGAATGGCTTCAGGCGTTCACACAAAACGGCAGCGAAGATCTTGTATGCGACATTAAGGAGACTTATTCCTCTATAGTTGGCGCAGTCCAAGGGGTCTCCTTTTTTGTGGATCGGGCAAACAATGCTGAGACTCCATTCCTCGGGCATGCTTTCCTCTGACCATATCTTACAGATGAGCCGGTGCATGCTCCTAACCAGCTCACCCCTAGCCGGTTTGAAGAGCTCAGCAGACAGTCCATCTGCGCCAGCAGCTTTATTCGACTTGAGTTTCGACATGGCAATCGCAACTTCGTCGAGGTCAGGGAGACGGAATTCTCTGCGATCTTCCTCGTTAAAAAATCGATCATTCTGCCTGACGGCGGTATGTTGGCTGTCATCGCCGTTATACAGTCTGCAGAAGTGGTTTTTCCAAATTCTCAGCATCGACTGCGATTCTACTACTAGGTGTCCGTTCTCATCCCTACAGGCCTCCGTTCGGGCTTTATAGCCTTGAGACATTCGTTTTATCCGCTGATAAAATCTTCGAACGTCGTGCCTGCAATAGCACCTCTCCAAGTTTTCAATCGCCCGCTTCTCGTGCTCTTTCTTTTTTCTCTTGATAAGCTTATGTTCTTCCCTTCTTTTAAGCTCCTAGAGCTCACGAGCCGCTCTTGTTGTTTTTGTGTAGTGAGGCTTTGTATGCTTTCTGCTTTTCCGCATGAATCCTTATACACTCGTCATTGAACCAGGTGTTTCGTCGTGGTGGAGCTTTAAGGCCCAGCACTTCCGTTGCTGTGCTCTTCATGGCTTGTTTGCACAGACTCTATTGTTGCTCTATTGACTGAGTGGGGGATTGAGGTGTATCGG
Organism: Eumerus sabulonum; assembly: GCA_951905685.1. Lineage (NCBI taxonomy): Eukaryota > Metazoa > Arthropoda > Insecta > Diptera > Syrphidae > Eumerus > Eumerus sabulonum. The sequence goes on along the minus strand of OX645060.1, from coordinate 135,054,121 downwards.
AGAGCTTAAGGGAGACGCGGTTGGCAAAGGCACTGGCGATCGCCTGTGCAAGCCATCTGAGCCTGCGTCCTTGTTGTTCTTCAGCTTCTGAATTGCTGTGCGGACTTCTTCGATGCTGGGTGGGAGGACTACTTCAGCCGCTGGAGTTGGGATTTCCTCGGTCCCTACCACTCTCTCTTAGTCGTGCTCGTTAAGCAGCTGCTGGAAATGCTGCTTAAATACATCCACTATTCCCTGCGGGTCGGTGACAAGATTACCCTCACAGTTTCGAAGAGCCTGGGTGCCCTTTTTGATGCCTCCTGCAAGACCATTGGCTTTCTTGTAAAAGGCTCGTGTTTTATGTTTATCCCTAGACTCCTCGATATCCTTGAGCTGGGAGGCTGCGAAGATTCTTTTCTTTTGTCGCAGTAGTTTTTTCTCCTCCCTTCTTCTGGCTCGGCCCTCTTCTTGCGCTGCCCTGGTTTTCCTCTGCAGCGCCTTTTGGTACGCCTTGTCGGTTGCTGCCTTTTTCTGCTCACACTCGCCATCTTACCACGGGTTTCTTGTCGGCGGTGGTAGGTATCCTAAGGTGGTTTCGGCTACTTCCTGAATGGCTGAGCGGCAATGCACCCACATATTATTGGCATTTGTGTTCGAAGTAGGCATACCGTAGAGTCTTTCGCTCAGCTGCACCCTGTAGACTCTGGCAGCCTCCGGTGTGCTCAGGCGCCCAATGTCGAACCTCCTCCTGATGGGCTGGTGCAGCTTTCTGACATTGTACAGTCGAGCTCTGAATCTTGCTGCTACGAGAAAGTGGTCAGAGTCGACATTTGCCCCTCTGAATGTTCGCACATCCAGGAGGTTTGACGAGTGCCTTGCGTCAATGAGCACATGGTCGATTTGGTTGGCGGTTCGACCGTCCGGAGATCGCCAGGTTGCTGTGTAGATTCGCTTGCGAGGGTATCTTGTGCTACTTATCACCGCATTACGAGCTGTCGCAAAGTCAGCGAGTCGGAAGCCGTTATCTGTTGTATGGTGGAGGCTGTACTTTCCGATCACTCCGCCAAGGGTGTTCCCCTTACCGATTTTGGCGTTAAAGTCCCCGAGCACGATTTTTACATCGTATTCCGGACAAGCTCCGTAGGCGTTGTCAGGAGGTCATAGTCCTCCTTGATAGGGTCTTCAGCCTCGTCGGTAGAGGCGTGTGCACATATGAGGCTGGTGTTATAAAATCTGCCTCTGATGCGGATCACAGCCAGGCGATCACTTATATGTTCAAAGTCGATGACCTTCGACCTTAACCGCTTTCCCGCGACAAATCCGCATGCCAGTAAGTGCAACCTTTTGTGACAGCTGTAATAAATGTCGCGAGTTGCAATTTTTCTTCCTAATCATACCGTTTCCTATCCAGCGTATTTCCTGGACCGCAGTAATATCCGCCTTGTACTGCGTGAGGATTCCTTCTAGTTTTTGAGCAGCTCCGGGAGTGTACAGGGTTCTGACATTCCAGGAGCATACTCGCAAATCGTGTTCCTTTTTCGTGCGTTGTCGTCGTCGAATATCCGTCCGTGTATCCGAGGCATCTTGCCCATTCATACCTTTTCTTTTTTTTTTACCTGGGCGGATTGTTAGCCCGCCGCACAACCGCCATTCTGGTCGGGATTTTTTCGCTGCATACATTTGTTCACCTCCCAACGGTTGTTGAAGAGGCTATCCAGAGGGCGCCGCGAGGAGGCCGTATGTCAACTTGACCCGGGCATTTAAACAGGGATCGTTGCTGGCATCTCACCAGGTTGAGAGCGATCAACAACTTTACCCTGTACGTCCGAGCCCATACATATGTATGTACATACATATGTACAAATCCACTTACAGCATAGATATGATAGGGGTGAGTTAGGCCATCTTGTTTGATTGTGCTGGATGTCAAGAAACTATTTCTGCTACGCCCCCAAGTTGCCTGTAGGTTTTCTGCAATCAGTTTTCATAACCGATGCAAAAATAGTAGCAAAGGTGTAAGCACTATATAAGCTGACATCTTGAACTTTGCAAGCATTATTTTAAGTATGTGTCGACTTCAATGGCCTTACATTATGCACAGCAGTGACTACATTTGTTAAGCTCAATCTCAAATCTGTACATACTTATGTACATATCTACATACATACATATGTGCATACATACATAATACTCAACGCTCTATTACAACTTTTTATGCGCAGTTGTCTTCTTACTATCGTCCGAATCATTCGATCTACTATAACACTATTTTCATTCTTTCGACTATAAACAAATCATTTTTAAATCGAATCAAAGTAACATTGGCCCCATTACAATAACTTCCCAATGGGAAGTTAACAAGATTATCGCATCATCCTAGACGAAGCTCCCTACTTGTCCAAATTGACATTCTTCGAGTGGAATTTGAGATCAAAATCTATTCAATCGCATGGTGGATTCGCTCATTACTCACAATGACACATTATTTTACTTCTCACATTAACAAATTCTATGCTGTTGGTCGACAATTAACCTGTCCATCTACAATAAGAATGATGCCTTCAGCGCGTTAGAGGACACGTCCGACAGGTTTAAATATGGTAATGAATCATTGCCCAGAATAGACTATCGTCATGCCTGTGACGTTATGCTCATTGAGTATCTTTCAATTTGTTTCGATTATCGTTAGATCCGCAACCTTACACAACCATGGCAATATGGATAAGACCATCTTCACGATGGATGCGTCATAATTGCAGTATTAACCGTTCTGTTCAGGTAAAAGGCTAGAACTTGATGATGTCATGATGAATGTCTTAGAATTGCAATTTCTCCATTTATCTTCTTCCTTGTCAGAAACAGTAGTCGCATCTTCAACTATCTACATATGAAAATGCAAATAAACCACATATTGACGATGCTAATTAGCAGTTGAAGAACCACAGTCATCGCTTCCCAATTTACCAGATGCAGTAGTACATTGTAGCACAAAGCTCATTCGTCGAGGAAGGTGTAACAATATTTGGATATGAATATGTATACATATATCCCAAGAGTCGCATTATTATTATTACTTAACAGATGATTGAAGTCTCTTTAGCGCATTTCATCGAAAAAATGAATGAATGTCGAAGTCGATTATAAATGTGAGACTTTCATAGTCGACTACGCGACCAACAGACCGAGTCTTTGCTATCCTCATGGCGCCGGATATCGTTAGACACCGTGTAGCACAGACCGTCAACATTTGTTTACAACCTGTCAATAAATAATAACCGCTTTCTCACTCTACTCAGTACGTGCTCAGATACACCTATACATGCCACTCGAATGTGCTCGATGCGGTAACCACAACTACCCAGATATCGATCACTGTCTATGGATCTCAGTCAGATCGGACATGTGTTTGTTGAAAGCATTGTTCATATGCTAGGGCGGCTTAAACGTTCAGTTTTTCTTCGCTTCTCCGCTTCTTCATTTTATCACTCTTCTCCGGCTGAATAGTATCCAGACTCAGTACCATGATGAATGAAGCGATACTGATTTTTATTACCGACTCGTCCCGTTTAAAAGCGATTCATCCAGATTTTACGACGAGCAGTTTATTTTGTTATTGGGATAGGACCTCAGCGACTAGTAGGGAATTGAATTTCGTTATTAGATGTGTTGTTTTTACCACTTGCGTCTAGTACTAGATACTAGAACAACAAGGCATCAAACTGAAAGGAAGTACTAATTTGATTTACCGGCAAATTAAGTTTATGACAGATCATTAAAAATAACTGTACAGTGGTTAGTACGAACACTTTAGATGGTTGGTAACCGTGTTTGGAACAAATTCTGGGTCGCGAGGCACAAACAGATTACAAGTTAGTGTGCATGTACATAAATACTTATAAACTAAATTCCCTTATGGATCTAACATGGAAGTCAGCTTGATGTTTCGACCGAGAGTAGGCTGTAAAGAATTGAGGAATTTAATTAGAGATACCAGCTTCATTTATTTACCTGACATCATGCTTGTATTTAATTAATTACAAGCAGTTAGTTGTAATATCTTATACCATATAATATCCACCATAAAAGCAACGTTTTAGCAAAAACCACATGAGATCCTCATGCGCGTGGAGTGGTGGAGTGTGTATGAACCTGTACGTATATACATATGTATGTATGTACTTGTGCTTTTACTGATCTGTAGATACAAACATACATATATGTATGTATATATATCGTTTCCGGTTTTTTAATTTCGCTAATCACACCGAAGTGCGAGGCTGTGAAAATTGGGTGGGACTGATAAACGAGGTCGCATATTCCAAATTGGCTTAATTAAAGGGTAAGATCAAATACTACAAACAGACTACGTTCTTCTTCTTCTTCTTAGCGGGCGCTACAGTTCGGGGTGAACCTGTGCCTCAACCAATATGCCCCTCCATCTAGCACGATCTTTTGCTAGCCTTTTCCATTGCCGCACACCCAGTTGGCTGAGGTCCCCTTCCTTCCACCTGTGTGCGTCATCTTAAGTGCGGCCGTCCTCTGCTTCTTCGTCCCTCGGGGTTGAATTCAAAGACTCTCCGGGCTGGAGCTGTATATGGCCCTACAGCTCTACATGGCCCAGCCATCTTAGGCGTTGAATCCGTAGACGCCTGACTAGGCTCATGTCGCTGTACAGCCCGTAAAGTTCATGGTTGAATCTTCTCCTCCGTCCTCAGTCTGCGTTTATAAGCCCAAAAATCACGCGCAACGTCTTCTCTCGAACCGACCAAGGGTCTCCTCATCCGCTTTTGATAGTGTCCATGCTTCTGCGCCGTACAACAGGACCGGGATGATAAGGGTCTTGTATAGAGTCAACTTTGTCGTTCGGGAGAGGGCTCTATTACTCAGTTGCCTCCTGAGCCCAAAGAAACAGCGATTGGCAAGAGTGATTCTGCGTTTGATTTCGGAACTGATGTCGTTGTTCCAGGTCACTGCGGAGCCAAGGTAGACGAAGTCCTTAACTACCTCGAACTTATATCTGCCTATACAAACGTTCTGGCCGAGATGTCGGTGGTGAGCGTCCTATTTCGATGACAGCATATGTTTAGTTTTGCCCTCGTTTACCGCCAAGCCAATTTTCGCCGCCTCCATCTCAATTCTCGCAAACGCCTATCTACCTATTATGTCAATATCGTCGGCGTATGCAAGGAGTTGCGAGGATTTGAAATAGATTGTGCCTCTTGTATTGGCCAGTGATTTTTGCACATTCGTTTCTAATATAATGTTGAAGAAATCACACGACAGAGCGTCGCCCTGCGTAAATCCTTTTTTGACATCAAAACTATCGGTAAGGTGTTCACCGATTCGGATGGAGCAGCGAGCATTCTCCAAAGTCATCCTGCATAGTCTGACGAGTTTAGCAGTTATGTCAAAGGTAGACATAGTGTTGTATAGCTCGTCTCTAATTACGCTGTCGTATGCGGCTTTGAAGTCGACAAATAGGTGGTGAGTGTCGACTTGAAATTCATTGCTTTATCCGGGATCTGCCGTATTGTTAAGATTTGGTCGATGGTGGACTTCCCTGGCCTGAATCCGCACTGATAAGGACCTATAAGCTTATTTACAAAAGGCTTCAGGCGCTCACACAAAACGGCAGAGAAGATTTTGTAGGCGACGTTAAGGAGATTTATTCCTCTTTAGTTGGCACAATCAGAGGGGTCTCCTTTCTTGTGGATCGGGCATACGATGCTGAGACTCCATTCCTCGGGCATGCTTTTCTCTAACCATATCTTACAGATGAGCTGGTGCATGCTCCCAACCAGGTCATCCCCAGCTTCTTGAAGAGCTCAGCAGACAGTCCGTCTGCGCCAGCAGCTTTATTCGACTTGAGCTGCGATATGGCAATCTTAGCTTCGTCGAGGTCAGGGGGACAGAATTCTCTGCGGTCTCCGTCGATTAAAAATGGATCATTCTGCCTGGCAGCGGTATATTGACTAACATCGCGGTTATACAGTCTGCAGAAGTGATTTTTCCAAATTCTCAGCATCGACTGCGGGTCTATTACTAGGTGTCCGTTCGCATCCCTACAGGCTTCCGTTCTGGCTTTATATCCTTGGTATGTTCGCTTTATCTGTTGATAAAACTGTCGAACGTCACTCCTGCAGTAACACCTCTCCAAATCCTCAATCACGCGCTTCTTGTGCTCTTTCTTCTTTCCTCTGAGAAGCTTATGCTCCTCCCTTCTTTTTAAGTCGTAGAGCTCACGAGCTGCTCTTGTTCTTTTATGCAGCGAGGCCTTATATGCATTCTGCTTCGCTGTATGAATCCTCCTGCACTCGTCATCGAACCAGGTGTTTCTTCGTGCTGTGGAGGATTCAGATGTATTCGAGAGCTTAAGGGAAACGCGATCGGTAAAAGCACGAGCGGTTTCTGGGGACAGTGGCTTTCCGACGTCATAACTTTGTATTCTTACTCTACTCCGTAAGCGCATCTTGGCTACTACAAGATAGTGGTCCGAGTGGATGTTAGCCCCTTGGAAAGTTCGAACATCAAGAATAGTGGACGAGTGTCTGACGTCGATCGCGATGTGATCAATCCGGTTTGTAGTCGATTGATCAAAAGACCGCCAGGTGCCTTTGTGTATATCGAGGTGCGGGAAGCGCGTACTGGCTAGAAGGAGATTTCGCCCCGTAGCAAGATCAATCAGCCTGTGTCCGTTATCGGAGGTGGTGTCGTGTAGGCTATGTTTGCCGAGGACTCGTTCAAAGATGCTTTCCTTACCCAGCTTAGCATTGAAGTCTCCTAGTACAATTTTGATGTCATAGCTGGGATATTGGGCATACGTTCTGTCTAGGAGATCGTAGAACTCATCTTTGGTGGACTCATCCTTGTCTTCCGTGGGGGCGTGGACGCAGATCGGGCTGATGTTAAAAAATGTAGCCTGGATACGGATTGTTATGAGGCGTTCGCTCCTATGCGCCGAAAGCTTAAGTAGATAGGTACCTAATTAGGGTTGTGTTTAATAACAAAATGTTTAATTAAGTAAGTAGGTACGCATAACAGTGCAAACTGTTAGGTATTACAAACACCAAAATGATTAAGTACCTGCCTATACTTATTAAAAAGGGAAAAGGTTGTTTTTTTCTCATTCTTCATTGTGAATCGGAAACCATACATCATAAAAATAGCTAAAAATTTGTTTAAGCTTGTGCCAATGAAGCCCTTTCATAGGGTACCCCATATGGCACGGTTAACTCAATGTAAAATTTGGACCACCGACCCTGTTTTTTTATCATTTACCCTGGCACCCGCCAGGTAGTGAACCAATGTGCGTAGCGACCCAACCCCTTGCTCCCTTAAGAGGCCGGGTGCAGGCGATCAATTGTAGCAAACCCTCAACTGCTATAAAGCAGATATAACCGCACTCCAAGAAGTGCGATGGGATGGACCAGGCTAAAGACGGATGAAAAACTGCGACATCTACTACGGGAACTGCTACAAGGAAAACAAACAACGCCTATACGGGTGCGGATTCGTCATTCGAGGAAGACTCCGACAAAAAGTTTTAAGCTTCCGAGATGTAAGCGAACGCCGCATCACAACTAAAGTTGGAAACATTAGTAATATGCGCTCACGCCCCAACGGAAGAAAAGGACGATCGACTCATAGAAGAATTCTACGATCTCCTAGACAGAACATATGCCCAATGCCCCAGCTACGACACAAAAATAGTCCTTGAAGATTTGAATGCAAAACTGGGCAAAGAGGACATAGTTGAGTCGATCATAGGAAAGCATAGGCTCCACAACACCACATCCGACAACGGGCTTAGGCTAACGCGATTCCCCCATCTCAAAATCCACAAGGGTACTTGGCGGTCTTTCGATCAACCGACCACCAACCAGATCACATTGCGATCGACGCCAGACACTCCTCTAGTATTCTCGACGTACGAACCTCCCGAGGAGCCAACATCGACTCAGACCACTACCTTGTTGTAGCCACGGTACGCATGAGGATACCAAGAATGCTTAGGAGTCGAGTAGGACTACGTAAGTTTGACGTCGAAAAGCTACAATCGCCTATAACTGCGCCAACGATAGGGGAATAAGTCTCCTTAACATCGCATATAAAACCTTCTCTGCCGTATTGTGTGAACGCCTGAAACCGTTTGTGGATAACCTGATCGGCTCTTATCAGTGTGGTTTCAGGCCAAGTAAATCCACAATAGACCAAATATTTACGTTACGGCAGATCTTGGAGAAGACCCAGGAATACCAAATCGACACTCGCCACCTCGTCGATTTCAAGGCTGCATATGACAGCGTGTATAGAGATGAGCTATACAAAGCCATGTCTAGTTATAACATCCCTGCCAAACTCGTCCGACTGTGCAGGATGACAATGGAGAATTCTCCCTGCTCCATTAAGGTCGGTAATGAGCAAACCGAGACCTTTGATGTTAAAAAAGGATTTAGGCAAGGTGACGCGCTGTCATGCAACTTTTTCAACATCGTGCTTGAAAATATCGTGCAAGAGTCACTGGCCAACACAAGAGGTACGATTTATTTCAAGTCTACGCAATTGCTTGCGTATGCCGACGACATTGACGTGATTGGACGGACACAGCGAGACGTCAATGAGGCCCTTGTAAGCATTCAGGTAGAAGCGGCTAAGATGGGTCTCAAAGTTAATGAGGGTAAGACCAAATATTTGCTTTCATCTGAAACAGACGGACAACACCAGAACACGGCCAGAACGTCACCATGGGCGGATATAACTTTAAAGTGGTCAAGGATTTCGTCTACCTTGGCTCACTGATGACCAGCGACAACAACACCAGGGCTGAGATAAAACGCAGAATCACTCTTGCCAACCGCTGTTTCTTTGGGCTCAAGAGGCCACTGAGAAGAAGAGCCCTCTCTCGGAAAACCAAGGTGACGCTATATAAGACCTTAATCATCCCAGTCCTCCTTTACGGCGCAGAGGCTTGGATCTTAACAAAAGCGGATGAAGATGCCCTTTGTCGTTTCGAGAAATTTTGCGTACTATCTACAGTCCCGTGTGTTCAAACGGTGTATGGAGGAGAAGAAATAACGAAGAACTGTACGGGTTGTACAGCGACATCGGCCTCGTAGGACGTCTACGGATACAGCGTCTAAGGTGGCTAGGCCATGTAGAGCGCATGGAAAATACAGCTCCGACCCGAGGAGTCTTCGAATCTACTCCGGAAAGAAGGCGCGGCAAAGGACGGCCGCATCATCGGTGGCGCACGCTGGTGGAAGGGGACCTTAACCAACTGGGCGTGCGGCACTGGAAACAGCTGGCCAATGACCGTGCTAGCTGAAGACACTTGTTGGTTGAGGCCCAGGTTTACCACAGACTGTAGCGCCACCTAAGTAAGTAAGTAAGATTGAAACCGGGCATAAAAGGGATTTGTGAATATTCATGAACGATTTAATGGAATCGTTTGGTGGACGAACGATATACTTTCATTTGTTAGCTTTTTGTTTTTATTGTCGTTTCTTAAAAAGCTGACTTATTCCGCGGAGTCTTTGTAAGAACAAGGATTTAAAAATATGTAAATATAAAACACACATTTTTTCAAAGCGTATTTTAATCAGGGACATACATACATATCTATCAGGAAACACTGTTCCTACAAAAGGATTGCATCAATGTCCCATTCAGTTTACCGTGAAGAAACAATCATTTTTTATCTTTTGTAAAGAGAACAATCCCAAGTCGTTAAACCGACACTTACTATTACCTGTTCAATGACACCATAAACGACTCAGCAAATTGGTTTAATCATTCGATTGGTTTGATGGTAACAGGTGCCACCGCACCTACCTCGCTATAAGCAATCTCGAAGATCAATGAATACTGTTGTATAAGTATGTCATTGCGTCCACGCAATTACTCATGGCAGTGGTTGTTTGCGTGCCTTTTGTCATCAGATACAATATAGCAGGTGAAAGACCAATTCGATTTTCTTAAAACCTCAAGCCGCTCGCATTGACATTGTGTATATTCACACTTCCTGGTTCATTTGGAGATGGTCTTTAATCACCCAAGCGTCAATGTATGAAAGGTATACGACCACGAAACAATTTGTTTTTCATTTAAGTTTCCGTTCAGCTCCATTATAATCTGCCACAATGTCCTATTTTCCACGGTATAGCACTTAGAATCATTGACCCTTAGGGCGAGAGTACGATAGCTTTGGCGCCAAAAATTGACACCGGTTTATTGTAGAGGGATCAAAAACAAGCATTTTTTACTATGGGAGGGGGAAGGGGGGGGGGGGGGGTCTATCTCCTCCCGTTTAAGAGGTGTGTATGTATGTTGGCGCTACAGTCCATGAAGAACCTGAGCCGAGCTTCTCTCTCAATCACCCATGTTGTGTGTGATTTAATTTTCCCATAGGTGAAAGGGACCTACAGTTTATTGCCGGTTCCGATCGGCGAATTTCGAGAAGCTTTTCATGACAATTTTACTACAGGGGGTTTTGTCAGAGCCCCGCTGAAGAGAAACACCGTGAAAAATACGTTCGATGACATGGCTGTGTTGGGATTCGATCCCGTGTCACCGGCGACAGAGGCCAGCACACTACCCAGAAAGTGTTAGAAAGAGACAAAAGTAGCCTATGTCACTCTCCATCCCTTCAGCTATCTCCACTTAAAAAATCACGTTAACTCGTCGCTCCGTTTTGCCGTGAAAGACGGGCAAACAGACACACACACTTTCACATTTATAATTTTAGTATAGATATATCCAACATTGTACCCGCTCCAAATCCTACAGTGACCCCAAGCAGGGGGTTGCAGAAGAGCAACATGCCCCCCCCCCCCCCCCCCCACACACACACACATACACACACTCATATTTCACTGCAATTTACTCATAAAAACCGGCCAAGTGCGAGTCGGACTCGCGCACGAAGGGTTCCGTACCATCTGTATATATTGTTACGAAATATTCAATCCACAGCAACTAAGGTTCGCACCACTGGATTGCGATAAACTACAATTGTAATTTTTATCCGAATTGAACACACACACTTTTGTTGTTTCACCACAGATCAACTATCTGTACAGCTTCACCACTTTTATTTATTATCCAAAACCGATTGAACACTTTAAACTTTATTACACAAACAAACCTTTATTGAGAGCTTTTATTTTCACACTGACTTGCCACACGCTCTTCAACACCACAAACTGAATGTCTGTCGAGGGCGAGTGTTCGCGCTTATATAGCTCTCGGTCCACCTTCTCGAATGTTCCCCGTCGGAAGTTCCCCTTCGGAAATCTCTAGAATGCTCTGACAATTAGCATTACGCCGTTGACAGTTGACATCATTCCGATCCCCGCTTCAAGAGAGCTTTCGAACTTCGACAGCCAAATTCGAACTTTACCGTCGGTTTGTGTCTCCGCAACAATATAAATATGAAGGAGACTATGTATGTTACCTCATCAAATGACAGATCTTGGTTGCAGGTAGGTTTTTTTGGATGAAAATCATGTCTGTTGTATGGGAGCCCCCCTTAAATATTCATTTTGTTCTGTTTTTAGTATTTGTCGTGGTAGCGGCAACAGAAATACATCATCTGTGAATACAGATACAGCCTGGTGACAGATGGACGGACGGACGGACAGCGAAGTCTTAGTAATAGGGTTCCGTTTTACCTTTGGGTACTGAACCCTAAAAACGGCGAGATAAGGTCGTTTCGGAATTTTATCCAAAAATAATTTCAAATATTGATATCTCGAAAACGAAGCTAGATTTCGGAAAATGTTATCCGTCATTTTCGATTCATCTTGGGTCGGTTTAGCTAAATCCATCGTCAGATCGCGGCGCAACGGAAACCGTACTCTCCCAACTTACCTCAAAGGAAAACCAACTAAATGCCAAAAAACAATACAAAAATAGTAATTTTCAATTTTCTCAAAAACTAGAAGACATAAAACCATCCGGGTTCTTGTGTTCGATTCAGAATTGATATAAGCATTGACCACAAAAATCCAATTCAGCACTTCATTTCAAAATTTTGAGATAAATTGGTCCAAACTTTTTTTTTTTTAATTTTTTTTTATCAAAATTTAGAGTTTGGATGCGAATTTTTCAAAAACTGTTGACACAAATAATTTATTTTAAATTTTGCATTAAAGAACAGGTACTTCATTGTGGGTGTTGCCGTTGTTTAGGGTAATTTTTAGGGTTCCGTGCGTCCGAAAAAAAAAAACGGAACCCTTATAGGATCCCTCGTGTTTCCTTCTGTCCGTCGCTCACAGTCAATTATCTCCGAATCTACTGGACCGATTAAGTTGAAATTCGGTACACATATCAATTCCTGTGACCCAAAGGCAGAGGTGTGACGTGAATAGATGAAATCTGTAAATGGGTGGTCATTTTTGGGGGGAAAGTGGAAAATTAAAAAAAAAAAAAATTGAAAACTGCATCGTGTAATGTATCAAATGGAAGGTCTTATTGATACGGTCTTAAATGCATTTTTTTTTTTTTTTTTTTTGTAATTTTAGAATAAATAGTTTCCAAGTTATTCAAGAAAATAGACGAAAATTGACCATTGGCACGGAACCCTTTGTGCGCGAGTCCGACTCGCACTTGCCCGCCTTTTTTTTTTAAATTGCCCCTACCTCCTAAATGGGACGAGATAGATCCCTCTACAAATGGCCGTTATCAATTTTTGGCGCCAAAGTTATCGTACTCGTGCCACCCTTAAGTGGCCCTTACACGATCAATCAGTCGACATCATGCATCGTGTCTATGTGGACTGACTCTATCCCTTACACGGCTCAATCGATTAAAGCAAATTTCTAGTGAAATTTAGTGAATATCGGTCGTGTGCGGACGTGCGATGAGTGATTCGGACAGCTGTATCACGTACGTTGTTCTGGTACTTTGTCTAAAGAAAAGATGAAGGATAGAATGGTAAGAAAGAATAGAATTTGGATGAAACAGTGGTTAAAAAAAAAAAGGAATCGGTTCACTCATGAAAATGTTTTAAGTGAATTAAGTGTTCCGCTCCCGACAGACATCACATTCCACGCTCGCGACACCACACCTGCACAACACACAATATGCTTATTTGGTCAATCCAACCCTAACACACATCAATCAGCATGATAATCGTCATGCAATATCAAAAATGTTTTGATTTTTGTCAATCGGTCACCAACAAATGTGTGTGACGCACACAGACGCATTTTCACAAACATACGTAAATATTTGATGTCATTCGATTGATCGTGTAAGGGTACCTTTAGTATTGCAAAAGATCGATCAAGTTCAAGGAGACTTATATTGCAACTAAGCTAAATATGTATGTATGTATGTATGTACGTTAAATCCAAATTCGGAATCATGCTTCGGATTTCTGGTTTGATGGAGGGCAGACGGCTTTGATTAAAATGCGTCTGGCAAATACTCACATGAGACAGCAGCTCATGCCCCATTTTCTTTATACTTAAACGCTTTAAGTAAGTAGCCCCAGTATCTACTTATAAAATAGCACATATTTACTTACAATGTATGTATGTATTATATACATACATTTGTAGCTATATCTAGTATATCTAGTTCGAAGTTATAATGATCGGCAAAAAGTAGGTACATAGGTAGGTATACATATGTTTGTATAAAGTTCATTCTGAATTCTGAAACGTGTAGAAGCCCACAGCTGCGTAGGCATTTCAAAGAGACCAAGACGGAATATTCAACTAGCGTGCGAAAACCTTCCAAACAGACAACAGATACTTTTATACTCCCCAGCTTCTTACATACGAGCGTAGAGTGCATTCTGAACACATTTGCACTTTTTCCCCTGTCGACGTTGCATGCGCGACTCCGTCCGTTCGGGAACTACAAACTTCCTGATATGTGAATGAATTCTCGGCACTTGCCAGTGAATGAATAGCTGGGAGTAGTCTGAACTATATGGGAATTAACGGAATTAGTAAGAGTTAATACATATCTAGTGAAAAAGAGAGATAAAGTAGACTAACTGGATTCTTGTCCCGCGCTTGGAATAGTAATAGCGTTCTCGAATCCAGCCGGCTGGTCGGTGATGGTGTCTCCAGCGAACCATTGCTTGCTGAGAAATGAAGCACATATGAAATCGTGTGCTTGAAATTAGCAATGAGAAGATGAATTTAAACTACGGGATAAACTCCAGAAGCAGGCAAAACGAGATGTGAATTGGTTGTAGATTCATTTGCGCATTTAAATTGGTTCGAATGGATTTGCATACATACATACATATGTACTTAGTACGTACGAATAGTCGTAGCGAAACTTCACTTTTATGTTTTTCGAATTCTTAACTACACATGGACTTACATTACATAGGTACATATGTATCTTACTTTTTTTCTTGGGATGTACACCATATGCACATACATAGGTACATAAAGAGACGACGACGTGTATTTACATAACGATCGAAGAATGATGGGTGCCAAACGGTGGCATAGGTGTTGACTACTGAACATATCTTTTATAGTTTCCTGCTAATTTGTTACCTTGCAGATTGAACAAAGTCAAACGATGGCAACTTTGTTTGAGGCATGAAACCTAAAAGCAAATTTGTTGAACTTGTGCAGTAGTAATATGCATATCCTATGCGCATTTAATAAAGGGCATGGGCTCGGACATACAGGGTAAAGTTGTTGATTGCTCTCAACCTGGCGAGATTACAGCAACGATCCCTGTTTAAATGCCCGGGTCAAGTTGACATACGGCCGCCTCGCAGCGCCCTCTGGGTAGCCTCTTCAACAATCGTTGGGAGGTGAACAAACGTATGCAGCGAAAAAAACCCCGACCAGAATGGCGGTTGTGCGGCGGGCTAACAATCCGCCCACGTAAAAAAAAGAAAAGGTATGGATGAGCAAGATGCCACGGATACTCGACGACGACAACGCACGAAAAAGGAACACGATTTGCGAGTATGCTCCTGTTATGTCAGAACCCTGTACACTCCCGGAGCTGCTCATAAACTAGAAGGAATCCTTACGCTGTACAAGGCGGATATTACTGCGGTCCAGGAAATACGCTGGATAGGAAACGGTATGATTAGGAAGAAAAATTGCGACATTTATTACAGCTGTCACAAAAGGTTGCACTTACTGGGATGCGGATTTGTCGTGGGAAAGCGGTTAAGGTCGAAGGTCATCGACTTTAAGCCTACAAGTGATCGCCTGGCTGTGATCCGCATCAGAGGCAGATTTTATAACATCAGCCTTATATGTGCACACGCCCCTACCGACGAAGCTGAAGACCCTATCAAGGAGGACTTCTATGACCTCCTGGACAACGCCTACGGAGCTTGTCCGGAGTACGATGCAAAAATCGTGCTCGGGGACTTCAACGCCAAAATCGGTAAGGAGAACACCATTGGCGGAGTGATCGGAAAGCACAGCCTCCACGATGCAACAACAGATAACGGCTACCGACTCGCTGACTTTGCGACAGCTCGTAATGCGGTGATAAGTAGCACAAGATTCCCTCGCAAGCGAATCTACACAGCAACCTGGCGATCTCCGGACGGTCGAACCGCCAACCAAATCGACCATGTGCTCATTGACGCAAGGCACTCGTCAAGCATCCTGGATGTGCGAACATTCAGAGGGGCAAATGTCGACTCTGACCACTTCCTCGTAGCAGCAAAATTCAGAGCTCGACTGTCCAATGTCGCAAGCTGTACCAGTCCACCATTAGAAGGTTCGACATTGAACGCCTGAGTACACCGGAGGTTACCAGAGTTTACAGGGAGCAACTGAGCGAAAGGCTCTTCGGTATGCCTACATCGAGCACAAATGTCAACAATATGTGGGTGCATTACCGCTCAGCAATTCAGAAAGTAGCTTGCCATGGCTTGCCATCAGAGCTCTTCAAGGCTGGCGGCGATGTTATGGTAGGGAGCACGCACCAGACCATTGGGAAGATGAAAGCATGCCCGACAACTAGAATATCAGCTCCATTTGCCTCATCCACAAAAAAGGCGATCCAACCCATTGCAAGAACTATAGAGGTATATCCCTGCTCAATGTCGCATACGAGATTCTGTCCAGCGTACTGTCTGAATGTCTAAAGCCCTTTTGCACCACATTAATCAGCAGCTACCAGTGCAGCTTCAGGGCCTACTATAGACCAAATATTCACACTTCGACAAATCGATACACACCATCTCCTTATCGATTTTAAAGCCGCATACGACAGCATTCATCGCAAAGACTTGTTTGATGCGGTACCCGAATTACTGATCCAACTGTGTCGCGGCACTCTAAAAAATACACGATGCACCGTGAAGTTCGGTTCTAGGAACCAGATTTCAGCAAGGAGATGCGCTGTCATGTGACCTCTTCAGTTTGCTTCGTCAACAGGGAAGGCACTATCTTCTACAAGTCTGTCCAGGTGCTAGGATACGCGGATGATATCGATATCACTGCGCGGTCTCAGTGTGACGTTGTAGAAGCTTTCACGGCGATTGAGGAACAGGCAAAACGAGTTGGTCTCAAAGTCAACGGGGAAAAGACAAAGTACATGCTGTCAAGCAGAAACCGAAACCGATCCGTCGCTCACCACCTGAGACAAAATATAACGATGACAGCTGTAATTTCGAGGTGGTTAAGGAGCTTGTCTACCTCGGGGCAAACGTAAACTCCACAAACGACACCACAGTGAAGATCCGGCATAGAATCGCCCAACTCCGGTTTGTCCAAACAACTTGGGTCAAAACTCCTAACTCGAAGAACCAATGTCCTGTTTTACGAAACGCTTATACTTCCAGTCTTGCTGTACGGAGCCGAAAGCTGGACGATAAGCAGGACAGCGGAGCTGATTTTGGGTTCTTTCGAAAGAAAAATTCTGCGCCGGATATTTGGTCCTGTCTGTGAGGAAGGTGAATGGAGAAGAAGACACAACCGCGAACTCTACGAGCTGTACCAAGATGTGGATGTAGTCCGGAAGGCAAGGATCCGTCGACTGCACTGGCTCGGCCACATCGAGCGCATGGACATCAACGCTCCAGCTAAGAGGGTCTTCGACTCCGAGCCTCCTGGTTCGAGAAGAAGAGGAAGACCGAACCTCCGGTATAAAGACCAAGTAATCGCGGATGTAAGACATCTTGGTCTTGACAACTGGAAGCAGCGTGCCAGGGACCGTCAAGGATGGAAGGCAGCTCTAGCTCAAGCTCAGATCCTCCATCGATCGCTGGCCTGATAAGTAAGTGAGTATGCGCATTTAATAGGTTGTTGATGTGTGATAGTTTCCTCATCTTACGGATAAAGACTTTTATCGCGTTACCCATTACCATGTCTTTTACATTCATTATTTCATGTTTCGGCGGACTTAGTGAAGTAGAAAAGACTAGGATATTTACATTTTTAACCGTAATTTCTAGTTGTTTTGTCTACATTTGATGATAAAAATGAAGAATAACTACAATTTACCAATAAAACTGTCCTCTTAGGTAGGTAGGATCGTAGCCTTCCCAGAAATGAGAAGAACACACATAGGTCAGGGAGGCCCGTTGTGCAGCTTTTTTTTTGTTGGAGGCTTCTGCTATCCGCTGGAGCACTCAGTCGCAAACACTTGTCCATTGTACTCCAAACAGACACCTTACATTACTGTATTTTCCCCGTTCTCCGGGGAAAAAATTGAAGAAGCTTCAGTGATGTAGTGCTAAGGGATTCGGCACACACCACGTCGGCTCCAAGGGTGCGCCACCGTATGCGAGCAACGGCGGGACAATCACAGAGGAAATGCTCTGTAGTGTCATCCTCCTCTTCGCCACATGCAGCACAGGTAGGCGTCTCACTGATGCCGAGCACGTAAGGGTGCTTGGCAAAAGTGTTATGGCCCGTGATAACTCCCACAAGCCTTCTGCAGTCGACCCTCTTTAAAGACAGGAGGAATGCTGCAGATTTTTTGCAGACATCAGGGCATATGCGCTTAGTCATCCTGCAACCCGGACAATCCCTCCATCTACGGTTGTGTGTATTAAATACACAATCGTTAATGTAGGGATTTACCGTGGACGCAGGTAGACCTAGAGCGGGTTCAGGTCCTGAGAAGCTCTCCTCTGAACCCATTCTAGCGAGTTTATCAGAGATCTCATTTCCTGGGATCCCAGAGTGGCCTGGAACCCATACAAGCCTTAATGAATTTAGTCTGCCGACTCTGTTCAAGAAGGACTTGAGTTCAAGCACTAATTTGGAGCTAGTAAGGGGTTACACACAGCTTTTGGTGCAGCTTGACTGTCACTACAGACGCATATGCTTTCCCCCTTCCACCTGTGCTTCACAACATAGTGCATGGCCATTAGGATTGCGTATATCTCTGATTGGAAGATAGGCGCATACTTTCCTAACGAGAAGTGCAGTCGGATGTTTTCGCGTTCAAAGAAGACTCCAGCACCGGATCCCCGCCCAGAGCTGGAGCCATCCGTGAAAATGCGAACACTATCTTTCCAGGTTCAGTATCCAGCCATAGCCAATCCTGACGCCATGGAAACTCTACTGTGAAATTACGACGCAATAGGATAACTGGCGTCAATGCGTCAGAAGGCATGTCCATGAGACAGGGGTCGCAGGACAATTCTTGCGCAAGGACACCGCTATTCCTATGCGAGTTGTGCCAAAAGCCATTTCTCTTCAGACGAGACATGGCTTTTAGAGCACACCCTCTGATAAATATATCAAGAGGTGGAAGGTTCATCTTAACATCTGGAGCAGCGCCCGGCGTGCTGGGTAAAGCCCCCGTGCAGCTGAGACAAACCGTTCCTTGTGATTGCGACGTGATTGCGTTTTAGTCTGTTCCACCAGACAACCGATGCATATGAGATTATAGGTCTTATCATTGCCGTGTAGATCCAGAGGACCTTTGCCGGCGATAAGCCCCATGTTTTGCCAAAAACTCCTTTGTATTACCAGAAAGCTGACAGCGCTTTGGTGGTTTTTGACTCAACATGTATTGACCAGAGAAGCTTACTATCTAAGATGACTCCTAGATACTTAGCCTCCTTGGATATCGGGATGGAAGTTCCCTTTAGTACCAGCTGAGTTATGTCAGTATTTTTCCTCCTTCTCGTAAAGAGAACGACATCGGTCTTAAGAGGATTGACTGACAGCCCATTTCTGGTACATCGATCACATTTAGCGCCGCCTGTGCTTTGAGACGGACAGTCGCTAAACATGAGCCGACAGAAAGAATGGCGACGTCATCCGCATAGACAGCTAGACAGCTTCTGCAGAAATCATTCGGAACTATAACTATGTAGTTTTTAAGGCAGTGTCCGGTGATGACACCTATAACTTTGTAGATGCCAGTTCGTTTTAGGGAGATTATACTCCTTCTCCGAGGGCGCCGTGGCGCAGTGGTTAGAGTGTTGGACTCTGACGCACGATGAGCGAGTTCGGATCCCGATAACACCAACGCCATCGAGTGTTTATTTCGCGGCGTTCCTCCTCGGCGGGGTACTGGCAAAAGCCTCCGAAGTATACTTGCCGTGAAAGAGCTTCTTGACTAACGTCGTTTGGAATCGGCATTAAACTGTAGGTCCCTTTCACCTATGTGAAAAATAACACACACAACATGGGTGATTGAGAGAAGCTTGGCTCTGGTCCTTCATGGGCTGTAACGCCAATACATACTCCTTCTTTTTGATTGTCCTTGAGTCCATCTACGGATCGTCTCGGCCCTGGCGAGATTAGTAAGATTAAGTTTAATGGTTGCAAGGGGTATTCCCTCACAAGCCGCGATTGATTGTAGCGTCGTTCCCTGTTTGGCGAGTGTGTCGGCTCTTTCATTCCCTGGATTGTCGCTGTGTTCTGGTAGCCAGATAAGTTGTATGTTGAACTGTTCGGCCATCTCGGTAAGAGATGACTGCGGAAATGACTACAACACCCACATTCGACGGGTTAAATTCCAATCCGACCAAAAATAAAGGCGTAAAATCCTTTAATGTCCCAAACGTAGCAAACGTTTCTGGTCCTCTGAAAAATGTAAAACCTCAACTACGTCGTCTATACCGACGCTCATCCACAATGACATTCCAGTTGTCACCCCCTTAGACAAAGCTAACCTACTTGCTGCCCATTTCGCAACCAGTTCTCAGCTCCCTGCTTGTAATTTGTCTCCACCTGTACTAGAGTGCGTCAATCCACTTCCGCACTCGTACAGTCGCAAAGATTCTTAAAGACCTCGACATACACAAATCCGCTGGTACAGATGGTATTGCTTCAATAGTTCTGAAGAGGTGTTCTTCTACGCTGGCAAAACCATTGCTTAAGCGTTTTCATCTTTCCTACTCCTCTGGGCTCTTTCCGAGTAGGTGGAAAACAGCATTTGTCTAGCCTATACCCAAAAAAGGCGAATCATCTTCGACCTCGAACTACCGACCCATTGCACTAACGTCCCTTCTTTCCAAGGTCATGGAAACGATGATAAATCGTCAGTTTATGAAATATCTCGAGTCACAGAAACTCCTCAATGACCGGCAGTACGGTTTCCGCAGCAACAGATCCACTGGTGATTTGATGGCATAACTCGCCGAAAAGTGGAATCACCAAGCAGGTGAAAGCAAAATTGTTGCACTGGATATTTCGGAAGCATTTGACAGGGTTTGGCACGAGCCCCTTTTGTCGAAAGTGCGTGCTTTTGGGATCGATGAGTCTCTTTTTCAATGGACTAGAAGCTACCTTTCGAACCGTTCAATTCAAGTTGTTTTGGACGG
This sequence comes from Eumerus sabulonum, assembly GCA_951905685.1. Classification (NCBI taxonomy): domain Eukaryota; kingdom Metazoa; phylum Arthropoda; class Insecta; order Diptera; family Syrphidae; genus Eumerus; species Eumerus sabulonum. The sequence continues at coordinate 135,033,408 of OX645060.1, read as the reverse complement.
ATTCAAGTCTGATGTTCGCTTTGTAAATGCTGGTGTTCCCCAGGGCTCCGTTTTGTCTCCGACACTCTTTCTTATTTTTATAAATGATCTCTTGTCTGTTATTTCTAACCAAATTCAATCCTTCGCTGACGACAGTACCCCCAGCTTCTCATATTCGTTCACTAGTCTACGACCCTGCACTTCGGTAGTAGACAGTGAGCGACAGCGTATGTTGAGCTCATTAAATTCCAATATCGACAGCATCATCCAATGGGGTAAAAACGATAGAATGGAATTGAATGCATCCAAAACACAATGCTGTCTCTTGTCAGTAAAGCGTATAACTAACCCGCAGCCATTATCCATGAATGGCACTTGCATCTCAGAAACCGAAAAGCTTTCCATCCTGGGTATGTGTGTTGCTCACAATCTTAGTTGGAGCGACCACATATTCGGTGTCGCCAAGAATGCTGCGAAATGCCTAGGCTTCTTATACAGATGCAAGAAATTTTTCTCACCCTTAGATCTGGCTACAATCTATAAGGCGTTCATTCGCCGCAAATTAGAGTTTAACGCTCATGTCTGGTCCGGTGCTTCCAAGACCTGATTGCATCTACTAAACAGAATACAGAAGCGCGCTATAAAACAGATAGGTGACTTCACATGGATGGTGAAGGACTAGCAAAGGCCTCGTAGGGGTAGCATCTGCCGACGGAGTAAGAGCCTCTGCAGCCGAACATCTTGCAGCTCTGCTAGTCAGGTCCTACTTTCACCTCCTCGTGGTGCCATCTGGAAATTTCCTTAAAAGGGAAATTACTGACGGAAGAGGCCGAATGGCGAGTATCCTGCGCCACCAAACAGGATGAGTGTCGGTTGGGCTATGGTCTAGCAAACCCTAACCGTAAAACCACTGATTGCTCAGAAACAAAAAAACAGCCTCGGATAATAAAACGGAACGGATCTATGTTGACGACCCTATAAGAAAACAAAAAACAAACAAAGACCATCGGTTCTGTACGTGGAATGTTAGGTCTTAAAACAGACCACGTGCGGCCGAACAACTGGCGGATGCCCTAGACCGCTATAAAGCGGACATAACCGCCATCCAGGAAATGCGATGGAATGGACCGGGTAAAAAGCGGATGAAAACTGCGATATTTACTACGGCGACTGCTATAGGGAGAGAGGACAGAAACTATTTGGATGCGGATTTGTTGTTAGAGGTGGACTAAGACATAAAGTCCTAAGTTTCCAGTATGTGAGTGATCGCCTCATAACGATCCGCATCAAGGGAAATTTCAGTAACATCAGCCTCATATGCGTCCACGCCCCCACGGAAGACAAGGATGACTCCATCAAATTTCTTTTTCCTAGACAGGAGATTTCTTTGATCTTCTAGACAGAACATATAGCAAATGCCCCAGCTATGATACCAAAATCATACTAGGAGATTTTAACGCTAAGCTGGGTAAAGAAAGCATCTTTGAGCGGGTCATCGGCCAACACAGCCTACATGACACCATATCCGATAACGGAGACAGGCTGATCGACCTTGCCACGGGGCGAAATCTTCTTGTAGCCAGTACACGATTTTACCACATCGCGATTGACGTCAGACACTCCTCCACTATTCTCGATGTTCGCACTTTCCGAGGAGCGAACATCGATTCAGACCACTATCTTGTAGTAGCCAAGATACGTCAACGCATAACACGAACACCGCGGAGTAGAGTTAAAATACCAAGATATGACGTCGGAAAGCTACTATCGCCGGAGATCGCCAGTGCCTTTGTCACGTCTCCCTTAAGCTCTCCGATACACCTCAATCCTCCATTCAGTCAGTAGAGCAACAATGGAGCCTGTGCAAACAAGTCCTGAAGAGCATAGCAACGGAAGTGCTGGGCCTTAAAGCTCCACTACGACGAAGGGAGGAACATAAGCTTCTCAAGAGAAAAAAGAAAGAGCACGAGAAGCGGGCGATTGAAAACTTGGAGAGGTACTATTGCAGGCACGACGTTCGAAGATCTTACCAGCGGATAAAACGAATGTCTCAAGGCTATAAAGCCCGTACGGAGGCCTGTAAGGATGAGAACGGACACCTAGTAGTAGAATCGCAGTCGATGCTGAGAATTTGGAAAAACCTCTTCTGCAGACTGTATAACGGCGATGACAGCCAGCATACCGCCGTCAGGCAGAATGATCCATTTTTTAACGACGAAGATCGCAGAGAATTACGTCTCCCTGACCTCGACGAAGTTGAGATTGCCATGTCGAAACTCTAGTCGAATAAAGCAGCTGGCGCAGATGGACTGTCTGCTGAGCTCTTCAAAACGGCGGAGGGTGAGCTGGTGAGGAGCATGCATCGGCTCATCTGTAAGATATGGTCAGAGGAAAGCACGCCCGAGGAATGGAGTCTCAGCATCGTATGCCCGATCCACAAGAAAGGAGACCCCTTGGACTGCGCCAACCAAAGAGGAATAAGTCTCCTTAATGTCGCATACAAGATCTTCGCTGCCGTTTTGTGTGAACGCCTGAAGCCATTCGTAAACAACCTGTGAGGTCCTTATCAGGCCAGGGAAGTTCACCATCGATCAAATCTTCACACTACGGCAGATCCTGGAGAAAACCAATGAATTAAAGACGAGCTATATAACGCCATGTTTACTTTTGACATCCCTGTTAAGCTCGTCAGACTATGCAGGATGACCCTGAAAAATGCTCGCTGCTCCATCCGAATCGGTGCAGAACTGACCGATAGCTTCGAAGCCAAAAAAGGATTTAGGCAGGGCGACGCGCTGTCGTGTGATTTCTTCAACATCATATTAGAAATGATTGCGCAAAAATCACTGGCCAATACAAGAGGTACAATGTATTTCAAATCCTCGCAACTCCTTGCATACGCCGACGATATTGACATAATAGGTAGATCACAGCGAGATGTCAATGAGGCGTTTTCGAGTATTGAGATGGAGGCGGCAAAAATAGGTTTGGCAGTTAATGAGGGCAAGACTAAATATCTGCTGTCATCGAAAAAAGGCATTTACCACCGACGTCTTGGACTGAACGTGCATATTGGCAGATACAAGTTCGAGGTAGTTAAGGACTTCATATACCTCGGCTCCGCAGTGACTTGGAACAACGACACCAGTTTCTAAATCAAGCGCAGAATTACTCTTGCCAACCGCTGCTTCTTTGGGCTCATGAGGCAACTGAGAAGTAGAGCCCTCTCTCGTACGACCAAGTTGACCTTATATAAGACCTTAATTATCCCGGTCCTGTTATACGGCGCAGAAACATGGACTTTATTTAAAGCGGATGAGGAAATCCTTGGTCGTTTCGAGAAAAGGATTCTGCGTTCGATTTTCGGTCCCATAAACACAGAGGAGGGTTGGAGGAGAAGATTCAATCACGAACTGAGTGCATGAGTCTGGTCAGGCGTCTACGGATCCAACGCCTAAGATGGCTAGACCATGTAGAGCGAATGGACACCACAGCTCCAGCCCGTAGAGTCTTTGATTCCAACCCCGAGGGACGAAAAAATAGAGGACGGCCGCACCTAAGGTGGCGCGCACAGGTGGAAAGGGACCTCAACCAACTGGGCGTGCGGCATTGGAAAAGACTAGCGAAAGATCGTGCTAGGTGGAGAGGCATGTTGGTTGAGGCCCCGAACTGTAGCGCCAATTAAGTAAGTAAGTAAGGTTTGACATATGTATGCCGTTAGTTTCTGAGAAAAAATAGATAACCAAATCTGCACGTGCAACAAGCTGTAATATTCGTTAAGGAAATGTTGTTCCCAACATTGTTCGCGTTAACAATTTTAGGAAGAGTTCTCATTTAGCATGCATACCATACGAACAATCTCTTCCTTGACGTATCCGAATTACGTAGAGTATATACGTACATACATACGTATGTCCAGAAATAGATTTAATTTAAATTCATTTGAGTATCTCGATATGACTCGGTGTTTAATGATGTGATAACGCAAAATGTGAACAGTGTCAAGTATTGAAATTGAATTTTTTTTTTCTTTTCTTGTCCCCTTTGGTTGCTCTTTCAAGCTCATTTGTCACGATCATATTGAACATGTTGGTTACATATCACATACATTTTTTGTATGAAGATTAATAACCCGACTGTCAGATACCAGGTGAGAGTTAAACACTTGAACGTACGCCAGTCGCCGGGTCTTTGTAATGATTTCACTACTTGAGAAAATCGGAGAACAACAACTGTAACAACATTTAGATTAAGCGCTAAGATATCGAACACGATCATTAGGCAATCGAATCGGAAATGGTTATTCATGCTTAAACGTTGATAGTAGTTCGAATTATGTACATAGGTACGCCGCACAGTGGTGCCAGAACGGAAAAAAATTCGATTTTCGAAAGTGCTGATTTTGATTATCTTGTTTGTGATTCTCACACTATATCTAGGAATAGCATGATTTTTTTCCTTGTTTCAAAGGTATTCCCATAAATTTAGGCCCACCGTCAGAATAATGGAAGTTTGACAAAATTTCACGCTAGTCTAAATGAGTGATATATAATTGTAAAAAGAGCACGTAATTGCTCTTCGATGATCAATTAAGCCACACATCAGTCAAACTGGGCAAAAAAAAAATTAAGCTCTGGGATCAACTATGATTACAAAAAAAGCTCCGGCTTCCTCCGAGTTGTGGAAGGTCACTTTTCAAACTTTACTTACTTACTTATCAGGCCAGCGATCCATGGAGGATCTGAGCCTGAGCTATAGCTGCCTTCCATCCTTGACGGTCCCGGGCACGCTGCTTCCAGTTGTTAAGACCAAGATATCTTACATCCGCTATTACTCTGTCTTTATACCGGAGGTTCGGTCTTCCTCTTCTTCTCGAACCAGGAGGCTCGGAGTCGAAGACCCTCTTTGCTGGAACGTTGATGTCCATGCGCTCGATGTGGCCGAGCCAGTGTAGTCGACGGATCCTTGCCTTCCGGACTACGTCCACATCTTGGTACCGCTCGTAGAGTTCGCGGTTGTGTCTTCTTCTCCATTCACCTTCCTCACAGGCAGGGCCAAATATCCGGCGCAGAATATCAGAATTTTCGAAAGAACCCAAAATCAGCTCCGCTGTCCTGCTTATCGTCCAGCTTTCGGCTCCGTACAGGAAGACTGGCAGTATGAGCGTTTTGTAAAGCATGACCTTGGTCTTTCGAGTGAGGAGTTTTGACCCCAGTTGTTTGGACAAGCCGAAGTAGCAGCAATTGCCAAGGGCGATTCTATGCCGGATCTCCACTGTGGTGTCATTTGTGAAATTTCCGATTGCCCCGAGGTAGACAAACTCCTTAACTACCTCGAAATTGTAGCTGTGAATTGTTATATTTTGTCCCAGGTGGTGAGCGACGGATTGATTTTTGCTTGTCAGCATGTACTTCGTTTTGCCCTCATTGATCTTACGACCAACTCGTTTCGACTGTTCTTCAATCGCCGTGAATGCTAGCAGCTGAATGAACTTGTAAAAGATAGAGCCTTCCCTGTTGACGCCTGCCCGTCGCACTATCTGCTCCAGCACCAGGTTTGTCGAAGTGTGAAAATTTGGTCTATAGTTGATTTGCCGGGCCGGAAGCCGCACTGGTAGCTGCCGATTAGTGCGGTGCAAAATGGTTTTAGACGTTCACACAAGACGCTGGACAGGATCTTGTATGCGACATTGAGCAGGGATATACTTCTATAGTTCTTGCAAGAGGTAGGATCGCCTTTTTTGTGGATGGGGCATATAGGCTGCAGGCGATCTGGTGCATGCTCCCTACCAGAACATCGCCGCCAGCCTTGAAGAGCTCTGATGGCAAGCCATCTGAGCCTGCGGCCTTGTTGTTCTTCAGCTTTTGAATATCTGTGCCGACTTCTTCGATGCTGGGTGGGAGGACTACTTCAGCGGCTGCTGGAAGTGCTGCTTAAATACATCCATTATTCCCTGCGGGTCGGTGACAAGATTACCCTCGCAGTTTCGAAGAGCCAGGGTGCCCTTTTTGAAGCCTCCTGCAAGGCCTTTGGCTTTCTTGTAAAAGGCTCGTATTTTATGTTTATCCCTAGACTCCTCGATATCATTGAGTTGGGAGGCTGCGAAGATTCTTTTCTTTTGTCGCAGTAGTTCTTTCTCCTCCCTTCTTCTGGCTCGGTAGTCTTCTTGCGCTGCCCTGGTTTTCCTCTGCAGCGCCTTTTGGTACGCCTCGTTGGTTGCTGCCTTTTTCTGCTCACACTCGCCATCATACCACGGGTTTCTTGTCGGGGGTGGTAGGTATCCTAAGGAGGTTTCGGCTACTTCCTGAATGGCTGAGCGGCAATGCAGCCACATATTATTGGCATTTGTGTTCGATGTAGGCATACCGTAGAGTCTTTCGCTCAGCTGCTCCCTGTAGACTCTGGCAACCTCCGGTGTGCTCAAGCGCCCAATGTCGAACCTCCTCCTGATGGGCTGGTGCAGCTTTCTGACATTGGACAGTCGAGCTCTGAATCTTGCTGCTACGAGAAAGTGGTCAGAGTCGACATTTGCCCCTCTGGATGTTCGCACATCCAGGATGTTTGACGAGTGCCTTGCGTCAATGAGCGCATTGTCGATTTGGTTGGCGGTTCGACCGTCCGAAGATCGCCATGTTGCTGTGTGGATTCGCTTGCGAGGGAATCTTGTGCTACTTATCACCGCATTACGAGCTGTCGCAAAGTCAGCGAGCGAACCTGATAAAGCGACCCATCAAAGATTTCAGAGTCTGAAAAACCACCATATAACCATGATTCAATAATAATAACAACGTCATAGTCAAGAAGACTAGACAAATTAAATAGTTTATACGTCTTCGTACGAATAGCGTTAGTTCTTTAAAATTCTTCAAAATTTCAGTAAAAACAGTTGAACTTGATGTATTATTTTACTCTGAGTCGAATAAGACCGGCCCCAGATTTCTATGTTAGTCCATTCACGAGATGGATTTTGGCCATTCGGCCCCTCTGTGCGCGGTGCTACAACGTAACGCCAGATGCCCCCACAGACTGAATGAGTAAGAATTGATCTACTTCTTTGCCGATTTCCAAGTTCGCAGTGCATTTCAATGAGCGGCATTTCAGGTCACGCACGAGCGTATGAATTTGAAACAGAAGGCATTCAGTGTTCGGCACTCGTCATTCTTTACTCGCGATAGTTAGGTAGTTGGACATGGACACGAGTGGGCTTTCATTCAACTCGAGCAGATTATTTCATTAAATTTAGATTATGGTACTACATACGAACTGGTTTCGCGGCGAACCTCACCGTATCTAAAGTGTATGACTTTCTGCCTTCCGCTGAGTATTTGCTTTGGAATGACCGGCGGCGGCGTGTCGCTTTAGAATCGGGGTCAATGATTTTTTATGACATTTTGTGCTATCTTTGCTGTCTATTTCTGAATGAAAACTCTGAAAGAGACACAATTTATTGAATAGTAGCTCAAACAATCCGCACAAAGAGAAAGTTACCGTCGTCGTCAGATCAATGGACGCAACCGACAGTCGACGACAAGCTACGACGTTAATGAAATCGACATTGGCCGTGGCCGTGATCTTGTGTCTTCGTGAACTTTGACTTATTCGAGTTAGAGTTACTAACCAGCCGTTAAACTATTCTGTTGGGTCTTGTCGATCTTTTATTATCGTGGAGGTTGTCGGCACATTCGCCCGGCATTGTGATGGCATCACGATTTTGGCCAGTCCGAGTACCTTACTTACTGCCTCATAAATATTAACTTGGCGTAGGCGCTGTTATGTCGTTTATGTACTACTAAAGTGCTCTCCTTCCTGCTTGACTATTCTAATTGTCTCTGAGCGGTATCTGGGGTTTTATATTCTGGCTGACGTGTGAGATGTAAAATGCATGTTTGTTCACAATTTGTTAACACTTGATCTCGTGGTTACGCGGATCAAGTAACTGTTTGAGTAAACAATGATTTTGATTATGGAGATTTGGTTTTTTTATCTTTCGTTCTCTGATTTTTTTCTATTCTTTGGTTTTATGAAGGAAGATTTGTTGTATTATACGTTCATTACGTATGAGCGGATGTTATTAAGGATGGTGGGTAAGTTTTTAAATTGCTGTAGAGCTTTTACGTAAGAGTCCGACGTAAAAGCTGAACTAATTCGAGGTCATTTGAATATGATTGGAAGCAGCATTTGAACAAGGTGGGTGGGTTAAATACTTACCTACTTACTTAGGTGGCGCTACAGTCCGTGGCACGGTCTTTGGCCAGCTGTTTTCAGCGCCGCACGCCCAGTTGGTTAAGGTCCCCTTTCACCTGAGTGCGCCACCGTTGATGCGGCTGTCCTCTGCCGCGCCTTCATTCCGGGATGGATTCGAAGACCCTTCGGGTCGGAGTTGAATTTTCCATTCGCTCTACATGGCCCAGCCACCTTAGGCGCTGTATCCGTAGACGTCGTACCAGGCCAATGTCGCTGTACAACCCGTACAGTTCTTCGTTATATCTTCTCCTCCATACACCGTTTGAACACACGGGACCGTAGATAGTGCGCAGAATTTTCCTCTCGAAACGACCAAGGGCTTCTTCATCCGCTTTTGTTAAGGTCCAAGCCTCTGCGCCGAGAAGGAGGACGGGATGATTAAAGTCTTATATAATGAGAGCACCGAGGCGCAGTGGGTAGTGTGTTGGCCTCTGACGCCATTGACACGGGATCGAATCCCGACACAGCCATGTCATCGAACGTGCTTTCACGGTGTTTCTCCTCAGCGGGGTTCTGACAAAACCCCCAGTAGTAAAATTGTCATGAAAAGCTTCTCGCAATTCGCCGTTCGGCACCGGCATTAAAACTGTAGGCCCCTTTCACCTATGGGGAAATGAAATCACACACAACATGGGTGATTGGGAGAAGTCCGGCTCAGGTCCTTCATGGACTGTAACGCCAACATACATACATACATAGTGTCACCATGGTTTTCCGAGAGAGGGCTCTACTTTCCAATTGCCTCTTGAGCCCAAAGAAACAGCGGTTGGCATGAGTGATTCTGCGTTTTATCTCAGCGCTGGTGTTGCTGTCGCTGGTCATCAGTGAGCCAAGCTAGACGAATTCCTTGACCACTTCATAGTTATATCCCCCCATGGTGGCGTTCCGGCCAATACGTCGGTGTTGTCCGTCTCTTTAGATGTATATGGTTTCACCCTCATTTACCTTGAGACCCATCTCAGCCGCTTCTACCTCAATGCTTACAAAGGCCTCATTGACGTCTCGCTGTGTCCGTCCAATCAGGTCAATGTCGTCGGCGTACGCAAGCAATTGAGTAGACTTGAAATAAATCGTACCTCTTGTGTTGGCCAGTGACTCTTGCACGATCTTTTCAAGCACGATGTTGAAAAAGTTGCATGACAGCGCGTCACCTTGCCTAAATCCTTTTTTAACATCAAAGGTCTCGATTTGCTCATTACCAATCTTAATGGAGCAGGGAGAATTCTCCATTGTCATCCTGCACAGTTGGATGAGTTTGGCAGGGATGTTAAAACTAGACATGGCTTTGTATAGCTCATCTCTATACACGCTGTCATATGCAGCCTTGAAATCGACGAAGAGGTGGTGAGTGTCGATTTGGTGTTCCAAATTTCCAAGATCTGCCGTAGCGTAAATATTTGGTCGATTGTGTATTTACCTGGCCTGAAACCACACTGATAAGAGCCGATCAGGTTATCCACAAACGGTTTCAGGCGTTCACACAATACGGCAGAGAAGATCTTATATGCGATGTTAAGAAGTCTTATTCCCCTATAGTTGGCGAATTTATAGGGGTTTCCTTTCTTATGGACCGGGCAAAGGATGCTGAGATTCCATTCGTCGGGCATGCTTTCCTCCGACCATACCTTGCAAATGAGATGGTGCATGCACCTTACCAGCTCATCTCCAGCCGCCTTAAGAAGCTCAGCAGACACGCCGTCTGCGGCCGTGGCTTTATTAGACTTTAGTCTTGATATCACTATCTTGACTTCGTCTAGGTCGGGTGGACTGAATTCTATTACATCGTCGTCCATTACGAATGGCTCTTTCTGCGCGACAGCGGTATCTTGACTATTGTCGCCGTTATACAGTCTGCAGAAGTGTTCTTTCCAAATCCTCAGCATCGACTGTGACTCTACTACCAGTTCTCCATTTTCATCCCTGCAAGCCGCCGCTCTGGCTTTGTAGCCATGGCATGTTTGTTTTACCTTATTGTAAAACTGACGGGCGTCATTCCTGCGGAGGCATCTCGCCATCTCCTCGATCTCACGCTTTCCGTGCGCTCTCTTCTTTCTTCTGAAAAGCGTGTGTTCCTCTCTTCTCTTCCGCTCATAGATTTCGCGAGCAGCTCTCGTTCGTCGTTGCAGCATGGCTTTATATGCCTCTTGTTTTGCTGCATTGGCTTGTTCGCATTGTTCATCGAACCAGGGGTTTCTAGGTTGTGGCGGTTTGAAACCCAGCACCTCTGAGGCAGCGTCTCTGACGGCGCTCTGGCAATGCGCCCATTCCTGCTCTATTGATTGTGCTGCTGTGGGCGGATTTTGACAGAGCTTGGAGGGGACACGATGGGCAAAGATTCTGGCAGTCTCTTGGATTGTAGCTTCCCGACGTCAAACTTACGTAGTCCTACTCGACTCATTCGTGCCTTGGCTACAACAAGCCAGGTACCCTTTTGGATGATAAGATGGGGGAATCGCGTGCTTGCTACAAGGAGGTTACGCCCCGCTAGGAAATCGAATAGCCTTAATCCGTTGTCGGATGTGGTGTTATGGAGGCTATGCTTTCCTATGATCGACTCAAATATGTCCTCTTTGTCCAGTTTTGCATTAAAATCTCCTAGGACTATTTTTGCGTCGTAGCTGGGGCATTGGGCATATGTTCTGTCTAGGAGATCGTAGAATTCTTCTTTGAGTCGATCGTCCTTTTCTTCCGTTGGGGCGTGAGCGCGTATTAAGCTAATGTTTCCAAATATAGCTTTGATGCGGATTGTTATGAGGCGTTCGCTTATATCTCGGAAGCTTAAGGCTTTTTGTCGGAATCTTCCTCGAATAACGAATCCGCACCCGAATAGGCGCTGTTTGTTCTCCTTGTAGCAGTTCCCGTAGTAGATGTCGCAGTTTTTCATTTGTCTTTTGCCTGGTCTATCCCATCGCACTTCTTGGAGTGCGGTTATATCTGCTTTATAGCAGTTGAGGGTTTGCTCGAATTGATCGCCTTCACCTGGTCTGTTAACTGACCTCACATTCCAGGTGCAGACTCTCACGTCCGTTAATCGTTTGCAGGGGTCGTCAGCTTTGTATCCGTCCGTGTCCGAGGCTTGTTATCGTTTCGAAACAAGTAGGTTTTTACATGAAACCTTAAGTTACCCTTACGTTACCCCTAAGCACAACCCCCAACCTGGAGGGCCAGGTTCTTCTTTCCCCAGGAACAAGGGGTTGGGTCGCTGCACACATTGGTTCACTACCTGCCGGATGCCAGGGTAGCCATCCAGGGGGGCCACGCGGAGGCTGTGTGTCAACGTGGATTGAGCAGTGACAGAGATCGAAGCTGGCGTTTGCTAATTACGGACAGCAAAAGTACATTTTGATCAATGCTACCAATATGCTTATGAATAAAAGTGCCCTCATTTAAATTTTCATGAAGAGACCTTCGCTATTTGCAGCAAGCCATATACGATTATGGGATAGGGTGGCAATATCAGTCTTCGTGCAGCCATTCAATATTTCAATCGCCTCATCGAAGACTCACGGTGACTGCAGTCATTGAGAGAAATAATTGACAATTCAAGTCACAAGCTGCTTCCGTATTAATTGAAATAGACGTTCCTGGGCGCAGTGGCTTTGGTAAAACCAAATGCCAACACATAGCAACGTTAGAAAATAGAACGGATGGCAATGTATAGCAGATTCTATTTTTGTCTCGAGCTGTGACTATGACTATGGCACTTCACATTGGCCCAAGTTGACTGGATCTGGCAAAATCGGCTTGCAAACCTCACGACGCCACATTAATGGATTGGCATTGATTACTGATGTCATGAAGAACAAATACGGTGGCGCAGGTTATGAATATAAGGGAATTATGGGAAATATTAAATTTTATATTTTCTTACTTTTTTTTAAGGCTTTGGCTATTCTTCTCACGAAGTTGGAATGATTACAGGTGAGAGCAAAATAACACATGTAGTGTCACATGGGACTCTCAGGCAAAATCAATTAAAGAGCTATTGAACTTGTTGCTGGAAATAAGCACGTGGATTATATGCCATTGATACTACATATTAGTTCAGTACATGTATGTATGTATGATGGCGTTACAGTCCATGAAGGACCTGAGCCGAGCTTCTCTCAATCACCCATGATGTGTGTGATTTCATTTTCCCATAGGTGAAAGGGACCTACAGTTTTAATGCCGGTTCCGAACGGCGAATTTCGAGAAGCTTTTCATGACAATTTTACTACAGGGGGTTTTGTCAGAACCCCGCTGAGGAGAAACACCGTGGAAACACGTTCGATGACATGGCTGTGTCGGGATTCGATCCTGTGTCATCGGCGTCAGAGGCCAACACACTACCCACTGCGCCACGGTGCTCTCATACATTGCATGCCGTTGTGGAAAAGAGGAAAACTAAAGCTACTACACAGACTATTCTTGTCAAGCATCCGGACATGTGTCCACCGATGATTGTAGACAGTAGTTAAAAAACTCAAAAATAAATAAATGAAAAAAAAAAAAAGTCCAGACCCCAATCCGAGCATTAAAATGGGACAAAAAAACGTAAAAGAGAAGAGAACACATAATCCATTTGCATTTAGTTTATCTTATCTAAACTTCTGTTCTTTCTCAGAACTGCTAACTAGAGCTGAGATATCGTTCAATCTCTTTCTTCGGCCAAACTCAAGCAAAACGAGCAACCATCCCAATGAACTTTCCGATAATCAGCTTTAAATCAGTGGCAATCCAGAATATCTTATAAGACTCTCATTCGCTTCGGCTTATCTGACGGGTAAATCGTTCCTTTCAACAAAATGCTCATCTCGGGAAGTGGGCAATTTGTTAAGTTTCCTGCTTTGCTGTTAACAAATGCGATAAATAAATAAATAATTGGTTGTAATGACCTTACTTAACAAACAAGCGGGTGACTAACGAAGATCAGAGAAATGAGGTTGATTGGAATCGCTTACGATGGCAGGCTAAAGGCTATCGCAATTGGATTTAGTAATGCGCCACAACTATGCGCATAATGACCAACATTTACCAAAAAAAGGAACTTGTCTCTTACCTAAGCACTATGAGCAAGGCATTTGCTTATGAGGCTGCAACGTCATAAAACTCTACTAAATGGTGACGTTACAGGGCTTACTTCATCTAGATTGTATAGCATGTTTGCTTAATAAATCAATTTTTAGGGAAAGAAAAATAGCGAGGAAGGAACTGTATGCAACTCAACTCCTCCTTCAGCGTTAGGTACTTACATATGTATGTATAATATCAACGTGTGCAGTTCACGAGGAAGTCATACCTCCGCTTATGTAAAAGCTGGCCGATCCTTGTACTTTCCCCAGAAGATTTCGATTGACTGCCTTGTCCAGAGCAGTCCACCAGACTACGACGCCATACAGGAGGATGTGCCTTATGACCGCCGTGCAGAGCCAGTGCATAATGCTTGGTTGGAGACCCCACTTCTTGCCCACCACGTTTTTGCAGCTGTGGAGGGCAAAAAAATGCCGCCGTCAGGCAGAGTAAAACCATTCACAATGGACGAAGACGAAGGAGAATCCCGTCCACCCGACCTAGACGATGTTAAGATAGCGATATCGAAACTTAAGTCTTATAAAGCTGCTGGAGCAGACGGACTCCCCGCGGAGCTGTTTAAAGCAGCTGGCGATGAGCTGGTTAGGAACACGCACCAACTCATCTGCAAGATATGGTCGGAAGAACGCATGCCCGATGAATGGAATCTCAGTAAAGTTTGCCCGGTCCATAAGAAAGGAGACCCCTATGACTGCGCCAATTACAGAGGAATAAGCCTCCTGAACATCGCTTACAAGATCCTCTCTGCCGTACTGTGTAAGTACCTGAAACCCTTCGTGGACAATCTGATAGGTTCCTACCAGTGTGGTTTCAGGCCAGGAAAATCCACGATAGACCAAATATTTGGGTACACTATGGCAGATTTTGGAGAAGACCCATGAATTCCAGGTCGACACGCACCATCTTTTCGTCGACTTTAAAGCCGCGTATGACAGTGTTTATAGAGACGAGCTATACAGAGCCATGTCATGTGTTAACATTCCTGCCAAACTCGTCAGACTGTGCAGGATGACTATGGAGAACTCTCGCTTTTCCATTAAGGTCGGAGGTGAACTAACCAACCCCTTTGATGTTAAAAAAGGTTTAAGGCTCGGTGACGCACTGCCATGTGATTTCTTCAACACTATTTTTGAAAATATCGTGCGGGACTCTGCGGTCAATACAAGAGGTACGATCTACTTCAAGTCCACACAATTGCTTGCCTACGCAGATGACATTGACGTTATTGGACGAACAAAGCGAGACGTCGATGAGGCGTTCGCAAGCATTGAAGCAGAAGCGGCGAAAGTGGGTCTAAGGGTAAATGGGGACAAGAACAAATATATGCTGTCATCCAAGAAAGACGCACAACACCGACGTCTTGGTCAGAACGTCACCTTCGGCAGCTATATTTTTGAAGTAGTCAAGGACTTCGTCTACCTTGGCTCGATAGTGACAAGCAGCAACGACACCAGCGCTGAGATAAAACGCAGAATAACTCTTGCCAATCGCTGCTTCTTCGGGCTCAAGGGGCAATTGAGTAGTAGAGCCCTCTCTTGAAAAACGTTTCCCTCTACAAGGCCTTAATGATCCCGGTCCTCCTCTACGGCGCTGAGGCTTGGACGTTATCAAAAGCGGATGAAGACGCTCTTGAACGCTTCGAGATGAAAATTCTGCGTGCAACCTTTGGTCCCGTTTGTGTAAACGGAGAATGGAGGATCCAACGTCTAAGATGGCTAGGCCATGTAGAGCGAATAGACATCAACGCTCCGGCCCGAAGAGTCTTCGACTCCAACCCCGAGGGACGACGCAGCATAGGACGACCGGATTTTTAGGTGGCGCGCACAGGTGGAAGGGGACCTCAACCAACTGGGCGTGCGGCACTGGAAGCGACTGGCCAAAGATCGGGCCGGCTGGAGAGGCTTGCAGGTGGAGGCCCTGGTTCACCCCGAACTGTAGCGCCATCAAAGAAGAAGAAGAAGAGGGCAACAGTTGCTTTCTTGACGCGGTCAAGAATGTTGGATTTCCAATTCGGCCTCTTGTCAAGGACTTCTTCTTCTTCTTTGGTGGCGTTACAGCCCATGAAGGACCCGAGCCAAGCTTCTCTCAATCACCCATATTGCGTGTGATTTTATTTTTCACACAGGTGAAAGGGACCTACAGTTTAGTGCCGATTCCAAACGGCTTTTCCAGTACCCCATCGAGGAGGCATCCCGTGAAATAAACATTCAATGGCGTTGGTGTTATCGGGATCCGAACTCGCTCATCGTGCGTCAGAGTATAGGTTAGGTTAGGTTAGATTAATGTAGTCGGCATAGGCCACACGTAGGCCGAAGTCGGCCCATTGTGATACCACATGGATCGTGTTACCCAGATCCGCTACCAGAGTACCAACCGGTGCTTCTGATGAAGCGATGGAGTTGAGCTATTTTTTGGTCTGCTAGCTGACCTAGATTATCATAGAAGGGCGCGCCGAGGTAGATCCTCCTGCGATTCGCAAAAGAGGGGCATGAGCAGAGGAGGTGATGTATTGATACCTCTTCCTCCTCGTCCGTGCACCCGCGATAGAAGTTGTTGGAGGGTAGTCCTAGTCTGGCTACCGGCAATGTTGCAGTGACCTGTAATGACACCCACCAGAGTTCTTAAGGTTGCTCTTTGGTTTAATTTAGACAAGAGTTGTCTAATTGGAGGTTGGTCGTCTCAATGGTTTGGAATTTTATCATGTACTTTACCGTACTTATTGGTGTTTCTAGATACCCGAGGGTAGGTAGGCTGAGTGTGCTAGACCCTAACTTTGCGAGTTCGTCGGCCGCGCAGTTTCCTGGAATATCCCTATGCCCGGGAACCCACAGTATTTTAATGTTGAACTGTTCAGCCATCTCATCTAGAGATAGGCGACAGTTAATGGATGTTTTTGATTTGTGGGTTACCGCTGCCAGGGACTTTATCGCAGATTGGCTGTCCGTGCAAATGATAATATCTTGGGCGGATATTACATTGATCCTGAGCCATGCAAGCGCCTCCGTTATCGCTGTTATTTCAGCCTGATACACACTGCAGTAATTTGGGAGTCTAAAGGATAAGCTGAGGTTAAGCACTGCCTACATCCAACTCCATCTTAGAGCCATCGGTATAGAGGGAGATCGAGTCCTTTGGTATGACTTTCCCTTCAGCCCATTCCTCCCTGGATGGAAAGACAACTTCGAAGTTCCTAGTAAACACGTTCTACTTATTTATTAACCGAAAGCTTTTATAAATACATTGTCATTTCAGTAGTAAGGTAATAATACCATATCTCTGTGCAAGCTGTGATAAACAAAAAACATGAATGTAAATGTTTCCTATAAAAAAGAAAATAAATATTCAAATATTCACGTTCTACGGGATGATATAGTCTGTGTCCATGGGTACTTTGAAGTGTTTTAGAATGGTTGTGTGGCCTTTTTGTGATGTGGGCCATTTTATTATCCTCATTGTCAGGACCGCGCAGGCAGCAATTTGTTTGCTTAAAAGGTGCAGTGGTGGAAGGTGTAACAGAACGTTTAGGGTCTCCGTGGGGGTTGATCTGATCGCTCCGCTTATGTATAAGCTGGCCGATCCTTGTACTTTCCCCAGAAGGTTTTGTTTGACTGTTAACAACGCCATACAGGAAGAGGGACCTTATGACCGTCGTATAGACCCAGTGCATAATGCTTGGTTGGAGACCCCACTTCTTGTCCACCACTTTTTTGCAGCTGTAGAGGGCAACGGATGCTTTCTTGACGCGGTCAAGAATGTTGGGTTTCCAACTCAGCCTCTTGTCAAGGACAAGGCCTAGATATTTGGCCTGCTCTTTGATTATTAGTTGGGTTCCACCCAGCCTCGGTGAGTTGAGGGGCGGAATTTTATATTTGTTAGTAAACAGTAGGGTAGGGCGGGGCTAGTTGGGCCACTTTCCACTTGAAGTCTTATAAATGTCAACCTATTCATAATACAACTATGAGGCTAGGATCAATGGAAAGAATGGATATATGGGTTCTTTATGAAATTCTGAAAAATTGAAAATATGTAATTACTGAATAGTAATATTGTTTCAAATGCGCCAAGTTCAAGTGGCCCATCTTGCCCCACCAACGGGGCAAGTTGGCCCAGCGCGTGGGGTAAGTTGGGCCAAGGGCTGAAAAGTGGAAAAAGTGAGTTCCATAAAGGACAAAAAGGCAGAGCTTGCAACAGAATTTTATTCAAAACATAACATTTATAGAAGTTAGAAATAATAGATTAGGAATCGTAGTCGCTGTTGCAGTTAATGCAAATAAAAACGACCCCAAGTCCAGGTGAGCACTTCGTATGAGCCCAATTTCGGCAAGTATGGCACTGTACCCACTCCTCGCCCGGCAAACTTTCAGAGAATGCTTCCATGCACATTAGACAATAACATTCCGGATCTTCTTCCTCCTCGGAACTTGATTTTTGCAACACCTTTCTCTTAATCTGTGTTTTTTTCTTTTTGTCAACTTTTGCTTTGGCCGTTTTCCTTTGCTTTTGTTCCTCTTGCAAGGCCTCCTTTTCCGGGGTGTCAGTTAAGATTGCAGCTCGTCTCTTCCTTCTTTTGGTAAGTGTTTGCTTCCTTGGCCCAGCTTTTGGAAACGGCAAAACTACTTCTGGCGAAAATGGATGAAATCCTCGAGATGTAGATGGCAAAGGGTTATTTGCTGTGTTCTCAGTAGGGTTCTCAACAACAATATCAGCTCCAATTTGCTGGGGAATAGAATCCTGAAGTTCAATTGGAACGGCTGAATCTACTAAAAATACAAGTTTTTCTTAGCATTGGGATTTCTTAAACCAATAAAGAGTACCTAGGTAACTAACTAACCTGCTTCTGGACGATCTGTCACGTATGATGGGTCGAATTCACTGGGAGTAAAAATCTCCCTGTTGTATGGAAATATCCCAGCCTTTTTAAACCCATTGATAATATTTATTGGAGTTGTAGCCAAGGGAAGAGACTCAGCTACAATTCGGGGAATGTCGTAAATTGTAATTGTCCGGCCTGGATTGCTACGTAGCCATCCGTCTTGGGCCCCGGATAGATATTTTTTAAAGGGTCCAAATACGGAAACGTCTAGGGGCTGAAGCCTATGGCTACAATGAGGTGGAAACGAGAGCATGACAATGCCGTTGGCTTTGGCTATTTCCAGCGTTTCAATTGAGAGGTGAGAGGAATGATTGTCGAGGACCAGTAATACGGGGCATTCTTGAGTTGGTTTCACATGCCGTATGAAGTGAACCATGAAAGCGAAAAATTCGTCATTTGTGGCCCAACCGCTGGCATTTGCAGTTCCAATGCAGTCTGGAGGACCTCCGTTAATGAAGTGGTCTTTATAATTTTTCCGAGGAAAAATAAACATAGCTGGGATTGCAACCCCAGAAGCTGAGACGGCTACTATTAAAGTCACGTTTGTACCACGTTCGCCTGAAGTCAGCGATCCTACATTCCTTTTGCCTTTTGCCGCAACTATTTTGCCTGGTTTGCATACGGTGGATACACCAGTCTCATCAACGTTCCATATATTTGAAGCACTGAACTTGTTTCTATCCATAGCCTCAGACAGTTTGTCAAAAAAGCTATACACGTTAGTTCTGTTGAAGGAGGTGGCCCGGCCCAGACTCGTAGCTTCCGGTTTCCTAATTGATAGTTGGTGGTTCCTTTTAAGAAACCCCGTAAGCCAATCTTTACCAGCGATCTTGTTTTCACTCCAGGTATCAGGAAAGGGTATTTCGAATTTGATTGCACATTTGTAGGCAAGCGTGCGAACATTCTTTGGCGTTAAGCCATAAAATATAGAGGATGCTTTTAGCAAATACTCCTTTAATAATATTTCCTGTTGCGCATCGAAAACTTGCCTTGGCGCAGTGTAACCCATGCGAGGATTTTCTTGGGACTCTGTTTTTTTAATGTACCTTTTTAATGTTGTTCTTGGTATTCCAAATTCAGACGCTGCTGCTCTTATCGATTTTTCTTTAGCCAAGACAGATCTCGCAGCTGTATTTAGCTGTTCTTGACAAGCAGCAGCTCTCTCAGTTTTTCGCTTGTATGTACGCATTCTACAACAAGCAATAATGAACAAAAATTACAATACAGAAAACACATGTTTTTTTTTTTTTAATTCAGGGGGGCAAGTTGGTCCACCTGGCCCAACTTACCCCACGTCTAGTGTGATGAACATATTGCGTCACAATTAAAAAAAACC
This sequence comes from Eumerus sabulonum, assembly GCA_951905685.1. Classification (NCBI taxonomy): domain Eukaryota; kingdom Metazoa; phylum Arthropoda; class Insecta; order Diptera; family Syrphidae; genus Eumerus; species Eumerus sabulonum. The sequence continues at coordinate 135,013,903 of OX645060.1, read as the reverse complement.
CCAAAGCAGTTCAATTGTTCAAACGAAATACTAAAATATAATAACATGGTTCATAGAAAAACTATACCTTAATTTAAAATTTGCACCTTTTCGCCACTAGAATAAAAAAACAATGAAATTTTTTTTTTTTACTTTTCCACTTCAAAAACAAAAAAGTGCACGTGGTTCCCGATGTGCTGATATAATGCCTTGGAGACCGGTTCCGTGGGTTGCTTAGTTTGCATATTTCATTCGTGTATGATCTTTTTCGTGTAGTAGGCTGCGGTTCTTGAGTAATTCGCGTGGCCCAACTTGCCCCGTGGCCCAACTAGCCCCGCCCTACCCTACTAGATCGGTCTTCTTAGGGTTCACCCCAAGTCCACAGTACTGCGTCCAGGTTTCTACTGCATGTAATGCACTCTGCATAAAGTCGCATAGAGTGCTGGGAAATTTTTCTGTGGCGGCAATAGCAATGTCATCTGCATAGGCGGTCACAGCGTACCCTTCCTGTTCAAGCAACAGCAGTAGCTTGTTAACCACCACGTTCCACAGGAGATGGGAGAGTACTCCACCCTGTGGTATACCTCTGCTAACCATTCTAGTTGAGACGGCACCAGCGCCACGACGTCCTTGAACATATCCACTGAGGATTATAACATCACGAAAATAAGTATGTAAGTACATATGTGCTCCTAGCGGCAAACCTTATTTTAAGTATAAATTAAGATGTCATATATTATCGGATAAGGAAATTGTTGTGGATATCCAAAACGTCTTGCCTCAGGCCTCATTTAAAAATATTTTTTTATTAGACAGGAACAGGTAACCCCATTATACGTGGGATGGGAGTCATCGACACGTTCACCACTCTGACTAGTAAGAACCATAAAGGTTGACAATTCATCAAATAATATCACCGATGGTTTGTCACCCACGTGCTTACCAGAAGATAGATTAATAATTTTTTTTCATACTCATTTCAGTCCGACGAAGCTATACATATTACATGTTACCTCGGGTTAATTTCCGATTACGGACACCATAGGTGGTTCCATACCAAATTCCATATTAGCAAAACTCCATAGTGCTTGCTTGAGACATCACACCTTTCCTTTAAAGTCGAATTTTCCCACAGATACAACCTGTCTTAGAAACGTGCGAATATGAGTGTAATTTGTTATAATGTTGCTCTTAATGACTTTTCGAAAATTATTTATTAATGTTCTTAGTGGTTAACCGGGCAATATACCTCTGTTCCAGCACCTTTCACTTGCTTTTAAAGCAGAAATGGAAAGGCATTGGTCAACTCCTGTTATATGCGACCCAATTCCAGGTGAGCGAATCTGCGAATGTGCTTTTGATTAACATTTCTTATCGATTCGACAGAAACGATTAAACTCTTTTCAAAAGACTCAAACCGGGGATGATGCTTCTGTATTTAGGATTTATTTTAATATCGCTCCCATTGTGAATTGTAAATATTTTGATTTAATATACTTAAAACGGATTATGGAAATAAACGAAATATTGATATTGAGAGGTGGACAAATGTAAAACTGTAGTTGAAGTAAGGATTACTTGCATTGTTTCATTGTAAAACTCACAACAAGTGGCGACGAGGATTTAAAATGGATCAAGTAGCGTTGGAAGCAATGCTAGACGCTCAAAAATCATGGATGGAGAAAATGTTGGAAGCCAACCGAGCAACGATGGAAAAAGTCTTACTTACTTACTTTGATGGCGCTACAGTTCGGGGTGAACCAGGGCCTCAACCAACAAGCCTCTCCAGCCGGCCCGATCTTCGGCCAGCCGCTTCCAGTGCCGCACGCCCAGTTGGTTGAGGTCCCCTTCCACCTGTGCGCGTCACCTTAAATGCGGTCGTCCTCTGCTGCGTCGTTCCTCGGGGTCGGAGTCGAAGACTCTTTGGGCCGGAGCGTTGATGTCCATTCGCTCTACATGGCCTAGCCATCTTAGACGTTGGATCCGAAGACGTCTAACCAGGCCGATGTCGCTGTTCAGCCCGTACATTTCTTGGTGTAATCTCCATTCTCCGTTTACACAAACGGGACCAAAGATTACACGCAGAATTTTCCTCTCGAAACGTCCAAGAGCCCCTTCATCCGCTTTTGATAACGTCCAAGCCTCGGCGGGATGATTAAGGTTTTGTAGACGGAAACCTTAGTTTTTCGAGATATATGCTACGCAAACTGCTACAGAGAAAATAAACAACGCTTATTCGGATGCGGATTTGTTGTTCGAGGCAGACTCAGGAAAAAGGTTTTAAGCTTCCAGTATGTAAGCGGACGCCTCATAACTATCCGCATCAAGGCCAATCTCGGCAATATAAGCTTACTATGTGTCCACGCCCCTACAGAGGAGAAAGATGACCGACATAAAGACGACTTCTATGATCTCCTATGACACCAAAATCGTTCTAGGAGATTTCAATGCGAAGCTGGGTAAGGAAGCTATCTTTGAACGGGTCATTGGAAAACACAGCCTACACAACATCACGTCAGAAAACGGACTAAGGCTAGTGGACTTTATGGCGGGACATAACCTGGTAGTAGCAAGTACACGATTCCCACACCTCAACATCCATAAGGGGACCTGGTGGTCTTTCGATCAATCGACAACCAACCAAATTGACCATATTGCGATCGACGGCAGACACTCCTCCAGCATCCTAGATGTCCGAAGCTTCGAGGAGACAACATCGACTCGGATCATTGTTGCAGCCAAGGTACGGATGCGAATTTTTCGGAACCAACGGAGTCGAGTAAGAACACCAAAATTTAACGTCGGAAAGCTGCAATCGCAGGAGACCGCCAGAACCTTCGCCGATCAAGTCTCCCTCAAGCTCTCTCAGGTCCCGATGCAATCTGCAGAAACCATAGAACAGCAATGGAGTCGTTGTCAGAAAGCCATTAGAGCGGCCGCCTCTGATATACTCGGTTTCGAGCCACCACCGTCGAGAAACCCCTGGTTTGATGATGAGTGCAGACAGGCCCATGTAGAGAAACAGAATGCGTACATGGCCACATTGCATCGACGGATGAGAGCTGCCCGCGAGCTCTATGAACAGAAAAGGAGGGAGGAGCATGCGCTTCTGAGAAGGAAAAAGAAGGAGCACGAGAAGTGCGAGATCGAGGAGATGGGGGGATGTTACGGCAGGAACGACGTTCGAAAATTTTACCAGAAAGTAAAACGAACATGCCAAGGCTATAAAGCCGGAGCAGAAGCCTGCAGGGATGAGCACGGACAGTGCTCAGTGGAGTCACAGTCGATGCTGAGATTGTGGAAGGACCACTTCTGCAGACTGCATAACGGCGATGATAGTCAAAATGCCGCCGTCAGGCAGAGCGAACCATTCACAATTGACGAAGACGAAGGAGAATCCCGCCCACCCGACCTAGACGGTGTTAAGATAGCGATATCGAAACTTAAGTCTTATAAAGCTGCTGGAGCAGACGGACTCCTCGCGAAGCTGTTTAAAGCAGCTGGCGATGAGCTGGTTAGGAACATGCACCAAACTCATCTGCAAGATATGGTCGGAAGAACGCATGCCCGATGAATGGAGTCTCAGTATCGTTTGCCCGGTCCATAAGAAAGGAGACCCCTATGACTGCGCCAATTACAGAGGGGTAAGCCTCCTGAACATCGCGTACAAGATCCTCTCTGCCGTACTGTGTAAGTACCTGAAACCGTTCGTGGACAATCTGATAGGTTCCTACCAGTGTGGTTTCAGGCCTGGAAAATCCACGACAGACCAAGTATTTACACTACGGCAGATCTTGGAGAAGACCCATGAATTCCAGGTCGACACGCACCATCTTTTCGTCGACTTTAAAGCCGCGTATGACAGTGTTTATAGAGACGAGCTATACAGAGCCATGTCATGTTTTAACATTCCTGCCAAACTCGTCAGACTGTGCAGGATGACTATGGAGAACTCTCGCTGTTCCATTAAGGTCGGAGGTGAACTAACCGACCCCTTTGATGTTAAAAAAAGTTTTAGACAGGGTGACGCACTGTCATGTGATTTCTTTAACATTATTCTTGAAAAGATCGTGCGGGACTCTGCGGCCAATTCAAGAGGTACGATCTACTTCAAGTCCACACAATTGCTTGCCTACGCAGATGACATTGACGTTATTGGACGAAAAAAGCGAGACGTCAATGAGGCGTTCACAAGCATTGAAGCAGAAGCGGCGAAAGTGGGTCTAAGGGTAAATGGGGACAAGACCAAATATATGCTGTCATCTAAGAAAGACGCACAACACCGACGTCTTGGTCAGAACGTCACCTTCGGCAGCTATATTTTTGAAGTAGTCAAGGACTACCTACCTTGGCTCGATAGTGGCAAGCAGCAACGACACCAGCGCTGAGATAAAACGCAGAATAACTCTTGCCAATCGCTGCTTCTTCGGGCTCAAGAGGCAATTTAGTAGTAGAGCCCTCTCTCGATGGAAAAAGTCATGAAGGTTAATTCATCGCCATCAACCAAATTTTCAATTCCGCAATATCGTGCTTTCGATGTGGAAACCGAGACATGGGATAGCTACTTATTTCAACTAATGCAGCACTTGACCGCCCATTCGCTAGAAGACGACAATTTACGCAAAGCACATTTTTTGTCAACTTGCGTGAATCAAATCAACGAGTTGCTGAAGAAGTTAGTACGAACAGCAGAGGTGAGTAGATACAGTTTCAAAGGCTTTTCTGCGAATCTAACCAAGCAAGGCGGATATTACTGCGATCCAGGAAATACGCTGGCTAGGAAACAGTATGATAAGGAATAAAGATTGCGAAATCTATTACAGCTGTCACAAAAGATGGAACCGGGGTACGGATTTGTCTTAGGAAAGTGGTTATGGTCGAAAATCAGATCAGATTAAACCTATAAGTGATCGCCTGGCTGTGATCCGCATCTAAGTTAGATTTTAAAACAACAGCCTCGTATGTGCACACGCCCTTACCGAAGAAGCTGAAAACCCAATCAAAGGGGACTTCTATGATCTCTTGGACAACGCCTATGGAGATGTTAAAATCGTACTCGGGGACTTCAATGCCAAAATCGTTAAGGAGAACACCTTTGGCGGAGTGATCGGAAAGCACAGCACAAAACGTTACAATCGAAAGCTACAATTTCGAGCTAGTTAAGAAGCTTGTCTATCTCGGGGTAAACGTAAACTCTACAAACGACGTCACAGTAGAGATCCGGCATAGAATCGCCTTTGGCAACCGCTGCTACTTCGGTTTGTCCAAACAACTTGAGGCACCATCTCTTAGCGAGATCTCAGAGGCGATAGGTAAATTAAAAAATAATAAGTCTCCGGGCCCGGGTGACTTTTCAGCCGAGGTGCTTAAGCACGGTGTCAGCATTATTGCACGCGCGTTACGTTCCATTATGCAGCCGGCATGGCGGACTCCAGCTTCCCTGGAGATTGGAAAGAAGGCGTAATCATTACCATCACGAAAAAGGTTGAACTCAGCCAACTAAATACGGTCTAAAAAGTAGTAGCGCTCTTCGTATTAAGAAGAATCTCGCCCACGCTGAATGCATAATTGCACAGAGAACAAAATGGTTTCCGATCAAACAGGTCTTGCTCGGACCACCTTAGGTTAGGTTAGGTGCAAGTGGTTGGCATAAGCCACACGTAGGCCGGAGTCAGCCCATTGTGATACCACATGGATCATTACTCTGATCCGCTACCTGAGAACCAGCCGGTGCTTCTGATGAAGCGATGGAGTTGAGCTATTTTTAGGTTTGCTAGCTCACTTAGATTTTCATAGAAGGACGCGCCGAGGTAGATCCTCCTACGGTTCGTAAAAGATGGGCATAAGCAGAGAAGGTGATGTATTGATTCCTCTTCCTCCTCGTCCATGCAGCCGCGGCAAAAGTCATTGGAGGGCAGCCCTAGTCTGGCGGCGTGTTTTCCAATGATGCAATAACCTGTAATGCCACTCACTAGAGTGCTCAAAGTAGCCCTTTTGGTTGCTACTAGGTCCATTGTTCGTCCTAGGTTTAACTTAGGCCAGATGTGTTTAGCGATAAGGCCGATAGTACTTTCATTCCATTGGAGGTTGGTCGCCTCTATGGTTCGAAGTTTTATCATGTGCTTTACCGTACTTATTGGTGTTTCAAGGTACCCAAGGGTAGGAAGATTGAGTGTGCTTGACCCTAACTTTGCGAGTTCGTCGGCCGCGCAGTTTCCTGGGATATCTCTATGCCCGGGGACCCACAATACTTTAATGTTGAACTGAACAGCCATCTCGTATCTCTAGACTAGGCGACAGTTTAGGGATGTCTTTGATTTACGGGTTACCGCGGCTATGGATATATGTGGATTACATTAACACCGTGCGAATAATAATGGAACTGTCAAACGAATGGAGATCGCCAACTTATCTGCTCTTAGTCGACTTTGAGCGCACTTTTGACACTGTCGTCCGGGATGACATCTGGAGATCTCTACAAAGCTGCGGCTTGCCTGATAAAATCATTGATATTATCAAGGCCCTTTACACGGACGCAATGCTTAGAGTGCACTTCAAAGGAAAACAATGCGGCAAATTTTCCCTCAACAAAGGAGTCTGGCAAGGCTGCATCTTATCACCGCTCCTGTTTATAGTAGTTCTCGACAGCATTTTAAGATACTGAAATGTAGAAGCCCCGAAGGGTTTCCAATGGAGGCCCAATCAGAAAATAGGCGACCTTGACTATGCTGACGATGTCTGCTTCATGTCGCACACATAGCGGAGAATGGTCTGCTTACGCAAGAATTATTAAAAGAAAATGAAGAAATATCCAGCACGTCGCCACCTAAGGTGAAAAAGGAAATAAAAGCCTTAAATGTGAAAGAGCACCGGGTTTTGAACTGATAACGGGTCAAATCCTCAAGCAACTCCCAAGAAAAGCAACCTTGAAGCTTACTTGCATCATCGACACTGCATTCAAACTGAAATACGTTTCTCAGTTACGGAAAGTAGCTCAAGTTATCATGATAGCCAAACCCGAAAAATCACCGCACGAAGTTCCGTCATACAGGCCAATATTCCTGCTACCAATCATGTCCAAACTATTCGAAAGGCTACTATTAAAAGACTGCTACCTATTATAGAAAGAAAACATATTATCCCCGATCATCATTTTGGCTTTCGAGTGAAACATTCAACTATTGAACAACTACACCGAGTAACAAATACTATTGAAAAAGCACTTGAAGCAAAAAAGTTTGTTCTACAGTCTTTCTCGGCATGAGGGTTTGATCTACAAGCTAAAACAGATACTACCTTTTGCACATGCTGAAATTCTTAGGTCTTATATTACGGACAGATACTTTCGCATAAAAGAAAAGGACACATATTCGGAGTTTAAGGAAATCAAAGCGGGTGTACCCCAAGGGAGTATTCTTGGGCCACTAATCTATCTTCTGTATTCTCACGATATTCCAACGCTAGAATGCAACATGATGGCTACATTCGCTGATGACACGGTTTTACTGGCAGTTGCGGAAAGCATTGTGGACTCAACCTGTTGCGACAGATCTGGCAACGCCTCTGCCATAATTGACAGATGCCACAAAACGTCAAAGGCTGACGTTTAAAGCTGCGCGCTTTGACTGGCTTGTTCACCGGCGTCTTTGAGTTGAATAGGAGAAAACACACGAATTTTTAAATACCAATAAATTTAACCCGTATACAATTTGTTTCATTCTAAAACTTCTACACTCTCCTACAAAATTTTAAAAATTCGTTTTACTTAAGCGTACAAAATGCCGCCCAAAGTCCGCAGGACTATTGAAGTGGTGAACGAGAAGAAATCCTATAGCTGCTTATCGTGCAACCAAGAGGATAACTCGCGCATGGTACGTTGCGATAATTGCGAAGGTTGGTTTCATTTTGCATGTGTAGGAGTCACTTCGTCCGTGGCTCACCGAGACTGGCAATGCAGTTCATGTTCCGAGCCATTACCAACCACGCTAATGAAATCCCAGCGAATATCCAGCGTTCAAATAACCCCTGCTCTCAAGACCGATGAAGTGCGCAGAGAAATTACCACACCAGAAGTCTCTGAAAGAACCGAATTGCCAACGGAGCGATGTAAATCGTTTAACGACGAGCGTAGTCACCAAACACGTTCAGCCCACACCACGGCTATTGAATGTTCTCGGGTACGCTCCACTTCTACGGGAAATCGCTCCGTCCTTCTCATTAACACAGCTTCCAATGCTGCAGACACGAATGAATGTTGTCCAATTACAACAGGTGCTATGTTTAAGGGCGCCACCAAATCAGTATGTTCCCAGAGTTCAAAGCCATCTTCAACACGTGTCCAACGACTGCACGCTGAAATGCAGTTGATACGTGAGCAGCAGTCAATTCTTTGTCAACGAGAAACCATCATGCAGCAAAGAGAACACCTGTTATCGAAACAAAGGGATCTGCTGGTGCAATTAGAGGTCGAAGATAGTTCGGAATCCGAGGGCGACTATACCAGCCGTGACCAAGTCGAAAATTGGCTCCGAGAGACTCGCAAAGAAACGGACATATCCGTTGCTCCACCAAGAGCCGAAAGTACCGCCGTTCCACAAACAGCCACAGAAGCACAGCATTCCTTTCAGCATGATCCACTTTTGGGACAGATCCTGCAGAAACTCACTGCTTTGGAGCTGCAGTATGCAACTAAGACAGAAAATATGTCGATACCAACTTGGTTGCCAGGTATTCTTCCCATAAACACTGCGTGCGTGGCAAATGATAGAGGGGCCACCTCCATTGTGAACTTTGATGAAAATGTAAATCGTCGCGTTAGTCGTGATCAGCTGGCAGCACGCAGTGGAATCTGCAAAGATTTACCCAAGTTTACCGGCAATCCTGAAGAGTGGCCATTGTTCATTGCTAGCTATGAGCAAACTACGGGACTCTGTGGATTTTCTGACTATGAAAATCTGATTCGTTTACGACAAGCACTGGAAGGCCCAGCTAGAAATGCCGTACGGAACCTATTGTTACATGCCTCTTGCGTACCCCAGATATTATCGACGTTGCGTATGAAATTTGGACGACCAGAACTGATAATAGATATATTGCTGACTCGAATCCGAGATATGCCACCGCCCAAAGAAAGCCGGCCGGAAACTATCGTTGATTTTGCCATAGAGGTGCAAAATATATGCGCTACGATGAAGGCATCTGGCCTTTTAAACTACTTAAATAATCCCGAACTGGAACAAGAACTGGTCTGTAAGCTCCCCGGCCTCTTAGGCCCCTTCTGGGGGATGCATAAAGCAACACTATCATCATCCACGCTCGAAGATTTCAGCAATTGGTTGCTTCAACTTGCTCATGGTGCCGATAACGTTATAATTCCTAGCACATCAGCTAAAATACGCCGACGAGGAATGCTTAACATCCATACCGACACCCATAAAGATGTCGCCAAAGAAGGCTGCATCATTTGTCAAGGTAACTGCACTGATATAACTAAATGCAACGTCTTTTCTAACTTGACCAGATCTCAAAAATGGAGAAAGGTGAGGGACAACCAACTTTGTCGTCGATGTCTAAATGCACACTTGCCAACAGAGTGCCCTTCAACAGCGATATGCGGGGTTGATGAGTGTCGCTTTATTCACCACCCTCTTCTACACAAAAAGGCACCAGTTGCTGTTGACTCGTATGCAAAGATGGAGTGCAATACTCACTCCCACAAACAAAATCAAACCTTGTTTCGGGTCCTTCCCATTACTTTATATGGAAACGGTGTGCAGCTATCAACCTTTGCCTTCTTCGACGACGGATCGTCTCTCACTTTGGCCGATGAGAATTTAATACATGCGCTTAATCTGAAGGGGATTCCGGAGCCGCTTTGCCTTAAATGGACAGCAAACACTCATCGCTTCGAAGACGATTCGCACCTCGTTGACTTAGAGATATCTGAACCTGGCGGTGGGCGCCGATTTCCTCTTAAGAACGTCCGCACGGTAAAGGAGCTGGGTCTCCCGTCGCAGACTCTCGACGCACAGAAGCTACAAATTCGATACAAGCATCTGCGAGGGCTACCCCTGACCTCTTATTTCAATGCCGTCCCAAAGTTGCTAATTGGGCTAAATAACAGCAAGCTTGGACTGAGTTCACGATCGAGGGTAGGTTCTGAATTCGAACCGATAGCCGAGAAAACTCCCTTGGGATGGACCGTAAAAGGTCAGCCTACTACGGAAGACGAAGCAAGCCATCACGTCTTTCATATGTGCGACTGTGAGATTCAAGCAAATGCAGAACTACTTGAGGTGGTAAAGAATTACTTTTGCCTCGACAACCTGGGTATAAAGCCGAATGGAGGAGAACTAATGCCTACGGATACTCAACAAGCCATCCAACAACTACAGAAATGTACACGCAGGACGGGCAATGGTTATGAAACTACATTGTTGTGGAAAAGCAAAGACATACCTCTACCAGATAGCGCTCCTATGGCCAAAAAAAGAGCTCACTGCCTATATGCTAAGATGCAGAGAGATCCCGTTTTAGGTCGGGTTCTACAATCTAAACTAGATGACTACATTGCCAAAGGATACGCCAGGAAATTGAGTCCGAACGAAATCGATGTTAATAGATGCTGGTACTTGCCATTGTTTTCTGTAAGCAATCCTAACAAGCCCGGAAAGCTTCGGCTAGTGTGGGACGGTGCTGCCAAAGTAGACGGTATCTCCCTAAATAGTTTGCTTTTAAAAGGCCCGGATTTGCTCACGTCGTTGGTTTCAACCATTCGCAAGTTTCGACAAAGGAAAGTAGCAATTGGAGGAGACATTGCCGAAATGTATCACCAGGTAAAGATTCGCCAAGAAGATCAGGACTACCAGCGCTTTTTCTGGATCGAACCAGACTCCGTGGAACCAGTGGCATATGTTATGATGGTGATGACCTTCGGCGCTTCCTGTTCACCCAGCTGCGCTCAATATGTCAAAAACAAAAATGCTGAGGAATTTCGGGATCAGTATCCCAGAGCTGCAAGATGCATTTTGGAAAACCACTATGTCGATGATATGTTAGACAGTGTCGACACGGAAGAGGAAGCTATTAAGCTAGCGCTGGACGTTCATCTTATTCACTCCAAAGGAGGCTTTCAAATGCGTAACTGGGTTTCGAATTCCAGGGCGGTATTAGAGGCGCTACACACTAAGGCTGGGAACACAGATATCAATTTGAATGTGGAACCTGAAATCACAACAGAAAAGGTTTTAGGTATGTGGTGGTCTACCCATGATGACTGTTTTGTATTTAAACTATCGAAGCGCTACGAAAACGAGGATGTGCTGCTGGGAAAACGGCGACCCACAAAAAGAGAAGTGTTAAGCCTAATAATGACGATATACGACCCACTAGGTATTTTGGCCTTTTACGTTATGTATGCTAAAATTATATTTTCAAGGTATATGGCGCTCTGGTTGCGGATGGGACGAACAAATACATGAGGAACAATACGTCAAATGGCTGTGCTGGATTCGACTTATGCCGGAAGTAACGAGGATGAGAATACCAAGATGTTACGTGAAGGCAAGCTTTGTAACTTTCCCTGCAATGGAAATCCATACATTTGTGGATGCTAGCGAAGGGGGATGTGCGGCTGTATCCTACTTAAGATGTTCTGACGGTAATCTCGTGGACTGCGTTTTGCTAGGTTGCAAGACTAAAGTAGCCCCCCTAAAGATGATGTCAATACCCCGGCTGGAGCTGCAAGCCGCTGTAATGGGAGCCCGATTGACAAATGACATTATAACTACCCACTCCGTTGAATTTTCAAGCGTTACATTTTGGTCTGACTCTCGCACAGTACTTGCATGGATACGATCCGATCATAGACGCTACCGACAATTTGTAGCCTTCCGCGTGAGTGAGATACTTGAGCTGACAGAAGTCTCTAATTGGCGGTGGATTCCCACCGCGGAAAATGTAGCCGATGAGGCTACAAAATGGCAGCGAATTCCTGATTGTTCGAACAATAGCAGATGGCTGAACGGACCAGAGTTCCTGAAATCGGATCCGAGCACCTGGCCGGATGAACGAATCATAAGATCTGCTGACGAAGAATTACGACCTCAATTTGTCGGACATCATGCTAATCCAATCTTCAAATCTTTTATATCAATAGGACATGAGCGATTTTCGTCATGGCGACGACTTCTTCACGTAATGTCCGCAGTAATTTTTTGTGGACGAAAGTGGAGAGACAAGATCCGTAAGCGCTCGTCGAAATACAGTTCACCATCTCAAGAAGACATCTTACTTGCTGAAGTATTTCTGTTGAGGGAAGTGCAGGCCAGGTCGTTCATGGAAGAAATGATAAGCCTTTCGGCAGGAAAACCAGTAAAGAAGACGAGTTGTATCTATAAGCTTTCTCCCTACCTTGACGAAAATAATTTGCTACGCCTTGGCGGGAGAGTTGCTCTCAGTAACGGAGAAAACCCAATCATACTGCCTAAAAATGAATATGTAACTAAACTGATTGTCTCTGATTACCATTACAGATACCATCATGCTAACCACGAAACGGTAGTCAACGAGATTCGGCAAAAGTTCTGGATTACAAGACTTAGAGCTGTCCTGAAAGGAGTACGCCGCACTTGTCAAACCTGTTTAAATTTTCTAACTCGACCACAACCGCCACAGATGAGTCCTTTACCTGCGGCGCGTGTAGCATCATTTTGTCGGCCATTTAGCTACGTTGGTGTCGACTATTTTGGACCTATATCTGTATCTGTTCGCCGTAGTAGTGAAAAACGGTATGGGGTACTCCTGACATGCCTAACAACAAGAGCGATACACATCGAAATTGCATATTCGCTATCCACAGACTCCTGCATCATGGCCATCCGCAATTTTATTGCTCGCCGAGGATCTCCAATAGAATTTTGGAGTGACAACGGCACTAATTTTAAGGGCGCAGAACGTGAGCTGCGGGAAGCTTTCAGTACGATCGATCGAAACGAGATGGTACGAGCCTTTACGAGCTCCTCCATGAAGTGGAAATTTATACCGCCAGCTTCACCCCACATGGGTGGGGCATGGGAACGACTTGTAAGGTCTGTTAAAGAGGTCCTTAATAGGATATTGCCGTCGCATAATCTCCCGGATGAAATTCTGCGTGCTACGTTGATGGAGATAGAAATGATCGTGAATTCGAGGCCACTTACATATATTCCCCTCAGTCATGAGGAAGAAGAAGCCTTAACACCGAATCACTTTTTGTTGGGCAGCTCTAGTGGGTCGAAACCACTTACAGAATATTCAAGTGAAGGAATACAACTGAGACGAATCTGGAAAGCCGCACAGCAGCTTTCTAACGCATTTTGGAAAAGGTGGGTGCGGGAATACCTCCCACTAATTACTCGGCGTAGCAAATGGTTCGACGAGGTGAAGCCAATCGAAGTCGATGATATAGTCTACGTAGTCGATCCCAACCACCCCAGGAACGTTTGGCCAAAGGGAAGAATAATGGCAGTTCGAAAGGGCCTGGACGGACGGGTGAGAAGTGCACTAGTAAAAACAATCAATGGATTATATGAAAGACCTGCAGCGAAATTAGCTGTTCTCGATATCTGTCGGTTAAAGGACAAGGTAGATCCTGTTGAGGACATACCGGGGGGGAGTGTTGCGACAGATCTGGCAACGCCTCTGCCATAATTGACAGATGCCACAAAACGTCACAGGCTGACGTTTAAAGCTGCGCGCTTTGACTGGCTTGTTCACCGGCGTCTTTGAGTTGAATAGGAGAAAACACACGAATTTTTAAATACCAATAAATTTAACCCGTATACAATTTGTTTCATTCTAAAACTTCTACACTCTCCTACACAACCCATAAACTTCACGAGGCGATCTTGCACATTCAGAATTGGACAAAATAATGGAGAATACGATTTAACGAATCTAAATCTGTACACGTCCATTTCTAATCGACGGAGACCGCAGAGAATTCTGTCCCCCTAACCTCGACGAAGTTAAGATTGCCATATCGAAGCTCAAGTCGAATAAAGCTGCTGGCGCAGACGGACTGTCTGCTGTGCTCTTCAAGGCAGCTGGGGATGACCTGGTTGGGAGCATGCACCAGCTCATCCGTAAGATATGGTTAGAGGAAAGCATGCCCGAGGAATGGAGTCTCAGCATCGTATGCCCGATCTACAAGAAAGGAGACCCCTCTGATTGCGCCAACTATAGAGGAATAAGTCTCCTTAACACCGCCTACAAAATCTTCTCTGCCGTTTTGTGTGAACGCCTGAAGCCTTTTGTGAATAAGCTGATAGGTCCTTATCAGTGCGGATTCAGGCCAGGGAAGTGTACCATCGACCAAATCTTCACACTACGGCAGATCCTGGAAAAAACCAATAAATTTCAAGTCGACACTCACCACCTATTTGTCGACTTCAAAGCCACCTACGACAGCGTAATTAGAGACGAGCTATACAACGCTATGTCTAACTTTGGCATACCTGTTAAACTCATCAGACTATGCAGCATGACTTTGGAGAATTTTCGCTGCTCCATACGAATCGGTGAACACCTTACCGATAGTTTTGATGTCAAAAAAGGATTTAGGCAAGGCGATGCGCTGTCGTCTGATTTGTCCAACATCATATTGGAAATGATTATGCAGAAATGACTGGCCAATACAAGAGGCACAATCTATATCAAATCCTCGCAACTCCTTGCATACGCCGACGATATTGACATAATAGGTAGATCATAGCGAGATGTCAATGATGCGTTTACGGGTATTGAGATGGAGGCGGCGAAAATTGGTTTGACGGTAAACGAGGGCAAAACTAAATATATGCTGTCATCAAAAAAGGACGCTCACCACCGAAGTCTTGGCCAGAACGTTTGTATAGGCAGATATAAGTTCGAGGTAGTTAAGGACTTCGTCTACCTTGGCTCCGCAGTGACCTGGAACAACGACATCAATTCCGAAATCAAACGCAGAATCACTCTTGCCAACCGTTGTTTTTTTTGGCTCAGGAAGCAACTGAGTAACAGAGCCCTCTCCCGAACGACAAAGTTGACTCTATATAAGACCCTTATCATCCCGGTTCTGTTGTACGGCGCAGAAGCATGGGCACTATCAAAAGCGGATGAGGAGGCCCTTGGTCGGTTCGAGAGAAAGATTTTGCGCGTGATTTTTGGGCCTATAAACGCAGACGGGGGATGGAGGAGAAGATTCAACCACGAACTTTACGGGCTGTACAGCGACATGGGCCTACTCAGGCGTCTACGGATTCAACGCTTAAGATGGCTGGGCCATGTAGAGCGAATGGACACCACAGCTCCAGCCCGGAGAGTCTTCGAATCCAACCCCGAGGGACGAAGAAGCAGAGGACGGCCGCACTTAAGATGGCGCGCACAGGTGGAAGGGGACCTCAGCCAACTGGGTGTGCGCCAATGGAAAAGGCTAGCGAAAGATCGTGCTAGATGGAGGGGCATGTTGGTTGAGGCCCAGGTTCACCCCGAACTGTAGCGCCCACTAAGAAGAAGAAGAAGAAGAAATCTGTACACGTTGATTTCACAAACAGAAAAATAAAGTACTTGCCAGTATTCATTAACAATCAAGCCATACCGTACGCAAATTATGCAAAGTATCTTGGTATGACCCTGGATGTAAAATTCCGTTGGAAAGCTCATGTCAGGAAAAACCGAGAGGAGATGGATATTCGCTATAAAAAAATGTACTGGATTATGGGCAGACAATCTTGCCTATCCACATACAACAAAGTTCTACTCTACAAACAAGTCATAAAACCCATATGGACTTATGGTGACTTATGGGTTGCACCAAAAAAAGCAACATTCAAATAATACAACGATTCCAAAACAAGGTGCTGATAAACATTGTAAACGCACCTTACTACATCGGGAACGACGATCTTCACAGACACCTCGACCTGAAATCTGTACAGTATGAAATAGGCAAATTCGCTAAGAAGCATCAGGAATGACATCATGGCCACATGAACTCTGAAACTACCCCGCTCTTGGACCAAACAAATCCATTTAGGCGATTAAAAGGACCTATGTAATTGTGTATTGGAAACCAGCATATGTGCTTAATAGAGGGCATGGGCTCGGACATACAGGGTAAAGTTGTTGATCGCTCTCAACCTTATCGAGATGCCAGCAACGATCCCTGTTTAAATGCCCGGGTCAAGTTGACATACGGCCTCCTCGCGGCGCCCTCTGGATAGCCTCTTCAACAACCGTTGGGAGGTGAACAAACGTATGCAGCGAAAAAAACCCCGACCAGAATGGCGGTTGTGCGGCGGGCTAACAATCCGCCCACGTAAAAAAAAGAAAAGTTATGAATGAGCAAGATGCCTCGGAACACGATTTGCGAGTATGCTCCTGTTATGTCAGAACCCTGTACACTCCCGGAGCTGCTCATAAACTCCTCACGCTTTACAAGGCGGATATTACTGCGGTCCAGGAAATACGCTGGATAGGAAACGGTATGATTAGGAAGAAAAATTGCGACATTTATTACAGCTGTCACAAAAGGTTGCACTTACTGGGATGCGGATTTGTCGTGGGAAAGCGGTTAAGCTCGAAGGTCATCGACTTTAAACCTATAAGTGATCGCCTGGCTGTGATCCGCATCAGAGGCAGATTTTATAACATCAGCCTTATATGTGCACACGCCCCTACCGGCTGCAGGAAATAACTCCCCAATGAAATAACCCCCCAAACACGAGAATGAAATAACCCCCCAACATTTGTATGGAGTGGGTTGTTTTTTCATATGAAATAAGCCCCCAAAATTTGGGGATTTGTTTCATGGGTTTTTGGGGACTTATTTCGTACTTAAAATTGGGGGATTTTTTGGGACCCCCCAAATTCAACTATGAAATAAGTCCTCAAAGTCAATTGTCAGGAATTCAAAAAAATTAACAATTAGCAAGGCCAGTTTTGGATAGCAAACTCTGAAATATATATGGGGGGGGCATGCTGTCCCCCCTGCAACCCCCCTGCTTGGCATAACTGTTGGCTTTGGGATATGTCCGAAGTTGGGTATCCGCGAAGATTTTTTAAATCCATACAAAACATGGATATAAAAAGAACCTTGCCCCCCCCCCCCCCCCTCTTATCTTATTTCATACATTTTTGGGGACTTATTTCATCTTCGGTTTGGGGGTTAACTTCACAGTGAAATTAACACCCAATTTTGGGGCGTTGTTTCATTTTCCATTTGGGGGGTTATTTCATTTGGGAGTTATTTCCTGCAGCCGCCCCTACCGACGTGGCTGAAGAACCTTCTTCTAAGTCCTCCTGGACAACGCCTACGGAGCTTGTCCGGAGTACGATATAAAAATCGTGCTCGGGGACTTCAACGCCAAAACCGGTAAGGAGAACACCCTTGACGGAGTGATCGGAAAGCACAGCCTCCACGATGCAACAACAGATATCGGCTTCCGACTCAATGACTTTGCGACAGCTCGTAATGGGGTGATAAGTAGCACAAGATTCCCTCGCAAGCGAATCCACACAGCAACCTGGCGATCTTCGGACGGTCGAACCGCCAACCAAATCGACGATGTGCTCATTGACGCAAGGCACTCGTCAAACATCCTGGATGTGCGAACATTCAGAGGGGCAAATGTCGACTCTGACCACTTTCTCGTAGCAGCAAGATTCAGAGCTCGACTGTCCAATGTCAGAAAGCTGCACCAGCCCAGCAGGAGGAGGTTCGACATTGGGCGCTTGAGCACACCGGAGGTTGCCAGAGTCTACAGGGAGCAGCTGAGCGAAAGACTCTACGGTATGCCTACGTCGAACACAAATGCCAATAATATGTGGCTGCATTGCCGCTCAGCCATTCAGGAAGTAGCCGAAACCTCCTAAGGATACCTACCACCCCCGACAAGAAACCCGTGGTATGATGGCGAGTGTGAGCAGAAAAAGGCAGCAACCGACGAGGCGTACCAAAAGGCGCTGCAGAGGAAAACCAGGGCAGCGCAAGATGACTACCGAGCCAGAAGAAGGGAGGAGAAAGAACTACTGCGACAAAAGAAAAGAATCTTCGCAGCCTCCCAACTCAATGATATCGAGGAGTCTAGGGATAAACATAAAATACGATCCTTTTACAAGAAAGCCAAAGGCCTTGCAGGAGGCTTCAAAAAGGGCACCCTGGCTCTTCGAAACTGCGAGGGTAATCTTGTCACCGACCCGCAGGGAATAATGCACTTCCAGCAGCTACTTAACGAGCATGACCAAGAGAGAGTGGTAGGGACCGAGGAAATCCCAACTCCAGCCGCTGAAGTAGTCCTCCCACCCAGCATCGAAGAAGTCGGCACAGCTATTCAAAAGCTGAAGAACAACAAGGCCGCAGGCTCAGATGGCTTGCCATCAGAGCTCTTTAAGGCTGGCGGCGATGTTCTGGTAGGGAGCATGCACCAGATCGTCTGCAGAATTTGGGAAGATGAAAGCATGCCCGACGACTGGAATACCAGCTCTATATGCCCCATCCACAAAAAAGGCGATCTCACCTCTTGCAAGAACTTTAGAGGTATATCCCTGCTTAATGTCGCATACAAGATCCTGTCCAGCGTATTTTGTGAACGCCTAAAACCATTTTGCACCGCACTAATCGGCAGCTACCGGTGCGGCTTCCGGCCCGACAAATCAACTATAGACCAAATGTTCACACTTCGACAAATCCTGGAAAAGACCAACGAGTTTCGAATCGATACACACCATCTTTTCATCGATTTCAAAACCGCATACGACAGCATTCATCGTGAAGAACTGTTTGGTGCGATGGCCGTATTCGGGATCCCGGGAAAACTGATCCAGTTGTGTGGCGCCACGCTAAAAAACACGCAATACACCGTGCAATTCGATTCTAGGACCTCGGAACCATTCGAAACATGCACCGGATTTCGGCAAGGAGATGCGTTGTCATGTGACTTCTTCAACCTGGTGCTGGAGCAGATAGTGCGACGGGCAGGCGTCAACAGGGAAGGCACTATCTTTTACAAGTCCATCCAGCTGCTAGGATACGCGGATGATATCGACATCATCGCGTGTTCTCGCCATGGCATTGTGGAAGTATTCACGGCGATTGAAGAACAGGCGAAACGAGTTGCTCTTAAGATCAATGAGGACAAAGCGAAATACATGCTGACAAGCAAAAACCAAGCCGTCGCTCACCACCTGGGACAAAACATATCAATTGACAGCTACAATTTCGAGGTAGTTAAGGAGCTTGTCTACCTCGGGGCAATCGTAAATTCCACAAATGACACCACAGTGGAGATCCGGCATAGAATCGCCCTTGGCAACCGCTGCTACTTCGGCTTGTCCAAACAACTGGGGTTAAAACTCCTCACTCGAAAGACCTGGCTGGCCTGATAAGTAAGTAAGTAAGTATATGTGCCTAATACTGTGATATTAAACTTTTGTTATTTTTAAATCTAAAATAAGACGAAATTGCTTAATAGTCATAAGACTAAATTGTAATATGTATCAGTAAAAAAACAAAAAAAGTGTCGCACACATTGGCGGGTGTTACTACAGATCTTCCCAACGAAGGTCATGAGATTACAACCAACAAATACTTCTCCTCTCGAACTCGCTACAGATGAAAGCACTATCATCAACGAAGACGTAGACGAATTCTGCTACCTTGGAAGCCAAATCACAAAAGACAGCGGTGTTGCGTCAGATGTGGTGGCACGCATTTGCAGGGCACGCAGTGCGCTTCACAAACTAAATCGCATATGGCGTTCCCGCATCCTGACATTGAGATCTAAATTAAAAATGTTCAACACCAGCGTAAAACCAGTCCTGCTATATGGATCTGAGATCTGGCTTGTCTTTGACCGCATATCCTGGCGCCTCCAAACGCTTGTCAACAAAGGTCAAAGGATTATTTGCTGAATCTTCATTATAGGAACAGTCTCAAAAGATGACCTACGGCGCAGAGGATGCCCACGACAAACTTGGATGCGCACAATGTTCCAGGAGAGCTTTTCCACCGCGCCCTAGAATGAAATAAGACACATAGCTGCTGACAGAAATCGCTGAAAGGCTTATGTTTCCGCCATATGCTCCGCCTAAGAGCGATAATCATGTACATAAAATACGCGGTTAAAATGTACAACCTTCTTCTTCTTTGGTGGCGTTACAGCCCATGAAGGACCAGAGCCAAGCTTCCCTTCAATCACCCATGTTGTGTGTGATTCTATTTTTCACACAGGTGAAAAGGACCTACAGTTTAATGCCAATTCCGAACGGCGTGAGTCGAGAAGCTTTTTCTAGGCAAATTATACTACGGGGGATTTTGCCAGTACCCCGCTGAGGAGGGACGCCGCGAAATAAACATTCGATGGCGTTGGTGTTATCCTGATCCGAACTCGCTCATCGTGTGTCAGAGTTCAACACACTAACTATTGCGCCACGGCGCTCTGTACAACCTATCAAGGTATAAAATAATAATAATAAACAGCTCCTCACTCGAGGAACCAAAGTCATGTTTTACGAAACAGTTATACTGCCAGTCTTGCTGTACGGAGCCGAAAGCAGCTCCGAAAGATGTTGGAAGCTGATTTTGGGTTCTTTCGAAAGAAAAATTCTGCGCCGGATGTTTGGATATTTGGCAAAGTTCCGTCGAAGGTAACTATAGCTCAGGCTCAGATCCTCCAATGGACCATTTGAAGCGACTTACGTTCTCCGATTGGGCTCTGGAGAAGGTGCGCCAAGATGATGAATTTCATCACAAAATCATCTTCAGTGACGAAGCTCATTGTTGGTTCGATGGGTACGTCAATAAGCAAAATATGCGTTATTGGTCGGGTGCAAATCCACATGCACTTCATGAATCACCACTTCTTCCACAAACATTAACTGTTTGGTACGGTTAGCATGCCCTATTTTTTCGTTGACGATAACGATCGTCACGTTACTGTGAATGGCCAGCGTTATCGCGCGATGGTTACCTATTATTTTTGGCCCGAATTGGAAGATATGGACTTGGACGACATGTGGTTTCAACATGAGGGTGCCACAAGCCCATGTTTGCCGATGACTCGTTCGGAGATGCTTTCCTTACCCAGCTTAGCATTGAAGTCTCCTATTACAATTTTGCTGGCATAGCTGGGACATTGAGCATACGTTCTGCCTAGGAGATCGTAGAACTCATCTTTGGCGGAGTCATCCTTGTCTTCCGTTGGGGGCATGGACGTAGATCAGGCTGATGTTAAAAAATGTAGCCATGATACGGATTGTTATGAGGCGTTCGCTCATATACGCCGAAAGCTTAGGACTTTTTGCCTTTGTCCACCTCGAACAACAAATCGGCATCCGAACCATCGCTGTCCTCTCTCCCTACAGCAGTCGCCGTTGTAAATATCGTAGTTTTTCATCCGCTTTATACCCGGTCCATTCCATCGCATTTCCTGGATGGCGGCAATTTCCGCTTTTTAGCGGTCTAAGGCGTTCGCAAGTTGTTCGGCTGCACGTGGCCTGTTTAGGGACCTAACATTCCACGTACAAAGCCGAAGATCGTTGTCCTTTTGTTCGTTTTTTGCAAGGGTCGTCAACATAAATCCGGTCCGTTATATCCGAGGCTTGTGTTTGTTTCGGAGTTTGTGTTTTTTTTTACGGTTACGGCTTACTAGGCCGTAGCCCAACCGACTAATCCTGTTTTTTGCCCAGGGGGCTCGTCGTTCGCCCTTCCCCGTTTGCAATTTCCATAGGAAATTTCCGGATGGCACCGCGAGGAGGTGGGGATAGGACTTACTAACAGTGCCGCAAGATGGTCGACTGCGGTGGCTCCTCTCGCTTTTTAGCAGGCCAGCATCCGTCGGACGGATGCTACCCCTACGAGACCTTTGGTAGTCCTTTGGACTATTAAATCGGTCCAATGGCTTTCTTAAAAATTTTGAAGCAAATAACTCTTTTCCACTGCCGCTACACGCTACGGATATCTGCTGCACTTTGCTTATACCATGCAAAGAAATTATCTCCGAGTTCGTGATAGCCCAGATGCTATTCCAAACTAACAACACAGACCAGGGTTTGTACGGGAAAGACAAAAATAAAATTCAAGTGAGATAGTATTCAATCTTACTCATTTAAACGATGAAGGTCGTGGTACATGTTTTACATATCCTTATACTCATAGAGCGCACCGTGGCGCAGTGGGTAGTGCGTTGGCCTCTGACGCCGATGACACAGGATCGAATCCTGACACAGCCATGTCATCGAACGTGTTTTCATGGTGTTTCTTCTCAGCGGGGTTCTGACAAAACCCGCTGTAGTAAAATTGTCATGAAAAGCTTCTCGAAATTCGCCGTTCGGAACCGGCAATAAACTGTAGGTCCCTTTAACCTATGGGCAAATGAAACATGGGTGATTGAGAGAAGCTCGGCTCTGGTCCTTCATGGGCTGTAACGCCAACATACATACATACATAAGATATATGTATGTATGTATATTCCATAAAAAGTTTACCTATTTTGCGACACTTTCTCACTTCACTATTGTTGAAACAACTACACGAACAACAGCGACACAATAATTGTCTGTTTAATCCTCTATCGTACATTCGTGACTAGAATAATGAATTTATTTATATTCATATCTACGCTCTACTGTAGCCTACTGTAAGACAAAAATATTGAAGTAGTTTTTCGCCTCTAACAATTCATGGTCACTGAAGTACAAAGTACCAATTAATATTCATTACGGACACCATACCGATGGTTTAGTTACAAATGCAAATGTTGCTCATTAGCAGTATTGTTTTAAATAAATTTCGGCGAAAGCAAGTGCATGGCTTGAAAGTATGTCAGGTTTATGCAATCTATCCGATGAAGTAAAACTACATACATATTCCATTTGGTTATTAAAAAAATCAAGGTCATATGAAAATTCGCATTGATTGCGGCGTTTTGGTAATCCATTTTTGGTAGACCTTTCTCTCACTGATTAAGATGGTATAAATAGTGAGTATCTGTTGAAACACTTTGTCGGTCTATACTGATAGCGACGTTCCTAAACGTTGGTTGAGTACTCGGCGTAGTCTTCCATCAGAACAATCGACTCAGTATATTTGATACGTCTGGTAGGTTTTCTATAATAATAGATAGATTGATTTATTTCGTATTTTAATTCACATTTGGTTTGTTACCGCACATTTTTTTTTTTTTGACTGTCGAAAACTCTGCAATAAAGCGAAGAGGACAAGTAACGACAGAAATCGGAGCCTATATAAAGACAAACAAACCCCGAGGAAAGAACAAAGGCTGTCTTGGAAACTCTTCTGCAACAGTATGGAGAAAATTTCAGACGCCTACAGATTGAGAAAAATACTCTCGAAGGATCCACAATCTCCGAGCTGCCTCACAGCAAACGGAGTTTGGACAACGTCTGAAGAAGACACTCTAAACTTCTCCTCAATACGCACTTCATACGGGCTGCTATGAACAGCAAGACTCAGTACACTCGCGAGGAACTCACTCCTCCTACGCGATAGAGGGAAAGTACGACCACATTATGTCTAGAGAAAAAATCATGTGGGCGTTAAAAAGCTTCAAGCCCCACAAACCGCCAGGTCCGGATGAAATTGACCCTATCGAACTCACACAAACTATGGAATGGACTATACCATGGCTTGAGATTATCTTTAAAGGATGCCTAGCTTGGAGTCACATCCCAGAAAAGTGGAAGTGCGCAAGGGCACGTTTCATCCCCAAAGCCGGCAAAAACTCCCACACTTCTCCCAATGATCTAAGGCCTATCTGTCTATCATCCTTTGTACTAAAAACTTTGGAAAGGCTGATAGACTTACACATACGCCACAATTTGGACCCGTCCCTAATTTCTAAGGCACAGCATGCCAACTGTAAGGGTATATCTGTCGAAAAATCGAAAGATCAATCCATCTTAAAGAATATACTCTAACAGCACTTCCTAGACATAGAGGGCGCTTTCAACAACGTCACTCCCAAAGCAATAATAGAAGGGCTAAAAAAGCTAAAGGTAGAGAGGACTCTGACAGAACTGATTAGCGAGCTATTATTAACGCGCAGGACTCAGTCCAAATGGGGAAGCCAAGTAACCGCCAGAGTGGTTACCAGGGAACCCCGCAAGGAGGAGTTCTCTCACCTTTTCCCTGGAATGTAGTCATAAACGAACTACTAATTAAACTGGAGAAAGAAGGCCTGGACGTTATTGCCTACGCTGATGATGTTGCCATTTCAATCTCAGGTAAAAACCTATCTACACTGAATGACCGTATGCAAACGGCATTCTCAATTCGTTGCAAGTGGGCGCTTAGCAACGGGCTCAGGGTGAATCCCCAGAAAACGGAGCTCGTGCTATTCATCAAAAAGTACAAAATCCCGGAAAACTGCCCTATTGCTTTGCTTGATACCAGATTATACTATTCCTCCAATGACACATACCTTGGCATTATACTAGGTAGGAAATTAACTTGGAAGAGCAACACAATCGAAAGAGCTAAAAAAGCAACTATAGCTCTCTACACATGCAAGAAAGCCATAGGGAAATAGTATGGATTCAACCCAAGATCACCCTATAACTCTACATCACGGTCGTCAGACCCATACTAATGTATGGTAACAGTAACAGTCTGGTGGACAGCACTGGACAAGACAACATACCTCAAACAATTCGAGAAGGTACAAAGGTTGGCGTGTATGTGCATTACCGGGGCCCTCAGGTCCACCCCAACGACTGCGCTTAACATGATACTCGACCTAACACCACTCGATATTTTCGGCAAGCAAATTGCTACACAAACCGCCATTAGACTTAAAGCCAACTCGAACTGGTCGAGCTATGTCACTGGTCACTCCTCCATCCTGAATAACAGGTCAACTATGGAAGAAAACCTGGACTTCACAGAACCCACCACAGTCTTGGAAAAAAAACTTTACAACGACCTACCCGGACAGACAAAACTGGACTCGCCAGACTCAACCTCGCAGAAACTGCGTAGACTTCTATACTGACGGGTCTAAAACCAAAGACGGGGTGGGTCTTGGTTGAAGTGGAACGTGATATCCACCACGGATATCCGCATTCTCACGGTTAGCCAAGCAGCCCTATAGTCGTTGGAGTCCTATGTGTACACATCAAAAACTAGTCTCGACTGTCGCCTATCTCTTAACGAGATGGCCGAACAGTTCAACATACAACTTATCTGGGTACCGGGACACAGCGACATTCCAGTAAACGAAAGAGCCGACACACTCGCCAAACAAGGACCGACGCTACAATCAATCGTGGCTTGTGAGGGTATACCCTTTGCAACCATTAAACACAATCTTATAAATCTCGCCAGGGCCGAGACGAACCGGAGATGGACTCAGGGACATACCTGCCTCATCACCAGGCAAATCTGGCCCTGGCTCAACAGTCAACGGACTAGGAGTATTATCTCCCTAAAAAGAACTGTCATCCATAAAGTCATCGGTGTCGCGCAAAAACTAGGTATAACTGGATAACGCCTGCCCGGCATTCTGCACAATCAGGAAACGATACCTAGGAACTTACTTCCCTAACGATCTGACCGACGTTCAGCAAGTAGGGATATCTGATCTTCTTAATTTCTTAAGAAGCACAGAACGGTTCCACGAATAGGGGGCTAAGCCCCTCGTAGCTGCACAACGGGCCTCCCTGACCTATGGTTCTTCTTATTTTCTTTTGGGAAGGTTACGGTCCTACCTACCTACCGCACATTTTCAACACAGGGATTCGATAATACTATCTTTCCACTGAATTAGTATTTATATTATGAAGTGAAGAACAATACTATTTAGGAACAATAAAACAGAAGGAAAATACAACAAAAACCTTCCATATAAACACAATAAAAAAATAAACAATTAAATAAATAAATATACGAATATTATACATACTTACGACTTACTTATCAGGTCAGCGATCCATGGAGGATCTGAGCCTGAGCTATAGCTGCCTTCCATCCTTGACGGTCTCGGGCACGTTGCTTCCAGTTGTCAAGACCAAGATGTCTTACATCCGCGATTACTTGGTCTTTATACCGGAGGTTCGGTCTTCCTCTTCTTCTCGAACCAGGAGGCTCGGAGTCGAAGACCCTCTTAGCTGGAGCCTTGTGTCCATGCGCTCGATGTGGCCGAGCCAGTGTAGTCGACGGATCCTTGCCTTCCGGACTACATCCACATCTTTGTACAGCTCGTAGAGTTCGCGGTTGTGTCTTCTTCTCCATTCACCTTCCTCACAGACAGGACCAAATATCCGGCGCAGAAGTTTTCGTTCGAAAGAACCCAAAATCAGCTCCGCTGTCTTGCTTATCGTCCAGCTTTCGGCTCCGTACAGCAAGACTGGCAGAATGAGCGTTTTGTAAAGCATGACCTTGGTCTTTCGAGTGAGGAGTTTTGACCCCAGTTGTTTGGACAAGCCGAAGTAGCAACGGTTGCCAAGGGCGATTCTATGCCGGATCTCCACTGTGGTGTCATTTGTGGAACTATATTTTGTCCCAGGTGGTGAGCGAAGGATTGGTTTTTGCTTGACAGCATGTATTTCGTTTTGTCCTCATTGAACTTAAGACCAACTCGTTTCGCCTGTTCTTCAATCGCCGTGAATGCTTCCACAATGCCACGGCGAGAACACGCGATGATGCCGATATCATCCGCGTATCCTAGCAGCTGGATGGACCTGTAAAAGATAGTGCCTTCCCTGTTGACGCCTGCCCGTCGCACTATCTGCTCCAGCACCAGGTTGAAGAAGTCACATGACAGCGCATCTCCTTGCCTAAATCCGGTGCATGTTTTGAATGGTTCCGAGGTCCTAGAACCGAGTGCATCGCGTGTTTTTTAGCGTGGCGCGACACAACTGGATCAGTTTTCCCTGGATCCCGAATTCGGCCATCGCACCAAACAGTTCTTCACGATGAATGCTGTCGTATGCGGCTTTGAAATCGATGAAAAGATGGTGTGTACCGATTCGAACCTCGTTGGTCTTTTCCAGGATTTGTCGAAGTGTGAAAATTTGGTCTATTGTTGATTTGCCGGGTCGGAAGCCGCACTGGTAGCTGCCGATTAGTGCGGTGCAAAATGGTTTTAGGCGTTCACAAAATACGCTGGACAGTATCATGTATGCGACATTGAGCAGGAATATACCTCTATAGTTCTTGCAAGAGGTAGGATCGCCTTTTTTGTGGATGGGGCATATAGAGCTGGTATTCCAGCCGTCGGGCATGTTTTCATCTTCCCAAATTCTGCAGATGATCTGGTGCATGCTCCCTACCAGAACATCGCCGGCAGCCTTGAAGAGCTCTGATGGCAAGCTATCTGAGCCTGCGGCCTTGTTGTTCTTCAGCTTCTGAATTGCTGTGCCGACTTCTTCGATGCTGGGTGGGAGGACTACTTCAGCGGCTGGAGTTGGGATTTCCACGGTCCCTACCACTCTCTCTTGGTCATGCTCGTTAAGCAGCTGCTGGAAATGCTGCTTAAATACATCCACTATTCCCTGCGGGTCGGTGACAAGATTACCCTCGCAGTTTCGAAGAGCCTGGGCGCCCTTTTTGAAGCCTCCTGCAAGGCCTTTGGCTTTCTTGTAAGAGGCTCGTGTTTTATGTTTATCCCTAGACTCCTGGATATCCTTGAGCTGGGAGACTGCGAAGATTCTTTTTTTTGTCGCAATAGTTTTATGTCCTGCCTTCTTCTGGCTCGGTACTCTTCTTGCGCTGCCCTGGTTTTCCTCTGCAGCGCCTTTTGGTACGCCTCGTCGGTTGCTGCCTTTTTCCGCTCACACTCGCCATCATACCACGGGTTTCTTGTCGGGGGTGGTAGGTATCCTAAGGTGGTTTCGGCTACTTCCTGAATGGCTGAGCGGCAATACAGCCACATATTATAGGCATTTGTGTTCGACGTAGGCATACCGTAGAGTCTTTCGCTCAGCTGCTTCCTGTAGACTCTGGCAACCTCCGGTGTGCTCAGGCGCCCAATGTCGAACCTCCTCCTGATGGGCTGGTGCAGCTTTCTGACATTGGACAGTCGAGCTATGAATCTTGCTGCTACGAGGAAGTGGTCAGAGTCGACATTTGCAGGATGTTTGACGAGTGCCTTGCGTCAATGAGCACATGGTCGATTTGGTTGGCGGTTCGACCGTCCGGAGATCGCCAGGTTGCTGTGTGGATTCGCTTGCGTTACATACTTACATATGTGTACGTGAACATGCGGAGAAAGAGTAAACAGCAAACAGGAAACATGCTGGGAGAGGAAAGCAGCTTGGAAAAGAAAACTGAAAAACAACTCGCCCATTCTCTCGACGACCGTGGAACCGGAAGGTCATATACATAATCAAAGATAAATCGTCACGATAATTGTAATAAAAATAAAAAAACACATATAGAAATTAACTTTAATAAAAAAAATATTATTGGATACAGTATTTCTTTAATTGGCGCAGTCGATTGTGCAATAATTTATCGGCATTAGTAGTGAAAGAACCCGAAGTAGCTACACGTGCGGCAGATAAATCTGGAGCATATTGAAGAACCTACGTGGAGCACAAAGCACATGGTGAGTCCAATCTTAGGTTAGTTTTTCTTCGGTGTTTCATGTCTCCAATTACCCTTAACCCCAAATCTCGGAAACCTAGTAATATTTCTACCCTGTACGCTCCGAGTTGGAGAAAAATAACATATTTTAAAAATCATTTAAGTGGTGCATTTAGCAAAAACGAAAACATAATTTACCCGAGTGAAAAAGAAACGAAGGGAGGTGAAATGTTACCTTCTACATCCACGGACATTTTTAATTCCCTCCGCATTCCGGATGCGATTAAAGATGTTCCGATATTTGACGGAAACCCACGTGATCTTTTCGATTTTATTAGCAACGTTGAGGAAATTCTTAGCTTGATACCTCAATTAGATTTGAACCCCGCTTATAAAAAAATTATCATAAGAGCTATTAAAAATAAGGTCGTGGGTCAAGCTAAGGAGGTTCACAATATGTATGGAACACAGGTTAACTGGGAGGAGATTAAGAACAATTTGATAATTCATTACTCGGATAAGAGAAATGAAGCTAACCTTATCAGAGATTTGCACCAGCTTAGGCAGAGAAGTGATTCTGTTGAATTATTTTATTCTAAGGTAGTTGAAACGCTGTCTGCTATGATGAATCATGTGAAAGTGCATGAACAAAATCAAAATGTCATAGCGGCAAAGCAAACATTGTACCAGGAGATGTGCCTTAACTGCTTTCTGTCGGGACTTAGAGAACCATTAGGATCTACTGTAAGATCTATGCGACCTACAAAATTAACGGATGCCCTAAATTTTTGCTTGCAAGAACAGAACCACACACACGTTCGACCGACAACTTATCGACAACAAACAAACTTATCCCCTACAGACCAGAACAGACCATATACTACATACAATAACAACACGTTTAGACCTACTTTCGACAATAGACAGCCCCTTCCACAAAACAGTTCGAATACTTTCTCTCAACCTGCAAGACAATTTTATCGCTCTAACAATATGGGAGGAAGTGGTCAGTTTAGGCAGAGGCGTAATGACTTTGAACGAGGTAGTGCCAGCCATAATCCCCACGTTGGACCAAATAATAACTTAACATACACTAACACTGCTGCTTCAAGCAGCAATCGAGTACCAAATAGGAGTTTAAACATAGAACCGATGGATACATATAGTGCCAACTCAAGACGCAGCTTTCCCAGTAGACAGGAAGAATTTCACAATGTTGAAGGTAATGACTTAAGAAGTCACAATCAAAATATAAATAAGCGTGTTAGTTCAGACGGAGAAATAATTTGCGAAGTAGATGACTCAAATTTTCGTATACAAGCCTCGGACAACCAATAGGTTACATCGACTTAAATAATCACAACACATTTGCTTTACCGTACATTGAAATTAAAAGTCTCGGAAAAAAATCCCTTAAATTTCTCATAGACACAGGTAGTAATAAATCGTTTATTAACCCAGGCGTTCTTCAATATACGGAATCATGTTTACCTCATCCTGTTCAGATCAAAACAATTTTCAATACTCAAA
The DNA here is from genome assembly GCA_951905685.1 of Eumerus sabulonum. NCBI lineage: Eukaryota > Metazoa > Arthropoda > Insecta > Diptera > Syrphidae > Eumerus > Eumerus sabulonum. Next base: position 134,983,833 of record OX645060.1, on the reverse strand, counting down.
CTGTTAATAAACAGATTAACCTAAAAGGGTTGGCAGAGCTCCAAACCAATGAAACATTATCCTTTCTTGCATTTAAATTTCATACTTACTTTGATGGCCTAATTGGAATGGACATCCTGAAACAACTTGGCATAAAGTTAGATCTTAAAAACTCCCTTCTAGAAAACACAGATTTTAAAATACCCCTTAGATACAAGCTTAATACACTATCCAAAACATATACTATTCCGGAGCTAAGCAAATTAGTCACTTATCTTCCAGTGGATGTCGAAAATGGGAGCATCCACATAAAACCGACGATCATCAAAACAAACTTAATTATTCCTGAGGGTGTTTACAAAGCTCGGGACTGGTATGCTTTTGTCGAAGTTATCAATACTTCAGAATCACCTCAGACATTCTTAATCGAACAGCCTATTAAGGCAGAACTTATAACGCAGGATAAATATATAGGAATTTATAATTTTGAGGCTAACAACAGTAGAACCCTCGATAGCACAGACATTTATAATTTAATAGAATTAGCAAATTTGAACACCGAGGAAAAAGAAAGGTTAAGGAAACTATGTACTAGATATCAGGACATATTTTTCAAAGAGGGACAGAACTTAACGTTTTCTAACCAAATTAGACATTCTATAAAAACTAAGGACGATGTACCAATTTATACAAAGTCCTACCGTTACCCTTACATACATAAGGAGGAGGTTCGGAGACAGATTTCAGATATGCTTAATCAGGGAATAATTCGTTCCAGTTTCTCCCCGTGGTCCTCTCCGATATGGATAGTCCCGAAAAAAAAGGAACAAAATGGGAAAGAGAAGTGGCGCCTAGTCATTGATTATCGTAAATTAAACGAAAAAACAATAGAGGATAAGTACCCACTTCCGAACATAAATGAAATTCTTGATAAGCTTGGGAGATGCGTTTATTTCTCGACGTTAGACCTCGCATCAGGATTTCACCAAATAGAGATAAGAGAGGAAGATATAAAGAAAACAGCGTTCTCAGTCGACCACGGGCATTACGAGTTCGTTCGTATGCCCTTTGGACTAAAAAATGCACCGGCAACCTTTCAAAGGGTGATGGATAATGTTTTGAAGGACCTTATAGGAAGCGTGTGCCTTGTCTATATGGACGATATAATTGTCTTCTCAACATCTCTACAGGAACATATAGACAACTTGAGAATGGTATTTGATAAACTCAGGGCAGCCAATTTAAAAATACAACTCCAAAAATCAGTTTTCCTTCAAAAAGAAGTATCCTTCTTAGGGCATATTGTATCGGCAGATGGTGTTAAGCCTAACCCCGAAAAAATTAAGGCCATTAAAAACTATCCCATACCGAAAACCAGTAAACAAATTAAGTCTTTTCTTGGATTACTCGGTTATTATCGAAAATTTATTCGAGATTTTGCAGATTTAACGAAACCAATGACAGAATGCCTTCGAAAGGACAATAAAATAAAGCTAGATGCAAGATATCTAGAGTGCTTTGAGACCTGCAAAGCCCTTCTATGCAATGACCCAATACTTCAATTTCCGGATTTTACTAAGCCTTTCATCGTTACTACCGACGCTAGTAACGTGGCAATAGGTGCGATATTATCTCAAGGTCCCCTCGGCTCAGATAAACCAATTTGCTATGCAAGTCGCACATTATCAAAAAGCGAGGAGGGATTTAGTACCATCGAAAGAGAACTTTTGGCTGTAGTTTGGGCTACCAAATACTTTAGGCCTTATATCTACGGTAGAAGATTCCAAATAGTTACCGACCATAAGCCGCTTGTATGGCTCTTTTCCTTAAAAGAACCAAGTTCTAAATTACTTCGTTGGAGGCTGCGACTTGAGGAGTTCAACTATTATGTAATACATAGGAAAGGGAAACAAAATCTTAATGCAGATGCCTTGTCCAGAATAGAAATTAATGTGAAAGAGACACATAAACCCTTAAACGAGACGGACAGCCTAGATTTAGCTTCACTCCATAATAACCTTGACGAAAATGATAACTTGACCACTATTCATTCCGCACAGGAAAACATGAACGATGGCATTCCTATTTCGGAACGTCCTTTAAATGAGTTTTCAAGCCAAATTATTCTAAAATTCAGTAGCAAACAAGGAAACGTCAACCCTAAATTAAAAGTTCTATTCAAAAGGAAAAAGAGATACGTATTTGAACATAAAAACATAGACAGTGAGGTTGTATTAGAGAATATATTTAAAAACTATCTGAATTCAAAACGAGTTTCAGCTATATTTACCGACGATAGTATTTTTAAGAAAGTACAACTTGTTTACTCTAAATACTTCAATAATAATCACCTTAAATTAGTTAGATGTACTACATTTTTGAAAGATATTATTGAACGTGATATTCAGGAAAAAATTGTTCGTGAATATCACTCGAACTCAAACCATAGAGGTATTAACGAAACGGTAGAGCATTTGAAACGAACTATATATTTTCCAAACATTCATAAAGTTATCACAGCTATAATCAATAATTGCAGCATTTGTCAAAAAAATAAATACGATCGAGATGGGAACCAATTAAAATTTGAAATAACCCAGACCCCATGCAAACCACTCGAGATAGTTCATATCGATATATATTCAGTACATAATGGAAAATTTCTCACTATTATTGACAAGTTCAGTAAGTTTGCGGCCGTCCATTTAGTACACTCCAGAAATAGTATCAATGTCATAAAAGCTCTAAAGAATTTCTTTTCACATCACGGTATACCAAAGTTAATAGTATCGGATAATGGCAGTGAGTTCGTCTCCACGATTTTCAAAGATTTTTTAAATATTTATAGCATTCAAATACACACTATAAGTGCAAAAAGTTCAAACGGCAACTCACCAATAGAAAGATTTCATTCTACCTTATCCGAACTTATAAGAATTATTAAATATCAAAACCCAAATAAACCCATCACCGAAATCGTTGATGAAGCCGTCATAACGTACAATAACAGCATCCATTCCCTAACTAAATGTTCCCCTTTTGAACTTATGTCTGGCCATATCAATAGAAATAATGTACTATCCTTTAGAAAAAACTACCAAACCGAGCAAGACTATCTAAACAGGCATATAGAAGACTACGAGAAACTAACAAAAATGATTCACGAACGAAGTCTACGTGCTAAGGAAAAATATATTAGCAAACGTAATCAGACACGAAAAGATCCACCTAACTACGTACAAAACGAACGAATTTACGAGCGAGACGACAGAAGGAATAAGTTGGCGCCCAGGTTCAACCAGCATAAAGTTGTTGCAAATCATAAAATAACCGTCGAAACTGATAAAAGGAAAGTTCATAAGCAAAATGTAAAGAAGAAGAGAAAGTATACTTAGTTCGTGTTTCAATGAATGTCAAATTGTTGTATATTCTCCTTCAGGCGCGTATACTAACAAAAAAAAAAAAAAAAAAAAAAAAAAATCTACACCACTTAGATTATTTTTATAATATGTATATATAAACTGTACATGTATCTATACATATACATACATTCAAGCATCTAGTTTTCGAGTCGAATATTCCACCTCCCCCAATACCCTACCTATCCTATCCCATTAAATTCCTTTTTCTATGCCGAAGAACAAACGAACTTAAGAGAGGACTATCTCTGCTAATTCTTTCATCACCTCTCAAACCATCGCACATCATCTTGTCGTTATCTCACCCGCGGGAGTGATTTTTACTCTATTGTCACATAACAGCGCCGCCTTACGAACTTCGATCCTAAACTCCCTTAGTTCGTTCCGGGGGGGGAGGCGTTACATACTTACATATGTGTACGTGAACATGCGGAGAAAGAGTAAACAGCAAACAGGAAACATGCTGGGAGAGGAAAGCAGCTTGGAAAAGAAAACTGAAAAACAACTCGCCCATTCTCTCGACGACCGTGGAACCGGAAGGTCATATACATAATCAAAGATAAATCGTCACGATAATTGTAATAAAAATAAAAAAACACATATAGAAATTAACTTTAATAAAAAAAATATTATTGGATACAGTATTTCTTTAATTCTTGCGAGGGAATCTTGTGCTACTTATCACCCCATTACGAGCTGTCGCAAAGACATTGAGTCGGAAGCCGTTATCTGTTGTTGTATCGTGGAGGCTGTGCTTTCCGATCACTCCGCCAATGGTGTTCGCCTTATCGATTTTGGCGTTGAAGTCCCCGAGCACGATTTTTACATCGTACTCCGGACAAGCGTAGGCGTTGTCCAGGAGGTCATAGAAGTCCTCCTTGATAGGGTCTTCAGCCTCGTCGGTAGGGGCGTGTGCACATATAAGGCTGATGTTATAAAATCTGCCTCTGATGCGGATCACAGCCAGGCGATCACTCATAGGTTTAAAGTCGATGACCTTCGACCTTAACCGCTTTCCCACGACAAATCCGCATCCCAGTAAGTGCAACCTTTTGTGACAGCTGTAATAGATGTCGCAATTTTTCTTCCTAATCATACCGTTTCCTATCCAGCGTTTTTCCTGGACCGCAGTAATATCCGCCTTGTACAGCGTGAGGATTCCTTCTAGTTTATGAGCAGCTCCGGGAGTGTACAGGGTTCTGACATAACAGGAGCATGCTAGCAAATCGTGTTCCGAGGCATCTTGCTCATTCATAACATTTCTTTTTTTTACGTGGGCGGATTGTTAGCCCGCCGCACAACCGCCATTCTGATCGGGGTTTTTTCGCTGCATACGTTTGTTCACCTCCCAACGGTTGTTGAAGAGGCTATCCAGAGGGCGCCGCGAGGAGGCCTTATGTCAACTTGACCCGGGCATTTAAACAGGGATCGTTGGTACTGGCAAGTACCTTATTTTTCTGTTTGTCATATCAACGTGTACAGATTTCTTCTTCTTCTTCTTCTTCTTAGTGGGCGCTACAGTTCGGGGTGAACCTGGGCCTCAACCAACATGCCCCTCCATCTAGCACGATCTTTCGCTAGCATTTTTCATTGCCGCACACCGTATTGGCTGATGCCCCTTTCACCTGTGTGCGCCATCTTAAGTGCGGCCGTCCTCTGCTTCTTCGTCCCTCGGGGTTGGATTCAAAGACTCTCCGGGCTGGAGCTGTGGTGTCCATTCACTCTACATGGCCCAGTCATATTAGGCGTTGAATCCGTAGACGCCTGACTAGGCTCATGTCGCTGTACAGCCCGTAAAGTTCGTGGTTGAATCTTCTCCTCCATCCCCCGTCTGCGTTTATAGGCCCAAAAATCACGCGCAAAATCTTTCTCTCGAACCGACCAAGGGCCTCCTCATCCGCTTTTGATAGTGCCCATGCTTCTGCGCCGTACAACAGGACCGGGATGATAAGGGTCTTTTATAGAGTCAACTTTGTCGTTCGGGAGAGGGCTCTGTTACTCAGTTGCCTCCTGAGCCCAAAGATACAACGATTGGCAAGAGTGATTCTGCGTTTGATTTCGGAACTGATGTCGTTGTTTCAGGTCACTGCGGAGCCAAGGTAGACGAAGTCCTTAACTACCTCGAACTTATATCTGCCTATACAAACGTGCTGGCCGAGACGTCGGTGTTGAACGTCCTTTTTTGATGACAGCATATATTTAGTTTTGCCCTCGTTTACCGCCAAACCAATTTTCGCCGCCTCCATCTCAATACTCGCAAACGCCTCATTGACATTTCGCTGTGATGTCAATATCGTCGGCGTATGCAAGAAGTTGCGATTATTTGAAATAGATTGTGCCTCTTGCATTGGCCAGTGATTTTTGCACAATCATTTCCAATATGATGTTGGACAAATCACACGACAGCGCATCGCCCTGCCTAAACCCTATTTTGACATCAAAACTATCGGTAAGGTGTTCACCGATTCGGATGGAGCAGCGAGCATTCTCCAAAGTCATCCTGCATAGTCTGACGAGTTTAGCAGGTATGTCAAAGGTAGACATAGCGTTGTATAGCTCGTCTCTAATTACGTATGCGGCTTTGAAGTCGACAAATAGGTGGTGAGCGTCGACTTGAAATTCATTGGTTTTTTCCAGGATCTGCCATAGTGTGAAGATTTGGTCGATGGTGGACTTCCCTGGCCTGAATCCGCACTGATAAGGACCTATCAGCTTATTTACAAAAGGCTTCAGGCATTTCATTTCATTTCATTTCATTCACACAAAACGGCAGAGAAGATTTCGTAGGCGATGTTAAGGAGACCTATTCATCTATAGTTGGCGTAATCTCCTTTCTTGTGGATCGGGCATTCGATGCTGAGACTCCATTCCTCGGGCATGCTTTCCTCTAACCATATCTTATGGATGAGCTGGTGCATGCTCCCAACCAGGTCATCCCCAGCTGCCTTGAAGAGCTCAGCAGACAGTCCGTCTGCGCCAGCAGCTTTATTCGACTTGAGCTTCGATATGGCATTCTTAATTTCGTCGAGGTCAGGGGGACAGAATTGTCTGCGGTCTCCGTCGATTAGAAATGGATCGTTCTGCCTGACAGCGGTATATTGACTAACATCGCCGTTATACAGTCTTCAGAAGTGGTTTTTCCATATTCTCAGCATCGACTGCGGTTCTACTACTAGGTGTCCGTTCTCATCCCTGCAGGCTTCCGTTCTGGCTTTATAACCTTGGCATGTTCGCTTTATCTGTTGATAAAACTTTTGAACGTCACGCCCGCATTAACACCGCTCCAAATCCTCAATGGGGCGCTTCTCGTGCTCTTTCTTCTAAGAAGCTTATGCTCCTCCCTTCTTTATAACTCGTAGAGCTCACGAGCTGCTCTTGTTCATTTATGAAGCAAGGCCTTATATGCATCCTGCTTCGCTGTATGAATCCTCCTGCACTCGTCATCGAACCAGGTGTTTCTTCGTGGTGGAGTCTTGAAACCCAAAACTTCGGATGCAGAGCTTTTCAGGGCTTGTTTGCAAAGGCTCCACTGCTGTTCTATTCACAGTGTGGAGGTTTCAGGTGTATTGGAGAGCTTAAGGGAGACGCGGTGGGTAAGAGCACAGGCGCTTTCTGGCGATAGTAGCTTACCGTCGTCAAAACTTTGTATTCTTAATCTACTCCGTTGCGTTCGTGATATCCGTAAGCCCATCTTGGCTACTACAAGATAGTGGTCCGAGTCGATGTTAGCCCCTCGGAAAGTTCGAACATTAAGAATAGTGGAGGAGTGTCTGACGTCGATCGCGATGTGATCAATCTGGTTGGTAGTCGATTGATCAAAAGACCGCCAGATGCCTTTGTTTATATCAAGGTGCGGGAAGCGCGTACTGGCTAGAAGGAGGTTTCGCCCCGTAGCAAGATCAATCAGCCTGTGTCCGTTATCGGTGGTGGTGTCGTGTAGGCTATGTTTTGCCGATGACTCGTTCAAATATGCATTCCTTACCCAGCTTAGCATTGAAGTCTCCTAGTACAATTTTGATGTCATAGCTGGAACATTGGGCATACGTTCTGTCTAGGAGATCGTAGAACTCATCTTTGGCGGAGTCATCCTTTTCTTCCGTGGGGGCGTGGACGCAGATCAGGCTGATGTTAGAAAATGTAGCCTTGATACGGATTGTTTTGAGGCGTTCGCTCACATGCCGAAAGCTTAGGACTTTTTGCCTTAGTCCACCTCGAACAACAAATCCGCATCCAAACAATCGTTGCCCTCTTTCCCTATAGTCGCAGTCGCCGTAGTAAATATCGCAGTTTTTCATCCGCTTTATACCCCGTCCATTCCATCGCATGGCGGTGATGTCCACTTGATAGCGGTCTAGGGCGTCCGCAAGTTGTTCGGCTGCACGTCGCCTGTTTAGGGACCTGACATTCCACGTACAAAGCCGAGGATCATTGTCCTTTTTTCGTTATTTGCAAGGGTCGTCAACATAATTCCGGTGCGTTATATCAGAGGCTTGTGGTTGTTTCGGAGTTTGTGTTTTTTTTTTACAGTTACGGCTTACTAGGCCGTAGCCCAACCGACTTATCCTGTTTTTTTTAGCGCAGGAGGCTCGCCATACGCCCTTTCCCGTCTGCAATTTCCATAGGAAATCTCCAGATGGCACCACGAAGAGGTGGGGATAGGACTTACTAACAGTGCCGCAAAATGTTAGACTGCGGTGGCTCTTCTCGCTTTTTAGCAGGCCAGCATCCCTCGGATAGATGCTACCCCTACGAGGCCTTTGTTAGTCCTTTATAGTTACTTCCACGAAAAATGCTCTGATGAAATAGCCAGTTGCATTCCGCCCCTTCAATATTTCTCCTGTAATACACGTCTCTCTAGGAATGCTCACCAAATATAGAGAGTCTTTCATTAACCGAACCACGCGAATATGGAACTCCCTGCCAGATTCGGTTTCCCCCCCCTAAATGTCAATCGGCATCTCCTCTATCCCTCTTCCTTTCTACCCTCTGCCAACACTGTGTCGCCGACATAATAAGGTTATTAGACCTTGAGTGCCCGCAAATTATTTAAAAAAAAAAAAAGGCAGACTTACAACTGTCGCAAATCTTCCTCTATCCATCGGGATGGTTCTGCTCTTTCTAGGCTACAGTAACACACTCGTCTTCAGGCTCTATTTGAAAGCAAACAATTTGACCAAGTTTTAGATTTGCAAAGTAGTTAAACTGAACTAAATGTAGACTGCGCTTAATAAAGAAGAGCAACGAAAGAGTTAATCTTGATTTTTGTTTTTCTGCTTTCTTAAACTTTTTTTAATACGAATTAAATGACTTTGTTGAGGTTTTATAGCGAGCTAAGTAGACTTGAGTACTTGTTCGCACTTTGAAGTTCTTACTCTTTCTTTCCGATTTGTTTTGGATCAAAAGCAGGCCGATTGTCATTTCAGCGCTTTAAACATTTCGCGCCATTGAGCGCGGTTTATATTTCTACAATTGCACACAGGCTTAGATCGCATGTATCTACAATCGGGGGGCCACACAATTGCACACAGGCTTAGATCGTATGTATCTGTAATCGGGGGGCAACAGAAATTCTACATGTGACCACTTGTGCCGCCAACCGCCAATCAAGACTAGTGAAGACCAGTGAATAACCCCCTTTCAGCTTTTATGAACAGCAATTTAAAACCCATTACGTCGGCTCGCTCATGTGTGCCGCACGTTGCCAATCGAAAGTAGCAGATATCTGTTCAACATATGAATTATTCGTAAGCTCATTGACATTAACCGAGTACTATTGCTGCCTTGGCACTGTCCAATAAGCGTTTACATTGAAGATGAATTCAACGAAATCGAAGCGAAAGATTGACCTAGACTTCAGAAGGCGTTGGATAGATGGACGAGAGTTGCTTGGGAAGATAAGTACCAATAATATTGTAGTTATTTGCTAATCAATCACTGATGTGGTGATTGGTTTGCTCACGATGGTATCTTAATGTCAGCAGTAAAATCGCACTAGGTCGAGGTTATTTGATGTGGCCAAATGATGGTATTGGAGAAGACCATATTATACTTGGAATAACTGGAGGCGTTTCCAGTCTTTTTGTTTTGCATTAACACGCAGCAATAGATTCCCTAAAGTTCAAAGCTCTCTCTGTCGATTTGTCAAACCAGTTTCACAGGCGAAGTCGTTGGACGGGCATAGATTTGGTTCAGCTGATGTTATAATTAGAAACATTATCACAAATATTCACAACATGTTGCCAACATATGTAACTATATGTGGGTCAGGTTTTGTATTGGGCTCTTATTGGTTAGAGGGCATGGGCTCGGACATACAGGGTAAATGTGTTGATCGCTCTTAACCTGGCGAGATGCCAGCAACGATCCCTGTTCAAATGCCCGGGTCAAGTTGACATACGGCCTCCTCGAGGCGCCCTCTAGATAGCCTCTTCAACAACCGTTGGGAGGTGAACAAACGTATGCAGCGACAAAACCCCGACCAGAATGGCGGTTGTGCGGCGGGCTAACAATCCGCCCACGTAAAAAAAAGAAAAGTTATGAATGAGCAAGATGCCTCGGAACACGATTTGCGAGTATGCTCCTGGAATGTCAGAACCCTGTACACTCCCGGAGCTGCTCATAAACTAGAAGGAATCCTCATGCAGTACAAGGCGGATATTACTGCGGTCTAGGAAACACGATGGATAGGAAACGGTATGATTAGGAAGAAAAATTGCGACATCTATTACAGCTGTCACAAAAGGTTGCACTTACTGGGATGCGGATTTGTCGTGGGAAAGCGGTTAAGGTCGAAGGTCATCGACTTTAAACCTATAAGTGATCGCCTGGCTGTGATCCGCATCAGAGGCAGATTTTATAACATCAGCCTTATATGTGCACACGCCCCTACCGACGAGGCTGAAGACCCTATCAAGGAGGACTTCTATGACCTCCTGGACAACGCCTACGGAGCTTGTCCGAAGTACGATATAAAAATCGTGCTCGGGGACTTCAACGCCAAAATCGGTAAGGAGAACACCCTTGGCGGATTGGTCGGAAGGTACAGCCTCCACGATACAACAACAGATAACGGCTTCCGACTCAATGACTTTGCGACAGCTCGTAATGCGGTGATAAGTAGCACAAGATTCCCTCGCAAGCGAATCCACACAGCAACCTGTTGATCTCCGGACGGTCGAACCGCCAACCAAATCGACCATGTGCTCATTGACCCAAGGCACTCGTCAAACATCCTGGATGTGCGAACATTCAGAGGGGCAAATGTCGACTCTGACCCCTTCCTCGTAGCAGCAAGATTCAGAGCTCAATTGTCCAATGTCAGAAAGCTGCACCAGCCCATCAGGAGGAGGTTCGACATTGGGCGCTTGAGCACACCGGAGGTTGCCAGAGTCTATAGGGAGCAGCTGAGCGAAAGACTCTACGGTATGCCTACGTCAAACACAAATGCCAATAATATGTGGCTTCATTGCCGCTCAGCCATTCAGGAAGCAGCCGAAACCACTTCAGGATACCTACCACCCCCGACAAGAAACCCGTGGTAAGATGGCAGCAACCGACGAGGTGTACCAAAAGGCGCTGCAGAGGAAAACCAGGGCAGCGCAAGAAGGGTACCGAGCCAGAAGAAGGGAGGAGAAAAAACTACTGCGACAAAAGAAAAGAATCTTCGCAGTCTCCCAGCTCAAGGATATCGAGGAGTCTAGGGATAAACATAAAACATGAGCCTTTTACAAGAAAGCCAAAGGCCTTGCAGGAGGCTTCAAAAAGGGCACCCAGGCTCTTCGAAACTGCGAGTGTAATCTTGTCATCGACCCGTAGGGAATAGTGGATGTATTTAAGCAGCATTTCCAGCAGCTGCTTAACGAGCATGACCAAGAGAGAGTGGTAGGGACCGAGGAAATCCCAACTCCAGTCGCTGAAGTAGTCCTCCCACCCAGCATCCAAGAAGTCGGCACAGCAAATCAGAAGCTGAAGAACAACAAGGCCGCAGGCCTTCAAAGCCGCATACGACAGCATTCATCGTGAAGAACTGTTGGGGGCGATGGCCGAATTCGGGATCCCGGTAAATCTGATCCAGTTGTGTCGCGGCACGCTAAAAAACACGCGATGCACCGTGCAACTCGGTTCTAGGACCTCGGAATCATTCGAAACATGCACCGGATTTCGGCAAGGAGATGCGCTGTCGTGTGACTTCTTCAACCTGGTGCTGGAGCAGATAGTGCGACGGGCAGGCGTCAACAGGGAAGGCACTATCTTTTACAAGTCCATCCAGCTGCTAGGATACGCGGATGATATCGACATCATCGCTTGTTCTCGCCGTGGCATTATGGAAGCATTCACGGCGATTGAAGAACAGTCGAAACGAGTTGGTCTTAAGATCAATGAGGACAAAACGAAATACATGCTGTCAAGCAAAACCCAATCCGTCGCTCACCACCTGGGACAAAATATAACAATTGACAGCTACAATTTCGAGGTAGTTAAGGAGTTTGTCTACCTCGGGGCAAACGTAAATTCCACAAATGACACCACAGTGGAGATCCGGCATAGAATCGTCCTTGGCAATCGCTGCTACTTCTGCTTGTCCAAGCAACTGGGGTCAAAACTCCTCACTCGAAAGACCAAAGTCATGCTTTACAAAACGCTCATTATGCCAGTCTTGCTGTACGGAGCCGAAAGCTGGACTATAAGTAGGAAAGCGGAGCTGATTTTGGGTTCTTTCGAAAGAAAAATTCTGCGCGGGATATTTGGTCCTGTCTGCGAGGAAGGTGAATGGAGAAGAAGACACAACCGCGAACTCTACGAGCTGTACCAAGATGTGGATATAGTCCGGAAGGCAAGGATCCGTCGACTACACTGGCTCGGCCACATCGAGCGCACGGACATCAACGCTCCAGCTAAGAGGGTCTTCGACTCCGAGCCTCCTGGTTCGAGAAGAAGAGGAAGACCGAACCTCCGGTATAAAGACCAAGTAATCGCGGATGTAAGACATCTTGGTCTTGACAACTCTAAGCAGCGTGCCCGGGACCGTCAAGGATGGAAGGCAGCTATAGCTCAGGCTCAGATCCTCCATGGATCGCTGGCCTGATAAGAAGAAGAGAAGAAGATCTTATTGGTTTGAACAAATCATATTGGGATTTAAATCATGATCGGCGTTTCCAATATCGTGTTTTATTTTTACAATGTTGTTCAGGTGTTTTACATAGGGGAATATTAGTGGACGAAGTATCTGCGCAAACGCGATTAATTGAAGACAACAACACTTCTGTCGCGACTGTACTATAGCATAGCAAAACATTTGCAATTGACATATCTCGTGATGCATCTAGCCAAATAAACTAGATTACAAAAAGCGTCCAAAAACTTGGCAACAGGTTACAGGAAAGGCAACCAAAGTCTTCGCAATTGCGAGAGTAATCTGGTTACTGACCCACACGGAATGGTAACTGTGTTTAAGCAGGACTTCCATATACTGCTTAGCGGGCAAGAAATAGGGAGAGTGCTAGGAAACGAAGAAATCTCAACTCCAAGCGATGAAGGAGTTTTCCCAACCAGCATTGAAGAAGACGACGCAACTATCAAAAGGCTGAAGAGCAACAAAGCCGTAAGCTCGGGTGATCTCTCATCAGAGCTCTTCATTCACAAATAAAGGCGATCCTACCTCCTACACCAACTAACGAGGTACATCCATGTTAAATGCCGTCTATAAAAGTGCGGCTTCCGGCTCGAAAAATTGACTATAGACAAAATGTTCACACTATGGCAAATCCTGGAAAAGATCAGCGTATGACATCAATTATCGCACAGAGCTCTTTAATGCGATGGCCGAATTGGGGAACCCGGGAAAACTGATCGGGTTTTGTCGCACCACGCTCGAAAAACCCGATGCACTGTGAGGTTTGGTTGAAGAACGTCAAAACCGTTCAACACCTGCACCGATTTTCGACAAGGTGATGCGATGTTGTCTGACCTCTTCAAACGATATTGTAATATAATATAGTACTAAGTACTTTCATCTCATCTCATCTATACAGACTCTGGCTTTGAACACTTGATGTTTGCGTGACAAACGTTGTGCATGTAGTACGGAAAGCAAAGATCCGCCGATAACACTGGCTCAGTCACATTGGGGAGGGAGCGAGCAAACAAAGCAAAGAAGTTGATCGCGTTTAACATGGCAAACGCCAGCTTCGATCTCTGTCCCTGCTCAATCCAAGTTGACACACAGCCTCCGCGTGGCATCCCCGGGATAGCTATACTGGCACCCGCCAGGTAGTGAACCAATGTGCGCAGCGATCCGACCCCTTGTTCCTGGGGAAAGAGGAACCTGGCTCTCCAGGCTGGGGGTTGCGCTTAGGGCTAACATCCCTATCGCTTAATACAAAAATTTTGTTCAGAGACAACCAATAGCCTCGGATAAGGACGCATTACATGTTGACGACCCCCGCAAACGTTAAAAAGGAACGAATTTCGGTTCTGCACCTGGAACGTTAGGTCCCTCAACAGACCAGGTGCAGCAGAACAACTGGTCATCTCTTTGGACTGCTATAAGGCAGACATTACCGCGCTCCAAGAAGTGCGATGGGATGGGCCAGGCAAAAAGCGGATGAAAAACTGTGATATATACTACGGAAACTGCTACAGAGAAAATAAACAACGCTTATTCGGATGCGGATTTGTTGTTCGAGGCAGACTCAGGAAAAAAGTCTTAAGTTTCTAGTATGTAAGCGAACGCCTCATAACTATCCTCATCAAGGCCAATCTCGGCAATATAAGCTTACTATGTGTCCACGCCCCCACAGAGGAGAAAGATGACCGACATAAAGACCACTTCTATGATCTCCTAGGCAGAACGTATGCGCAATGCCCCAGCTATGACACCAAAATTGTTCTAGGAGATTTCAATGCGTAGCTGGGTAAGGAAGCTATCTTTGAACGGGTCATTGGAAAGCACAGCCTACACAACACCACGTCAGAAAACGGACTAAGGCTAGTGGACTTTATGGCGGGACATAACCTGGTAGTAGCAAGTACACGATTCCCACACCTCAACATCCATAAGGGGACCTGGCGGTCTTTCGATCAATCGACAACCAACCAAATTGATCATATTGCGATCGACGGCAGACACTCCTCCAGCATCCTAAATGTCCGAACCTTTCGAGGAGCCAACATCGACTCGGATCATTACCTTGTTGCAGCTAAGGTACGGATGCGAATTTCTCGGAACCAACGGAGTCGAGTAAGAACACCAAAATTTAACGTCGGAAAGCTGCAATCGCAGGAGACCGCCAGGACCTTCGCCGATCAAGTCCCACTCAAGCTCTTTCAGATCCCGATGTAATCTGCAGAAACCATAGAACAGCAATGGAGTCGTTGTCAGAAAGTCGTTGGAGAGGCCGCCTCAGATATACTCGGTTTCGAGCCACCACCGTCGAGAAACCCCTAGTTTGATGATGAGTGCAGACAGGCCCATGTAGAGAAACGGAATGCATACATGGCCACATTGCATCGACGGACGAGAGCTGCCCGCGAGCTCTATGAACAGAAAAGGAGGGAGTAGCATGAGCACGAGAAGCGCGAGATCGAGGAGATGGAGAGATGTTACTGCAGGAACGACGTTCGAAAATTTTACCAGAAAGTAAAACGAACATGCCAAGGCTATAAAGCCAGAGCAGAAGCCTTCAGGGATGAGCACGGACAACTTGTAGTGGAGTCACAGTCGATGCTGAGATTGTGGAAGGACCACTTCTGCAGACTGTATAACGGCGATGATAGTCAAAATGCTGCCATCAAGCAGAGCGAACCATTCACAATGGACGAAGACGAAGGAGAATTCCGTCCACCCGACCTAGACGATGTTAAGCAGACGGACTCCCCGCGGAGCTGTTTAAAGCAGCTGGCGATGAGCTGGTTAGGAACATGCACCAACTCATCTGCAAGATATGGTCGGAAGAACGCATGCCCGATGAATGGAATCTCAGTATCGTTTGCCCGGTCCGGAAAGGAGACCCCTATGACTGCGCCAATTACAGAGAGATAAGCCTCCTGACCATCGCGTACAAGATCCTCTCTGCCGTACTGTGTAAGTACCTGAAACAGTTCGTGGACAATCTGACAGGTTCTTACCAGTCTGGTTTCAGGCCAGAAAAATCCACGATAAACCAAATATTCACACTACGGCAGATCTTGGAGAAGACCCATGAATTCCAGGTCGGCACCCACCATCTTTTCGTCGACTTTAAAGCCGCGTACGACAGTGTTTATAGAGACGAGCTATACAGAGCCATGTCATGTTTTAACATTCCTGCCAAACTCGTCAGACTATGCAGGATGACTATGGAGAACTCTCGCTGCTCCATTAAGGTCGGAGGTGAACTAACCGACCCCTTTGATGTTAAAAAAGGTTTTAGACAGGGTGACGCACTGTCATGTGATTTCTTCAACATTATTCTTGAAAATATCGTGCGGGACTCTGCGGCCAATACGAGAGGTACGATCTACTTCAAGTCCACACAATTGCTTGCCTACGCAGATGACGTTATTGACGTTATTGGACGAACAAAGCGAGACGTCAATGAGGCGTTCACAAGCATTGAAGCAGAAGCGGCGAAAGTGGGTCTAAGGGTAAATGGGGACAAGACCAAATATATGCTGTCATCCAAGAAAGACACACAACACCGACGTCTTGGTCAGAACGTCACCTTCGGCAGCTATATTTTTGAAGTAGTCAAGGACTACCTACCTTGGCTCGATAGTGGCAAGCAGCAACGACACCAGCGCTGAGATAAAACGCAGAATAGCTCTTGCCAATCGCTGCTTCTTCGGGCTCAAGAGGCAATTGAGTAGTAGAGCCCTCTCTCGAAAAACTTAGGTTTCCCTCTACAAAACCTTAATCATCCCGGTCCTCCTCTACGGCGCTGAGGCTTGGACGTTATCAAAAGCGAATGAAGAGGCTCTTGGACGTTTCGAGAGGAAAGTTCTGCGTGCAATCCTTGGTCCCGTTTGTGTAAACGGAGAATGGAGGAGGAGATTCATCCAAGAACTGTTCGGGCTGTACAGCGACATCGGCCTGGTTAGACGTCTTCGAATCCAACGTCTAGGATGGCTAGGCCATGTAGAGCGAATGGACATCAACGCTCCGGGCCGAAGAGTCTTCGACTCCAACCCCGAGGGACGACGCAGCAGAGGACGACCGCATTTAAGGTGGCGCGCACAGGTGGAATGGAACCTCAACCAACTGGGCGTGCGGTACTGGAAGCGGCTGGCCGAAGATCGGGCCGGCTGGATAGGCTTGTTGGTTGAGGCCCTGGTTCACTCCGAACTGTAGCGCCGTCAAAGAAGAAGAAGAATAAGGCAGTCATATTTATTAAAATAAGGTCAGTTTTCTATCGCTTATAACGTTGAGTAGTCCTGGTTGTCCTTTTATTTCGGAACGGCAATCATTTTCACGCTTTTGTTCAAAGTCGAACAGTTTTAATTAAAGAACAACTAATTAGTAAGCACGCAGCAATACGATAGAGGGACCTATTATGTTTACAATCCACAAAGGAGTAACTGAAGGTGTATGTAAAGCTCAGATTCACTGTCACTCAATATTTTGATGGAGAAATGTCCTCAATAACAGATGAAATACCACTATTGCGTATCTGCGCCATTACCATCTGTTAGGTTAACTAAAGTTCCCATGAGATTTATATGTATAAACTCCAATGGAGGTCAAATGATTAACGCTTCTTCAAAAAGCGTCGATTACGGCAGCCAAGCGAAAATTACTATCTTACGGCAGAGCGATACCGAGGGCATTCCACGGCTAGGTTAACATGGACCACAGAGAGACATCATCATTAACGCAAACTACGGCAGCACCACTAGTAGCACCAACATACATACATATGTATATAATATACAACAAAAAGCCTATCGGAGTCCGGGTCATTGGCACACCATCTTCAGCCAAAAGCAACACTCAGATCCAAATACTAAGAGCTAAGAGCTTGCATAAATGAACGAATAGCACAAGAATTTAATCAGGGAACACGCGGTTAAGTTATATTTGGCGTGCGATACGCGAAAAGTAAATATCTAACAAAACACAGCAAAAATAAATCTGACAGCACTGAGGTCGTTTGCTGGTTTTCTTTGTCGTTCGTCTTTATCCTTGTGTCTAACAATTCTCACAGTCTTCCCGTGGCAAGTTCAAGTGAAAAGACATAACATTAATTGAATGATGTACGCTTCTAGGGAACCTTAGCTGCATTCCCATTGTTCTTGTCGAGTTAACCCCTTTGATGAATTTGGATAACCAGAAGGAGTTGATGAGGTATGTTGAAGCTTGCTACTGAGTCATCCCGAAAACAATGTCTTGATGATGAATTGGTATCGTATTCGGGGATACAATGTACACGTACATACGTACATAGGTATGTACAAATGTCGAGGTCGTAGGGAACCAGTTATTGAGTCAGTCAAAGGTCGTCGTTAAAGGTAATCCGAAGAATAAGATTGGATATTTGAGTAATAAAAGGCAGATGTTAGGTGTCAAGCAGAGTGTATAATATTGCGGAAGAGTTGTAGGAGATGACGTGGTCCGTCATCAGATGTAGGCATTAGTGTTAGATTAGTCGATAGATTAAATTTCAGAAAAAATGATTAATTTCAATTAGCGCATTCATTTGATAAGTTCGCATAGATTGGAAAAATACTGCCTAAAATTGCCCTCAGTCTATACCTACAAAACTTTAAGGTTAATGGATCCCTCAGTCGTACATTAGCCATACATTTAAAACGTTAGGTACTTTAGGATTCTTACCACAATAGTAGTGTTGTTGTGAGAGCACCGTGGCGCAGTGGGTAGTGTGTTGGCCTCTGACGACGACGACACGGGATCGAATCCCGACAAAAGCCATGTCAACGAACGTGTTTTCACGGTGCTGAGGAACGGGGTTCTGACAAAACCCCCTGTAGTATAATTGACATGAAAAGATTCTCGAAATTTGCCGTTCGGAACCGGCAATAAACTGTAGGTCCCTTTCACCTATACTTACTTACTTAGGTGGCGCCACAGTCCGTGGTGAACCTGGGCCTCAACCAACAAGCGTCTCCAGCTGGCACGGTCTTTGGCCAGCTGTTTCCAGCGCCGCACGCACAGTTGGTTAAGGTCCCCTTCCACCTGCGTGCGCCACCGATGATGCGGCCGAGCTGTATTTTCAATGCGCTCTACTTGGCCTAGCCATCTTAGACGCTGTATCCGAAGACGTCGTACCAGGCCGATGTCGCTGTACAACCCGTACAGTTCTTCGTTATATCTTCTCCTCCATACACCGTTTGAACAAACGGGACCGTAGATAGTGCGCAGAATTTTCCTCTCGAAACGACCAAGGGCATCTTCATCCGCTTTTGTTAAGGTCCAAGCCTCTGCGCCGTAATGGAGGACTGGGATGATTAAGGTCTTATATAGTGTCATCTTGGTTTTCCGAGAGAGAGGTCTACTTCTCAATTGCCTCTTGGGCCCAAAGGAACAGCGGTTGGCAAGAGTGATTCGACGTTTTATCTCAGCGCTGGTGTTGTTGTCGCTGGTCATCAGTGAGTCAGGGTAGACGACTTCCTTGACCACTTCAAAGTTATATCCGCCCATGGTGACGTTCTGGCCAATACTTCGGTGTTGTCCGTCTTAGATGAAAGCAGATATTTGGTTTTACCCTCTTTAACCTTGAGACCCATCTTAGCCGCTTCTACCTCAATGCTTTCAAAGGCCTCATTGACGTCTCGCTGTGTCCGTCCAATCACGTCAACGTCGTCGGCATGCGCAAGCAATCGCGTAGACTTGAAATAAATCGTGCCTCTTGTGTTGGCCAGTGACTCTTGCACGATCTTTTCAAGCACGATGTTGAAAAAGTTGCATGACAGCGCGTCACCTTGCCTAAATCCCTTTTTAGCATCAAAGGTCTCGGTTTGCTCAATACCGAGCAATGGAGCAGCGAGAATTCTCCATTGTCATCCTGCACAGTTGGACGAGTTTGGCAGTGATGTTAAAACTAGACATGGCTTTGTATAGCTCATCTCTATACACGCTGTCATATGCAGCCTTGAAATCGACGAAGAGGTGGTGAGTGTCGATTTGGTATTCCTGGGTTTTCTCCAAGATCTGCCGTAGCGTAAATATTTGGTCTATTGTAGACTTACCTGGCCTGAAACCACACGGATAAGAGCCGGTCAGGTTATCCACAAACGGTTTCAGGCGTTCATACAATACGGCAGAGAAGATCTTATATGCGATGTTAAGGAGACTTATTCCCCTATAGTTGGCGCAGCTATAGGGGTCTCCTTTCTTATGGACCGGGCAAACGATGCTGAGATTCCATTCGTCGGGCATGCTTTCCTCCGACCATACCTTGCAAATGAGATGGTGCATGCATCTTACCAGCTTAAGAAGTTCAGCAGACAGGCCGTCTGCGCCCGTGGCTTTATTAGACCTAAGTCATGATATCGCTATTTTGACTTCGTCTAGGTCGGGTGGACTGAATTCTGTTTCATTGTCGTCCATTACGAATGGCTCGTTCTGCCTGACAGTGGTATCTTGTCTATCATCGCCGTTATACAGCCTGCAGAAGTGGTCTTTCCAAATCCTCAGCAACGACTGCGCCGTTCTGGCTTTGTAGCCATGGCATGTTCTTTTTACCTTATTGTAAAACTTACGGGCGTCAATCATGCGGAAGCATCTCTCCATCTCCTCGATCTCACGCTTTCCGTGCTCTCTCTTCTTTCTTCTGAAAAGCGTGTGTTCCTCTCTTCTCTCTTGCTCATAGATTTCCCGAGCAGCTCTCGTTCGTCGTTGCAGCATGGCTTTATATGCCTCTTGTTTTGCTGCATTGGCTTGTTCGCATTGTTCATCGAACCAGGGGTTTCTAGGTGGTGGCGGTTTGAAACCCAGCACCTCTGAGGCAGCGTCTCTGAAGGCGCTCTGGCAATGCGCCCAATCCTGCTCTATTGTTTGTGCTGCTGTCGGCGGATTTTGAGAGAGCTTGGAGGAGACACAATCGGCAAAGATTCTGGCAGTCTCTTGCGATTGTAGCTTTCCGACGTCAAACTTACGTTGTGCTACTCGACTCCTAAGCATTCTTGATATCCTCATTCTTACCTTGGCTACAACAAGGTTGTGGTCCGAGTCGATGTTGGCCCCTCGGAAGGTTCGTACGTCGAGAATACAGGAGGAGTGTCTGGCGTCGATCGCAATGTGATCAATCTGGTTGGTGGTCGATTGATCAAAAGACCGCCGGGTACCCTTGTGGATGTTGAGATGGGGGAATCGCGTGCTTGCTACAAGGAGATTACGCCCGGCTAGGAAATCGATTAGCCTTAGTCCGTGGTCGAATGTGGTGTTATGGAGGCTATGTTTCCTATGATCGACTCAAATATGTCCTCTTTGCCCAGTTTTGCATTAAAATCTCCTAGGACTATTTTTGTTTTGTAGCTGGGGCATTGGGCATATGTTCTGTCTAGGAGATCGTAGAATTCTTCTTTGAGTCGATCGTCCTTTTCTTCCGTTGGGGCGTGAGCGCATGTTTCCAAATTCAGCTTTGATGCAGATTGTTATGAGGCGTTCGCTTATGTCTCGGAAGCTTAAGACTTTTTATCGGAGTCTTCCTCGAATAACGAATCCGCACCCGAATATGCGCTGTTTGTTCTCCTTGTAGCAGTTCCCGTAGTAGATGTCGCAGTTTTTCATCCGTTTCTTGCCTGCTCCATCCCATCGCACTTCTTGGAGTGCGGTTATATCTGCTTTATAGCAGTTGAGGGTTTGCTCCAATTGATCGCCTGCACCCGGTCTGTTAAGGAACCTAATATTCCAGGTGCAGACTCTCAAGTCCGTTAGTCGTTTGCAGGGGTCGTCAGCTTTGTATCCGTCCGTATCCGAAGCTTGTTTTTGTTTCGGAACAAGTAGGTTTTTACGTGATAGGGATGTTACCCCTAAGCACAACCCCCAACCTGGAGGGCCAAGTTCCTCTATCCCCAGGAACAAGGGGTTGGGTCGCTGCACACATTGGTTCACTACCTGGCGGGTGCCAGGATAGCTATCCAGGGGGGGCCATGCGGAGGCTGTGTGTCAACTTGGAATGAGCAGGGACAGAGATCGAAGCTGGCGTTTGCCATGTTAAACGCGATGAACTCCTCTCGATAGGAAATTAACTTGGAAGAGCAACACAATTGAAAGAGCAAAAAAAGCAACAATAGCTCTCTACACATGTAAGAAAGCCCTAGGAAAAAGATGGGGATTCAACCCCAAGATTACCCTATGGCTCTACATCACGGTCGTTAGACCCATACTAATGTATGGAGTGATAGTCTGGTGGACTGCACCAGACAAGACAACATACCACAAACAACTCGAGAAGGTACAAAGGATGGCATGTATGTGCGTTACCGGGGCCCTCAGGTCCACACCAACGGCTGCGCTCAACATGATACTAGACCTAACACCACTTGATATCTTCGGTAAGCAAATTGCTACACAAACCGACATTAGACTTAAAGCCAACTCGAACTGGTCGAGCTATGTCACTGGTCACTCCTCCATCCTGAATAACAGGTCAACTATGGCAGAAAACCTGGACTTCACAGAACCCACCACAGTCTTGGAAAAAAAACTTTACAACGACCTACCCGGACAGACAAAACTGGACTCGCCCGACTCAACCTCGCAGAAACTGCGTAGACTTCTATACTGACGGGTCTAAAACCAAAGACGGGGTGGGTAGTGGAGTATTCTGCAACCAACTTAAGCTGAACAAAGATCTAAAACTACCAAATCACTGCAGCGTTTTCCAGGCGGAACTGTTGGCAATAAAAGAGGCTTTGTCTTGGCTGAAGTGGAACGTGATATCCACCACGGATATCCGCATTCTCACGGATAGCCAAGCAGCCTTAAAGTCGTTGGAGTCCTATGTGTACACATCAAAATCTAGTCTCGACTGTCGCAGATCTCTTAACGAGATGGCAGAACAGTTCAACATACAGCTTATCTGGGTACCAGGACACAGCGGCATTATAGGTAATGAAAAAGCCGACACACTCGCCAAACTAGGAACGACGCTACAATCAATCGTGGCTTGTGAGGGAGTACCCCTTACAACCATTAAACATAATCTAGCCGATCTCGCCAGGGCCGAGATGAACCTGAGATGGACCCAGGGACATACCTGCGTCATCACCAGGCAAATCTGGCCTCGGCTTGACAGCCAACGCACAAGGAGTATAATCTCCCTAAAAAGAACTGACATCTACAAGGTCATTGGTGTCATCACAGAACACTGCCTCATTGGCAGTCACGCACAAAAACTAGGAATGCTTTCCGATAATTTCTGCAGAAGCTGTCAGGACGAGGAGAAGGTCGAATGCATTCACCACCTTCTCTGTGCCTGTCGAGCTTTTTGCAACATCAGGAAATGTTACCTAGGCTCTTACTTCCTTAACGGTCTGACAAATGTTCAGAAAGTAGGGATAACTAACCTTCTTAACTTCTTAAGAAGCACAAAATGGTTCCACGAATAGGGGGGTAACACCCCCCCGTAGCTGCACAACGGATCTCCCTGGCCTATGTGCATTCTTCTCAATTCTGGGAAGGCTACAAACCTACCTACTTACCTACCTAGAACTGCATGGCAAATTCAACTTCTTATTACGTGTCGTGAAAAATATTTAAACTTCCATTGAATAACTTCAGTTTCAACCAAACAAAACGTCTACTAAGTCTATTAACCGAAACGAACTAAGAAATCTCTTCTTAGTTAGCAAACGTCTCGAACTTTGTATGCTTGCGAGTACACAAGAGACAGCAAGAACTCATCCCGTGAAGACGATCCCATTTGCCTTGTTCTTTGCCTTCAGCCAGGTGTACGATTAGTATGGTATGTAGACAGAACAACTAATGTTATTAGTCAAATAAGATACAATATAAGCAAATATAATCTATGACGGCATCAAGGCAGCAATCGCACATTTGATAGATACGAGAAAAAAAAAAAAAAAAATGAAGACGAAAACAAAAGACCAAGCAAGAAATACGGATATTCACACGCCAACCCGCCTCATTTGCTATTATATCTTACGGACGTACGACGATAGAGTTTCTATCTTTTTTTATATTTAAATCCTGTTAAGTACGTTTATCATCTTTACTAATTATTTTCTGCTTATTATTGCAATCAATAAATTGTACTGGCAGATGAGAGTAATTGCTGGCGATGATAGAATCTGAGTCATGACCAATTGTTTTCCGATTCGTGAATTTTATTGTATCATATTTAGATGTATCTATATATCTTGACGAGTGTCTATTTGTTTTATTTGCTATTTGTTTTGGCACTAGGCTACGATGAAGGCTTATGTCTAATTATTTACATCGATACTTCACGGATTTGAATTAATCAAACGGTATTTTAAATGTTAAGTTAGCTTTGGCTGTCTGGACATTGATGTGACGTCTTTATGGACGGTTTTTATCTTTTTATACAATACTAGCTTTTGCCCGCGGCTTCGCTCGCGTTAAATTCGGGGTAACACGGTACCCCTTTCCTGATTTAGAACACAGAAGAGAACTCGGAACAGAATGTTATTTTAATACGCTACTGTAGACGATATTATATGTCTTTCCATTTGGGGATAGAATGTAAAGATGCCATGAAAAACATAACTTGTAAAAAAACCAAGTCTCGCAACTCAGATCTTCTACCGTAAAAAGTTGTAGGATCCATGTATTACCAAGTCAGTTAATTTATTCAGTCCCTACTTAAAGGACCTTCTGCCTTGATTTATTACGTAATTACCTAACCTAACAACATCTTATAGTGGCCATACCAATATCAAAATCTTTTTTGTTTTAAGTAAATAGATTGACCTGGCCATCGCATGAAAACACAACATATCTCACAAGTAATACATATTATATTAAATTAGATTATTTAGTGCGATTTCCAAGTCAATTTTTGTCGGGATTCCATCCCGTGTCATATCGGTGTCAGAGGCCAACACACTACCCACTGCGCCACAATGGAATAAACTGAGTTACTTTCTTTTTACTAGAAGGTAGAAACTTACTTACTTACTTACTTATCAGGCCAGCGATCCATGGAGGATCTGAGCCTGAGCTATAGCTAACTTCCATCCTTGACGGTCCCGGGCACGCTGCTTACAGTTGTCAAGACCAAGATGTCTTACATCCGCGATTACTTGGTCTTTATACCGGCGGTTCGGTCTTCCTCTTCTTCTCGAACCAGGAGGCTCGGAGTCGAAGACCCTCTTAGCTGGAGCGTTGATGTCCATGCACTCGATGTGGCCGAGCCAGTGTAGTCGACGGATCCTTGCCTTCCGGACTATATCCACATCTTGGTGCAGCTCGTAGAGTTCGCGGTTGTGTCTTCTTCTCCATTCACCTTCCTCGCAGACAGGACCAAAATTCGGCGCAGAATTTTTATTTCGAAAGAACCCAAAATCAGCTCCGCTTTCCTGCTTATTGTCCAGCTTTCGGCTCCGTACAGCAAGACTGGCAGAATGAGCGTTTTGTAAAACATGACTTTGGTCTTTCGAGTGAGGAGTTTTGACCCCAGTTGCTTGGACAAGCCGAAGTAGCAGCGGTTGCCAAGGGCGATTCTATGCCGGATCTCCACTGTGGTGTCATTTGTGGAATTTACGTGTGCCCCGAGGTAGACAAACTCCTTAACTACCTCGAAATTGTAGCTGTCAATTGTTATATTTTGTCCCAGGTGGTGAGCGACGGATTGGTTTTTGCTTGACAGCATGTATTTCGTTTTGTCCTAATTGATCTTAAGACCAACTCGTTTCGCCTGTTCTTCAATTGCCATGAATGCTTCCACAATGCCATGGCGAGAACACGCGATGATGTCGATATCATCAGCGTATCCTAGCAGCTAGATGGACTTGTAAAAGATAGTGCCTTCCCTGTTGACGCCTGCCCGTCGCACTATCTGCTCCAGCATAAGGTTGAAGACAGCGCGTCTCCTTGCCGAAATCCGGTGCATGTTTCGAATGGTTCCGAGGTCCTAAAACCGAGTGCATCGCGTGTTTTTTAGCGTGGCGCCACACAACTGGATCAGTTTTCCCTGGATCCCGAATTCGGCCATTGCACCAAACAGTTCTTCACGATGAATGCTGTCGTATGCGGCTTTGAAATCGATGAAAAGATGGTGTGTACCGATTCGAAACTCGTTGGTCTTTTCCAGGATTTGTCGAAGTGTGAAAATTTGGTCTATTGTTGATTTGCCGGGCCGGAAGCACTGGTAGCTGCTGATTAGTGCGATGCAAAATGGTTTTAGACGTTCACACAATACGCTGGACAGGATCTTGTATGCGACATTGAGCAGGGATATACCTCTATAGTTCTTGCAAGAGGTAGGATCGCCTTTTTTGTGGATGGGGCATATAGAGCTGGTATTCCAGTCGTCGGGCCTGCTCTCATCTTCCCAAATTCTGCAGATGATCTGGTGCATGCTCCCTACCAGAACATCGCCGCCAGCCTTGAAGAGCTCTGATGGCAAGCCATCTGAGCCTGCGGCCTTGTTGTTCTTCAGCTTCTGAATAGCTGTGCCGACTTCTTCGATGCTGGGTGGGAGGACTACTTCAGCGGCTGGAGTTGGGATTTCCTCGGTCCCTACCACTCTCTCTTGGTCATGCTCGTACATCCACTATTCCCTGTGGGTCGGTGACAAGATTACCCTCGCAGTTTCGAGGAGCCTGGGTGCCATTTTTGAAGCCTCCTGCAAGGCCTTTGGCTTTCTTGTTAAAGGTTCGTGTTTTATGTTTATCCCTAGACTCCTCGATATCCTTGAGCTGGGAGGCTGCGAAGATTCTTTTCTTTTGTCGCAGTAGTTTTTTCTTCTCCCTTCTTCTGGCTCGGTACTCTTCTTGCGATGCCCTGGTTTTCCTCTGCAGCGCATTTTGGTACGCCTCGTCGGTTGCTGCCTTTTTCTGCTCACACTCGCCATCATACCACGGGTTTCTTGTCGGGGGTGGTAGGTATCCTAAGGTGGTTTCGGCTACTTCCTGAATGGCTGAGCGGCAATGCAGCCACATATTATTGGCATTTGTGTTCGACATGGACATACCGTAGAGTCTTTGGCTCAGCTGCTCCCTGTAGACTCTGGCAACCTCCGGTGTGCTCAGGCGCCCAATGTCGAACCTCCTCCTGATGGGCTGGTGCAGCTTTCTGACATTGTACAGTCGAGCTCTGAATCTTGCTGTTACGAGGAAGTGGTCACAGTCGACATTTGTCCCTCTGAATGTTCGGACATCCAGGATGTTTGACGAGTGCCTTGCGTCAATGAGCACATGGTCGATTTGGTTGGCGGTTCGACCGTCCGGAGATCGCCAGGTTGCTGTGTGGATTCGCTTGCGAGGGAATCTTGTGCTTCTTATCACCGCATTACGAGCTGTCGCAAAGTCAGCGGGTCGGAAGCCGTTATCTGTTGTTGTATCGTGGAGGCTGTGCTTTCCGATCACTCCGCCAAGGGTGTTTCCCTTACCGATTTTGGCGTTGAAGTCCCCGAGAACGATTTTTACATCGTACTCCGGACCAGCTACGTAGGCGTTGTCCAGGAGGTCATAGAAGTCCTCCTTGATAGGGTCTTCAGCCTCATTGGTAGTTGCGTGTGCACATATAAGGCTGATGTTATAAAATCTGCCTCTGATGCGGATCACAGCCAGGCGCTCACTTGTAGGTTTAAAGTCGATGACCTTCGACCTTAACCGCTTAAGTGCAACCTTTTTTGACAGCTGTAATAAATGTCGCAATTTTTCTTCCTAATCATACCGTTTCCTATCCAGCGTATTTCCTGGACCGCAGTAATATCCGCCTTGTACTGCGTGAGGATTCCTTCTAGTTTATGAGCAGCTCCGGGAGTGTACAGGGTTCTTACATCCCAGGAGCATACTCGCAAATCGTGTTCCTTTTTCGTGCATTGTCGTCGTCGAGTATCCGTCCTTGTATCAGAGGCATCTTGCTCATTCATAACTTGTAGGTTTTTTACGTGGGCGGATTGTTAGCCCGCCGTACAACCGCCATTCTGGTGGGGTTTTTTTCGCTGCATACATTTGTTCACCTCCCAACGGTTGTTGAAGAGGCTATCCAGAGGGCGCCGCGAGGAGGCCCTATGTCAACTTGACCCGGGCATTTAAACAGGGATCGTTGCTGGCATCTCGCCAGGTTGAGAGCAATCAACAACTTTACCCTGTATGTCCGAGCCCATGCCCTCTAGAAGGTAGAAACTACTAACACATAAAGAAACTAAAGAAACTTTTTATAACTTTTTATTATATTATATATTTATTTTTATTTATTTTGGGTGATAAAGTTAACCTTCTGCTTTAAATTTGTCTAATCTCCCATCTGGGCATTGGACACACGCGAACATGCTACATACAATTGTCCATGGGAAAAGCACGGCTTTTCTAAGTTCACCGCAGCCACCTTTAATGTTTTACCATGCGCTTTGTTAATGGTCATAGGGAAACTAAGCTTTAGAACTGGAACGGGAGATCTGTGGGAGTTATTGGGATTCGTGGGATCATTACATTTTCACTCTTTCCTACGCCGGTTTAGATAGTGGCGCTAATGATATTGCGGCCAAGTTGTGTGACACGAAGTCTCGTCCCATTACATAATCTCGGGGCATCAAAATTTCGCATAAGCATGAATGGGACGCCTAGTCTTCATTAAAGCTTGTGTGAGGATACACCTGACAGCTCAAGCGAATTTAGAAACTCTACGGGATATGATGTGCTCTGTTCTGTATCCATAACTGTGTCTATTGATAAGTACTCTGATGTATCTCCTGGTACTTTACGCAATATGTCTGAATTTATTTTGTTGACAACACCATTGTTAGGTGCTAAAATTGCTCTTTCACATGTATATTGATTTTCGTGTATATTGAACTGAACTGAACTTTCTTACGGTGGCCCATAGAGTGGACGACTTGAGACATGCTTTAATTTCGTCTGCAGGTGCCCTCTTCTGAATCACTGGTAACGTTTGGCGGAAATCACCAGCCAATAAAACCACCATTCCTCCCATAACATCGGTATTGTTGCGCAAATTCTGGAGCGTTCGATTTAGTGCTTCTACCGCTTTTTTATGCGCCATAGTACTTTCATCCCACACTAAGAGCTTGCACTGACGTAGCATAGCACCCCGTGAGCTATTTTTACAAAAATTACAGATAGGTGAATCTTCCTGGTCGAGATTTAGTGGTAATTTTAAAACAGAATGCGCAGTACGATCCCCGCTCAGCAACGTGGCGGCTATACCGGAGGAAGCTACGGCCACAGCAATGTTGCTATCTTTTCTTACTTGCGCCAGCAACAAATTTAGCTAAAATGCTTTTCATGTTCCTCCTGGGGCATCAAGAAAGAGTAGTGCGCCATTCCCAGATTCTATTTGCTGCAACACTTGGTCGAATACTCGTTTTTGTTCTGGTAGTAATTGGGGTACCAATTCAGCTACTTGCTGCTGCAAAGCTGGTATGTCATAGTACACAAAGGGACCTAGATTGATCACATCGCGATCGACGTCAGACACTCCTCCACTATTCTTGAGGTTCTAACTTTCCGAGGGGCTAACATCGACTCGGACCACTATCTCGTAGTAGCCAAGATGCGCTTACGGATATCACGAGCGCAACGGAGTAGAGTAAGAATACAAAGTTATGACGTCTGAAAGCTACTATCGCCGGAAACCGCTCGTGCTTTTACCGATCGCGTCTCCCTTAGGCTCTTCAATACACCTGAATCCTCCACACTATCAATAGAACAGCAGTGCAGCCCTTGCAAACAAGCCCTGAAAAGCTCTGCATCCGAAGTTTTGGGTTTCAAGGCTCCACCACGAAGAAACACCTGGTTCGATGACGAGTGCAGGAGGATCCATACAGCGAAGCAGGATGCATATAAGGCCTCGCTGCATAAAAGTACAAGAGCAGCTCGTGAGCTCTACGAGTTAAAAAGATGGGAGGAGCATAAGCTTCTTAGAAGAAAGAAGAAAGAGCACGAGAAGCGCGCGATTGAGGATTTGGAGAGGTGTTACTGCAGGCGTGACGTTCGAAAGTTTTATCAAAAGATAAAGCGAACATGCCAAGGTTATAAAGCCAGAACGGAAGCCTGCAGGGATGAGAACGGACACCTAGTAGTAGAACCGCAGTCGATGCTGAGAATATGGAAAAATCACTTCTGCAGACTGTATAACGGCGATGTTAGTCAATATACCGCTGTTAGGCAGAATGATCCATTTCTAATCGACGAAGACCGCAGAGAATTCTGTCCCCCTGACCTAAACGAAGTTAAGATTGCTATATCGATGCTCAAGTCGAATAAAGCTACTGGCGGAGACGGACTGTCTGCTGAGCTCTTCAAGGCAGCTGGGGATGACCCGGTTGGGAGCATGCACCAGCTCATCCGTAAGATATGGTTAGAGGAAAGCATGCCCGAGGAATGGAGTCTCAGCATCGTATGCCCGATCCACAAGAACGGAGACCCCTCTGATTGCGCCAACTATAGAGGAATAAGTCTCCTTAACATCTTAACTCGACTCCTAAGCGTTCTTGATATCCTCATTCGTACCTTGGCTACAATAAGGTAGTGGTCCGAGTCGATGTTGGCCCCTCGGAAGGTTCGTACCGTTGGAGTGTCTGGCGTCGATCGCAATGTGATCAATCTGGTTGGTGGTCGATTGATCAAAAGACCGCCAGGTACCCTTTTGGATGTTGAGATGGGGGAATCACGTGTTTGCTACAAGGAGGTTTCGCCCCGCTAGGAAATCGATTAGCCTTAATCCGTTGTCGGATGTGGTGTAATGGAGGCTGTGCTTTCCTATGATCGACTCAAATATGTCCTCTTTGCCCAGTTTTGCGTTAAAATCTCCTAGGACTATTTTTGTGTCGTAGCTGGGGCATATGTTCTGTCTAGGAGATCGTAGAATTCTTCTGTGATTCGATCGTCCTTTTCTTCCGTTGGGGCGTGAGCGCATTGCTAATGTTTCTAACTTTAGCTTTGATGCGGATTGTTATGGTGCGTTCGCTTACATCCCGGAAGCTTAAGACCTATTGTCGTAGTCTTCCTCCAATAACGAATCCGCAACCGAATAAGCGCTGTTTGCTCTCCTTATAGCAGATCCTGTAGTAGATGTCGCAGTTTTTCATCCGTTTTTTGCCTGGTCCAACCCATCGCACTTATTGGAGTGCGGTTATATCTGCTTTATAGCAGTCGAGGATTTGCTCCAATTGATCGCCGGCACCCGGTCTGTTAAGGGACCTAACATTCCAGGTGCAGACTCTCAAGTCCGTTAGTCGCTTGCAGGGGTCATCAGCTTTGTATCCGTCCGTATCCGAGGCTTGTTGTTGTTTCGGAACAAGTAGGTTTTTACGTGATAGGGATGTTACCCCTAAGCACAACCCCCAACCTGGAGGGCCAGGTTCCTCTTTCCCCAGGAACAAGGGGTTGGGTCGCTGCACACATTGGTTCACTACCTGGCGGGTGCCAATATAGCTATCCAGGGGAGGCCACGCGGAGGCTGTGTGTCAACTCGGATTGAGCAGGGACAGAGATCGAAGCTGGCGTTTGCCATGTTGAACGCGATCAACTTCTTTGCTCTGTTTGCCCGCTCTGACGCACGATGAGCGAGTTCGGATCCCGATAACACCAACGCCATCGAACGGTATTTTCGCGGTATCCCTCCCCGGCAGTGTGTTGGCCAAGTCCCCCGGTAGTATGTATAACCTGTATAACATAGGTGATGGAAGAGAAGATTGGCTTTGGTCCTTCATGGGCTGTAACGACACCAAAGAAGAAGAAACAATTAGCCCAATAAACAGTTCGGAAGCCAGTTGTATAATATATCTCAGACCTCACTACGTGACCGACTCAATTAAGTCCAAACCAGATATAGAGACAGATTAGAGTTTAACTAAATCGTATTCTGTTCAGTAAACTGTACAGCAGAATTCATCTATCAGCTGGTGTTGAAAGACAAATGTCTGATTGTTAAAATAAAATTATTTCCTAAACGTGATATTCAAATTTATTGTATGGCAGCAGTCCGCTAATTTGCATTTGATTTGGACACGAGCATGAAATCGTTCACGCGACCATAGTCACACTTTTTTTAGCAAAGCTATAGTTGATTATGAAAGCAAACACCCATTTATAAGTTTAAATACCTCAAGGTAATCTACATGTAATACCCATATACAGACTACTTATCGGGCATTGTCCTGCCGTTTATGTTCCGCGTATCCCATTTACTTATAGAGTGATATTTCGCTGCGACCGAGATGAGAGGGGATGTCCGCTAGATTCGAAAGTGTTGGTGGCTAAAGGAAGTCGACTTCGAGGTAATGCTGGTCTAGATTTAATGCATGGTTTGCATTGATTAGGATATACATAAGTGTCTGCTTCTTCTTAACGGGCGCTACAGTTCGGGGTGAACCTGGGCCTCAACCAAAATGTTTCTCCACCTAGCACGATCTTTCGCTAGTCTTTTCCAATGCCGCATGCCCAGTTGGTTGAGGTTCCTTTCCACCTGTGCGCACCACCTTAGGTGCGGCCGTCGTCTATTTCTTCGTCCCTCGGGGTTGGATTCAAAGACTCTACGGGCTGGAACTGTGGTGTCCATTCGCTCTACATGGCCTAGCCATCTTAGGCGTTGGATCCGTAGACGCCTGACCAGACTCATGTCACTGTACAACCCGTACAGTTCGTGATTGAATCTTCTCCTCCAATCCTCCTCTGTGTTTATGGGACCGAAAATCGAACGCAGAATCTTTCTCCAGAAACGACCAAGGATTTCCTCATCCGCTTTAGATAAAGTCCATGTTTCTGCACCGTATAACAGGACCGGGATAATTAAGGTCTTATATAAGGTCAACTTGATCGTACGAAAGAGGGCTCTACTTCTCAGTTGCCTCTTGAGCCCAAAGAAGCAGCGGTTGGCAAGAGTAATTCTGCGCTTGATTTCGAAACTGGTGTCGTTGTTCCATGTCACTGCGGAGCCGAGGTATACGAAGTCCTTAACTACCTCGAACTTATATCTGCCAATATGCACGTTCTGTCCAAGACGTCGTTGGTAAATGCCCTTTTTCGATTACAGCAGATATCTAGTCTTGCCCTCATTAACTGCCAAACCAATTTTTGCCGCCTCCATCTCAATACTCGCAAACGCCTCATTGACATCTCGCTGCGATCTACCTATTATGTCAATGTCGTCGGCGTATGCAAGGAGTTGCGAGGATTTGAAATAGATTGTGCCTCTTGTATTGGCCAGTGATTTTTGCACAATCATTTCCAATATGATGTTGAAGAAATCACACGACAGCGCATCGCACTGCCTAAATCCTTTTTTGACATCAAAACTATCGGTAAGGTATTCACCGATTCGGATGGAGCAGCGAGCATTCTCCAAAGTCATCCTGCATAGTCTGACGAGCTTAGCAGGTATGTCAAAGGTAGACATAGCGTTCTATAGCTCGTCTCTGATTACGCTGTCGTATGCGGCTTTGAAGTCGACAATTAGGTGGTGAGTGCCGACTTGAAATTCATTGGTTTTTTCCAGGATCTGCCGTAGTGTGAAGATGTGGTCGACGGTGGACTTCCCTGGTCTGAATCCGCACTGATAAGGACCTATCAGCTTGTTTACGAATGGCTTCAGGCGTTCACACAAAACGGCAGCGAAGATCTTGTATGCGACATTAAGGAGACTTATTCCTCTATAGTTGGCGCAGTCCAAGGGGTCTCCTTTTTTTGTGGATCGGGCAAACAATGCTGAGACTCCATTCGTCGGGCATGCTTTCCTCTGTCCATATCTTACAGATGGGTCGGTGCATGCTCCTAACCAGCTCACCCCCAGCCGCTTTCAAGAGCTCAGCAGACAGTCCATCTGCGCCAGCAGCTTTATTCGACTTGATTGTCGACATGGCAATCTCAACTTCGTCGAGGTCAGGGAGACGGAATTCTCTGCGATCTTCGTCGTAAAAAATGGATCATTCTGTCTGACGGCGGTATGTTGGCTGTCATCGCCGTTATACAGTCTGCAGAAGTGGTTTTTCCAAATTCTCAGCATCGACTGCGATTCTACTACTAGGTGTCCGTTCTCATCCTTACAGGCCTTGAGACATTCGTTTTATCCGCTTTGGCAGCTTCTTTGCTCAATTTTCGGGCATGCCTCTTTCCCCTTCTTTTTTTGCACTTAGCAGTGCATTCAGCAGTACGAAGAGTGTTGGAGGCGCATGCCGAAAATGCTGGCATGCTTGTGCCTCCAGCAGCAGCCTTTCCCAAAAGCCGCGACGCTTCTCGCGCTGCGCACCTTCGAGTGAGGAGGGGACCTCATGAAAGACGGTCGGATCGATTTCGGTAGGAGATACCTCCGCCGACCTAACCCTGTTATCTGATTCCTCCAGAGGCTTAACCTCGTCCATCGTGCCTTCGGTTTTGGGAGCCTATCTGCACAACTTCCGGGAGTGCCTCTTTCCCCTTCTTTTTTGGGACTTGCGGCACACTCAGCAGTACGACGCAACTTTGGTGCGCGTTCAAACTTACCTGTTTCCCAAGCCATTATCGATGTTGCGTCTGCAGGCTCCACCATTCAAGCTCAGTCCAACCAGGTGGTCAGACAGTGAGCCGCAGGTGAACATAATTAAAATACTGACTCTTCCCCTTTTATTATTATTTTATTTTCTGGTTTTCTTCTCTGACCATCAAGCTTCTCAATACTTGATATATTTGTCATTCATTTAGAAACCTTGTCAGTTAGTTGCATCAAAAGATAAATTGTCATTTTACGTCGTGACGTTCGTCAGTTGGTCTTAACCTTCCCCGCCTTAAATGGATATTTTGCATTTAATGATATTTTCTCACCACCGGGTTAAGCTAACTAATTGTGCTCATGGTTGCGACAGGATGATGTGCATATATGTATATAGTAAAGATGTATCGCCTTTTTTGGAAGAGACCTCGCACTTCCTGTTCAGTCCATCATTTAATATTTTTAATTTATTTTATTCACATTTGCACAGTTTCATAGTGAATACAATGAAAATGATACGCTCGACTGGCTTTTCACGAATGACAATTCCCTTTTAGAATTATATTTTATTTTCTCTCGCCCGCCTCTTTATACACGTTTCTTCTTCTTCTTTGGTGGCGTTAAAGCCCATGAAGGACCAGAGCCAAGCCTCTCTCAATCACCCATGTTGTGTGTGATTTATTTTTCACATAGATGAAAGGGACCTACAGTTAAATGCCGATTCCGAACGGCGTGAGTCGAGAAGCTTTTTCATGGCAAGTTAACTACGAGGGTTTTTGCCATCACCCCGCCGAGGAGGGACGCCGCGAAATAGACATACGATTGCGTTGGTGTTATCGCTCATCGTGCGCCAGAGTCCAACACACTAACACTGCGCCACGGCGCCCTCACGTTTATACGTTTACACGTTTGACACGTTTACATACTTATAATGTACAGTACTGCACAGTGTTTCTTTGAACTGATATGAATGGCGTAACAGCTCGTCCATGCTGACCTAAGTATCGGCTTCGAGACTGATGCTCCCTTCAGTTTCGTTGTCTTCTTCATGCTCATCACTGTCCTTGCATATAGGTGAAAACTCCTCGGATGGTAATTCACACCACCGTTTCAGTTTGTCTGCGCTGAAGACAGCATCGTACTTACGCTGTGTGCGCCGCATGTGTGGTATGTCCCGAATCACATACCGGTCGTTTGGCAAGATCTTTGCCACTATATAAGGTTCTTTGTACGATGGCTCAAGTTTCCGCGACTCGCCGGTCGCAGCCTGGTCCTTCCCAATCAACACCAAATCGTTTTCCTGGTATTTCGTCGGCCCTCGATGATTCCGGTCGTACCGCTCCTTTTGACGTTGCTGCCTTATTCCGATATTTTTCACAGCCTTTGCTCACGCCGTGTTATTTCCATAAGCAGCTTACTCCCTTGGATATCTCTTGGCGTATAGGAAAATAATAGCTGGTGCGGACTCGTCTTGTAGTCGCGTTACTCATCGTATTCGGGCTCCACTGCAGGTTCCTCAACTGCCCGGCCCAGTCTTTACCAGCTGCGTGGTCACATTTCAGCGCATCCAATATTGTGCGGTTGGCCCGCTCTGCCTGTCCATTCGCCCTGGGAGTTCGGATTGCCGTTTGTATATGTTTGATGCCGTTCCCTGAACAGAATCTCGTGAAGGCTGCTGAGGTGAATGCGGTGCCCCCGTCCGTGATTATTCGCCGCGGCATGCCAAAATAGCCACAGATGTCGTTAAGCGCCTGGATTACTCATACGATTTTTGTGGTCTTTGTTGCCCGGAGTATAGTATACTTCGCGAAGTTGTCTATTATGGTAAGTACATACCTCACGCCCCCCTATCCATTGATAAACGGTCCTAAGTGATCGAGGTTAATGGTATCGAACGGCAAGGGAATCCGTTCCAAGCTATGCAGTTCGCCTTCTGCCAAGCCCCCTTTCCTCTTAGTGTATGCGCAGTCCACGCATGTTTTGAGGTAGCTTTTCGTAAAATTCCTCATCCTCGGGAACCAGAATGTTTTTTTGATTCTATCCAGCGTCTTCCCCTCGGCCATATGTCCGCTGTCGTGGCATAGCTTCAGAATTCTCCATCGCACAGCTCTCGGTACAACTCATCTTTCGTCGCCGTCCACCCTTCGGAATAATCGGTTTCCCTTAAGTGAGTAGTTTCCCTGCAACTGCCTCCTTGCTGTGGTTGTACCCGTAATTTGCTATCCTGCCACTGCATAGTTGTCAACCAGTCCTCGTCCGTTATATTGATGTTCAGAACGAACGAGGACGCCTCTTCCACTTGTCGTTCGTCTTCGACAGGCTGGTGACTAAGAGCATCTACATATCCGGCCCGTCTTCCCGATTGGTGTATTGTTTTAAAGTCAAACTCCTGCAGCTTCAACCACCACCTAGCAATTCTCGGTATCAGCTTGCTTTTGTTTTGTGTTGCCACGATCGACTCACAGTCAGTCACCACTGTAAATTCTCTTCCAAACAGTTACAATCGGAACCGATTCAAGCTTTCCACAATAGCTAGGACTTCCAGCTCGTATGAATGGTACTTCTTTTCGGTTTCTGTGAGTTTGCGGCTGAAGTAAAGTACTGGACGAAGTCTGCTGTCTTCCATGCTCCTTTGAAGCAAGGTACCTGATACCCCGACTCCTGATGCATCCGTGTGCACTTCGTGCTTGCATCTTGGATCGAGCAACGCTAGCACAGGTGGATTCGCGGGTATCTCCTTCAGCCGCTGGAAAGCCGCCTCCTGTCGGTCGGTCCACTCAAACTTGCCCTCTGCTTTCGTTAAGTCTGTAAGGGGAGCAGCAAGATAAGCATATTTCTCCACAAACTTTCGGAAGAATCCGGTCAGCCCAAGAAACTGACGTACGCATCTCTTGGCGTTGGAAATAGTTGGATGGCTGCAGTTTTGCGCTTACTTGGTTTTAACCCTCCCTCACTCGCTTCATATCCGAGGAATTCTATGTTGGTCTCTAAAAATCTGCATTTACCCACATTGAGTGTAAGCCTCGCTTGCCGTAAGACTTCCAGAAACCTGATCCTTTGCATTCCCTCCTCAATGGTTGTGCTCGGTATAACAATGTCGTCAAGATAAATAGCAACATCACCTGGCGGTAGTTTTGCCCTTAGTTGGCTCATAAGGTGCTGGAAATGTGCCGGTGCGTTCACTAGTCCGAAAGGCATCCTGTTAAACTCGTATGACCCCTCATCCGTAGAGAACGCCGTGTATTTTCTGCTGCTTTCTTCTATAACGATTTGGTGGTAACCAGAGGCTAGAAAAATAAGTGTTCCCAGCCAATGATGCTAATACTTCATCAATGACCGGCATTGGAAATTTACGCCTCATTGTTACCTTATTCAGCATACGGTAGTCCACACAAAATCGTTCTCCCCCGTCTTTCTTTTTGGTCAGTTAGATTGGCCGGTTAAAATCCGAGACCGATGGCATTATTATCCTCTTCTTGAGCATTTGGCTCACCATTTCCTTTACGGTCGTCCTTTTTGCAAATGGAATCTTGTATAGATGCACGTAGACTGGTGTTTTAGTTGTGAGCTCGATGGAGCACTCACTCCCTCTATATGTCCCCAACTCGTCGATGTCCTTTTCGAAGCAATCCCGAAATTCGTTGATGAGAGATTTAAGTTTACGTTGGTCTGGTTCGCAGAGGTCCCCAAAGTGCAGTTCCAGCGCTGTTCCTTCTCTTCTCTGCCGCTCTCTCTTCTGGTCTTCCATTACTAACGCTTTCTCGGTTGGTTCAGTCATACAGTCCGTAATCTCCATTGACCGAAAGGACTTCACCACTTTTACTTGAGGTTGGTCTAGCAACTTTCTACCAACTATCATGTGGTACGTCTGACTATGTTGTGGTACAATTAGCACCTCGCACCAACTTCTCAGCTTGTCCATCTTCACTTTTGCATATACTTTCCCAATGGCCCTACATCCTCCTCCTCCAAATCCTCTTAGGCTGCAATCGTCCTTTTCGTATACGATGCCTATCTCGTCCGCAACTGCCTGAGCTATCGTAACGCAATCGCCGCCTAAGTCGATGAACGCGGTGACAACATGTCCGTTCACTTCCACGTCCTTGATGTATTCATCTCTGGTTTCCTTTAGCAGCATCTGACTGAATCTACCACGTGCGTTCATGTTACCTCCCGATTGTCCGCTACCTGACGGGCAGTTTCTCCTGATGTGCCCTAGCTGCTGGCACTCAAAACACTTTCTTCCGTTCTCCCGATTTACGATTCGCTGAGTTTCATTACGGCTTGAGCCAGGATGTTGGGGCCCACCCGCAAATAGGTTTGCGCCTAGGCTTTTCGTTGGGATCTGCCTGTGGCTATCGCGTAGTCCAATAATCCACCGTACCCGTTTAAGAATGTCTTGGACTGAATTGGGCTGCGTTTCCCTGAAGGCCTCTCTACACTCCATATCTGATATGCCCATCACAATATATTTCACCAGCGTATGCTCCTCAATCCTCCCTCTTGATAAAATACTTTTCATCTCGAAAATAAACTCCTCTATATCCTCGTAAGGCTTTTGTTTTCGTTGTCGGAGCAATTCGTGAAGGGAAATTGTCTGCGAGGTCCTGCAAGAATTCTCCCAGTGTTGTGTGAGTCGTCCTGTTGCTCCAAATCTTGGCTGCTCCATCTAGTTTTGTTGTAGAGGCCATCATTACCAACCTCTCGTCTAGGTCGTAGATGTCTTTCACGTCGTTTACTTTCTTGATCCATGCTGCAGATGAGAGTCCTGTCGGATTTTTCGGATTGAATGTTGGAAACATATCCGCCACTTCCCGCACAGCATATGTGTTCCTAGAGAGTGAGTGTCCCTTTACTGGAAACGAAGATTCCTGTTCCGGCGTTATCATAGTCGTCTCTGATCCCCTCAAATGCTTGATTTCGTTACGTAACAATCACAACTCGATAGCCATATTGACACCAGTAGTAAGCTTATCTTTACTTGCTTCTGTCGTCGCCTTAGTCAGTCGCTGCACCATATCTTCCTTTAGTCCACCTTGGTCCAGACCTCTCCTTTTCAGCTCCTCTCTTAGCTGGTCACGCGTTCAGTCGCGATAGTTTGCGTCCTCCATTCTGTTACTGATACTTCAGTCGACTATCAATTCAGTCTTACCTTTTCTTTTGCACTATTGCAGCCAGGTCCAGAATCCGACTCGATTCCCTGTAACCCACTTCTGAGGTTAGGTTAGGTTAGGTCGACGTGGTAGGCGTAAGCCACACTTAGGCCGAAACCGGCCCATTGTGATACCACCTGGATCAGGTTACCCTGATCCGCTACCCGGGAATAAAGCGGTGGAGTTGAGCTATTTTTTGGTTTGCTAGCTCACTCAGATTGTCGAAGAAGGGCGCGCCGAGGTAAATCCTCCTGCGATTCGCAAAAGAGGGACATGAGCAGAGGAGATGGTGTATTGATTCCTCCTCCTCCTCGTCCATGCACTCGCGACTAAAGTCATTGTAGGGTAGCCCCAGTCTGGCGGCGTGTTTTCCAATGGTGCAGTGACCTGTAATGACCCCTACTAGGGTGCTTAAGGTTGCCCTATTGGTTGCCACCAGGTCCCTCGTTCGTCCTAAGTTCAACTTAGGCCACAATTGCTTGTTGATAAAGCCGATATTGCTCTCATTCCATTGGAGATTGGTCTCCTCTATGGTTTGAAGCTTTATCATGTGCTTTACCGTACTTATTGGTGTTTCTAGGTACCCGAGGGTAGGCAGGCTAAGTGTGCTTGACCCTAACCTTGCGAGTTCGTCGGCCGCGCAGTTTCCTGGAATATCCCTATGCCCGGGAACCCACAGTATTTTAATGTTGAACTGTTCAGCCATCTCATCTAGAGATAGGCGACAGTTAATGGATGTTTTTGATTTGTGGGTTACCGCTGCCAGGGATTTTATCGCAGATTGGCTATCCGCGCAAATGATAATATCCTTTGTGGATATTACAGTGATCCTGAGCCATGCCAGGGCCTCCGTTATCGCAGTTATTTCTGCCTGAAACACACTACAGTAATTTGGGAGTCTAAATGATAGGTTGAGGTTAAGTTCCTTGGAGTAGACCCCACTGCCTACACCCGACTCCATCTTAGAGCCATCGGTATAGAGGGAGATCGAGTCCTTTGGTATGACTTTCCCTTCAGCCCATTCCTCCCTGGATGGAAAGACAACTTCGAAGTTCCTGGTGAACACATTCTGCGAGTTGATGTAGTCAGTGTCCATGGGTACTTTGAAGTGTTTTAGAATAGAGGTGTGGCCTTTTTGAGATGTGGGCCATTTTCTTATGCTCCTCATCCTTAGGGCCGCGCATGCAGCAACTTGCTTGCTGAAAAGGTTTAATGGTGGAAGATGTAGTAGAACATTTAAGGCATCCGTGGGGGTTGATCTGATCGCTCCGCTTATATATAAGCTGGCTGATCTTTGTACCTTCCCCAGAAGGTTTCGATTGACTGCTTTGTCCAGAGCAGTCCACCAGACTACGACGCCATACAGGAGGATAGGCCTTATGACTGCTGTGTAAAGCCAGTACATAATGCTTGGTTGGAGACCCCACCTCCTGCCCATTACTTTCTTACAGCTGTAGAGGGCAACAGTTGCTTTCTTGACCCGATCAAGAATGTTGGGTTTCCAATTCAGCCTCCTGTCAAGGACTAGGCCTAGATATTTAGCCTGTTCTTTGATTGTTAGTTGAGCTCCACCCAGCCTCGGTGGGTTGAGGGATGGAATTTTATATTTGTTAGTGAAGAGTACTAGATCGGTCTTCTTTGGGTTCACCCCAAGTCCACAGTACCGTGTCCAGGTTTCTACTGTATGTAGTGCACTCTGCATAAGGTCGCATAGAGTGCTGGGAAATTTTCCTGTGACGGCAATAGCAATGTCATCCGCATAGGCGATCACAGCGTACCCTTCCTGCTCCAGCAACAGCAGTAGTTCGTTGACCACCACGTTCCAGAGGAGAGGGGAGAGTACTCCACCCTGTGGTGTACCTTTGCTGACCATTCTGGTTGAGACGGCACCAGCGAAGTTGGCTTTGACAACTCTTTGTATTAGCAGCTGCCGTACCAGTCCTATCACTGATCCCGTAACACCCAGATAGGACAGCGCCTTGATGACGGCCCATGGTTCAACATTGAGAAAGGCGACTAGAGTGTATTGTTTATTTTCCAGAGACCTTTCTATTTTACTGACCAATGAGTGGAGTGCTGTTTCCACCGATTTGCCTTTGTTGTAGGCATGTTGGTTATCCGACAGACTTCCTGAGATGCAGCTGTACCGGATGTGTACGTCTAAAATCTTCTCTAGAGTTTTTAATAGAACAGAAGTGAGACTAATAGACCTTAGGTCATTTACATACGTGTGGGAGCTTTTGCCTGCCTTGGGTATGAAAATGACTTTGGCTACCTTCCACTTGCTGGGGATGTAGGAAAGGGAGAGGCAACTATTGTATATAACCACAAGCCAGTGGAGGATGATATCTGCTACCTGCTGGAGCTCAGCTGGTATGATCCCATCCGGTCCCGGAAACTTGTAGGGTTCAAAGCTCTTTATGGCCCAAAGGACGTTGTTGTAGTTGACCAGGTCAGGAGCACGCTCGAGGGAGCGTGGTGGAAGTTGAAAACAATGAAAATGATACGCTCGACTGGCTTTTCAAGAATGACAATTCCCTTTTAGAATTATATTTTATTTTCTCTCGCCGCCTCCTTATACACGTTTCTTCTTCTTCTTTGGTGGCGTTAAGGCCCATGAAGGACCAGAGCCAAGCTTCTCTTAATCACCCATGTTGTGTGTGATTTATGTTTCACATATGTAGATGAAAGGGACCTACAGTTTAATGCCGATTCCGAACGAGAAGCTTTTTCATGGCAAGTTTACTACGGGGGGTTTTGCCAGTACCCCGCCGAGGAGGGACGCCGCGAAATAAACATTCGATTGCGTTGGTGTTATTGGGATCCGAACTCGCTCATCGTGCGCCAGAGTCCAACACACTACCCACTGCGCCACGGCGGCGCCCTCACGTTTATACGTTTACACGTTATACACGTTTACATACTTATAATG
The DNA here is from genome assembly GCA_951905685.1 of Eumerus sabulonum. NCBI lineage: Eukaryota > Metazoa > Arthropoda > Insecta > Diptera > Syrphidae > Eumerus > Eumerus sabulonum. The sequence goes on along the minus strand of OX645060.1, from coordinate 134,941,773 downwards.
TACAGTACTGCACAGTGTTTCTTTGAACTGATACGAATGGCGTAACAATAGTAATGAAAAATCGGACATACATATACCCCAGAATTGAGAGAACACCATATTTTACTGTCGTGTGGACAGATTGAAGTACTACCTGTACAATCCAACTGTGACCATACAGGAATATCTGAATAATCTTTCAATAAAAGATAAAACCAGAAAATGCAAGGAATGCGTCGTTGCTGATGAAGTGATGGATTTACATTAAAATGCGTATGAGTGGTTCGCCTTTTGTTTGTGGAAGTGATGGATGTTGTTGCAGTCTACTGCCAGCCAAATGTTGTGTTCCTTGGAGAAAAAACTTGAATGTTGCAATTCTTTATAGTCTCAGCAAATAGCACAGGGATCCGTCACTAAAGGTTTATAATTAATCAATTTATTGTCGGCCGATTTGACAGCATTTTAGTACATCCTGTTAATAGTGCAATGATAAAACCATGATGACAGTTACTAGAATCAGGACAGACATCCACCGTCAATGTACCATGCAATGGATAGAGGACTCCAAAAATAGTTCCTTTACGATATTTTGCTCAGCAATCATGTCGACATGCCATGTTCCTTCCTTTCTCCTACTGCTGTGACATTGACGGTTTCGCGAATGGATTCTACATAGTCCAAAAATAGACAAGACATCTTAAGCGATATCAACAAAAATGAATAGCTGACGAGCTAATTTATTTCAATTTTATTGGTGTTCTTATTATACACCATTATGTTCGTGGAATCAAAGAGCTGGATACATTATTCGTGTTCACATTCAACACTTTATCGATGGCTTGGAGACCACAAGGCACAATCGGGATATTCTGTGGCATGGGCTGGGCACGGTCGGACACCGGGTGCACTTTATACCATTGCTAAAGAAGATACATGGACCGGAGCTGTCATTTAAAATAAATTAACGTAGTGAAAATGGCAGTCTTCTTCTATGCAAACACTTACGAGAGTATTCAATTTTACTGCACCTCCTTCTAGGCTCTTCAGATGCACGAGATAGCCAAGGGATATACTTGCATGATAGAATTGCAATTCGCATCCTAATCCTGTGGATTAAGTGCTCCGAAACGAAATGTGGCGCCAAAGACCTGACATACGTATATATGTACGTAGTCCAATGGCATTATGATTCCAGCTAATATGCACTTGATTCCACTGGTAGTAAATATGCAATTAAATCATAATCAATTTGTAAATAATTTCTCGACTCTTCTTCTAGTCCTTCTTGTGGGCGCCCGCTGAAAATGACTAATCACCGGTTAGTGTCAGCATAGGTCTTACTCGCATACATTAATCGTGCGCAGTTGACCATTAAAAAGTGGTAACAACAGATACTTAACTCTCTGATGGTGTGAGCGAAAGAACCGTGCCGAGGGATGGAAGGCTGGAAATTAAACTTGTCCTAACGAGCTCCTAGTCGGTTGGGCTACGGCCTAGAAAACCGTAACCGTAAAAAAAACCACAAACTCAGAAACAACCACAAGCCTCGGATATAGGGGACCGTATTAATATTGACGACCCTTGCAAAAAACGAAAAAAGGACAATGATCTTTGGCTCTGTACGTGGAATGTTAGGTCCCTAAACAGGCCACGTACAGCCGTACAATTTGCGGACGCTTTAGACCGCTATAAAGTGGACGTAACCGCCATCCAGGAAATGCGATGGAATGGACCAGGTATAAAGCGGATGAAAAACTGCGATATTTACTACGGCGACTACTATAGGGAGAGAGGACAACGATTGTTCGGATGCGGATTTGTTGTTCGAAGTGGACTAAGGCAAAAAGTCCTAAGCCTTCGGCATGTAAGCGAACGCGTCATAACAATCCTTATCAAGGCAAAATTTTTTAACATAAGCATCAGCCTGATTTGCGTCCACGCCCCCACAGAAGACAAAGAACACTCCGCCAAAGATGAGTTCTACGATCTCCTAGACAGAACGAAAACCCAATGTCCCAGCTATAACATCAAAATTGTACTAGGAGACTTCAATGCTAAGCTGGGTAAGGAACGCATATTTGAACGAGTCATCGGCAAACATAGCCTACACGACACCACATCCGATAACGGACATAGGCTGATTGATCTTGCTACGGGGCGAAATCTCCTCCTAGCCAGTACGCGCTTCCCGCACCTCGATATACACAAAGGCACCTGGCGGTCTTTTGATCAATCGACTACCAACCAGATTAATCACATCGCGTTCGACGTCAGACACTCCTCCACTATTCTTGATGTCCGAACTTTCCGAGGGGCTAACATCGACTCAGACCACTATCTTGTTGTAGACAAGATGCATACGGATATCACAAACGCAGCGGAGTAGAGTAAGAATATAGAGTTATGTCGTCGGAAAGTTACTATCGCCAGAAACCGCTCGTGCCTTTACCGATCGCGTCTCCCTTAAGCTCTCCAATACACCTCAACCTTCCACGCTGTCAGTAGAACAGCAGTGGAACCTTTGCAAACAAGCCCTGAAAAGCTCTGCATCCGAAGTTTTGGGCTTTAAGGCTCCTACACGAAGAAACACCTGGTTCGATGACGAGTGCAGGAGGATTCATACAGCGATGCAGGATGCATATAACGCCTCGCTGCATAAAAGAACAAGAGCAGCTCGTGAGCTCTACGAGTTAAAAAGAAGGGAGGAGCATAAGCTTCTTAGAAGAAAGAAGAAAGGGCACGAGAAGCGCGCGATTGAGGATTTGGAGAGGTGTTACTGCAGGCGTGACGTTCGAAAGTTTTATCAACGGGGAAAGTGAACATGCCAAGGTTATAAAGCCAGAACGGAAGCCTGCAGGGATGAGAACGGACACCTAGTAGTAGAACCGCAGTCGGTGCTGAGAATATGTAAAAACCACTTCTGCAGACTGTATAACGGCGATGTTAGTCAATATACCGCTGTCAGGCAGAATGATCCATTTCTAATCGACGAAGACCGCAGAGAATTCCGTCCTCTTGACCTCCACGAAGTTAAGATTGCCATATCGAAACTTAAGTCGAATAAAGCTGCTGGCGCAGACGGATTGTCTGCTGAGCTCTTCAAGGCAGCTGGGGATGACCCAGTTAGGAGTATGCACCAGCTCATCTGTAAGATATGGTCAGAGGAGAGCATGCCCGAGGAATGGGGTCTCAGCATCCTATGCCCGATCCACAAAAAAGGAAACCCCTCTGGGTGCGCCAACTACAGAGGAATAAGTCTTCTTAACGTCGCCTACAAAATCTTCTCTGCCGTTTTCTGTGAAAGCTTGAAGCCTTTTGTAAATAAGTTGATAGGTCCTTATCAGTGCGGATTCAGGCCAGGGAAGTCCACAATCGACCACATCTTCACACTACGGCAGATCCTGGAAAAAAACAAAGAATTTCGACACTCACCACCTATTTGTCGACTTCAAAGCCGCATACGACAGCGTAATCAGAGACGAGCTATACAACGCTATGTCTACCTTTGACATACCTGCTAAGCTCGTCAGACTATGCAGGATGACTTTGGAGAATGCTCGCTGCTCCATCCGAATCGGTGAACACCTTACCGATAGTTTTGATGTCAAAAAAAGATTTAGGCAGGGCGATGCGCTGTCGTGTGATTTCTTCAACATCATATTGGAAATGGTTGTGCAAAAATCACTGGCCAATACAAGAGGCACAATCTATTTCAAATCCTCGCAACTCCTTGCATACGCCGACGACATTGACATAATAGGTAGATCGTAGCGAGATGTCAATGAGGCGTTTGCGAGTATTGAGATGGGGCGGCAAAAATTGGTATGGCAGTTAATGAGGGCAAGACTAGATATCTGCTGCCATCGAAAAAGGGCATTTACCACCGACGTCTTGGACAGAACGTGCATATTGGCAGATATAAGTTCGAGGTAGTTAAGGACTTCGTATACCTCGGCTCCGCAGTGACATGGAACAATGACACCAGTTTCGAAATCAAGCGCAGAATTACTCTTGCCAACCGCAGCTTCTTTGGGCTCAAGAGGCAACTGAGAAGTAGAGCCCTCCCTCGTACGACCAAGTTGACCTTATATAAGACCTTAATTATCCCGGTCCTGTTATACGGCGCAGAAACATGGACTTTATCTAAAGCGGATGAGGAAATCTTTGGTCGTTTCTAGAGAAAGATTCGGCGTTCGATTTTCGGTCCCATAAACACAGAGGAGGGTTGGAGGAGAAGATTCAATCACGAACTGTACGGGTTGTACAGCGACATGAGTCTGGTCAGGCGTCTACGGATCCAACGCCTAAGATGGCTAGGCCATGTAGAGCGAATGGACACCACAGCTCCAGCCCGTATAATCATTAAATCCAACCCCGAGGGACGAAGAAATAGAGTACGGCCGCACCTAAGGTGGTGCGCACAGGTGGAAAGGGACCTCAGCCAACTGGGCGTGCGGCATTGGAAAAGACTTGCGAAAGATCGTGCTAGGTGGAGAGGCATTTTGGTTTAGGCCCAGGTGCACCCCGAACTGTAGCGCTCGTTAAGAAGAAGAAGAACGATCTCCTTTGGGTGCTTTGTCAGGGCCCACATGCATTACCACGGTAGAACCGGCAATGCTGTGGTGGACCTTTTCTACACCGGCTTACTTGTGGTATCCAAAATGAACCACAATAACAAACAAAAACCGTCAGGGCTGCCCCTCAAAACATTCAGAACAACTTGACAGACAAAACGCTACATACATGTACGCGTCATTACCGATGCGCGTTCCGACATCACTCAGTCTGAGAGTGAAAACATAAAGAGACAGCATGGCGGCCTCCAGGAAGAGATGTGCGGCATTTCAAGTCCTTAACTGATTGGAAAAAAAGGGCAGGGACAATTGGGACTAAAGAGACCTTCCGTATTCGCTTCCACAGCCAAAAAAAGTGGGTGGACTTCCAAAATTCCTCGATCACTCCCACCTCAAAGGGACATAGGATCACCACTACGGTGCCTACTCTCAGCTTGTCCGTGTGGGATCATCTGGTCGTAATGGTCATAAATCGGAGCCATACCTCGAAGGTAAAATTAGTTTAGCTTTATTTCCATGTGCAAAAATGGCCCGAAACAGAAACCGTTCCACCGGTACTATAATCTGATTGGCTGCGACGTTGACAGCGCTTTATCCTTTCTTAGGACCGCTGTTGCCGCGGTAGACAATTTGTGGAAACGTGCCAATCCGGAGGTTAAAAGCAAGGAAAAGATATCTTGCTTTCGTTGCAGAGGCGAAGTCCCGTCCTTCGGAATATTAACTGGATGGTCATTAAGACGAAGGTTGAAAAGGACGCGGACAGAACAGTTACCTAGTTGCTGAATAGAGACCCTCTACTAAAAACGAAGGAAGGAGAAGTTCGCTACAGCTCTAAACCTGTCAAGTTGAAGGTATACAAACAGGACGAGAGGCAGGCAACGGCCACTATTTCCACCGCCTCAGCCTCCGTCAGAACTCGGCAGGAATCCGGTACCTCATCCTCTGATTCAGAGGATCTGGAAGCCACTGCGACAGAAGCATCTAACCTAAGCGATAGCTGCAATGCTTCGTATAACCCAGATAAAGCTCCACGACAGTTAAGTTGCTTTTGCCACCCTCTTTTTCCACCTTGTAGAAAGTAGAGCCTACACAGTACTTATCCAAGAGCCATGGATTAGCTATAACTGCATTGCCGGATTAAAGACAAGAACATCGAGCGCATGGACATCAACGCTCCAGCTAAGAGGGTCTTCGACTCCGAGCCTCCTGTTTCGAGAAGTAGAGGAAGACCGATCCTCCGGTATAAAGACCAAGTAATCATGGATGTAGGACATCTTGGTCTTGACAACTGGAAGCAGCGTGCCCGGGACCGTCAAGGATGGAAGGCAGCTATAACTCAGGCTCAGATCCTCCATGGATCGCTGGCCTGATAACGTAACGTACATAATAGAAACGAACCTTGTTATTTGTAATAGGGGCAAAAGGCCAACCGCCCTTAACCACGCTCAATTAAGAAATCCTAAGTCGCATGCAGACATTGGACGTATGGCGACTAAAGTTACAGGAGCAGTGAACAAATCCGTTCTAAAGTCTTGCCCAAGTAGTAGACTAGTAAAGGGAACAAAACCCCCATTGTGCCACCTGTGCGCGCCATCTTAAGTGCGGCCGTCCACTATTTCTTCGTCCTTCGGGGTTGGATTCAAATACTCTCCGGGCTGAAGCTGTGGTGTCCATTCGCAAAATCTTTCTCTCGAAACGACCAAGGACCTCCTCATGCGCTGCTGATAGTGTTCATGACTCTGCGCCGTATAGCAAGACCGGGATAATAACTGTCTTTATAGAGTTAACTTTGTCGTTTGGGAGAGGGCTCTATTACTCAAGCGCCTCCTGAGCCCAAAGAAACAGCGATTGGCAAGAGTGATTCTGCGTTTGATTTCGGAGCTGATGTCGTTGTTTCAGGTCGTCTACCTGTCCTACGATGTCCTTAACTACCTCAAATTTATAACTGCCAATAAAAACGTCGGCCAAGACGTCGGAGGTGAGCGTCCTTTTTTCGTTGCCAGCACATATCTAATTTTGCCCCCGTTTACTGCCAAACCAATATTCGCCGCTTCCGTCTCAATACTCGTAAGCGCCTCATTGAAATCTCGCTGTGTCCTCCCGATTATGTCAATGTCGTCCGCGTATGCGAGGAGTTGTGAGGGTTTAAAATGAATTGTGTCTCTTGTGTTGGCCCGTGAATTTTGCACAAACCTTTTTTGACGTCAAAACTATTTGTCAGGTGTTCACCGATTCGGATGGAGCAGCGAGCATTCTCCAAAGTCATGCTGCATAGTCTGACGAGTTTAACAGGGATGTCAAAGGTAGACATTGCGTTGAATAGCCCGTCTCTAATAACGCTGTCGTATGCGGCTTTGAGGGCGCCGTGGCGCAAAAGTTAGTGGGTTGGACTCTGACTCACGATGAGCGAGTTCGGATCTCGGTAACACCAACGCCATCGAATGTTTATTTCGCGGCGTCCCTCCTCGGCGGGGTACTGGCAAAACCCCCCGTAGTATAACTTGCCTTGACAAAGATTCTCGACCCGGCATTAAACTGTAGGTCCCTGTCACCTGTGTGAAAAATAAATCACACAAAACATGGGTGATTGAAGAGAAACTTGGCTCTGGTCCTTCATGGGCTGTAACACCACCAAAGAAGAAGAAGAAGATGCGGCCTTGAAGTCGACAATTAGGCGGTGAGTGTCGACTTGAAATTCATTGGTTTTTTCCAGGTTCTGCCATAATGTGAAAATTTGGTCGATGGTGGCCTTCCCTGGCCTGAAGCCATACTAATAATGTCCTATCAGCTTATTTAGAGAGAGAGGGCATGGGCTCGGACATACAGGGTAAAGTTGTTGATTGCTCTCAACCTGGCGAGATGCCAGCAACGATCCCTGTTTAAATGCCCGGGTCAAGTTGACATACGGCCTCCTAGCGGCGCCCTCTGGATAGCCTCTTCAACAACCGTTGGGAGGTGAACAAACGTATGCAGCGAAAAAAACCCCGACCAGAATGGCGGTTGTGCGGCGGGCTAAAAATCCGCCCACGTAAAAAAACCCAAAGTTATGAATGAGCAAGATGCCTCGGATGCACGGACGGATACTCGACGACGACAACGCACGAAAAAGGAACACGATTTGCGAGTATGCTCCTGGAATGTCAGAACCCTGTACACTCCCGGAGCTGCTCATAAACTAGAAGGAATCCTCACGCAGTACAAGGCGGATATTACTGCGGTCCAGGAAATACGCTGGATAGGAAACGGTATGATTAGGAAGAAAAATTGCGACATTTATTACAGCTGTCAAAAAAGGTTGCACTTACTGGTTGCACTTAAGCGGTTAAGGTCGAAGGTCATCGACTTTAAACCTACAAGTGATCGCCTGGCTGTGATCCGCATCAGAGGCAGATTTTATAACATCAGCCTTATATGTGCACACGCCCCTACCGACGAGGCTGAAGACCCTATCAAGGAGGACTTCTATGACCTCCTGGACAACGCCTACGGAGCTTGTCCGGAGTACGATGTAAAAATCGTGCTTGGGGACTTCAACGCCAAAATCGGAAAGGAAAACACCCTTGGCGGAGTGATCGGAAAGCACAGCCTCCACGATACAACAACAGATAACGGCTTCCGACTCGCTGACTTTGCGACAGCTCGTAATGCGGTGATAAGTAGCACAAGATTCCCTCGCAAGCGAATCCACACAGCAACCTGGCGATCTCCGGACGGTCGAACCGCCAACCAAATCGACCATGTGCTCATTGACGCAAGGCACGCGTCAAACATCCTGGATGTGCGAACATTCAGAGGGGCAAATGTCGACTCTGACCACTTCCTCATAGCAGCAAGATTCAGAGCTCGACTGTCCAATGTCAGAAAGCTGCACCAGCCCATCAGGAGGAGGTTCGACATTGGGCGCCTGAGCACACCGGAGGTTGCCAGAGTCTACAGGGAGCAGCTGAGCGAAAGACTCTACGGTATGCCTACGTCGAACACAAATGCCAATAATATGTGGCTGCATTGCCGCTCAGCCATTCAGGAAGTAGCCGAAACCACCTTAGGATACCTACCACCCCCGACAAGAAACCCGTGGTATGATGGCGAGTGTGAGCAGAAAAAGGCAGGAACCGACGAGGCGTACCAAAAGGCGCTGCAGAGGAAAACCAGGGCAGCGCGAGAAGAGTACCGAGCCAGAAGAAGGGAGGAAAAGAAACTACTCTGACAAAAGAAAAGAATCTTCGCAGCCTTGCAGCTCAAGGCAATCGAGGAGTCTAGGGATAAACATAAAACCCGAGCCTTTTACAAGAAAGCCAAAGGCCTTGCAGGAGGCTTCAAAAAGGACACCCAGGCTCTCCGAAACTGTGAGGGTAATCTTGTCACCGACCCGCAGGGAATAGTGGATGTATTTAAGCAGCATTTCTAGCAGCTGTTTAACGAGAATGACCAAGAGAGAGTGGTAGGGAACGAGGGAATCCCAACTCCAGCCGCTGAAGTAGTCCTCCCACCCAGCATCGAAGAAGTCGGCACAGCTATTCAGAAGCTGAAGAACAACAAGGCCGCGGACTCAGATGGCTTGCCATCAGAGCTCTTCAAGGCTGGCGGCGATGTTCTGGTAGGGAGCATGCACCAGATCGTCTGCAGAATTTGGGAAGATGAAAGCATGCCCGACGACTGGAATACCAGCTCTATATGCCCCATCCACAAGAAAGGCGATCCTATCTCTTGCAAGAACTATAGAGGTATATCCCTGCTCAATGTCGCATACAAGATCCTGTCCAGCGTATTGTGTGAACGTCTAAAACCATTTTGCGCCGCACTAATCGGCAGCTACCAGTGCGGCTTCCGGTTCGGCAAATCAACTATTGACCAAATTTTCACACTTCGACAAATCCTGGAAAAGACCAACGAGTTTCAAATCGATACACACCATCTTTTCATCGGTTTCAAAGCCGCATACGACAGCATTCATCGTGAAGCACTGTTTGGGGCGATGGCCGAATTCGGGATCCCGGTAAAACTGATCCAGTTGTGTCGCGCCACGCTAAAAAACACGCGATGCACCGTGCAACTCGGTTCTAGGACCTCGGAACCATTCGAAACATGCACCGGATTTCGGCAAGGAGATGCGCTGTCATGTGACTTCTTCAACCTGGTGCTGGAGCAGATAGTGCGACGGGTAGGCGTCAACAGGGAAGGCACTATCTTTTACAAGTCCATCCAGCTGCTAGGATACGCGGATGATATCGACATCATCGCGTGTTCTCGCCGTGGCATTGTGGAAGCATTCACGGCGATTGAAGAACAGGCGAAACGAATTGGCCTTAAGATCAATGAGGACAAAACGAAATACATGCTGTCAAGCAAAAACCAATCCGTCGCTCACCACCTGGGACAAAACATAACAATTGACAGCTATAATTTCGAGGTAGTTAAGGAGTTTGTCTACCTCGGGGCAAACGGAAATTCCATAAATGACACCACAGTGGAGATCCGGCGTAGAATCGCCCTTGGCAACCGCTGCTACTTCGGCTTGTCCAAACAACTGGGGTCAAAACTCCTCACTCGAAAGACCAAAGTCATGCTTTACAAAACGCTCATTCTGCCAGTCTTGCTGTACGGAGCCGAAAGCTGGACGATAAGCAGGACAGCGGAGCTGATTTTGGGTTCTTTCGAAAGAAAAATTCTGCGCCGGATATTTGGTCCTGTCTGTGAGGAAGGTGAATGGAGAAGAAGACACAACCGCGAACTCTACGAGCTGTACCAAGATGTGGATGTAGTCCGGAAGGCAAGGAGCCGTCGACTACACTGGCTCGGCCACATCGAGCGCATGGACATCAACGCTCCAGCTAAGAGGGTCTTCGACTCCGAGCCTCCTGGTTCGAGAAGAAGAGGAAGACCGAACCTCCGGTATAAAGACCAAGTAATCGCGGATGTAAGACATCTTGGTCTTGACAACTGGAAGCAGCGTGCCCGGGACCGTCAAGGATGGAAGGCAGCTATAGCTCAGGCTCAGATCCTCCATGGATCGCAGGCCTGATAAGTAAGTAAGTAAGCAGCTTATTTAGAAACGGCTTCAGGCGTTCACACAAAAGGAGAAAGAGGATTTTGTAGGCGATGTTAAGGAAATTTATTCCTCTGTAGTTGGCGCAGTCAGAGGGGTCTCCTTTCCTGTGGACCGGGTAACCGATAGTGACTCCATTCCTCGAGCATGCTTACCCCTGACCATATCTTACAAATAAGCTGGTGCGTGCTCCTAGCCAGGTCATCTTCAGCTACTTTGAACGGCTCAGTAAGACAGTTCGTCTGCCCCAGCAGCTTTACTCGACTTGATTTTTGATATGTCGATCCTTACTTCGTCGAGGTCAGGAGGACTTGAGCTGTGGTGTATGCGAGCAATAGCTAAAAGAGCGCCCCTTATATCGGAACGGATTTTATCAATATGTAAGCCCCAGATGAAATGGCTATCTATTATGACTCTGAGATATTTATACGACTCGACGATTTCGATTGGTTGACTGGTTGTGGACATCGAATATGCATCATTTTCGTTTTTGTCCGATTAATGACGAGTCCATTATCGTGAGACCAGTATACAGTCAGGTTAAATTCTTCTTGCATTATTTTTGTAGCTGTCTCCAGACTCCAATGGCGAACCACAATTGCTGTGTCATCAGCAAAAACAAAAGGTGTGCTTTTTTAAAAACACGCAGGAGCTTACTTGTGTGCAATATAAAGAGGATAGGTCCTAGTTTAGAGCCTTGTGGCCTTGTCGCATTGTACTACAAGTGTTCTTGACTTTTACACAAAACTGGCGTTTTTTTAAGTAGTCAGTAAGCCAATTTGCCATGACCCCACGGATACCAAGACACTCTTGTGCTTCTAGCGTCTTGAAGAAATAGAAGACATGGGGAACGAATGTATAAGAAAAGTGAGATGCTGGATGTCAACAGTCGGGTTAGAGCTCGCCGATCACAAAACAGAAGCAGTAATAGTAAGCAGCCGCAAGAAAAGGGAAACATCAGGGTAGGCGATCAAAATATAACGTCGAAACCGTTTATCAGATACTTAGGTGTGATGATTGACGCTAGATTCAGCTACAAGGAACACCTTGAAATAAAGTGTGATACAGCAGCTTAGGTGTGTGCTGCTTTAGCCAGGATAATGACAAATATCGAAGGAACCAGGCAGCAAATAAGACTAGTTTTGTCAAGAGTGGCGCAGTCAATAATTATGTACGCGGCACCAATATGGGCAAAGGCGATGAAAGTTAAGTCCCATTCAAGAAGAGTAAATTCCACCAACTGACTATCCGCACTAAGGGTGTGCAGCGCTTTTCGGACGGTATCGGATGAGGCTATATGTGTAATTGCTGGAATGCTACCAGCCGATATCTTGGCCATCGAGTTACAAAGGTCCTACGACTCCATAATTCAGGAACCCCTTGCCTCAGTCAGAGATATTAAACTGGAAGAAAGACGGCGTAGCATTGAAATATGGCAGGAGAGATGGAATCAGTCAACAACGGGAAGTTTGACCCATCGACTTATACCGGACATACAAAGTTGGATAAACCGGCATCACGGAGAAGTAGATTTTTATCTCACCCAGTACATAACCGGACATGGCTGCTTCGGAGCCTATCATTACAGGTGTGGCCTTGATGAATCTCCTATCTGTGCAAACTGTGAAGAGGCTAGAGAAGATGCAGAACACGTATTTTTTCAATCCTCACATTTCGAGGCAGAAAATAAATATCTCGAAGATAAAATTGGAGAAACACCGACTCCCGAGAACATCATAAAGCATATGCTGACATCGAGAGATATGGGAAACAGGGAGAGCAACCAAAACCAAACGGCAGCCCCTTTGGAACAGGAAACTCCAATTAGAGAAAGAAGGGCATAAAGTGCAAACCAGTCCCTCGAATTAATACCTAACGGCAGTCCCGCGGAGAGAGTAGTTGAAGGATGTGGTTTAGTACGTAGGCGTATTCCTGTCATCGATTATTCAGTACATGCCCGGGCTACTGGTATCTTTGAAGATTCCACATCCGTTTGGCGCAACCAAAAAAACAAAAAAAATAACAAAAACACGTGCTTCTAGAAGCTTAGTGTGGTTCAAAGTGTCGATGGCTTTACTGAAGTCCATATATAGTACCTACTTGTATATGGTGACTTTTATTCAGGCTTTCATTAAAACAATTTGCTGATAAAACAACAATTTTTTGATAAAACTTTCGAAGGTCACGCCTGCAGTAACATCTCTCCAAATCCTCAATCGCGCGCTTCTCGTGCTCTTGCTTCTTTCTTCTAAGAAGCTTATGCTTCTCCCTTCTTTTTTACTCGTAGAGTTGCTCTTGTTCTTCTATGTAGCAAGGCTCTATAAGCCTCCTGCTTTGCTGTGTGAATCCTCCCGCACTCGACATCGAACCAGGTGTTTCTTCGTGGTTGAGCCTTGAAACCCAAAGCTTCAAATGCAATGCTTTTCGGAGCTTGTTTGCAATGATTCCACTGCTGTTCTATGGACTGCGTGGTGGGTTGAGGTGTATGGGAGAGCTTAAGGGAGACGTCTGGATTTTTCTAGGAGGTTTTATAGCTCTACAGGGAGCAGCTGAGCGAAGGACTCTACGATATGCCTACGTCGAACACAAATGCCAATAATATGTGGCTGCATTGCCGCCCAGCCATTCAGTAAGTAGCCGAAACCAACTTAGGATACCTACCACCCCCGACAAGAAACCCGTGGTATGATGGCGAGTGCTAGCAGAAAAAGGCAGCAACCGACGAGGCGTACCAAAAGGCGCTGCAGAGGAAAACCAGGGCAGGGTAAGGGGAGTACCGAGCCAGAAGAAGGGAGGAGAAAAAACTACTGCGACAAAAGAAAAGAATCTTCGCAGCCTCCCAGCTCAAGGATATCAGGGAGTCTAGGGATAAACATAAAATACGAGCCTTTTACAAGAAAGCCAAAGGCCTTGCTGGAGGCTTCAAAGAGGGCAAACAGGCTCTTCGAAACTGCGAGGGTAATCTTGTCACCAACCCGCAGGGAATAGTGGATGTATTTAAGCAGTACTTCCAGCTGCTGCTTAACGAGCATGACCAAGAGAGAGTGGTAGGGACCGAGGAAATCCCAACTCCAGCCGCTGAAGTAGTCCTTCCACCCAGCATCGAAGAAGTCGGCAGAGCTATTCAGAATCTGAAAAACAAAAGGCCGCAGGCTCAGATGGCTTACCATCAGAGCTCTTCAAGGCTGGCGGCGATATTCTGGTAGGGAGTTTGCACCAGATCATCTGCAGAATTTGGGCAGATGTAAGCATGCCCGACGACTAGAATACCAGCTCTATATGCTCCATCCACAAAAAAGGCGACCCTACCTCTTGCAAGAACTATAGAGGAATATCCCTGTTCAATGTCGCATACAAGATCCTGTCCAGCGTATTTTGTGAACGTCTGAAACCATTTTCACACTTCGACAAATCCTGGAAAAGACCAACGAGTTTCGAGATACACACCATCTTTTCATCGATTTCAAAGCCGCATACGACAGCATTCATCGTGAAGAACTGTTTGGTGCGATGGCCGAATTCGGGATCCCGGGAAAACTGATCCAGTTGTGTCTCGCCACGCTAAAAAATACGCGATGCACCGTGCAACTCGGTTCTAAGACCTCGGAACCATTCGAAACATGCACCGGATTTCGGCAAGGAGATGCGCTGTCATGTGACTTCTTCAACCTGGTGCTGGAACAGATAGTGCGACGGGCAGGCGTCAACAGGGAAGGCGCTATCTTTTACAAGTCCATCCAGCTGCTAGCATTCACGGCGATTGAAGAACAGTCGAAACGAGTTGGTCTTAAGATCAATGAGGACAAAACGAAATACATGCTGACAAGCAAAAACCAATCCGTCGCTCACCACCTGGGACAAAACATAACAATTGACAGCTAGGATATCGAGGTAGTTAAGGAGTTTGTCTACCTCGGGGCAAACGTAAATTCCACAAATGACACCACAGTGGAGATCCGGCATAGAATCGCCCTTGGCAATTGCTGCTACTTCGGCTTGTCCAAACAACTGGGGTCAAAACTCCTCACTCGAAAGACCAAGGTCATGCTTTACAAAACGCTCATACTGCCAGTCTTCCTGTACGGAGCCGAAAGCTGGACGATAAGCAGGGCAGCGGAGCTGATTTTGGGTTCTTTCGAAAGAAAAATTATGCGCCGGATATTTGGTCCTGTCTGTGAGGAAGGTGAATGGAGAAGAAGACACAACCGCGAACTCCACGAGCTGCACCAAGATGTGGACGTAGTCCGGAAGGCAAGGATCCGTCGACTACACTGGCTCGGCCACATCGAGCGCATGGACATCAACGTTCCAGGTAAGAGGGTCTTCGACTCCGAGCCTCCTGGTTCGAGAAGAAGAGGAAGACCGAACCTCCGGTATAAAGACCAAGTAATCGCGGATGTAAGACATCTTGGTCTTGACAACTGGAAGCAGCGTGCCCGGGACCGTCAAGGATGAAAGGCAGCTATAGCTGCCAGATGGCTGGCAGATCCTCCATGGATCGCTGGCCTTATAAGTAAGTAAGTACTTATAGCATGAAAATATGGATCAGCTAAGCGATGATTCGACCTCTTCTTGTATTGTGTCCTTTATTGTCCTTTTTCAATCATTTTCAATTAAACCCGTATATTATTTCGTAAGGCATGATGATCTAATGTAATTGGTAAGCCATTAAAAACACTCTATGAGGTAATAAAGTACGAGCGCACGTGCAACAAAGTACAATTAAAGGCAATAAGACAAAAAGCAAAAAAAAAAAAGAAAATCATCACTAAAGAGCCACAATTACAATCGTGCGTCAAGTGGAATGCCACAAGACCTCTTCCTTGCATAGACTTCTATCACTGCCACATCGACGTCAGGATTATCACCTTCATTAGCTCAGTCATTAATGTGGTAAAAGCAATTAAGTTGTACCGATGGCTATACAATGTTGATCGTTCCACCAGTTGAAAACAAAACTGACTTTACAAGCCCATGTATATACGTAGATACATATGTACTCTCATTGATGAGAAACAGACAGATGTGTGCTTGAAAGATACAAAATAATTTGATGAGACTGTTGAGAATGGTAAAATATATGTCGGCTGAAATGCGAATCGAACTATTATTCTTTCGCCGTAAAGTTTACGTCATGTAACACATTTAGTAATTATTACTACCACGAGTAGAACGCCAAGGACGTTGAAGGCCATCAAAACATCGCGTGCGCAAGTGATAATATGTTTGTTTGTCGTATCATGTTGCGATATTTGTCTTATTTGGTCATAGTCACCCAAATGGTATGTCCGACTAACTTATGTCCCAAAATCCAAGACTATCTTTCGTGGAATCAAAGCATCCAATATGCATATATCCGTCGTACTTCCCCATACAAGTTCTCGACCACAACTTCTGGCAAAACCGAAACAACACAAAATAATTAAAATACCTAAAGCCATAATCACCGAACTCTTGTAAAGATGCTATTTATAATCAATGAACTAACATAGCAATGCCTCTCCAGCAAATTAGGCAAAAGTCCAAGTGGTTATTACCTATCATAGTGACCAGCATAAGACCGCATGATTACTACGTTTTGGAAATCCACAAAATTTCAAAAAAATTAACTGAAACATAGCAAACTAATTTGAATTTCCATATCAAAAACGCTCCTCAATAGTTGCCTGTCATATGTGTACGTCTGTTGTCTTTTTGGCCGCTTGCTTGGTAAGAAGTGGGGTAAGATACTCATACTGGACAGATTATCGTAGAATATGAGCAGAGTTCATTAACTTTCCGGAAACTAGTTTCTGTCCAACTACATACATACATTCATGCCATGTCTCGAGATGTGCGGACAAGGGAGCGTGTGGTGAACAATAAAATAATCGCATTTATTACTAAATATTTATCGGATGTATTTACAATGGACTGCTATAAGGCAGACATTTCCGCGCTCAGAGAAGTGCGATGGGATGGGCCAGGCAAAAAGCGGATGAAAAACTGTGATATCTACTACGGAAACTGCTACAGAGAAAATAGACCACGCTTATTCGGATGCGGATTTGTTGTTCGAGGCAGACTCAGGAAAAAAGTCTTAAGCTTCCAATATGTAAGCGAACGCCTCATAACTATCCGCATCAAGGCCAATCTCGGCAATATAAGCTTACTATGTGTCCACGCCCCCACAGAGGAGAAAGATGACCGACATAAAGACGACTTCTATGACCTCCTAGGCAGAACGTATGCGCAATGTCCCAGCTATGACACCAAAATCGTTCTAGGAGATTTCAATGCGAAGCTGGGTAAGGAAGCTATCTTTGAACGGGTCATTGGAAAGCACAACCTACACAACACCACGTCAGCAAACGGACTAAGGCTAGTGGACTTTATGGCGGGACATAACCTGGTAGTAGCAAGTACACGATTCCCACACCTCAAAATCCATAAGGGGACCTGGCGGTCTTTCGTTCAATCGACAACCAACCAAATTGATCATATTGCGATGGACGGCAGACACTCCTCCATCATCCTAGTTGTCCGAACCTTTCGAGGAGCCAACATCGACTCGGATCATTACCTTGTTGCAGCCAAGGTACGGATGCGAATTTCTCGGAACCAACGAAGTCGAGTAAGAACACCAAAATTTAACGTCGGAAAGCCGCAACCGCAGGAGACTGCCAGAACCTTCGCCGATCAAGTCTCCCTCAAGCTCTCTCAGGTCCCGATGCAATCTGCAGAAGCCATAGAACAGCAATGGAGTCGTTGTCAGAAAGCCATTAGAGAGGCCGCCTCAGATATACTCGGTTTCGAGCCACCACCGTCGAGAAACCACTGGTTTGATGATGAGTGCAGACAGGCCCATGTAGAGAAACAGAATGCATACATGGCCACATTGCATCGACGGACGAGAGCTGCCCGCGAGCTCTATGAACAGAAAAGGAGGGAGGAGCATGTGCTACTGAGAAGGAAAAAGAAGGAGCACGAGAAGCGCGAGATCGAGGAGATGGAGAGATGTTACTGCAGGAACGACATTCGAAAATTGCACCAGAAAGTAAAACGAACATGCCAAGGATATAAAGCCAGAGCAGAAGCCTGCAGGGATGAGCACGGACAACTAGTAGTGGAGTCACAGTCGATGCTGAGATTGTGGAAGGACCACTTCTGCAGACTGTATAACGGCGATGATAGTCAAAATGCCGCCGTCAGGCAGAGCGAACCATTCACAATGAATCCCGTCCACCCGACCTAGACGATGTTAAGATAGCGATATCGAAACTTAAGTCTTATAAAGCTGCTGGAGCAGACGGACTGCCCGCGGAGCTGTTTAAAGCAGCTGGCGATGAGCTGGTTAGGAACACACACCAACTCATCTGCAAGATATGGTCGGAAGAACGCATGCCCGATGAATGGAATCTCAGTAAAGTTTGCCCGGTCCATAAGAAAGGAGACCCTATGACTGCGCCAATTACAGAGGGATAAGCCTCCTGAACATCGCGTACAAGATCCTCTCTGCCGTACTGTGTAAGTACCTGAAACAGTTCGTGGACAATCTGATAGGTTCCTACCAGTGTGGTTTCAGGCCAGGAAAATCCACGTTAGACCAAATATTTACACTACGGCAGATCTTGGAGAAGACCCATGAATTCCAGGTCGACACGCACCATATTTTCGTCGACTTTAAAGCCGCGTATGACAGTGTTTATAGAGATGAGCTGTACAGAGCCATGTCATGTTTTAACATTCCTGCCAAACTCATCAGACTTTGCAGGATGACTATGGAGAACTTTCGCTGCTCCATTAAGGTCGAAGGTGAACTAACCGACCCCTTTGATGTTAAAAAAGGTTTTAGACAGGGTGACGCACTGTCATGTGATTTCTTCAACATTATTCTTGAAAAGAACGTGCGGGACTCTGCGGCCAATACAAGAGGTACGATCTACTTCAAGTCCACACAATTGCTTGCCTACGCAGATGACATTGACGTTATTGGACGAACAAAGCGAGATGTCACTGAGGCGTTCACAAGCATTGAAGCAGAAACGGCGAAAGTGGGTCTAAGGGTAAATGGGGACAAGACCAAATATAGGCTGTCATCCAAGAAAGACGCACAACACCGACGTCTTGGTCAAAACGTCACCTTCGGCAGCTATATTTTTGAAGTAGTCAAGGACTTTGTCTACCTTGGCTCGATAGTGACAAGCAGCAACGACACCAGCGCTGAGATAAAACGCAGAATAACTCTTGCCAATCGCTGCTTCTTCGGGCTCAAGAGGCAATTGAGTAGTAGAGCCCTCTCTCGAAAAATTTACGGCGCCGAGGCCTGGACGTTATCAAAAGCGGATGAAGGGGCTCTTGGACGTTTCGAGAGGAAAATTCTGCGTGCAATCTTTGGTCCCGTTTGTGTAAACGGAGAATGGAGGAGGAGATTCAACCAATAAATGTACGGGCTGTACAGCGACATCGGCTTGGTTAGACGTCTTCGGATCCAACGTCTAAGATGGCTAGGCCATGTAGAGCGAATGGACATCAACGCTCCGGTCCAAAGAGTCTTCGACTCCAACCCCGAGGGACGACGCAGCAGAGGACGACCGCATTTAAGGTGGCGCGCACAGGTGGAAGGGGACCTCAACCAACTGGGCGTGTGGCACTGGAAGCGGCTGGCCGAAGATCGGGCCGGCTGGAGAGGCTTGTTGGTTGAGGCCCTGGTTCACCCCGAACTGTAGCGCCATCAAAGTAAGTAAGTAAGATGCTACCTAAACGGCTATAAACGTCGTTATCTTCCGTCCGTCCGTATCCGAGGCTATTGGTTGTCTCTGAACAGAATTTTTGTTTTAAGCGATAGGGATGTTAGCCCTAAGCACAACCCCCAACCTGGAGGGCCAGGTTCCTCTTTCCTCAGGAACAAGGGGTCGGGTCGCTGCACACATTGGTTCACTACCTGGCAGGTGCCAGTATAGCTATCCAGGGGAGGCCACGCGGAGGCTGTGTGTCAACTTGGATTGAGCAGGGACAGAGATCGAAGCTGGCGTTTGCCAAGTTAAACGCGATCAACTTCTTTGCTCTGTTTGTTCGCTCCCTTCTCCCCTAGTCCCGGTTTATTACAAGTGGCTTCAGGCAGTTTTAAGTAACAATCGTACTGCCAAAAAACAACCAAATATTACTAAGACCTGTTTGAATGTATCAGCTGTGAGGTTTTCAGTATTTAGTTGAAAGGGATACAATAATAACTAGTTTCCTCAACTTTTGAGTCACATATTAGTCACCTACTTATCTACTGGTACGAATTACTGACGAATTTTGAGCATAAGTGAAATATTGATCAATTTGTTTACACTCTATCCCGTAAACCTAACCTGCCTGTATCTATACCCTCCCAAATCGTGATGAATATTCCTGATCCACTCTTCATCAGAATTAAACAATTTCCGAAGATTTATTGATCAAATAGAAGGCTATTGTTCCAATACCACAGTGAATTTTCATGGTTCAATAAGATGCTAATTCCCATAAGATTCACGTTTATTTATACGAACTGACAAGATAGCAAACATCCATCGGCTGCCAGAACTCTTGGTTAAATTGAAACTAACTGACTAATATTTTGCTAAAACTCATTGTTTATCAACAACGTCGAATACGTAGCGAACTAGTCGCTTGTTATTTGGTAGTTGTGTCTTTAAATATTTCGATAATGGGATGTTAGTAATCGACAAAGTATCTGCGATGTTGATCATTAATTCACAGTTTTGGTAAATATGTGCGACGACGTATGTAGGTAGGTAGGTAGGTAGGTAGTACCGTAGCCTTCTCAAAAAGAAAATAAGAAGAACACACATAGGCCAGGGAAGCCCGTTGTGCAGTTACGAGGGGAACCATTTTGTGCTTCTTAAGAAATTAAGAAGATCAGATATCCCTACTTGCTGAACTTCGGTCAGATCGTTAAGGAAGTAAGATCCTAGGTATCGTTTCCTGATTGTGCAGAACGCCGGGCAGGCGCAGAGAAGGCGATGAATGGGTTCGACCTCCTCCTCGTCCAGGTAGCTCCTGCAAAAATCATTAGGAGTTATATCTAGTTTTTGCGCGTGACTGCCAATAAGGCAGTGTCCAATAATGACACCGATGACTTTATGGATGTCAGTTATTTTTAGGGAGATAATACTCCTAGTCCGTTGACTGTTGAGCCAGGGCCAGATTTGCCTGGTGATGAGGCAGGTATGTCCCTGAGTCCATCTCCGGTTCGTCTCGGCCCTGTGTTTAATGGTTGCAAAGGGTATACCCTCACAAGCCACGATTGATTGTAGCGTCGGTCCTTGTTTGGCGAGTGTGTCGGCTCTTTCGTTTCCTGGAATGTCGCTGTGTCCCATTACCCAGATAAGCTGTATGTTGAACTGTTCTGCCGTCTCGTTAAGAGATAGGCGACAGTCGAGACTAGTTTTTGATGTGTACACATAGGACTCCAACGACTTTAAGGCTGCTTGGCTATCCGTGAGAATGCGGATATCCGTGGTGGATATCACGTTACACTTCAGCCAAGACAAAGCCTCTTTTATTGCCAACAGTTCCGCCTGGAAAACGCTGCAGTGATTTGGTAGCTTTAGAGCTTTGTTCAGCTTAAGTTGTTTGCAGAATACTCCACTACCCACCCCGTCTTTGGTTTTAGACCCGTCAGTATAGAAGTCTACGCAGTTTCTGCGAGGTTAAGTCTGGCGAGTCCAGTTTTGTCTTTCCGGGTAGGTCGTTGTAAAGTTTTTTTCCAAGACTGTGGTGGGTTCTGTGAGGTTCAGGTTTTCTGCCATAGTTTACCTTTTATTCAGGATGGTGGAGTGGCCAGTGACATAGCTCGACCAGTTCGAGTTGGCTTTAAGTCTAATGGCTGTTTGTGTAGCAATTTGCTTGCCGAAAATATCGAGTGGTGTAAGGTTGAGTATCATGTTAAGCGCAGCCGTTGGGGTGGACCTGAGGGCCCCGGTAATGCACATACACGCCAACTTTTGTACCTTCTCGAATTGTTTGAGGTATGTTGTCTTGTCCAGTGCTGTCCAGCAGACTGTTACTCCATACATTAGTATGGGTCTGACGACCGTGATGTAGAGCCATAGGGTGATCTTGAGATTGAATCCCCATTTTTTCCCTATGGCCTTCTTGCATGTGTAAAGAGCTATAGTTGCTTTTTTAGCTCTTTCGATTGTGTTGCTCTTCCAGGTTAATTTCCTGTCTAGTATAATGCCAAGGTATTTGGCATTGGAGGAATAGTTTTATCTGGTACCAAGCAAAGTAATACGGCAGTGTTCCGGGACACTTTTTGGTGAATAGCACGAGCTCCGTTTTCTGGGGATTCACCCTGAGCCCGTTGCTATGCGCCTACTTGCAGAGAATTGAGAATGCCGTTTGCATATGGTCATTCAGTATGGATAGGTATTTACCTGAGATTGGAATGGCAACGTCATCGGCGTTGTCAATAACGTCCAGGCCTTCTTTCTATAGTTTGATTAGTAGTATGTACATAGTTGTTGGCATTTTTTGTCGGAATGCATATTTTATTTATCGATCAGTCCTTTCGTCATTACTAGATTAAATCGATGAAGAAATTCCGATCGAGAAAGTAAGTTATGACGACAATTTCCAATAGGTTGCTGAAATCTGAATTCTGGATCGGGATAGATAAAAACGATTTTGCAATTCAGATGTCACGCTTTATCTCCCTAATCTATTAATAACCAAGAAACAGTTTATATGAACTAATCTCCAATGACATCATGGGATTCGACCACATCGTTTGTCGAATATACATGCGACGAATACATGACCACACCTAGAACCATGATTTTGACATAAGATACTAGTAGTTTGCCCGACAACACCTATAGATTTTCTTTAATAATTTGTTATTATGAGTAGAATAAATTCGATTATCTTTGGTATGTTATCTGGTTTTAATTTTAGAATCAAAGACAAAGAACAAAGAGTAGTTTCTTTGTCTTTAATTTGTATATTTGTGGCGCTTAGTGGGGTTCAATGACATTGCTAATTTGACTTAAATGACAATAAGTTTTCATTATTATACAAATTAAAAAACACTGTTTGTTGTTTTTAGGGTTCCGTACCCAAAGGTAAGACGGAACCCTAATACTAAGACTTCGCTGTCCTACCGTCCGTCCGTCCGTCTGTCACCAGGCTGTATCTCATGAACCGTGATAGTATCTGTACTCTCTCTCTTCACAATTTTGTATATCA
Organism: Eumerus sabulonum; assembly: GCA_951905685.1. Classification (NCBI taxonomy): domain Eukaryota; kingdom Metazoa; phylum Arthropoda; class Insecta; order Diptera; family Syrphidae; genus Eumerus; species Eumerus sabulonum. The sequence goes on along the minus strand of OX645060.1, from coordinate 134,918,955 downwards.
TTCACCAACTATCACACCGGATAGTATTACCGCTGGTAGAGGGTCCATTGCCGGAGCTACCATGGGTAGTCTTCACCACATGATCAGAGTGTTTAGATTGCAGAGTAAGGGTATTCATATTTGTCACATCAACGCGCAAAGTCTAGAGCCAAAACTTGATGAATTTCGGTACACATTTCGTAAATTCTCAAATTGATGTATTCTGTGTTTCTGAAACATTTATTACAGCTGTCACAAAGGGTTGCACTTACTGGGATGCGGATTTGTAGTGGGAAAGCGGTTAAGGTCGAAGGTCATCGACTTTAAACGTATAAGTGATCGCCTGGCTGTGATCCGCATCAGAGGCAGATCTTATAACATCAGCCTTATATGTGCTAACGCCCCTACCGACGAGGCGGGAGACCCTATCAAGGAGGACTTCTATGACCTCCTGGACAACGCCTATGGAGCTTGTCCGGAGTACGATCTAAAAATCGTGCTCGGGGACTTCAACGCCAAAATCGGTAAGGAGAACACCTTTGGCGGAGTGATCGGAAAGCACAGCTTCCACGATACAACAACAGATAACGGCTTCCGACTCACGGACTTTGCGACAGCTTGTAATGCGGTGACAAGTAGCACAAGATTCCCTCGCAAGCGAATCCACACAGCAACCTGGCGGTCTCCGGACGGTCGAACCGCCAACCAAATCGACCATGTGCTCATTGACGCAAGGCACTCGTCAAACATCCTGGATGTGCGAACATTCAGAGGGGCGAATGTCGACTCTGGCCACTTCCTCGTAGCAGCAAGATTCAGAGCTCGACTGTCCAATGTCAGAAAGCTGCACCAGCCCATCAGGAGGAGGTTCGACACTGGGCGCCTGAGCACACTGGAGGTTGCCAGAGTCTACAGGGAGCAGCTGAGCGAAAGACTCTACGGTATGCCTACGCCGAACACAAATGCCAATAATATGTGGGTGCATTGGCGCTCAGCCATTCAGGAAGTAGCCGAAACCACCTTAGGATACCTACCACCCCCGACAAGAAACCCGTGGTATGATGGCGAGTGTGAGCAGAAAAAGGCAGCAACCGACGAGGCGCACAAAAAGGCGCTGCAGAGGAAAACCAAGGCAGTGCAAGAAGAGTACTGAGCCAGAAGAAGGGAGGAGAAAAAACTACTGCGACAAAAGAAAAGAATCTTCGCAGCCTTCCAGCTCAAGGATATCGAGGAGTCTAGGGATAAACATAAAATACGAGCCTTTTACAAGAAAGCTAAAAGCCCTGCAGGGGGCTTCAAAAAGGGCACCCTGGCTCTTCGAAACTGCGAGGGTAATCTTGTCACCGACCCGCAGGCAATAGTTTATGTATTTTAGCAGCACTTCCAGCAGCTGCTTAACGAGCATGACCAAGAGAGAGTGGTAGGGACCGAGAGAATCCCAACTCCAGCCGCTCAAGTAGTCCTCCCACCCAGCTGAAGAACAACAAGGCCGCAGGCTCAGATGGCTTGCCATCAGAGCTCTTCAAGGCTGGCGGCGATGTTCTGGTAGGGAGCATGCACCAGATCATCTGCAGAATTTGGGAAGATGACTGGAATACCAACTCTATATGTCCCATCTACAAAAAAGGCGATCCTACCTCTTGCATGAACTATAGAGGTATATCCCTGCTCAATGTCGCATACAAGATCCTGTCCAGCGTATTGTGTGAACGTCTAAAACCATTTTGCACCGCACTAATCGGCAGTTACCAGTGCGGCTTCCGGCCCGGCAAATCAACTGTAGACACTTCTGGAAAAGACCAACGAGTTTCGAATCGATACACACCATTTTTTCATCGATTTCAAAGCCGCATACGACAGCATTCATCGTGAAGCACTGTTTGGGGCGATGGCCGAATTCGGGATCCCGGGAAAACTGATCCAGTTGTGTCGCGCCACGCTAAAAAACACGCGATGCACCGTGCAACTCGGTTCTAGGACCTCGGAACCATTCGAAACATGTACCGGATTTCGGCAAAGGGATGCACTGTCGTGTGACTTCTTCAACCTGGTGCTGGAGCAGATAGTGCGACGGGCAGGCGTCAACAGGGAAGGCACTATCTTTTACAAGTCCATCCAGCTGCTAGGATACGCGGATGATATCGACATCATCGCGTGTTCTCGCCATGGCATTGTGGAAGCATTCACGGCGATTGAAGAACAGGCGAAACGAGTTGGTCTTAAGATCAATGAGGACAAAACGAAATACATGCTGTCAAGCAAAAACCAATCCGTCGCTCACCACCTGGGACAAAATATAACAATTGACAGCTACAATTTCGAAGTAGTTAAGGAGTTTGTCTACCTCGGGGCACACGTATATTCCACTAATGACACCACAGCGGAGATCCGGCATAGAATCGCCCTTGGCAACCGCTGCTTCTTCGGCTTGTCCAAACAACTGGGGTCAAGACTCCTCACTCGAAAGACCAAAGTCATTCTTTACAAAACGCTCATTCTAATAGTCTTGCTGTACGGAGCCGAAAGCTGGACGATAAGCAGGAAAGCGGAGCTGATTTTGGGTTCTTTCGAAAGAAAAATTCTGCGCCGGATATTTGGTCCTGTCTGTGAGGAAGGTGAATGGAGAAGAAGCTGTACCAAGATGTCGATGTAGTCCGGAAGGCAAGGATCCATCGACTACACTGGCTCGGCCACATCGAGCGCATGGACATCAACGCTCCAGCTAAGAGGGTCTTCGACTCCGAGCCTCTTGGTTCGAGAAGAAGAGGAAGACCGAACCTCCGGTATAAAGACCAAGTAATCGGGGTTGTAAGACATCTCGGTCTTGACAACTGGAAGCAGCGTGCCCGGGACCGTCAAGGATGAAAGGCAGCTATAGCTCAGGCTCAGATCCTCCATGGATCGCAGGCCTGATAAGTAAGTAAATAAGTAAGTGTTTCTGTAACATGGTTCCTGCCTGAAATAAGTGATCAATACTATGGTCTTCAAGGTTATAGGCTACATCGCACTGATCGGAAAGCCCGTACAGGGGGTGGTGTAGCTATTTTTGTTCGTCAATCACTGAAATGCATGGTTGTCCATCAATCAAACCAAGTATGTCCCATTGAAATACTTTTTATTGAAATTACGTCCAAGGGGGATAAGCTCATTATTGGTGCAGTCTGTAGACCTAATAAACGCACAAGCCTCCTACCTCTAATTGATTACTTAGAGGAGCTTACTTGCACCTCTTCTAACATTGTACTCTGTGGTGACCTTAATTGTAATCTCCTAGACAAATCTGAATCAGGTCCCCTATTAGAAATCATGAGTTCCTTTAATTTGTATGCGGCTAACACTACTACTCCTACTCATTTCTCTGGTGATTCTTCCACACTCTTGGATATCATTTTTATCGGGGATAGGTCAAAAATGTTATTTTATGATCAGTTGTCTGCAGTTGGCTTTTCCAAACATGACCTAGTATATCTTACTTTTAAATCTAATAATGCTTGTGGCAACGACAGCTACCAATACAGAGACTTTAAAAACCTGTGTTATGAAGATTTAGTATCGGATGTTAACCTTATCTCTTGGGATCAAATCTACCTAATGCAGTCTGTCGACGAACAAATAGCCTTCTTTCAACAACAAGTATATCTACTATACGATAGGCATATTCCCTTAAGAACTTAAAGATGCAAACCTCCCTCACCTCCCTGGGTAAAAGGTGATATCCTTCAACTAATACACGAACGAGATTCTAGAAGAATATCTCATTGCTTATCGTTCCCTACGCAAAAAAAGTCGTCTCTAAAATAAGGTCTGCCAAAACCGAATTTTATGGCAGTAAGTTGGACATGTCTGCCTCAAGCAAGAGTCTTTGGAAACAGATTCGAAGCATTGGGTTATGCATGAAAAATTCCCCAATCACAGATGGTCTTGATTGTAATAAGCTGAATGCTGAATTCATCACTTCATTCGGTGCTCCCTCAAGAACGCATTTAATTCACCTAGTCCAGCATCATATCACGAAAACGCCTTTCATTTCCAAAGAGTATCCCCGTCAGATGTTGTTCTTGCCGTGCATTCTATTAAATCTAACTCTATAGGCCTTGATAACCTTTGTCCAAAATTTGTTAAATTGCTACTGAATTGTTGCATTACTACGTCAACTTTCCCTTCCGAATGGAAAAAAGTTAAAATAGTTCCTGTACCTAAAAACAGATCAAGAAATGCTGTTGAATATAGACCTATAGCAATCTTACCCTTTATATCCAAAGTCTTTGAAAAGTTGGTCTTGCACCAAATGCGAAACTATCTAACCAGAAAAAACTTGCACAGCAACAATCAGTCTGGCTTTCGACCTAAGAGAAGCTGTAATACAGCGCTATTACTAGTAGTTGAAGAGATCCGACAAGACTTGGACAAAAAGAAAGCTACTCTTCTAACTCTTCTCGGCTTCTCAAAAGCCTTCGACACAGTTAACCATACAATCTTGTGCAATAAGTTGCGGAATAACTTTAAGTTCTCTTCTCCTTCTACAAAACTAATTTTGTCGTATCTAAATGGAAGGCAAGAACGCGTTATTGCTGATGATTGTTCGTCCAGCTTCATGAATGTGCTAAATGGTGTTCCACAAGGATCAATCCTCGGGCCCACGTTATTTTCCTTATATATAAATGACTTACCTGGAATTGTAAAGCATCGCAAAACCCACATTTATGCGGATGATGTTCAGCTTTTTCTGAGTCGACCTCTCAAAGAACTTAAAAATGCAATCAACGCACTAAACGAAGATCTATCTGCAATCTGCGAGTGGTCCAAAAAACATGACTTGAGACTTAATCCAGACAAATCAAAAGTTGTTGTTATTCACCGCAAAGCATTTGATCTTTCACTTCCTCCGCGTGTTCTCCTCAACCAAAAACCTATTGAGTGGGTTACATCGGCCAGGAATAGTTTTTAATCGTACTCCCACCTGGGATACTCACACCAATACAGCTATTGCTAAGGTTTATGGCGGACTACGCACTCTCTGGACTACTCAGAATATCTTACCCACGAAAATCAAATTAATGCTTGCTAAATCCCTACTTCTACCAGTGCTGCTCTATGGGTGCGAAATCTTCTGCAAGCCCGATGAAAGGAGCATGAGAAAACTGACTGTGACTTATAATAACATTGCCAGATACGTATTTAACCTAAGAAAAAGGGACCATGTTTCAGGATTCTCAAAACTAATCGCCGAGTGCACCCTTACAAATCTTCTAAAAATAAAAACACTCTGCTTTCTAAACAATCTGATCATAACTCGGCAACCCGAATATCTATTTGAAAAACATACATTTTTCCAATCTCCCAGACCGTCAAGAATTATTCAACCAAGATACCCTTGTCTTCAGTCAGGACGACAACTTTTCGTACAATCTGCCAGGCTCTGGAACTCTCTACCAGCGCACTTGAGAGAGATCACTAGTACGAGCAGATTTAAAGCTTCCATTTTTGCTTACATGACCAGAGAACACAATTAATACTTCATTACCAAAAACCTTTCTTGATTTGCCTTTTCTTCTTTTTCCATTGCATTTTCAATCCAATTAACTAATTACTTTTATCTACGGTACATAATGTATGTCAATTCGCAGCTTATCCGCACTCCACCTTAATAATTTCTTTCCTCAAGCTTACATTTAATTTATAAGATAACATATCTTCCTAATGTAAGAATTAACTAGAATAAACTTGAAACTTGAAACTTGAGCTGTCGTGCTGCCGGCCACCTATAGTGTGCTGGTGAGCTCTCGAGCTGCCACCCACCTATAGTGTGCTGGTGAGCTCTCGAGCTGCCGGCCACCTATAGTGGCCTGGTAAGCTCTCGAGCTGCCGGCCACCTATAGTGGCCTGGTGAGCTCTCGAGCTGCCGGCCACCTATAGTGGCCTGGTGAGCTCTCGAGCTGCCGGCCACCTATAGTGGCCTGGTGAGCTCTCGAGCTGCCGGCCACCTATAGTGGCCTGGTGAGCTCTCGAGCTGCCGGCCACCTATAGTGGCCTGGTGAGCTCTCGAGCTGCCGGCCACCTATAGTGGCCTGGTGAGCTCTCGAGCTGCCGGCCACCTATAGTGGCCTGGTGAGCTCTCGAGCTGCCGGCCACCTATAGTGGCCTGGTGAGCTCTCGAGCTGCCGGCCACCTATAGTGGCCTGGTGAGCTCTCGAGCTGCCGGCCACCTATAGTGGCCTGGTGAGCTCTCGAGCTGCCGGCCACCTATAGTGGCCTGGTGAGCTCTCGAGCTGCCGGCCACCTATAGTGGCCTGGTGAGCTCTCGAGCTGCCGGCCACCTATAGTGGCCTGGTGAGCTCTCGAGCTGCCGACCACCTATAGTGGCCTGGTGAGCTCTCGAGCTGCCGGCCACCTATAGTGGCCTGGTGAGCTCTCGAGCTGCCGGCCACCTATAGTGGCCTGGTGAGCTCTCGAGCTGCCGGCCACCTATAGTGGCCTGGTGAGCTGTCGAGATGCCGGCCATCTATGGTGGCCTGGTGAGCTGTTGAAATGCCGGCCATCTATGGTGGCCTGGTTAGCTGTCGAGATGCCGGCCATCTATGGTGGCCTGGTGAGCTGTTGAGATGCCGGCCGTCTATGGTGACCTGGTGAGCTGTCGAGATGCCGTCCACCTATAGCGGCCTGGTGAGCTGTCGAAATGCCGGTCAAGTGGCCTGCTGAGCTATCGAGATGCCGGCCACCTATAGTGGCCTGCTGAGCTGTCGAGATGCCGGCCATCTATGGTGGCCTGGTGAGCTGTCGTACGGCCGGCCACCTATAGTAGCCTGTTGAGCTCTCGAGCTGCCAGCCACCTATAGTGGCCTGGTGAGCCGTCGTGCTGCCGGCCATATATAGTGGTCTGGTGAGCTGTCGGGATGCCGGCCACCTATAGTAGCCTGGTGAGCTATCGAGATGCCGTCCACCTATAGTGGCCTGGTGAGCTGTCAAGATGCCGGCCATCTATGGCGGCCTGGTGAGCTGTCCAGATGCCGGCCATCTATAGTGGCCTGGTGAGCTGTCGAGATGCCGGTCACCTATAGTGGCCTGGTGAGCTGTCGCGATGACGGCCACCTATATTGACCTGGTGAGCTGTCGTGCTGCCGGCCAGCTATAGTAGCCTGTTGAGCTCTCCAGCCGCCGGCCACCTGTAGTGTGCTGGTGAGCTCTCGAGCTGCCGGCCACCTATAGTATGCTGGTGAGCTGTTGTGCTGCCGGCCACCTATAGTGGCCTGGTGAGCTGTCGTGCTGCCGGCCATATATAGTGGTCTGGTGAGCTGTCGAGATGCCGGCCACCTGTAGTGGCCTGGTGAGCTGTCGAGATGCCGGCCATCTATGGTGGCTTGGTGATCTGTCGGGATGCCGGCCACCTATAGTGGCCTGGTTAGCTGTCGTGCTACCGGCCACCTATAGTGGCCTGTTGCGCTCTCGAGCTGCCAGACACATATAGTGTGCAGGTGTGCTCTCGAGCTGCCGGCCACCAATAGTGGCCTGGTGAGCTGTCGTGCTGCCGGCCATATATAGTGGTCTGGTGAGCTGTCGAGATGCCGGCCACCTGTAGTGGCCTGGTGAGCTGTCGAGATGCCGGCCATCTATGGTGGCTTGGTGATCTGTCGGGATGCCGGCCACCTATAGTGGCCTGGTTAGCTGTCGTGCTACCGGCCACCTATAGTAGCCTGTTGAGCTCTCCAGCCGCCGGCCACCTGTAGTGTGCTGGTGAGCTCTCGAGCTGCCGGCCACCTATAGTATGCTGGTGAGCTGTTGTGCTGCCGGCCACCTATAGTGGCCTGGTGAGCTGTCGTGCTGCCGGCCATATATAGTGGTCTGGTGAGCTGTCGAGATGCCGGCCACCTGTAGTGGCCTGGTGAGCTGTCGAGATGCCGGCCATCTATGGTGGCTTGGTGATCTGTCGGGATGCCGGCCACCTATAGTGGCCTGGTGAGCTGTCGTGCTGCCGGCCATATATAGTGGTCTGGTGAGCTGTCGAGATGCCGGCCACCTGTAGTGGCCTGGTGAGCTGTCGAGATGCCGGCCATCTATGGTGGCTTGGTGATCTGTCGGGATGCCGGCCACCAATAGTGGCCTGGTGAGCTGTCGTGCTGCCGGCCACCTATAGTGGCCTGGTGAGCTGTCGTGCAGCCGGCCACCTATAGTGGCCTGGTGAGCTGACGAGATGCCGGCCAAGTGGCCTGGTGAGCTGTTGAGATGCCGGCCGTCTATGGTGACCTGGTGAGCTGTCGAGATGCCGTCCATCTAAGGTGGCCTGGTTAGCAGTCGAGATGCCGGCCATCTATGGGGGCCTGGTGAGCTGTTGAGATGCCGACCGTCTATGGTGACCTGGTGAGCTGTCGCGATGACGGCCACCTATATTGACCTGGTGAGCTGTCGTGTTGCCGGCCACCTGTAGTGTGCTGGTGAACTCTCGAGCTGCCGGCCACCTATAGTATGCTGGTGAGCTGTTGTGCTGCCGGCCACCTATAGTGGCCTGGTGAGCTGTCGTGCTGCCGGCCATATATAGTGGTCTGGTGAGCTGTCGCGATGACGGCCACCTATATTGACCTGGTGAGCTGTCGTGTTGCCGGTCACGTATAGTAGCCTGTTGAGCTCTCGAGCTGCCAGCCACCTGTAGTGTGCTGGTGAGCTCTTGAACTGCCGGGCACCTATAGTGTGCTGGCGAGCTGTCGTGCAGCCGGCCACCTATAGTGGCCTGGTGAGCTGTCGAGATGACGGCCATCTATGGTGGCCTGGTGAGCTGTTGAAATGCCGGCCATCTATGGTGGCCTGGTTAGCTGTCGCGATGACGGCCACCTATATTGACCTGGTGAGCTGTCGTGTTGCCGGTCAGCTATGGTAGTCTGTTGAGCTCTCGAGTTGCCGGCCACTTGTAGTGTGCTGGTGAGCTCTCGAGCTGCCGGCCACCTATAGTGGCCTGGTGAGCTGTCGTGCTGCTGGCCATATATAGTGGGCTGGTGAACTGTCGGGATGCCGGCCACCTATAGTAGCCTGGTGAGCTGTCGAGATGCCGTCCACCTATATTGGCCTGGTGAGCTGTCGAGAAGCCGGCCATCTATGGCGGCCTGGTGAGCTGTCCAGATGCCGGCCATCTAAAGTGGCCTGGTGAGCTGTCGAGATGCCGGCCACCTATAGTGGCCTGGTGAGCTGTCGCGATGACGGCCACCTATATTGACCTGGTGAGCTCTCGTGCTGCCGGCCAGCTATAGTAGTCTGTTGAGCTCTCGAGCTGCCGGCCACCTGTAGTGTGCTGGTGAACTCTCGAGCTGCCGGCCACCTATAGTATGCTGGTGAGCTGTTGTGCTGCCGGCCACCTATAGTGGCCTGGTGAGCTGTCGTGCTGCCGGCCATATATAGTGGTCTGGTGAGCTGTCGATATGCCGGCCACCTATAGTAGCCTGGTGAGCTGTCGAGATGCCGGCCATCTATGGTGGCCTGGTGAGCTGTCGAGATGCCGGCCATCTATGGTGCCCTGGTGAGCTGTCGTACTGTCGGCCACCAATAGTGGTCTGCTGAGCTCTCGAGCTGCCAGCCATCTATAGTGGCCTGGTGTGCTCTCGAGCTGCCGGCCACCTATAGTATGCTGGTGAGCTGTTGTGCTGCCGGCCACCTATAGTGGCCTGGTGAGCTGTCGTGCTGCCGGCCATATATAGTGGTCTGGTGAGCTGTCGGGATGCCGGCCACCTATAGTAGCCTGGTGAGCTCTCGAGCTGCCGGCCACCTATAGTGGCCTGGTGAGCTCTCGAGCTGCCGGCCACCTATAGTGGCCTGGTGAGCTCTCGAGCTGCCGGCCACCTATAGTGGCCTGGTGAGCTCTCGAGCTGCCGGCCACCTATAGTGGCCTGGTGAGCTCTCGAGCTGCCGGCCACCTATAGTGGCCTGGTGAGCTCTCGAGCTGCCGGTCACCTATAGTGGCCTGGTGAGCTCTCGAGCTGCCGGTCACCTATATTGGCCTGGTGAGCTCTTGAGCTGCCGGCCACCAATAGTGGCCTGGTGAGCTGTCGTGCTGCCGGCCACCTATAGTGGCCTGGTGAGCTGTCGTGCAGCCGGCCACCTATAGTGGCCTGGTGAGCTGTCGAGATGCCGGCCAAGTGGCCTGGTGAGCTGTTGAGGTGCCGGCCGTCATGGTGACCTGGTGAGCTGTCGAGATGCCGTCCACCTATAGTGGCCTGGTGAGCTGTCGAGATGCCGGTCAAGTGGCCTGGTGAGCTGTTGAGATGCCGGCCATCTATGGTGGCCTGGTGAGCTGTCGAGATGCCGTCCACCTATAGTGGCCTGGTGAGCTGTTGAGATGCCGGCCATCTATGATGGCCTGGTGGGCTGTCGAGATGCCGGCCACCTATAGTGTGCTGGTGAGCTGACGTGCTGCCGGCCACATATAGTGGCCTGGTGAGCTGTCGTGCTGCCGGCCACCTATAGTGGCCTGGTGAGCTGTCGTGCAGCCGGCCACCTATAGTGGCCTGGTGAGCTGTCGAGATGCCGGCCAAGTGGCCTGGTGAGCTGTTGAGGTGCCGGCCGTCATGGTGACCTGGTGAGCTGTCGAGATGCCGTCCACCTATAGTGGCCTGGTGAGCTGTCGAGATGCCGGTCAAGTGGCCTGGTGAGCTGTTGAGATGCCGGCCATCTATGGTGGCCTGGTTAGCTGTCGTGCTACCGGCCACCTATAGTGGCCTGTTGCGCTCTCGAGCTGCCAGACACATATAGTGTGCAGGTGTGCTCTCGAGCTGCCGGCCACCAATAGTGGCCTGGTGAGCTGTCGTGCTGCCGGCCACCTATAGTGGCCTGGTGAGCTGTCGTGCAGCCGGCCACCTATAGTGGCCTGGTGAGCTGTCGAGATGCCGGCCAAGTGGCCTGGTGAGCTGTTGAGATGCCGGCCGTCTATGGTGACCTGGTGAGCTGTCGAGATGCCGTCCATCTAAGGTGGCCTGGTTAGCAGTCGAGATGCCGGCCATCTATGGGGGCCTGGTGAGCTGTTGAGATGCCGACCGTCTATGGTGACCTGGTGAGCTGTCGCGATGACGGCCACCTATATTGACCTGGTGAGCTGTCGTGTTGCCGGCCACCTGTAGTGTGCTGGTGAACTCTCGAGCTGCCGGCCACCTATAGTATGCTGGTGAGCTGTTGTGCTGCCGGCCACCTATAGTGGCCTGGTGAGCTGTCGTGCTGCCGGCCATATATAGTGGTCTGGTGAGCTGTCGCGATGACAGCCACCTATATTGACCTGGTGAGCTGTCGTGTTGCCGGTCACGTATAGTAGCCTGTTGAGCTCTCGAGCTGCCAGCCACCTGTAGTGTGCTGGTGAGCTCTTGAACTGCCGGGCACCTATAGTGTGCTGGCGAGCTGTCGTGCAGCCGGCCACCTATAGTGGCCTGGTGAGCTGTCGAGATGACGGCCATCTATGGTGGCCTGGTGAGCTGTTGAAATGCCGGCCATCTATGGTGGCCTGGTTAGCTGTCGCGATGACGGCCACCTATATTGACCTGGTGAGCTGTCGTGTTGCCGGTCAGCTATGGTAGTCTGTTGAGCTCTCGAGTTGCCGGCCACTTGTAGTGTGCTGGTGAGCTCTCGAGCTGCCGGCCACCTGTAGTGTGCTGGTGAACTCTCGAGCTGCCGGCCACCTATAGTATGCTGGTGAGCTGTTGTGCTGCCGGCCACCTATAGTGGCCTGGTGAGCTTCTCGAGCTGCCGGCCACCTATAGTGGCCTGGTGAGCTCTCGAGCTGCCGGCCACCTATAGTGGCCTGGTGAGCTCTCGAGCTGCCGGCCACCTATAGTGGCCTGGTGAGCTCTCGAGCTGCCGGCCACCTATAGTGGCCTGGTGAGCTCTCGAGCTGCCGACCACCTATAGTGGCCTGGTGAGCTCTCGAGCTGCCGGCCACCTATAGTGGCCTGGTGAGCTCTCGAGCTGCCGGCCACCTATAGTGGCCTGGTGAGCTCTCGAGCTGCCGGCCACCTATAGTGGCCTGGTGAGCTGTCGAGATGCCGGCCATCTATGGTGGCCTGGTGAGCTGTTGAAATGCCGGCCATCTATGGTGGCCTGGTTAGCTGTCGAGATGCCGGCCATCTATGGTGGCCTGGTGAGCTGTTGAGATGCCGGCCGTCTATGGTGACCTGGTGAGCTGTCGAGATGCCGTCCACCTATAGCGGCCTGGTGAGCTGTCGAAATGCCGGTCAAGTGGCCTGGTGAGCTATCGAGATGCCGGCCACCTATAGTGGCCTGCTGAGCTGTCGAGATGCCGGCCATCTATGGTGGCCTGGTGAGCTGTCGTACGGTCGGCCACCTATAGTAGCCTGTTGAGCTCTCGAGCTGCCAGCCACCTATAGTGGCCTGGTGAGCCGTCGTGCTGCCGGCCATATATAGTGGTCTGGTGAGCTGTCGGGATGCCGGCCACCTATAGTAGCCTGGTGAGCTATCGAGATGCCGTCCACCTATAGTGGCCTGGTGAGCTGTCAAGATGCCGGCCATCTATGGCGGCCTGGTGAGCTGTCCAGATGCCGGCCATCTATAGTGGCCTGGTGAGCTGTCGAGATGCCGGTCACCTATAGTGGCCTGGTGAGCTGTCGCGATGACGGCCACCTATATTGACCTGGTGAGCTGTCGTGCTGCCGGCCAGCTATAGTAGCCTGTTGAGCTCTCGAGCCGCCGGCCACCTGTAGTGTGCTGGTGAGCTCTCGAGCTGCCGGCCACCTATAGTATGCTGGTGAGCTGTTGTGCTGCCGGCCACCTATAGTGGCCTGGTGAGCTGTCGTGCTGCCGGCCATATATAGTGGTCTGGTGAGCTGTCGAGATGCCGGCGACCTATAGTAGCCTGGTGAGCTGTCGAGATGCCGGCCACCTGTAGTGGCCTGGTGAGCTGTCGAGATGCCGGCCATCTATGGTGGCTTGGTGATCTGTCGGGATGCCGGCCACCTATAGTGGCCTGGTTAGCTGTCGTGCTACCGGCCACCTATAGTGGCCTGTTGCGCTCTCGAGCTGCCAGACACATATAGTGTGCAGGTGTGCTCTCGAGCTGCCGGCCACCAATAGTGGCCTGGTGAGCTGTCGTGCTGCCGGCCACCTATAGAGGCCTGGTGAGCTGTCGTGCAGCCGGCCACCTATAGTGGCCTGGTGAGCTGTCGAGATGCCGGCCAAGTGGCCTGGTGAGCTGTTGAGATGCCGGCCGTCTATGGTGACCTGGTGAGCTGTCGAGATGCCGTCCATCTAAGGTGGCCTGGTTAGCAGTCGAGATGCCGGCCATCTATGGGGGCCTGGTGAGCTGTTGAGATGCCGACCGTCTATGGTGACCTGGTGAGCTGTCGCGATGACGGCCACCTATATTGACCTGGTGAGCTGTCGTGTTGCCGGCCACCTGTAGTGTGCTGGTGAACTCTCGAGCTGCCGGCCACCTATAGTATGCTGGTGAGCTGTTGTGCTGCCGGCCACCTATAGTGGCCTGGTGAGCTGTCGTGCTGCCGGCCATATATAGTGGTCTGGTGAGCTGTCGCGATGACGGCCACCTATATTGACCTGGTGAGCTGTCGTGTTGCCGGTCACGTATAGTAGCCTGTTGAGCTCTCGAGCTGCCAGCCACCTGTAGTGTGCTGGTGAGCTCTTGAACTGCCGGGCACCTATAGTGTGCTGGCGAGCTGTCGTGCAGCCGGCCACCTATAGTGGCCTGGTGAGCTGTCGAGATGACGGCCATCTATGGTGGCCTGGTGAGCTGTTGAAATGCCGGCCATCTATGGTGGCCTGGTTAGCTGTCGCGATGACGGCCACCTATATTGACCTGGTGAGCTGTCGTGTTGCCGGTCAGCTATGGTAGTCTGTTGAGCTCTCGAGTTGCCGGCCACTTGTAGTGTGCTGGTGAGCTCTCGAGCTGCCGGCCACCTATAGTGGCCTGGTGAGCTGTCGTGCTGCTGGCCATATATAGTGGGCTGGTGAACTGTCGGGATGCCGGCCACCTATAGTAGCCTGGTGAGCTGTCGAGATGCCGTCCACCTATATTGGCCTGGTGAGCTGTCGAGAAGCCGGCCATCTATGGCGGCCTGGTGAGCTGTCCAGATGCCGGCCATCTAAAGTGGCCTGGTGAGCTGTCGAGATGCCGGCCACCTATAGTGGCCTGGTGAGCTGTCGCGATGACGGCCACCTATATTGACCTGGTGAGCTCTCGTGCTGCCGGCCAGCTATAGTAGTCTGTTGAGCTCTCGAGCTGCCGGCCACCTGTAGTGTGCTGGTGAACTCTCGAGCTGCCGGCCACCTATAGTATGCTGGTGAGCTGTTGTGCTGCCGGCCACCTATATTGGCCTGGTGAGCTGTCGTGCTGCCGGCCATATATAGTGGTCTGGTGAGCTGTCGATATGCCGGCCACCTATAGTAGCCTGGTGAGCTGTCGAGATGCCGGCCATCTATGGTGGCCTGGTGAGCTGTCGAGATGCCGGCCATCTATGGTGCCCTGGTGAGCTGTCGTACTGTCGGCCACCAATAGTGGTCTGCTGAGCTCTCGAGCTGCCAGCCATCTATAGTGGCCTGGTGTGCTCTCGAGCTGCCGGCCACCTATAGTATGGTGGTGAGCTGTTGTGCTGCCGGCCACCTATAGTGGCCTGGTGAGCTGTCGTGCTGCCGGCCATATATAGTGGTCTGGTGAGCTGTCGGGATGCCGGCCACCTATAGTAGCCTGGTGAGCTCTCGAGCTGCCGGCCACCTATAGTGGCCTGGTGAGCTCTAGAGCTGCCGGCCACCTATAGTGGCCTGGTGAGCTCTCGAGCTGCCGGCCACCTATAGTGGCCTGGTGAGCTCTCGAGCTGCCGGCCACCTATAGTGACCTGGTGAGCTCTCGAGCTGCCGGCCACCTATAGTGGCCTGGTGAGCTCTCGAGCTGCCGGTCACCTATAGTGGCCTGGTGAGCTCTCGAGCTGCCGGTCACCTATATTGGCCTGGTGAGCTCTTGAGCTGCCGGCCACCAATAGTGGCCTGGTGAGCTGTCGTGCTGCCGGCCACCTATAGTGGACTGGTGAGCTGTCGTGCAGCCGGCCACCTATAGTGGCCTGGTGAGCTGTCGAGATGCCGGCCAAGTGGCCTGGTGAGCTGTTGAGGTGCCGGCCGTCATGGTGACCTGGTGAGCTGTCGAGATGCCGTCCACCTATAGTGGCCTGGTGAGCTGTCGAGATGCCGGTCAAGTGGCCTGGTGAGCTGTTGAGATGCCGGCCATCTATGGTGGCCTGGTGAGCTGTCGAGATGCCGTCCACCTATAGTGGCCTGGTGAGCTGTTGAGATGCCGGCCATCTATGATGGCCTGGTGGGCTGTCGAGATGCCGGCCACCTATAGTGTGCTGGTGAGCTGACGTGCTGCCGGCCACATATAGTGGCCTGGTGAGCTGTCGTGCTGCCGGCCACCTATAGTGGCCTGGTGAGCTGTCGTGCAGCCGGCCACCTATAGTGGCCTGGTGAGCTGTCGAGATGCCGGCCAAGTGGCCTGGTGAGCTGTTGAGGTGCCGGCCGTCATGGTGACCTGGTGAGCTGTCGAGATGCCGTCCACCTATAGTGGCCTGGTGAGCTGTCGAGATGCCGGTCAAGTGGCCTGGTGAGCTGTTGAGATGCCGGCCATCTATGGTGGCCTGGTGAGCTGTCGAGATGCCGTCCACCTATAGTGGCCTGGTGAGCTGTTGAGATGCCGGCCATCTATGATGGCCTGGTGGGCTGTCGAGATGCCGGCCACCTATAGTGTGCTGGTGAGCTGACGTGCTGCTGGCCACCTATAGCGGCCTATTGTGCTGTCGTGCTGCAGGCCACCTATAGTGGCCTGGTGAGCTATCGAGATGCCGGCCTCCTATAATGGCCTAGTGAGCTGTCGAGTTGCCGGCCACCTATAGTGGCCTGGTGAGCTCTCGAGCTGCCACCCACCTACAGTGTGCTGGTGAGCTCTTGAGCTGCCTGGTGAGCTGTTGAAATGCCGGCCATCTAAGGTGGCCTGGTAAGCTGTCGAGATGCCGGCCATTTATGGGGGCCTGGTGAGCTGTTGAGATGCCGGCCGTCTATGGTGACCTGGTGAGCTGTAGAGATGCCATCCACCTATAGTGGCCTGGTGAGCTGTCGCGATGACGGCCACCTATAGTGTGCTGGTGAGCAGACGTGCTGCTGGCCACCTATAGTGGCCTATTGTGCTGTCGTGCTGCAGGCCACCTATAGTGGCCTGGTGAGCTATCGAGATGCCGGCCTCCTATAGTGGCCTAGTGAGCTGTCGAGTTGCCGGCCACCTATAGTGGCCTGGTGAGCTCTCGAGCTGCCACCCACCTACAGTGTGCTGGTGAGCTCTCGAGCTGCCTGGTGAGCTGTTGAAATGCCGGCCATCTAAGGTGGCCTGGTAAGCTGTCGAGATGCCGGCCATTTATGGGGGCCTGCTGAGCTGTTGAGATGCCGGCCGTCTATGGTGACCTGGTGAGCTGTAGAGATGCCATCCACCTATAGTGGCCTGGTGAGCTGTCGCGATGGCGGCCACCTATATTGACCTGGTGAGCTGTCTTGTTGCCGGCCACGTATAGTAGCCTGTTGAGCTCTCGAGCTGCCAGCCACCTGTAGTGTGCTGGTGAGCTCTTGAACTGCCGGCCACCTATTGTGTGCTGGCGAGCTGTCGTGCAGCCGGCCACCTATAGTGGCCTGGTGAGCTGTCGAGATGCCGGCCATCTATGGTGGCCTGGTTAGCTGTCGAGAAGCCGGCCATCTATGGTGGCCTGGTGAGCTGTTGAGATGCCGGCCGTCTATGGTGACCTGGTGAGCTGTCGAGATGCCGTCCACCTATAGCGGCCTGGTGAGCTGTCGAAATGCCGGTCAAGTGGCCTGGTGAGCTATCGAGATGCCGGCCGCCTATAGTGGCCTGCTGAGCTGTAGAGATGCCGGCCATCTATGGTGGCCTGGTGAGCTGTCGTACTGCCGGCCACCTATAGTAGCCTGTTGAGCTCTCGAGCTGCCAGCCACCTGTAGTGTGCTGGTGAGCTCTCGAGCTGCCGGCCACCTATAGTGGCCTGGTGAGCTGTCGTGCTGCTGGCCATATATAGTGGGCTGGTGAACTGTCGGGATGCCGGCCACCTATAGTAGCCTGGTGAGCTGTCGAGATGCCGTCCACCTATATTGGCCTGGTGAGCTGTCGAGAAGCCGGCCATCTATGGCGGCCTGGTGAGCTGTCCAGATGCCGGCCATCTAAAGTGGCCTGGTGAGCTGTCGAGATGCCGGCCACCTATAGTGGCCTGGTGAGCTGTCGCGATGACGGCCACCTATATTGACCTGGTGAGCTGTCGTGTTGCCGGTCAGCTATGGTAGTCTGTTGAGCTCTCGAGTTGCCGGCCACTTGTAGTGTGCTGGTGAGCTCTCGAGCTGCCGGCCACCTATAGTGGCCTGGTGAGCTGTCGTGCTGCTGGCCATATATAGTGGGCTGGTGAACTGTCGGGATGCCGGCCACCTATAGTAGCCTGGTGAGCTGTCGAGATGCCGTCCACCTATATTGGCCTGGTGAGCTGTCGAGAAGCCGGCCATCTATGGCGGCCTGGTGAGCTGTCCAGATGCCGGCCATCTAAAGTGGCCTGGTGAGCTGTCGAGATGCCGGCCACCTATAGTGGCCTGGTGAGCTGTCGCGATGACGGCCACCTATATTGACCTGGTGAGCTCTCGTGCTGCCGGCCAGCTATAGTAGTCTGTTGAGCTCTCGAGCTGCCGGCCACCTGTAGTGTGCTGGTGAACTCTCGAGCTGCCGGCCACCTATAGTATGCTGGTGAGCTGTTGTGCTGCCGGCCACCTATAGTGGCCTGGTGAGCTGTCGTGCTGCCGGCCATATATAGTGGTCTGGTGAGCTGTCGATATGCCGGCCACCTATAGTAGCCTGGTGAGCTGTCGAGATGCCGGCCATCTATGGTGGCCTGGTGAGCTGTCGAGATGCCGGCCATCTATGGTGCCCTGGTGAGCTGTCGTACTGTCGGCCACCAATAGTGGTCTGCTGAGCTCTCGAGCTGCCAGCCATCTATAGTGGCCTGGTGTGCTCTCGAGCTGCCGGCCACCTATAGTATGCTGGTGAGCTGTTGTGCTGCCGACCACCTATAGTGGCCTGGTGAGCTGTCGTGCTGCCGGCCATATATAGTGGTCTGGTGAGCTGTCGGGATGCCGGCCACCTATAGTAGCCTGGTGAGCTCTCGAGCTGCCGGCCACCTATAGTGGCCTGGTGAGCTCTAGAGCTGCCGGCCACCTATAGTGGCCTGGTGAGCTCTCGAGCTGCCGGCCACCTATAGTGGCCTGGTGAGCTCTCGAGCTGCCGGCCACCTATAGTGGCCTGGTGAGCTCTCGAGCTGCCGGCCACCTATAGTGGCCTGGTGAGCTCTCGAGCTGCCGGCCACCTATAGTGGCCTGGTGAGCTCTCGAGCTGCCGGTCACCTATAGTGGCCTGGTGAGCTCTCGAGCTGCCGGTCACCTATATTGGCCTGGTGAGCTCTTGAGCTGCCGGCCACCAATAGTGGCCTGGTGAGCTGTCGTGCTGCCGGCCACCTATAGTGGACTGGTGAGCTGTCGTGCAGCCGGCCACCTATAGTGGCCTGGTGAGCTGTCGAGATGCCGGCCAAGTGGCCTGGTGAGCTGTTGAGGTGCCGGCCGTCATGGTGACCTGGTGAGCTGTCGAGATGCCGTCCACCTATAGTGGCCTGGTGAGCTGTCGAGATGCCGGTCAAGTGGCCTGGTGAGCTGTTGAGATGCCGGCCATCTATGGTGGCCTGGTGAGCTGTCGAGATGCCGTCCACCTATAGTGGCCTGGTGAGCTGTTGAGATGCCGGCCATCTATGATGGCCTGGTGGGCTGTCGAGATGCCGGCCACCTATAGTGTGCTGGTGAGCTGACGTGCTGCCGGCCACATATAGTGGCCTGGTGAGCTGTCGTGCTGCCGGCCACCTATAGTGGCCTGGTGAGCTGTCGTGCAGCCGGCCACCTATAGTGGCCTGGTGAGCTGTCGAGATGCCGGCCAAGTGGCCTGGTGAGCTGTTGAGGTGCCGGCCGTCATGGTGACCTGGTGAGCTGTCGAGATGCCGTCCACCTATAGTGGCCTGGTGAGCTGTCGAGATGCCGGTCAAGTGGCCTGGTGAGCTGTTGAGATGCCGGCCATCTATGGTGGCCTGGTGAGCTGTCGAGATGCCGTCCACCTATAGTGGCCTGGTGAGCTGTTGAGATGCCGGCCATCTATGATGGCCTGGTGGGCTGTCGAGATGCCGGCCACCTATAGTGTGCTGGTGAGCTGACGTGCTGCTGGCCACCTATAGTGGCCTATTGTGCTGTCGTGCTGCAGGCCACCTATAGTGGCCTGGTGAGCTATCGAGATGCCGGCCTCCTATAATGGCCTAGTGAGCTGTCGAGTTGCCGGCCACCTATAGTGGCCTGGTGAGCTCTCGAGCTGCCACCCACCTACAGTGTGCTGGTGAGCTCTTGAGCTGCCTGGTGAGCTGTTGAAATGCCGGCCATCTAAGGTGGCCTGGTAAGCTGTCGAGATGCCGGCCATTTATGGGGGCCTGGTGAGCTGTTGAGATGCCGGCCGTCTATGGTGACCTGGTGAGCTGTAGAGATGCCATCCACCTATAGTGGCCTGGTGAGCTGTCGCGATGACGGCCACCTATAGTGTGCTGGTGAGCAGACGTGCTGCTGGCCACCTATAGTGGCCTATTGTGCTGTCGTGCTGCAGGCCACCTATAGTGGCCTGGTGAGCTATCGAGATGCCGGCCTCCTATAGTGGCCTAGTGAGCTGTCGAGTTGCCGGCCACCTATAGTGGCCTGGTGAGCTCTCGAGCTGCCACCCACCTACAGTGTGCTGGTGAGCTCTCGAGCTGCCTGGTGAGCTGTTGAAATGCCGGCCATCTAAGGTGGCCTGGTAAGCTGTCGAGATGCCGGCCATTTAAGGGGGCCTGCTGAGCTGTTGAGATGCCGGCCGTCTATGGTGACCTGGTGAGCTGTAGAGATGCCATCCACCTATAGTGGCCTGGTGAGCTGTCGCGATGGCGGCCACCTATATTGACCTGGTGAGCTGTCTTGTTGCCGGCCACGTATAGTAGCCTGTTGAGCTCTCGAGCTGCCAGCCACCTGTAGTGTGCTGGTGAGCTCTTGAACTGCCGGCCACCTATAGTGTGCTGGCGAGCTGTCGTGCAGCCGGCCACCTATAGTGGCCTGGTGAGCTGTCGAGATGCCGGCCATCTATGGTGGCCTGGTTAGCTGTCGAGAAGCCGGCCATCTATGGTGGCCTGGTGAGCTGTTGAGATGCCGGCCGTCTATGGTGACCTGGTGAGCTGTCGAGATGCCGTCCACCTATAGCGGCCTGGTGAGCTGTCGAAATGCCGGTCAAGTGGCCTGGTGAGCTATCGAGATGCCGGCCGCCTATAGTGGCCTGCTGAGCTGTAGAGATGCCGGCCATCTATGGTGGCCTGGTGAGCTGTCGTACTGCCGGCCACCTATAGTAGCCTGTTGAGCTCTCGAGCTGCCAGCCACCTGTAGTGTGCTGGTGAGCTCTCGAGATGCCGGCCACCTATAGTATGCTGGTGAGATGTTGTGCTGCCGGCCACCTATAGTGGCCTGGTGAGCCGTCGTGCTGCCGGCCATATATAGTGGTCTGGTGAGCTGTCGGGATGCCGGCCACCTGTAGTAGCCTGGTGAGCTATCGAGATACCGTCCACCTATAGTGGCCTGGTGAGCTGTCAAGATGCAGGCCATCTATGGCGGCCTGGTGAGCTGTCCAGATGCCGGTCATCTATAGTGGCCTGGTGAGCTGTCGAGATGCCGGTCACCTATAGTGGCCTGGTGAGCTGTCGCGATGACGGCCACCTATATTGACCTGGTGAGCTGTCGTGCTGCCGGCCAGCTATAGTAGCCTGTTGAGCTCTCGAGCTGCCGGCCACCTGTAGTGTGCTGGTGAGCTCTCGAGCTGCCGGCCACCTATAGTATGCTGGTGAGCTGTTGTGCTGCCGGCCACCTATAGTGGCCTGGTGAGCTGTCGTGCTGCCGGCTATATATAGTGGTCTGGTGAGCTGTCGAGATGCCGGCCACCTATAGTAGCCTGGTGAGCTGTCGAGATGCCGGCCACCTGTAGTGGCCTGGTGAGCTGTCGAGATGCCGGCCATCTATGGTGGCTTGGTGATCTGTCGGGATGCCGGCCACCTATAGTGGCCTGGTTAGCTGTCGTGCTGCCGGCCACCTATAGTGGCCTGCTGAGCTCTCGAGCTGCCAGACACATATAGTGTGCAGGTGTGCTTTCGAGCTGCCGGCTACCTATAGTGTGCTGGTGAGCTGTCGTGTTGCCGGCCATCTATGGTGGCTTGGTGATCTGTCGGGATGCCGGCCACCTATAGTGGCCTGGTGAGCTGTCGTGCGCCGGCTATATATAGTGGTCTGGTGAGCTGTCGAGATGCCGGCCACCTATAGTAGCCTGGTGAGCTGTCGAGATGCCGGCCACCTGTAGTGGCCTGGTGAGCTATCGAGATGCCGGCCATCTATGGTGGCTTGGTGATCTGTCGGGATGCCGGCCACCTATAGTGGCCTGGTTAGCTGTCGTGCTGCCGGCCACCTATAGTGGCCTGCTGAGCTCTCGAGCTGCCAGACACATATAGTGTGCAGGTGTGCTTTCGAGCTGCCGGCTACCTATAGTGTTCTGGTGAGCTGTCATTTTTTCGGCCCTCTATATTGACCTGGTGAGCTGTCGTCCTGCCGGCCACCAATAGTGGCCTGGTGAGCTGTCGTGCTGCTGGCCACCTATAGTGGCCTATTGTGCTGTCGTGCTGCCGGCCACCTATAGTGGCCTGGTGATCTATCGAGATGCCGGCCACCTATAGTGGTCTGCTGAGCTGTCGAGATGCCGGCCATATATGGTGGCCTGTTGAGCTGTCGTACAGTCGGCCACCTATAGTGGCCTGCTGAGCTCTCGAGCTGCCGGCCACCTATAGTGGCCTGCTGAGCTCTCGAGCTGCCGGCCACCTATAGTGGCCTGGTGTGCTCTCGAGCTGCTGGCCACCTATAGTGGCCTAGTGAGCTCTCGAGCTGCCGGCCACTTATTGTGGCCTGGTGAGCTCTCAAGCTGCCGGCCACCTATAGTGGCCTGGTGAGCTCTCGAGCTGCCGGCCACCTATAGTGGCCTGGAGGGCTCTCGAGCTGCCGGCCACCTATAGTGGCCTGGTGAGCTCTCGAGCTGCCGGCCACCTATAGTGGCCTGGTGAGCTCTCGAGCTGCCGGCCACCTATAGTGGCCTGGTGAGCTCTCGAGCTGCCGGCCACCTATAGTGGCCTGGTGAGCTCTCGAGCTGCCGGCCACCTATAGTGGCCTGGTGAGCTCTCGAGCTGCCGGCCACCTATAGTGGCCTGGTGAGCTCTCGAGCTGCCGGCCACCTATAGTGGCCTGGTGAGCTCTCGAGCTGCCGGCCACCTATAGTGGCCTGGTGAGCTCTCGAGCTGCCGGCCACCTATAGTGGCCTGGTGAGCTCTCGAGCTGCCGGCCACCTATAGTGGCCTGGTGAGCTCTCGAGCTGCCGGCCACCTATAGTGGCCTGGTGAGCTCTCGAGCTGCCGCCCACCTATAGTGGCCTGGTGAGCTCTCGAGCTGCCGGCCACCTATAGTAGCCTGGTGAGCTGCCGAGATGCCGGTCAAGTGGCCTGGTGAGCTATCGAGATGCCGGCCATCTATGGTGGCCTGGTGAGCTGTCCAGATGCCGGCCACCTATAGTGGCCTGGTGAGCTGTCGAGATGCCGGCCACCTATAGTAGCCTGGTCAGCTGTCGAGATGCCGGTCAAGTGGCCTGGTGAGCTCTCGAGATGCCGGCCATCTATGGTGGCCTGGTGAGCTGTCCAGATGCCGGCCACCTATAGTGGCCTGGTGAGCTGTTGAGATGCCGGCCACCTATAGTAGCCTGGTGAGCTGTCAAGATGCCGGCCACCTATAGTAGCCTGGTGAGCTGTCGAGATGCCGGCCACCTATAGTAGCCAGGTGAGCTGTCGAGATGCCGGTCAAGTGGCCTGGTGAGCTATCGAGGTGCCGGCCATCTATGGTGCCCTGGTGAGCTGTCCAGATGCCGGCCACCTATAGTGGCCTGGTGAGCTGTCGAGATGCCGGCCACCTATAATAGCCTGGTGAGCTGTCGAGATGCCGGTCAAGTGGCCTGGTGAGCTGTCGAGATGCCGGCCATCTATGGTGGCCTGGTGAGCTGTCCAGATGCCGGCCACCTATAGTGGCCTGGTGAGCTGTCGAGATGCCGGCCACCTATAGTAGCCTGTTGAGCTGTCGAGATGCCGGCCACCTATAGTGTTCTGGTGAGCTGTCGAGATGCCGGCCACCTATAGTAGCCTGGTGAGCTGTCGAGATGCCGGCCATCTATGGTGGCCTGGTGAGCTGCTGAGATGCCGGCCGTCTATGGTGACCTGGTGAGCTGTCGAGATGCCGTCCACCTACAGTGGCCTGGTGAGCTGCCGAGATGCCGGTCAAGTGGTTTGGTGAGCTGTCGAGATGCCGGCCATCTATGGTAGCCTGGTGAGCTGTCCAGATGCCGGCCACCTATAGTGGCCTGGTGAGCTGTCGAGATGCCGGCCACCTATAGTAGCCTGGTGAGCTGTCGAGATGCCGGCCACCTATAGTGTTCTGGTGAGCTGTCGAGATGTCGGCCACCTATAGTAGCCTGGTGAGCTGTCGAGATGCCGGCCACCTATAGTGTTCTGGTGAGCTGTCATGTTGCAGATCCTCTATATTGACCTGGTGAGCTCTCGTCCTGCCGGCCAACTATAGTGGCCTGTTGTGCTGTCGTGCTGCCGGCCACCAATGGTGGCCTGGTGAGCTGTCGTGCTGCTGGCCACCTATAGTGGCCTATTGTGCTGTCGTGCTGCTGGTCACCTATAGTGGCCTGGTGAGCTATCGAGATGCCGGCCACCTTTAGTGGCCTGCTGAGCTGTCGAGATGCCGGCCATCTATGGTGGTCTGGTGAGCTGTCGAGATGCCGGCCATCTATGGTGGCCTGGTGAGCTGCTGAGATGCCGGCCGTCTATGGTGACCTATGCCGGCCACCTATAGTAGCCAGGTGAGCTGTCGAGATGCCGGTCAAGTGGCCTGGTGAGCTATCGAGATGCCGGCCATCTATGGTGCCCTGGTGAGCTGTCCAGATGCCGGCCACCTATAGTGGCCTGGTGAGCTGTCGTGCAGCCGGCCACCTATAGTGGCCTGGTGAGCTGTCGGGATGCCGGCCAAATGGCCTGGTGAGCTGTTGAGGTGCCGGCCGTCATGGTGACCTGGTGAGCTGTCGAGATGCCGTCCACCTATAGTGGCCTGGTGAGCTGTCGAGATGCCGGTCAAGTGGCCTGGTGAGCTGTTGAGGTGCCGGCCGTCATGGTGACCTGGTGAGCTGTCGAGATGCCGTCCACCAATAGTGGCCTGGTGAGCTGTCGAGATGCCGGTCAAGTGGCCTGGTGAGCTGTTGAGATGCCGGCCATCTATGGTGGCCTGGTGAGCTGTCGAGATGCCGGCCACCTATAGTGGCCTGGTGAGCTGTCGTGCAGCCGGCCACCTATAGTGGCCTGGTGAGCTGTCGTGCAGCCGGCCACCTATAGTGGCCTGGTGAGCTGTCGTGCAGCCGGCCACCTATAGTGGCCTGGTGAGCTGTCGTGCAGCCGGCCACCTATAGTGGCCTGGTGAGCTGTCGAGATGCCGGCCAAGTGGCCTGGTGAGCTGTTGAGATGCCGGCAATCTATGGTGGCCTGGTGAGCTGTCGAGATGCCGTCCACCTATAGTGGTCTGGTGAGCTGTTGAGATGCCGGCCATCTATGATGGCCTGGTGGGCTGTCGAGATGCCGGCAACCTATAGTGGTCTGGTGAGCTGTTGAGAGGCCGGCCATCTATGATGGCCTGGTGGGCTGTCGAGATGCCGGCAACCTATAGTGTGCTGGTGAGCTGACGTGCTGCTGGCCACCTATAGTGGCCTATTGTGCTGTCGTGCTGCAGGCCACCTATAGTGGCCTGGTGAGCTATCGAGATGCCGGCCTCCTATAGTGGCCTAGTGAGCTGTCGAGTTGCCGGCCACCTATAGTGGCCTGGTGAGCTGTCGGGATGCCGGTCAAGTGGCCTGGTGAGCTGTTGAGATGCCGGCCATCTATGGTGGCCTGGTGAGCTGTCGAGATGCCGGCCACCTATAGTGTGCTGGTGAGCTGACGTGCTGGCGGCAACATATAGTGGCCTGGTGAGCTGTCGTGCTGCCGGCCACCTATAGTGGCCTAGTGAGCTGTCGTGCAGCCGGCCACCAATAGTGGCCTGGTGAGCTGTCGTGCAGCCGGCCACCTATAGTGGCCTGGTGAGCTGTCGTGCAGCCGGCCACCTATAGTGGCCTGGTGAGCTGTCGAGATGCCGGTCAAGTGGTCTGGTGAGCTGTCGAGATGCCGGCCAAGTGGCCTGGTGAGCTGTTGAGGTGCCGGCCGTCATGGTGACCTGGTGAGCTGTCGAGATGCCGTCCACCTATAGTGGCCTGGTGAGCTGTCGAGATGCCGGTCAAGTGGCCTGGTGAGCTGTTGAGATGCCGGCCATCTATGGTGGCCTGGTGAGCTGTCGAGATGCCGGCCACCTATAGTGTGCTGGTGAGCTGACGTGCTGGCGGCAACATTTAGTGGCCTGGTGAGCTGTCGTGCTGCCGGCCACCTATAGTGGCCTGGTGAGCTGTCGTGCAGCCGGCCACCTATAGTGGCCTGGTGAGCTGTCGTGCAGCCGGCCACCTATAGTGGCCTGGTGAGCTGTCGTGCAGCCGGCCACCTATAGTGGCCTGGTGAGCTGTCGTGCAGCCGGCCACCTATAGTGGCCTGGTGAGCTGTCGTGCAGCCGGCCACCTATAGTGGCCTGGTGAGCTGTCGTGCAGCCGGCCACCTATAGTGGCCTGGTGAGCTGTCGTGCAGCCGGCCACCTATAGTGGCCTGGTGAGCTGTCGAGATGCCGGTCAAGTGGCCTGGTGAGCTGTCGAGATGTCGGCCAAGTGGCCTGGTGAGCTGTTGAGGTGCCGGCCGTCATGGTGACATGGTGAGCTGTCGAGATGCCGTCCACCTATAGTGGCCTGGTGAGCTGTCGAGATGCCGGCCACCTATAGTAGCCTGGTGAGCTGTCGAGATGCCGTCCACCTATATTGGCCTGGTGAGCTGTCGAGAAGCCGGCCATCTATGGCGGCCTGGTGAGCTGTCCAGATGCCGTCCATCTAAAGTGGCCTGGTGAGCTGTCGAGATGCCGGCCACCTATAGTGGCCTGGTGAGCTGTCGCGATGACGGCCACCTATATTGACCTGGTGAGCTCTCGTGCTGCCGGCCAGCTATAGTAGTAGAGATGCCGGCCACCTAAAGTGTTCTGGTGAGCGGTCGAGATGCCGGCCACCTATAGTAGCCTGGTGAGCTGTCGAGATGCCGGCCACCTATAGTGTTCTGGTGAGCTGTCATGTTGCAGATCCTCTATATTGACCTGGTGAGCTGTCGTCCTGCCGGCCAACTATAGTGGCTTGTTGTGCTGTCGTGCTGCCGGCCACCAATAGTGGCCTGGTGAGCTGTCGTGCTGCTGGCCACCTATAGTGGCCTATTGTGCTGTCGTGCTGCTGGCCACCTATAGTGGCCTGGTGAGCTATCGAGATGCCGGCCACCTTTAGTGGCCTGGTGAGCTGTCGAGATGCCGGTCACCTAAAGTGGCCTGGTGAGCTGTCGCGATGACGGCCACCTATATTGACCTGGTGAGCTGTCGTGCTGCCGGCCAGCTATAGTAGCCTGTTGAGCTCTCCAGCTGCCGGCCTCCTGTAGTGTGCTGGTGAGCTCTCGAGCTGCCGGCCACCTATAGTATGCTGGTGAGCTGTTGTGCTGCCGGCCACCTATAGTGGCCTGGTGAGCTGTCGTGCTGCCGGCCTTATATAGTGGTCTGGTGAGCTGTCGAGATGCCGGCCACCTATAGTAGCCTGGTGAGCTGTCGAGATGCCGGCCACCTGTAGTGGCCTGGTGAGCTGTCGAGATGCCGGCCATCTACGGTGGCTTGAAGATCTGTCGGGATGCCGGCCACCTATAGTGGCCTGGTTAGCTGTCGTGCTGCCGGCCACCTATAGTGGCCTGTTGAGCTCTCGAGCTGCCAGACACATATAGTGTGCAGGTGTGCTTTCGAGCTGCCGGCTACCTATAGTGTGCTGGTGAGCTGTCGTGTTGGCGGCCATCTATATTGACCTAGTGAGCCGTCGTGCTGCCGGCCACCTATAGTGGCCTGGTGAGCTGTCGAGTTGCCGGCCATCTATAGAGGCTTAGTGAGCTGTCGAGATGCCGGCCACCTATAGTGGTCTGGTGAGCTGTCATGTTGCCGGTCCTCTATATTGACCTGGTAAGCTGTCGTCCTGCCGGCCACCTATAATGTGCTGGTGAGCTGTCGTGCTGCCGGCCACCTATAGTGTTCTGGTGAGCTGTCGTGCTGCTGGCCACCTTTAGTGACCTATTGTGCTGTCGTGCTGCCGGCCACCTATAGTGGCCCGGTGATCTATCGAGATGCCGGCCACCTATAGTGGTCTGCTGAGCTGAGTCATGTTTTCGGCCCTCTATATTGACCTGGTGAGCTGTCGTCCTGCCGGCCACCTATAGTGGCCTGTTGTGCTGTCGTGCTGCCGGCCACCAATAGTGGCCTGGTGAGCTGTCGTGCTGCTGGCAACCAATAGTGGCCTGGTGAGCTGTCGTGCTGCTGGCAACCTTTAGTGACCTATTGTGCTGTCGTGCTGCCGGCCACCTATAGTGGCCCGGTGATCTATCGAGATGCCGGCCACCTATAGTGGTCTGCTGAGCTGTCGAGATGCCGGCCATATATGGTGGCCTGTTGAGCTGTCGTACAGTCGGCCACCTATAGTGGCCTGCTGAGCTCTCGAGCTGCCGGCCACCTATAGTGGCCTAGTGAGCTCTCGAGCTTTCGGCCACTTATAGTGGCCTGGTGAGCTCTCAAGCTGCCGGCCACCTATAGTGGCCTGGTGAGCTCTCGAGCTGCCGGCCACCTATAGTGGCCTGGTGAGCTCTCGAGCTGCCGGCTACTATAGTGGCCTGGAGGGCTCTCGAGCTGCCGGCCACCTATAGTGGCCTGGTGAGCTCTCGAGCTGCCGGCCACCTATAGTGGCCTGGTGAGCTCTCGAGCTGCCGGCCACCTATAGAAGCCTGGTGAGCTGTCGAGATGCCGGTCAAGTGGCCTGGTGAGCTATCGAGATGCCGGCCACCTATGGTGGCCTGGTGAGCTGTCCAGATGCCGGCCACCTATAGTGGCCTGGTGAGCTGTCGAGATGCCGGCCACCTATAGTAGCCTGGTCAGCTGTCGAGATGCCGGTCAAGTGGCCTGGTGAGCTCTCGAGATGCCGGCCATCTATGGTGGCCTGGTAAGCTGTCAAGATGCCGGCCACCTATAGTGGCCTGGTGAGCTGTCGAGATGCCGGCCACCTATAGTAGCCTGGTGAGCTGTCGAGATGCCGGCAACCTATAGTGTTCTGGTGAGCTGTCGAGATGCCGGCCACCTATAGTAGCCAGGTGAGCTGTCGAGATGCCGGTCAAGTGGCCTGGTGAGCTATCGAGATGCCGGCCATCTATGTTGCCCTGGTGAGCTGTCCAGATGCCGGCCACCTATAGTGGCCTGGTGAGCTGTCGAGATGCCGGCCACCTATAATAGCCTGGTGAGCTGTCGAGATGCCGGTTAAGTGGCCTGGTGAGCTGTCGAGATGCCGGCCATCTATGGTGGCCTGGTGAGCTGTCCAGATGCCGGCCACCTATAGTGGCCTGGTGAGCTGTCGAGATGCCGGCCACCTATAGTAGCCTGTTGAGCTGTCGAGATGCCGGCCCCCTATAGTGTTCTGGTGAGCTGTCGAGATGCTGGCCACCTATAGTAGCCTGGTGAGCTGTCGAGATGCCGGCCATCTATGGTGGCCTGGTGAGCTGCTGAGATGCCGGCCGTCTATGGTGACCTGGTGAGCTGTCGAGATGCCGTCCACCTATAGTGGCCTGGTGAGCTGTCGAGATGCCGGTCAAGTGGTTTGGTGAGCTGTCGAGATGCTGGCCACCTATAGTAGCCTGGTGAGCTGTCGAGATGCCGGCCATCTATGGTGGCCTGGTGAGCTGCTGAGATGCCGGCCGTCTATGGTGACCTGGTGAGCTGTCGAGATGCCGTCCACCTATAGTGTTCTGGTGAGCTGTCGAGATGCCGGCCACCTATAGTAGCCAGGTGAGCTGTCGAGATGCCGGTCAAGTGGCCTGGTGAGCTATCGAGATGCCGGCCATCTATGTTGCCCTGGTGAGCTGTCCAGATGCCGGCCACCTATAGTGGCCTGGTGAGCTGTCGAGATGCCGGCCACCTATAATAGCCTGGTGAGCTGTCGAGATGCCGGTCAAGTGGCCTGGGGAGCTGTTGAGATGCCGGCCATCTATGGTGGCCTGGTGAGCTGTCCAGATGCCGGCCACCTATAGTGGCCTGGTGAGCTGTCGAGATGCCGGCCACCTATAGTAGCCTGTTGAGCTGTCGAGATGCCGGCCCCCTATAGTGTTATGGTGAGCTGTCGAGATGCTGGCCACCTATAGTAGCCTGGTGAGCTGTCGAGATGCCGGCCATCTATGGTGGCCTGGTGAGCTGCTGAGATGCCGGCCATCTATGTTGCCCTGGTGAGCTGTCCAGATGCCGGCCACCTATAGTGGCCTGGTGAGCTGTCGAGATGCCGGCCACCTATAATAGCCTGGTGAGCTGTCGAGATGCCGGTCAAGTGGCCTGGTGAGCTGTCGAGATGCCGGCCATCTATGGTGGCCTGGTGAGCTGTCCAGATGCCGGCCACCTATAGTGGCCTGGTGAGCTGTCGAGATGCCGGCCACCTATAGTAGCCTGGTGAGCTGTCGAGATGCCGGCCACCTATAGTGTTCTGGTGAGCTGTCGAGATGCCGGCCACCTATAGTAGCCTGGCGAGCTGTCGAGATGCCGGCCACCTATAGTGTTCTGGTGAGCTGTCGAGATGCCGGCCACCTATAGTAGCCTGGCGAGCTGTCGAAATGCCGGCCACCTATAGTGTTCTGGTGAGCTGTCATGTTGCAGATCCTCTATATTGACCTGGTGAGCTGTCGTCCTGCCGGCCAACTATAGTGGCCTGTTGTGCTGTCGTGCTGCCGGCCACCAATAGTGGCCTGGTGAGCTGTCGTGCTGCTGGCCACCTATAGTGGCCTATTGTGCTGTCGTGCCGCTGGCCACCTATAGTGGCCTGGTGAGCTATCGAGATGCCGGCCACCTTTAGTGGCCTGCTGAGCTGTCGAGATGCCGGCCATCTATGGTGGTCTGGTGAGCTGTCGTACAGTCGGCCATCTACAGTGGCCTGCTGAGCTCTCGAGCTGCCGGCCACCTATAGTGGCCTGATGTGCTCTCGAGCTGCCGGCCACCTATAGTGGCCTGGTGAGCTCTCGAGCTGCCGGCCACCTATAGTGGCCTGGTGAGCTCTCGAGCTGCCGGCCACCTATAGTGGCCTGGTGAGCTCTCGAGCTGCCGGCCACCTATAGTGGCCTGGTGAGCTCTCGAGCTGCCGGCCACCTATAGTGGCCTGGTGAGCTCTCGAGCTGCCGGCCACCTATAGTGGCCTGGTGAGCTCTCGAGCTGCCGGCCACCTATAGTGGCCTGGTGAGCT
Organism: Eumerus sabulonum; assembly: GCA_951905685.1. Taxonomy (NCBI): domain Eukaryota; kingdom Metazoa; phylum Arthropoda; class Insecta; order Diptera; family Syrphidae; genus Eumerus; species Eumerus sabulonum. The sequence goes on along the minus strand of OX645060.1, from coordinate 134,888,315 downwards.
CTCGAGCTGCCGGCCACCTATAGTGGCCTGGTGAGCTCTCGAGCTGCCGGCCACCTATAGTGGCCTGGTGAGCTCTCGTGCTGCCGGCCACCTATAGTGGCCTGGTGAGCTCTCGAGCTGCCGGCTACTTATAGTGGCCTGGTGAGCTCTCAAGCTGCCGGCCACCTATAGTGGCCTGGTGAGCTCTCGAGCAGCCGGCCACCTATAGTGGCCTGGTGAGCTCTCGAGCTGCCGGCCACCTATAGTGGCCTGGTGAGCACTCGAGCTGCCGGCCACCTATAGTGGCCTGGTGAGCTCTCGAGCTGCCGGCCACCTATAGTGGCCTGGTGAGTTGTCGAGATGCCGGCCATCTATGGCGGCCTGGTGAGCTGTCCAGATGCCGGCCACCTATAGTGGCCTGGTGAGCTGTCGAGATGCCGGCCATCTATGGTGGCCTGGTGAGCTGTCAAGATGCCGTCCACCTATAGTGGCCTGGTGAGCTGTCGAGATGCCGGCCATCTATGGCGGCCTGGTGAGCTGTCCAGATGCCGGCCACCTATAGTAGCCTGGTGAGCTGTCGAGATGCCGGCCACCTATAGTGGCCTGGTGAGCTGTCGCGATGACGGCCACCTATATTGACTTGGTGAGCTGTCGTGCTCCCGGCCACCTAAAGTAGCCTGTTGAGCTCTCGAACTGCCGGCCACCTATAGTGGCCTGGTGAGCTCTCGAGCTGCCGGCCACCTATAGTGGCCTGGTGAGCTCTCGAGCTGCCGGCCACCTATAGTGGCCTGGTGAGCTCTCGAGCTGCCGGCCACCTATAGTGGCCTGGTGAGCTCTCGAGCTGCCGGCCACCTATAGTGGCCTGGTGAGCTCTCGAGCTGCCGGCCACCTATAGTGGCCTGGTGAGCTCTCGAGCTGCCGGCCACCTATAGTGGCCTGGTGAGCTCTCGAGCTGCCGGCCACCTATAGTGGCCTGGTGAGCTCTCGAGCTGCCGGCCACCTATAGTGGCCTGGTGAGCTCTCGAGCTGCCGGCCACCTATAGTGGCCTGGTGAGCTCTCGAGCTGCCGGCCACCTATAGTGGCCTGGTGAGCTCTCGAGCTGCCGGCCACCTATAGTGGCCTGGTGAGCTCTCGAGCTGCCGGCCACCTATAGTGGCCTGGTGAGCTCTCGAGCCAGGCCACCAGGCCACTGTCGCGATGACGGCCACCTATATTGACTTGGTGAGCTGTCGTGCTCCCGGCCACCTAAAGTAGCCTGTTGAGCTCTCGAGCTGCCATCCACCTGTAGTGCGCTGGTGAGCTCTTGAACTGCCGGCCACCTATAGTGTGCTGGTGAGCTGTCGTGCAGCCGCCCACCTATAGTGGCCTGGTGAGCTGTCGAGATGCCGGCCATCTATGGTGGACTGGTGAGCTGTCGTACTGTCGGCAATCTATGGTGGCCTGGTGAGCTGTTGAGATGCCGGCCATCTATAGTGACCTGGTGAGCTGTCGAGATGCCGTCCACCTATAGTGGCCTGGTGAGCTGTCGCGATGACGGCCACCTATATTGAGCTGGCGAGCTGTCGTGCAGCCGGCCACCTATAGTGGTCTGGTGAGCTGTCGAGATGCCGGCCGTCTATGGTGACCTGGTGAGCTGTCGAGATGCCGTCCACTTATGGTGGCCTGGTGAGCTGTCGTGCTGCTGGCCACCTATAGTGGCCTATTGTGCTGTCGTGCTGCAGGCCACCTATAGTGGCCTGGTGAGCTTTCGAGATGCCGGCCTCCTATAGTGGCCTAGTGAGCTGTCGAGTTGCCGGCCACCTATAGTGGCCCGTTGAGCTCTCGAGCTGCCAGCCACCTGTAGTGTGCTGGTGAGCTCTTGAACTGCCGGCCACCTATAGTATGCTGGTGAGCTGTTGTGCTGCCGGCCACCTATAGTGGTCTGGTGAGCTGTCGTGCTGCCGGCCATATATAGTGGTCTGGTGAGCTGTCGAGATGCCGGCCACCTATAGTAGCCTGGTGAGCTGTCGAGATGCCGGACACCTATAGTGTGCTGGTGAGCTGACGTGCTGCCGGCCACATATAGTGGCCTGGTAAACTGTCGTACTGCCGGCCACCTATGGTGGCCTGGTGAGCTGTCGTGCTGCTGGTCACCTATAGTGGTCTGGTGAGCTGTCGCTATGACGGCCACCTATAGTGGCCTGGTGAGCTCTCGAGCTGCCGGCCACCTATAGTGGCCTGGTGAGCTCTCGAGCTGCCGGCCACCTATAGTGGCCTGGTGAGCTCTCGAGCTGCCGGCCACCTATAGTGGCCTGGTGAGCTCTCGAGCTGCCGGCCACCTATAGTGGCCTGGTGAGCTCTCGAGCTGCCGGCCACCTATAGTGGCCTGGTGAGCTCTCGAGCTGCCGGCCACCTATAGTGGCCTGGTGAGCTCTCGAGCTGCCGGCCACCTATAGTGGCCTGGTGAGCTCTCGAGCTGCCGGCCACCTATAGTGGCCTGGTGAGCTCTCGAGCCAGGCCACCAGGCCACTGTCGCGATGACGGCCACCTATATTGACTTGGTGAGCTGTCGTGCTCCCGGCCACCTAAAGTAGCCTGTTGAGCTCTCGAGCTGCCATCCACCTGTAGTGCGCTGGTGAGCTCTTGAACTGCCGGCCACCTATAGTGTGCTGGTGAGCTGTCGTGCAGCCGCCCACCTATAGTGGCCTGGTGAGCTGTCGAGATGCCGGCCATCTATGGTGGACTGGTGAGCTGTCGTACTGTCGGCAATCTATGGTGGCCTGGTGAGCTGTTGAGATGCCGGCCATCTATAGTGACCTGGTGAGCTGTCGAGATGCCGTCCACCTATAGTGGCCTGGTGAGCTGTCGCGATGACGGCCACCTATATTGAGCTGGCGAGCTGTCGTGCAGCCGGCCACCTATAGTGGTCTGGTGAGCTGTCGAGATGCCGGCCGTCTATGGTGACCTGGTGAGCTGTCGAGATGCCGTCCACCTATGGTGGCCTGGTGAGCTGTCGTGCTGCTGGCCACCTATAGTGGCCTATTGTGCTGTCGTGCTGCAGGCCACCTATAGTGGCCTGGTGAGCTTTCGAGATGCCGGCCTCCTATAGTGGCCTAGTGAGCTGTCGAGTTGCCGGCCACCTATAGTGGCCCGTTGAGCTCTCGAGCTGCCAGCCACCTGTAGTGTGCTGGTGAGCTCTTGAACTGCCGGCCACCTATAGTATGCTGGTGAGCTGTTGTGCTGCCGGCCACCTATAGTGGTCTGGTGAGCTGTCGTGCTGCCGGCCATATATAGTGGTCTGGTGAGCTGTCGAGATGCCGGCCACCTATAGTAGCCTGGTGAGCTGTCGAGATGCCGGACACCTATAGTGTGCTGGTGAGCTGACGTGCTGCCGGCCACATATAGTGGCCTGGTAAACTGTCGTACTGCCGGCCACCTATAGTGGCCTGGTGAGCTGTCGAGATGCCGGCCATCTATGGTGGCCTGGTGAGCTGTTGAAATGCCGGCCATCTATGGTGGCCTGGTTAGCTGTCGAGATGCCGGTCAAGTGGCCTGGTGAGCTGTTGAGATGCCGGCCATCTGTGGTGGCCTGGTGAGCTGTCGAGATGCCGTCCACCTATAGTGGCCTGGTGAGCTGTTGAGATGCCGGCCATCTATGATGGCCTGGTGGGCTGTCGAGATGCCGGACACCTATAGTGTTCTGGTGAGCTGACGTGCAGCCGGCCACCTATAGCAGCCTGTTGAGCTCTCGAGCTGCCAGCCACCTGTAGTGTGCTGGTGAGCTCTCGAGCTGCCGGCCACCTATAGTATGCTGGTGAGCTGTTGTGCTGCCGGCCACCTATAGTGGCCTGGTGAGCTGTCGTGCTGCCGGCCATATATAGTGGTCTGGTGAGCTGTCGGGATGCCGGCCACCTATAGTAGCCAGGTGAGCTGTCGAGATGCCGTCCACCTATAGTGGCTTGGTGAGCTGTCGAGATGCCGGCCATCTATGGCGGCCTGGTGAGCTGTCCAGATGCCGGCCATCTATAGTGGCCTGGTGAGCTGTCGAGATGCCGGCCACCTATAGTGGCCTGGTGAGCTGTCGCGATGACGGCCACCTATATTGACCTGGTGAGCTGTCGTGCTGCCGGCCAGCTATAGTAGCCTGTTGAGCTCTCGAGCTGCCGGCCACCTGTAGTGTGCTGGTGAGCTCTCGAGCTGCCGGCCACCTATAGTATGCTGGTGAGCTGTCGTGTTGCCGGCCACCTATAGTAGCCTGGTGAGCCGTCGAGATGCCGTCCACCTATAGTGGCCTGGTGAGCTGTCGAGATACCGGCCACCTATATTGGCCTGGTGAGCTGTCGCGATGACGGCCACCTATATTGACTTGGTGAGCTGTCGTGGTGCCGGCCACCTATAGTGGCCTGTTTTGCTCTCGAGCTGCCAGCCACCTGTAGTGTGCTGGTGAGCTCTCGAGCTGCCGGCCACCTATAGTATGCTGGTGAGCTATGGTGCTGCCGGCCGCCTAAAGTGGCCTGGTGAGCTGTCGAGATGCCGGCCACCTATAGTGGTCTGGTGAGCTGTCATGTTGCCGGTCCTCTATATTGACCTGGTAAGCTGTCGTCCTGCCGGCCACCTATAATGTGCTGGTGAGCTGTCGTGCTGCCGGCCACCTATAGTGTTCTGGTGAGCTGTCGTGCTGCTGGCCACCTTTAGTGACCTATTGTGCTGTCGTGCTGCCGGCCACCTATAGTGGCCCGGTGATCTATCGAGATGCCGGCCACCTATAGTGGTCTGCTGAGCTGAGTCATGTTTTCGGCCCTCTATATTGACCTGGTGAGCTGTCGTCCTGCCGGCCACCTATAGTGGCCTGTTGTGCTGTCGTGCTGCCGGCCACCAATAGTGGCCTGGTGAGCTGTCGTGCTGCTGGCAACCTTTAGTGACCTATTGTGCTGTCGTGCTGCCGGCCACCTATAGTGGCCCGGTGATCTATCGAGATGCCGGCCACCTATAGTGGTCTGCTGAGCTGTCGAGATGCCGGCCATATATGGTGGCCTGTTGAGCTGTCGTACAGTCGGCCACCTATAGTGGCCTGCTGAGCTCTCGAGCTGCCGGCCACCTATAGTGGCCTGGTGTGCTCTCGAGCTGCCGGCCACCTATAGTGGCCTAGTGAGCTCTCGAGCTGTCGGCCACTTATAGTGGCCTGGTGAGCTCTCAAGCTGCCGGCCACCTATAGTGGCCTGGTGAGCTCTCGAGCTGCCGGCCACCTATAGTGGCCTGGTGAGCTCTCGAGCTGCCGGCTACTATAGTGGCCTGGAGGGCTCTCGAGCTGCCGGCCACCTATAGTGGCCTGGTGAGCTCTCGAGCTGCCGGCCACCTATAGTGGCCTGGTGAGCTCTCGAGCTGCCGGCCACCTATAGAAGCCTGGTGAGCTGTCGAGATGCCGGTCAAGTGGCCTGGTGAGCTATCGAGATGCCGGCCACCTATGGTGGCCTGGTGAGCTGTCCAGATGCCGGCCACCTATAGTGGCCTGGTGAGCTGTCGAGATGCCGGCCACCTATAGTAGCCTGGTCAGCTGTCGAGATGCCGGTCAAGTGGCCTGGTGAGCTCTCGAGATGCCGGCCATCTATGGTGGCCTGGTAAGCTGTCAAGATGCCGGCCACCTATAGTGGCCTGGTGAGCTGTCGAGATGCCGGCCACCTATAGTAGCCTGGTGAGCTGTCGAGATGCCGGCAACCTATAGTGTTCTGGTGAGCTGTCGAGATGCCGGCCCCCTATAGTAGCCAGGTGAGCTGTCGAGATGCCGGTCAAGTGGCCTGGTGAGCTATCGAGATGCCGGCCATCTATGTTGCCCTGGTGAGCTGTCCAGATGCCGGCCACCTATAGTGGCCTGGTGAGCTGTCGAGATGCCGGCCACCTATAATAGCCTGGTGAGCTGTCGAGATGCCGGTCAAGTGGCCTGGTGAGCTGTCGAGATGCCGGCCATCTATGGTGGCCTGGTGAGCTGTCCAGATGCCGGCCACCTATAGTGGCCTGGTGAGCTGTCGAGATGCCGGCCACCTATAGTAGCCTGTTGAGCTGTCGAGATGCCGGCCCCCTATAGTGTTCTGGTGAGCTGTCGAGATGCTGGCCACCTATAGTAGCCTGGTGAGCTGTCGAGATGCCGGCCATCTATGGTGGCCTGGTGAGCTGCTGAGATGCCGGCCGTCTATGGTGACCTGGTGAGCTGTCGAGATGCCGTCCACCTATAGTGGCCTGGTGAGCTGTCGAGATGCCGGTCAAGTGGTTTGGTGAGCTGTCGAGATGCTGGCCACCTATAGTAGCCTGGTGAGCTGTCGAGATGCCGGCCATCTATGGTGGCCTGGTGAGCTGCTGAGATGCCGGCCGTCTATGGTGACCTGGTGAGCTGTCGAGATGCCGTCCACCTATAGTGTTCTGGTGAGCTGTCGAGATGCCGGCCACCTATAGTAGCCAGGTGAGCTGTCGAGATGCCGGTCAAGTGGCCTGGTGAGCTATCGAGATGCCGGCCATCTATGTTGCCCTGGTGAGCTGTCCAGATGCCGGCCACCTATAGTGGCCTGGTGAGCTGTCGAGATGCCGGCCACCTATAATAGCCTGGTGAGCTGTCGAGATGCCGGTCAAGTGGCCTGGGGAGCTGTTGAGATGCCGGCCATCTATGGTGGCCTGGTGAGCTGTCCAGATGCCGGCCACCTATAGTGGCCTGGTGAGCTGTCGAGATGCCGGCCACCTATAGTAGCCTGTTGAGCTGTCGAGATGCCGGCCCCCTATAGTGTTATGGTGAGCTGTCGAGATGCTGGCCACCTATAGTAGCCTGGTGAGCTGTCGAGATGCCGGCCATCTATGGTGGCCTGGTGAGCTGCTGAGATGCCGGCCATCTATGTTGCCCTGGTGAGCTGTCCAGATGCCGGCCACCTATAGTGGCCTGGTGAGCTGTCGAGATGCCGGCCACCTATAATAGCCTGGTGAGCTGTCGAGATGCCGGTCAAGTGGCCTGGTGAGCTGTCGAGATGCCGGCCATCTATGGTGGCCTGGTGAGCTGTCCAGATGCCGGCCACCTATAGTGGCCTGGTGAGCTGTCGAGATGCCGGCCACCTATAGTAGCCTGGTGAGCTGTCGAGATGCCGGCCACCTATAGTGTTCTGGTGAGCTGTCGAGATGCCGGCCACCTATAGTAGCCTGGCGAGCTGTCGAGATGCCGGCCACCTATAGTGTTCTGGTGAGCTGTCGAGATGCCGGCCACCTATAGTAGCCTGGCGAGCTGTCGAAATGCCGGCCACCTATAGTGTTCTGGTGAGCTGTAATGTTGCAGATCCTCTATATTGACCTGGTGAGCTGTCGTCCTGCCGGCCAACTATAGTGGCCTGTTGTGCTGTCGTGCTGCCGGCCACCAATAGTGGCCTGGTGAGCTGTCGTGCTGCTGGCCACCTATAGTGGCCTATTGTGCTGTCGTGCCGCTGGCCACCTATAGTGGCCTGGTGAGCTATCGAGATGCCGGCCACCTTTAGTGGCCTGCTGAGCTGTCGAGATGCCGGCCATCTATGGTGGTCTGGTGAGCTGTCGTACAGTCGGCCATCTACAGTGGCCTGCTGAGCTCTCGAGCTGCCGGCCACCTACAGTGGCCTGATGTGCTCTCGAGCTGCCGGCCACCTATAGTGGCCTGGTGAGCTCTCGAGCTGCCGGCCACCTATAGTGGCCTGGTGAGCTCTCGAGCTGCCGGCCACCTATAGTGGCCTGGTGAGCTCTCGAGCTGCCGGCCACCTATAGTGGCCTGGTGAGCTCTCGAGCTGCCGGCCACCTATAGTGGCCTGGTGAGCTCTCGAGCTGCCGGCCACCTATAGTGGCCTGGTGAGCTCTCGAGCTGCCGGCCACCTATAGTGGCCTGGTGAGCTCTCGAGCTGCCGGCCACCTATAGTGGCCTGGTGAGCTCTCGTGCTGCCGGCCACCTATAGTGGCCTGGTGAGCTCTCGAGCTGCCGGCTACTTATAGTGGCCTGGTGAGCTCTCAAGCTGCCGGCCACCTATAGTGGCCTGGTGAGCTCTCGAGCAGCCGGCCACCTATAGTGGCCTGGTGAGCTCTCGAGCTGCCGGCCACCTATAGTGGCCTGGTGAGCACTCGAGCTGCCGGCCACCTATAGTGGCCTGGTGAGCTCTCGAGCTGCCGGCCACCTATAGTGGCCTGGTGAGTTGTCGAGATGCCGGCCATCTATGGCGGCCTGGTGAGCTGTCCAGATGCCGGCCACCTATAGTGGCCTGGTGAGCTGTCGAGATGCCGGCCATCTATGGTGGCCTGGTGAGCTGTCAAGATGCCGTCCACCTATAGTGGCCTGGTGAGCTGTCGAGATGCCGGCCATCTATGGCGGCCTGGTGAGCTGTCCAGATGCCGGCCACCTATAGTAGCCTGGTGAGCTGTCGAGATGCCGGCCACCTATAGTGGCCTGGTGAGCTGTCGCGATGACGGCCACCTATATTGACTTGGTGAGCTGTCGTGCTCCCGGCCACCTAAAGTAGCCTGTTGAGCTCTCGAACTGCCGGCCACCTATAGTGGCCTGGTGAGCTCTCGAGCTGCCGGCCACCTATAGTGGCCTGGTGAGCTCTCGAGCTGCCGGCCACCTATAGTGGCCTGGTGAGCTCTCGAGCTGCCGGCCACCTATAGTGGCCTGGTGAGCTCTCGAGCTGCCGGCCACCTATAGTGGCCTGGTGAGCTCTCGAGCTGCCGGCCACCTATAGTGGCCTGGTGAGCTCTCGAGCTGCCGGCCACCTATAGTGGCCTGGTGAGCTCTCGAGCTGCCGGCCACCTATAGTGGCCTGGTGAGCTCTCGAGCTGCCGGCCACCTATAGTGGCCTGGTGAGCTCTCGAGCTGAAGGCCACCTATAGTGGCCTGGTGAGCTCTCGAGCTGCCGGCCACCTATAGTGGCCTGGTGAGCTCTCGAGCTGCCGGCCACCTATAGTGGCCTGGTGAGCTCTCGAGCCAGGCCACCAGGCCACTGTCGCGATGACGGCCACCTATATTGACTTGGTGAGCTGTCGTGCTCCCGGCCACCTAAAGTAGCCTGTTGAGCTCTCGAGCTGCCATCCACCTGTAGTGCGCTGGTGAGCTCTTGAACTGCCGGCCACCTATAGTGTGCTGGTGAGCTGTCGTGCAGCCGCCCACCTATAGTGGCCTGGTGAGCTGTCGAGATTCCGGCCATCTATGGTGGCCTGGTGAGCTGTCGAGATGCCGGCCATCTATGGTGGACTGGTGAGCTGTCGTACTGTCGGCAATCTATGGTGGCCTGGTGAGCTGTTGAGATGCCGGCCATCTATAGTGACCTGGTGAGCTGTCGAGATGCCGTCCACCTACAGTGGCCTGGTGAGCTGTCGCGATGACGGCCACCTATATTGAGCTGGCGAGCTGTCGTGCAGCCGGCCACCTATAGTGGTCTGGTGAGCTGTCGAGATGCCGGCCGTCTATGGTGACCTGGTGAGCTGTCGAGATGCCGTCCACCTATGGTGGCCTGGTGAGCTGTCGTGCTGCTGGCCACCTATAGTGGCCTATTGTGCTGTCGTGCTGCAGGCCACCTATAGTGGCCTGGTAAGCTATCGAGATGCCGGCCTCCTATAGTGGCCTAGTGAGCTGTCGAGTTGCCGGCCACCTATAGTGGCCCGTTGAGCTCTCGAGCTGCCAGCCACCTGTAGTGTGCTGGTGAGCTCTTGAACTGCCGGCCACCTATAGTATGCTGGTGAGCTGTTGTGCTGCCGGCCACCTATAGTGGTCTGGTGAGCTGTCGTGCTGCCGGCCATATATAGTGGTCTGGTGAGCTGTCGAGATGCCGGCCACCTATAGTAGCCTGGTGGGCTGTCGAGATGCCGGACACCTATAGTGTGCTGGTGAGCTGACGTGCTGCCGGCCACATATAGTGGCCTGGTAAACTGTCGTACTGCCGGCCACCTATGGTGGCCTGGTGAGCTGTCGTGCTGCTGGTCACCTATAGTGGTCTGGTGAGCTGTCGCTATGACGGCCACCTATATTGAGCTGGCAAGCTGTCGTGCAGCCGGCCACCTATAGTGGCCTGGTGAGCTGTCGAGATGCCGGCCATCTATGGTGGCCTGGTGAGCTGTTGAAATGCCGGCCATCTATGGTGGCCTGGTTAGCTGTCGAGATGCCGGTCAAGTGGCCTGGTGAGCTGTTGAGATGCCGGCCATCTGTGGTGGCCTGGTGAGCTGTCGAGATGCCGTCCACCTATAGTGGCCTGGTGAGCTGTTGAGATGCCGGCCATCTATGATGGCCTGGTGGGCTGTCGAGATGCCGGACACCTATAGTGTTCTGGTGAGCTGACGTGCAGCCGGCCACCTATAGCAGCCTGTTGAGCTCTCGAGCTGCCAGCCACCTGTAGTGTGCTGGTGAGCTCTCGAGCTGCCGGCCACCTATAGTATGCTGGTGAGCTGTTGTGCTGCCGGCCACCTATAGTGGCCTGGTGAGCTGTCGTGCTGCCGGCCATATATAGTGGTCTGGTGAGCTGTCGGGATGCCGGCCACCTATAGTAGCCAGGTGAGCTGTCGAGATGCCGTCCACCTATAGTGGCTTGGTGAGCTGTCGAGATGCCGGCCATCTATGGCGGCCTGGTGAGCTGTCCAGATGCCGGCCATCTATAGTGGCCTGGTGAGCTGTCGAGATGCCGGCCACCTATAGTGGCCTGGTGAGCTGTCGCGATGACGGCCACCTATATTGACCTGGTGAGCTGTCGTGCTGCCGGCCAGCTATAGTAGCCTGTTGAGCTCTCGAGCTGCCGGCCACCTGTAGTGTGCTGGTGAGCTCTCGAGCTGCCGGCCACCTATAGTATGCTGGTGAGCTGTCGTGTTGCCGGCCACCTATAGTGGCCTGGTGAGCTGTCGTGCTGCCGGCGATATATAGTGGTCTGGTGAGCTGTCGTGCTGCCGACCATCTATAGTGGTCTGGTGAGCTGTAGAGTTGCCGGCCACCTATAGTGGCCTGGTGAGCTGTCGCGATGACGGCCACCTATATTGGCTTGGTGAGCTGTCGTGCTGCCGGCCACCTATAGTAATCTGTTGAGCTCTCGAGCTGCCGGTCATATATAGGGGTCTGGTGAGCTGTCGTGCTGCCGACCATCTATAGTGGTCTGGTGAGCTCTCGAGCGGCCGGCCACTTATAGTGGTCTGGTGAGCTCTCGATCTGCGGCCTCCTATAGTGGCCTGGTGAGCTCTCGAGCTGCCGGCCACCTATAGTGGCCAGGTGAGCTCTCACCTATAGGGGCCTGGTAAGCTCTCGAGCTGCCGGCCACCTATAGTGGCCTGGTGAGCTCTCGAGCTGCCAGCCACCTGTAGTGTGCTGGTGAGCTCTCGATCTGCCGGCCACCTATAGTATGCTGGTGAGCTGTCGTGCTGCCGGCCACCTATAGTGGCCTGGTGAGCTGTCGTGCTGCGCCGGCCATATATAGTGGTCTGGTGAGCTGTCGAGATGCCGGCCACCTATAGTAGCCTGGTGAGCCGTCGAGATGCCGGCCACCTATAGTGGCCTGGTGAGCTGTCGCGATGACGGCCACTTATATTGACCTGGTGAGCTGTCGTGCTGCCGGCCACCTATAGTTGCCTGTTGAGCTCTCGAGCTGCCAGCCATCTGTAGTGTGCCGGTGAGCTCTTGAACTGCCGGCCACCTATAGTGTGCTGGTGAGCTGACGTGTTGCCGGCCACCTATAGTGGCCTGGTGAGCTGTCGCGATGACGGCCACTTATATTGACCTGGTGAGCTGTCGTGCTGCCGGCCACCTATAGTTGCCTGTTGAGCTCTCGAGCTGCCATCCACCTGTAGTGTGCTGGTGAGCTCTCGAGCTGCCGGCCACCTATAATAGCCTGGTGAGCCGTCGAGATGCCGGCCACCTATAGTAGCCTGGTGAGCTGTCGTGTTGCCATCCATCTATATTGACCTGGTGAGCCGTCGTGCTGCCGGCCACCTATGGTGGCCTGGTGAGCTGTCGAGTTGCCGGCCATCTATAGTGGCCTGGTGAGCTGTCGCGATGACGGTCACCTATATTGACCTGGTGAGCTGTCGTGCTGCCGGCCACCTATAGTGGCCTGGTGAGCTGCCGTGCTGCCGGCCACCTATAGTGGCCTGGTGAGCTGTCGTGCTGCCGACCATCTATAGTGGTCTGGTGAGCTGTCGAGATGCCGGCCACCTATAGTAGCCTGGTGAGCTGTCGAGATGCCGGCCACTTGTAGTGGCCTGGTGAGCTGTCGAGATGCCGGCCATCTATGGTGGCCTGGTGATCCGTCGAGATGCCGGCCACCTTTAGTGGCCTGGTGAGCTGCCGTGCTTCCGGCCACCTATAGTGGCCTGGTGAGCTGTCGTGCTGCCGACCATCTATAGTGGTCTGGTGAGCTGTCGAGATGCCGGCCACCTATAGTGGCCTGGTGAGCTGTCGCGATGACGGCCACCTATATTGACCTGGTGAGCTGTCGTGCTGCCGGCCACCTATAGTGGCCTGGTTAGCTGTCGTGCTGCCGGCCACCTATAGTGGCCTGTTGAGCTCTCGAGCTGCCAGACACATATAGTGTGCAGGTGTGCTCCCGAGCTGCCGGCTACCTATAGTGTGCTGGTGAGCTGTCGTGTTGCCGGCCATCTATATTGACCTAGTGAGCCGTCGTGCTGCCGGCCACCTATAGTGGCCTGGTGAGCTGTTGAGTTGCCGGCCATCTATAGAGGCTTAGTGAGCTGTCGAGATGCCGGCCACCTATAGTGGTCTGGTGAGCTGTCGTGCTGGCGGCCACCTATAGTGGCCTGGTGAGTTGGCGTGCTGCCGGCCACCTATAGTGGCCTGGTGAGCTCTTGTGCTGCCGACCATCTATAGTGGTCTGGTGAGCTGTCGAGAAGCCGGCCACCTATAGTAGCCTGGTTAGCTGTCGTGCTGCCGGCCACTTATAGTGGCCTGTTGAGCTCTCGAGCTGCCAGACACATATAGTGTGCAGGTGTGCTCTCGAGCTGCCGGCTACCTACAGTGTGCTGGTGAGCTGTCGTGTTGCCGGCCATCTATATTGACCTAGTGAGCCGTCGTGCTGCCGGCCACCTATAGTGGCCTGGTGAACTGCGGTGCTGCCGGCCACCTATAGTGGCCTGGTGAGTTGTCGTGCTGCCGGCCATCTATAGTGGTCTGGTGAGCTGTCGAGATGCCGGCCACCTAAAGTAGCCTAGTGAGCTGTCGAGATGCCGGCCACCTATAGTGGCCTGGTGAGCTGTCGCGATGACGGCCACCTACATTGACTTGGTGAGCTGTCGTGCTGCCGGCCACCTAGCCTGTTGAACTCACGAGCTGCCAGCCACCTGTAGTGTGCTGGTGAGATCTCGAGCTGCCGGCCACCTATAGTATGCTGGTGAGCTGTCGTGCTACCGGCCACCTATAGTGGCCTGGTGAGCTGTCGAGATGCCGGCCACCTATTGTGGCCTGGTGAGCTTTTGAAATATAGGCCATCTATGGTGGCCTGGTGAGCTGTCGAGATGCCGTCCACCTATAGTGGCCTGGTGAGCTGTCGAGATACCGGCCACCTATATTGGCCTGGTGAGCTGTCGCGATGACGGCCACCTATATTGACTTGGTGAGCTGTCGTGGTGCCGGCCACCTATAGTGGCCTGTTTTGCTCTCGAGCTGCCAGCCACCTGTAGTGTGCTGGTGAGCTCTCGAGCTGCCGGCCACCTATAGTATGCTGGTGAGCTATCGTGCTGCCGGCCGCCTAAAGTGGCCTGGTGAGCTGCCGTGCTGCCGGCCACCTATAGTGGCCTGGTGAGCTGTCGTGCTGCCGACCATCTATAGTGGTCTGGTGAGCTGTCGCGATGACGGCCACCTACATTGACTTGGTGAGCTGTCGTGCTGCCGGCCACCTAGCCTGTTGAACTCACGAGCTGCCAGCCACCTGTAGTGTGCTGGTGAGATCTCGAGCTGCCGGCCACCTATAGTATGCTGGTGAGCTGTCGTGCTACCGGCCACCTATAGTGGCCTGGTGAGCTGTCGAGATGCCGGCCACCTATTGTGGCCTGGTGAGCTTTTGAAATATAGGCCATCTATGGTGGCCTGGTGAGCTGTCGAGATGCCGTCCACCTATAGTGGCCTGGTGAGCTGTCGAGATACCGGCCACCTATATTGGCCTGGTGAGCTGTCGCGATGACGGCCACCTATATTGACTTGGTGAGCTGTCGTGGTGCCGGCCACCTATAGTGGCCTGTTTTGCTCTCGAGCTGCCAGCCACCTGTAGTGTGCTGGTGAGCTCTCGAGCTGCCGGCCACCTATAGTAGCCTGGTGAGCTGTCGAGATGCCGGCCACCTATAGTGGCCTGGTGAGCTGTCGCGACGACGGCCACCTATATTGACTTGGTGAGCTGTCCTGCTGCCGGCCACCTATAGTAGCCTGTTGGGCTCCCGAGCTGCCAGCCACCTGTAGTGTGCTGGTGAGCTCTCGAGTTGCCAGCCACCTGTAGTGTGCCGGTGAGCTCTTGAACTGCCGGCCACCTATAGTGTGCTGGTGAGCTGACGTGTTGCCGACCCTCTATATTGACCTGGTGAGCTGTCGTCCTGCCGGCCACCTATAGTGGCCTGGTGAGCTGCCGTGCTGCCGGCCACCTATAGTGGCCTGGTGAGCTGTCGTGCTGCCGGCCGTCTATGGTGGTCTGGTGAGCTGTCGTACAGTCGGCCATCTACAGTGGCCTGCTGAGCTCTCGAGCTGCCGGCCACCTATAGTGGCCTGGTGAGCACTCGAGCTGCCGGCCACCTATAGTGGCCTGGTGAGCTCTCGAGCTGCCGGCCACCTATAGTGGCCTGGTGAGTTGTCGAGATGCCGGCCACCTATAGTGTTCTGGTGAGCTGTCGAGATGCCGGCCACCTATAGTAGCCTGGCGAGCTGTCGAGATGCCGGCCACCTATAGTGTTCTGGTGAGCTGTCGAGATGCCGGCCACCTATAGTAGCCTGGCGAGCTGTCGAAATGCCGGCCACCTATAGTGTTCTGGTGAGCTGTCATGTTGCAGATCCTCTATATTGACCTGGTGAGCTGTCGTCCTGCCGGCCAACTATAGTGGCCTGTTGTGCTGTCGTGCTGCCGGCCACCAATAGTGGCCTGGTGAGCTGTCGTGCTGCTGGCCACCTATAGTGGCCTATTGTGCTGTCGTGCCGCTGGCCACCTATAGTGGCCTGGTGAGCTATCGAGATGCCGGCCACCTTTAGTGGCCTGCTGAGCTGTCGAGATGCCGGCCATCTATGGTGGTCTGGTGAGCTGTCGTACAGTCGGCCATCTACAGTGGCCAGCTGAGCTCTCGAGCTGCCGGCCACCTATAGTGGCCTGATGTGCTCTCGAGCTGCCGGCCACCTATAGTGGCCTGGTGAGCTCTCGAGCTGCCGGCCACCTATAGTGGCCTGGTGAGCTCTCGAGCTGCCGGCCACCTATAGTGGCCTGGTGAGCTCTCGAGCTGCCGGCCACCTATAGTGGCCTGGTGAGCTCTCGAGCTGCCGGCCACCTATAGTGGCCTGGTGAGCTCTCGAGCTGCCGGCCACCTATAGTGGCCTGGTGAGCTCTCGAGCTGCCGGCCACCTATAGTGGCCTGGTGAGCTCTCGAGCTGCCGGCCACCTATAGTGGCCTGGTGAGCTCTCGAGCTGCCGGCCACCTATAGTGGCCTGGTGAGCTCTCGAGCTGCCGGCCACCTATAGTGGCCTGGTGAGCTCTCGTGCTGCCGGCCACCTATAGTGGCCTGGTGAGCTCTCGAGCTGCCGGCTACTTATAGTGGCCTGGTGAGCTCTCAAGCTGCCGGCCACCTATAGTGGCCTGGTGAGCTCTCGAGCAGCCGGCCACCTATAGTGGCCTGGTGAGCTCTCGAGCTGCCGGCCACCTATAGTGGCCTGGTGAGCACTCGAGCTGCCGGCCACCTATAGTGGCCTGGTGAGCTCTCGAGCTGCCGGCCACCTATAGTGGCCTGGTGAGTTGTCGAGATGCCGGCCATCTATGGCGGCCTGGTGAGCTGTCCAGATGCCGGCCACCTATAGTGGCCTGGTGAGCTGTCGAGATGCCGGCCATCTATGGTGGCCTGGTGAGCTGTCAAGATGCCGTCCACCTATAGTGGCCTGGTGAGCTGTCGAGATGCCGGCCATCTATGGCGGCCTGGTGAGCTGTCCAGATGCCGGCCACCTATAGTAGCCTGGTGAGCTGTCGAGATGCCGGCCACCTATAGTGGCCTGGTGAGCTGTCGCGATGACGGCCACCTATATTGACTTGGTGAGCTGTCGTGCTCCCGGCCACCTAAAGTAGCCTGTTGAGCTCTCGAACTGCCGGCCACCTATAGTGGCCTGGTGAGCTCTCGAGCTGCCGGCCACCTATAGTGGCCTGGTGAGCTCTCGAGCTGCCGGCCACCTATAGTGGCCTGGTGAGCTCTCGAGCTGCCGGCCACCTATAGTGGCCTGGTGAGCTCTCGAGCTGCCGGCCACCTATAGTGGCCTGGTGAGCTCTCGAGCTGCCGGCCACCTATAGTGGCCTGGTGAGCTCTCGAGCTGCCGGCCACCTATAGTGGCCTGGTGAGCTCTCGAGCTGCCGGCCACCTATAGTGGCCTGGTGAGCTCTCGAGCTGCCGGCCACCTATAGTGGCCTGGTGAGCTCTCGAGCTGCCGGCCACCTATAGTGGCCTGGTGAGCTCTCGAGCTGCCGGCCACCTATAGTGGCCTGGTGAGCTCTCGAGCTGCCGGCCACCTATAGTGGCCTGGTGAGCTCTCGAGCTGCCGGCCACCTATAGTGGCCTGGTGAGCTCTCGAGCTGCCGGCCACCTATAGTGGCCTGGTGAGCTCTCGAGCTGCCGGCCACCTATAGTGGCCTGGTGAGCTCTCGAGCCAGGCCACCAGGCCACTGTCGCGATGACGGCCACCTATATTGACTTGGTGAGCTGTCGTGCTCCCGGCCACCTAAAGTAGCCTGTTGAGCTCTCGAGCTGCCATCCACCTGTAGTGCGCTGGTGAGCTCTTGAACTGCCGGCCACCTATAGTGTGCTGGTGAGCTGTCGTGCAGCCGCCCACCTATAGTGGCCTGGTGAGCTGTCGAGATTCCGGCCATCTATGGTGGCCTGGTGAGCTGTCGAGATGCCGGCCATCTATGGTGGCCTGGTGAGCTGTCGTACTGTCGGCAATCTATGGTGGCCTGGTGAGCTGTTGAGATGCCGGCCATCTATAGTGAACTGGTGAGCTGTCGAGTTGCCGTCCACCTATAGTGGCCTGGTGAGCTGTCGCGATGACGGCCACCTATATTGAGCTGGCGAGCTGTCGTGCAGCCGGCCACCTATAGTGGTCTGGTGAGCTGTCGAGATGCCGGCCGTCTATGGTGACCTGGTGAGCTGTCGAGATGCCGTCCACCTATGGTGGCCTGGTGAGCTGTCGTGCTGCTGGCCACCTATAGTGGCCTATTGTGCTGTCGTGCTGCAGGCCACCTATAGTGGCCTGGTGAGCTATCGAGATGCCGGCCTCCTATAGTGGCCTAGTGAGCTGTCGAGTTGCCGGCCACCTATAGTGGCCCGTTGAGCTCTCGAGCTGCCAGCCACCTGTAGTGTGCTGGTGAGCTCTTGAACTGCCGGCCACCTATAGTATGCTGGTGAGCTGTTGTGCTGCCGGCCACCTATAGTGGTCTGGTGAGCTGTCGTGCTGCCGGCCATATATAGTGGTCTGGTGAGCTGTCGAGATGCCGGCCACCTATAGTAGCCTGGTGAGCTGTCGAGATGCCGGACACCTATAGTGTGCTGGTGAGCTGACGTGCTGCCGGCCACATATAGTGGCCTGGTAAACTGTCGTACTGCCGGCCACCTATGGTGGCCTGGTGAGCTGTCGTGCTGCTGGTCACCTATAGTGGTCTGGTGAGCTGTCGCTATGACGGCCACCTATATTGAGCTGGCAAGCTGTCGTGCAGCCGGCCACCTATAGTGGCCTGGTGAGCTGTCGAGATGCCGGCCATCTATGGTGGCCTGGTGAGCTGTTGAAATGCCGGCCATCTATGGTGGCCTGGTTAGCTGTCGAGATGCCGGTCAAGTGGCCTGGTGAGCTGTTGAGATGCCGGCCATCTGTGGTGGCCTGGTGAGCTGTCGAGATGCCGTCCACCTATAGTGGCCTGGTGAGCTGTTGAGATGCCGGCCATCTATGATGGCCTGGTGGGCTGTCGAGATGCCGGACACCTATAGTGTTCTGGTGAGCTGACGTGCAGCCGGCCACCTATAGCAGCCTGTTGAGCTCTCGAGCTGCCAGCCACCTGTAGTGTGCTGGTGAGCTCTCGAGCTGCCGGCCACCTATAGTATGCTGGTGAGCTGTTGTGCTGCCGGCCACCTATAGTGGCCTGGTGAGCTGTCGTGCTGCCGGCCATATATAGTGGTCTGGTGAGCTGTCGGGATGCCGGCCACCTATAGTAGCCAGGTGAGCTGTCGAGATGCCGTCCACCTATAGTGGCTTGGTGAGCTGTCGAGATGCCGGCCATCTATGGCGGCCTGGTGAGCTGTCCAGATGCCGGCCATCTATAGTGGCCTGGTGAGCTGTCGAGATGCCGGCCACCTATAGTGGCCTGGTGAGCTGTCGCGATGACGGCCACCTATATTGACCTGGTGAGCTGTCGTGCTGCCGGCCAGCTATAGTAGCCTGTTGAGCTCTCGAGCTGCCGGCCACCTGTAGTGTGCTGGTGAGCTCTCGAGCTGCCGGCCACCTATAGTATGCTGGTGAGCTGTCGTGTTGCCGGCCACCTATAGTGGCCTGGTGAGCTGTCGTGCTGCCGGCGATATATAGTGGTCTGGTGAGCTGTCGTGCTGCCGACCATCTATAGTGGTCTGGTGAGCTGTAGAGATGCCGGCCACCTATAGTGGCCTGGTGAGCTGTCGCGATGACGGCCACCTATATTGGCTTGGTGAGCTGTCGTGCTGCCGGCCACCTATAGTAATCTGTTGAGCTCTCGAGCTGCCGGTCATATATAGGGGTCTGGTGAGCTGTCGTGCTGCCGACCATCTATAGTGGTCTGGTGAGCTCTCGAGCGGCCGGCCACTTATAGTGGTCTGGTGAGCTCTCGATCTGCGGCCTCCTAAAGTGGCCTGGTGAGCTCTCGAGCTGCCGGCCATCTATAGTGGCCAGGTGAGCTCTCACCTATAGGGGCCTGGTAAGCTCTCGAGCTGCCGGCCACCTATAGTGGCCTGGTGAGCTCTCGAGCTGCCAGCCACTTGTAGTGTGCTGGTGAGCTCTCGATCTGCCGGCCACCTATAGTATGCTGGTGAGCTGTCGTGCTGCCGGCCACCTATAGTGGCCTGGTGAGCTGTCGTGCTGCGCCGGCCATATATAGTGGTCTGGTGAGCTGTCGAGATGCCGGCCACCTATAGTAGCCTGGTGAGCCGTCGAGATGCCGGCCACCTATAGTGGCCTGGTGAGCTGTCGCGATGACGGCCACTTATATTGACCTGGTGAGCTGTCGTGCTGCCGGCCACCTATAGTTGCCTGTTGAGCTCTCGAGCTGCCAGCCATCTGTAGTGTGCCGGTGAGCTCTTGAACTGCCGGCCACCTATAGTGTGCTGGTGAGCTGACGTGTTGCCGGCCACCTATAGTGGCCTGGTGAGCTGTCGCGATGACGGCCACTTATATTGACCTGGTGAGCTGTCGTGCTGCCGGCCACCTATAGTTGCCTGTTGAGCTCTCGAGCTGCCATCCACCTGTAGTGTGCTGGTGAGCTCTCGAGCTGCCGGCCACCTATAGTAGCCTGGTGAGCCGTCGAGATGCCGGCCACCTATAGTAGCCTAGTGAGCTGTCGTGTTGCCATCCATCTATATTGACCTGGTGAGCCGTCGTGCTGCCGGCCACCTATGGTGGCCTGGTGAGCTGTCGAGTTGCCGGCCATCTATAGTGGCCTGGTGAGCTGTCGCGATGACGGTCACCTATATTGACCTGGTGAGCTGTCGTGCTGCCGGCCACCTATAGTGGCCTGGTTAGCTGTCGTGCTGCCGGCCACCTATAGTGGCCTGTTGAGCTCTCGAGCTGCCAGACACATATAGTGTGCAGGTGTGCTCCCGAGCTGCCGGCTACCTACAGTGTGCTGGTGAGCTGTCGTGTTGCCGGCCATCTATATTGACCTAGTGAGCCGTCGTGCTGCCGGCCACCTATAGTGGCCTGGTGAACTGCGGTGCTGCCGGCCACCTATAGTGGCCTGGTGAGTTGTCGTGCTGCCGGCCATCTATAGTGGTCTGGTGAGCTGTCGAGATGCCGGCTACCTAAAGTAGCCTAGTGAGCTGTCGAGATGCCGGCCACTTATAGTGGTCTGGTGAGCTCTCGATCTGCGGCCTCCTACAGTGGCCTGGTGAGCTCTCGAGCTGCCGGCCACCTATAGTGGCCAGGTGAGCTCTCACCTATAGGGGCCTGGTAAGCTCTCGAGCTGCCGGCCACCTATAGTGGCCTGGTGAGCTCTCGAGCTGCCAGCCACCTGTAGTGTGCTGGTGAGCTCTCGATCTGCCGGCCACCTATAGTATGCTGGTGAGCTGTCGTGCTGCCGGCCACCTATAGTGGCCTGGTGAGCTGTCGTGCTGCCGACCATCTATAGTGGTCTGGTGAGCTGTCGAGATGCCGGCCACCTATAGTAGCCTGGTGAGCTGTCGAGATGCCGGCCACTTGTAGTGGCCTGGTGAGCTGTCGAGATGCCGGCCATCTATGGTGGCCTGGTGATCCGTCGAGATGCCGGCCACCTTTAGTGGCCTGGTGAGCTGCCGTGCTTCCGGCCACCTATAGTGGCCTGGTGAGCTGTCGTGCTGCCGACCATCTATAGTGGTCTGGTGAGCTGTCGAGATGCCGGCCACCTATAATGGCCTGGTGAGCTGTCGCGATGACGGCCACCTATATTGACCTGGTGAGCTGTCGTGCTGCCGGCCACCTATAGTGGCCTGGTTAGCTGTCGTGCTGCCGGCCACCTGGCCTGTTGAGCTCTCGAGCTGCCAGACACATATAGTGTGCAGGTGTGCTCCCGAGCTGCCGGCTACCTATAGTGTGCTGGTGAGCTGTCGTGTTGCCGGCCATCTATATTGACCTAGTGAGCCGTCGTGCTGCCGGCCACCTATAGTGGCCTGGTGAGCTGTCGAGATGCCGGCCACCTATAGTGGTCTGGTGAGCTGTCGTGCTGCCGGCCACCTATAGTGGCCTGGTGAGTTGGCGTGCTGCCGGCCACCTATAGTGGCCTGGTGAGCTCTTGTGCTGCCGACCATCTATAGTGGTCTGGTGAGCTGTCGAGAAGCCGGCCACCTATAGTAGCCTGGTTAGCTGTCGTGCTGCCGGCCACTTATAGTGGCCTGTTGAGCTCTCGAGCTGCCAGACACATATAGTGTGCAGGTGTGCTCTCGATCTGCCGGCTACCTACAGTGTGCTGGTGAGCTGTCGTGTTGCCGGCCATCTATATTGACCTAGTGAGCCGTCGTGCTGCCGGCCACCTATAGTGGCCTGGTGAACTGCGGTGCTGCCGGCCACCTATAGTGGCCTGGTGAGTTGTCGTGCTGCCGGCCATCTATAGTGGTCTGGTGAGCTGTCGAGATGCCGGCTACCTAAAGTAGCCTAGTGAGCTGTCGAGATGCCGGCCACCTATAGTGGCCTGGTGAGCTGTCGCGATGACGGCCACCTACATTGACTTGGTGAGCTGTCGGTGTCAACAGGCCGCCTAGCCTGTTGAACTCACGAGCTGCCAGCCACCTGTAGTGTGCTGGTGAGATCTCGAGCTGCCGGCCACCTATAGTATGCTGGTGAGCTGTCGTGCTACCGGCCACCTATAGTGGCCTGGTGAGCTGTCGAGATGCCGGCCACCTATTGTGGCCTGGTGAGCTTTTGAAATATAGGCCATCTATGGTGGCCTGGTGAGCTGTCGAGATGCCGTCCACCTATAGTGGCCTGGTGAGCTGTCGAGATACCGGCCACCTATATTGGCCTGGTGAGCTGTCGCGATGACGGCCACCTATATTGACTTGGTGAGCTGTCGTGGTGCCGGCCACCTATAGTGGCCTGTTTTGCTCTCGAGCTGCCAGCCACCTGTAGTGTGCTGGTGAGCTCTCGAGCTGCCGGCCACCTATAGTATGCTGGTGAGCTATCGTGCTGCCGGCCGCCTAAAGTGGCCTGGTGAGCTGCCGTGCTGCCGGCCACCTATAGTGGCCTGGTGAGCTGTCGTGCTGCCGACCATCTATAGTGGTCTGGTGAGCTGTCGAGATGCCGGCCACCTATAGTAGCCTGGTGAGCTGTCGAGATGCCGGCCACCTATAGTGGCCTGGTGAGCTGTCGCGACGACGGCCACCTATATTGACTTGGTGAGCTGTCCTGCTGCCGGCCACCTATAGTAGCCTGTTGGGCTCCCGAGCTGCCAGCCACCTGTAGTGTGCTGGTGAGCTCTCGAGTTGCCAGCCACCTGTAGTGTGCCGGTGAGCTCTTGAACTGCCGGCCACCTATAGTGTGCTGGTGAGCTGACGTGTTGCCGACCCTCTATATTGACCTGGTGAGCTGTCGTCCTGCCGGCCACCTATAGTGGCCTGGTGAGCTGCCGTGCTGCCGGCCACCTATAGTGGCCTGGTGAGCTGTCGTGCTGCCAGCCATCTATTGTGGTCTGGTGAGCTGTCGAGTTGCCGGCCACCTATAGTAGCCTGGTGAGCTGTCGAGATGCCGGCCACCTATAGTGGCCTGGTGAGCTGTCGCGATGACGGCCACCTATATTGACCTGGTGAGCTGTCGTCCTGCCCGCCACCTATAGTGGCCTGGTGAGCTGCCGTGCTGCCGGCCACCTATAGTGGCCTGGTGAGCTCTCGAGCTGCCGTCCGCCTATAGTGGCCTGGTGAGCTGTCGAGTTGCCGGCCACCTATAGTGGCCTGGTGAGCTGTCGAGATGCCGGCCACCTATAGTGGCCTGGTGAGCTGCCGTGCTGCCGGCCACCTATAGTGGCCTGGTGAGCTGTCGTGCTGCCGACCATCTATAGTGGTCTGGTGAGCTGTCGATATGCCGGCCACCTATAGTAGCCTGGTGAGCCGTCGAGATGCCGACCACCTATAGTAGCCTGGTGAGCCGTCGAGATGCCGGCCACCTATAGTGGCCAGGTGAGCTGTCGAGATGCCGGCCACCTATAGTAGCCTGGTGAGCCATCGCGACGACGGCCACTTATATTGACCTGGTGAGCTGTCGTGCTGCCGGCCACCTATAGTGGCCTGGTGAGCTGTCGTGCTGCCAGCCATCTATAGTGGCCTGGTGAGTTCTCGAGCTGCCGTCCGCCTAAAGTGGCCTGGTGAGCTGTCGAGTTGCCGGCCACCTATAGTGGCCTGGTGAGCTGTCGAGATGCCGGCCACCTATAGTAGCCTGGTGAGCCGTCGAGATGCCGGCCACCTATATTGGCCAGGTGAGCTGTCGAGATGCCGGCCACCTATAGTGGCTTGGTGAGCTGTCGCGATGACGGCCACCTATATTGGCTTGGTGAGCTGTCCTGCTGCCGGCCACCTATAGTAGCCTGTTGGGCTCCCGAGCTGCCAGCCGCCTGTAGTGTGCTGGTGAGCTCTCGAGTTGCCAGCCACCTGAAGTGTGCCGGTGAGCTCTTGAACTGCCGGCCACCTATAGTGTGCGGCCACCTATAGTGGTCTGGTGAGCTGTCATGTTGCCGGTCCTCTATATTGACCTGGTAAGCTGTCGTCCTGCCGGCCACCTATAATGTGCTGGTGAGCTGTCGTCCTGCCGGCCACCTATAGTGTTCTGGTGAGCTGTCGTGCTGCTGGCCACCTTTAGTGACCTATTGTGCTGTCGTGCTGCCGGCCACCTATAGTGGCCCGGTGATCTATCGAGATGCCGGCCACCTATAGTGGTCTGCTGAGCTGAGTCATGTTTTCGGCCCTCTATATTGACCTGGTGAGCTGTCGTCCTGCCGGCCACCTATAGTGGCCTGTTGTGCTGTCGTGCTGCCGGCCACCAATAGTGGCCTGGTGAGCTGTCGTGCTGCTGGCCACCTTTAGTGACCTATTGTGCTGTCGTGCTGCCGGCCACCTATAGTGGCCCGGTGATCTATCGAGATGCCGGCCACCTATAGTGGTCTGCTGAGCTGTCGAGATGCCGGCCATATATGGTGGCCTGTTGAGCTGTCGTACAGTCGGCCACCTATAGTGGCCTGCTGAGCTCTCTAGCTGCCGGCCACCTATAGTGGCCTGGTGTGCTCTCGAGCTGCCGGCCACCTATAGTGGCCTAGTGAGCTCTCGAGCTGTCGGCCACTTATAGTGGCCTGGTGAGCTCTCAAGCTGCCGGCCACCTATAGTGGCCTGGTGAGCTGTCGAGATGCCGTCCACCTATAGTGGCCTGGTGAGCTGTCGAGATACCGGCCACCTATATTGGCCTGGTGAGCTGTCGCGATGACGGCCACCTATATTGACTTGGTGAGCTGTCGTGGTGCCGGCCACCTATAGTGGCCTGTTTTGCTCTCGAGCTGCCAGCCACCTGTAGTGTGCTGGTGAGCTCTCGAGCTGCCGGCCACCTATAGTATGCTGGTGAGCTATCGTGCTGCCGGCCACCTAAAGTGGCCTGGTGAGCTGCCTTGCTGCCGGCCACCTATAGTGGCCTGGTGAGCTGTCGTGCTGCCGACCATCTATAGTGGTCTGGTGAGCTGTCGAGATGCCGGCCACCTATAGTAGCCTGGTGAGCTGTCGAGATGCCGGCCACCTATAGTGGCCTGGTGAGCTGTCGCGACGACGGCCACCTATATTGACTTGGTGAGCTGTCCTGCTGCCGGCCACCTATAGTAGCCTGTTGGGCTCCCGAGCTGCCAGCCACCTGTAGTGTGCTGGTGAGCTCTCGAGTTGCCAGCCACCTGTAGTGTGCCGGTGAGCTCTTGAACTGCCGGCCACCTATAGTGTGCTGGTGAGCTGACGTGTTGCCGACCCTCTATATTGACCTGGTGAGCTGTCGTCCTGCCGGCCACCTATAGTGGCCTGGTGAGCTGCCGTGCTGCCGGCCACCTATAGTGGCCTGGTGAGCTGTCGTGCTGCCAGCCATCTATTGTGGTCTGGTGAGCTGTCGAGAGGCCGGCCACCTATAGTAGCCTGGTGAGCTGTCGAGATGCCGGCCACCTATAGTGGCCTGGTGAGCTGTCGCGATGACGGCCACCTATATTGACCTGGTGAGCTGTCGTCCTGCCCGCCACCTATAGTGGCCTGGTGAGCTGCCGTGCTGCCGGCCACCTATAGTGGCCTGGTGAGCTCTCGAGCTGCCGTCCGCCTATAGTGGCCTGGTGAGCTGTCGAGTTGCCGGCCACCTATAGTGGCCTGGTGAGCTGTCGAGATGCCGGCCACCTATAGTGGCCTGGTGAGCTGCCGTGCTGCCGGCCACCTATAGTGGCCTGGTGAGCTGTCGTGCTGCCGACCATCTATAGTGGTCTGGTGAGCTGTCGATATGCCGGCCACCTATAGTAGCCTGGTGAGCCGTCGAGATGCCGACCACCTATAGTAGCCTGGTGAGCCGTCGAGATGCCGGCCACCTATAGTGGCCAGGTGAGCTGTCGAGATGCCGGCCACCTATAGTAGCCTGGTGAGCCATCGCGACGACGGCCACTTATATTGACCTGGTGAGCTGTCGTGCTGCCGGCCACCTATAGTGGCCTGGTGAGCTGTCGTGCTGCCAGCCATCTATAGTGGCCTGGTGAGTTCTCGAGCTGCCGTCCGCCTATAGTGGCCTGGTGAGCTGTCGAGTTGCCGGCCACCTATAGTGGCCTGGTGAGCTGTCGAGATGCCGGCCACCTATAGTAGCCTGGTGAGCCGTCGAGATGCCGGCCACCTATATTGGCCAGGTGAGCTGTCGAGATGCCGGCCACCTATAGTGGCTTGGTGAGCTGTCGCGATGACGGCCACCTATATTGGCTTGGTGAGCTGTCCTGCTGCCGGCCACCTATAGTAGCCTGTTGGGCTCCCGAGCTGCCAGCCACCTGTAGTGTGCTGGTGAGCTCTCGAGTTGCCAGCCACCTGAAGTGTGCCGGTGAGCTCTTGAACTGCCGGCCACCTATAGTGTGCGGCCACCTATAGTGGTCTGGTGAGCTGTCATGTTGCCGGTCCTCTATATTGACCTGGTAAGCTGTCGTCCTGCCGGCCACCTATAATGTGCCGGTGAGCTGTCGTGCTGCCGGCCACCTATAGTGTTCTGGTGAGCTGTCGTGCTGCTGGCCACCTTTAGTGACCTATTGTGCTGTCGTGCTGCCGGCCACCTATAGTGGCCCGGTGATCTATCGAGATGCCGGCCACCTATAGTGGTCTGCTGAGCTGAGTCATGTTTTCGGCCCTCTATATTGACCTGGTGAGCTGTCGTCCTGCCGGCCACCTATAGTGGCCTGTTGTGCTGTCGTGCTGCCGGCCACCAATAGTGGCCTGGTGAGCTGTCGTGCTGCTGGCCACCTTTAGTGACCTATTGTGCTGTCGTGCTGCCGGCCACCTATAGTGGCCCGGTGATCTATCGAGATGCCGGCCACCTATAGTGGTCTGCTGAGCTGTCGAGATGCCGGCCATATATGGTGGCCTGTTGAGCTGTCGTACAGTCGGCCACCTATAGTGGCCTGCTGAGCTCTCGAGCTGCCGGCCACCTATAGTGGCCTGGTGTGCTCTCGAGCTGCCGGCCACCTATAGTGGCCTAGTGAGCTCTCGAGCTGTCGGCCACTTATAGTGGCCTGGTGAGCTCTCAAGCTGCCGGCCACCTATAGTGGCCTGGTGAGCTCTCGAGCTGCCGGCCACCTATAGTGGCCTGGTGAGCTCTCGAGCTGCCGGCCACTATAGTGGCCTGGAGGGCTCTCGAGCTGCCGGCCACCTATAGTGGCCTGGTGAGCTCTCGAGCTGCCGGCCACCTATAGTGGCCTGGTGAGCTCTCGAGCTGCCGGCCACCTATAGAAGCCTGGTGAGCTGTCGAGATGCCGGTCAAGTGGCCTGGTGAGCTATCGAGATGCCGGCCACCTATGGTGGCCTGGTGAGCTGTCCAGATGCCGGCCACCTATAGTGGCCTGGTGAGCTGTCGAGATGCCGGCCACCTATAGTAGCCTGGTCAGCTGTCGAGATGCCGGTCAAGTGGCCTGGTGAGCTCTCGAGATGCCGGCCATCTATGGTGGCCTGGTAAGCTGTCAAGATGCCGGCCACCTATAGTGGCCTGGTGAGCTGTCGAGATGCCGGCCACCTATAGTAGCCTGGTGAGCTGTCGAGATGCCGGCCACCTATAGTGTTCTGGTGAGCTGTCGAGATGCCGGCCACCTATAGTAGCCAGGTGAGCTGTCGAGATGCCGGTCAAGTGGCCTGGTGAGCTATCGAGATGCCGGCCATCTATGGTGCCCTGGTGAGCTGTCCAGATGCCGGCCACCTATAGTGGCCTGGTGAGCTGTCGAGATGCCGGCCACCTATAATAGCCTGGTGAGCTGTCGAGATGCCGGTCAAGTGGCCTGGTGAGCTGTCGAGATGCCGGCCATCTATGGTGGCCTGGTGAGCTGTCCAGATGCCGGCCACCTATAGTGGCCTGGTGAGCTGTCGAGATGCCGGCCACCTATAGTAGCCTGTTGAGCTGTCGAGATGCCGGCCCCCTATAGTGTTCTGGTGAGCTGTCGAGATGCCGGCCACCTATAGTAGCCTGGTGAGCTGTCGAGATGCCGGCCATCTATGGTGGCCTGGTGAGCTGCTGAGATGCCGGCCGTCTATGGTGACCTGGTGAGCTGTCGAGATGCCGTCCACCTATAGTGGCCTGGTGAGCTGTCGAGATGCCGGTCAAGTGGTTTGGTGAGCTGTCGAGATGCCGGCCATCTATGGTAGCCTTGTGAGCTGTCCAGATGCCGGCCACCTATAGTGGCTTGGTGAGCTGTCGAGATGCCGGCCACCTATAGTAGCCTGGTGAGCTGTCGAGATGCCGGCCACCTATAGTGTTCTGGTGAGCTGTCGAGATGACGGCCACCTATAGTAGCCTGGCGAGCTGTCGAGATGCCGGCCACCTATAGTGTTCTGGTGAGCTGTCGAGATGCCGGCCACCTATAGTAGCCTGGCGAGCTGTCGAGATGCCGGCCACCTATAGTGTTCTGGTGAGCTGTCATGTTGCAGATCCTCTATATTGACCTGGTGAGCTCTCGTCCTGCCGGCCAACTATAGTGGCCTGTTGTGCTGTCGTGCTGCCGGCCACCAATAGTGGCCTGGTGAGCTGTCGTGCTGCTGGCCACCTATAGTGGCCTATTGTGCTGTCGTGCCGCTGGCCACCTATAGTGGCCTGGTGAGCTATCGAGATGCCGGCCACCTTTAGTGGCCTGCTGAGCTGTCGAGATGCCGGCCATCTATGGTGGTCTGGTGAGCTGTCGTACAGTCGGCCATCTACAGTGGCCTGCTGAGCTCTTGAGCTGCCGGCCACCTATAGTGGCCTGATGTGCTCTCGAGCTGCCGGCCACCTATAGTGGCCTGGTGAGCTCTCGAGCTGCCGACCACCTATAGTGGCCTGGTGAGCTCTCGAGCTGCCGGCCACCTATAGTGGCCTGGTGAGCTCTCGAGCTGCCGGCCACCTATAGTGGCCTGGTGAGCTCTCGAGCTGCCGGCCACCTATAGTGGCCTGGTGAGCTCTCGAGCTGCCGGCCACCTATAGTAGCCTGGTGAGCTCTCGAGCTGCCGGCTACTTATAGTGGCCTGGTGAGCTCTCAAGCTGCCGGCCACCTATAGTGGCCTGGTGAGCTCTCGAGCAGCCGGCCACCTATAGTGGCCTGGTGAGCTCTCGAGCTGCCGGCCACCTATAGTGGCCTGGTGAGCACTCGAGCTGCCGGCCACCTATAGTGGCCTGGTGAGCTCTCGAGCTGCCGGCCACCTATAGTGGCCTGGTGAGTTGTCGAGATGCCGGCCATCTATGGCGGCCTGGTGAGCTGTCCAGATGCCGGCCACCTATAGTGGCCTGGTGAGCTGTCGAGATGCCGGCCATCTATGGTGGCCTGGTGAGCTGTCAAGATGCCGTCCACCTATAGTGGCCTGGTGAGCTGTCGAGATGCCGGCCATCTATGGCGGCCTGGTGAGCTGTCCAGATGCCGGCCACCTATAGTAGCCTGGTGAGCTGTCGAGATGCCGGCCACCTATAGTGGCCTGGTGAGCTGTCGCGATGACGGCCACCTATATTGACTTGGTGAGCTGTCGTGCTCCCGGCCACCTAAAGTAGCCTGTTGAGCTCTCGAGCTGCCGGCCACCTATAGTGGCCTGGTGAGCTCTCGAGCTGCCGGCCACCTATAGTGGCCTGGTGAGCTCTCGAGCTGCCGGCCACCTATAGTGGCCTGGTGAGCTCTCGAGCTGCCGGCCACCTATAGTGGCCTGGTGAGCTCTCGAGCTGCCGGCCACCTATAGTGGCCTGGTGAGCTCTCGAGCTGCCGGCCACCTATAGTGGCCTGGTGAGCTCTCGAGCTGCCGGCCACCTATAGTGGCCTGGTGAGCTCTCGAGCTGCCGGCCACCTATAGTGGCCTGGTGAGCTCTCGAGCTGCCGGCCACCTATAGTGGCCTGGTGAGCTCTCGAGCTGCCGGCCACCTATAGTGGCCTGGTGAGCTCTCGAGCTGCCGGCCACCTATAGTGGCCTGGTAAGCTCTCGAGCTGCCGGCCACCTATAGTGGCCTGGTGAGCTCTCGAGCTGCCGGCCACCTATAGTTGCCTGGTGAGCTCTCGAGCTGCCGGCCACCTATAGTGGCCTGGTGAGCTCTCGAGCTGCCGGCCACCTATAGTGGCCTGGTGAGCTCTCGAGCCAGGCCACCAGGCCACTGTTGCGATGACGGCCACCTATATTGACTTGGTGAGCTGTCGTGCTCCCGGCCACCTAAAGTAGCCTGTTGAGCTCTCGAGCTGCCATCCACCTGTAGTGCGCTGGTGAGCTCTTGAACTGCCGGCCACCTATAGTGTGCTGGTGAGCTGTCGTGCAGCCGCCCACCTATAGTGGCCTGGTGAGCTGTCGAGATTCCGGCCATCTATGGTGGCCTGGTGAGCTGTCGAGATGCCGGCCATCTATGGTGGCCTGGTGAGCTGTCGTGCTGTCGGCAATCTATGGTGGCCTGGTGAGCTGTTGAGATGCCGGCCATCTATAGTGACCTGGTGAGCTGTCGAGATGCCGTCCACCTATAGTGGCCTGGTGAGCTGTCGCGATGACGGCCACCTATATTGAGCTGGCGAGCTGTCGTGCAGCCGGCCACCTATAGTGGCCTGGTGAGCTGTCGAGATGCCGGCCGTCTATGGTGACCTGGTGAGCTGTCGAGATGCCGTCCACCTATGGTGGCCTGGTGAGCTGTCGTGCTGCTGGCCACCTATAGTGGCCTATTGTGCTGTCGTGCTGCAGGCCACCTATAGTGGCCTGGTGAGCTATCGAGATGCCGGCCTCCTATAGTGGCCTAGTGAGCTGTCGAGTTGCCGGCCACCTATAGTGGCCCGTTGAGCTCTCGAGCTGCCATCCACCTGTAGTGCGCTGGTGAGCTCTTGAACTGCCGGCCACCTATAGTGTGCTGGTGAGCTGTCGTGCAGCCGCCCACCTATAGTGGCCTGGTGAGCTGTCGAGATTCCGGCCATCTATGGTGGCCTGGTGAGCTGTCGAGATGCCGGCCATCTATGGTGGCCTGGTGAGCTGTCGTGCTGTCGGCAATCTATGGTGGCCTGGTGAGCTGTTGAGATGCCGGCCATCTATAGTGACCTGGTGAGCTGTCGAGATGCCGTCCACCTATAGTGGCCTGGTGAGCTGTCGCGATGACGGCCACCTATATTGAGCTGGCGAGCTGTCGTGCAGCCGGCCACCTATAGTGGCCTGGTGAGCTGTCGAGATGCCGGCCGTCTATGGTGACCTGGTGAGCTGTCGAGATGCCGGCCACCTATAGTAGCCTGGTGAGCTGTCGAGATGCCGGACACCTATAGTGTGCTGGTGAGCTGACGTGCTGCCGGCCACATATAGTGGCCTGGTAAACTGTCGTACTGCCGGCCACCTATGGTGGCCTGGTGAGCTGTCGTGCTGCTGGCCACCTATAGTGGTCTGGTGAGCTGTCGCGATGACGGCCACCTATATTGAGCTGGCGAGCTGTCGTGCAGCCGGCCACCTATAGTGGCCTGGTGAGCTGTCGAGATGCCGGCCATCTATGGTGGCCTGGTGAGCTGTTGAAATGACGGCCATCTATGGTGGCCTGGTTAGCTGTCGAGATGCCGGTCAAGTGGCCTGGTGAGCTGTTGAGATGCCGGCCATCTATGGTGGCCTGGTGAGCTGTCGAGATGCCGTCCACCTATAGTGGCCTGGTGAGCTGTTGAGATGCCGGCCATCTATGATGGCCTGGTGGGCTGTCGAGATGCCGGACACCTATAGTGTTCTGGTGAGCTGACGTGCAGCCGGCCACCTATAGCAGCCTGTTGAGCTCTCGAGCTGCCAGCCACCTGTAGTGTGCTGGTGAGCTCTCGAGCTGCCAGCCACCTATAGTATGCTGGTGAGCTGTTGTGCTGCCGGCCACCTATAGTGGCCTGGTGAGCTGTCGTGCTGCCGGCCATATATAGTGGTCTGGTGAGCTGTCGGGATGCCGGCCACCTATAGTAGCCAGGTGAGCTGTCGAGATGCCGTCCACCTATAGTGGCTTGGTGAGCTGTCGAGATGCCGGCCATCTATGGCGGCCTGGTGAGCTGTCCAGATGCCGGCCATCTATAGTGGCCTGGTGAGCTGTCGAGATGCCGGCCACCTATAGTGGCCTGGTGAGCTGTCGCGATGACGGCCACCTATATTGACCTGGTGAGCTGTCGTGCTGCCGGCCAGCTATAGTAGCCTGTTGAGCTCTCGAGCTGCCGGCCACCTGTAGTGTGCTGGTGAGCTCTCGAGCTGCCGGCCACCTATAGTATGCTGGTGAGCTGTCGTGCTGCCGGCCACCTATAGTGGCCTGGTGAGCTGTCGTGCTGCCGGCCATATATAGTGGTCTGGTGAGCTGTCGTGCTGCCGACCATCTATAGTGGTCTGGTGAGCTGTAGAGATGCCGGCCACCTATAGTGGCCTGGTGAGCTGTCGCGATGACGGCCACCTATATTGGCTTGGTGAGCTGTCGTGCTGCCGGCCACCTATAGTAATCTGTTGAGCTCTCGAGCTGCCGGTCATATATAGTGGTCTGGTGAGCTGTCGTGCTGCCGACCATCTATAGTGGTCTGGTGAGCTCTCGAGCGGCCGGCCACTTATAGTGGTCTGGTGAGCTCTCGAGCTGCGGCCTCCTATAGTGGCCTGGTGAGCTCTCGAGCTGCCGGCCACCTATAGTGGCCAGGTGAGCTCTCACCTATAGTGGCCTGGTAAGCTCTCGAGCTGCCGGCCACCTATAGTGGCCTGGTGAGCTCTCGAGCTGCCAGCCACCTGTAGTGTGCTGGTGAGCTCTCGATCTGCCGGCCACCTATAGTATGCTGGTGAGCTGTCGTGCTGCCGGCCACCTATAGTGGCCTGGTGAGCTGTCGTGCTGCGCCGGCCATATATAGTGGTCTGGTGAGCTGTCGAGATGCCGGTGACCTATAGTAGCCTGGTGAGCCGTCGAGATGCCGGCCACCTATAGTGGCCTGGTGAGCTGTCGCGATGACGGCCACTTATATTGCCCTGGTGAGCTGTCGTGCTGCCGGCCACCTATAGTTGCCTGTTGAGCTCTCGAGCTGCCAGCCATCTGTAGTGTGCCGGTGAGCTCTTGAACTGCCGGCCACCTATAGTGTGCTGGTGAGCTGACGTGTTGCCGGCCACCTATAGTGGCCTGGTGAGCTGTCGCGATGACGGCCACTTATATTGACCTGGTGAGCTGTCGTGCTGCCGGCCACCTATAGTTGCCTGTTGAGCTCTCGAGCTGCCATCCACCTGTAGTGTGCTGGTGAGCTCTCGAGCTGCCGGCCACCTATAATAGCCTGGTGAGCCGTCGAGATGCCGGCCACCTATAGTAGCCTGGTGAGCTGTCGTGTTGCCATCCATCTATATTGACCTGGTGAGCCGTCGTGCTGCCGGCCACCTATGGTGGCCTGGTGAGCTGTCGAGTTGCCGGCCATCTATAGTGGCCTGGTGAGTTGTCGCGATGACGGTCACCTATATTGACCTGGTGAGCTGTCGTGCTGCCGGCCACCTATAGTGGCCTGGTGAGCTGCCGTGCTGCCGGCCACCTATAGTGGCCTGGTGAGCTGTCGTGCTGTCGACCATCTATAGTGGTCTGGTGAGCTGTCGAGATGCCGGCCACTTGTAGTGGCCTGGTGAGCTGTCGAGATGCCGGCCATCTATGGTGGCCTGGTGATCCGTCGAGATGCCGGCCACCTATAGTGGCCTGGTGAGCTGCCGTGCTGCCGGCCACCTATAGTGGCCTGGTGAGCTGTCGTGCTGCCGACCATCTATAGTGGTCTGGTGAGCTGTCGAGATGCCGGCCACCTATAGTGGCCTGGTGAGCTGTCGCGATGACGGCCACCTATATTGACCTGGTGAGCTGTCGTGCTGCCGGCCACCTATAGTGGCCTGGTTAGCTGTCGAGATGCCGGCCACCTATAGTAGCCTGGTGAGCCGTCGAGATGCCGGCCACCTATAGTGGCCTGGTGAGCTGTCGCGATGACGGCCACTTATATTGACCTGGTGAGCTGTCGTGCTGCCGGCCACCTAAAGTTGCCTGGTGAGCTCTTGTGCTGCCGACCATCTATAGTGGTCTGGTGAGCTGTCGAGATGCCGGCCACCTATAGTAGCCTGGTGAGCTGTCGAGATGCCGGCCACCTATTGTGGCCTGGTGAGCTGTCGCGATGACGGCCACCTATATTGAGTTTGTGAGCTGTCGTGCTGCCGGCCACCTATAGTAGCCTGTTGAGCTCTCGAGCTGCCAGCCACCTGTAGTGTGCTGGTGAGCTCTTGAACTGCCGGCCACCTATAGTGTGCTGGTGAGCTGACGTGTTGCCGGCCCTCTATATTGACATGGTGAGCTGTCGTCCTGCCGGCCACCTATAGTGGCCTGGTGAGCTGCGGTGCTGCCGGCCACCTATAGTGGCCTGGTGAGTTGTCGTGCTGCCGGCCATCTATAGTGGTCTGGTGAGCTGTCGAGATGCCGGCCACCTATAGTAGCCTAGTGAGCTATCGAGATGCCGGCCACCTATAGTGGCCTGGTGAGCTGTCGCGATGACGGCCACCTACATTGACTTGGTGAGCTGTCGTGCTGCCGGCCACCTAGCCTGTTGAGCTCTCGAGCTGCCAGCCACCTGTAGTGTGCTGGTGAGATCTCGAGCTGCCGGCCACCTATAGTATGCTGGTGAGCTGTCGTGCTACCGGCCACTTATAGTGGCCTGGTGAGCTGTCGAGATGCCGGCCACCTATTGTGGCCTGGTGAGCTTTTGAAATACAGGCCATCTATGGTGGCCTGGTGAGCTGTCGAGATGCCGTCCACCTATAGTGGCCTGGTGAGCTGTCGAGATACCGGCCACCTATATTGGCCTGGTGAGCTGTCGCGATGACGGCCACCTATATTGACTTGGTGAGCTGTCGTGGTGCCGGCCACCTATAGTGGCCTGTTTTGCTCTCGATATTCCAGCCACCTGTAGTGTGCTGGTGAGCTCTCGAGCTGCCGGCCACCTATAGTATGCTGGTGAGCTATCGTGCTGCCGGCCACCTAAAGTGGCCTGGTGAGCTGCCGTGCTGCCGGCCACCTATAGTGGCCTGGTGAGCTGTCGTGCTGCCGACCATCTATAGTGGTCTGGTGAGCTGTCGAGATGCCGGCCACCTATAGTAGCCTGGTGAGCTGTCGAGATGCCGGCCACCTATAGTGGCCTGGTGAGCTGTCGCGACGACGGCCACCTATATTGACTTGGTGAGCTGTCCTGCTGCCGGCCACCTATAGTAGCCTGTTGGGCTCCCGAGCTGCCAGCCACCTGTAGTGTGCTGGTGAGCTCTCGAGTTGCCAGCCACCTGTAGTGTGCCGGTGAGCTCTTGAACTGCCGGCCACCTATAGTGTGCTGGTGAGCTGACGTGTTGCCGACCCTCTATATTGACCTGGTGAGCTATCGTCCTGCCGGCCACCTATAGTGGCCTGGTGAGCTGCCGTGCTGCCGGCCACCTATAGTGGCCTGGTGAGCTGTCGTGCTGCCAGCCATCTATTGTGGTCTGGTGAGCTGTCGAGATGCCGGCCACCTATAGTAGCCTGGTGAGCTGTCGAGATGCCGGCCACCTATAGTGGCCTGGTGAGCTGTCGCGAAGACGGCCACCTATATTGACCTGGTGAGCTGTCGTCCTGCCCGCCACCTACAGTGGCCTGGTGAGCTGCCGTGCTGCCGGCCACCTATAGTGGCCTGGTGAGCTCTCGAGCTGCCGTCCGCCTATAGTGGCCTGGTGAGCTGTCGAGTTGCCGGCCACCTATAGTGGCCTGGTGAGCTGTCGAGATGCCGGCCACCTATAGTGGCCTGGTGAGCTGCCGTGCTGCCGGCCACCTATAGTGGCCTGGTGAGCTGCCGTGCTGCCGGCCACCTATAGTGGCCTGGTGAGCTGTCGTGCTGCCGACCATCTATAGTGGTCTGGTGAGCTGTCGATATGCCGGCCACCTATAGTAGCCTGGTGAGCCGTCGAGATGCCGGCCACCTATAGTGGCCAGGTGAGCTGTCGAGATGCCGGCCACCTATAGTAGCCTGGTGAGCCATCGCGACGACGGCCACTTATATTGACCTGGTGAGCTGTCGTGCTGCCGGCCACCTATAGTGGCCTGGTGAGCTGTCGTGCTGCCAGCCATCTATAGTCTCGAGCTGCCGTCCGCCTATAGTGGCCTGGTGAGCTGTCGAGTTGCCGGCCACCTATAGTGGCCTGGTGAGCTGTCGAGATGCCGGCCACCTATAGTAGCCTGGTGAGCCGTCGAGATGCCGGCCACCTATATTGGCCAGGTGAGCTGTCGAGATGCCGGCCACCTATAGTGGCTTGGTGAGCTGTCGCGATGACGGCCACCTATATTGGCTTGGTGAGCTGTCCTGCTGCCGGCCACCTATAGTAGCCTGTTGGGCTCCCGAGCTGCCAGCCACCTGTAGTGTGCTGGTGAGCTCTCGAGTTGCCAGCCACCTGAAGTGTGCCGGTGAGCTCTTGAACTGCCGGCCACCTATAGTGTGCTGGTGAGCTGACGTGTTGCCGGCCCTCTATATTGACCTGGTGAGCTGTCGTCCTGCCGGCCACCTATAGTGGCCTGGTGAGCTGCCGTGCTGCCAGCCATCTATAGTGGTCTGGTGAGCTGTCGAGATGCCGGCCACCTATAGAAGCCTGGTGAGCTGTCGAGATGCCGGCCACCTATAGTGGCCTGGTGAGCTGTCGCGATGACGGCCACCTATATTGACCTGGTGAGCTGTCGTCCTGCCCGCCACCTATAGTGGCCTGGGGTGCTGCCGTGCTGCCGGCCACCTATAGTGGCCTGGTGAGCTCTCGAGCTGCCGTCCGTCTATAGTGGCCTGGTGAGCTGTCGAGTTGCCGGCCACCTATAGTGGCCTGGTGAGCTGTCGAGATGCCGGCCACATATAGTGGCCTGGTGAGCTGCCGTGCTGCCGGCCACCTATAGTGGCCTGGTGAGCTGTCGTGCTGCCGACCATCTATAGTGGTCTGGTGAGCTATCGATATGCCGGCCACCTATAGTAGCCTGGTGAGCCGTCGAGATGCCGGCCACCTATAGTAGCCTGGTGAGCCGTCGAGATGCCGGCCACCTATAGTGGCCAGGTGAGCTGTCGAGATGCCGGCCACCTATAGTGGCCTGGTGAGCCATCGCGATGACGGCCACTTATATTGACCTGGTGAGCTGTCGTGCTGCCGCTCACCTATAGTGGCCTGGTGAGCTGTCGTGCTGCCAGCCATCTATAGTGGCCTTGTGATCTCCGAGCTGCCGTCCGCCTATAGTGGCCTGGTGAGCTGTCGAGTTGCCGGCCACCTATAGTGGCCTGGTGAGCTGTCGAGATGCCGGCCACCTATAGTAGCCTGGTGAGCCGTCGAGATGCCGGCCACTTATATTGGCCAGGTGAGCTGTCGAGATGCCGGCCACCTATAGTGGCCTGGTGAGCTGTCGCGATGACGGCCACCTATATTGACCTGGTAAGCTGTCGTGCTGCCGGCTACCTATAGTAGCCTGTTGAGCTCTCGAGCTGCCAGCCACCTGTAGTGTGCCGGTGAGCTCTTGAACTGCCGGCAACCTATAGTGTGCTGGTGAGCTGACGTGCTGCCGGCCATCTATATTGACCTGGTAAGCTGTCGTCCTGCCGGCCACCTATAGTGGCCTGGTGAGCTGCCGTGCTGCCGGCCACCTATAGTGGCCTGGTGAGCTGTCGTGCTGCCGGCCATATATATTGGCCAGGTGAGCTGTTGAGATGCCGGCCACCTATAGTGGCCTGGTGAGCTGTCGCGATGACGGCCACCTATATTGACCTGGTGAGGTGTCGTCCTGCCGGCCACCTATAGTGGCCTGGTGAGCTGCCGTGCTGCCGACCATCTATAGTGGTCTGGTGAGCTGTCGATATGCCGGCCACCTATAGTAGCCTGGTGAGCCGTCGAGATGCCGGCCACCTATAGTAGCCTGGTGAGCCGTCGAGATGCCGGCCACCTATAGTGGCCAGGTGAGCTGTCGAGATGCCGGCCACCTATGGTGGCCTGGTGACCCATCGCGAAGACGGCCACTTATATTGACCTGGTGAGCTGCCGTGCTGCCGGCCACCTATAGTGGCCTGGTGAGCTGTCGTGCTGCCGACCATCTATAGTGGTCTGGTGAGCTGTCGATATGCCGGCCACCTATAGTAGCCTGGTGAGCCGTCGAGATGCCGGCCACCTATAGAAGCCTGGTGAGCCGTCGAGATGCCGGCCACCTTTAGTGGCCAGGTGAGCTGTCGAGATGCCGGCCACCTATGGTGGCCTGGTGACCCATCGCGAAGACGGCCACTTATATTGACCTGGTGAGCTGTCGTGCTGCCGGCCACCTATAGTGGCCTGGTGAGCTGTCGAGATGCCGGCCACCTATAGTAGCCTGGTGAGCTGTCGAGATGCCGGCCACCCATAGTGGCCTGGTGAGCTGTCGCGATGGCGGCCACCTATATTGACCTGGTGAGCTGTCGTGCTGCCGGCCACCTATAGTAACCTGTTGAGCTCTCGAGCTGCCAGCCACCTGTAGTGTGCTGGTGAGCTCTCGAGCTGCCGGCCACCTATAGTATGCCGGTGAGCTGTCGTGCTGCCGGCCACCTATAGTAGCCTGGTGAGCTGTCGAGATGCCGGCCACATATGGTGGCCTGGGGAGCTTTTGAAATACAGGCCACCTATTGTGGCCTGGTGAGCTGTCGTGCTGCCGACCATCTATAGTGGTCTGGTGAGCTGTCGAGATGCCGGCCACCTATAGTAGCCTGGTGAGCTGTCGAGATTCCGGCCACCTATAGTGGCCTGGTGAGCTGTCGCGATGACGGCCACCTATATTGACTTGGTGAGCTGTCCTGCTGCCGGCCACCTATAGTAGCCTGTTGAGCTCCCGAGCTGCCAGCCACCTGTAGTGTGCTGGTGAGCTCTCGAGTTGCCAGCCACCTGTAGTGTGCCGGTGAGCTCTTGAACTGCCGGCCACCTATAGTGTGCTGGTGAGCTGACGTGTTGCCGTCCCTCTATATTGACCTGGTGAGCTGTCGTCCTGCCGGCCACCTATTTTGGCCTGGTGAGCTGCCGTGCTGCCGGCCATCCATAGATTCTTAGTGAGCTGTCGAGATGCCGGCCACCTATAGTGGTCTGGTGAGCCGTCGTGCTGCCGGCCACCTATAGTGGCCTGGTGAGTTGTCGAGTTGCCGGCCATCTATAGAGGCTTAGTGAGCTGTCGAGATGCCGGCCACCTATAGTGGTCTGGTGAGCCGTCGTGCTGCCGGCCATATATAGTGGTCTGGAGAGCTGCCGAGATGCCGGCCACCTATAGTAGCCTGGTGAGCTGTCGAGATGCCGGCCACGTATAGTGGCCTGGTGAGCTGTCGCGATGACGGCCACCTATATTGACTTGGTGAGCTGTCGTGCCGCCGGCCACCTATAGTAGCCTGTTGAGCTCTCGAGCTGCCATCCACCTGTAGTGTGCTGGTGAGCTCTCGAGCTGCCGGCCACCTATAGTATGCTGGTGAGCTGTCGTGCTGCTGGTCACCTAAAGTGGCCTGGTGAGCTGTCGTGCTGCCGGCCATATATAGTGGTCTGGTGAGCTGTCGAGATGCCGGCCACCTATAGTAGCCTGGTGAGCCGTCGAGATGCCGGCCACCTATTTTGGCCAGGTGAGCTGTCGAGATGCCGGCCACCTATAGTGGCCTGGTGAGCTGTCGTGATGACGGCCACCTATATTGACCTGGTAAGCTGTCGTGCTGCCGGCCACCTATAGTAGCCTGTTGAGCTCTCGAGCTGCCAGCCACCTGTAGTGTGCCGGTGAGCTCTTGAACTGCCGGCAACCTATAGTGTGCTGGTGAGCTGACGTGTTGCCGGCCCTCTATATTGACCTGGTGAGCTGTCGTCCTGCCGGCCACCTATAGTGGCCTGGTGAGCTGCCGTGCTGCGGGCCACCTATAGTGGCCTGGTGAGCTGTCGTGCTGCCGGCCATATATATTGGCCAGGTGAGCTGTCGAGATGCCGGCCACCTATAGTGGCCTGGTGAGCTGTCGCGATGACGGCCACCTATATTGACCTGGTGAGCTGTCGTCCTGCCGGCCACCTATAGTGGCCTGGTGAGCTGCCGTGCTGCCGGCCACCTATAGTGGTCTGGTGAGCCGTCGTGCTGCCGGCCATATATAGTGGTCTGGAGAGCTGCCGAGATGCCGGCCACCTATAGTGGCCTGGTGAGCTGTCGAGATGCCGGCCACCTATAGTAGCCTGGTGAGCTGTCGAGATGCCGGCCACCTATAGTGGCCTGGTGAGCTGTCGCGATGACGGCCACCTATATTGACTTGGTGAGCTGTCCTGCTGCCGGCCACCTATAGTAGCCGGTTGGGCTCCCGAGCTGCCAGCTATCTGTAGTGCACACTATAGGTGGCCGGCAGCTCAAGAGCTCACCGGCACACTACAGGTGGCTGACAGCTCGAGAGCTCGACAGCTATAGTGGTCTGGTGAGCTGTCGATATGCCGGCTACCTATAGTAGCCTGGTGAGCCGTCGAGATGCCGGCCACCTATATTGGCCAGGTGAGCTGTCGAGATGCCGGCCACCTATAGTGGCCTGGTGAGCTGTCGCGATGACGGCCACCCATATTGACCTGGTAAGCTGTCGTGCTGCCGGTCAACTATAGTAGCCCGTTGAGCTCTCGAGCTGCCAACCACCTGTAGTGTGCCGGTGAGCTCTTGAACTGCCGGCAACCTATTGTGTGCATGTGAGCTGACGTGTTGCCGCCCCTCTATATTGACCTGGTGAGCTGTCGTCCTGCCGGCCACCTATAGTGGCCTGGTGAGCTGCCATGCTGCCGGCCACCTATAGTGGCCTGGTGAGCTGTCGTGCTGCCGGCCATATATATTGGCCAGGTGAGCTGTCGAGATGCTGGCCACCTGTAGTGGCCTGGTGAGCTGTCGCGATGACGGCCACCTATATTGACCTGGTGAGCTGTCGTCCTGCCGACCACCTATAGTGGCCTGGTGAGCTGCCGTGCTGCCGGCCACCTATAGTGGCCTGGTGAGCTCTCGAGCTGCCGTCCGCCTATAGTAACCTGTTGAGCTCTCGAGCTGCCAACCACCTGTAGTGTGCCGGTGAGCTCTTGAACTGCCGGCAACCTATTGTGTGCATGTGAGCTGACGTGTTGCCGCCCCTCTATATTGACCTGGTGAGCTGTCGTCCTGCCGGCCACCTATAGTGGCCTGGTGAGCTGCCATGCTGCCGGCCACCTATAGTGGCCTGGTGAGCTGTCGTGCTGCCGGCCACCTATATTGGCCAGGTGAGCTGTCGAGATGCCGGCCACCTATAGTGGCCTGGTGAGCTGCCATGCTGCCGGCCACCTATAGTGGCCTGGTGAGCTGTCGTGCTGCCGGCCATATATATTGGCCAGGTGAGCTGTCGAGATGCTGGCCACCTGTAGTGGCCTGGTGAGCTGTCGCGATGACGGCCACCTATATTGACCTGGTGAGCTGTCGTCCTGCCGGCCACCTATAGTGGTCTGGTGAGCCGTCGTGCTGCCGGCCATATATACTGGTCTGGAGAGCTGCCGAGATGCCGGCCACCTATAGTAGCCTGGTGAGCTGTCGAGATGCCGGCCACGTATAGTGGCCTGGTGAGCTGTCGCGATGACGGCGACCTATATTGACTTGGTGAGCTGTCGTGCCGCCGGCCACCTATAGTAGCCTGTTGAGCTCTCGAGCTGCCATCCACCTGTAGTGTGCTGGTGAGCTCTCGAGCTGCCGGCCACCTATAGTATGCTGGTGAGCTGTCGTGCTGCCGGCCACCTATAGTAGCCTGGTGAGCTGTCGAGATGCCGGCCACCTATTGTGGCCTGGTGAGCTTTTGAAATACAGGCCACCTATTGTGGCCTGGTGAGCTGTCGTGCTGCCGACCATCCATAGTGGTTTGGTGAGCTGTCGAGATGCCGGCCACCTATAGTAGCCTGGTGAGCTGTCGAGATGCCGGCCACCTATAGTGGCCTGGTGAGCTGTCGCGATGACGGCCACCTATATTGACTTGGTGAGCTGTCCTGCTGCCGGCCACCTATAGTAGCCTGTTGAGCTCCCGAGCTGCCAGCCACCTGTAGTGTGCTGGTGAGCTCTCGAGTTGCCAGCCACCTGTAGTGTGCCGGTGAGCTCTTGAACTGCCGGCCACCTATAGTGTGCTGGTGAGCTGACGTGTTGCCGGCCCTCTATATTGACCTGGTGAGCTGTCGTCCTGCCGGCCACCTATTTTGGCCTGGTGAGCTGCCGTGCTGCCGGCCATCAATAGATTCTAAGTGAGCTGTGGAGATGCCGGCCACCTATAGTGGTCTAGTGAGCCGTCGTGCTGCCGGCCATCTATAGTGGCCTGGTGAGCTGTCGAGTTGCCGGCCATCTATAGAGGCTTAGTGAGCTGTCGAGATGCCGGCCACCTATAGTGGCCTGGTGAGCTGTCGCGATGTCGGCCACCTATATTGACTTGGTGAGCTGTCGTGCCGCCGGCCACCTATAGTAGCCTGTTGAGCTCTCGAGCTGCCATCCACCTGTAGTGTGCTGGTGAGCTCTCGAGCTG
Source organism: Eumerus sabulonum (assembly GCA_951905685.1). Taxonomy (NCBI): domain Eukaryota; kingdom Metazoa; phylum Arthropoda; class Insecta; order Diptera; family Syrphidae; genus Eumerus; species Eumerus sabulonum. Next base: position 134,846,239 of record OX645060.1, on the reverse strand, counting down.
CCGGCCACCTATAGTATGCTGGTGAGCTGTCGTGCTGCCGGTCACCTATAGTGGCCTGGTGAGCTGTCGTTCTGCCGGCCATATATAGTGGTCTGGTGAGCTGTCGAGATGCCGGCCACCTATAGTAGCCTGGTGAGCCGTCGAGATGCCGGCCACCTATATTGGCCAGGTGAGCTGTCGAGATGCCGGCCACCTATAGTGGCCTGGTGAGCTGTCGTGATGACGGCCACCTATATTGACCTGGTAAGCTGTCGTGCTGCCGGCCATCTATAGTAGCCTGTTGAGCTCTCGAGCTGCCAGCCAACTGTAGTGTGCCGGTGAGCTCTTGAACTGCCGGCCACCTATAGTGTGCTGGTGAGCTGACGTGTTGCCGGCCCTCTATATTGACCTGGTGAGCTGTCGTCCTGCCGGCCACCTATAGTGGCCTGGTGAGCTGCCGTGCTGCCGGCCACCTATAGTGGCCTGGTGAGCTGTCGTGCTGCCGGCCATATATATTGGCCAGGTGAGCTGTCGACATGCCGGCCACCTATAGTGGCCTGGTGAGCTGTAGCGATGACGGCCACCTATATTGACCTGGTGAGCTGTCGTCCTGCCGGCCACCTATAGTGGCCTGGTGAGCTGCCGTGCTGCCGGCCACCTATAGTGGCCTGGTGAGCTGTCGTGCTGCTGACCATCTATAGTGGTCTGGTGAGCTGTCGAGATGCCGGCCACCTATAGTAGCCTGGTGAGCTGTCGAGATGCCGGCCACCTATAGTGGCCTGGTGAGCTGTCGCGATGACGGCCACCTATATTGACTTGGTGAGCTGTCCTGCTGCCGGCCACCTATAGTAGCCTGTTGGGCTCCCGAGCTGCCAGCTACCTGTAGTGTGCTGGTGAGCTCTCGAGTTGCCAGCCACCTGTAGTGTGCCGGTGAGCTCCTGAACTGCCGGCCACCTATAGTGTGCTGGTGAGCTGACGTGTTGCCGGCCCTCTATATTGACCTGGTGAGCTGTCGTCCTGCCGGCCACCTATAGTGGCCTGGTGAGCTGCCGTGCTGCCGGCCACCTATAGTGGCCTGGTGAGCTGTCGTGCTGCCAGCCATCTATAGTGGTCTGGTGAGCTGTCGAGATGCCGGCCACCTATAGTAGCCTGGTGAGCTGTCGAGATGCCGGCCACCTATAGTGGCCTGGTGAGCTGTCGCGATGGCGGCCACCTATATTGACCTGGTGAGCTGTCGTGCTGCCGGCCACCTATAGTAACCTGTTGAGCTCTCGAGCTGCCAGCCACCTCTAGTGTGCCGGTGAGCTCTTGAACTGCCGGCCACCTATAGTGTGCTGGTGAGCTGACGTGTTGCCGGCCCTCTTTATTGACCTGGTGAGCTGTCGTCCTGCCGGCCACCTATAGTGGCCTGGTGAGCTGCCGTGCTGCCGGCCACTTATAGTGGCCTGGTGAGCTGTCGTGCTGCCGACCATCTATAGTGGTCTGGTGAGCTGTCGAGATGCCGGCCACCTATAGTAGCCTGGTGAGCTGTCGAGATGCCGGCCACCTATAGTGGCCTGGTGAGCTGTCGCGATGACGGCCACCTACATTGACCTGGTAAGCTGTCGTGCTGCCGGCCACCTATAGTAGCCTGTTGAGCTCTCGAGCTGCCAGCCACCTGTAGTGTGCCGGTGAGCTTTTGAACTGCCGGCAACCTATAGTGTGCTGGTGAGCTGACGTGTTGCCGGCCCTCTATATTGACCTGGTGAGCTGTCGTCCTGCCGGCCACCTATAGTGGCCTGGTGAGCTGCCGTGCTGCCGGCCACCTATAGTGGCCTGGTGAGCTGTCGTGCTGCCGACCATATATATTGGCCAGGTGAGCTGTCGAGCTACCGGCCACCTATAGTGGCCTGGTGAGCTGTCGCGATGACGGCCACCTATATTGACCTGGTGATGTGTCGTCCTGCCGGCCACCTATAGTGGCCTGGTGAGCTGCCGTGCTGCCGGCCACCTATAGTGGCCTGGTGAGCTCTCGAGCTGCCGTCCGCCTATAGTGGCCTGGTGAGCTGTCGAGTTGCCGGCCACCTATAGTGGCCTGGTGAGCTGTCGAGATGCCGGCCACCTATAGTGGCCTGGTGAGCTGTCGCGATGACGGCCACCTATATTGACCTGGTGAGCTGTCGTGCTGCCGTCCACCTATAGTGGCCTGGTGAGCTGCCGTGCTGCCGGCCACCTATAGTGGCCTGGTGAGCTGTCGTGCTGCCGACCATCTAAAGTGGCCTGGTGAGCTGTCGATATGCCGGCCACCTATAGTAGTCTGGTGAACCGTCGAGATGCCGGCCACCTATATTGGCCAGGTGAGCTGTCGAGATGCCGGCCACCTATAGTGGCCTTGTGAGCTGCCGCGATGACGGCCACCCATATTGACCTGGTAAGCTGTCGTGCTGCCGGTCAACTATAGTAGCCCGTTGAGCTCTCGAGCTGCCAGCCACCTGTAGTGTGCCGGTGAGCTCTTGAACTGCCGGCAACCTATAGTGTGCTGGTGGGCTGACGTGTTGCCGGCCCTCTATAGTGGTCTGGTGAGCTGTCGAGATGCCGGCCACCTATAGTAGCCTGGTGAGCCGTCGAGATGCCGGCCACCTATATTGGCCAGGTGAGCTGTCGAGATGCCCTCCACCTATAGTGGCCTGGTGAGCTGTCGCGATGACGGCCACCTATATTGACCTGGTGAGCTGTCGTTCTGCCGGCCACCTATAGTGGCCTGGTGAGCTGCCGTGCTGCCGGCCACCTATAGTGGCCTGGTGAGCTGTCGTGCTGCCGACCATCTATAGTGGTCTGGGGAGCTGTCGAGATGCCGGCCACCTATAGTAGCCTGGTGAGCCGTCGAGATGCCGACCACCTATATTGGCCAGGTGAGCTGTCGAGATGCCGGCCACCTATAGTGGCCTGGTGAGCTGTCGCGATGACGGCCACCTATATTGACCTGGTAAGCTGTCGTGCTGCCGGCCACCTATAGTAGCCTGTTGAGCTCTCGAGCTGCCAGCCACCTGTAGTGTGCCGGTGAGCTCTTGAACTGCCGGCAACCTATAGTGTGCTGGTGAGCTGACGTGTTGCCGGCCCTCTATATTGACCTGGTGAGCTGTCGTCCAGCCGGCCACCTATAGTGGCCTGGTGAGCTGTCGAGATGCCGGCCACCTATAGTGGCCTGGTGAGCTGTCGCGATGACGGCCACCTATATTGACTTGGTGAGCTGTCGTGCTGCCGGCCACCTATAGTAGCCTGTTGAGCTCTCGAGCTGCCAGCCACCTGTAGTGTGCTGGTGAGCTCTCGAGCTGCCGGCCACCTATAGTATGCTGGTGAGCTGTCGAGATGCCGGCCACTTGTAGTGGCCTGGTGAGCTGTCGAGATGCCGGCCACCTATAGTGGCCTGGTGAGCTGTAGCGATGACGGCCACCTATATTGACCTGGTGAGCTGTCGTCCTGCCGGCCACCTATAGTAGCCTGTTGAGCTCTCGAGCTGCCATCCACCTGTAGTGTGCTGGTGAGCTCTCGAGCTGCCGGCCACCTATAGTATGCTGGTGAGCTGTCGAGATGCCGGCCACTTGTAGTGGCCTGGTGAGCTGTCGAGATGCCGGCCACGTATAGTGGCCTGGTGAGCTGTCGCGATGACGGCCACCTATATTGACTTGGTGAGCTGTCGTGCCGCCGGCCACCTATAGTAGCCTGTTGAGCTCTCGAGCTGCCATCCACCTGTAGTGTGCTGGTGAGCTCTCGAGCTGCCGGCCACCTATAGTATGCTGGTGAGCTGTCGTGCTGCCGGTCACCTATAGTGGCCTGGTGAGCTGTCGTTCTGCCGGCCATATATAGTGGTCTGGTGAGCTGTCGAGATGCCGGCCACCTATAGCAGCCTGGTGAGCCGTCGAGATGCCGGCCACCTATATTGGCCAGGTGAGCTGTCGAGATGCCGGCCACCTATAGTGGCCTGGTGAGCTGTCGTGATGACGGCCACCTATATTGACCTGGTAAGCTGTCGTGCTGCCGGCCATCTATAGTAGCCTGTTGAGCTCTCGAGCTGCCAGCCAACTGTAGTGTGCCGGTGAGCTCTTGAACTGCCGGCAACCTATAGTGTGCTGGTGAGCTGACGTGTTGCCGGCCCTCTATATTGACCTGGTGAGCTGTCGTCCTGCCGGCCACCTATAGTGGCCTGGTGAGCTGCCGTGCTGCCGGCCACCTATAGTGGCCTGGTGAGCTGTCGTGCTGCCGGCCATATATATTGGCCAGGTGAGCTGTCGAGATGCCGGCCACCTATAATGGCCTGGTGAGCTGTCGTGCTGCTGACCATCTATAGTGGTCTGGTGAGCTGTCGAGATGCCGGCCACCTATAGTAGCCTGGTGAGCTGTCGAGATGCCGGCCACCTATAGTGGCCTGGTGAGCTGTCGCGATGACGGCCACCTATATTGACTTGGTGAGCTGTCCTGCTGCCGGCCACCTATAGTAGCCTGTTGGGCTCCCGAGCTGCCAGCTACCTGTAGTGTGTCGGTGAGCTCCTGAACTGCCGGCCACCTATAGTGTGCTGGTGAGCTGACGTGTTGCCGGCCCTCTATATTGACCTGGTGAGCTGTCGTCCTGCCGGCCACCTATAGTGGCCTGGTGAGCTGCCGTGCTGCCGGCCACCTATAGTGGCCTGGTGAGCTGTCGTGCTGCCAGCCATCTATAGTGGTCTGGTGAGCTGTCGAGATGCCGGCCACCTATAGTAGCCTGGTGAGCTGTCGAGATGCCGGCCACCTATAGTGGCCTGGTGAGCTGTCGCGATGGCGGCCACCTATATTGACCTGGTGAGCTGTCGTGCTGCCGGCCACCTATAGTAACCTGTTGAGCTCTCGAGCTGCCAGCCACCTGTAGTGTGCCGGTGAGCTCTTGAACTGCCGGCCACCTATAGTGTGCTGGTGAGCTGACGTGTTGCCGGCCCTCTTTATTGACCTGGTGAGCTGTCGTCCTGCCGGCCACCTATAGTGGCCTGGTGAGCTGCCGTGCTGCCGGCCACTTATAGTGGCCTGGTGAGCTGTCGTGCTGCCGACCATCTATAGTGGTCTGGTGAGCTGTCGAGATGCCGGCCACCTATAGTAGCCTGGAGAGCTGTCGAGATGCCGGCCACCTATAGTGGCCTGGTGAGCTGTCGCGATGACGGCCACCTATATTGACCTGGTAAGCTGTCGTGCTGCCGGCCACCTATAGTAGCCTGTTGAGCTCTCGAGCTGCCAGCCACCTGTAGTGTGCCGGTGAGCTCTTGAACTGCCGGCAACCTATAGTGTGCTGGTGAGCTGACGTGTTGCCGGCCCTCTATATTGACCTGGTGAGCTGTCGTCCTGCCGGCCACCTATAGTGGCCTGGTGAGCTGCCGTGCTGCCGGCCACCTATAGTGGCCTGGTGAGCTGTCGTGCTGCCGACAGCTATACCTGGCTATATTGGCCAGGTGAGCTGTCGAGCTACCGGCCACCTATAGTGGCCTGGTGAGCTGTCGCGATGACGGCCACCTATATTGACCTGGTGAGGTGTCGTCCTGCCGGCCACCTATGGTGGCCTGGTGAGCTGCCGTGCTGCCGGCCACCTATAGTGGCCTGGTGAGCTCTCGAGCTGCCGTCCGCCTATAGTGGCCTGGTGAGCTGTCGAGTTGCCGGCCACCTATAGTGGCCTGGTGAGCTGTCGAGATGCCGGCCACCTATAGTGGCCTGGTGAGCTGTCGCGATGACGGCCACCTATATTGACCTGGTGAGCTGTCGTGCTGCCGTCCACCTATAGTGGCCTGGTGAGCTGCCGTGCTGCCGGCCACCTATAGTGGCCTGGTGAGCTGTCGTGCTGCCGACCATCTATAGTGGCCTGGTGAGCTGTCGATATGCCGGCCACCTATAGTAGTCTGGTGAACCGTCGAGATGCCGGCCACCTATATTGGCCAGGTGAGCTGTCGAGATGCCGGCCACCTATAGTGGCCTGGTGAGCTGCCGCGATGACGGCCACCCATATTGACCTGGTAAGCTGTCGTGCTGCCGGTCAACTATAGTAGCCCGTTGAGCTCTCGAGCTGCCAGCCACCTGTAGTGTGCCGGTGAGCTCTTGAACTGCCGGCAACCTATAGTGTGCTGGTGGGCTGACGTGTTGCCGGCCCTCTATAGTGGTCTGGTGAGCTGTCGAGATGCCGGCCACCTATAGTAGCCTGGTGAGCCGTCGAGATGCCGGCCACCTATATTGGCCAGGTGAGCTGTCGAGATGCCGGCCACCTATAGTGGCCTGGTGAGCTGTCGCGATGACGGCCACCTATATTGACCTGGTGAGCTGTCGTTCTGCCGGCCACCTATAGTGGCCTGGTGAGCTGCCGTGCTGCCGGCCACCTATAGTGGCCTGGTGAGCTGTCGTGCTGCCGACCATCTATAGTGGTCTGGTGAGCTGTCGAGATGCCGGCCACCTATAGTAGCCTGGTGAGCCGTCGAGATGCCGACCACCTATATTGGCCAGATGAGCTGTCGAGATGCCGGCCACCTATAGTGGCCTGGTGAGCTGTCGCGATGACGGCCACCTATATTGACCTGGTAAGCTGTCGTGCTGCCGGCCACCTATAGTAGCCTGTTGAGCTCTCGAGCTGCCAGCCACCTGTAGTGTGCCGGTGAGCTCTTGAACTGCCGGCAACCTATAGTGTGCTGGTGAGCTGACGTGTTGCCGGCCCTCTATATTGACCTGGTGAGCTGTCGTCCAGCCGGCCACCTATAGTGGCCTGGTGAGCTCTCGAGCTGCCAGCCACCTGTAGTGTGCCGGTGAGCTCTTGAACTGCCGGCAACCTATAGTGTGCTGGTGAGCTGACGTGTTGCCGGCCCTCTATATTGACCTGGTGAGCTGTCGTCCAGCCGGCCACCTATAGTGGCCTGGTGAGCTGTCGAGATGCCGGCCACCTATAGTGGCCTGGTGAGCTGTCGCGATGGCGGCCACCTATATTGACCTGGTGAGCTGTCGTGCTGCCGGCCACCTATAGTAACCTGTTGAGCTCTCGAGCTGCCAGCCACCTGTAGTGTGCCGGTGAGCTCTTGAACTGCCGGCCACCTATAGTGTGCTGGTGAGCTGACGTGTTGCCGGCCCTCTTTATTGACCTGGTGAGCTGTCGTCCTGCCGGCCACCTATAGTGGCCTGGTGAGCTGCCGTGCTGCCGGCCACTTATAGTGGCCTGGTGAGCTGTCGTGCTGCCGACCATCTATAGTGGTCTGGTGAGCTGTCGAGATGCCGGCCACCTATAGTAGCCTGGAGAGCTGTCGAGATGCCGGCCACCTATAGTGGCCTGGTGAGCTGTCGCGATGACGGCCACCTATATTGACCTGGTAAGCTGTCGTGCTGCCGGCCACCTATAGTAGCCTGTTGAGCTCTCGAGCTGCCAGCCACATGTAGTGTGCCGGTGAGCTCTTGAACTGCCGGCAACCTATAGTGTGCTGGTGAGCTGACGTGTTGCCGGCCCTCTATATTGACCTGGTGAGCTGTCGTCCTGCCGGCCACCTATAGTGGCCTGGTGAGCTGCCGTGCTGCCGGCCACCTATAGTGGCCTGGTGAGCTGTCGTGCTGCCGACAGCTATACCTGGCTATATTGGCCAGGTGAGCTGTCGAGCTACCGGCCACCTATAGTGGCCTGGTGAGCTGTCGCGATGACGGCCACCTATATTGACCTGGTGAGGTGTCGTCCTGCCGGCCACCTATGGTGGCCTGGTGAGCTGCCGTGCTGCCGGCCACCTATAGTGGCCTGGTGAGCTCTCGAGCTGCCGTCCGCCTATAGTGGCCTGGTGAGCTGTCGAGTTGCCGGCCACCTATAGTGGCCTGGTGAGCTGTCGAGATGCCGGCCACCTATAGTGGCCTGGTGAGCTGTCGCGATGACGGCCACCTATATTGACCTGGTGAGCTGTCGTGCTGCCGTCCACCTATAGTGGCCTGGTGAGCTGCCGTGCTGCCGGCCACCTATAGTGGCCTGGTGAGCTGTCGTGCTGCCGACCATCTATAGTGGCCTGGTGAGCTGTCGATATGCCGGCCACCTATAGTAGTCTGGTGAACCGTCGAGATGCCGGCCACCTATATTGGCCAGGTGAGCTGTCGAGATGCCGGCCACCTATAGTGGCCTGGTGAGCTGCCGCGATGACGGCCACCCATATTGACCTGGTAAGCTGTCGTGCTGCCGGTCAACTATAGTAGCCCGTTGAGCTCTCGAGCTGCCAGCCACCTGTAGTGTGCCGGTGAGCTCTTGAACTGCCGGCAACCTATAGTGTGCTGGTGGGCTGACGTGTTGCCGGCCCTCTATAGTGGTCTGGTGAGCTGTCGAGATGCCGGCCACCTATAGTAGCCTGGTGAGCCGTCGAGATGCCGGCCACCTATATTGGCCAGGTGAGCTGTCGAGATGCCGGCCACCTATAGTGGCCTGGTGAGCTGTCGCGATGACGGCCACCTATATTGACCTGGTGAGCTGTCGTTCTGCCGGCCACCTATAGTGGCCTGGTGAGCTGCCGTGCTGCCGGCCACCTATAGTGGCCTGGTGAGCTGTCGTGCTGCCGACCATCTATAGTGGTCTGGTGAGCTGTCGAGATGCCGGCCACCTATAGTAGCCTGGTGAGCCGTCGAGATGCCGACCACCTATATTGGCCAGATGAGCTGTCGAGATGCCGGCCACCTATAGTGGCCTGGTGAGCTGTCGCGATGACGGCCACCTATATTGACCTGGTAAGCTGTCGTGCTGCCGGCCACCTATAGTAGCCTGTTGAGCTCTCGAGCTGCCAGCCACCTGTAGTGTGCCGGTGAGCTCTTGAACTGCCGGCAACCTATAGTGTGCTGGTGAGCTGACGTGTTGCCGGCCCTCTATATTGACCTGGTGAGCTGTCGTCCAGCCGGCCACCTATAGTGGCCTGGTGAGCTGTCGAGATGCCGGCCACCTATAGTGGCCTGGTGAGCTGTCGCGATGACGGCCACCTATATTGACTTGGTGAGCTGTCGTGCTGCCGGCCACCTATAGTAGCCTGTTGAGCACTCGAGCTGCCAGCCACCTGTAGTGTGCTGGTGAGCTCTCGAGCTGCCGGCCACCTATAGTATGCTGGTGAGCTGTCGAGATGCCGGCCACTTGTAGTGGCCTGGTGAGCTGTCGAGATGCCGGCCACCTATAGTGGCCTGGTGAGCTGTAGCGATGACGGCCACCTATATTGACCTGGTGAGCTGTCGTCCTGCCGGCCACCTATAGTGGCCTGGTAGGCTGCCGTGCTGCCGGCCACCTATAGTGGCCTGGTGAGCTGTCGTGCTGCTGACCATCTATAGTGGTCTGGTGAGCTGTCGATATGCCGGCCACCTATAGTAGTCTGGTGAGCCGTCGAGATGCCGGCCACCTATATTGGCCAGGTGAGCTGTCGAGATGCCGGCCACCTATAGTGGCCTGGTGAGCTGTCGAGATGCCGGCCACCTATAGTGGCCTGGTGAGCTGTCGCGATGACGGCCACCTATATTGACTTGGTGAGCTGCCCTGCTGCCGGCCACCTATAGTAGCCTGTTGAGCTCCCGAGCTGCCAGCCACCTGTAGTGTGCTGGTGAGCTCTCGAGTTGCCAGCCACCTGTAGTGTGCCGGTGAGCTCTTGAACTGCCGGCCACCTATAGTGGCCTGGTAAGCTGTCGCGATGACGGCCACCTATATTGACCTGGTGAGCTGTCGTTCTGCCGGCCACCTATAGTGGCCTGGTGAGCTGTCGTGCTGCTGACCATCTATAGTAGCCTGGTGAGCTGTCGAGATGACGGCCACCTATAGTGGCCTGGTGAGCTGTCGCGATGACGGCCACCTATATTGACTTGATGAGCTGTCCTGCTGCCGGCCACCTATAGTAGCCTGTTGGGCTCCCGAGCTGCCAGCTACCTGTAGTGTGCTGGTGAGCTCTCGAGCTGCCGGCCACCTATAGTATGCTGGTGAGCTGTCGTGCTGCCGGTCACCTATAGTGGCCTGGTGAGCTGTCGTTCTGCCGGCCATATGTAGTGGTCTGGTGAGCTGTCGAGATGCCGGCCACCTATAGTAGCCTGGTGAGCCGTCGAGATGCCGGCCACCTATATTGGCCAGGTGAGCTGTCGAGATGCCGGCCACCTATAGTGGCCTGGTGAGCTGTCGCGATGACGGCCACCCATATTGACCTGGTAAGCTGTCGTGCTGCCGGTCAACTATAGTAGCCCGTTGAGCTCTCGAGCTGCCAACCACCTGTAGTGTGCCGGTGAGCTCTTGAACTGCCGGCAACCTATTGTGTGCTGGTGAGCTGACGTGTTGCCGCCCCTCTATATTGACCTGGTGAGCTGTCGTCCTGCCGGCCACCTATAGTGGCCTGGTGAGCTGCCATGCTGCCGGCCACCTATAGTGGCCTGGTGAGCTGTCGTGCTGCCGGCCATATATATTGGCCAGGTGAGCTGTCGAGATGCCGGCCACCTGTAGTGGCCTGGTGAGCTGTCGCGATGACGGCCACCTATATTGACCTGGTGAGCTGTCGTCCTGCCGGCTACCTATAGTGGCCTGGTGAGCTGCCGTGCTGCCGGCCACCTATAGTGGCCTGGTGAGCTCTCGAGCTGCCGTCCGCCTATAGTAACCTGTTGAGCTCTCGAGCTGCCAGCCACCTGTAGTGTGCTGGTGAGCTCTCGAGCTGCCGGCCACATATAGTATGCTGGTGAGCTGTCGTGCTGCCGGCCACTTATAGTAGCCTGGTGAGCTGTCGAGATGCCGGCCACCTATTGTGGCCTGGTGAGCTTTTGAAATACAGGCCACTTATTGTGGCCTGGTGAGCTGTCGTGCTGCCGACCATCCATAGTGGTTTGATGAGCTGTCGAGATGCCGGCCACCTATAGTAGCCTGGTGAGCTGTCGAGATGCCGGCCACCTATAGTGGCCTGGTGAGCTGTCGCGATGACGGCCACCTATATTGACTTGGTGAGCTGCCCTGCTGCCGGCCACCTATAGTAGCCTGTTGAGCTCCCGAACTGCCAGCCACCTGTAGTGTGCTGGTGAGCTCTCGAGTTGCCAGCCACCTGTAGTGTGCCGGTGAGCTCTTGAACTGCCGGCCACCTATAGTGTGCTGGTGAGCTGACGTGTTGCCGGCCCTCTATATTGACCTGGTGAGCTGTCGTCCTGCCGGCCACCTATTTTGGCCTGGTGAGCTGCCGTGCTGCCGGCCATCAATAGATTCTAAGTGAGCTGTGGAGATGCCGGCCACCTATAGTGGTCTAGTGAGCCGTCGTGCTGCCGGCCATCTATAGTGGCCTGGTGAGCTGTCGAGTTGCCGGCCATCTATAGAGGCTTAGTGAGCTGTCGAGATGCCGGCCACCTATAGTGGTCTGGTGAGCCGTCGTGCTGCCGGCCATATATAGTGGTCTGGAGAGCTGTCGAGATGCCGGCCACCTATAGTAGCCTGGTGAGCTGTCGAGATGCCGGCCACGTATAGTGGCCTGGTGAGCTGTCGCGATGACGGCCACCTATATTGACCTGGTGAGCTGTCGTGCTGCCGGCCACCTGTAGTGTGCTGGTGAGCTCTCGAACTGCCGGCCACCTATAGTATGCTGGTGAGCTGTCGTGCTGCCGGTCACCTATAGTGGTCTGGTGAGCTGTCGTTCTGCCGGCCATATATAGTGGTCTGGTGAGCTGTCGAGATGCCGGCCACCTATAGTAGCCTGATGAGCCGTCGAGATGCCGGCCACCTATATTGGCCAGGTGAGCTGTCGAGATGCCGGCCACCTATAGTGGCCTGGTGAGCTGTCGTGATGACGGCCACCTATATTGACCTGGTAAGCTGTCGTGCTGCCGGCCATCTATAGTAGCCTGTTGAGCTCTCGAGCTGCCAGCCAACTGTAGTGTGCCGGTGAGCTCTTGAACTGCCGGCAACCTATAGTGTGCTGGTGAGCTGACGTGTTGCCGGCCCTCTATATTGACCTGGTGAGCTGTCGTCCTGCCGGCCACCTATAGTGGCCTGGTGCGCTGCCGTGCTGCCGGCCACCTATAGTGGCCTGGTGAGCTGTCGTGCTGCCGGCCATATATATTGGCCAGGTGAGCTGTCGAGATGCCGGCCACCTATAGTGGCCTGGTGAGCTGTAGCGATGACGGCCACCTATATTGACCTGGTGAGCTGTCGTCCTGCCGGCCACCTATAGTGGCCTGGTGAGCTGTCGAGATGCCGGCCACCTATATTGGCCTGGTGAGCTGTCGCGATGACGGCCACCTATATTGACTTGGTGAGCTGTCGTGCTGCCGGCCATCTATAGTAGCCTGTTGAGCTCTCGAGCTGCCAGCCAACTGTAGTGTGCCGGTGAGCTCTTGAACTGCCGGCAACCTATAGTGTGCTGGTGAGCTGACGTGTTGCCGTCCCTCTATATTGACCTGGTGAGCTGTCGTCCTGCCGGCCACCTATTTTGGCCTGGTGAGCTGCCGTGCTGCCGGCCATCCATAGATTCTTAGTGAGCTGTCGAGATGCCGGCCACCTATAGTGGTCTGGTGAGCCGTCGTGCTGCCGGCCACCTATAGTGGCCTGGTGAGCTGTCGAGTTGCCGGCCATCTATAGAGGCTTAGTGAGCTGTCGAGATGCCGGCCACCTATAGTGGTCTGGTGAGCCGTCGTGCTGCCGGCCATATATAGTGGTCTGGAGAGCTGCCGAGATGCCGGCCACCTATAGTAGCCTGGTGAGCTGTCGAGATGCCGGCCACGTATAGTGGCCTGGTGAGCTGTCGCGATGACGGCCACCTATATTGACTTGGTGAGCTGTCGTGCCGCCGGCCACCTATAGTAGCCTGTTGAGCTCTCGAGCTGCCATCCACCTGTAGTGTGCTGGTGAGCTCTCGAGCTGCCGGCCACCTATAGTATGCTGGTGAGCTGTCGTGCTGCTGGTCACCTAAGGTGGCCTGGTGAGCTGTCGCGCTGCCGGCCATATATAGTGGTCTGGTGAGCTGTCGAGATGCCGGCCACCTATAGTAGCCTGGTGAGCCGTCGAGATGCCGGCCACCTATATTGGCCAGGTGAGCTGTCGAGATGCCGGCCACCTATAGTGGCCTGGTGAGCTGTCGTGATGACGGCCACCTATATTGACCTGGTAAGCTGTCGTGCTGCCGGCCACCTATAGTAGCCTGTTGAGCTCTCGAGCTGCCAGCCACCTGTAGTGTGCCGGTGAGCTCTTGAACTGCCGGCAACCTATAGTGTGCTGGTGAGCTGACGTGTTGCCGGCCCTCTATATTGACCTGGTGAGCTGTCGTCCTGCCGGCCACCTATAGTGGCCTGGTGAGCTGCCGTGCTGCGGGCCACCTATAGTGGCCTGGTGAGCTGTCGTGCTGCCGGCCATATATATTGGCCAGGTGAGCTGTCGAGATGCCGGCCACCTATAGTGGCCTGGTGAGCTGTCGCGATGACGGCCACCTATATTGACCTGGTGAGCTGTCGTCCTGCCGGCCACCTATAGTGGCCTGGTGAGCTGCCGTGCTGCCGGCCACCTATAGTGGTCTGGTGAGCCGTCGTGCTGCCGGCCATATATAGTGGTCTGGAGAGCTGCCGAGATGCCGGCCACCTATAGTGGCCTGGTGAGCTGTCGAGATGCCGGCCACCTATAGTAGCCTGGTGAGCTGTCGAGATGCCGGCCACCTATAGTGGCCTGGTGAGCTGTCGCGATGACGGCCACCTATATTGACTTGGTGAGCTGTCCTGCTGCCGGCCACCTATAGTAGCCGGTTGGGCTCCCGAGCTGCCAGCTATCTGTAGTGCACACTATAGGTGGCCGGCAGCTCAAGAGCTCACCGGCACACTACAGGTGGCTGACAGCTCGAGAGCTCGACAGCTATAGTGGTCTGGTGAGCTGTCGATATGCCGGCCACCTATAGTAGCCTGGTGAGCCGTCGAGATGCCGGCCACCTATATTGGCCAGGTGAGCTGTCGAGATGCCGGCCACCTATAGTGGCCTGGTGAGCTGTCGCGATGACGGCCACCCATATTGACCTGGTAAGCTGTCGTGCTGCCGGTCAACTATAGTAGCCCGTTGAGCTCTCGAGCTGCCAACCACCTGTAGTGTGCCGGTGAGCTCTTGAACTGCCGGCAACCTATTGTGTGCATGTGAGCTGACGTGTTGCCGCCCCTCTATATTGACCTGGTGAGCTGTCGTCCTGCCGGCCACCTATAGTGGCCTGGTGAGCTGCCATGCTGCCGGCCACCTATAGTGGCCTGGTGAGCTGTCGTGCTGCCGGCCATATATATTGGCCAGGTGAGCTGTCGAGATGCCGGCCACCTGTAGTGGCCTGGTGAGCTGTCGCGATGACGGCCACCTATATTGACCTGGTGAGCTGTCGTCCTGCCGACCACCTATAGTGGCCTGGTGAGCTGCCGTGCTGCCGGCCACCTATAGTGGCCTGGTGAGCTCTCGAGCTGCCGTCCGCCTATAGTAACCTGTTGAGCTCTCGAGCTGCCAGCCACCTGTAGTGTGCTGGTGAGCTCTCGAGCTGCCGGCCACCTATAGTATGCTGGTGAGCTGTCGTGCTGCCGGCCACCTATAGTAGCCTGGTGAGCTGTCGAGATGCCGGCCACCTATTGTGGCCTGGTGAGCTTTTGAAATACAGACCACCTATTGTGGCCTGGTGAGCTGTCGTGCTGCCGACCATCCATAGTGGTTTGGTGAGCTGTCGAGATGCCGGCCACCTATAGTAGCCTGGTGAGCTGTCGAGATGCCGGCCACCTATAGTGGCCTGGTGAGCTGTCGCGATGACGGCCACCTATATTGACTTGGTGAGCTGTCCTGCTGCCGGCCACCTATAGTAGCCTGTTGAGCTCCCGAGCTGCCAGCCACCTGTAGTGTGCTGGTGAGCTCTCGAGTTGCCAGCCACCTGTAGTGTGCCGGTGAGCTCTTGAACTGCCGGCCACCTATAGTGTGCTGGTGAGCTGACGTGTTGCCGGCCCTCTATATTGACCTGGTGAGCTGTCGTCCTGCCGGCCACCTATTTTGGCCTGGTGAGCTGCCGTGCTGCCGGCCATCAATAGATTCTAAGTGAGCTGTGGAGATGCCGGCCACCTATAGTGGTCTAGTGAGCCGTCGTGCTGCCGGCCATCTATAGTGGCCTGGTGAGCTGTCGACTTGCCGGCCATCTATAGAGGCTTAGTGAGCTGTCGAGATGCCGGCCACCTATAGTGGTCTGGTGAGCCGTCGTGCTGCCGGCCATATATAGTGGTCTGGAGAGCTGTCGAGATGCCGGCCACCTATAGTAGCCTGGTGAGCTGTCGAGATGCCGGCCACGTATAGTGGCCTGGTGAGCTGTCGCGATGACGGCCACCTATATTGACTTGGTGAGCTGTCGTGCCGCCGGCCACCTATAGTAGCCTGTTGAGCTCTCGAGCTGCCATCCACCTGTAGTGTGCTGGTGAGCTCTCGAGCTGCCGGCCACCTATAGTATGCTGGTGAGCTGTCGTGCTGCCGGTCACCTATAGTGGCCTGGTGAGCTGTCGTTCTGCCGGCCATATATAGTGGTCTGGTGAGCTGTCGAGATGCCGGCCACCTATAGTAGCCTGGTGAGCCGTCGAGATGCCGGCCACCTATATTGGCCAGGTGAGCTGTCGAGATGCCGGCCACCTATAGTGGCCTGGTGAGCTGTCGTGATGACGGCCACCTATATTGACCTGGTAAGCTGTCGTGCTGCCGGCCATCTATAGTAGCCTGTTGAGCTCTCGAGCTGCCAGCCAACTGTAGTGTGCCGGTGAGCTCTTGAACTGCCGGCAACCTATAGTGTGCTGGTGAGCTGACGTGTTGCCGGCCCTCTATATTGACCTGGTGAGCTGTCGTCCTGCCGGCCACCTATAGTGGCCTGGTGAGCTGCCGTGCTGCCGGCCACCTATAGTGGCCTGGTGAGCTGTCGTGCTGCCGGCCATATATATTGGCCAGGTGAGCTGTCGAGATGCCGGCCACCTATAGTGGCCTGGTGAGCTGTAGCGATGACGGCCACCTATATTGACCTGGTGAGCTGTCGTCCTGCCGGCCACCTATAGTGGCCTGGTGAGCTGCCGTGCTGCCGGCCACCTATAGTGGCCTGGTGAGCTGTCGTGCTGCTGACCATCTATAGTGGTCTGGTGAGCTGTCGAGATGCCGGCCACCTATAGTAGCCTGGTGAGCTGTCGAGATGCCGGCCACCTATAGTGGCCTGGTGAGCTGTCGCGATGACGGCCACCTATATTGACTTGGTGAGCTGTCCTGCTGCCGGCCACCTATAGTAGCCTGTTGGGCTCCCGAGCTGCCAGCTACCTGTAGTGTGCTGGTGAGCTCTCGAGTTGCCAGCCACCTGTAGTGTGCCGGTGAGCTCCTGAACTGCCGGCCACCTATAGTGTGCTGGTGAGCTGACGTGTTGCCGGCCCTCTATATTGACCTGGTGAGCTGTCGTCCTGCCGGCCACCTATAGTGGCCTGGTGAGCTGCCGTGCTGCCGGCCACCTATAGTGGCCTGGTGAGCTGTCGTGCTGCCAGCCATCTATAGTGGTCTGGTGAGCTGTCGAGATGCCGGCCACCTATAGTAGCCTGGTGAGCTGTCGAGATGCCGGCCACCTATAGTGGCCTGGTGAGCTGTCGCGATGGCGGCCACCTATATTGACCTGGTGAGCTGTCGTGCTGCCGGCCACCTATAGTAACCTGTTGAGCTCTCGAGCTGCCAGCCACCTGTAGTGTGCCGGTGAGCTCTTGAACTGCCGGCCACCTATAGTGTGCTGGTGAGCTGACGTGTTGCCGGCCCTCTTTATTGACCTGGTGAGCTGTCGTCCTGCCGGCCACCTATAGTGGCCAGGTGAGCTGTCGAGCTACCGGCCACCTATAGTGGCCTGGTGAGCTGTCGCGATGACGGCCACCTATATTGACCTGGTGAGGTGTCGTCCTGCCGGCCACCTATAGTGGCCGGGTGAGCTGCCGTGCTGCCGGCCACCTATAGTGGCCTGGTGAGCTCTCGAGCTGCCGTCCGCCTATAGTGGCCTGGTGAGCTGTCGAGTTGCCGGCTACCTATAGTGGCCTGGTGAGCTGTCGAGATGCCGGCCACCTATAGTGGCCTGGTGAGCTGTCGCGATGACGGCCACCTATATTGACCTGGTGAGCTGTCGTGCTGCCGTCCACCTATAGTGGCCTGGTGAGCTGCCGTGCTGCCGGCCACCTATAGTGGCCTGGTGAGCTGTCGTGCTGCCGACCATCTATAGTGGCCTGGTGAGCTGTCGAGCTGCCAGCCACCTGTAGTGTGCCGGTGAGCTCTTGAACTGCCGGCAACCTATAGTGTGCTGGTGGGCTGACGTGTTGCCGGCCCTCTATAGTGGTCTGGTGAGCTGTCGAGATGCCGGCCACCTATAGTAGCCTGGTGAGCCGTCGAGATGCCGGCCACCTATATTGGCCAGGTGAGCTGTCGAGATGCCGGCCACCTATAGTGGCCTGGTGAGCTGTCGCGATGACGGCCACCTATATTGACCTGGTGAGCTGTCGTTCTGCCGGCCACCTATAGTGGCCTGGTGAGCTGCCGTGCTGCCGGCCACCTATAGTGGCCTGGTGAGCTGTCGTGCTGCCGACCATCTATAGTGGTCTGGTGAGCTGTCGAGATGCCGGCCACCTATAGTAGCCTGGTGAGCCGTCGAGATGCCGGCCACCTATATTGGCCAGGTGAGCTGTCGAGATGCCGGCCACCTATAGTGGCCTGGTGAGCTGTCGCGATGACGGCCACCTATATTGACCTGGTGAGCTGTCGTTCTGCCGGCCACCTATAGTGGCCTGGTGAGCTGCCGTGCTGCCGGCCACCTATAGTGGCCTGGTGAGCTGTCGTGCTGCCGACCATCTATAGTGGTCTGGTGAGCTGTCGAGATGCCGGCCACCTATAGTAGTCTGGTGAACCGTCGAGATGCCGGCCACCTATATTGGCCAGGTGAGCTGTCGAGATGCCGGCCACCTATAGTGGCCTGGTGAGCTGCCGCGATGACGGCCACCCATATTGACCTGGTAAGCTGTCGTGCTGCGGGTCAACTATAGTAGCCCGTTGAGCTCTCGAGCTGCCAGCCACCTGTAGTGTGCCGGTGAGCTCTTGAACTGCCGGCAACCTATAGTGTGCTGGTGGGCTGACGTGTTGCCGGCCCTCTATAGTGGTCTGGTGAGCTGTCGAGATGCCGGCCACCTATAGTAGCCTGGTGAGCCGTCGAGATGCCGGCCACCTTTATTGGCCAGGTGAGCTGTCGAGATGCCGGCCACCTATAGTGGCCTGGTGAGCTGTCGCGATGACGGCCACCTATATTGACCTGGTGAGCTGTCGTTCTGCCGGCCACCTATAGTGGCCTGGTGAGCTGCCGTGCTGCCGGCCACCTATAGTGGCCTGGTGAGCTGTCGTGCTGCCGACCATCTATAGTGGTCTGGTGAGCTGTCGAGATGCCGGCCACCTATAGTAGCCTGGTGAGCTGTCGTGCTGCCGGCCATATATATTGGCCAGGTGAGCTGTCGAGATGCCGGCCACCTATAGTGGCCTGGTGAGCTGTCGCGATGACGGCCACCTATATTGACCTGGTGAGCTGTCGTCCTGCCGGCCACCTATAGTGGCCTGGTGAGCTGCCGTGCTGCCGGCCACCTATAGTGGTCTGGTGAGCCGTCGTGCTGCCGGCCATATATAGTGGTCTGGAGAGCTGCCGAGATGCCGGCCACCTATAGTGGCCTGGTGAGCTGTCGCGATGACGGCCACCTATATTGACCTGGTGAGCTGTCGTGCTGCCGTCCACCTATAGTGGCCTGGTGAGCTGCCGTGCTGCCGGCCACCTATAGTGGCCTGGTGAGCTGTCGTGCTGCCGACCATCTATAGTGGCCTGGTGAGCTGTCGATATGCCGGCCACCTATAGTAGTCTGGTGAACCGTCGAGATGCCGGCCACCTATATTGGCCAGGTGAGCTGTCGAGATGCCGGCCACCTATAGTGGCCTGGTGAGCTGCCGCGATGACGGCCACCCATATTGACCTGGTAAGCTGTCGTGCTGCCGGTCAACTATAGTAGCCCGTTGAGCTCTCGAGCTGCCAGCCACCTGTAGTGTGCTGGTGAGCTCTTGAACTGCCGGCAACCTATAGTGTGCTGGTGGGCTGACGTGTTGCCGGCCCTCTATAGTGGTCTGGTGAGCTGTCGAGATGCCGGCCACCTATAGTAGCCTGGTGAGCCGTCGAGATGCCGGCCACCTATATTGGCCAGGTGAGCTGTCGAGTTGCCGGCCACCTATAGTGGCCTGGTGAGCTGTCGCGATGACGGCCACCTATATTGACCTGGTGAGCTGTCGTTCTGCCGGCCACCTATAGTGGCCTGGTGAGCTGCCGTGCTGCCGGCCACCTATAGTGGCCTGGTGAGCTGTCGTGCTGCCGACCATCTATAGTGGTCTGGTGAGCTGTCGAGATGCCGGCCACCTATAGTAGCCTGGTGAGCCGTCGAGATGCCGACCACCTATATTGGCCAGGTGAGCTGTCGAGATGCCGGCCACCTATAGTGGCCTGGTGAGCTGTCGCGATGACGGCCACCTATATTGACCTGGTAAGCTGTCGTGCTGCCGGCCACCTATAGTAGCCTGTTGAGCTCTCGAGCTGCCAGCCACCTGTAGTGTGCCGGTGAGCTCTTGAACTGCCGGCAACCTATAGTGTGCTGGTGAGCTGACGTGTTGCCGGCCCTCTATATTGACCTGGTGAGCTGTCGTCCAGCCGGCCACCTATAGTGGCCTGGTGAGCTGTCGAGATGCCGGCCACCTATAGTGGCCTGGTGAGCTGTCGCGATGACGGCCACCTATATTGACTTGGTGAGCTGTCGTGCTGCCGGCCACCTATAGTAGCCTGTTGAGCTCTCGAGCTGCCAGCCACCTGTAGTGTGCTGGTGAGCTCTCGAGCTGCCGGCCACCTATAGTATGCTGGTGAGCTGTCGAGATGCCGGCCACTTGTAGTGGCCTGGTGAGCTGTCGAGATGCCGGCCACCTATAGTGGCCTGGTGAGCTGTAGCGATGACGGCCACCTATATTGACCTGGTGAGCTGTCGTCCTGCCGTCCACCTATAGTAGCCTGTTGAGCTCTCGAGCTGCCATCCACCTGTAGTGTGCTGGTGAGCTCTCGAGCTGCCGGCCACCTATAGTATGCTGGTGAGCTGTCGAGATGCCGGCCACTTGTAGTGGCCTGGTGAGCTGTCGAGATGCCGGCCACGTATAGTG
Organism: Eumerus sabulonum; assembly: GCA_951905685.1. NCBI lineage: Eukaryota > Metazoa > Arthropoda > Insecta > Diptera > Syrphidae > Eumerus > Eumerus sabulonum. The sequence goes on along the minus strand of OX645060.1, from coordinate 134,826,069 downwards.
GCCTGGTGAGCTGTCGCGATGACGGCCACCTATATTGACTTGGTGAGCTGTCGTGCCGCCGGCCACCTATAGTAGCCTGTTGAGCTCTCGAGCTGCCATCCACCTGTAGTGTGCTGGTGAGCTCTCGAGCTGCCGGCCACCTATAGTATGCTGGTGAGCTGTCGTGCTGCCGGTCACCTATAGTGGCCTGGTGAGCTGTCGTTCTGCCGGCCATATATAGTGGTCTGGTGAGCTGTCGAGATGCCGGCCACCTATAGTAGCCTGGTGAGCCGTCGAGATGCCGGCCACCTATATTGGCCAGGTGAGCTGTCGAGATGCCGGCCACCTATAGTGGCCTGGTGAGCTGTCGTGATGACGGCCACCTATATTGACCTGGTAAGCTGTCGTGCTGCCGGCCATCTATAGTAGCCTGTTGAGCTCTCGAGCTGCCAGCCAACTGTAGTGTGCCGGTGAGCTCTTGAACTGCCGGCAACCTATAGTGTGCTGGTGAGCTGACGTGTTGCCGGCCCTCTATATTGACCTGGTGAGCTGTCGTCCTGCCGGCCACCTATAGTGGCCTGGTGAGCTGCCGTGCTGCCGGCCACCTATAGTGGCCTGGTGAGCTGTCGCGCTGCCGGCCATATATATTGGCCAGGTGAGCTGTCGAGATGCCGGCCACCTATAGTGGCCTGGTGAGCTGTAGCGATGACGGCCACCTATATTGACCTGGTGAGCTGTCGTCCTGCCGGCCACTTATAGTGGCCTGGTGAGCTGCCGTGCTGCCGGCCACCTATAGTTGCCTGGTGAGCTGTCGTGCTGCTGACCATCTATAGTGGTCTGGTGAGCTGTCGAGATGCCGGCCACCTATAGTAGCCTGGTGAGCTGTCGAGATGCCGGCCACCTATAGTGGCCTGGTGAGCTGTCGCGATGACGGCCACCTATATTGACTTGGTGAGCTGTCCTGCTGCCGGCCACCTATAGTAGCCTGTTGGGCTCCCGAGCTGCCAGCTACCTGTAGTGTGCTGGTGAGCTCTCGAGTTGCCAGCCACCTGTAGTGTGCCGGTGAGCTCCTGAACTGCCGGCCACCTATAGTGTGCTGGTGAGCTGACGTGTTGCCGGCCCTCTATATTGACCTGGTGAGCTGTCGTCCTGCCGGCCACCTATAGTGGCCTGGTGAGCTGCCGTGCTGCCGGCCACCTATAGTGGCCGGGTGAGCTGTCGTGCTGCCAGCCATCTATAGTGGTCTGGTGAGCTGTCGAGATGCCGGCCACCTATAGTAGCCTGGTGAGCTGTCGAGATGCCGGCCACCTATAGTGGCCTGGTGAGCTGTCGCGATGGCGGCCACCTATATTGACCTGGTGAGCTGTCGTGCTGCCGGCCACCTATAGTAACCTGTTGAGCTCTCGAGCTGCCAGCCACCTGTAGTGTGCCGGTGAGCTCTTGAACTGCCGGCCACCTATAGTGTGCTGGTGAGCTGACGTGTTGCCGGCCCTCTTTATTGACCTGGTGAGCTGTCGTCCTGCCGGCCACCTATAGTGGCCTGGTGAGCTGCCGTGCTGCCGGCCACTTATAGTGGCCTGGTGAGCTGTCGTGCTGCCGACCATCTATAGTGGTCTGGTGAGCTGTCGAGATGCCGGCCACCTATAGTAGCCTGGTGAGCTGTCGAGATGCCGGCCACCTATAGTGGCCTGGTGAGCTGTCGCGATGACGGCCACCTATATTGACCTGGTAAGCTGTCGTGCTGCCGGCCACCTATAGTAGCCTGTTGAGCTCTCGAGCTGCCAGCCACCTGTAGTGTGCCGGTGAGCTCTTGAACTGCCGGCAACCTATAGTGTGCTGGTGAGCTGACGTGTTGCCGGCCCTCTATATTGACCTGGTGAGCTGTCGTCCTGCCAGCCACCTATAGTGGCCTGGTGAGCTGCCGTGCTGCCGGCCACCTATAGTGGCCTGGTGAGCTGTCGTGCTGCCGACCATATATATTGGCCAGGTGAGCTGTCGAGCTACCGGCCACCTATAGTGGCCTGGTGAGCTGTCGCGATGACGGCCACCTATATTGACCTGGTGAGGTGTCGTCCTGCCGGCCACCTATAGTGGCCTGGTGAGCTGCCGTGCTGCCGGCCACCTATAGTTGCCTGGTGAGCTCTCGAGCTGCCGTCCGCCTATAGTGGCCTGGTGAGCTGTCGAGTTGCCGGCCACCTATAGTGGCCTGGTGAGCTGTCGAGATGCCGGCCACCTATAGTGGCCTGGTGAGCTGTCGCGATGACGGCCACCTATATTGACCTGGTGAGCTGTCGTGCTGCCGTCCACCTATAGTGGCCTGGTGAGCTGCCGTGCTGCCGGCCACCTATAGTGGCCTGGTGAGCTGTCGTGCTGCCGACCATCTATAGTGGCCTGGTGAGCTGTCGATATGCCGGCCACCTATAGTAGTCTGGTGAACCGTCGAGATGCCGGCCACCTATATTGGCCAGGTGAGTTGTCGAGATGCCGGCCACCTATAGTGGCCTGGTGAGCTGCCGCGATGACGGCCACCCATATTGACCTGGTAAGCTGTCGTGCTGCCGGTGAACTATAGTAGCCCGTTGAGCTCTCGAGCTGCCAGCCACCTGTAGTGTGCCGGTGAGCTCTTGAACTGCCGGCAACCTAGAGTGTGCTGGTGGGCTGACGTGTTGCCGGCCCTCTATAGTGGTCTGGTGAGCTGTCGAGATGCCGTCCACCTATAGTAGCCTGGTGAGCCGTCGAGATGCCGGCCACCTATATTGGCCAGGTGAGCTGTCGAGATGCCGGCCACCTATAGTGGCCTGGTGAGCTGTCGCGATGACGGCCACCTATATTGACCTGGTGAGCTGTCGTTCTGCCGGCCACCTATAGTGGCCTGGTGAGCTGCCGTGCTGCCGGCCACCTATAGTGGCCTGGTGAGCTGTCGTGCTGCCGACCATCTATAGTGGTCTGGTGAGCTGTCGAGATGCCGGCCACCTATAGTAGCCTGGTGAGCCGTCGAGATGCCGACCACCTATAATGGCCAGGTGAGCTGTCGAGATGCCGGCCACCTATAGTGGCCTGGTGAGCTGTCGCGATGACGGCCACCTATATTGACCTGGTAAGCTGTCGTGCTGCCGGCCACCTATAGTAGCCTGTTGAGCTCTCGAGCTGCCAGCCACCTGTAGTGTGCCGGTGAGCTCTTGAACTGCCGGCAACCTATAGTGTGCTGGTGAGCTGACGTGTTGCCGGCCCTCTATATTGACCTGGTGAGCTGTCGTCCAGCCGGCCACCTATAGTGGCCTGGTGAGCTGTCGAGATGCCGGCCACCTATAGTGGCCTGGTGAGCTGTCGCGATGACGGCCACCTATATTGACTTGGTGAGCTGTCGTGCTGCCGGCCACCTATAGTAGCCTGTTGAGCTCTCGAGCTGCCAGCCACCTGTAGTGTGCTGGTGAGCTCTCGAGCTGCCGGCCACCTATAGTATGCTGGTGAGCTGTCGAGATGCCGGCCACTTGTAGTGGCCTGGTGAGCTGTCGAGATGCCGGCCACCTATAGTGGCCTGGTGAGCTGTAGCGATGACGGCCACCTATATTGACCTGGTGAGCTGTCGTCCTGCCGGCCACCTATAGTGGCCTGGTAGGCTGCCGTGCTGCCGGCCACCTATAGTGGCCTGGTGAGCTGTCGTGCTGCTGACCATCTATAGTGGTCTGGTGAGCTGTCGATATGCCGGCCACCTATAGTAGTCTGGTGAGCCGTCGAGATGCCGGCCACCTATATTGGCCAGGTGAGCTGTCGAGATGCCGGCCACCTATAGTGGCCTGGTGAGCTGTCGCGATGACGGCCACCCATATTGACCTGGTAAGCTGTCGTCCTGCCGGTCAACTATAGTAGCCCGTTGAGCTCTCGAGCTGCCAGCCACCTGTAGTGTGCCGGTGAGCTCTTGAACTGCCGGCAACCTATAGTGTGCTGGTGGGCTGACGTGTTGCCGGCCCTCTATAGTGGTCTGGTGAGCTGTCGAGATGCCGGCCAACTATAGTAGCCTGGTGAGCCGTCGAGATGCCGGCCACCTATATTGGCCAGGTGAGCTGTCGAGATGCCGGCCACCTATAGTGGCCTGGTGAGCTGTCGCGATGACGGCCACCTATATTGACCTGGTGAGCTGTCGTTCTGCCGGCCACCTATAGTGGCCTGGTGAGCTGTCGTGCTGCTGACCATCTATAGTAGCCTGGTGAGCTGTCGAGATGCCGGCCACCTATAGTGGCCTGGTGAGATGTCGCGATGACGGCCACCTATATTGACTTGATGAGCTGTCCTGCTGCCGGCCACCTATAGTAGCCTGTTGGGCTCCCGAGCTGCCAGCTACCTGTAGTGTGCTGGTGAGCTCTCGAGCTGCCGGCCACCTATAGTATGCTGGTGAGCTGTCGTGCTGCCGGTCACCTATAGTGGCCTGGTGAGCTGTCGTTCTGCCGGCCATATGTAGTGGTCTGGTGAGCTGTCGAGATGCCGGCCACCTATAGTAGCCTGGTGAGCCGTCGAGATGCCGGCCACCTATATTGGCCAGGTGAGCTGTCGAGATGCCGGCCACCTATAGTGGCCTGGTGAGCTGTCGCGATGACGGCCACCCATATTGACCTGGTAAGCTGTCGTGCTGCCGGTCAACTATAGTAGCCCGTTGAGCTCTCGAGCTGCCAACCACCTGTAGTGTGCCGGTGAGCTCTTGAACTGCCGGCAACCTATTGTGTGCTGGTGAGCTGACGTGTTGCCGCCCCTCTATATTGACCTGGTGAGCTGTCGTCCTGCCGGCCACCTATAGTGGCCTGGTGAGCTGCCATGCTGCCGGCCACCTATAGTGGCCTGGTGAGCTGTCGTGCTGCCGGCCATATATATTGGCCAGGTGAGCTGTCGAGATGCCGGCCACCTGTAGTGGCCTGGTGAGCTGTCGCGATGACGGCCACCTATATTGACCTGGTGAGCTGTCGTCCTGCCGGCCACCTATAGTGGCCTGGTGAGCTGCCGTGCTGCCGGCCACCTATAGTGGCCTGGTGAGCTCTCGAGCTGCCGTCCGCCTATAGTAACCTGTTGAGCTCTCGAGCTGCCAGCCACCTGTAGTGTGCTGGTGAGCTCTCGAGCTGCCGGCCACCTATAGTATGCTGGTGAGCTGTCGTGCTGCCGGCCACCTATAGTAGCCTGGTGAGCTGTCGAGATGCCGGCCACCTATTGTGGCCAGGTGAGCTTTTGAAATACAGGCCACCTATTGTGGCCTGGTGAGCTGTCGTGCTGCCGACCATCCATAGTGGTTTGGTGAGCTGTCGAGATGCCGGCCACCTATAGTAGCCTGGTGAGCTGTCGAGATGCCGGCCACCTATAGTGGCCTGGTGAGCTGTCGCGATGACGGCCACCTATATTGACTTGGTGAGCTGTCCTGCTGCCGGCCACCTATAGTAGCCTGTTGAGCTCCCGAGCTGCCAGCCACCTGTAGTGTGCTGGTGAGCTCTCGAGTTGCCAGCCACCTGTAGTGTGCCGGTGAGCTCTTGAACTGCCGGCCACCTATAGTGTGCTGGTGAGCTGACGTGTTGCCGGCCCTCTATATTGACCTGGAGAGCTGTCGTCCTGCCGGCCACCTATTTTGGCCTGGTGAGCTGCCGGCCATCAATAGATTCTAAGTGAGCTGTCGAGATGCCGGCCACCTATAGTGGTCTGGTGTGCCGTCGTGCTGCCCGCCATCTATAGTGGCCTGGTGAGCTGTCGAGTTGCCGGCCATCTATAGAGGCTTAGTGAGCTGTCGAGATGCCGGCCACCTATAGTGGTCTGGTGAGCCGTCGTGCTGCCGGCCATATATAGTGGTCTGGACAGCTGTCGAGATGCCGGCCACCTATAGTAGCCTGGTGAGCTGTCGAGATGCCGGCCACGTATAATGGCCTGGTGAGCTGTCGCGATGACGGCCACCTATATTGACTTGGTGAGCTGTCGTGCCGCCGGCCACCTATAGTAGCCTGTTGAGCTCTCGAGCTGCCATCCACCTGTAGTGTGCTGGTGAGCTCTCGAGCTGCCGGCCACCTACAGTATGCTGGTGAGCTGTCGTGCTGCCGGTCACCTATAGTGGCCTGGTGAGCTGTCGTTCTGCCGGCCATATATAGTGGTCTGGTGAGCTGTCGAGATGCCGGCTACCTATAGTAGCCTGGTGAGCTGTCGAGATGCCGGCCACCTATAGTAGCCTGGTGAGCTGTCGAGATGCCGGCCACCTATAGTGGCCTGGTGAGCTGTCGCGATGACGGCCACCTATATTGACTTGGTGAGCTGTCCTGCTGCCGGCCACCTATAGTAGCCTGTTGGGCTCCCGAGCTGCCAGCTACCTGTAGTATGCTGGTGAGCTCTCGAGTTGCCAGCCACCTGTAGTGTGCCGGTGAGCTCTTGAACTGCCGGCCACCTATAGTGTGCTGGTGAGCTGACGTGTTGCCGGCCCTCTATATTGACCTGGTGAGCTGTCGTCCTGCCAGCCACCTATAGTGGCCTGGTGAGCTGCCGTGCTGCCGGCCACCTATAGTGGCCTGGTGAGCTGTCGTGCTGCCAGCCATCTATAGTGGTCTGGTGAGCTGTCGAGATGCCGGCCACCTATAGTAGCCTGGTGAGCTGTCGAGATGCCGGCCACCTATAGTGGCCTGGTGAGCTGTCGCGATGGCGGCCACCTATATTGACCTGGTGAGCTGTCGTGCTGCCGGCCACCTATAGTAACCTGTTGAGCTCTCGAGCTGCCAGCCACCTGTAGTGTGCCGGTGAGCTCTTGAACTGCCGGCCACCTATAGTGTGCTGGTGAGCTGACGTGTTGCCGGCCCTCTATATTGACCTGGTGAGCTGTCGTCCTGCCGGCCACCTATAGTGGCCTGGTGAGCTGCCGTGCTGCCGGCCACTTATAGTGGCCTGGTGGGCTGTCGTGCTGCCGACCATCTATAGTGGTCTGGTGAGCTGTCGAGATGCCGGCCACCTATAGTAGCCTGGTGAGCTGTCGAGATGCCGGCCACCTATAGTGGCCTGGTGAGCTGTCGCGATGACGGCCACCTATATTGACCTGGTAAGCTGTCGTGCTGCCGGCCACCTATAGTAGCCTGTTGAGCTCTCGAGCTGCCAGCCACCTGTAGTGTGCCGGTGAGCTCTTGAACTGCCGGCCACCTATAGTGTGCTGGTGAGCTGACGTGTTGCCGGCCCTCTATATTGACCTGGTGAGCTGTCGTCCTGCCGGCCACCTATAGTGGCCTGGTGAGCTGCCGTGCTGCCGGCCACCTATAGTGGCCTGGTGAGCTGTCGTGCTGCCGACCATATATATTGGCCAGGTGAGCTGTCGAGCTACCGGCCACCTATAGTGGCCTGGTGAGCTGTCGCGATGACGGCCACCTATATTGACCTGGTGAGGTGTCGTCCTGCCGGCCACCTATAGTGGCCTGGTGAGCTGCCGTGCTGCCGGCCACCTATAGTGGCCTGGTGAGCTCTCGAGCTGCCGTCCGCCTATAGTGGCCTGGTGAGCTGTCGAGTTGCCGGCCACCTATAGTGGCCTGGTGAGCTGTCGAGATGCCGGCCACCTATAGTGGCCTGGTGAGCTGTCGCGATGACGGCCACCTATATTGACCTGGTGAGCTGTCGTGCTGCCGTCCACCTATAGTGGCCTGGTGAGCTGCCGTGCTGCCGGCCACCTATAGTGGCCTGGTGAGCTGTCGTGCTGCCGACCATCTATAGTGGCCTGGTGAGCTGTCGAGATGCCGGCCATCTATGGTGGCCTGGTGATCTGTCGAGATGCCGGCCACCTATAGTGGCCTGGTGAGCTGCCGTGCTGCCGGCCACCTATAGTGGCCTGGTGAGCTCTCGAGCTGCCGTCCGCCTATAGTGGCCTGGTGAGCTGTCGAGTTGCCGGCCACCTATAGTGGCCTGGTGAGCTGTTGAGATGCCGGCCACCTATAGTGGCCTGGTGAGCTGTCGCGACGACGGCCACCTATATTGACCTGGTGAGCTGTCGTATTGCCGGCCACCTATAGTGGCCTGGTGAGCTGCCGTGCTGCCGGCCACCTATAGTGGCCTGGTGAGCAGTCGTGCTGCCGACCATCTATAGTGGTCTGGTGAGCTGTCGAGATGCCGGCGACCTATAGTAGCCTGGTGAGCCGTCGAGATGCCGGCCACCTATATTGGCCAGGTGGGCTGTCGAGATGCCGGCCACCTATAGTGGCCTGGTGAGCTGTCGCGATGACGGCCACCTATATTGACCTGGTAAGCTGTCGTGCTGCCGGTCACCTATAGTAGCCTGTTGAGCTCTCGAGCTGCCAGCCAGCTGTAGTGTGCCGGTGAGCTCTTGAACTGCCGACAACCTATAGTGTGCTGGTGAGCTGACGTGTTGCCGGCCCTCTGAGCTGTCGTCCTGCCGGCCACCTATAGTGGCCTGGTGAGCTGCCGTGCTGCCGGCCACCTATAGTGGCCTGGTGAGCTGTCGTGCTGCCGGCCATATATATTGGCCAGGTGAGCTGTCGAGATGCCGGCCACCTATAGTGGCCTGGTGAGCTGTCGCGATGACGGCCACCTATATTGACCTGGTGAGCTGTCGTCCTGCCTGCCACTTATAGTGGCCTGGTGAGCTCTCGAGCTGCCGTCCGCCTATAGTGGCCTGGTGAGCTGTCGAGCTGCCGGCCACCTATAGTGGCCTGGTGAGCCGTCGAGATACCGGCCACCTATAGTGGCCTGGTGAGCTGTCGCGATGACGGCCACCCATATTGACCTGGTGAGCTGTCGTGCAGCCGGCCACCTATAGTGGCCTGGTGAGCTGCCGTGCTGCCGGCCACCTATAGTGGCCTGGTGAGCTGTCGTGCTACCGACCATCTATAGTGGTCTGGTGAGCTGTCGAGATGCCGGCCACCTATAGTAGCCTGGTGAGCCGTCGAGATGCCGGCCACCTATATTGGCCAGGTGAACTGTCGAGATGCCGGCCACCTATAGTGGCCTGGTGAGCTGTCGCGATGACGGCCACCTATATTGACCTGGTAAGCAGTCGTGCTGCCGGCCACCTATAGTAGCCTGTTGAGCTCTCGAGCTGCCAGCCACCTGTAGTGTGCCGGTGAGCTCTTGAACTGCCGGCAACCTATAGTGTGCTGTTGAGCTGACGTGTTGCCGGCCCTCTATATTGACCTGGTGAGCTGTCGTCCTGCCGGCCACCTATAGTGGCCTGGTGAGCTGCTGTGCTGCCGGCCACCTATAGTGGCCTGGTGAGCTGTCGTGCTGCCGGCCATCTATAGTGGTCTGGTGAGCTGTCTAGATGCCGGCCACCAATAGTAGCCTGGTGAGCTGTCGAGATGCCGGCCACCTATAGTGGCCTGGTGAGCTGTCGCGATGACGGCCACCTATATTGACTTGGTGAGCTGTCGTGCTGCCGACCATCTATAGTAGCCTGTTGAGCTCTCGAGCTGCCAGCCACCTGTATTGTGCTGGTGAGCTCTCGAGCTGCCGGCCACCTATAGTATGCTGGTGAGCTGTCGAGATGCCGGCCACCTGTAGTGGCCTGGTGAGCTGTCGAGATGCCGGCCATCTATGGTGGCCTGGTGAGCTGTCGAGATGCCGGCCACCTATAGTAGCCTGGTGAGCTGTCGAGATGCCAGCCACCTGTAGTGGCCTGGTGAGCTGTCGAGATGCCGGCCATCTATGGTGGCCTGGTGATCTGTCGAGATGCCGGCCACCTATAGTGGCCTGGTGAGCTGTCGTGCTGCCGGCCACATATAGTGGTCTGGTGAGCTGTCGAGATGCCGGCCACCTATAGTAGCCTGGTAAGCTGTCGAGATGCCAGCCACCTGTAGTGGCCTGGTGAGCTGTCGAGATGCCGGCCATCTATGGTGGCCTGGTGAGCTGTCGCGATGACGGCCACCTATATTGACCTGGTAAGCTGTCGTGCTGCCGGCCACCTATAGTAGCCTGTTGAGCTCTCGAGCTGCCAGCCACCTGTAGTGTGCTGGTGAGCTCTCGAGCTGCCGGCCACCTATAGTATGCTGGTGAGCTGTCGTGCTGCCGGCCACCTATAGTGGCCTGGTGAGCTGCCGTGCTACCGGCCCCCTATAGTGGCCTGGTGAGCTGTCGTGCTGCCGACCATCTATAGGAGCCTGGTGAGCTGTCGAGTTGCCGGCCACCTATAGTGGCCTGGTGAGCTGCCGTGCTGCCGGCCACCTATAGTGGCCTGGTGAGCTGTCGTGCTGCCGGCCATATATAGTGGTCTGGTGAGCTGTCGAGATGCCGGCCACCTATAGTGGCCAGGTGAGCTGTCGAGATGCCGGCCACCTATAGTGGCCTGGTGAGCTGTCGCGATGACGGCCACTTATATTGACCTGGTGAGCTGTCGTGCTGCCGGCCACCTATAGGAGCCTGTTGAGCTCTCGAGCTGCCAGCCACCTGTAGTGTGCCGGTGAGCTCTTGAACTGCCGGCCACCTATAGTGTACTGGTGAGCTGACGTGTTGCCGGCCCTCTATATTGACATGGTGAGCTGTCGTCCTGCCGGCCACCTATAGTGGCCTGGTGAGCTGCCGTGCTGCCGGCCACCTATAGTGGCCTGGTGAGCTGTCGTGCTATCGGCCATCTATAGTGGTCTGGTGAGCTGTCGAGATGCCGGCCACCTATAGTAGCCTGGTGAGCTGTCGCGATGCCGGCCACCTATAGTGGCCTGGTGAGCTGTCGCGATGACGGCCACCTATATTGACTTGGTGAGCTGTCGTGCTGCCGGCCACCTATAGTAGCCTGTTGAGCTCTCGAGCTGCCAGCCACCTGTAGTGTGCTGGTGAGCTCTCGAGCTGCCGGCCACCTATAGTATGCTGGTGAGCTGTCGTGCTGCCGGCCACCTATAGTGGCCTGGTGAGCTGTCGAGATGCCGGCCACCTATTGTGGCCTGGTGAGCTTTAGAAATACAGGCCATCTATGGTGGCCTGGTGAGCTGTCGAGATGCCGTCCACCTATAGTGGCCTGGTGAGCTGTCGAGATACCGGCCACCTATATTGGCCTGGTGAGCTGTCGCGATGACGGCCATCTATATTGACTTGGTGAGCTGTCGTGGTGCCGGCCACCTATAGTAGCCTGTTGAGCTCTCGAGCTGCCAGCCACCTGTAGTATGCTGGTGGTCTCTCGAGCTGCCGGCCACCTATAGTATGCTGGTGAGCCGTCGTGCTGCCGGCCACCTATAGTGGCCTGGTGAGCTGCCGTGCTACCGGCCACCTATAGTGGCCTGGTGAGCTGTCGTGCTGCCGACCATCTATAGTGGTCTGGTTAGCTGTCAAGATACCGGCCACCTATATTGGCCTGGTGAGCTGTCGCGATGACGGCCACCTATATTGACTTGGTGAGCTGTCGTGGTGCCGGCCACCTAGAGTAGCCTGTTGAGCTCTCGAGCTGCCAGCCACCTGTAGTGTGCTGGTGAGCTCTCGAGCTGCCGGCCACCTATAGTATGCCGGTGAGCTGTCGTGCTGCCGGCCACCTATAGTGGCCTGGTGAGCTGCCGTGCTGCCGGCCACCTATAGTGGCCTGGTGAGCTGTCGTGCTGCCGACCATCTATAGTGGTCTGGTGAGCTGTCGAGATGCCGGCCACCTATAGTAGCCTGGTGAGCTGTCGAGATGCCGGCCACCTATAGTGGCCTGGTGAGCTGTCGCGATGACGGCCACCTATATTGACTTGGTGAGCTGTCGTGCTGCCGGCCACCTATAGTAGCCTGTTGAGCTCTCGAGCTGCCAGCCACCTGTAGTGTGCTGGTGAGCTCTCGAGCTGCCGGCCACCTGTAGTGTGCTGGTGAGCTCTCGAGCTGCCGGCCACCTATAGTATGCCGGTGAGCTGTCGTGCTGCCGGCCACCTATAGTGGCCTGGTGAGCTGTCGTGCTGCCGACCACCTATAGTGGCCTGGTGAGCTGCCGTGCTACCGGCCACCTATAGTGGCCTGGTGAGCTGTCGCGATGACGGCCACCTATATTGACTTGGTGAGCTGTCGTGCTGCCGGCCACCTATAGTAGCCTGTTGAGCTCTCGAGCTGCCAGCCACCTGTAGTGTGCTGGTGAGCTCTCGAGCTGCCGGCCACCTGTAGTGTGCTGGTGAGCTCTCGAGCTGCCGGCCACCTATAGTATGCCGGTGAGCTGTCGTGCTGCCGGCCACCTATAGTGGCCTGGTGAGCTGTCGTGCTGCCGACCACCTATAGTGGCCTGGTGAGCTGCCGTGCTACCGGCCACCTATAGTATGCTGGTGAGCCGTCGTGCTGCCGGCCACCTATAGTGGCCTGGTGAGCTGCCGTGCTACCGGCCACCTATAGTGGCCTGGTGAGCTGTCGTGCTGCCGACCATCTATAGTGGTCTGGTGAGCTGTCAAGATACCGGCCACCTATATTGGCCTGGTGAGCTGTCGCGATGACGGCCACCTATATTGACTTGGTGAGCTGTCGTGGTGCCGGCCACCTAGAGTAGCCCGTTGAGCTCTCGAGCTGCCAGCCACCTGTAGTGTGCTGGTGAGCTCTCGAGCTGCCAGCCACCTATAGTATGCCGGTGAGCTGTCGTGCTGCCGGCCACCTATAGTGGCCTGGTGAGCTGCCGTGCTGCCGGCCACCTATAGTGGCCTGGTGAGCTGTCGTGCTGCCGACCATCTGTGGTGGTCTGGTGAGCTGTCGAGATGCCGGCCACCTATAGTAGCCTGGTGAGCTGTCGAGATGCCGGCCACCTATAGTGGCCTGGTGAGCTGTCGTGCTGCCGACCACCTATAGTGGCCTGGTGAGCTGCCGTGCTACCGGCCACCTATAGTATGCTGGTGAGCCGTCGTGCTGCCGGCCACCTATAGTGGCCTGGTGAGCTGCCGTGCTACCGGCCACCTATAGTGGCCTGGTGAGCTGTCGTGCTGCCGACCATCTATAGTGGTCTGGTGAGCTGTCGAGATGCCGGCCACCTATAGTAGCCTGGTGAGCTGTCGTGCTGCCGGCCACCTATAGTAGCCTGTTGAGCTCTCGAGCTGCCAGCCACCTGTAGTGTGCTGGTGAGCTCTCGAGCTGCCGGCCACCTATAGTATGCCGGTGAGCTGTCGTGCTGCCGGCCACCTATAGTGGCCTGGTGAGCTGCCGTGCTGCCGGCCACCTATAGTGGCCTGGTGAGCTGTCGTGCTGCCGACCATCTATAGTGGTCTGGTGAGCTGTCGAGATGCCGGCCACCTATAGTAGCCTGTTGAGCTCCCGAGCTGCCAGCCACCTGTAGTGTGCTGGTGAGCTCTCGAATTGCCAGCCACCTGTAGTTTGCCGGTGAGCTCTTGTACTGCCGGCCACCTATAGTGTGCTGGTGAGCTGACGTGTTGCCGGCCCTCTACATTGACCTGGTGAGCTGTCGGCCTGCCGGCCACCTATAGTGGCCTGGTGAGCTGCCGTGCTGCCGGCCACCTATATTGGCCTGGTGAGCTGTCGTGCTGCCGGCCATCTATAGTGGTCTGGTGAGCTGTCGAGATGCCGGCCACCTATAGTAGCCTGGTGAGCTGTCGAGATGCCGGCCACCTATGGTGGCCTGGTGAGCTGTCGCGATGACGGCCACCTATATTGACCTGGTGAGCTGTCGTGCTGCCGGCCACCTATAGTAGCCTGTTGAGCTCTCGAGCCGCCAGCCACCTGTAGTGTGCCGGTGAGCTCTTGAACTGCCGGCCACCTATAGTGTGCTGGTGAGCTGACGTGTTGCCGGCCCTCTATATTGACCTGGTGAGCTGTCGTCCTGCCGGCCACCTATAGTGGCCTGGTGAGCTGCCGTGCTGTCGGCCACCTATAGTGGCCTCGTGAGCTGTCGTGCTGCCGGCCATCTATAGTGGTCTGGTGAGCTGTCGAGATGCCGGCCACCAATAGTAGCCTGGTGAGCTGTCGAGATGCCGGCCACCTATAGTGGCCTGGTGAGCTGTCGCGATGACGGCCACCTATATTGACTTGGTGAGCTGTCGTGCTGCCGGCCACCTATAGTAGCCTGTTGAGCTCTCGAGCTGCCAGCCACCTGTAGTGTGCTGGTGAGCTCTCGAGCTGCCGGCCACCTATATTATGCTGGTGAGCTGTCGTGTTGCCGGCCACCTATAGTGGCCTGGTGAGCTGTTGAGATGCCGGCCACCTATAGTGGCCTGGTGAGTTTTTTGAAATACAGGCCATCTATGTTGGCCTGGTGAGCTGTCGAGATGCCGTCCACCTATAGTGGCCTGGTGAGCTGCCGAGATGCCGGCCACCTATAGTGGCCTGGTGAGCTGTCGCGATGACGGCCACCTATATTGACTTGGTGAGCTGTCGTGCTGCCGGCCACCTATAGTAGCCTGTTGAGCTCTCGAGCTGCCAGCCACCTGTAGTGTGCTGGTGAGCTCTCGAGCTGCCGGCCACCTATAGTATGCTGGTGAGCTGTCGTGCTGCCGGCCACCTATAGTGGCCTGGTGAGCTGCCGTGCTGCCGGCAACCTATAGTGGCCTGGTGAGCTGTCGTGCTGCCGACCATCTATAGTGGTCTGGTGAGCTGTCGATATGCCGGCCACCTATAGTAGCCTGGTGAGCTGTCGAGATGCCGGCCACCTATAGTGGCCTGGTGAGCTGTCGCGATGACGGCCACCTATATTGACTTGGTGAGCTGTCCTGCTGCCAGCCACCTGTAGTAGCCTTTTGGGCTCCCGAGCTGCCAGCCACCTGTAGTGTGCTGGTGAGCTCTCTTGTTGCCAGCCACCTGTAGTGTGCCGGTGAGCTCTTGAACTGCCGGCCATCTATAGTGTGCTGGTGAGCTGACGTGTTGCCGGCCCTCTATATTGGTCTGGTGAGCTGTCGAGATGCCGGCCACCTATAGTAGCCTGGTGAGCTGTCGAGATGCCGGCCACCTATACTGGCCTGGTGAGCTGTCGCGATGACGGCCACCTATATTGACCTGGTGAGCTGTAGTGCTGCCGGCCACCTATAGTGGCCTGGTGAGCTGCCGTGCTGCCGGCCACATATAGTGGCCTGGTGAGCTGCCGTGCTGCCGTCCGCCTATAGTGGCCTGGTGAGCTGTCGAGTTGCCGGCCACCTATAGTGGCCTGGTGAGCTGTCGAGATGCCGGCCACCTAAAGTGGCCTGGTGACCTGTCGCGATGACGGCCACCTACATTGACCTGGTGAGCTGTCGTGCTGCCGGCCACCTATAGTGGCCTGGTGAGCTGTCGTGCTGCCGACCATCTATAGTGGTCTGGTGAGCTGTCGAGATGCCGGCCACCTATAGTAGCCTGGTGAGCTGTCGAGATGCCGGCCACCTATAGTGGCCTGGTGAGCTGTCGCGATGACGGCCACCTATAGTGGCCTGGTGAGCTGCCGTGCTGCCGGCCACCTATAGTAGCCTGGTGAGCTGTCGTGCTGCCGGCCACCTATAGTAGCCTGTTGAGCTCCCGAGCTGCCAGCCACATGTAGTGTGCTGGTGAGCTCTCGAGTTGCCAGCCACCTGTAGTGTGCCGGTGAGCTCTTGAACTGCCGGCCACCTATAGTATGCTGGTGAGCTGACGTGTTGCCGGCCCTCTATATTGACCTGGTGAGCTGTCGTCCTGCCGGCCACCTATAGTGGCCTGGTGAGCTGCCGCGCTGCCGGCCACCTATAGTGGCCTGGTGAGCTGTCGTGCTGCCGGCCATCTATAGTGGTCTGGTGAGCTGTCGAGATGCCGGTAACCTATATTAGCCCGGTGAGCTGTCGAGATGCCGGCCACCTATAGTGGCCTGGTGAGCTGTCGCGATGACGGCCACCTATATTGACCTGGTGAGCTGTCGCGCTGCCGGCCACCTATAGTAACCTATTGAGCTCTCGAGCTGCCAGCCACCTGTAGTGTGCCCGTGAGCTCTTGAACTGCCGGCCACCTATAGTGTGCTGGTGAGCTGACGTGTTGCCGGCCCTCTATATTGACCTGGTGAGCTGTCGTTCTGCCGGCCACCTGTAGTGGCCTGGTGAGCTGCCGTGCTGCCGGCCACCTATAGTGGCCTGGTGAGCTCTCGAGCTGCCGTCCGCCTATAGTGGCCTGGTGAGCTGTCGAGATGCCGGCCACCTATAGTGGCCTGGTGAGCTGTCGCGATGACGGCCACCTATATTGACCTGGTGAGCTGTGGTGCTGCCGGCCACCTATAGTGGCCTGGTGAGCTGTCGTGCTGCCGACCATCTATAGTGGTCTGGTGAGCTGTCGAGATGCCGGCCACCTATAGTAGCCTGGTGAACTCTCGAGATGCCGGCCACCTATAGTGGCCTGGTGAGCTGTCGCGATGACGGCCACCTATATTGACTTGGTGAGCTGTCGTGCTGCCGGCCACATATAGTAGCCTGTTGAGCTCTCGAGCTGCAGGCCACCTGTAGTTTGCTGGTGAGCTCTCGAGCTGCCGGCCACCTATAGTATGCTGGTGAGCTGTCGTGCTGCCGGCCACCTATAGTGGCCTGGTGAGCTGTCGTGCTGCCGGCCATATATAGTGGTCTGGTGAGCTGTCGAGATGCCGGCCACCTATAGTAGCCTGGTGAGCCGTCGAGATGCCGGCCACCTATAGTGGCCAGGTGAGCTGTCGAGATGCCGGCCACCTATAGTGGCCTGGTGAGCTGTCGCGATGACGGCCACCTATATTGAGATGTCTTGCTGCCGGCCACCTATAGTAGCCTGTTGAGCTCTCGAGCTGCCAGCCACCTGTAGTGTGCCGGTGAGCTCTTGAACTGCCGGCCACCTATAGTGTGCTGGTGAGCTGACGTGTTGCCGGCCCTCTATATTGACCTGGTGAGCTGTCGTCCTGCCGGCCAACTATAGTGGCCTGGTGAGCTGCCGTGCTGCCGGCCACCTATAGTGGCCTGTTGAGCTGTCGTGCTGCCGGCCATCTATAGTGGTCTGGTGAGCTGTCGAGATGCCGGCCACCAATAGTAGCCCGGTGAGCTGTCGAGATGCCGGCCACCTATAGTGGCCTGGTGAGCTGTCGCGATGACGGCCACCTATATTGACTTGGTGAGCTGTCGTGCTGCCGGCCACCTATAGTAGCCTGTTGAGCTCTCGAGCTGCTAGCCACCTGTAGTGTGCTGGTGAGCTCTCGAGCTGCCGGCCACCTATAGTAGCCTGATAAGCTCTCGAGCTGCCAGCCACCTGTAGTGTGCCGGGGAGCTCTTGAACTGCCGGCCACCTATAGTGTGCTGGTGAGCTGACGTGTTGCCGGCCCTCTATATTGACCAGGTGAGCTGCCGTCCTGCCGGCCACCTATAGTGGCCTGGTGAGCTGCCGTGCTGCCGGCCACCTATAGTGGCCTGGTGAGCTCTCGAGCTGCCGTCCGCCTATAGTGGCCTGGTGAGCTGTCGAGTTGCCGGCCACCTATAGTGGCCTGGTGAGCTTTCGTGCTGCCGACCATCTATAGTGGTCTGGTGAGCTGTCGAGATGCCGGCCACCTATAGTAGCCTGGTGAGCTGTCGAGATGCCGGCCACCTACAGTAGCCTGTTGAGCTCTCGAGCTGCCGGCCACCTGTAGTGTGCTGGTGAGCTCTCGAGCTGCCGGCCACCTATAGTATGCTGGTGAGCTGTTGTGCTGCCGGCCACCTATAGTGGCCTGGTGAGCTGTCGTGCTGCCGGCCATATATTGTGGTCTGGTGAGCTGTCGAGATGCCGGCCACCTATAGTAGCCTGGTGAGCTGTCGAGATGCCGGCCACCTGTAGTGGCCTGGTGAGCTGTCGAGATGCCGGCCATCTATGGTGGCCTGGTGATCTGTCGAGATGCCGGCCACCTATAGTGGCCTGGTTAGCTGTCGTGCTGCCGGCCACCCATAGTGGCCTATTGAGCTCTCGAGCTGCCAGACACATATAGTGTGCAGGTGTGCTCTCGAACTGCCGGTTACCTATAGTGTGCTGGTGAACTGTCGTGTTGCCGGCCATCTATATTGACCTTGTGAGCCGTCGTGCTGCCGGCCACCTATAGTGGCCTGGTGAGCTGTCGAGTTGCCGGCCATCTATAGAGGCTTAGTGAGCTGTCGAGATGCCGGCCACCTATAGTGGTCTGGTGAGCCGTCGTGCTGCCGGCCACCTATAGTGGTCTGGTGAGTTGCCGTGCTGCCGGCCACCTATAGTGGCCTGGTGAGCTGTTGTGCTGCCGACCATCTATAGTGGCCTGGTGAGCTGTCGAGATGCCGGCCACCTATAGTGGCCTGGTGAGCTGTCGCGATGACGGCCACCTATATTGACTTGGTGAGCCGTCGTGCTGCCGGCCACCTATAGTAACCTGTTGAGCTCTCGAGCTGCCAGCCACCTGTAGTGTGCCCGTGAGCTCTTGAACAACCGGCCACCTATAGTGTGCTGGTGAGCTGACGTGTTGCCAGCCCTCTATATTGACCTGGTGAGCTGTCGTCCTGCCGGCCACCTATAGTGGCCTGGTGAGCTGCCGTGCTGCCGGCCACCTATAGTGGCCTGGTGAGCTCTCGAGCTGCCGTCCGCCTATAGTGGCCTGGTGAGCTGTCGAGTTGCCGGCCACCTATAGTGGCCTGGTGAGCTGTCGAGATGCCGGCCACCTATAGTGGCCTGGTGAGCTGTCGC
Source organism: Eumerus sabulonum (assembly GCA_951905685.1). NCBI lineage: Eukaryota > Metazoa > Arthropoda > Insecta > Diptera > Syrphidae > Eumerus > Eumerus sabulonum. Next base: position 134,807,580 of record OX645060.1, on the reverse strand, counting down.
GATGACGGCCACCTATATTGACCTGGTGAGCTGTCGTGCTGCCGGTCACCTATAGTGGCCTGGTGAGCTGCCGTGCTGCCGGCCACCTATAGTGGCCTGGTGAGCTGTCGAGATGCCGGCCACCTATAGTGGCCAGGTGAGCTGTCGAGATGCCGGCCACCTATAGTGGCCTCGTGAGCTGTCGCGATGACGGCCACCTATATTGACCTGGTGAGCTGTCGTGCTGCCGGCCACCTATAGTAGCCTGTTGAGTTCTCGAGCTGCCAGCCACCTGTAGTGTGCCGGTGAGCTCTTGAACTGCCGGCCACCTATAGTGTGCTGGTGAGCTGACGTGTTGCCGGCCCTCTATGTTGACCTGGTGAGCTGTCGTCCTGCCGGCCACCTTTAGTGGCCTGGTGAGCTGCCGTGCTGCCGGCCACCTATAGTGGCCTGGTGAGCTGTCGTGTTGCCGACCATCTATAGTGATCTGGTGAGCTGTCGAGATGCCGGCCACCAATAGTAGCCTGGTGAGCTGTCGAGATGCTGGCCACCTATAGTGGCCTGGTGAGCTGTCGCGATGACGGCCACCTATATTGACCTGGTGAGCTGCCGTGCTGCCGGCCACCTATAGTGGCCTGGTGAGCTGTCGAGATGCTGGCCACCTATAGTGGCCTGGTGAGCTGTCGCGATGACGGCCACCTATAGTGGCCTGGTGAGCTGCCGTGCTGCCGGCCACCTATAGTGGCCTGGTGAGCAGTCGTGCTGCCGACCATCTATAGTGGTCTGGTGAGCTGTCGAGATGCCGGCCACCAATAGTAGCCTGGTGAGCTGTCGAGATGCCGGCCACCTATAGTGGCCTGGTGAGCTGTCGCGATGACGGCCCCCTATAGTGGCCTCGTGAGCTGTCGCGATGACGGCCCCCTATATTGACCTGGTGAGCTGTCGACCTGCCGGCCACCTTTAGTGGCCTGGTGAGCTGCCGTGCTGCCGGCCACCTATAGTGGTCTGGTGAGCTGTCGAGATGCCGGCCACCAATAGTAGCCTGGTGAGCTGTCGAGATGCCGGCCACCTATAGTGGCCTGGTGAGCTGTCGCGATGACGGCCCCCTATAGTGGCCTCGTGAGCTGTCGCGATGACGGCCACCTATATTGACCTGGTGAGCTGTCGTGCTGCCGGCCACCTATAGTAGCCTGTTGAGTTCTCGAGCTGCCAGCCACCTGTAGTGTGCCGGTGAGCTCTTGAACTACCGGCCACCTATAGTGTGCTGGTGAGCTGACGTGTTGCCAGCCCTCTATATTGACCTGGTGAGCTGTCGTCCTGCCGGCCACCTATAGTGGCCTGGTGAGCTGCCGTGCTGCCGGCCACCTATAGTGGCCTGGTGAGCTCTCGAGCTGCCGTCCGCCTATAGTGGCCTGGTGAGCTGTCGAGTTGCCGGCCACCTAAAGTGGCCTGGTGAGCTGTCGAGATGCCGGCCACCTATAGTGGCCTGGTGAGCTGTCGCGATGACGGCCCCCTATATTGACCTGGTGAGCTGTCGTCCTGCCGGCCACCTTTAGTGGCCTGGTGAGCTGTCGTGTTGCCGGCCACCTATAGTGGCCTGGTGAGCTGTTGAGATGCCGGCCACCTATAGTGGCCTGGTGAGTTTTTTGAAATACAGGCCATCTATGTTGGCCTGGTGAGCTGTCGAGATGCCGTCCACCTATAGTGGCCTGGTGAGCTGCCGAGATGCCGGCCACCTATAGTGGCCTGGTGAGCTGTCGCGATGACGGCCACCTATATTGACTTGGTGAGCTGTCGTGCTGCCGGCCACCTATAGTAGCCTGTTGAGCTCTCGAGCTGCCAGCCACCTGTAGTGTGCTGGTGAGCTCTCGAGCTGCCGGCCACCTATAGTATGCTGGTGAGCTGTCGTGCTGCCGGCCACCTATAGTGGCCTGGTGAGCTGCCGTGCTGCCGGCAACCTATAGTGGCCTGGTGAGCTGTCGTGCTGCCGACCATCTATAGTGGTCTGGTGAGCTGTCGATATGCCGGCCACCTATAGTAGCCTGGTGAGCTGTCGAGATGCCGGCCACCTATAGTGACCTGGTGAGCTGTCGCGATGACGGCCACCTATATTGACTTGGTGAGCTGTCCTGCTGCCAGCCACCTGTAGTAGCCTTTTGGGCTCCCGAGCTGCCAGCCACCTGTAGTGTGCTGGTGAGCTCTCTTGTTGCCAGCCACCTGTAGTGTGCCGGTGAGCTCTTGAACTGCCGGCCATCTATAGTGTGCTGGTGAGCTGACGTGTTGCCGGCCCTCTATATTGGTCTGGTGAGCTGTCGAGATGCCGGCCACCTATAGTAGCCTGGTGAGCTGTCGAGATGCCGGCCACCTATACTGGCCTGGTGAGCTGTCGCGATGACGGCCACCTATATTGACCTGGTGAGCTGTAGTGCTGCCGGCCACCTATAGTGGCCTGGTGAGCTGCCGTGCTGCCGGCCACATATAGTGGCCTGGTGAGCTGCCGTGCGGCCGTCCGCCTATAGTGGCCTGGTGAGCTGTCGAGTTGCCGGCCACCTATAGTGGCCTGGTGAGCTGTCGAGATGCCGGCCACCTAAAGTGGCCTGGTGACCTGTCGCGATGACGGCCACCTACATTGACCTGGTGAGCTGTCGTGCTGCCGGCCACCTATAGTGGCCTGGTGAGCTGTCGTGCTGCCGACCATCTATAGTGGTCTGGTGAGCTGTCGAGATGCCGGCCACCTATAGTAGCCTGGTGAGCTGTCGAGATGCCGGCCACCTATAGTGGCCTGGTGAGCTGTCGCGATGACGGCCACCTATAGTGGCCTGGTGAGCTGCCGTGCTGCCGGCCACCTATAGTAGCCTGGTGAGCTGTCGTGCTGCCGGCCACCTATAGTAGCCTGTTGAGCTCCCGAGCTGCCAGCCACATGTAGTGTGCTGGTGAGCTCTCGAGTTGCCAGCCACCTGTAGTGTGCCGGTGAGCTCTTGAACTGCCGGCCACCTATAGTATGCTGGTGAGCTGACGTGTTGCCGGCCCTCTATATTGACCTGGTGAGCTGTCGTCCTGCCGGCCACCTATAGTGGCCTGGTGAGCTGCCGCGCTGCCGGCCACCTATAGTGGCCTGGTGAGCTGTCGTGCTGCCGGCCATCTATAGTGGTCTGGTGAGCTGTCGAGATGCCGGTAACCTATATTAGCCCGGTGAGCTGTCGAGATGCCGGCCACCTATAGTGGCCTGGTGAGCTGTCGCGATGACGGCCACCTATATTGACCTGGTGAGCTGTCGCGCTGCCGGCCACCTATAGTAACCTATTGAGCTCTCGAGCTGCCAGCCACCTGTAGTGTGCCCGTGAGCTCTTGAACTGCCGGCCACCTATAGTGTGCTGGTGAGCTGACGTGTTGCCGGCCCTCTATATTGACCTGGTGAGCTATCGTTCTGCCGGCCACCTGTAGTGGCCTGGTGAGCTGCCGTGCTGCCGGCCACCTATAGTGGCCTGGTGAGCTCTCGAGCTGCCGTCCGCCTATAGTGGCCTGGTGAGCTGTCGAGATGCCGGCCACCTATAGTGGCCTGGTGAGCTGTCGCGATGACGGCCACCTATATTGACCTGGTGAGCTGTGGTGCTGCCGGCCACCTATAGTGGCCTGGTGAGCTGTCGTGCTGCCGACCATCTATAGTGGTCTGGTGAGCTGTCGAGATGCCGGCCACCTATAGTAGCCTGGTGAACTCTCGAGATGCCGGCCACCTATAGTGGCCTGGTGAGCTGTCGCGATGACGGCCACCTATATTGACTTGGTGAGCTGTCGTGCTGCCGGCCACATATAGTAGCCTGTTGAGCTCTCGAGCTGCAGGCCACCTGTAGTTTGCTGGTGAGCTCTCGAGCTGCCGGCCACCTATAGTATGCTGGTGAGCTGTCGTGCTGCCGGCCACCTATAGTGGCCTGGTGAGCTGTCGTGCTGCCGGCCATATATAGTGGTCTGGTGAGCTGTCGAGATGCCGGCCACCTATAGTAGCCTGGTGAGCCGTCGAGATGCCGGCCACCTATAGTGGCCAGGTGAGCTGTCGAGATGCCGGCCACCTATAGTGGCCTGGTGAGCTGTCGCGATGACGGCCACCTATATTGAGATGTCTTGCTGCCGGCCACCTATAGTAGCCTGTTGAGCTCTCGAGCTGCCAGCCACCTGTAGTGTGCCGGTGAGCTCTTGAACTGCCGGCCACCTATAGTGTGCTGGTGAGCTGACGTGTTGCCGGCCCTCTATATTGACCTGGTGAGCTGTCGTCCTGCCGGCCAACTATAGTGGCCTGGTGAGCTGCCGTGCTGCCGGCCACCTATAGTGGCCTGTTGAGCTGTCGTGCTGCCGGCCATCTATAGTGGTCTGGTGAGCTGTCGAGATGCCGGCCACCAATAGTAGCCCGGTGAGCTGTCGAGATGCCGGCCACCTATAGTGGCCTGGTGAGCTGTCGCGATGACGGCCACCTATATTGACTTGGTGAGCTGTCGTGCTGCCGGCCACCTATAGTAGCCTGTTGAGCTGTCGAGATGCCGGCCACCTACAGTAGCCTGTTGAGCTCTCGAGCTGCCGGCCACCTGTAGTGTGCTGGTGAGCTCTCGAGCTGCCGGCCACCTATAGTATGCTGGTGAGCTGTTGTGCTGCCGGCCACCTATAGTGGCCTGGTGAGCTGTCGTGCTGCCGGCCATATATTGTGGTCTGGTGAGCTGTCGAGATGCCGGCCACCTATAGTAGCCTGGTGATCTGTCGAGATGCCGGCCACCTATAGTGGCCTGGTTAGCTGTCGTGCTGCCGGCCACCCATAGTGGCCTATTGAGCTCTCGAGCTGCCAGACACATATAGTGTGCAGGTGTGCTCTCGAACTGCCGGTTACCTATAGTGTGCTGGTGAACTGTCGTGTTGCCGGCCATCTATATTGACCTTGTGAGCCGTCGTGCTGCCGGCCACCTATAGTGGCCTGGTGAGCTGTCGAGTTGCCGGCCATCTATAGAGGCTTAGTGAGCTGTCGAGATGCCGGCCACCTATAGTGGTCTGGTGAGCCGTCGTGCTGCCGGCCACCTATAGTGGTCTGGTGAGTTGCCGTGCTGCCGGCCACCTATAGTGGCCTGGTGAGCTGTTGTGCTGCCGACCATCTATAGTGGCCTGGTGAGCTGTCGAGATGCCGGCCACCTATAGTGGCCTGGTGAGCTGTCGCGATGACGGCCACCTATATTGACTTGGTGAGCCGTCGTGCTGCCGGCCACCTATAGTAACCTGTTGAGCTCTCGAGCTGCCAGCCACCTGTAGTGTGCCCGTGAGCTCTTGAACTACCGGCCACCTATAGTGTGCTGGTGAGCTGACGTGTTGCCAGCCCTCTATATTGACCTGGTGAGCTGTCGTCCTGCCGGCCACCTATAGTGGCCTGGTGAGCTGCCGTGCTGCCGGCCACCTATAGTGGCCTGGTGAGCTCTCGAGCTGCCGTCCGCCTATAGTGGCCTGGTGAGCTGTCGAGTTGCCGGCCACCTATAGTGGCCTGGTGAGCTGTCGAGATGCCGGCCACCTATAGTGGCCTCGTGAGCTGTCGCGATGACGGCCACCTATATTGACCTGGTGAGCTGTCGTGCTGCCGGCCACCTATAGTAGCCTGTTGAGTTCTCGAGCTGCCAGCCACCTGTAGTGTGCCGGTGAGCTCTTGAACTGCCGGCCACCTATAGTGTGCTGGTGAGCTGACGTGTTGCCGGCCCTCTATGTTGACCTGGTGAGCTGTCGTCCTGCCGGCCACCTTTAGTGGCCTGGTGAGCTGCCGTGCTGCCGGCCACCTATAGTGGCCTGGTGAGCTGTCGTGTTGCCGACCATCTATAGTGATCTGGTGAGCTGTCGAGATGCCGGCCACCAATAGTAGCCTGGTGAGCTGTCGAGATGCTGGCCACCTATAGTGGCCTGGTGAGCTGTCGCGATGACGGCCACCTATATTGACCTGGTGAGCTGCCGTGCTGCCGGCCACCTATAGTGGCCTGGTGAGCTGTCGAGATGCTGGCCACCTATAGTGGCCTGGTGAGCTGTCGCGATGACGGCCACCTATAGTGGCCTGGTGAGCTGCCGTGCTGCCGGCCACCTATAGTGGCCTGGTGAGCAGTCGTGCTGCCGACCATCTATAGTGGTCTGGTGAGCTGTCGAGATGCCGGCCACCAATAGTAGCCTGGTGAGCTGTCGAGATGCCGGCCACCTATAGTGGCCTGGTGAGCTGTCGCGATGACGGCCCCCTATAGTGGCCTCGTGAGCTGTCGCGATGACGGCCCCCTATATTGACCTGGTGAGCTGTCGACCTGCCGGCCACCTTTAGTGGCCTGGTGAGCTGCCGTGCTGCCGGCCACCTATAGTGGTCTGGTGAGCTGTCGAGATGCCGGCCACCAATAGTAGCCTGGTGAGCTGTCGAGATGCCGGCCACCTATAGTGGCCTGGTGAGCTGTCGCGATGACGGCCCCCTATAGTGGCCTCGTGAGCTGTCGCGATGACGGCCACCTATATTGACCTGGTGAGCTGTCGTGCTGCCGGCCACCTATAGTAGCCTGTTGAGTTCTCGAGCTGCCAGCCACCTGTAGTGTGCCGGTGAGCTCTTGAACTACCGGCCACCTATAGTGTGCTGGTGAGCTGACGTGTTGCCAGCCCTCTATATTGACCTGGTGAGCTGTCGTCCTGCCGGCCACCTATAGTGGCCTGGTGAGCTGCCGTGCTGCCGGCCACCTATAGTGGCCTGGTGAGCTCTCGAGCTGCCGTCCGCCTATAGTGGCCTGGTGAGCTGTCGAGTTGCCGGCCACCTAAAGTGGCCTGGTGAGCTGTCGAGATGCCGGCCACCTATAGTGGCCTGGTGAGCTGTCGCGATGACGGCCCCCTATATTGACCTGGTGAGCTGTCGTCCTGCCGGCCACCTTTAGTGGCCTGGTGAGCTGCCGTGCTGCCGGCCACCTATAGTGGTCTGGTGAGCTGACGAGATGCCGGCCACCAATAGTAGCCTGGTGAGCTGTCGAGATGCCGGCCACCTATAGTGGCCTGGTGAGCTGTCGCGATGACGGCCCCCTATATTGACCTGGTGAGCTGTCGTCCTGCCGGCCACCTTTAGTGGCCTGGTGAGCTGTCGTGCTGCCGGCCATCTTTAGTGGTCTGGTGAGCTGTCGAGATGCCGGCCACCAATAGTAGCCTGGTGAGCTGTCGAGATGCCGGCCACCTATAGTGGCCTGGTGAGCTGTCGCGATGACGGCCACCTATATTGACCTGGTGAGCTGTCGTGCTGCCGGCCACCTATAGTAGCCTGTTGAGCTCTCGAGCTGCCAGCCACCTGTAGTGTGCTGGTGGGCTCTCGAGCTGCCGGCCACCTATAGTAGCCTGTTGAGCTCGGCCACCTATAGTGTGCTGGTGAGCTGACGTGTTGCCGGCCCTCTATATTGACCAGGTGAGCTGCCGTTCTGCCGGCCACCTATAGTGGCCTGGTGAGCTGCCGTGCTGCCGGCCACCTGTTGTGGCCTGGTGAGCTCTCGAGCTGCCGTCCGCCTATAGTGGCCTGGTGAGCTGTCGAGATGCCGGCCACCTAAAGTGGCCTGGTGAGCTGTCGCGATGACGGCCACCTATAGTGACCTGGTGAGCTGTCGTGCTGCCGGCCACCTATAGTGGCCTGGTGAGCTGTCGTGCTGCCGACCATCTATAGTGGTCTGGTGAGCTGTCGAGATGCCGGCCACCTATAGTAGCCTGGTGAGCTGTCGAGATGCCGGCCACCTATAGTGGCCTGGTGAGCTGTCGCGATGACGGCCACCCATATTGACCTGGTGAGCTGTCGTGCTGCCGGCCACCTATAGTGGCCTGGTGAGCTGCCGCGCTGCCGGCCACCTATAGTGGCCTGGTGAGCTGTCGTGCTGCCGGCCATCTATAGTGGTCTGGTGAGCTGTCGAGATGCCGGCCACCAATAGTAGCCTGGTGAGCTGTCGCGATGACGGCCACCTATAGTGGCCTGGTGAGCTGTCGTGCTGCCGGCCATCTATAGTGGTCTGGTGAGCTGTCGTGCTGCCGGCCACCTATAGTGGCCTGGTGAGCTGCCGTGCTGCCGGCCACCTATAGTGGCCTGGTGAGCTGTCGTGCTGCCGGCCATCTATAGTGGTCTGGTGAGCTGTCGAGATGCCGGCCACCAATAGTAGCCTGGTGAGCTGTCGCGATGACGGCCACCTATATTGACCTGGTGAGCTGTCGTGCTGCCGGCCACCTGTAGTGTGCTGGTGAGCTCTCGAGCTGCCGGCCACCTATAGTAGCCTGGCGAGCTGTCGAGATGCCGGCCACCTATAGTGGCCTGGTGAGCTGTCGCGATTTCGGCCACCTATATTGACCTGGTGAGCTGTCGTGCTGCCGGCCACCTATAGTGGCCTGGTGAGCTCTCGAGCTGCCGTCCGCCTATAGTGGCCTGGTGAGCTGTCGAGTTGCCGGCCACCTATAGTGGCCTGGTGAGCTTTCGTGCTGCCGACCATCTATAGTGGTCTGGTGAGCTGTCGAGATGCCGGCCACCTATAGTAGCCTGGTGAGCTGTCGAGATGCCGGCCACCTATAGTGGCCTGGTGAGCTGTCGCGATTTCGGCCACCTATAGTGGCCTGGTGAGCTGTCGCGATGACGGCCACCCATATTGACCTGGTGAGCTGTCGTGCTGCCGGCCACCTATAGTGGCCTGGTGAGCTGCCGCGCTGCCGGCCACCTATAGTGGCCTGGTGAGCTGTCGTGCTGCCGGCCATCTATAGTGGTCTGGTGAGCTGTCGAGATGCCGGCCACCAATAGTAGCCTGGTGAGCTGTCGCGATGACGGCCACCTATAGTGGCCTGGTGAGCTGTCGTGCTGCCGGCCATCTATAGTGGTCTGGTGAGCTGTCGTGCTGCCGGCCACCTATAGTGGCCTGGTGAGCTGCCGTGCTGCCGGCCACCTATAGTGGCCTGGTGAGCTGTCGTCCTGCCGGCCACCTTTAGTGGCCTGGTGAGCTGTCGTGCTGCCGGCCATCTTTAGTGGTCTGGTGAGCTGTCGAGATGCCGGCCACCAATAGTAGCCTGGTGAGCTGTCGCGATTTCGGCCACCTATATTGACCTGGTGAGCTATCGTGCTGCCGGCCACCTGTAGTGGCCTGGTGAGCTGCCGTGCTGCCGGCCACCTATAGTGGCCTGGTGAGCTCTCGAGCTGCCGTCCGCCTACAGTGGCCTGGTGAGCTGTCGAGATGCCGGCCACCTATAGTGGCCTGGTGAGCTATCGCGATGACGGCCACCTATATTGACCTGGTGAGCTGTGGTGCTGCCGGCCACCTATAGTGGCCTGGTGAGCTGTCGTGCTGCCGACCATCTATAGTGGTCTGGTGAGCTGTCGAGATGCCGGCCACCTATAGTAGCCTGGTGAACTGTCGAGATGCCGGCCACCTATAGTGGCCTGGTGAGCTGTCGTGCTGCCGGCCACCTATAGTGGCCTGGTGAGCTGCCGTGCTGCCGGCCACCTATAGTGGCCTGGTGAGCAGTCGTGCTGCCGACCATCTATAGTGGTCTGGTGAGCTGTCGAGATGCCGGCCACCTATAGTGGCCTGGTGAGCTGTCGCGATGACGGCCACCTATATTGACCTGGTGAGCTGTCGTGCTGCCGGCCACCTACAGTAGCCTGTTGAGCTCTCGAGCTGCCGGCCACCTGTAGTGTGCTGGTGAGCTCTCGAGCTGCCGGCCACCTATAGTATGCTGGTGAGCTGTTGTGCTGCCGGCCACCTATAGTGGCCTGGTGAGCTGTCGTGCTGCCGGCCATATATTGTGGTCGGGTGAGCTGTCGAGATGCCGGCCACCTATAGTAGCCTGGTGAGCTGTCGAGATGCCGGCCACCTGTAGTGGCCTGGTGAGCTGTCGCGATGACGGCCACCTATATTGACTTGGTGAGCCGTCGTGCTGCCGGCCACCTATAGTAACCTGTTGAGCTCTCGAGCTGCCAGCCACCTGTAGTGTGCCCGTGAGCTCTTGAACTACCGGCCACCTATAGTGTGCTGGTGAGCTGACGTGTTGCCAGCCCTCTATATTGACCTGGTGAGCTGTCGTCCTGCCGGCCACCTATAGTGGCCTGGTGAGCTGCCGTGCTGCCGGCCACCTATAGTGGCCTGGTGAGCTCTCGAGCTGCCGTCCGCCTATAGTGGCCTGGTGAGCTGTCGAGTTGCCGGCCACCTATAGTGGCCTGGTGAGCTGTCGAGATGCCGGCCACCTATAGTGGCCTGGTGAGCTGTCGCGATGACGGCCACCTATATTGACCTGGTGAGCTGTCGTGCTGCCGGTCACCTATAGTGGCCTGGTGAGCTGCCGTGCTGCCGGCCACCTATAGTGGCCTGGTGAGCTGTCGAGATGCCGGCCACCTATAGTGGCCAGGTGAGCTGTCGAGATGCCGGCCACCTATAGTGGCCTCGTGAGCTGTCGCGATGACGGCCACCTATATTGACCTGGTGAGCTGTCGTGCTGCCGGCCACCTATAGTAGCCTGTTGAGTTCTCGAGCTGCCAGCCACCTGTAGTGTGCCGGTGAGCTCTTGAACTGCCGGCCACCTATAGTGTGCTGGTGAGCTGACGTGTTGCCGGCCCTCTATGTTGACCTGGTGAGCTGTGGTGCTGCCGGCCACCTATAGTGGCCTGGTGAGCTGTCGTGCTGCCGACCATCTATAGTGGTCTGGTGAGCTGTCGAGATGCCGGCCACCTATAGTAGCCTGGTGAACTGTCGAGATGCCGGCCACCTATAGTGGCCTGGTGAGCTGTCGTGCTGCCGGCCACCTATAGTGGCCTGGTGAGCTGCCGTGCTGCCGGCCACCTATAGTGGCCTGGTGAGCAGTCGTGCTGCCGACCATCTATAGTGGTCTGGTGAGCTGTCGAGATGCCGGCCACCTATAGTGGCCTGGTGAGCTGTCGCGATGACGGCCACCTATATTGACCTGGTGAGCTGTCGTGCTGCCGGCCACCTACAGTAGCCTGTTGAGCTCTCGAGCTGCCGGCCACCTGTAGTGTGCTGGTGAGCTCTCGAGCTGCCGGCCACCTATAGTATGCTGGTGAGCTGTTGTGCTGCCGGCCACCTATAGTGGCCTGGTGAGCTGTCGTGCTGCCGGCCATATATTGTGGTCGGGTGAGCTGTCGAGATGCCGGCCACCTATAGTAGCCTGGTGAGCTGTCGAGATGCCGGCCACCTGTAGTGGCCTGGTGAGCTGTCGAGATGCCGGCCATCTATGGTGGCCTGGTGATCTGTCGAGATGCCGGCCACCTATAGTGGCCTGGTTAGCTGTCGTGCTGCCGGCCACCCATAGTGGCCTATTGAGCTCTCGAGCTGCCAGACACATATAGTGTGCAGGTGTGCTCTCGAACTGCCGGTTACCTATAGTGTGCTGATGAACTGTCGTGTTGCCGGCCATCTATATTGACCTTGTGAGCCGTCGTGCTGCCGGCCACCTATAGTGGCCTGGTGAGCTGTCGAGTTGCCGGCCATCTATAGAGGCTTAGTGAGCTGTCGATATGCCGGCCACCTATAGTGGTCTGGTGAGCCGTCGTGCTGCCGGCCACCTATAGTGGTCTGGTGAGTTGCCGTGCTGCCGGCCACCTATAGTGGCCTGGTGAGCTGTTGTGCTGCCGACCATCTATAGTGGCCTGGTGAGCTGTCGAGATGCCGGCCACCTATAGTGGCCTGGTGAGCTGTCGCGATGACGGCCACCTATATTGACTTGGTGAGCCGTCGTGCTGCCGGCCACCTATAGTAACCTGTTGAGCTCTCGAGCTGCCAGCCACCTGTAGTGTGCCCGTGAGCTCTTGAACTACCGGCCACCTATAGTGTGCTGGTGAGCTGACGTGTTGCCAGCCCTCTATATTGACCTGGTGAGCTGTCGTCCTGCCGGCCACCTATAGTGGCCTGGTGAGCTGCCGTGCTGCCGGCCACCTATAGTGGCCTGGTGAGCTCTCGAGCTGCCGTCCGCCTATAGTGGCCTGGTGAGCTGTCGAGTTGCCGGCCACCTATAGTGGCCTGGTGAGCTGTCGAGATGCCGGCCACCTATAGTGGCCTGGTGAGCTGTCGCGATGACGGCCACCTATATTGACCTGGTGAGCTGTCGTGCTGCCGGTCACCTATAGTGGCCTGGTGAGCTGCCGTGCTGCCGGCCACCTATAGTGGCCTGGTGAGCTGTCGAGATGCCGGCCACCTATAGTGGCCAGGTGAGCTGTCGAGATGCCGGCCACCTATAGTGGCCTCGTGAGCTGTCGCGATGACGGCCACCTATATTGACCTGGTGAGCTGTCGTGCTGCCGGCCACCTATAGTAGCCTGTTGAGTTCTCGAGCTGCCAGCCACCTGTAGTGTGCCGGTGAGCTCTTGAACTGCCGGCCACCTATAGTGTGCTGGTGAGCTGACGTGTTGCCGGCCCTCTATGTTGACCTGGTGAGCTGTCGTCCTGCCGGCCACCTTTAGTGGCCTGGTGAGCTGCCGTGCTGCCGGCCACCTATAGTGGCCTGGTGAGCTGTCGTGTTGCCGACCATCTATAGTGATCTGGTGAGCTGTCGAGATGCCGGCCACCAATAGTAGCCTGGTGAGCTGTCGAGATGCTGGCCACCTATAGTGGCCTGGTGAGCTGTCGCGATGACGGCCACCTATATTGACCTGGTGAGCTGCCGTGCTGCCGGCCACCTATAGTGGCCTGGTGAGCTGTCGAGATGCTGGCCACCTATAGTGGCCTGGTGAGCTGTCGCGATGACGGCCACCTATAGTGGCCTGGTGAGCTGCCGTGCTGCCGGCCACCTATAGTGGCCTGGTGAGCAGTCGTGCTGCCGACCATCTATAGTGGTCTGGTGAGCTGTCGAGATGCCGGCCACCAATAGTAGCCTGGTGAGCTGTCGAGATGCCGGCCACCTATAGTGGCCTGGTGAGCTGTCGCGATGACGGCCCCCTATATTGACCTGGTGAGCTGTCGTCCTGCCGGCCACCTTTAGTGGCCTGGTGAGCTGCCGTGCTGCCGTCCACCTATAGTGGCCTGGTGAGCTGTCGTGCTGCCGGCCATCTTTAGTGGTCTGGTGAGCTGTCGAGATGCCGGCCACCAATAGTAGCCTGGTGAGCTGTCGAGATGCCGGCCACCTATAGTGGCCTGGTGAGCTGTCGCGATGACGGCCACCTATATTGACCTGGTGAGCTGTCGTGCTGCCGGCCACCTATAGTAGCCTGTTGAGCTCTCGAGCTGCCAGCCACCTGTAGTGTGCTGGTGGGCTCTCGAGCTGCCGGCCACCTATAGTAGCCTGTTGAGCTCGGCCACCTATAGTGTGCTGGTGAGCTGACGTGTTGCCGGCCCTCTATATTGACCAGGTGAGCTGCCGTTCTGCCGGCCACCTATAGTGGCCTGGTGAGCTGCCGTGCTGCCGGCCACCTGTAGTGTGCTGGTGAGCTCTCGAGCTGCCGGCCACCTATAGTATGCTGGTGAGCTGTTGTGCTGCCGGCCACCTATAGTGGCCTGGTGAGCTGCCGTGCTGCCGGCCACCTATAGTGGCCTGGTGAGCTGTCGTGCTATCGGCCATCTATAGTGGTCTGGTGAGCTGTCGAGATGCCGGCCACCTATAGTAGCCTGGTGAGCTGTCGCGATGCCGGCCACCTATAGTGGCCTGGTGAGCTGTCGCGATGACGGCCACCTATATTGACTTGGTGAGCTGTCGTGGTGCCGGCCACCTATAGTAGCCTGTTGAGCTCTCGAGCTGCCAGCCACCTGTAGTGTGCTGGTGAGCTCTCGAGCTGCCGGCCACCTATAGTATGCTGGTGAGCTGTCGTGCTGCCGGCCACCTATAGTGGCCTGGTGAGCTGCCGTGCTACCGGCCACCTATAGTGGCCTGGTGAGCTGTCGTGCTGCCGACCATCTATAGTGGTCTGGTGAGCTGTCAAGATACCGGCCACCTATATTGGCCTGGTGAGCTGTCGCGATGACGGCCACCTATATTGACTTGGTGAGCTGTCGTGGTGCCGGCCACCTGTAGTGGCCTGGTGAGCTGCCGTGCTGCCGGCCACCTATAGTGGCCTGGTGAGCTCTCGAGCTGCCGTCCGCCTACAGTGGCCTGGTGAGCTGTCGAGTTGCCGGCCACCTATAGTGGCCTGGTGAGCTGTCGAGATGCCGGCCACCTAAAGTGGCCTGGTGAGCTGTCGCGATGACGGCCACCTATATTGACCTGGTGAGCTGTCGTGCTGCCGGCCACCTATAGTGGCCTGGTGAGCTGTCGTGCTGCCGACCATCTATAGTGGTCTGGTGAGCTGTCGAGATGCCGGCCACCTATAGTAGCCTGGTGAGCTGTCGAGATGCCGGCCACCTATAGTGGCCTGGTGAGCTGTCGCGATGACGGCCACCCATATTGACCTGGTGAGCTGTCGTGCTGCCGGCCACCTATAGTGGCCTGGTGAGCTGTCGTGCTGCCGACCATCTATAGTGGTCTGGTGAGCTGTCGAGATGCCGGCCACCTATAGTAGCCTGGTGAGCTGTCGAGATGCCGGCCACCTATAGTGGCCTGGTGAGCTGTCGCGATGACGGCCACCCATATTGACCTGGTGAGCTGTCGTGCTGCCGGCCACCTATAGTGGCCTGGTGAGCTGCCGCGCTGCCGGCCACCTATAGTGGTCTGGTGAGCTGTCGAGATGCCGGCCACCTATAGTAGCCTGGTGAACTGTCGAGATGCCGGCCACCAATAGTAGCCTGGTGAGCTGTCGAGATGCCGGCCACCTATAGTGGCCTGGTGAGCTGTCGAGATGCCGGCCACCTATAGTGGCCTGGTGAGCTATCGCGATGACGGCCACCTATATTGACCTGGTGAGCTGTGGTGCTGCCGGCCACCTATAGTGGCCTGGTGAGCTGTCGTGCTGCCGACCATCTATAGTGGTCTGGTGAGCTGTCGAGATGCCGGCCACCTATAGTAGCCTGGTGAACTGTCGAGATGCCGGCCACCTATAGTGGCCTGGTGAGCTGTCGTGCTGCCGGCCACCTATAGTGGCCTGGTGAGCTGCCGTGCTGCCGGCCACCTATAGTGGCCTGGTGAGCAGTCGTGCTGCCGACCATCTATAGTGGTCTGGTGAGCTGTCGAGATGCCGGCCACCTATAGTGGCCTGGTGAGCTGTCGCGATGACGGCCACCTATATTGACCTGGTGAGCTGTCGTGCTGCCGGCCACCTACAGTAGCCTGTTGAGCTCTCGAGCTGCCGGCCACCTGTAGTGTGCTGGTGAGCTCTCGAGCTGCCGGCCACCTATAGTATGCTGGTGAGCTGTTGTGCTGCCGGCCACCTATAGTGGCCGGGTGAGCTGTCGTGCTGCCGGCCATATATTGTGGTCGGGTGAGCTGTCGAGATGCCGGCCACCTATAGTAGCCTGGTGAGCTGTCGAGATGCCGGCCACCTGTAGTGGCCTGGTGAGCTGTCGAGATGCCGGCCATCTATGGTGGCCTGGTGATCTGTCGAGATGCCGGCCACCTATAGTGGCCTGGTTAGCTGTCGTGCTGCCGGCCACCCATAGTGGCCTATTGAGCTCTCGAGCTGCCAGACACATATAGTGTGCAGGTGTGCTCTCGAACTGCCGGTTACCTATAGTGTGCTGGTGAACTGTCGTGTTGCCGGCCATCTATATTGACCTTGTGAGCCGTCGTGCTGCCGGCCACCTATAGTGGCCTGGTGAGCTGTCGAGTTGCCGGCCATCTATAGAGGCTTAGTGAGCTGTCGAGATGCCGGCCACCTATAGTGGTCTGGTGAGCCGTCGTGCTGCCGGCCACCTATAGTGGTCTGGTGAGTTGCCGTGCTGCCGGCCACCTATAGTGGCCTGGTGAGCTGTTGTGCTGCCGACCATCTATAGTGGCCTGGTGAGCTGTCGAAATGCCGGCCACCTATAGTGGCCTGGTGAGCTGTCGCGATGACGGCCACCTATATTGACTTGGTGAGCCGTCGTGCTGCCGGCCACCTATAGTAACCTGTTGAGCTCTCGAGCTGCCAGCCACCTGTAGTGTGCCCGTGAGCTCTTGAACTACCGGCCACCTATAGTGTGCTGGTGAGCTGACGTGTTGCCAGCCCTCTATATTGACCTGGTGAGCTGTCGTCCTGCCGGCCACCTATAGTGGCCTGGTGAGCTGCCGTGCTGCCGGCCACCTATAGTGGCCTGGTGAGATCTCGAGCTGCCGTCCGCCTATAGTGGCCTGGTGAGCTGTCGAGTTGCCGGCCACCTATAGTGGCCTGGTGAGCTGTCGAGATGCCGGCCACCTATAGTGGCCTGGTGAGCTGTCGCGATGACGGCCACCTATATTGACCTGGTGAGCTGTCGTGCTGCCGGTCACCTATAGTGGCCTGGTGAGCTGCCGTGCTGCCGGCCACCTATAGTGGCCTGGTGAGCTGTCGAGATGCCGGCCACCTATAGTGGCCAGGTGAGCTGTCGAGATGCCGGCCACCTATAGTGGCCTCGTGAGCTGTCGCGATGACGGCCACCTATATTGACCTGGTGAGCTGTCGTGCTGCCGGCCACCTATAGTAGCCTGTTGAGTTCTCGAGCTGCCAGCCACCTGTAGTGTGCCGGTGAGCTCTTGAACTGCCGGCCACCTATAGTGTGCTGGTGAGCTGACGTGTTGCCGGCCCTCTATGTTGACCTGGTGAGCTGTCGTCCTGCCGGCCACCTTTAGTGGCCTGGTGAGCTGCCGTGCTGCCGGCCACCTATAGTGGCCTGGTGAGCTGTCGTGTTGCCGACCATCTATAGTGATCTGGTGAGCTGTCGAGATGCCGGCCACCAATAGTAGCCTGGTGAGCTGTCGAGATGCTGGCCACCTATAGTGGCCTGGTGAGCTGTCGCGATGACGGCCACCTATATTGACCTGGTGAGCTGCCGTGCTGCCGGCCACCTATAGTGGCCTGGTGAGCTGTCGAGATGCTGGCCACCTATAGTGGCCTGGTGAGCTGTCGCGATGACGGCCACCTATAGTGGCCTGGTGAGCTGCCGTGCTGCCGGCCACCTATAGTGGCCTGGTGAGCAGTCGTGCTGCCGACCATCTATAGTGGTCTGGTGAGCTGTCGAGATGCCGGCCACCAATAGTAGCCTGGTGAGCTGTCGAGATGCCGGCCACCTATAGTGGCCTGGTGAGCTGTCGCGATGACGGCCCCCTATATTGACCTGGTGAGCTGTCGTCCTGCCGGCCACCTTTAGTGGCCTGGTGAGCTGCCGTGCTGCCGTCCACCTATAGTGGCCTGGTGAGCTGTCGTGCTGCCGGCCATCTTTAGTGGTCTGGTGAGCTGTCGAGATGCCGGCCACCAATAGTAGCCTGGTGAGCTGTCGAGATGCCGGCCACCTATAGTGGCCTGGTGAGCTGTCGCGATGACGGCCACCTATATTGACCTGGTGAGCTGTCGTGCTGCCGGCCACCTATAGTAGCCTGTTGAGCTCTCGAGCTGCCAGCCACCTGTAGTGTGCTGGTGGGCTCTCGAGCTGCCGGCCACCTATAGTAGCCTGTTGAGCTCGGCCACCTATAGTGTGCTGGTGAGCTGACGTGTTGCCGGCCCTCTATATTGACCAGGTGAGCTGCCGTTCTGCCGGCCACCTATAGTGGCCTGGTGAGCTGCCGTGCTGCCGGCCACCTGTTGTGGCCTGGTGAGCTCTCGAGCTGCCGTCCGCCTATAGTGGCCTGGTGAGCTGTCGAGTTGCCGGCCACCTATAGTGGCCTGGTGAGCTGTCGAGATGCCGGCCACCTAAAGTGGCCTGGTGAGCTGTCGCGATGACGGCCACCTATATTGACCTGGTGAGCTGTCGTGCTGCCGGCCACCTATAGTGGCCTGGTGAGCTGTCGTGCTGCCGACCATCTATAGTGGTCTGGTGAGCTGTCGAGATGCCGGCCACCTATAGTAGCCTGGTGAGCTGTCGAGATGCCGGCCACCTATAGTGGCCTGGTGAGCTGTCGCGATGACGGCCACCCATATTGACCTGGTGAGCTGTCGTGCTGCCGGCCACCTATAGTGGCCTGGTGAGCTGCCGCGCTGCCGGCCACCTATAGTGGCCTGGTGAGCTGTCGTGCTGCCGGCCATCTATAGTGGTCTGGTGAGCTGTCGAGATGCCGGCCACCAATAGTAGCCTGGTGAGCTGTCGGGATGACGGCCACCTATAGTGGCCTGGTGAGCTGTCGTGCTGCCGGCCATCTATAGTGGTCTGGTGAGCTGTCGTGCTGCCGGCCACCTATAGTGGCCTGGTGAGCTGCCGTGCTGCCGGCCACCTATAGTGGCCTGGTGAGCTGTCGTGCTGCCGGCCATCTATAGTGGTCTGGTGAGCTGTCGAGATGCCGGCCACCAATAGTAGCCTGGTGAGCTGTCGCGATGACGGCCACCTATATTGACCTGGTGAGCTGTCGTGCTGCCGGCCACCTGTAGTGTGCTGGTGAGCTCTCGAGCTGCCGGCCACCTATAGTATGCTGGTGAGCTGTTGTGCTGCCGGCCACCTATAGTGGCCTGGTGAGCTGCCGTGCTGCCGGCCACCTATAGTGGCCTGGTGAGCTGTCGTGCTATCGGCCATCTATAGTGGTCTGGTGAGCTGTCGAGATGCCGGCCACCTATAGTAGCCTGGTGAGCTGTCGCGATGCCGGCCACCTATAGTGGCCTGGTGAGCTGTCGCGATGACGGCCACCTATATTGACTTGGTGAGCTGTCGTGGTGCCGGCCACCTATAATAGCCTGTTGAGCTCTCGAGCTGCCAGCCACCTGTAGTGTGCTGGTGAGCTCTCGAGCTGCCGGCCACCTATAGTATGCTGGTGAGCTGTCGTGCTGCCGGCCACCTATAGTGGCCTGGTGAGCTGCCGTGCTGCCGACCATCTATAGTGGTCTGGTGAGCTGTCGAGATGCCGGCCACCTATAGTAGCCTGGTGAGCTGTCGAGATGCCGGCCACCTATAGTGGCCTGGTGAGCTGTCGCGATGACGGCCACCCATATTGACCTGGTGAGCTGTCGTGCTGCCGGCCACCTATAGTGGCCTGGTGAGCTGCCGCGCTGCCGGCCACCTATAGTGGCCTGGTGAGCTGTCGTGCTGCCGGCCATCTATAGTGGTCTGGTGAGCTGTCGAGATGCCGGCCACCAATAGTAGCCTGGTGAGCTGTCGGGATGACGGCCACCTATAGTGGCCTGGTGAGCTGTCGTGCTGCCGGCCATCTATAGTGGTCTGGTGAGCTGTCGTGCTGCCGGCCACCTATAGTGGCCTGGTGAGCTGCCGTGCTGCCGGCCACCTATAGTGGCCTGGTGAGCTGTCGTGCTGCCGGCCATCTATAGTGGTCTGGTGAGCTGTCGAGATGCCGGCCACCAATAGTAGCCTGGTGAGCTGTCGCGATGACGGCCACCTATATTGACCTGGTGAGCTGTCGTGCTGCCGGCCACCTGTAGTGTGCTGGTGAGCTCTCGAGCTGCCGGCCACCTATAGTATGCTGGTGAGCTGTTGTGCTGCCGGCCACCTATAGTGGCCTGGTGAGCTGCCGTGCTGCCGGCCACCTATAGTGGCCTGGTGAGCTGTCGTGCTATCGGCCATCTATAGTGGTCTGGTGAGCTGTCGAGATGCCGGCCACCTATAGTAGCCTGGTGAGCTGTCGCGATGCCGGCCACCTATAGTGGCCTGGTGAGCTGTCGCGATGACGGCCACCTATATTGACTTGGTGAGCTGTCGTGGTGCCGGCCACCTATAATAGCCTGTTGAGCTCTCGAGCTGCCAGCCACCTGTAGTGTGCTGGTGAGCTCTCGAGCTGCCGGCCACCTATAGTATGCTGGTGAGCTGTCGTGCTGCCGGCCACCTATAGTGGCCTGGTGAGCTGCCGTGCTACCGGCCACCTATAGTGGCCTGGTGAGCTGTCGTGCTGCCGACCATCTATAGTGGTCTGGTGAGCTGTCAAGATACCGGCCACCTATATTGGCCTGGTGAGCTGTCGCGATGACGGCCACCTATATTGACTTGGTGAGCTGTCGTGGTGCCGGCCACCTAGAGTAGCCTGTTGAGCTCTCGAGCTGCCAGCCACCTGTAGTGTGCTGGTGAGCTCTCGAGCTGCCGGCCACCTATAGTATGCCGGTGAGCTGTCGTGCTGCCGGCCACCTATAGTGGCCTGGTGAGCTGCCGTGCTGCCGGCCACCTATAGTGGCCTGGTGAGCTGTCGTGCTGCCGACCATCTATAGTGGTCTGGTGAGCTGTCGAGATGCCGGCCACCTATAGTAGCCTGGTGAGCTGTCGAGATGCCGAGATGCCGGCCACCTATAGTGGCCTGGTGAGCTGTCGCTATGACGGCCACCTATATTGACTTGGTGAGCTGTCCTGCTGCCGGCCACCTATAGTAGCCTGTTGAGCTCCCGAGCTGCCAGCCACCTGTAGTGTGCTGGTGAGCTCTCGAGTTGCCAGCCACCTGTAGTTTGCCGGTGAGCTCTTGAACTGCCGGCCACCTATAGTGAGCTGGTGAGCTGACGTGTTGCCGGCCCTCTATATTGACCTGGTGAGCTGTCGGCCTGCCGGCCACCTATAGTGGCCTGGTGAGCTGCCGTGCTGCCGGCCACCTATAGTGGCCTGGTGAGCTGTCGTGCTGCCGTCCATCTATAGTGGTCTGGTGAGCTGTCGAGATGCCGGCCACCTATAGTAGCCTGGTGAGCTGTCGAGATGCCGGCCACCTATGGTGGCCTGGTGAGCTGTCGCGATGACGGCCACCTATATTGACCTGGTGAGCTGTCGTGCTGCCGGGCACCTATAGTAACCTGTTAAGCTCTCGAGCTGCCAGCCACCTGTAATGTGCCCGTGAGCTCTTGAACTGCCGGCCACCTATAGTGTGCTGGTGAGCTGACGTGTTGCCGGCCCTCTATATTGACCTGCCGGCCACCTATAGTGGCCTGGTGAGCTGTCGTGCTGCCGACCATCTATAGTGGTCTGGTGAGCTGTCGAGATGCCGGCCACCTATAGTAGCCTGGTGAGCTGTCGAGATGCCGGCCACCTATAGTGGCCTGGTGAGCTGTCGCGATGACGGCCACCTATATTGACTTGGTGAGCTGTCGTGCTGCCGGCCACTTATAGTAGCCTGTTGAGCTCTCGAGCTGCAGGCCACCTGTAGTTTACTGGTGAGCTCTCGAGCTGCCGGCCACCTATAGTATGCTGGTGAGCTGTCGTGCTGCCGGCCACCTATAGTGGCCTGGTGAGCTGTCGTGCTGCCGGCCATATTTAGTGGTCTGGTGAGCTGTCGAGATGCCGACCACCTATAGTAGCCTGGTGAGCCATCGGGATGCCGGCCACCTATAGTGGCCAGGTGAGCTGTCGAGATGCCGGCCACCTATAGTGGCCTGGTGAGCTGTCGCGATGACGGCCACCTATATTGACCTGGTGAGCTGTCGTGCTGCCGGCCACCTATAGTAGCCTGTTGAGCTCTCGAGCCGCCAGCCACCTGTAGTGTGCCGGTGAGCTCTTGAACTGCCGGCCACCTATAGTGTGCTGGTGAGCTGACGTGTTGCCGGCCCTCTATATTGACCTGGTGAGCTGTCGTCCTGCCGGCCACCTATAGTGGCCTGGTGAGCTGCCGTGCTGCCGGCCACCTATAGTGGCCTCGTGAGCTGTCGTGCTGCCGGCCATCTATAGTGGTCTGGTGAGCTGTCGAGATGCCGGCCACCAATAGTAGCCTGGTGAGCTGTCGAGATGCCGGCCACCTATAGTGGCCTGGTGAGCTGTCGCGATGACGGCCACCTATATTGACTTGGTGAGCTGTCGTGCTGCCGGCCACCTATAGTAGCCTGTTGAGCTCTCGAGCTGCCAGCCACCTGTAGTGTGCTGGTGAGCTCTCGAGCTGCCGGCCACCTATATTATGCTGGTGAGCTGTCGTGTTGCCGGCCACCTATAGTGGCCTGGTGAGCTGTCGAGATGCCGGCCACCTATAGTGGCCTGGTGAGCTTTTTCAAATACAGGCCATCTATGTTGGCCTGGTGAGCTGTCGAGATGCCGTCCACCTATAGTGGCCTGGTGAGCTGCCGAGATGCCGGCCACCTATAGTGGCCTGGTGAGCTGTCGCGATGACGGCCACCTATATTGACTTGGTGAGCTGTGGTGCTGCCGGCCACCTATAGTAGCCTGTTGAGCTCTCGAGCTGCCAGCAACCTGTAGTGTGCTGGTGAGCTCTCGAGCTGCCGGCCACCTATAGTATGCTGGTGAGCTGTCGTGCTGCCGGCCACCTATAGTGGCCTGGTGAGCTGCCGTGCTGCCGGCAACCTGTAGTGGCCTGGTGAGCTGTCGTGCTGCCGACCATCTATAGTGGTCTGGTGAGCTGTCGAGATGCCGGCCACCTATAGTAGCCTGGTGAGCTGTCGAGATGCCGGCCACCTATAGTGGCCTGGTGAGCTGTCGCGATGACGGCCACCTATATTGACTTGGTGAGCTGTCCTGCTGCCAGCCACCTGTAGTAGCCTGTTGGGCTCCCGAGCTGCCAGCCACCTGTAGTGTGCTGGTGAGCTCTCTTGTTGCCAGCCACCTGTAGTGTGCCGGTGAGCTCTTGAACTGCCGGCCATCTATAGTGTGCTGGTGAGCTGACGTGTTGCCGGCCCTCTATATTGGTCTGGTGAGCTGTCGAGATGCCGGCCACCTATAGTAGCCTGGTGAACTGTCGAGATGCCGGCCACCTATACTGGCCTGGTGAGCTGTCGCGATGACGGCCACCTATATTGACCTGGTGAGCTGTCGTGCTGCCGGCCACCTATAGTGGCCTGGTGAGCTGCCGTGCTGCCGGCCACCTATAGTGGCCTGGTGAGCTCTCGAGCTGCCGTCCGCCTATAGTGGCCTGGTGAGCTGTCGAGTTGCCGGCCACCTATAGTGGCCTGGTGAGCTGTCGAGATGCCGGCCACCTAAAGTGGCCTGGTGACCTGTCGCGATGACGGCCACCTATATTGACCTGGTGAGCTGTCGTGCTGCCGGCCACCTATAGTGGCCTGGTGAGCTGTCGTGCTGCCGACCATCTATAGTGGCCTGGTGAGCTGTCGAGATGCCGGCCACCTATAGTAGCCTGGTGAGCTGTCGAGATGCCGGCCACCTATAGTGGCCTGGTGAGCTGTCGCGATGACGGCCACCTATATTGACCTGGTGAGCTGCCGTGCTGCCGGCCACCTATAGTGGCCTGGTGAGCTGTCGAGATGCTGGCCACCTATAGTGGCCTGGTGAGCTGTCGCGATGACGGCCACCTATAGTGGCCTGGTGAGCTGCCGTGCTGCCGGCCACCTATAGTGGCCTGGTGAGCAGTCGTGCTGCCGACCATCTATAGTGGTCTGGTGAGCTGTCGAGATGCCGGCCACCAATAGTAGCCTGGTGAGCTGTCGAGATGCCGGCCACCTATAGTGGCCTGGTGAGCTGTCGCGATGACGGCCCCCTATATTGACCTGGTGAGCTGTCGTCCTGCCGGCCACCTTTAGTGGCCTGGTGAGCTGCCGTGCTGCTGGCCACCTATAGTGGCCTGGTGAGCTGTCGCGATGACGGCCACCTATATTGACCTGGTGAGCTGCCGTGCTGCCGGCCACCTATAGTGGCCTGGTGAGCTGTCGCGATGACGGCCACCTATATTGACCTGGTGAGCTGCCGTGCTGCCGGCCACCTATAGTGGCCTGGTGAGCTGTCGAGATGCTGGCCACCTATAGTGGCCTGGTGAGCTGTCGCGATGACGGCCACCTATAGTGGCCTGGTGAGCTGCCGTGCTGCCGGCCACCTATAGTGGCCTGGTGAGCAGTCGTGCTGCCGACCATCTATAGTGGTCTGGTGAGCTGTCGAGATGTCGGCCACCAATAGTAGCCTGGTGAGCTGTCGAGATGCCGGCCACCTATAGTGGCCTGGTGAGCTGTCGCGATGACGGCCCCCTATATTGACCTGGTGAGCTGTCGTCCTGCCGGCCACCTTTAGTGGCCTGGTGAGCTGTCGTGCTGCCGTCCATCTATAGTGGTCTGGTGAGCTGTCGAGATGCCGGCCACCTATAGTAGCCTGGTGAGCTGTCGAGATGCCGGCCACCTATGGTGGCCTGGTGAGCTGTCGCGATGACGGCCACCTATATTGACCTGGTGAGCTGTCGTGCTGCCGGCCACCTATAGTAACCTGTTAAGCTCTCGAGCTGCCAGCCACCTGTAATGTGCCCGTGAGCTCTTGAACTGCCGGCCACCTATAGTGTGCTGGTGGGCTGACGTGTTGCCGGCCCTCTATATTGACCTGCCGGCCACCTATAGTGGCCTGGTGAGCTGTCGTGCTGCCGACCATCTATAGTGGTCTGGTGAGCTGTCGAGATGCCGGCCACCTATAGTAGCCTGGTGAGCTGTCGAGATGCCGGCCACCTATAGTGGCCTGGTGAGCTGTCGCGATGACGGCCACCTATATTGACTTGGTGAGCTGTCGTGCTGCCGGCCACTTATAGTAGCCTGTTGAGCTCTCGAGCTGCAGGCCACCTGTAGTTTACTGGTGAGCTCTCGAGCTGCCGGCCACCTATAGTATGCTGGTGAGCTGTCGTGCTGCCGGCCACCTATAGTGGCCTGGTGAGCTGTCGTGCTGCCGGCCATATTTAGTGGTCTGGTGAGCTGTCGAGATGCCGACCACCTATGGTAGCCTGGTGAGCCATCGGGATGCCGGCCACCTATAGTGGCCAGGTGAGCTGTCGAGATGCCGGCCACCTATAGTGGCCTGGTGAGCTGTCGCGATGACGGCCACCTATATTGACCTGGTGAGCTGTCGTGCTGCCGGCCACCTATAGTAGCCTGTTGAGCTCTCGAGCCGCCAGCCACCTGTAGTGTGCCGGTGAGCTCTTGAACTGCCGGCCACCTATAGTGTGCTGGTGAGCTGACGTGTTGCCGGCCCTCTATATTGACCTGGTGAGCTGTCGTCCTGCCGGCCACCTATAGTGGCCTGGTGAGCTGCCGTGCTGCCGGCCACCTATAGTGGCCTCGTGAGCTGTCGTGCTGCCGGCCATCTATAGTGGTCTGGTGAGCTGTCGAGATGCCGGCCACCAATAGTAGCCTGGTGAGCTGTCGAGATGCCGGCCACCTATAGTGGCCTGGTGAGCTGTCGCGATGACGGCCACCTATATTGACTTGGTGAGCTGTCGTGCTGCCGGCCACCTATAGTAGCCTGTTGAGCTCTCGAGCTGCCAGCCACCTGTAGTGTGCTGGTGAGCTCTCGAGCTGCCGGCCACCTATATTATGCTGGTGAGCTGTCGTGTTGCCGGCCACCTATAGTGGCCTGGTGAGCTGTCGAGATGCCGGCCACCTATAGTGGCCTGGTGAGCTTCTTCAAATACAGGCCATCTATGTTGGCCTGGTGAGCTGTCGAGATGCCGTCCACCTATAGTGGCCTGGTGAGCTGCCGAGATGCCGGCCACCTATAGTGGCCTGGTGAGCTGTCGCGATGACGGCCACCTATATTGACTTGGTGAGCTGTGGTGGTGCCGGCCACCTATAGTAGCCTGTTGAGCTCTCGAGCTGCCAGCAACCTATAGTGGCCTGGTGAGCTGCCGTGCTGCCGGCAACCTATAATGGCCTGGTGAGCTGTCGTGCTGCCGACCATCTATAGTGGTCTGGTGAGCTGTCGAGATGCCGGCCACCTATAGTAGCCTGGTGAGCTGTCGAGATGCCGGCCACCTATATTGGCCTGGTGAGCTGTCGCGATGACGGCCACCTATATTGACTTGGTGAGCTGTCCTGCTGCCAGCCACCTGTAGTAGCCTGTTGGGCTCCCGAGCTGCCAGCCACCTGTAGTGTGCTGGTGAGCTCTCTTGTTGCCAGCCACCTGTAGTGTGCCGGTGAGCTCTTGAACTGCCGGCCATCTATAGTGTGCT
Organism: Eumerus sabulonum; assembly: GCA_951905685.1. Lineage (NCBI taxonomy): Eukaryota > Metazoa > Arthropoda > Insecta > Diptera > Syrphidae > Eumerus > Eumerus sabulonum. The sequence continues at coordinate 134,781,789 of OX645060.1, read as the reverse complement.
GGTGAGCTGACGTGTTGCCGGCCCTCTATATTGGTCTGGTGAGCTGTCGAGATGCCGGCCACCTATAGTAGCCTGGTGAGCTGTCGAGATGCCGGCCACCTATACTGGCCTGGTGAGCTGTCGCGATGACGGCCACCTATATTGACCTGGTGAGCTGTCGTGCTGCCGGCCACCTATAGTGGCCTGGTGAGCTGCCGTGCTGCCGGCCACCTATAGTGGCCTGGTGAGCTCTCGAGCTGCCGTCCGCCTATAGTGGCCTGGTGAGCTGTCGAGTTGCCGGCCACCTATAGTGGCCTGGTGAGCTGTCGAGATGCCGGCCACCTAAAGTGGCCTGGTGACCTTTCGCGATGACGGCCACCTATATTGACCTGGTGAGCTGTCGTGCTGCCGGCCACCTATAGTGGCCTGGTGAGCTGTCGTGCTGCCGACCATCTATAGTGGCCTGGTGAGCTGTCGAGATGCCGGCCACCTATAGTAGCCTGGTGAGCTGTCGAGATGCCGGCCACCTATAGTGGCCTGGTGAGCTGTCGCGATGACGGCCACCTATATTGACCTGTAGTTTACTGGTGAGCTCTCGAGCTGCCGGCCACCTATAGTATGCTGGTGAGCTGTCGTGCTGCCGGCCACCTATAGTGGCCTGGTGAGCTGTCGTGCTGCCGGCCATATTTAGTGGTCTGGTGAGCTGTCGAGATGCCGACCACCTATGGTAGCCTGGTGAGCCATCGGGATGCCGGCCACCTATAGTGGCCAGGTGAGCTGTCGAGATGCCGGCCACCTATAGTAGCCTGTTGAGCTCTCGAGCCGCCAGCCACCTGTAGTGTGCCGGTGAGCTCTTGAACTGCCGGCCACCTATAGTGTGCTGGTGAGCTGACGTGTTGCCGGCCCTCTATATTGACCTGGTGAGCTGTCGTCCTGCCGGCCACCTATAGTGGCCTGGTGAGCTGCCGTGCTGCCGGCCACCTATAGTGGCCTCGTGAGCTGTCGTGCTGCCGGCCATCTATAGTGGTCTGGTGAGCTGTCGAGATGCCGGCCACCAATAGTAGCCTGGTGAGCTGTCGAGATGCCGGCCACCTATAGTGGCCTGGTGAGCTGTCGCGATGACGGCCACCTATATTGACTTGGTGAGCTGTCGTGCTGCCGGCCACCTATAGTAGCCTGTTGAGCTCTCGAGCTGCCAGCCACCTGTAGTGTGCTGGTGAGCTCTCGAGCTGCCGGCCACCTATATTATGCTGGTGAGCTGTCGTGTTGCCGGCCACCTATAGTGGCCTGGTGAGCTGTCGAGATGCCGGCCACCTATAGTGGCCTGGTGAGCTTCTTCAAATACAGGCCATCTATGTTGGCCTGGTGAGCTGTCGAGATGCCGTCCACCTATAGTGGCCTGGTGAGCTGCCGAGATGCCGGCCACCTATAGTGGCCTGGTGAGCTGTCGCGATGACGGCCACCTATATTGACTTGGTGAGCTGTGGTGGTGCCGGCCACCTATAGTAGCCTGTTGAGCTCTCGAGCTGCCAGCAACCTATAGTGGCCTGGTGAGCTGCCGTGCTGCCGGCAACCTATAATGGCCTGGTGAGCTGTCGTGCTGCCGACCATCTATAGGGGTCTGGTGAGCTGTCGAGATGCCGGCCACCTATAGTAGCCTGGTGAGCTGTCGAGATGCCGGCCACCTATATTGGCCTGGTGAGCTGTCGCGATGACGGCCACCTATATTGACTTGGTGAGCTGTCCTGCTGCCAGCCACCTGTAGTAGCCTGTTGGGCTCCCGAGCTGCCAGCCACCTGTAGTGTGCTGGTGAGCTCTCTTGTTGCCAGCCACCTGTAGTGTGCCGGTGAGCTCTTGAACTGCCGGCCATCTATAGTGTGCTGGTGAGCTGACGTGTTGCCGGCCCTCTATATTGGTCTGGTGAGCTGTCGAGATGCCGGCCACCTATAGTAGCCTGGTGAGCTGTCGAGATGCCGGCCACCTATACTGGCCTGGTGAGCTGTCGCGATGACGGCCACCTATATTGACCTGGTGAGCTGTCGTGCTGCCGGCCACCTATAGTGGCCTGGTGAGCTGCCGTGCTGCCGGCCACCTATAGTGGCCTGGTGAGCTCTCGAGCTGCCGTCCGCCTATAGTGGCCTGGTGAGCTGTCGAGTTGCCGGCCACCTATAGTGGCCTGGTGAGCTGTCGAGATGCCGGCCACCTAAAGTGGCCTGGTGACCTTTCGCGATGACGGCCACCTATATTGACCTGGTGAGCTGTCGTGCTGCCGGCCACCTATAGTGGCCTGGTGAGCTGTCGTGCTGCCGACCATCTATAGTGGCCTGGTGAGCTGTCGAGATGCCGGCCACCTATAGTAGCCTGGTGAGCTGTCGAGATGCCGGCCACCTATAGTGGCCTGGTGAGCTGTCGCGATGACGGCCACCTATATTGACCTGGTGAGCTGCCGTGCTGCCGGCCACCTATAGTGGCCTGGTGAGCTGTCGAGATGCTGGCCACCTATAGTGGCCTGGTGAGCTGTCGCGATGACGGCCACCTATAGTGGCCTGGTGAGCTGCCGTGCTGCCGGCCACCTATAGTGGCCTGGTGAGCAGTCGTGCTGCCGACCATCTATAGTGGTCTGGTGAGCTGTCGAGATGCCGGCCACCAATAGTAGCCTGGTGAGCTGTCGAGATGCCGGCCACCTATAGTGGCCTGGTGAGCTGTCGCGATGACGGCCCCCTATATTGACCTGGTGAGCTGTCGTCCTGCCGGCCACCTTTAGTGGCCTGGTGAGCTGCCGTGCTGCCGGCCACCTATAGTGGCCTGGTGAGCTGTCGTGCTGCCGGCCATCTTTAGTGGTCTGGTGAGCTGTCGAGATGCCGGCCACCAATAGTAGCCTGGTGAGCTGTCGAGATGCCGGCCACCTATAGTGGCCTGGTGAGCTGTCGCGATGACGGCCACCTATATTGACCTGGTGAGCTGTCGTGCTGCCGGCCACCTATAGTAGCCTGTTGAGCTCTCGAACTGCCAGCCACCTGTAGTGTGCTGGTGGGCTCTCGAGCTGCCGGCCACCTATAGTAGCCTGTTGAGCTCGGCCACCTATAGTGTGCTGGTGAGCTGACGTGTTGCCGGCCCTCTATATTGACCAGGTGAGCTGCCGTTCTGCCGGCCACCTATAGTGGCCTGGTGAGCTGCCGTGCTGCCGGCCACCTATTGTGGCCTGGTGAGCTCTCGAGCTGCCGTCCGCCTATAGTGGCCTGGTGAGCTGTCGAGTTGCCGGCCACCTATAGTGGCCTGGTGAGCTGTCGAGATGCCGGCCACCTAAAGTGGCCTGGTGAGCTGTCGCGATGACGGCCACCTATATTGACCTGGTGAGCTGTCGTGCTGCCGGCCACCTATAGTGGCCTGGTGAGCTGTCGTGCTGCCGACCATCTATAGTGGTCTGGTGAGCTGTCGAGATTCCGGCCACCTATAGTAGCCTGGTGAGCTGTCGAGATGCCGGCCACCTATAGTGGCCTGGTGAGCTGTCGCGATAACGGCCACCCATATTGACCTGGTGAGCTGTCGTGCTGCCGGCCACCTATAGTGGCCTGGTGAGCTGCCGCGCTGCCGGCCACCTATAGTGGCCTGGTGAGCTGTCGTGCTGCCGGCCATCTATAGTGGTCTGGTGAGCTGTCGAGATGCCGGCCACCAATAGTAGCCTGGTGAGCTGTCGCGATGACGGCCACCTATAGTGGCCTGGTGAGCTGTCGTGCTGCCGGCCATCTATAGTGGTCTGGTGAGCTGTCGTGCTGCCGGCCACCTATAGTGGCCTGGTGAGCTGCCGTGCTGCCGGCCACCTATAGTGGCCTGGTGAGCTGTCGTGCTGCCGGCCATCTATAGTGGTCTGGTGAGCTGTCGAGATGCCGGCCACCAATAGTAGCCTGGTGAGCTGTCGCGATGACGGCCACCTATATTGGCCTGGTGAGCTGTCGTGCTGCCGGCCACCTGTAGTGTGCTGGTGAGCTCTCGAGCTGCCGGCCACCTATAGTATGCTGGTGAGCTGTTGTGCTGCCGGCCACCTATAGTGGCCTGGTGAGCTGCCGTGCTGCCGGCCACCTATAGTGGCCTGGTGAGCTGTCGTGCTATCGGCCATCTATAGTGGCCTGGTGAGCTGCCGTGCTGCCGGCCACCTATAGTGGCCTGGTGAGCTCTCGAGCTGCCGTCCGCCTATAGTGGCCTGGTGAGCTGTCGAGTTGCCGGCCACCTATAGTGGCCTGGTGAGCTGTCGAGATGCCGGCCACCTAAAGTGGCCTGGTGACCTTTCGCGATGACGGCCACCTATATTGACCTGGTGAGCTGTCGTGCTGCCGGCCACCTATAGTGGCCTGGTGAGCTGTCGTGCTGCCGACCATCTATAGTGGCCTGGTGAGCTGTCGAGATGCCGGCCACCTATAGTAGCCTGGTGAGCTGTCGAGATGCCGGCCATCTATAGTGGTCTGGTGAGCTGTCGAGATGCCGGCCACCTATAGTAGCCTGGTGAGCTGTCGAGATGCCGGCCACCTATAGTGGCCTGGTGAGCTGTCGCGATGACGGCCACCTATATTGACCTGGTGAGCTGCCGTGCTGCCGGCCACCTATAGTGGCCTGGTGAGCTGTCGAGATGCTGGCCACCTATAGTGGCCTGGTGAGCTGTCGCGATGACGGCCACCTATAGTGGCCTGGTGAGCTGCCGTGCTGCCGGCCACCTATAGTGGCCTGGTGAGCAGTCGTGCTGCCGACCATCTATAGTGGTCTGGTGAGCTGTCGTGCTGCCGGCCACCTATAGTGGCCTGGTGAGCTGCCGTGCTGCCGGCCACCTATAGTGGCCTGGTGAGCTCTCGAGCTGCCGTCCGCCTATAGTGGCCTGGTGAGCTGTCGAGTTGCCGGCCACCTATAGTGGCCTGGTGAGCTGTCGAGATGCCGGCCACCTAAAGTGGCCTGGTGACCTTTCGCGATGACGGCCACCTATATTGACCTGGTGAGCTGTCGTGCTGCCGGCCACCTATAGTGGCCTGGTGAGCTGTCGTGCTGCCGACCATCTATAGTGGCCTGGTGAGCTGTCGAGATGCCGGCCACCTATAGTAGCCTGGTGAGCTGTCGAGATGCCGGCCATCTATAGTGGTCTGGTGAGCTGTCGAGATGCCGGCCACCAATAGTAGCCTGGTGAGCTGTCGCGATGACGGCCACCTATAGTGGCCTGGTGAGCTGTCGTGCTGCCGGCCATCTATAGTGGTCTGGTGAGCTGTCGTGCTGCCGGCCACCTATAGTGGCCTGGTGAGCTGCCGTGCTGCCGGCCACCTATAGTGGCCTGGTGAGCTGTCGTGCTGCCGGCCATCTATAGTGGTCTGGTGAGCTGTCGAGATGCCGGCCACCAATAGTAGCCTGGTGAGCTGTCGCGATGACGGCCACCTATAGTGGCCTGGTGAGCTGTCGTGCTGCCGGCCATCTATAGTGGTCTGGTGAGCTGTCGTGCTGCCGGCCACCTATAGTGGCCTGGTGAGCTGCCGTGCTGCCGGCCACCTATAGTGGCCTGGTGAGCTGTCGTGCTGCCGGCCATCTATAGTGGTCTGGTGAGCTGTCGAGATGCCGGCCACCAATAGTAGCCTGGTGAGCTGTCGCGATGACGGCCACCTATATTGGCCTGGTGAGCTGTCGTGCTGCCGGCCACCTGTAGTGTGCTGGTGAGCTCTCGAGCTGCCGGCCACCTATAGTATGCTGGTGAGCTGTTGTGCTGCCGGCCACCTATAGTGGCCTGGTGAGCTGCCGTGCTGCCGGCCACCTATAGTGGCCTGGTGAGCTGTCGTGCTATCGGCCATCTATAGTGGTCTGGTGAGCTGTCGAGATGCCGGCCACCTATAGTAGCCTGGTGAGCTGTCGCGATGCCGGCCACCTATAGTGGCCTGGTGAGCTGTCGCGATGACGGCCACCTATATTGACTTGGTGAGTTGTCGTGGTGCCGGCCACCTATAGTAGCCTGTTGAGCTCTCGAGCTGCCAGCCACCTGTAGTGTGCTGGTGAGCTCTCGAGCTGCCGGCCACCTATAGTATGCTGGTGAGCTGTCGTGCTGCCGGCCACCTATAGTGGCCTGGTGAGCTGCCGTGCTACCGGCCACCTATAGTGGCCTGGTGAGCTGTCGTGCTGCCGACCATCTATAGTGGTCTGGTGAGCTGTCAAGATACCGGCCACCTATATTGGCCTGGTGAGCTGTCGCGATGACGGCCACCTATATTGACTTGGTGAGCTGTCGTGGTGCCGGCCACCTAGAGTAGCCTGGTGAGCTGTCGCGATGACGGCCACCTATATTGACTTGGTGAGCTGTCGTGGTGCCGGCCACCTAGAGTAGCCTGTTGAGCTCTCGAGCTGCCAGCCACCTGTAGTGTGCTGGTGAGCTCTCGAGCTGCCGGCCACCTATAGTATGCCGGTGAGCTGTCGTGCTGCCGGTCACCTATAGTGGTCTGGTGAGCTGTCAAGATACCGGCCACCTATAGTGGCCTGGTGAGCTGCCGTGCTACCGGCCACCTATAGTGGCCTGGTGAGCTGTCGTGCTGCCGACCATCTATAGTGGTCTGGTGAGCTGTCAAGATACCGGCCACCTATAGTGGCCTGGTGAGCTGTCGCGATGACGGCCACCTATATTGACTTGGTGAGCTGTCGTGGTGCCGGCCACCTAGAGTAGCCTGTTGAGCTCTCGAGCTGCCAGCCACCTGTAGTGTGCTGGTGAGCTCTCGAGCTGCCGGCCACCTATAGTATGCCGGTGAGCTGTCGTGCTGCCGGTCACCTATAGTGGCCTGGTGAGCTGCCGTGCTGCCGGCCACCTATAGTGGCCTGGTGAGCTGTCGTGCTGCCGACCATCTATAGTGGTCTGGTGAGCTGTCGAGATGCCGGCCACCTATAGTAGCCTGGTGAGCTGTCGAGATGCCGAGATGCCGGCCACCTATAGTGGCCTGGTGAGCTGTCGCGATGACGGCCACCTATATTGACTTGGTGAGCTGTCCTGCTGCCGGCCACCTATAGTAGCCTGTTGAGCTCTCGAGCTGCCAGCCACCTGTAGTGTGCTGGTGAGCTCTCGAGCTGCCGGCCACCTATATTATGCTGGTGAGCTGTCGTGTTGCCGGCCACCTATAGTGGCCTGGTGAGCTGTCGAGATGCCGGCCACCTATAGTAGCCTGGTGAGCTGTCGAGATGCCGGCCACCTATAGTGGCCTGGTGAGCTGTCGCGATAACGGCCACCCATATTGACCTGGTGAGCTGTCGTGCTGCCGGCCACCTATAGTGGCCTGGTGAGCTGTCGTGCTGCCGACCATCTATAGTGGTCTGGTGAGCTGTCGAGATGCCGGCCACCAATAGTAGCCTGGTGAGCTGTCGCGATGACGGCCACCTATATTGGCCTGGTGAGCTGTCGTGCTGCCGGCCACCTGTAGTGTGCTGGTGAGCTCTCGAGCTGCCGGCCACCTATAGTATGCTGGTGAGCTGTTGTGCTGCCGGCCACCTATAGTGGCCTGGTGAGCTGCCGCGCTGCCGGCCACCTATAGTGGCCTGGTGAGCTGTCGTGCTGCCGGCCATCTATAGTGGTCTGGTGAGCTGTCGAGATGCCGGCCACCAATAGTAGCCTGGTGAGCTGTCGCGATGACGGCCACCTATAGTGGCCTGGTGAGCTGTCGTGCTGCCGGCCATCTATAGTGGTCTGGTGAGCTGTCGTGCTGCCGGCCACCTATAGTGGCCTGGTGAGCTGCCGTGCTGCCGGCCACCTATAGTGGCCTGGTGAGCTGTCGTGCTGCCGGCCATCTATAGTGGTCTGGTGAGCTGTCGAGATGCCGGCCACCAATAGTAGCCTGGTGAGCTGTCGCGATGACGGCCACCTATATTGGCCTGGTGAGCTGTCGTGCTGCCGGCCACCTGTAGTGTGCTGGTGAGCTCTCGAGCTGCCGGCCACCTATAGTATGCTGGTGAGCTGTTGTGCTGCCGGCCACCTATAGTGGCCTGGTGAGCTGCCGTGCTGCCGGCCACCTATAGTGGCCTGGTGAGCTGTCGTGCTATCGGCCATCTATAGTGGTCTGGTGAGCTGTCGAGATGCCGGCCACCTATAGTAGCCTGGTGAGCTGTCGCGATGCCGGCCACCTATAGTGGCCTGGTGAGCTGTCGCGATGACGGCCACCTATATTGACTTGGTGAGTTGTCGTGGTGCCGGCCACCTATAGTAGCCTGTTGAGCTCTCGAGCTGCCAGCCACCTGTAGTGTGCTGGTGAGCTCTCGAGCTGCCGGCCACCTATAGTATGCTGGTGAGCTGTCGTGCTGCCGGCCACCTATAGTGGCCTGGTGAGCTGCCGTGCTACCGGCCACCTATAGTGGCCTGGTGAGCTGTCGTGCTGCCGACCATCTATAGTGGTCTGGTGAGCTGTCAAGATACCGGCCACCTATATTGGCCTGGTGAGCTGTCGCGATGACGGCCACCTATATTGACTTGGTGAGCTGTCGTGGTGCCGGCCACCTAGAGTAGCCTGTTGAGCTCTCGAGCTGCCAGCCACCTGTAGTGTGCTGGTGAGCTCTCGAGCTGCCGGCCACCTATAGTATGCCGGTGAGCTGTCGTGCTGCCGGTCACCTATAGTGGCCTGGTGAGCTGCCGTGCTGCCGGCCACCTATAGTGGCCTGGTGAGCTGTCGTGCTGCCGACCATCTATAGTGGTCTGGTGAGCTGTCGAGATGCCGGCCACCTATAGTAGCCTGGTGAGCTGTCGAGATGCCGAGATGCCGGCCACCTATAGTGGCCTGGTGAGCTGTCGCGATGACGGCCACCTATATTGACTTGGTGAGCTGTCCTGCTGCCGGCCACCTATAGTAGCCTGTTGAGCTCCCGAGCTGCCAGCCACCTGTAGTGTGCTGGTGAGCTCTCGAGTTGCCAGCCACCTGTAGTTTGCCGGTGAGCTCTTGAACTGCCGGCCACCTATAGTGTGCTGGTGAGCTGACGTGTTGCCGGCCCTCTATATTGACCTGGTGAGCTGTCGGCCTGCCGGCCACCTATAGTGGCCTGGTGAGCTGCCGTGCTGCCGGCCACCTATAGTGGCCTGGTGAGCTGTCGTGCTGCCGTCCATCTATAGTGGTCTGGTGAGCTGTCGAGATGCCGGCCACCTATAGTAGCCTGGTGAGCTGTCGAGATGCCGGCCACCTATGGTGGCCTGGTGGGCTGTCGCGATGACGGCCACCTATATTGACCTGGTGAGCTGTCGTGCTGCCGGCCACCTATAGTAACCTGTTAAGCTCTCGAGCTGCCAGCCACCTGTAATGTGCCCGTGAGCTCTTGAACTGCCGGCCACCTATAGTGTGCTGGTGAGCTGACGTGTTGCCGGCCCTCTATATTGACCTGCCGGCCACCTATAGTGGCCTGGTGAGCTGTCGTGCTGCCGACCATCTATAGTGGTCTGGTGAGCTGTCGAGATGCCGGCCACCTATAGTAGCCTGGTGAGCTGTCGAGATGCCGGCCACCTATAGTGGCCTGGTGAGCTGTCGCGATGACGGCCACCTATATTGACTTGGTGAGCTGTCGTGCTGCCGGCCACTTATAGTAGCCTGTTGAGCTCTCGAGCTGCAGGCCACCTGTAGTTTACTGGTGAGCTCTCGAGCTGCCGGCCACCTATAGTATGCTGGTGAGCTGTCGTGCTGCCGGCCACCTATAGTGGCCTGGTGAGCTGTCGTGCTGCCGGCCATATTTAGTGGTCTGGTGAGCTGTCGAGATGCCGACCACCTATAGTAGCCTGGTGAGCCATCGGGATGCCGGCCACCTATAGTGGCCAGGTGAACTGTCGAGATGCCGGCCACCTATAGTGGCCTGGTGAGCTGTCGCGATGACGGCCACCTATATTGACCTGGTGAGCTGTCGTGCTGCCGGCCACCTATAGTAGCCTGTTGAGCTCTCGAGCCGCCAGCCACCTGTAGTGTGCCGGTGAGCTCTTGAACTGCCGGCCACCTATAGTGTGCTGGTGAGCTGACGTGTTGCCGGCCCTCTATATTGACCTGGTGAGCTGTCGTCCTGCCGGCCACCTAGAGTGGCCTGGTGAGCTGCCGTGCTGCCGGCCACCTATAGTGGCCTCGTGAGCTGTCGTGCTGCCGGCCATCTATAGTGGTCTGGTGAGCTGTCGAGATGCCGGCCACCAATAGTAGCCTGGTGAGCTGTCGAGATGCCGGCCACCTATAGTGGCCTGGTGAGCTGTCGCGATGACGGCCACCTATATTGACTTGGTGAGCTGTCGTGCTGCCGGCCACCTATAGTAGCCTGTTGAGCTCTCGAGCTGCCAGCCACCTGTAGTGCGCTGGTGAGCTCTCGAGCTGCCGGCCACCTATATTATGCTGGTGAGCTGTCGTGTTGCCGGCCACCTATAGTGGCCTGGTGAGATGTCGAGATGCCGGCCACCTATAGTGGCCTGGTGAGCTTTTTCAAATACAGGCCATCTATGTTGGCCTGGTGAGCTGTCGAGATGCCGTCCACCTATAGTGGCCTGGTGAGCTGTCGAGTTGCCGGCCACCTATAGTGGCCTGGTGAGCTGTCGAGATGCCGGCCACCTAAAGTGGCCTGGTGAGCTGCCGTGCTGCCGGCCACCTATAGTGGCCTGGTGAGCTCTCGAGCTGCCGTCCGCCTATAGTGGCCTGGTGAGCTGTCGAGTTGCCGGCCACCTATAGTGGCCTGGTGAGCTGTCGAGATGCCGGCCACCTAAAGTGGCCTGGTGACCTGTCGCGATGACGGCCACCTATATTGACCTGGTGAGCTGTCGTGCTGCAGGCCACCTATAGTGGCCTGGTGAGCTGTCGTGCTGCCGACCATCTATAGTGGCCTGGTGAGCTGTCGAGATGCCGGCCACCTATAGTAGCCTGGTGAGCTGTCGAGATGCCGGCCACCTATAGTGGCCTGGTGAGCTGTCGCGATGACGGCCACCTAGATTGACCTGGTGAGCTGTCGTGGTGCCGGCCACCTATAGTAGCCTGTTGAGCTCTCGAGCTGCCAGCCACCTGCAGTGTGCTGGTGAGCTCTCAAGCTGCCGGCCACCTATAGTATGCCGGTGAGCTCTCGTGCTGCCGGCCACCTATAGTGGCCTGGTGAGCTGCCGTGCTGCCGGCCACCTATAGTAGCCTGGTGAGCTGTCGTGCTGCCGGCCACCTATAGTGGCCTGGTGAGCTGTCGCGATGACGGCCACCTATATTGACTTGGTGAGCTGTCGTGGTGCCGGCCACCTATAGTAGCCTGTTGAGCTCTCGAGCTGCCAGCCACCTGTAGTGTGCTGGTGAGATCTCGAGCTGCCGGCCACCTATAGTATGCCGGTGAGCTGTCGTGCTGCCGGCCACCTATAGTGGCCTGGTGAGCTGTCGAGATGCCGGCCACCTATAGTAGCCTGGTGAGCTGTCGAGATGCCGGCCACCTATAGTGGCCTGGTGAGCTGTCGCGATGACGGCCACCTATATTGACTTGGTGAGCTGTCCTGCTGCCGGCCACCTATAGTAGCCTGTTGAGCTCCCGAGCTGCCAGCCACATGTAGTGTGCTGGTGAGCTCTCGAGTTGCCAGCCACCTGTAGTGTGCCGGTGAGCTCTTGAACTGCCGGCCACCTATAGTATGCTGGTGAGCTGACGTGTTGCCGGCCCTCTATATTGACCTGGTGAGCTGTCGTCCTGCCGGCCACCTATAGTGGCCTGGTGAGCTGCCGTGCTGCCGGCCACCTATAGTGGCCTGGTGAGCTGTCGTGCTGCCGGCCATCTATAGTGGTCTGGTGAGCTGTCGAGATGCCGGCCACCTATATAAGCCTGGTGAGCTGTCGAGATGCCGGCCACCTACAGTGGCCTGGTGAGCTGTCGCGATGACGGTCACCTATATTGACCTGGTGAGCTGTCGCGCTGCCGGCCACCTATAGTAACCTATTGAGCTCTCGAGCTGCCAGCCACCTGTAGTGTGCCCGTGAGCTCTTGAACTGCCGGCCACCTATAGTGTGCTGGTGAGCTGACGTGTTGCCGGCCCTCTATATTGACCTGGTGAGCTGTCGTTCTGCCGGCCACCTGTAGTGGCCTGGTGAGCTGCCGTGCTGCCGGCCACCTATAGTGGCCTGGTGAGCTCTCGAGCTGCCGTCCGCCTATAGTGGCCTGGTGAGCTGTCGAGATGCCGGCCACCTATAGTGGCCTGGTGAGCTGTCGCGATGACGGCCACCTATATTGACCTGGTGAGCTGTGGTGCTGCCGGCCACCTTTAGTGGCCTGGTGAGCTGTCGTGCTGCCGACCATCTATAGTGGTCTGGTGAGCTGTCGAGATGCCGGCCACCTATAGTAGCCTGGTGAACTGTCGAGATGCCGGCCACCTATAGTGGCCTGGTGAGCTGTCGTGCTGCCGGCCACCTATAGTGGCCTGGTGAGCTGCCGTGCTGCCGGCCACCTATAGTGGCCTGGTGAGCAGTCGTGCTGCCGACCATCTATAGTGGTCTGGTGAGCTGTCGAGATGCCGGCCACCTATAGTGGCCTGGTGAGCTGTCGCGATGACGGGCACCTATATTGACCTGGTGAGCTGTGGTGCTGCCGGCCACCTATAGTGGCCTGGTGAGCTGTCGTGCTGCCGACCATCTATAGTGGTCTGGTGAGCTGTCGAGATGCCGGCCACCTATAGTAGCCTGGTGAACTGTCGAGATGCCGGCCACCTATAGTGGCCTGGTGAGCTGTCGCGATGACGGCCACCTATATTGACTTGGTGAGCTGTCGTGCTGCCGGCCACATATAGTAGCTTGTTGAGCTCTCGAGCTGCAGGCCACCTGTAGTTTGCTGGTGAGCTCTCGAGCTGCCGGTCACCTATAGTATGCTGGTGAGCTGTCGTGCTGCCGGCCACCTATAGTGGCCTGGTGAGCTGTCGTGCTGCCGGCCATATATAGTGGTCTGGTGAGCTGTCGAGATGCCGGCCACCTATAGTAGCCTGGTGAGCAGTCGAGATGCCGGCCACCTATACTGGCCAGGTGAGCTGTCGAGATGCCGGCCACCTATAGTGGCCTGGTGAGCTGTCGCGATGACGGCCACCTATATTGAGCTGTCGTGCTGCCGGCCACCTATAGTAGCCTGTTGAGCTCTCGAGCTGCCAGCCACCTGTAGTGTGCCGGTGAGCTCTTGAACTGCCGGCCACCTATAGTGTGCTGGTGAGCTGACGTGTTGCCGGCCCTCTATATTGACCTGGTGAGCTGTCGTCCTGCCGGCCAACTATAGTGGCCTGGTGAGCTGCCGTGCTGCCGGCCACCTATAGTGGCCTGTTGAGCTGTCGTGCTGCCGGCCATCTATAGTGGTCTGGTGAGCTGTCGAGATGCCGGCCACCAATAGTAGCCTGGTGAGCTGTCGAGATGCCGGCCACCTATAGTGGCATGGTGAGCTGTCGCGATGACGGCCACCTATATTGACTTGGTGAGCTGTCGTGCTGCCGGCCACCTATAGTAGCCTGTTGAGCTCTCGAGCTGCCAGCCACCTGTAGTGTGCTGGTGAGCTCTCGAGCCGCCGGCCACCTATAGTAGCCTGATAAGCTCTCGAGCTGCCAGCCACCTGTAGTGTGCCGGTGAGCTCTTGAACTGCCGGCCACCTATAGTGTGCTGGTGAGCTGACGTGTTGCCGGCCCTATATATTGACCAGGTGAGCTGCCGTCCTGCCGGCCACCTATAGTGGCCTGGTGAGCTGCCGTGCTGCCGGCCACCTATAGTGGCCTGGTGAGCTCTCGAGCTGCCGTCCGCCTATAGTGGCCTGGTGAGCTGTCGAGTTGCCGGCCACCTATAGTGGCCTGGTGAGCTTTCGTGCTGCCGACCATCTATAGTGGTCTGGTGAGCTGTCGAGATGCCGGCAACCTATAGTGGCCTGGTGAGCTGTCGTGCTGCCGACCGCCTATAGTGGCCTGGTGAGCTGTCGAGTTGCCGGCCACCTATAGTGGCCTGGTGAGCTGTCGAGTTGCCGGCCACCTATAGTGGCCTGGTGAGCTTTCGTGCTGCCGACCATCTATAGTGGTCTGGTGAGCTGTCGAGATGCCGGCAACCTATAGTGGCCTGGTGAGCTCTCGAGCTGCCGTCCGCCTATAGTGGCCTGGTGAGCTGTCGAGTTGCCGGCCACCTATAGTGGCCTGGTGAGCTGTCGCGATGACGGCCACCTATATTGACTTGGTGAGCTGTGGTGCTGCCGGCCACCTATAGTAGCCTGTTGAGCTCTCGAGCTGCCAGCAACCTGTAGTGTGCTGGTGAGCTCTCGAGCTGCCGGCCACCTATAGTATGCTGGTGAGCTGTCGTGCTGCCGGCCACCTATAGTGGCCTGGTGAACTGCCGTGCTGCCGGCAACCTATAGTGGCCTGGTGAGCTGTCGTGCTGCCGACCATCTATAGTGGTCTGGTGAGCTGTCGAGATGCCGGCCACCTATAGTAGCCTGGTGAGCTGTCGAGATGCCGGCCACCTATAGTGGCCTGGTGAGCTGTCGCGATGAAGGCCACCTATATTGACTTGGTGAGCTGTCCTGCTGCCAGCCACCTGTAGTAGCCTGTTGGGCTCCCGAGCTGCCAGCCACCTGTAGTGTGCTGGTGAGCTTTCTTGTTGCCAGCCACCTGTAGTGTACCGGTGAGCTCTTGAACTGCCGGCCATCTATAGTGTGCTGGTGAGCTGACGTGTTGCCGGCCCTCTATATTGGTCTGGTGAGCTGTCGAGATGCCGGCCACCTATAGTAGCCTGGTGAGCTGTCGAGATGCCGGCCACCTATACTGGCCTGGTGAGCTGTCGCGATGACGGCCACCTATATTGACCTGGTGAGCTGTCGTGCTGCCGGCCACCTATAGTGGCCTGGTGAGCTGCCGTGCTGCCGGCCACCTATAGTGGCCTGGTGAGCTCTCGAGCTGCCGTCCGCCTATAGTGGCCTGGTGAGCTGTCGAGTTGCCGGCCACCTATAGTGGCCTGGTGAGCTGTCGAGATGCCGGCCACCTAAAGTGGCCTGGTGACCTGTCGCGATGACGGCCACCTATATTGACCTGGTGAGCTGTCGTGCTGCCGGCCACCTATAGTGGCCTGGTGAGCTGTCGTGCTGCCGACCATCTATAGTGGCCTGGTGAGCTGTCGAGATGCCGGCCACCTATAGTAGCCTGGTGAGCTGTCGAGATGCCGGCCACCTATAGTGGCCTGGTGAGCTGTCGCGATGACGGCCACCTATATTGACCTGGTGAGCTGTCGTGGTGCCGGCCACCTATAGTAGCCTGTTGAGCTCTCGAGCTGCCAGCCACCTGCAGTGTGCTGGTGAGCTCTCAAGCTGCCGGCCACCTATAGTATGCCGGTGAGCTCTCGTGCTGCCGGCCACCTATAGTGGCCTGGTGAGCTGCCGTGCTGCCGGCCACCTATAGTAGCCTGGTGAGCTGTCGTGCTGCCGGCCACCTATAGTGGCCTGGTGAGCTGTCGCGATGACGGCCACCTATATTGACTTGGTGAGCTGTCGTGGTGCCGGCCACCTATAGTAGCCTGTTGAGCTCTCGAGCTGCCAGCCACCTGTAGTGTGCTGGTGAGATCTCGAGCTGCCGGCCACCTATAGTATGCCGGTGAGCTGTCGTGCTGCCGGCCACCTATAGTGGCCTGGTGAGCTGTCGAGATGCCGGCCACCTATAGTAGCCTGGTGAGCTGTCGAGATGCCGGCCACATATAGTAGCTTGTTGAGCTCTCGAGCTGCAGGCCACCTGTAGTTTGCTGGTGAGCTCTCGAGCTGCCGGTCACCTATAGTATGCTGGTGAGCTGTCGTGCTGCCGGCCACCTATAGTGGCCTGGTGAGCTGTCGTGCTGCCGGCCATATATAGTGGTCTGGTGAGCTGTCGTGCTGCCGGCCACCTATAGTGGCCTGGTGAGCTGTCGCGATGACGGCCACCTATATTGACTTGGTGAGCTGTCGTGGTGCCGGCCACCTATAGTAGCCTGTTGAGCTCTCGAGCTGCCAGCCACCTGTAGTGTGCTGGTGAGATCTCGAGCTGCCGGCCACCTATAGTATGCCGGTGAGCTGTCGTGCTGCCGGCCACCTATAGTGGCCTGGTGAGCTGTCGCGATGACGGCCACCTATATTGACTTGGTGAGCTGTCGTGCTGCCGGCCACATATAGTAGCTTGTTGGGCTCTCGAGCTGCAGGCCACCTGTAGTTTGCTGGTGAGCTCTCGAGCTGCCGGTCACCTATAGTATGCTGGTGAGCTGTCGTGCTGCCGGCCACCTATAGTGGCCTGGTGAGCTGTCGTGCTGCCGGCCATATATAGTGGTCTGGTGAGCTGTCGAGATGCCGGCCACCTATAGTAGCCTGGTGAGCCGTCGAGATGCCGGCCACCTATACTGGCCAGGTGAGCTGTCGAGATGCCGGCCACCTATAGTGGCCTGGTGAGCTGTCGCGATGACGGCCACCTATATTGAGCTGTCGTGCTGCCGGCCACCTATAGTAGCCTGTTGAGCTCTCGAGCTGCCAGCCACCTGTAGTGTGCCGGTGAGCTCTTGAACTGCCGGCCACCTATAGTGTGCTGGTGAGCTGACGTGTTGCCGGCCCTCTATATTGACCTGGTGAGCTGTCGTCCTGCCGGCCAACTATAGTGGCCTGGTGAGCTGCCGTGCTGCCGGCCACCTATAGTGGCCTGTTGAGCTGTCGTGCTGCCGGCCATCTATAGTGGTCTGGTGAGCTGTCGAGATGCCGGCCACCAATAGTAGCCTGGTGAGCTGTCGAGATGCCGGCCACCTATAGTGGCCTGGTGAGCTGTCGCGATGACGGCCACCTATATTGACTTGGTGAGCTGTCGTGCTGCCGGCCACCTATAGTAGCCTGTTGAGCTCTCGAGCTGCCAGCCACATGTAGTGTGCTGGTGAGCTCTCGAGCTGCCGGCCACCTATAGTAGCCTGATAAGCTCTCGAGCTGCCAGCCACCTGTAGTGTGCCGGTGAGCTCTTGAACTGCCGGCCACCTATAGTGTGCTGGTGAGCTGACGTGTTGCCGGCCCTCTATATTGACCAGGTGAGCTGCCGTCCTGCCGGCCACCTATAGTGGCCTGGTGAGCTGCCGTCCTGCCGGCCACCTATAGTGGCCTGGTGAGCTCTCGAGCTGCCGTCCGCCTATAGTGGCCTGGTGAGCTGTCGAGTTGCCGGCCACCTATAGTGGCCTGGTGAGCTTTCGTGCTGCCGACCATCTATAGTGGTCTGGTGAGCTGTCGAGATGCCGGCAACCTTTAGTGGCCTGGTGAGCTGTCGTGCTGCCGACCGCCTATAGTGGCCTGGTGAGCTGTCGAGTTGCCGGCCACCTGTAGTGGCCTGGTGAGCTGTCGAGTTGCCGGCCACCTATAGTGGCCTGGTGAGCTTTCGTGCTGCCGACCATCTATAGTGGTCTGGTGAGCTGTCGAGATGCCGGCAACCTATAGTGGCCTGGTGAGCTCTCGAGCTGCCTTCCGCCTATAGTGGCCTGGTGAGCTGTCGAGTTGCCGGCCACCTATAGTGGCCTGGTGAGCTGTCGCGATGACGGCCACCTATATTGACTTGGTGAGCTGTGGTGCTGCCGGCCACCTATAGTAGCCTGTTGAGCTCTCGAGCTGCCAGCAACCTGTAGTGTGCTGGTGAGCTCTCGAGCTGCCGGCCACCTATAGTATGCTGGTGAGCTGTCGTGCTGCCGGCCACCTATAGTGGCCTGGTGAACTGCCGTGCTGCCGGCAACCTATAGTGGCCTGGTGAGCTGTCGTGCTGCCGACCATCTATAGTGGTCTGGTGAGCTGTCGAGATGCCGGCCACCTATAGTAGCCTGGTGAGCTGTCGAGATGCCGGCCACCTATAGTGGCCTGGTGAGCTGTCGCGATGAAGGCCACCTATATTGACTTGGTGAGCTGTCCTGCTGCCAGCCACCTGTAGTAGCCTGTTGGGCTCCCGAGCTGCCAGCCACCTGTAGTGTGCTGGTGAGCTTTCTTGTTGCCAGCCACCTGTAGTGTGCCGGTGAGCTCTTGAACTGCCGGCCATCTATAGTGTGCTGGTGAGCTGACGTGTTGCCGGCCCTCTATATTGGTCTGGTGAGCTGTCGAGATGCCGGCCACCTATAGTAGCCTGGTGAGCTGTCGAGATGCCGGCCACCTATACTGGCCTGGTGAGCTGTCGCGATGACGGCCACCTATATTGACCTGGTGAGCTGTCGTGCTGCCGGCCACCTATAGTGGCCTGGTGAGCTGCCGTGCTGCCGGCCAGCTATAGTGGCCTGGTGAGCTCTCGAGCTGCCGTCCGCCTATAGTGGCCTGGTGAGCTGTCGAGTTGCCGGCCACCTATAGTGGCCTGGTGAGCTGTCGAGATGCCGGCCACCTAAAGTGGCCTGGTGACCTGTCGCGATGACGGCCACCTATATTGACCTGGTGAGCTGTCGTGCTGCCGGCCACCTATAGTGGCCTGGTGAGCTGTCGTGCTGCCGACCATCTATAGTGGCCTGGTGAGCTGTCGAGATGCCGGCCACCTATAGTAGCCTGGTGAGCTGTCGAGATGCCGGCCACCTATAGTGGCCTGGTGAGCTGTCGCGATGACGGCCACCTATATTGACCTGGTGAGCTGTCGTGGTGCCGGCCACCTATAGTAGCCTGTTGAGCTCCCGAGCTGCCAGCCACCTGCAGTGTGCTGGTGAGCTCTCAAGCTGCCGGCCACCTATAGTATGCCGGTGAGCTCTCGTGCTGCCGGCCACCTATAGTGGCCTGGTGAGCTGCCGTGCTGCCGGCCACCTATAGTAGCCTGGTGAGCTGTCGTGCTGCCGGCCACCTATAGTGGCCTGGTGAGCTGTCGCGATGACGGCCACCTATATTGACTTGGTGAGCTGTCGTGGTGCCGGCCACCTATAGTAGCCTGTTGAGCTCTCGAGCTGCCAGCCACCTATAGTATGCCGGTGAGCTGTCGTGCTGCCGGCCACCTATAGTGGTCTGGTGAGCTGTCGAGATGCCGGCCACCAATAGTAGCCTGGTGAGCTGTCGAGATGCCGGCCACCTATAGTGGCCTGGTGAGCTGTCGCGATGACGGCCCCCTATATTGACCTGGTGAGCTGTCGTCCTGCCGGCCACCTTTAGTGGCCTGGTGAGCTGCCGTGCTGCCGGCCACCTATAGTGGCCTGGTGAGCTGTCGTGCTGCCGGCCATCTTTAGTGGTCTGGTGAGCTGTCGAGATGCCGGCCACCAATAGTAGCCTGGTGAGCTGTCGAGATGCCGGCCACCTATAGTGGCCTGGTGAGCTGTCGCGATGACGGCCACCTATATTGACCTGGTGAGCTGTCGTGCTGCCGGCCACCTATAGTAGCCTGTTGAGCTCTCGAACTGCCAGCCACCTGTAGTGTGCTGGTGGGCTCTCGAGCTGCCGGCCACCTATAGTAGCCTGTTGAGCTCGGCCACCTATAGTGTGCTGGTGAGCTGACGTGTTGCCGGCCCTCTATATTGACCAGGTGAGCTGCCGTTCTGCCGGCCACCTATAGTGGCCTGGTGAGCTGCCGTGCTGCCGGCCACCTATTGTGGCCTGGTGAGCTCTCGAGCTGCCGTCCGCCTATAGTGGCCTGGTGAGCTGTCGAGTTGCCGGCCACCTATAGTGGCCTGGTGAGCTGTCGAGATGCCGGCCACCTAAAGTGGCCTGGTGAGCTGTCGCGATGACGGCCACCTATATTGACCTGGTGAGCTGTCGTGCTGCCGGCCACCTATAGTGGCCTGGTGAGCTGTCGTGCTGCCGACCATCTATAGTGGTCTGGTGAGCTGTCGAGATTCCGGCCACCTATAGTAGCCTGGTGAGCTGTCGAGATGCCGGCCACCTATAGTGGCCTGGTGAGCTGTCGCGATGACGGCCACCCATATTGACCTGGTGAGCTGTCGTGCTGCCGGCCACCTATAGTGGCCTGGTGAGCTGCCGCGCTGCCGGCCACCTATAGTGGCCTGGTGAGCTGTCGTGCTGCCGGCCATCTATAGTGGTCTGGTGAGCTGTCGAGATGCCGGCCACCAATAGTAGCCTGGTGAGCTGTCGCGATGACGGCCACCTATAGTGGCCTGGTGAGCTGTCGTGCTGCCGGCCATCTATAGTGGTCTGGTGAGCTGTCGTGCTGCCGGCCACCTATAGTGGCCTGGTGAGCTGCCGTGCTGCCGGCCACCTATAGTGGCCTGGTGAGCTGTCGTGCTGCCGGCCATCTATAGTGGTCTGGTGAGCTGTCGAGATGCCGGCCACCAATAGTAGCCTGGTGAGCTGTCGCGATGACGGCCACCTATATTGGCCTGGTGAGCTGTCGTGCTGCCGGCCACCTGTAGTGTGCTGGTGAGCTCTCGAGCTGCCGGCCACCTATAGTATGCTGGTGAGCTGTTGTGCTGCCGGCCACCTATAGTGGCCTGGTGAGCTGCCGTGCTGCCGGCCACCTATAGTGGCCTGGTGAGCTGTCGTGCTATCGGCCATCTATAGTGGTCTGGTGAGCTGTCGAGATGCCGGCCACCTATAGTAGCCTGGTGAGCTGTCGCGATGCCGGCCACCTATAGTGGCCTGGTGAGCTGTCGCGATGACGGCCACCTATATTGACTTGGTGAGTTGTCGTGGTGCCGGCCACCTATAGTAGCCTGTTGAGCTCTCGAGCTGCCAGCCACCTGTAGTGTGCTGGTGAGCTCTCGAGCTGCCGGCCACCTATAGTATGCTGGTGAGCTGTCGTGCTGCCGACCACCTATAGTGGCCTGGTGAGCTGCCGTGCTACCGGCCACCTATAGTGGCCTGGTGAGCTGTCGTGCTGCCGACCATCTATAGTGGTCTGGTGAGCTGTCAAGATACCGGCCACCTATATTGGCCTGGTGAGCTGTCGCGATGACGGCCACCTATATTGACTTGGTGAGCTGTCGTGGTGCCGGCCACCTAGAGTAGCCTGTTGAGCTCTCGAGCTGCCAGCCACCTGTAGTGTGCTGGTGAGCTCTCGAGCTGCCGGCCACCTATAGTATGCCGGTGAGCTGTCGTGCTGCCGGTCACCTATAGTGGCCTGGTGAGCTGCCGTGCTGCCGGCCACCTATAGTGGCCTGGTGAGCTGTCGTGCTGCCGACCATCTATAGTGGTCTGGTGAGCTGTCGAGATGCCGGCCACCTATAGTAGCCTGGTGAGCTGTCGAGATGCCGAGATGCCGGCCACCTATAGTGGCCTGGTGAGCTGTCGCGATGACGGCCACCTATATTGACTTGGTGAGCTGTCCTGCTGCCGGCCACCTATAGTAGCCTGTTGAGCTCCCGAGCTGCCAGCCACCTGTAGTGTGCTGGTGAGCTCTCGAGTTGCCAGCCACCTGTAGTTTGCCGGTGAGCTCTTGAACTGCCGGCCACCTATAGTGTGCTGGTGAGCTGACGCGTTGCCGGCCCTCTATATTGACCTGGTGAGCTGTCGGCCTGCCGGCCACCTATAGTGGCCTGGTGAGCTGCCGTGCTGCCGGCCACCTATAGTGGCCTGGTGAGCTGTCGTGCTGCCGTCCATCTATAGTGGTCTGGTGAGCTGTCGAGATGCCGGCCACCTATAGTAGCCTGGTGAGCTGTCGAGATGCCGGCCACCTATGGTGGCCTGGTGAGCTGTCGCGATGACGGCCACCTATATTGACCTGGTGAGCTGTCGTGCTGCCGGCCACCTATAGTAACCTGTTAAGCTCTCGAGCTGCCAGCCACCTGTAATGTGCCCGTGAGCTCTTGAACTGCCGGCCACCTATAGTGTGCTGGTGAGCTGACGTGTTGCCGGCCCTCTATATTGACCTGCCGGCCACCTATAGTGGCCTGGTGAGCTGTCGTGCTGCCGACCATCTATAGTGGTCTGGTGAGCTGTCGAGATGCCGGCCACCTATAGTAGCCTGGTGAGCTGTCGAGATGCCGGCCACCTATAGTGGCCTGGTGAGCTGTCGCGATGACGGCCACCTATATTGACTTGGTGAGCTGTCGTGCTGCCGGCCACTTATAGTAGCCTGTTGAGCTCTCGAGCTGCAGGCCACCTGTAGTTTACTGGTGAGCTCTCGAGCTGCCGGCCACCTATAGTATGCTGGTGAGCTGTCGTGCTGCCGGCCACCTATAGTGGCCTGGTGAGCTGTCGTGCTGCCGGCCATATTTAGTGGTCTGGTGAGCTGTCGAGATGCCGACCACCTATAGTAGCCTGGTGAGCCATCGGGATGCCGGCCACCTATAGTGGCCAGGTGAGCTGTCGAGATGCCGGCCACCTATAGTGGCCTGGTGAGCTGTCGCGATGACGGCCACCTATATTGACCTGGTGAGCTGTCGTGCTGCCGGCCACCTATAGTAGCCTGTTGAGCTCTCGAGCCGCCAGCCACCTGTAGTGTGCCGGTGAGCTCTTGAACTGCCGGCCACCTATAGTGTGCTGGTGAGCTGACGTGTTGCCGGCCCTCTATATTGACCTGGTGAGCTGTCGTCCTGCCGGCCACCTATAGTGGCCTGGTGAGCTGCCGTGCTGCCGGCCACCTATAGTGGCCTCGTGAGCTGTCGTGCTGCCGGCCATCTATAGTGGTCTGGTGAGCTGTCGAGATGCCGGCCACCAATAGTAGCCTGGTGAGCTGTCGAGATGCCGGCCACCTATAGTGGCCTGGTGGGCTGTCGCGATGACGGCCACCTATATTGACTTGGTGAGCTGTCGTGCTGCCGGCCACCTATAGTAGCCTGTTGAGCTCTCGAGCTGCCAGCCACCTGTAGTGCGCTGGTGAGCTCTCGAGCTGCCGGCCACCTATATTATGCTGGTGAGCTGTCGTGTTGCCGGCCACCTATAGTGGCCTGGTGAGCTGTCGAGATGCCGGCCACCTATAGTGGCCTGGTGAGCTTTTTCAAATACAGGCCATCTATGTTGGCCTGGTGAGCTGTCGAGATGCCGTCCACCTATAGTGGCCTGGTGAGCTGTCGAGTTGCCGGCCACCTATAGTGGCCTGGTGAGCTGTCGAGATGCCGGCCACCTAAAGTGGCCTGGTGAGCTGCCGTGCTGCCGGCCACCTATAGTGGCCTGGTGAGCTCTCGAGCTGCCGTCCGCCTATAGTGGCCTGGTGAGCTGTCGAGTTGCCGGCCACCTATAGTGGCCTGGTGAGCTGTCGAGATGCCGGCCACCTAAAGTGGCCTGGTGACCTGTCGCGATGACGGCCACCTATATTGACCTGGTGAGCTGTCGTGCTGCAGGCCACCTATAGTGGCCTGGTGAGCTGTCGTGCTGCCGACCATCTATAGTGGCCTGGTGAGCTGTCGAGATGCCGGCCACCTATAGTAGCCTGGTGAGCTGTCGAGATGCCGGCCACCTATAGTGGCCTGGTGAGCTGTCGCGATGACGGCCACCTATATTGACCTGGTGAGCTGTCGTGGTGCCGGCCACCTATAGTAGCCTGTTGAGCTCTCGAGCTGCCAGCCACCTGCAGTGTGCTGGTGAGCTCTCAAGCTGCCGGCCACCTATAGTATGCCGGTGAGCTCTCGTGCTGCCGGCCACCTATAGTGGCCTGGTGAGCTGCCGTGCTGCCGGCCACCTATAGTAGCCTGGTGAGCTGTCGTGCTGCCGGCCACCTATAGTGGCCTGGTGAGCTGTCGCGATGACGGCCACCTATATTGACTTGGTGAGCTGTCGTGGTGCCGGCCACCTATAGTAGCCTGTTGAGCTCTCGAGCTGCCAGCCACCTGTAGTGTGCTGGTGAGATCTCGAGCTGCCGGCCACCTATAGTATGCCGGTGAGCTGTCGTGCTGCCGGCCACCTATAGTGGCCTGGTGAGCTGTCGAGATGCCGGCCACCTATAGTAGCCTGGTGAGCTGTCGAGATGCCGGCCACCTATAGTGGCCTGGTGAGCTGTCGCGATGACGGCCACCTATATTGACTGGGTGAGCTGTCCTGCTGCCGGCCACCTATAGTAGCCTGTTGAGCTCCCGAGCTGCCAGCCACATGTAGTGTGCTGGTGAGCTCTCGAGTTGCCAGCCACCTGTAGTGTGCCGGTGAGCTCTTGAACTGCCGGCCACCTATAGTATGCTGGTGAGCTGACGTGTTGCCGGCCCTCTATATTGACCTGGTGAGCTGTCGTCCTGCCGGCCACCTATAGTGGCCTGGTGAGCTGCCGTGCTGCCGGCCACCTATAGTGGCCTGGTGAGCTGTCGTGCTGCCGGCCATCTATAGTGGTCTGGTGAGCTGTCGAGATGCCGGCCACCTATATAAGCCTGGTGAGCTGTCGAGATGCCGGCCACCTACAGTGGCCTGGTGAGCTGTCGCGATGACGGTCACCTATATTGACCTGGTGAGCTGTCGCGCTGCCGGCCACCTATAGTAACCTATTGAGCTCTCGAGCTGCCAGCCACCTGTAGTGTGCCCGTGAGCTCTTGAACTGCCGGCCACCTATAGTGTGCTGGTGAGCTGACGTGTTGCCGGCCCTCTATATTGACCTGGTGAGCTGTCGTTCTGCCGGCCACCTGTAGTACCCTGGTGAGCTGCCGTGCTGCCGGCCACCTATAGTGGCCTGGTGAGCTCTCGAGCTGCCGTCCGCCTATAGTGGCCTGGTGAGCTGTCGAGATGCCGGCCACCTATAGTGGCCTGGTGAGCTGTCGCGATGACGGCCACCTATATTGACCTGGTGAGCTGTGGTGCTGCCGGCCACCTTTAGTGGCCTGGTGAGCTGTCGTGCTGCCGACCATCTATAGTGGTCTGGTGAGCTGTCGAGATGCCGGCCACCTATAGTAGCCTGGTGAACTGTCGAGATGCCGGCCACCTATAGTGGCCTGGTGAGCTGTCGTGCTGCCGGCCACCTATAGTGGCCTGGTGAGCTGCCGTGCTGCCGGCCACCTATAGTGGCCTGGTGAGCAGTCGTGCTGCCGACCATCTATAGTGGTCTGGTGAGCTGTCGAGATGCCGGCCACCTATAGTGGCCTGGTGAGCTGTCGCGATGACGGGCACCTATATTGACCTGGTGAGCTGTGGTGCTGCCGGCCACCTATAGTGGCCTGGTGAGCTGTCGTGCTGCCGACCATCTATAGTGGTCTGGTGAGCTGTCGAGATGCCGGCCACCTATAGTAGCCTGGTGAACTGTCGAGATGCCGGCCACCTATAGTGGCCTGGTGAGCTGTCGCGATGACGGCCACCTATATTGACTTGGTGAGCTGTCGTGCTGCCGGCCACATATAGTAGCTTGTTGAGCTCTCGAGCTGCAGGCCACCTGTAGTTTGCTGGTGAGCTCTCGAGCTGCCGGTCACCTATAGTATGCTGGTGAGCTGTCGTGCTGCCGGCCACCTATAGTGGCCTGGTGAGCTGTCGTGCTGCCGGCCATATATAGTGGTCTGGTGAGCTTTCGAGATGCCGGCCACCTATAGTAGCCTGGT
Organism: Eumerus sabulonum; assembly: GCA_951905685.1. Lineage (NCBI taxonomy): Eukaryota > Metazoa > Arthropoda > Insecta > Diptera > Syrphidae > Eumerus > Eumerus sabulonum. Next base: position 134,756,509 of record OX645060.1, on the reverse strand, counting down.
GAGCAGTCGAGATGCCGGCCACCTATACTGGCCAGGTGAGCTGTCGAGATGCCGGCCACCTATAGTGGCCTGGTGAGCTGTCGCGATGACGGCCACCTATATTGAGCTGTCGTGCTGCCGGCCACCTATAGTAGCCTGTTGAGCTCTCGAGCTGCCAGCCACCTGTAGTGTGCCGGTGAGCTCTTGAACTGCCGGCCACCTATAGTGTGCTGGTGAGCTGACGTGTTGCCGGCCCTCTATATTGACCTGGTGAGCTGTCGTCCTGCCGGCCAACTATAGTGGCCTGGTGAGCTGCCGTGCTGCCGGCCACCTATAGTGGCCTGTTGAGCTGTCGTGCTGCCGGCCATCTATAGTGGTCTGGTGAGCTGTCGAGATGCCGGCCACCAATAGTAGCCTGGTGAGCTGTCGAGATGCCGGCCACCTATAGTGGCCTGGTGAGCTGTCGCGATGACGGCCACCTATATTGACTTGGTGAGCTGTCGTGCTGCCGGCCACCTATAGTAGCCTGTTGAGCTCTCGAGCTGCCAGCCACCTGTAGTGTGCTGGTGAGCTCTCGAGCTGCCGGCCACCTATAGTAGCCTGATAAGCTCTCGAGCTGCCAGCCACCTGTAGTGTGCCGGTGAGCTCTTGAACTGCCGGCCACCTATAGTGTGCTGGTGAGCTGACGTGTTGCCGGCCCTCTATATTGACCAGGTGAGCTGCCGTCCTGCCGGCCACCTATAGTGGCCTGGTGAGCTGCCGTGCTGCCGGCCACCTATAGTGGCCTGGTGAGCTCTCGAGCTGCCGTCCGCCTATAGTGGCCTGGTGAGCTGTCGAGTTGCCGGCCACCTATAGTGGCCTGGTGAGCTTTCGTGCTGCCGACCATCTATAGTGGTCTGGTGAGCTGTCGAGATGCCGGCAACCTATAGTGGCCTGGTGAGCTGTCGTGCTGCCGACCGCCTATAGTGGCCTGGTGAGCTGTCGAGTTGCCGGCCACCTATAGTGGCCTGGTGAGCTGTCGAGTTGCCGGCCACCTATAGTGGCCTGGTGAGCTTTCGTGCTGCCGACCATCTATAGTGGTCTGGTGAGCTGTCGAGATGCCGGCAACCTATAGTGGCCTGGTGAGCTCTCGAGCTGCCGTCCGCCTATAGTGGCCTGGTGAGCTGTCGAGTTGCCGGCCACCTATAGTGGCCTGGTGAGCTGTCGCGATGACGGCCACCTATATTGACTTGGTGAGCTGTGGTGCTGCCGGCCACCTATAGTAGCCTGTTGAGCTCTCGAGCTGCCAGCAACCTGTAGTGTGCTGGTGAGCTCTCGAGCTGCCGGCCACCTATAGTATGCTGGTGAGCTGTCGTGCTGCCGGCCACCTATAGTGGCCTGGTGAACTGCCGTGCTGCCGGCAACCTATAGTGGCCTGGTGAGCTGTCGTGCTGCCGACCATCTATAGTGGTCTGGTGAGCTGTCGAGATGCCGGCCACCTATAGTAGCCTGGTGAGCTGTCGAGATGCCGGCCACCTATAGTGGCCTGGTGAGCTGTCGCGATGAAGGCCACCTATATTGACTTGGTGAGCTGTCCTGCTGCCAGCCACCTGTAGTAGCCTGTTGGGCTCCCGAGCTGCCAGCCACCTGTAGTGTGCTGGTGAGCTTTCTTGTTGCCAGCCACCTGTAGTGTGCCGGTGAGCTCTTGAACTGCCGGCCATCTATAGTGTGCTGGTGAGCTGACGTGTTGCCGGCCCTCTATATTGGTCTGGTGAGCTGTCGAGATGCCGGCCACCTATAGTAGCCTGGTGAGCTGTCGAGATGCCGGCCACCTATACTGGCCTGGTGAGCTGTCGCGATGACGGCCACCTATATTGACCTGGTGAGCTGTCGTGCTGCCGGCCACCTATAGTGGCCTGGTGAGCTGCCGTGCTGCCGGCCACCTATAGTGGCCTGGTGAGCTCTCGAGCTGCCGTCCGCCTATAGTGGCCTGGTGAGCTGTCGAGTTGCCGGCCACCTATAGTGGCCTGGTGAGCTGTCGAGATGCCGGCCACCTAAAGTGGCCTGGTGACCTGTCGCGATGACGGCCACCTATATTGACCTGGTGAGCTGTCGTGCTGCCGGCCACCTATAGTGGCCTGGTGAGCTGTCGTGCTGCCGACCATCTATAGTGGCCTGGTGAGCTGTCGAGATGCCGGCCACCTATAGTAGCCTGGTGAGCTGTCGAGATGCCGGCCACCTATAGTGGCCTGGTGAGCTGTCGCGATGACGGCCACCTATATTGACCTGGTGAGCTGTCGTGGTGCCGGCCACCTATAGTAGCCTGTTGAGCTCTCGAGCTGCCAGCCACCTGCAGTGTGCTGGTGAGCTCTCAAGCTGCCGGCCACCTATAGTATGCCGCTGAGCTCTCGTGCTGCCGGCCACCTATAGTGGCCTGGTGAGCTGCCGTGCTGCCGGCCACCTATAGTAGCCTGGTGAGCTGTCGTGCTGCCGGCCACCTATAGTAGCCTGTTGAGCTCTCGAGCTGCCAGCCACCTGTAGTGTGCCGGTGAGCTCTTGAACTGCCGGCCACCTATAGTGTGCTGGTGAGCTGACGTGTTGCCGGCCCTCTATATTGACCTGGTGAGCTGTCGTCCTGCCGGCCAACTATAGTGGCCTGGTGAGCTGCCGTGCTGCCGGCCACCTATAGTGGCCTGTTGAGCTGTCGTGCTGCCGGCCATCTATAGTGGTCTGGTGAGCTGTCGAGATGCCGGCCACCAATAGTAGCCTGGTGAGCTGTCGAGATGCCGGCCACCTATAGTGGCCTGGTGAGCTGTCGCGATGACGGCCACCTATATTGACTTGGTGAGCTGTCGTGCTGCCGGCCACCTATAGTAGCCTGTTGAGCTCTCGAGCTGCCAGCCACATGTAGTGTGCTGGTGAGCTCTCGAGCTGCCGGCCACCTATAGTAGCCTGATAAGCTCTCGAGCTGCCAGCCACCTGTAGTGTGCCGGTGAGCTCTTGAACTGCCGGCCACCTATAGTGTGCTGGTGAGCTGACGTGTTGCCGGCCCTCTATATTGACCAGGTGAGCTGCCGTCCTGCCGGCCACCTATAGTGGCCTGGTGAGCTGCCGTCCTGCCGGCCACCTATAGTGGCCTGGTGAGCTCTCGAGCTGCCGTCCGCCTATAGTGGCCTGGTGAGCTGTCGAGTTGCCGGCCACCTATAGTGGCCTGGTGAGCTTTCGTGCTGCCGACCATTTATAGTGGTCTGGTGAGCTGTCGAGATGCCGGCAACCTTTAGTGGCCTGGTGAGCTGTCGTGCTGCCGACCGCCTATAGTGGCCTGGTGAGCTGTCGAGTTGCCGGCCACCTATAGTGGCCTGGTGAGCTGTCGAGTTGCCGGCCACCTATAGTGGCCTGGTGAGCTTTCGTGCTGCCGACCATCTATACTGGTCTGGTGAGCTGTCGAGATGCCGGCAACCTATAGTGGCCTGGTGAGCCCTCGAGCTGCCGTCCGCCTATAGTGGCCTGGTGAGCTGTCGAGTTGCCGGCCACCTATAGTGGCCTGGTGAGCTGTCGCGATGACGGCCACCTATATTGACTTGGTGAGCTGTGGTGCTGCCGGCCACCTATAGTAGCCTGTTGAGCTCTCGAGCTGCCAGCAACCTGTAGTGTGCTGGTGAGCTCTCGAGCTGCCGGCCACCTATAGTATGCTGGTGAGCTGTCGTGCTGCCGGCCACCTATAGTGGCCTGGTGAACTGCCGTGCTGCCGGCAACCTATAGTGGCCTGGTGAGCTGTCGTGCTGCCGACCATCTATAGTGGTCTGGTGAGCTGTCGAGATGCCGGCCACCTATAGTAGCCTGGTGAGCTGTCGAGATGCCGGCCACCTATAGTGGCCTGGTGAGCTGTCGCGATGAAGGCCACCTATATTGACTTGGTGAGCTGTCCTGCTGCCAGCCACCTGTAGTAGCCTGTTGGGCTCCCGAGCTGCCAGCCACCTGTAGTGTGCTGGTGAGCTTTCTTGTTGCCAGCCACCTGTAGTGTGCCGGTGAGCTCTTGAACTGCCGGCCATCTATAGTGTGCTGGTGAGCTGACGTGTTGCCGGCCCTCTATATTGGTCTGGTGAGCTGTCGAGATGCCGGCCACCTATAGTAGCCTGGTGAGCTGTCGAGATGCCGGCCACCTATACTGGCCTGGTGAGCTGTCGCGATGACGGCCACCTATATTGACCTGGTGAGCTGTCGTGCTGCCGGCCACCTATAGTGGCCTGGTGAGCTGCCGTGCTGCCGGCCACCTATAGTGGCCTGGTGAGCTCTCGAGCTGCCGTCCGCCTATAGTGGCCTGGTGAGCTGTCGAGTTGCCGGCCACCTATAGTGGCCTGGTGAGCTGTCGAGATGCCGGCCACCTAAAGTGGCCTGGTGACCTGTCGCGATGACGGCCACCTATATTGACCTGGTGAGCTGTCGTGCTGCCGGCCACCTATAGTGGCCTGGTGAGCTGTCGTGCTGCCGACCATCTATAGTGGCCTGGTGAGCTGTCGAGATGCCGGCCACCTATAGTAGCCTGGTGAGCTGTCGAGATGCCGGCCACCTATAGTGGCCTGGTGAGCTGTCGCGATGACGGCCACCTATATTGACCTGGTGAGCTGTCGTGGTGCCGGCCACCTATAGTAGCCTGTTGAGCTCTCGAGCTGCCAGCCACCTGCAGTGTGCTGGTGAGCTCTCAAGCTGCCGGCCACCTATAGTATGCCGGTGAGCTCTCGTGCTGCCGGCCACCTATAGTGGCCTGGTGAGCTGCCGTGCTGCCGGCCACCTATAGTAGCCTGGTGAGCTGTCGTGCTGCCGGCCACCTATAGTGGCCTGGTGAGCTGTCGCGATGACGGCCACCTATATTGACTTGGTGAGCTGTCGTGGTGCCGGCCACCTATAGTAGCCTGTTGAGCTCTCGAGCTGCCAGCCACCTGTAGTGTGCTGGTGAGATCTCGAGCTGCCGGCCACCTATAGTATGCCGGTGAGCTGTCGTGCTGCCGGCCACCTATAGTGGTCTGGTGAGCTGTCGAGATGCCGGCCACCAATAGTGAGCCTGGTGAGCTGTCGCGATGACGGCCCCCTATATTGACCTGGTGAGCTGTCGTCCTGCCGGCCACCTTTAGTGGCCTGGTGAGCTGCCGTGCTGCCGGCCACCTATAGTGGCCTGGTGAGCTGTCGTGCTGCCGGCCATCTTTAGTGGTCTGGTGAGCTGTCGAGATGCCGGCCACCAATAGTAGCCTGGTGAGCTGTCGAGATGCCGGCCACCTATAGTGGCCTGGTGAGCTGTCGCGATGACGGCCACCTATATTGACCTGGTGAGCTGTCGTGCTGCCGGCGACCTATAGTAGCCTGTTGAGCTCTCGAACTGCCAGCCACCTGTAGTGTGCTGGTGGGCTCTCGAGCTGCCGGCCACCTATAGTAGCCTGTTGAGCTCGGCCACCTATAGTGTGCTGGTGAGCTGACGTGTTGCCGGCCCTCTATATTGTCCAGGTGAGCTGCCGTTCTGCCGGCCACCTATAGTGGCCTGGTGAGCTGCCGTGCTGCCGGCCACCTATTGTGGCCTGGTGAGCTCTCGAGCTGCCGTCCGCCTATAGTGGCCTGGTGAGCTGTCGAGTTGCCGGCCACCTATAGTGGCCTGGTGAGCTGTCGAGATGCCGGCCACCTAAAGTGGCCTGGTGAGCTGTCGCGATGACGGCCACCTATATTGACCTGGTGAGCTGTCGTGCTGCCGGCCACCTATAGTGGCCTGGTGAGCTGTCGTGCTGCCGACCATCTATAGTGGTCTGGTGAGCTGTCGAGATTCCGGCCACCTATAGTAGCCTGGTGAGCTGTCGAGATGCCGGCCACCTATAGTGGCCTGGTGAGCTGTCGCGATGACGGCCACCCATATTGACCTGGTGAGCTGTCGTGCTGCCGGCCACCTATAGTGGCCTGGTGAGCTGCCGCGCTGCCGGCCACCTATAGTGGCCTGGTGAGCTGTCGTGCTGCCGGCCATCTATAGTGGTCTGGTGAGCTGTCGAGATGCCGGCCACCAATAGTAGCCTGGTGAGCTGTCGCGATGACGGCCACCTATAGTGGCCTGGTGAGCTGTCGTGCTGCCGGCCATCTATAGTGGTCTGGTGAGCTGTCGTGCTGCCGGCCACCTATAGTGGCCTGGTGAGCTGCCGTGCTGCCGGCCACCTATAGTGGCCTGGTGAGCTGTCGTGCTGCCGGCCATCTATAGTGGTCTGGTGAGCTGTCGAGATGCCGGCCACCAATAGTAGCCTGGTGAGCTGTCGCGATGACGGCCACCTATATTGGCCTGGTGAGCTGTCGTGCTGCCGGCCACCTGTAGTGTGCTGGTGAGCTCTCGAGCTGCCGGCCACCTATAGTATGCTGGTGAGCTGTTGTGCTGCCGGCCACCTATAGTGGCCTGGTGAGCTGCCGTGCTGCCGGCCACCTATAGTGGCCTGGTGAGCTGTCGTGCTATCGGCCATCTATATTGGTCTGGTGAGCTGTCGAGATGCCGGCCACCTATAGTAGCCTGGTGAGCTGTCGCGATGCCGGCCACCTATAGTGGCCTGGTGAGCTGTCGCGATGACGGCCACCTATATTGACTTGGTGAGTTGTCGTGGTGCCGGCCACCTATAGTAGCCTGTTGAGCTCTCGAGCTGCCAGCCACCTGTAGTGTGCTGGTGAGCTCTCGAGCTGCCGGCCACCTATAGTATGCTGGTGAGCTGTCGTGCTGCCGGCCACCTATAGTGGCCTGGTGAGCTGCCGTGCTACCGGCCACCTATAGTGGCCTGGTGAGCTGTCGTGCTGCCGACCATCTATAGTGGTCTGGTGAGCTGTCAAGATACCGGCCACCTATATTGGCCTGGTGAGCTGTCGCGATGACGGCCACCTATATTGACTTGGTCAGCTGTCGTGGTGCCGGCCACCTAGAGTAGCCTGTTGAGCTCTCGAGCTGCCAGCCACCTGTAGTGTGCTGGTGAGCTCTCGAGCTGCCGGCCACCTATAGTATGCCGGTGAGCTGTCTTGCTGCCGGTCACCTATAGTGGCCTGGTGAGCTGCCGTGCTGCCGGCCACCTATATTGGCCTGGTGAGCTGTCGTGCTGCCGACCATCTATAGTGGTCTGGTGAGCTGTCGAGATGCCGGCCACCTATAGTAGCCTGGTGAGCTGTCGAGATGCCGAGATGCCGGCCACCTATAGTGGCCTGGTGAGCTGTCGCGATGACGGCCACCTATATTGACTTGGTGAGCTGTCCTGCTGCCGGCCACCTATAGTATCCTGTCGAGCTCCCGAGCTGCCAGCCACCTGTAGTGTGCTGGTGAGCTCTCGAGTTGCCAGCCACCTGTAGTTTGCCGGTGAGCTCTTGAACTGCCGGCCACCTATAGTGTGCTGGTGAGCTGACGTGTTGCCGGCCCTCTATATTGACCTGGTGAGCTGTCGGCCTGCCGGCCACCTATAGTGGCCTGGTGAGCTGCCGTGCTGCCGGCCACCTATAGTGGCCTGGTGAGCTGTCGTGCTGCCGTCCATCTATAGTGGTCTGGTGAGCTGTCGAGATGCCGGCCACCTATAGTAGCCTGGTGAGCTGTCGAGATGCCGACCACCTATGGTGGCCTGGTGAGCTGTTGCGATGACGGCCACCTATATTGACCTGGTGAGCTGTCGTGCTGCCGGCCACCTATAGTAACCTGTTAAGCTCTCGAGCTGCCAGCCACCTGTAATGTGCCCGTGAGCTCTTGAACTGCCGGCCACCTATAGTGTGCTGGTGAGCTGACGTGTTGCCGGCCCTCTATATTGACCTGCCGGCCACCTATAGTGGCCTGGTGAGCTGTCGTGCTGCCGACCATCTATAGTGGTCTGGTGAGCTGTCGAGATGCCGGCCACCTATAGTAGCCTGGTGAGCTGTCGAGATGCCGGCCACCTATAGTGGCCTGGTGAGCTGTCGCGATGACGGCCACCTATATTGACTTGGTGAGCTGTCGTGCTGCCGGCCACTTATAGTAGCCTGTTGAGCTCTCGAGCTGCAGGCCACCTGTAGTTTACTGGTGAGCTCTCGAGCTGCCGGCCACCTATAGTATGCTGGTGAGCTGTCGTGCTGCCGGCCACCTATAGTGGCCTGGTGAGCTGTCGTGCTGCCGGCCATATTTAGTGGTCTGGTGAGCTGTCGAGATGCCGACCACCTATAGTAGCCTGGTGAGCCATCGGGATGCCGGCCACCTATAGTGGCCAGGTGAGCTGTCGAGATGCCGGCCACCTATAGTGGCCTGGTGAGCTGTCGCGATGACGGCCACCTATATTGACCTGGTGAGCTGTCGTGCTGCCGGCCACCTATAGTAGCCTGTTGAGCTCTCGAGCCGCCAGCCACCTGTAGTGTGCCGGTGAGCTCTTGAACTGCCGGCCACCTATAGTGTGCTGGTGAGCTGACGTGTTGCCGGCCCTCTATATTGACCTGGTGAGCTATCGTCCTGCCGGCCACCTATAGTGGCCTGGTGAGCTGCCGTGCTGCCGGCCACCTATAGTGGCCTCGTGAGCTGTCGTGCTGCCGGCCATCTATAGTGGTCTGGTGAGCTGTCGAGATGCCGGCCACCAATAGTAGCCTGGTGAGCTGTCGAGATGCCGGCCACCTATAGTGGCCTGGTGAGCTGTCGCGATGACGGCCACCTATATTGACTTGGTGAGCTGTCGTGCTGCCGGCCACCTATAGTAGCCTGTTGAGCTCTCGAGCTGCCAGCCACCTGTAGTGCGCTGCTGAGCTCTCGAGCTGCCGGCCACCTATAGTATGCTGGTGAGCTGTCGTGCTGCCGGCCACCTATAGTGGCCTGGTGAGCTGCCGTGCTACCGGCCACCTATAGTGGCCTGGTGAGCTGTCGTGCTGCCGACCATCTATAGTGGTCTGGTGAGCTGTCAAGATACCGGCCACCTATATTGGCCTGGTGAGCTGTCGCGATGACGGCCACCTATATTGACTTGGTCAGCTGTCGTGGTGCCGGCCACCTAGAGTAGCCTGTTGAGCTCTCGAGCTGCCAGCCACCTGTAGTGTGCTGGTGAGCTCTCGAGCTGCCGGCCACCTATAGTATGCCGGTGAGCTGTCTTGCTGCCGGTCACCTATAGTGGCCTGGTGAGCTGCCGTGCTGCCGGCCACCTATAGTGGCCTGGTGAGCTGTCGTGCTGCCGACCATCTATAGTGGTCTGGTGAGCTGTCGAGATGCCGGCCACCTATAGTAGCCTGGTGAGCTGTCGAGATGCCGAGATGCCGGCCACCTATAGTGGCCTGGTGAGCTGTCGCGATGACGGCCACCTATATTGACTTGGTGAGCTGTCCTGCTGCCGGCCACCTATAGTATCCTGTCGAGCTCCCGAGCTGCCAGCCACCTGTAGTGTGCTGGTGAGCTCTCGAGTTGCCAGCCACCTGTAGTTTGCCGGTGAGCTCTTGAACTGCCGGCCACCTATAGTGTGCTGGTGAGCTGACGTGTTGCCGGCCCTCTATATTGACCTGGTGAGCTGTCGGCCTGCCGGCCACCTATAGTGGCCTGGTGAGCTGCCGTGCTGCCGGCCACCTATAGTGGCCTGGTGAGCTGTCGTGCTGCCGTCCATCTATAGTGGTCTGGTGAGCTGTCGAGATGCCGGCCACCTATAGTAGCCTGGTGAGCTGTCGAGATGCCGACCACCTATGGTGGCCTGGTGAGCTGTTGCGATGACGGCCACCTATATTGACCTGGTGAGCTGTCGTGCTGCCGGCCACCTATAGTAACCTGTTAAGCTCTCGAGCTGCCAGCCACCTGTAATGTGCCCGTGAGCTCTTGAACTGCCGGCCACCTATAGTGTGCTGGTGAGCTGACGTGTTGCCGGCCCTCTATATTGACCTGCCGGCCACCTATAGTGGCCTGGTGAGCTGTCGTGCTGCCGACCATCTATAGTGGTCTGGTGAGCTGTCGAGATGCCGGCCACCTATAGTAGCCTGGTGAGCTGTCGAGATGCCGGCCACCTATAGTGGCCTGGTGAGCTGTCGCGATGACGGCCACCTATATTGACTTGGTGAGCTGTCGTGCTGCCGGCCACTTATAGTAGCCTGTTGAGCTCTCGAGCTGCAGGCCACCTGTAGTTTACTGGTGAGCTCTCGAGCTGCCGGCCACCTATAGTATGCTGGTGAGCTGTCGTGCTGCCGGCCACCTATAGTGGCCTGGTGAGCTGTCGTGCTGCCGGCCATATTTAGTGGTCTGGTGAGCTGTCGAGATGCCGACCACCTATAGTAGCCTGGTGAGCCATCGGGATGCCGGCCACCTATAGTGGCCAGGTGAGCTGTCGAGATGCCGGCCACCTATAGTGGCCTGGTGAGCTGTCGCGATGACGGCCACCTATATTGACCTGGTGAGCTGTCGTGCTGCCGGCCACCTATAGTAGCCTGTTGAGCTCTCGAGCCGCCAGCCACCTGTAGTGTGCCGGTGAGCTCTTGAACTGCCGGCCACCTATAGTGTGCTGGTGAGCTGACGTGTTGCCGGCCCTCTATATTGACCTGGTGAGCTGTCGTCCTGCCGGCCACCTATAGTGGCCTGGTGAGCTGCCGTGCTGCCGGCCACCTATAGTGGCCTCGTGAGCTGTCGTGCTGCCGGCCATCTATAGTGGTCTGGTGAGCTGTCGAGATGCCGGCCACCAATAGTAGCCTGGTGAGCTGTCGAGATGCCGGCCACCTATAGTGGCCTGGTGAGCTGTCGCGATGACGGCCACCTATATTGACTTGGTGAGCTGTCGTGCTGCCGGCCACCTATAGTAGCCTGTTGAGCTCTCGAGCTGCCAGCCACCTGTAGCGCGCTGGTGAGCTCTCGAGCTGCCGGCCACCTATATTATGCTGGTGAGCTGTCGTGTTGCCGGCCACCTATAGTGGCCTGGTGAGCTGTCGAGATGCCGGCCACCTATAGTGGCCTGGTGAGCTTTTTCAAATACAGGCCATCTATGTTGGCCTGGTGAGCTGTCGAGATGCCGTCCACCTATAGTGGCCTGGTGAGCTGTCGAGTTGCCGGCCACCTATAGTGGCCTGGTGAGCTGTCGAGATGCCGGCCACCTAAAGTGGCCTGGTGAGCTGCCGTGCTGCCGGCCACCTATAGTGGCCTGGTGAGCTCTCGAGCTGCCGTCCGCCTATAGTGGCCTGGTGAGCTGTCGAGTTGCCGGCCACCTATAGTGGCCTGGTGATCTGTCGAGATGCCGGCCACCTATAGTGGCCTGGTGAGCTGTCGCGATGACGGCCACCTATATTGACCTGGTGAGCTGTCGTGGTGCCGGCCACCTATAGTAGCCTGTTGAGCTCTCGAGCTGCCAGCCACCTGCAGTGTGCTGGTGAGCTCTCAAGCTGCCGGCCACCTATAGTATGCCGGTGAGCTCTCGTGCTGCCGGCCACCTATAGTGGCCTGGTGAGCTGCCGTACTGCCGGCCACCTATAGTAGCCTGGTGAGCTGTCGTGCTGCCGGCCACCTATAGTGGCCTGGTGAGCTGTCGCGATGACGGCCACCTATATTGACTTGGTGAGCTGTCGTGGTGCCGGCCACCTATAGTAGCCTGTTGAGCTCTCGAGCTGCCAGCCACCTGTAGTGTGCTGGTGAGATCTCGAGCTGCCGGCCACCTATAGTATGCCGGTGAGCTGTCGTGCTGCCGGCCACCTATAGTGGCCTGGTGAGCTGTCGAGATGCCGGCCACCTATAGTAGCCTGGTGAGCTGTCGAGATGCCGGCCACCTATAGTGGCCTGGTGAGCTGTCGCGATGACGGCCACCTATATTGACTTGGTGAGCTGTCCTGCTGCCGGCCACCTATAGTAGCCTGTTGAGCTCCCGAGCTGCCAGCCACATGTAGTGTGCTGGTGAGCTCTCGAGTTGCCAGCCACCTGTAGTGTGCCGGTGAGCTCTTGAACTGCCGGCCACCTATAGTATGCTGGTGAGCTGACGTGTTGCCGGCCCTCTATATTGACCTGGTGAGCTGTCGTCCTGCCGGCCACCTATAGTGGCCTGGTGAGCTGCCGTGCTGCCGGCCACCTATAGTGGCCTGGTGAGCTGTCGTGCTGCCGGCCATCTATAGTGGTCTGGTGAGCTGTCGAGATGCCGGCCACCTATATAAGCCTGGTGAGCTGTCGAGATGCCGGCCACCTACAGTGGCCTGGTGAGCTGTCGCGATGACGGTCACCTATATTGACCTGGTGAGCTGTCGCGCTGCCGGCCACCTATAGTAACCTATTGAGCTCTCGAGCTGCCAGCCACCTGTAGTGTGCCCGTGAGCTCTTGAACTGCCGGCCACCTATAGTGTGCTGGTGAGCTGACGTGTTGCCGGCCCTCTATATTGACCTGGTGAGCTGTCGTTCTGCCGGCCACCTGTAGTGGCCTGGTGAGCTGCCGTGCTGCCGGCCACCTATAGTGGCCTGGTGAGCTCTCGAGCTGCCGTCCGCCTATAGTGGCCTGGTGAGCTGTCGAGATGCCGGCCACCTATAGTGGCCTGGTGAGCTGTCGCGATGACGGCCACCTATATTGACCTGGTGAGCTGTGGTGCTGCCGGCCACCTATAGTGGCCTGGTGAGCTGTCGTGCTGCCGACCATCTATAGTGGTCTGGTGAGCTGTCGAGATGCCGGCCACCTATAGTAGCCTGGTGAACTGTCGAGATGCCGGCCACCTATAGTGGCCTGGTGAGCTGTCGTGCTGCCGGCCACCTATAGTGGCCTGGTGAGCTGCCGTGCTGCCGGCCACCTATAGTGGCCTGGTGAGCAGTCGTGCTGCCGACCATCTATAGTGGTCTGGTGAGCTGTCGAGATGCCGGCCACCTATAGTGGCCTGGTGAGCTGTCGCGATGACGGGCACCTATATTGACCTGGTGAGCTGTGGTGCTGCCGGCCACCTATAGTGGCCTGGTGAGCTGTCGTGCTGCCGACCATCTATAGTGGTCTGGTGAGCTGTCGAGATGCCGTCCACCTATAGTAGCCTGGTGAACTGTCGAGATGCCGGCCACCTATAGTGGCCTGGTGAGCTGTCGCGATGACGGCCACCTATATTGACTTGGTGAGCTGTCGTGCTGCCGGCCACATATAGTAGCTTGTTGAGCTCTCGAGCTGCAGGCCACCTGTAGTTTGCTGGTGAGCTCTCGAGCTGCCGGTCACCTATAGTATGCTGGTGAGCTGTCGTGCTGCCGGCCACCTATAGTGGCCTGGTGAGCTGTCGTGCTGCCGGCCATATATAGTGGTCTGGTGAGCTGTCGAGATGCCGGCCACCTATAGTAGCCTGGTGAGCAGTCGAGATGCCGGCCACCTATACTGGCCAGGTGAGCTGTCGAGATGCCGGCCACCTATAGTGGCCTGGTGAGCTGTCGCGATGACGGCCACCTATATTGAGCTGTCGTGCTGCCGGCCACCTATAGTAGCCTGTTGAGCTCTCGAGCTGCCAGCCACCTGTAGTGTGCCGGTGAGCTCTTGAACTGCCGGCCACCTATAGTGTGCTGGTGAGCTGACGTGTTGCCGGCCCTCTATATTGACCTGGTGAGCTGTCGTCCTGCCGGCCAACTATAGTGGCCTGGTGAGCTGCCGTGCTGCCGGCCACCTATAGTGGCCTGTTGAGCTGTCGTGCTGCCGGCCATCTATAGTGGTCTGGTGAGCTGTCGAGATGCCGGCCACCAATAGTAGCTTGGTGAGCTGTCGAGATGCCGGCCACCTATAGTGGCCTGGTGAGCTGTCGCGATGACGGCCACCTATATTGACTTGGTGAGCTGTCGTGCTGCCGGCCACCTATAGTAGCCTGTTGAGCTCTCGAGCTGCCAGCCACCTGTAGTGTGCTGGTGAGCTCTCGAGCTGCCGGCCACCTATAGTAGCCTGATAAGCTCTCGAGCTGCCAGCCACCTGTAGTGTGCCGGTGAGCTCTTGAACTGCCGGCCACCTATAGTGTGCTGGTGAGCTGACGTGTTGCCGGCCCTCTATATTGACCAGGTGAGCTGCCGTCCTGCCGGCCACCTATAGTGGCCTGGTGAGCTGCCGTGCTGCCGGCCACCTATAGTGGCCTGGTGAGCTCTCGAGCTGCCGTCCGCCTATAGTGGCCTGGTGAGCTGTCGAGTTGCCGGCCACCTATAGTGGCCTGGTGAGCTTTCGTGCTGCCGACCATCTATAGTGGTCTGGTGAGCTGTCGAGATGCCGGCAACCTATAGTGGCCTGGTGAGCTGTCGTGCTGCCGACCGCCTATAGTGGCCTGGTGAGCTGTCGAGTTGCCGGCCACCTATAGTGGCCTGGTGAGCTGTCGAGTTGCCGGCCACCTATAGTGTCCTGGTGAGCTGTCGTGCTGCCGACCGCCTATAGTGGCCTGGTGAGCTGCCGTGCTGCCGGCCACCTATAGTGGCCTGGTGAGCTCTCGAGCTGCCGACCGCCTATAGTGGCCTGGTGAGCTGTCGAGTTGCCGGCCACCTATAGTGGCCTGGTGAGCTTTCGTGCTGCCGACCATCTATAGTGGTCTGGTGAGCTGTCGAGATGCCGGCAACCTATAGTGGCCTGGTGAGCTGTCGTGCTGCCGACCGCCTATAGTGGCCTGGTGAGCTGTCGAGTTGCCGGCCACCTATAGTGGCCTGGTGAGCTGTCGAGTTGCCGGCCACCTATAGTGGCCTGGTGAGCAGTCGTGCTGCCGACCATCTATAGTGGTCTGGTGAGCTGTCGAGATGCCGGCCACCTATAGTGGCCTGGTGAGCTGTCGCGATGACGGGCACCTATATTGACTTGGTGAGCTGTGGTGCTGCCGGCCACCTATAGTAGCCTGTTGAGCTCTCGAGCTGCCAGCCACCTGCAGTGTGCTGGTGAGCTCTCAAGCTGCCGGCCACCTATAGTATGCCGGTGAGCTCTCGTGCTGCCGGCCACCTATAGTGGCCTGGTGAGCTGCCGTGCTGCCGGCCACCTATAGTAGCCTGGTGAGCTGTCGTGCTGCCGGCCACCTATAGTGGCCTGGTGAGCTGTCGCGATGACGGCCACCTATATTGACTTGGTGAGCTGTCGTGGTGCCGGCCACCTATAGTAGCCTGTTGAGCTCTCGAGCTGCCAGCCACCTGTAGTGTGCTGGTGAGATCTCGAGCTGCCGGCCACCTATAGTATGCCGGTGAGCTGTCGTGCTGCCGGCCACCTATAGTGGCCTGGTGAGCTGTCGAGATGCCGGCCACCTATAGTAGCCTGGTGAGCTGTCGAGATGCCGGCCACATATAGTAGCTTGTTGAGCTCTCGAGCTGCAGGCCACCTGTAGTTTGCTGGTGAGCTCTCGAGCTGCCGGTCACCTATAGTATGCTGGTGAGCTGTCGTGCTGCCGGCCACCTATAGTGGCCTGGTGAGCTGCCGTGCTGCCGGCCACCTATAGTAGCCTGGTGAGCTGTCGTGCTGCCGGCCACCTATAGTGGCCTGGTGAGCTGTCGTGCTGCCGGCCATATATAGTGGTCTGGTGAGCTGTCGTGCTGCCGGCCACCTATAGTGGCCTGGTGAGCTGTCGCGATGACGGCCACCTATATTGACTTGGTGAGCTGTCGTGGTGCCGGCCACCTATAGTAGCCTGTTGAGCTCTCGAGCTGCCAGCCACCTGTAGTGTGCTGGTGAGATCTCGAGCTGCCGGCCACCTATAGTATGCCGGTGAGCTGTCGTGCTGCCGGCCACCTATAGTGGCCTGGTGAGCTGTCGCGATGACGGCCACCTATATTGACTTGGTGAGCTGTCGTGCTGCCGGCCACATATAGTAGCTTGTTGAGCTCTCGAGCTGCAGGCCACCTGTAGTTTGCTGGTGAGCTCTCGAGCTGCCGGTCACCTATAGTATGCTGGTGAGCTGTCGTGCTGCCGGCCACCTATAGTGGCCTGGTGAGCTGTCGTGCTGCCGGCCATATATAGTGGTCTGGTGAGCTGTCGAGATGCCGGCCACCTATAGTAGCCTGGTGAGCCGTCGAGATGCCGGCCACCTATACTGGCCAGGTGAGCTGTCGAGATGCCGGCCACCTATAGTGTCCTGGTGAGCTGTCGCGATGACGGCCACCTATATTGAGCTGTCGTCCTGCCGGCCACCTATAGTAGCCTGTTGAGCTCTCGAGCTGCCAGCCACCTGTAGTGTGCCGGTGAGCTCTTGAACTGCCGGCCACCTATAGTGTGCTGGTGAGCTGACGTGTTGCCGGCCCTCTATATTGACCTGGTGAGCTGTCGTCCTGCCGGCCAACTATAGTGGCCTGGTGAGCTGCCGTGCTGCCGGCCACCTATAGTGGCCTGTTGAGCTGTCGTGCTGCCGGCCATCTATAGTGGTCTGGTGAGCTGTCGAGATGCCGGCCACCAATAGTAGCCTGGTGAGCTGTCGAGATGCCGGCCACCTATAGTGGCCTGGTGAGCTGTCGCGATGACGGCCACCTATATTGACTTGGTGAGCTGTCGTGCTGCCGGCCACCTATAGTAGCCTGTTGAGCTCTCGAGCTGCCAGCCACCTGTAGTGTGCTGGTGAGCTCTCGAGCTGCCGGCCACCTATAGTAGCCTGATAAGCTCTCGAGCTGCCAGCCACCTGTAGTGTGCCGGTGAGCTCTTGAACTGCCGGCCACCTATAGTGTGCTGGTGAGCTGACGTGTTGCCGGCCCTCTATATTGACCAGGTGAGCTGCCGTCCTGCCGGCCACCTATAGTGGCCTGGTGAGCTGCCGTCCTGCCGGCCACCTATAGTGGCCTGGTGAGCTCTCGAGCTGCCGTCCGCCTATAGTGGCCTGGTGAGCTGTCGAGTTGCCGGCCACCTATAGTGGCCTGGTGAGCTTTCGTGCTGCCGACCATCTATAGTGGTCTGGTGAGCTGTCGAGATGCCGGCAACCTTTAGTGGCCTGGTGAGCTGTCGTGCTGCCGACCGCCTATAGTGGCCTGGTGAGCTGTCGAGTTGCCGGCCACCTATAGTGGCCTGGTGAGCTGTCGAGTTGCCGGCCACCTATAGTGGCCTGGTGAGCTTTCGTGCTGCCGACCATCTATAGTGGTCTGGTGAGCTGTCGAGATGCCGGCAACCTATAGTGGCCTGGTGAGCTCTCGAGCTGCCGTCCGCCTATAGTGGCCTGGTGAGCTGTCGAGTTGCCGGCCACCTATAGTGGCCTGGTGAGCTGTCGCGATGACGGCCACCTATATTGACTTGGTGAGCTGTGGTGCTGCCGGCCACCTATAGTAGCCTGTTGAGCTCTCGAGCTGCCAGCAACCTGTAGTGTGCTGGTGAGCTCTCGAGCTGCCGGCCACCTATAGTATGCTGGTGAGCTGTCGTGCTGCCGGCCACCTATAGTGGCCTGGTGAACTGCCGTGCTGCCGGCAACCTATAGTGGCCTGGTGAGCTGTCGCGCTGCCGACCATCTATAGTGGTCTGGTGAGCTGTCGAGATGCCGGCCACCTATAGTAGCCTGGTGAGCTGTCGAGATGCCGGCCACCTATAGTGGCCTGGTGAGCTGTCGCGATGAAGGCCACCTATATTGACTTGGTGAGCTGTCCTGCTGCCAGCCACCTGTAGTAGCCTGTTGGGCTCCCGAGCTGCCAGCCACCTGTAGTGTGCTGGTGAGCTTTCTTGTTGCCAGCCACCTGTAGTGTGCCGGTGAGCTCTTGAACTGCCGGCCATCTATAGTGTGCTGGTGAGCTGACGTGTTGCCGGCCCTCTATATTGGTCTGGTGAGCTGTCGAGATGTCGGCCACCTATAGTAGCCTGGTGAGCTGTCGAGATGCCGGCCACCTATACTGGCCTGGTGAGCTGTCGCGATGACGGCCACCTATATTGACCTGGTGAGCTGTCGTGCTGCCGGCCACCTATAGTGGCCTGGTGAGCTGCCGTGCTGCCGGCCACCTATAGTGGCCTGGTGAGCTCTCGAGCTGCCGTCCGCCTATAGTGGCCTGGTGAGCTGTCGAGTTGCCGGCCACCTATAGTGGCCTGGTGAGCTGTCGAGATGCCGGCCACCTAAAGTGGCCTGGTGACCTGTCGCGATGACGGCCACCTATATTGACCTGGTGAGCTGTCGTGCTGCCGGCCACCTATAGTGGCCTGGTGAGCTGTCGTGCTGCCGACCATCTATAGTGGCCTGGTGAGCTGTCGAGATGCCGGCCACCTATAGTAGCCTGGTGAGCTGTCGAGATGCCGGCCACCTATAGTGGCCTGGTGAGCTGTCGCGATTACGGCCACCTATATTGACCTGGTGAGCTGTCGTGGTGCCGGCCACCTATAGTAGCCTGTTGAGCT
Source organism: Eumerus sabulonum (assembly GCA_951905685.1). Lineage (NCBI taxonomy): Eukaryota > Metazoa > Arthropoda > Insecta > Diptera > Syrphidae > Eumerus > Eumerus sabulonum. Next base: position 134,738,348 of record OX645060.1, on the reverse strand, counting down.
CTCGAGCTGCCAGCCACCTGCAGTGTGCTGGTGAGCTCTCAAGCTGCCGGCCACCTATAGTATGCCGGTGAGCTCTCGTGCTGCCGGCCACCTATAGTGGCCTGGTGAGCTGCCGTGCTGCCGGCCACCTATAGTAGCCTGGTGAGCTGTCGTGCTGCCGGCCACCTATAGTGGCCTGGTGAGCTGTCGCGATGACGGCCACCTATATTGACTTGGTGAGCTGTCGTGGTGCCGGCCACCTATAGTAGCCTGTTGAGCTCTCGAGCTGCCAGCCACCTGTAGTGTGCTGGTGAGATCTCGAGCTGCCGGCCACCTATAGTATGCCGGTGAGCTGTCGTGCTGCCGGCCACCTATAGTGGCCTGGTGAGCTGTCGAGATGCCGGCCACCTATAGTAGCCTGGTGAGCTGTCGAGATGCCGGCCACCTATAGTGGCCTGGTGAGCTGTCGCGATGACGGTCACCTATATTGACCTGGTGAGCTGTCGCGCTGCCGGCCACCTATAGTAACCTATTGAGCTCTCGAGCTGCCAGCCACCTGTAGTGTGCCCGTGAGCTCTTGAACTGCCGGCCACCTATAGTGTGCTGGTGAGCTGACGTGTTGCCGGCCCTCTATATTGACCTGGTGAGCTGTCGTTCTGCCGGCCACCTGTAGTGGCCTGGTGAGCTGCCGCGCTGCCGGCCACCTATAGTGGCCTGGTGAGCTCTCGAGCTGCCGTCCGCCTATAGTGGCCTGGCGAGCTGTCGAGATGCCGGCCACCTATAGTGGCCTGGTGAGCTGTCGCGATGACGGCCACCTATATTGACCTGGTGAGCTGTGGTGCTGCCGGCCACTTATAGTGGCCTGGTGAGCTGTCGTGCTGCCGACCATCTATAGTGGTCTGGTGAGCTGTCGAGATGCCGGCCACCTATAGTAGCCTGGTGAACTGTCGAGATGCCGGCCACCTATAGTGGCCTGGTGAGCTGTCGTGCTGCCGGCCACCTATAGTGGCCTGGTGAGCTGCCGTGCTGCCGGCCACCTATAGTGGCCTGGTGAGCAGTCGTGCTGCCGACCATCTATAGTGGTCTGGTGAGCTGTCGAGATGCCGGCCACCTATAGTGGCCTGGTGAGCTGTCGCGATGACGGCCACCTATATTGACCTGGTGAGCTGTGGTGCTGCCGGCCACCTATAGTGGCCTGGTGAGCTGTCGTGCTGCCGACCATCTATAGTGGTCTGGTGAGCTGTCGAGATGCCGGCCACCTATAGTAGCCTGGTGAACTGTCGAGATGCCGGCCACCTATAGTGGCCTGGTGAGTTGTCGCGATGACGGCCACCTATATTGACTTGGTGAGCTGTCGTGCTGCCGGCCACATATAGTAGCTTGTTGAGCTCTCGAGCTGCAGGCCACCTGTAGTTTGCTGGTGAGCTCTCGAGCTGCCGGTCACCTATAGTATGCTGGTGAGCTGTCGTGCTGCCGGCCACCTATAGTGGCCTGGTGAGCTGTCGTGCTGCCGGCCATATATAGTGGTCTGGTGAGCTGTCGAGATGCCGGCCACCTATAGTAGCCTGGTGAGCCGTCGAGATGCCGGCCACCTATACTGGCCAGGTGAGCTGTCGAGATGCCGGCCACCTATAGTGGCCTGGTGAGCTGTCGCGATGACGGCCACCTATATTGAGCTGTCGTGCTGCCGGCCACCTATAGTAGCCTGTTGAGCTCTCGAGCTGCCAGCCACCTGTAGTGTGCCGGTGAGCTCTTGAACTGCCGGCCACCTATAGTGTGCTGGTGAGCTGACGTGTTGCCGGCCCTCTATATTGACCTGGTGAGCTGTCGTCCTGCCGGCCAACTATAGTGGCCTGGTGAGCTGCCGTGCTGCCGGCCACCTATAGTGGCCTGTTGAGCTGTCGTGCTGCCGGCCATCTATAGTGGTCTGGTGGGCTGTCGAGATGCCGGCCACCAATAGTAGCCTGGTGAGCTGTCGAGATGCCGGCCACCTATAGTGGCCTGGTGAGCTGTCGCGATGACGGCCACCTATATTGACTTGGTGAGCTGTCGTGCTGCCGGCCACCTATAGTAGCCTGTTGAGCTCTCGAGCTGCCAGCCACCTGTAGTGTGCTGGTGAGCTCTCGAGCTGCCGGCCACCTATAGTAGCCTGATAAGCTCTCGAGCTGCCAGCCACCTGTAGTGTGCCGGTGAGCTCTTGAACTGCCGGCCACCTATAGTGTGCTGGTGAGCTGACGTGTTGCCGGCCCTCTATATTGACCAGGTGAGCTGCCGTCCTGCCGGCCACCTATAGTGGCCTGGTGAGCTGCCGTGCTGCCGGCCACCTATAGTGGCCTGGTGAGCTCTCGAGCTGCCGTCCGCCTATAGTGGCCTGGTGAGCTGTCGAGTTGCCGGCCACCTATAGTGGCCTGGTGAGCTTTCGTGCTGCCACCTATAGTGGCCTGGTGAGCTGTCGTGCTGCCGACCGCCTATAGTGGCCTGGTGAGCTGTCGAGTTGCCGGCCACCTATAGTGGCCTGGTGAGCTGTCGAGTTGCCGGCCACCTATAGTGGCCTGGTGAGCTTTCGTGCTGCCGACCATCTATAGTGGTCTGGTGAGCTGTCGAGATGCCGGCAACCTATAGTGGCCTGGTGAGCTCTCGAGCTGCCGTCCGCCTATAGTGGCCTGGTGAGCTGTCGAGTTGCCGGCCACCTATAGTGGCCTGGTGAGCTGTCGCGATGACGGCCACCTATATTGACTTGGTGAGCTGTGGTGCTGCCGGCCACCTATAGTAGCCTGTTGAGCTCTCGAGCTGCCAGCAACCTGTAGTGTGCTGGTGAGCTCTCGAGCTGCCGGCCACCTATAGTATGCTGGTGAGCTGTCGTGCTGCCGGCCACCTATAGTGGCCTGGTGAGCTGCCGTGCTGCCGGCAACCTATAGTGGCCTGGTGAGCTGTCGTGCAGCCGACCATCTATAGTGGTCTGGTGAGCTGTCGAGATGCCGGCCACCTATAGTAGCCTGGTGAGCTGTCGAGATGCCGGCCACCTATAGTGGCCTGGTGAGCTGTCGCGATGACGGCCACTTATATTGACTTGGTGAGCTGTCCTGCTGCCAGCCACCTGTAGTAGCCTGTTGGGCTCCCGAGCTGCCAGCCACCTGTAGTGTGCTGGTGAGCTCTCTTGTTGCCAGCCACCTGTAGTGTGCCGGTGAGCTCTTGAACTGCCGGCCATCTATAGTGTGCTGGTGAGCTGACGTGTTGCCGGCCCTCTATATTGGTCTGGTGAGCTGTCGAGATGCCGGCCACCTATAGTAGCCTGGTGAGCTGTCGAGATGCCGGCCACCTATACTGGCCTGGTGAGCTGTCGCGATGACGGCCACCTATATTGACCTGGTGAGCTGTCGTGCTGCCGGCCACCTATAGTGGCCTGGTGAGCTGCCGTGCTGCCGGCCACCTATAGTGGCCTGGTGAGCTCTCGAGCTGCCGTCCGCCTATAGTGGCCTGGTGAGCTGTCGAGTTGCCGGCCACCTATAGTGGCCTGGTGAGCTGTCGAGATGCCGGCCACCTAAAGTGGCCTGATGACCTGTCGCGATGACGGCCACCTATATTGACCTGGTGAGCTGTCGTGCTGCCGGCCACCTATAGTGGCCTGGTGAGCTGTCGTGCTGCCGACCATCTATAGTGGCCTGGTGAGCTGTCGAGATGCCGGCCACCTATAGTAGCCTGGTGAGCTGTCGAGATGCCGGCCACCTATAGTGGCCTGGTGAGCTGTCGCGATGACGGCCACCTATATTGACCTGGTGAGCTGTCGTGGTGCCGGCCACCTATAGTAGCCTGTTGAGCTCTCGAGCTGCCAGCCACCTGCAGTGTGCTGGTGAGCTCTCAAGCTGCCGGCCACCTATAGTATGCCGGTGAGCTCTCGTGCTGCCGGCCACCTATAGTGGCCTGGTGAGCTGCCGTGCTGCCGGCCACCTATAGTAGCCTGGTGAGCTGTCGTGCTGCCGGCCACCTATAGTGGCCTGGTGAGCTGTCGCGATGACGGCCACCTATATTGACTTGGTGAGCTGTCGTGGTTCCGGCCACCTATAGTAGCCTGTTGAGCTCTCGAGCTGCCAGCCACCTGTAGTGTGCTGGTGAGATCTCGAGCTGCCGGCCACCTATAGTATGCCGGTGAGCTGTCGTGCTGCCGGCCACCTATAGTGGCCTGGTGAGCTGTCGAGATGCCGGCCACCTAAAGTAGCCTGGTGAGCTGTCGAGATGCCGGCCACCTATAGTGGCCTGTTGAGCTGTCGTGATGACGGCCACCTATATTGACTTGGTGAGCTGTCCTGCTGCCGGCCACCTATAGTAGCCTGTTGAGCTCCCGAGCTGCTTTCGTCCTGCCGGCCACCTATAGTGGCCTGGTGAGCTGCCGTGCTGCCGGCCACCTATAGTGGCCTGGTGAGCTGTCGTGCTGCCGGCCATCTATAGTGGTCTGGTGAGCTGTCGAGATGCCGGCAACCTATATAAGCCTGGTGAGCTGTCGAGATGCCGGCCACCTACAGTGGCCTGGTGAGCTGTCGCGATGACGGCCACCTATATTGACCTGGTGAGCTGTCGCGCTGCCGGCCACCTATAGTAACCTATTGAGCTCTCGAGCTGCCAGCCACCTGTAGTGTGCCCGTGAGCTCTTGAACTGCCGGCCACCTATAGTGTGCTGGTGAGCTGACGTGTTGCCGGCCCTCTATATTGACCTGGTGAGCTGTCGTTCTGCCGGCCACCTGTAGTGGCCTGGTGAGCTGCCGTGCTGCCGGCCACCTATAGTGGCCTGGTGAGCTCTCGAGCTGCCGTCCGCCTATAGTGGCCTGGTGAGCTCTCGAGATGCCGGCCACCTATAGTGGCCTGGTGAGCTGTCGCGATGACGGCCACCTATATTGACCTGGTGAGCTGTGGTGCTGCCGGCCACCTATAGTGGCCTGGTGAGCTGTCGTGCTGCCGACCATCTATAGTGGTCTGGTGAGCTGTCGAGATGCCGGCCACCTATAGTAGCCTGGTGAACTGTCGAGATGCCGGCCACCTATAGTGGCCTGGTGAGCTGTCGTGCTGCCGGCCACCTATAGTGGCCTGGTGAGCTGCCGTGCTGCCGGCCACCTATAGTGGCCTGGTGAGCAGTCGTGCTGCCGGCCACCCATAGTGGCCTGGTGAGCAGTCGTGCTGCCGACCATCTATAGTGGTCTGGTGAGCTGTCGAGATGCCGGCCACCTATAGTGGCCTGGTGAGCTGTCGCGATGACGGCCACCTATATTGACCTGGTGAGCTGTGGTGCTGCCGGCCACCTATAGTGGCCTGGTGAGCTGTCGTGCTGCCGACCATCTATAGTGGTCTGGTGAGCTGTCGAGATGCCGGCCACCTATAGTAGCCTGGTGAACTGTCGAGATGCCGGCCACCTATAGTGGCCTGGTGAGCTGTCGCGATGACGGCCACCTATATTGACTTGGTGAGCTGTCGTGCTGCCGGCCACATATAATAGCTTGTTGAGATCTCGAGCTGCAGGCCACCTGTAGTTTGCTGGTGAGCTCTCGAGCTGCCGGTCACCTATAGTATGCTGGTGAGCTGTCGTGCTGCCGGCCACCTATAGTGGCCTGGTGAGCTGTCGTGCTGACGGCCATATATAGTGGTCTGGTGAGCTGTCGAGATGCCGGCCACCTATAGTAGCCTGGTGAGCCGTCGAGATGCCGGCCACCTATACTGGCCAGGTGAGCTGTCGAGATGCCGGCCACCTATAGTGGCCTGGTGAGCTGTCGCGATGACGGCCACCTATATTGAGCTGTCGTGCTGCCGGCCACCTATAGTAGCCTGTTGAGCTCTCGAGCTGCCGTCCGCCTATAGTGGCCTGGTGAGCTCTCGAGATGCCGGCCACCTATAGTGGCCTGGTGAGCTGTCGCGATGACGGCCACCTATATTGACCTGGTGAGCTGTGGTGCTGCCGGCCACCTATAGTGGCCTGGTGAGCTGTCGTGCTGCCGACCATCTATAGTGGTCTGGTGAGCTGTCGAGATGCCGGCCACCTATAGTAGCCTGGTGAACTGTCGAGATGCCGGCCACCTATAGTGGCCTGGTGAGCTGTCGTGCTGCCGGCCACCTATAGTGGCCTGGTGAGCTGCCGTGCTGCCGGCCACCTATAGTGGCCTGGTGAGCTGTCGCGATGACGGCCACCTATATTGAGCTGTCGTGCTGCCGGCCACCTATAGTAGCCTGTTGAGCTCTCGAGCTGCCGTCCGCCTATAGTGGCCAGGTGAGCTGTCGAGATGCCGGCCACCTATAGTGGCCTGGTGAGCTGTCGAGATGCCGGCCACCTAAAGTAGCCTGGTGAGCTGTCGAGATGCCGGCCACCTATAGTGGCCTGTTGAGCTGTCGTGATGACGGCCACCTATATTGACTTGGTGAGCTGTCCTACTGCCGGCCACCTATAGTAGCCTGTTGAGCTCCCGAGCTGCCAGCCACATGTAGTGTGCTGGTGAGCTCTCGAGTTGCCAGCCACCTGTAGTGTGCCGGTGAGCTCTTGAACTGCCGGCCACCTATAGTATGCTGGTGAGCTGACGTGTTGCCGGCCCTCTATATTGACCTGGTGAGCTGTCGTCCTGCCGGCCACCTATAGTGGCCTGGTGAGCTGCCGTGCTGCCGGCCACCTATAGTGGCCTGGTGAGCTGTCGTGCTGCCGGCCATCTATAGTGGTCTGGTGAGCTGTCGAGATGCCGGCAACCTATATAAGCCTGGTGAGCTGTCGAGATGCCGGCCACCTACAGTGGCCTGGTGAGCTGTCGCGATGACGGCCACCTATATTGACCTGGTGAGCTGTCGCGCTGCCGGCCACCTATAGTAACCTATTGAGCTCTCGAGCTGCCAGCCACCTGTAGTGTGCCTGTGAGCTCTTGAACTGCCGGCCACCTATAGTGTGCTGGTGAGCTGACGTGTTGCCGGCCCTCTATATTGACCTGGTGAGCTGTCGTTCTGCCGGCCACCTGTAGTGGCCTGGTGAGCTGCCGTGCTGCCGGCCACCTATAGTGGCCTGGTGAGCTCTCGAGCTGCCGTCCGCCTATAGTGGCCTGGTGAGCTCTCGAGATGCCGGCCACCTATAGTGGCCTGGTGAGCTGTCGCGATGACGGCCACCTATATTGACCTGGTGAGCTGTGGTGCTGCCGGCCACCTATAGTGGCCTGGTGAGCTGTCGTGCTGCCGACCATCTATAGTGGTCTGGTGAGCTGTCGAGATGCCGGCCACCTATAGTAGCCTGGTGAACTGTCGAGATGCCGGCCACCTATAGTGGCCTGGTGAGCTGTCGTGCTGCCGGCCACCTATAGTGGCCTGGTGAGCTGCCGTGCTGCCGGCCACCTATAGTGGCCTGGTGAGCAGTCGTGCTGCCGACCATCTATAGTGGTCTGGTGAGCTGTCGAGATGCCGGCCACCTATAGTGGCCTGGTGAGCTGTCGCGATGACGGCCACCTATATTGACCTGGTGAGCTGTGGTGCTGCCGGCCACCTATAGTGGCCTGGTGAACTGTCGTGCTGCCGACCATCTATAGTGGTCTGGTGAACTGTCGAGATGCCGGCCACCTATAGTAGCCTGGTGAACTGTCGAGATGCCGGCCACCTATAGTGGCCTGGTGAGCTGTCGCGATGACGGCCACCTATATTGACTTGGTGAGCTGTCGTGCTGCCGGCCACATATAATAGCTTGTTGAGCTCTCGAGCTGCAGGCCACCTGTAGTTTGCTGGTGAGCTCTCGAGCTGCCGGTCACCTATAGTATGCTGGTGAGCTGTCGTGCTGCCGGCCACCTATAGTGGCCTGGTGAGCTGTCGTGCTGACGGCCATATATAGTGGTCTGGTGAGCTGTCGAGATGCCGGCCACCTATAGTAGCCTGGTGAGCCGTCGAGATGCCGGCCACCTATACTGGCCAGGTGAGCTGTCGAGATGCCGGCCACCTATAGTGGCCTGGTGAGCTGTCGCGATGACGGCCACCTATATTGAGCTGTCGTGCTGCCGGCCACCTATAGTAGCCTGTTGAGCTCTCGAGCTGCCAGCCACCTGTAGTGTGCCGGTGGGCTCTTGAACTGCCGGCCACCTATAGTGTGCTGGTGAGCTGACGTGTTGCCGGCCCTCTATATTGACCTGGTGAGCTGTCGTTCTGCCGGCCACCTGTAGTGGCCTGGTGAGCTGCCGTGCTGCCGGCCACCTATAGTGGCCTGGTGAGCTCTCGAGCTGCCGTCCGCCTATAGTGGCCTGGTGAGCTCTCGAGCTGCCGTCCGCCTATAGTGGCCAGGTGAGCTGTTGAGATGCCGGCCACCTATAGTGGCCTGGTGAGCTGTCGAGATGCCGGCCACCTAAAGTAGCCTGGTGAGCTGTCGAGATGCCGGCCACCTATAGTGGCCTGTTGAGCTGTCGTGATGACGGCCACCTATATTGACTTGGTGAGCTGTCCTGCTGCCGGCCACCTATAGTAGCCTGTTGAGCTCCCGAGCTGCCAGCCACATGTAGTGTGCTGGTGAGCTCTCGAGTTGCCAGCCACCTGTAGTGTGCCGGTGAGCTCTTGAACTGCCGGCCACCTATAGTATGCTGGTGAGCTGACGTGTTGCCGGCCCTCTATATTGACCTGGTGAGCTGTCGTCCTGCCGGCCACCTATAGTGGCCTGGTGAGCTGCCGTGCTGCCGGCCACCTATAGTGGCCTGGTGAGCTGTCGTGCTGCCGGCCATCTATAGTGGTCTGGTGAGCTGTCGAGATGCCGGCAACCTATATAAGCCTGGTGAGCTGTCGAGATGCCGGCCACCTACAGTGGCCTGGTGAGCTGTCGCGATGACGGCCACCTATATTGACCTGGTGAGCTGTCGCGCTGCCGGCCACCTATAGTAACCTATTGAGCTCTCGAGCTGCCAGCCACCTGTAGTGTGCCTGTGAGCTCTTGAACTGCCGGCCACCTATAGTGTGCTGGTGAGCTGACGTGTTGCCGGCCCTCTATATTGACCTGGTGAGCTGTCGTTCTGCCGGCCACCTGTAGTGGCCTGGTGAGCTGCCGTGCTGCCGGCCACCTATAGTGGCCTGGTGAGCTCTCGAGCTGCCGTCCGCCTATAGTGGCCTGGTGAGCTCTCGAGATGCCGGCCACCTATAGTGGCCTGGTGAGCTGTCGCGATGACGGCCACCTATATTGACCTGGTGAGCTGTGGTGCTGCCGGCCACCTATAGTGGCCTGGTGAGCTGTAGTGCTGCCGACCATCTATAGTGGTCTGGTGAACTGTCGAGATGCCGGCCACCTATAGTGGCCTGGTGAGCTGTCGTGCTGCCGGCCACCTATAGTGGCCTGGTGAGCTGCCGTGCTGCCGGCCACCTATAGTGGCCTGGTGAGCTGTCGCGATGACGGCCACCTATATTGAGCTGTCGTGCTGCCGGCCACCTATAGTAGCCTGTTGAGCTCTCGAGCTGCCGTCCGCCTATAGTGGCCAGGTGAGCTGTCGAGATGCCGGCCACCTATAGTGGCCTGGTGAGCTGTCGAGATGCCGGCCACCTAAAGTAGCCTGGTGAGCTGTCGAGATGCCGGCCACCTATAGTGGCCTGTTGAGCTGTCGTGATGACGGCCACCTATATTGACTTGGTGAGCTGTCCTGCTGCCGGCCACCTATAGTAGCCTGTTGAGCTCCCGAGCTGCCAGCCACATGTAGTGTGCTGGTGAGCTCTCGAGTTGCCAGCCACCTGTAGTGTGCCGGTGAGCTCTTGAACTGCCGGCCACCTATAGTATGCTGGTGAGCTGACGTGTTGCCGGCCCTCTATATTGACCTGGTGAGCTGTCGTCCTGCCGGCCACCTATAGTGGCCTGGTGAGCTGCCGTGCTGCCGGCCACCTATAGTGGCCTGGTGAGCTGTCGTGCTGCCGGCCATCTATAGTGGTCTGGTGAGCTGTCGAGATGCCGGCAACCTATATAAGCCTGGTGAGCTGTCGAGATGCCGGCCACCTATAGTGGCCTGGTGAGCTCTCGAGCTGCCGTCCGCCTATAGTGGCCTGGTGAGCTGTCGAGTTGCCGGCCACCTATAGTGGCCTGGTGAGCTTTCGTGCTGCCACCTATAGTGGCCTGGTGAGCTGTCGTGCTGCCGACCGCCTATAGTGGCCTGGTGAGCTGTCGAGTTGCCGGCCACCTATAGTGGCCTGGTGAGCTGTCGAGTTGCCGGCCACCTATAGTGGCCTGGTGAGCTTTCGTGCTGCCGACCATCTATAGTGGTCTGGTGAGCTGTCGAGATGCCGGCAACCTATAGTGGCCTGGTGAGCTCTCGAGCTGCCGTCCGCCTATAGTGGCCTGGTGAGCTGTCGAGTTGCCGGCCACCTATAGTGGCCTGGTGAGCTGTCGCGATGACGGCCACCTATATTGACTTGGTGAGCTGTGGTGCTGCCGGCCACCTATAGTAGCCTGTTGAGCTCTCGAGCTGCCAGCAACCTATAGTGGCCTGGTGAGCTGTCGTGCAGCCGACCATCTATAGTGGTCTGGTGAGCTGTCGAGATGCCGGCCACCTATAGTAGCCTGGTGAGCTGTCGAGATGCCGGCCACCTATAGTGGCCTGGTGAGCTGTCGCGATGACGGCCACTTATATTGACTTGGTGAGCTGTCCTGCTGCCAGCCACCTGTAGTAGCCTGTTGGGCTCCCGAGCTGCCAGCCACCTGTAGTGTGCTGGTGAGCTCTCTTGTTGCCAGCCACCTGTAGTGTGCCGGTGAGCTCTTGAACTGCCGGCCATCTATAGTGTGCTGGTGAGCTGACGTGTTGCCGGCCCTCTATATTGGTCTGGTGAGCTGTCGAGATGCCGGCCACCTATAGTAGCCTGGTGAGCTGTCGAGATGCCGGCCACCTATACTGGCCTGGTGAGCTGTCGCGATGACGGCCACCTATATTGACCTGGTGAGCTGTCGTGCTGCCGGCCACCTATAGTGGCCTGGTGAGCTGCCGTGCTGCCGGCCACCTATAGTGGCCTGGTGAGCTCTCGAGCTGCCGTCCGCCTATAGTGGCCTGGTGAGCTGTCGAGTTGCCGGCCACCTATAGTGGCCTGGTGAGCTGTCGAGATGCCGGCCACCTAAAGTGGCCTGATGACCTGTCGCGATGACGGCCACCTATATTGACCTGGTGAGCTGTCGTGCTGCCGGCCACCTATAGTGGCCTGGTGAGCTGTCGTGCTGCCGACCATCTATAGTGGCCTGGTGAGCTGTCGAGATGCCGGCCACCTATAGTAGCCTGGTGAGCTGTCGAGATGCCGGCCACCTATAGTGGCCTGGTGAGCTGTCGCGATGACGGCCACCTATATTGACCTGGTGAGCTGTCGTGGTGCCGGCCACCTATAGTAGCCTGTTGAGCTCTCGAGCTGCCAGCCACCTGCAGTGTGCTGGTGAGCTCTCAAGCTGCCGGCCACCTATAGTATGCCGGTGAGCTCTCGTGCTGCCGGCCACCTATAGTGGCCTGGTGAGCTGCCGTGCTGCCGGCCACCTATAGTAGCCTGGTGAGCTGTCGTGCTGCCGGCCACCTATAGTGGCCTGGTGAGCTGTCGCGATGACGGCCACCTATATTGACTTGGTGAGCTGTCGTGGTTCCGGCCACCTATAGTAGCCTGTTGAGCTCTCGAGCTGCCAGCCACCTGTAGTGTGCTGGTGAGATCTCGAGCTGCCGGCCACCTATAGTATGCCGGTGAGCTCTCGTGCTGCCGGCCACCTATAGTGGCCTGGTGAGCTGTGGTGCTGCCGGCCACCTATAGTGGCCTGGTGAGCTGTCGTGCTGCCGACCATCTATAGTGGTCTGGTGAGCTGTCGAGATGCCGGCCACCTATAGTAGCCTGGTGAACTGTCGAGATGCCGGCCACCTATAGTGGCCTGGTGAGCTGTCGTGCTGCCGGCCACCTATAGTGGCCTGGTGAGCTGCCGTGCTGCCGGCCACCTATAGTGGCCTGGTGAGCAGTCGTGCTGCCGACCATCTATAGTGGTCTGGTGAGCTGTCGAGATGCCGGCCACCTATAGTGGCCTGGTGAGCTGTCGCGATGACGGCCACCTATATTGACCTGGTGAGCTGTGGTGCTGCCGGCCACCTATAGTGGCCTGGTGAACTGTCGTGCTGCCGACCATCTATAGTGGTCTGGTGAACTGTCGAGATGCCGGCCACCTATAGTAGCCTGGTGAACTGTCGAGATGCCGGCCACCTATAGTGGCCTGGTGAGCTGTCGCGATGACGGCCACCTATATTGACTTGGTGAGCTGTCGTGCTGCCGGCCACATATAATAGCTTGTTGAGCTCTCGAGCTGCAGGCCACCTGTAGTTTGCTGGTGAGCTCTCGAGCTGCCGGTCACCTATAGTATGCTGGTGAGCTGTCGTGCTGCCGGCCACCTATAGTGGCCTGGTGAGCTGTCGTGCTGACGGCCATATATAGTGGTCTGGTGAGCTGTCGAGATGCCGGCCACCTATAGTAGCCTGGTGAGCCGTCGAGATGCCGGCCACCTATACTGGCCAGGTGAGCTGTCGAGATGCCGGCCACCTATAGTGGCCTGGTGAGCTGTCGCGATGACGGCCACCTATATTGAGCTGTCGTGCTGCCGGCCACCTATAGTAGCCTGTTGAGCTCTCGAGCTGCCAGCCACCTGTAGTGTGCCGGTGGGCTCTTGAACTGCCGGCCACCTATAGTGTGCTGGTGAGCTGACGTGTTGCCGGCCCTCTATATTGACCTGGTGAGCTGTCGTTCTGCCGGCCACCTGTAGTGGCCTGGTGAGCTGCCGTGCTGCCGGCCACCTATAGTGGCCTGGTGAGCTCTCGAGCTGCCGTCCGCCTATAGTGGCCTGGTGAGCTCTCGAGCTGCCGTCCGCCTATAGTGGCCAGGTGAGCTGTTGAGATGCCGGCCACCTATAGTGGCCTGGTGAGCTGTCGAGATGCCGGCCACCTAAAGTAGCCTGGTGAGCTGTCGAGATGCCGGCCACCTATAGTGGCCTGTTGAGCTGTCGTGATGACGGCCACCTATATTGACTTGGTGAGCTGTCCTGCTGCCGGCCACCTATAGTAGCCTGTTGAGCTCCCGAGCTGCCAGCCACATGTAGTGTGCTGGTGAGCTCTCGAGTTGCCAGCCACCTGTAGTGTGCCGGTGAGCTCTTGAACTGCCGGCCACCTATAGTATGCTGGTGAGCTGACGTGTTGCCGGCCCTCTATATTGACCTGGTGAGCTGTCGTCCTGCCGGCCACCTATAGTGGCCTGGTGAGCTGCCGTGCTGCCGGCCACCTATAGTGGCCTGGTGAGCTGTCGTGCTGCCGGCCATCTATAGTGGTCTGGTGAGCTGTCGAGATGCCGGCAACCTATATAAGCCTGGTGAGCTGTCGAGATGCCGGCCACCTACAGTGGCCTGGTGAGCTGTCGCGATGACGGCCACCTATATTGACCTGGTGAGCTGTCGCGCTGCCGGCCACCTATAGTAACCTATTGAGCTCTCGAGCTGCCAGCCACCTGTAGTGTGCCTGTGAGCTCTTGAACTGCCGGCCACCTATAGTGTGCTGGTGAGCTGACGTGTTGCCGGCCCTCTATATTGACCTGGTGAGCTGTCGTTCTGCCGGCCACCTGTAGTGGCCTGGTGAGCTGCCGTGCTGCCGGCCACCTATAGTGGCCTGGTGAGCTCTCGAGCTGCCGTCCGCCTATAGTGGCCTGGTGAGCTCTCGAGATGCCGGCCACCTATAGTGGCCTGGTGAGCTGTCGCGATGACGGCCACCTATATTGACCTGGTGAGCTGTGGTGCTGCCGGCCACCTATAGTGGCCTGGTGAGCTGTAGTGCTGCCGACCATCTATAGTGGTCTGGTGAACTGTCGAGATGCCGGCCACCTATAGTGGCCTGGTGAGCTGTCGTGCTGCCGGCCACCTATAGTGGCCTGGTGAGCTGCCGTGCTGCCGGCCACCTATAGTGGCCTGGTGAGCTGTCGCGATGACGGCCACCTATATTGAGCTGTCGTGCTGCCGGCCACCTATAGTAGCCTGTTGAGCTCTCGAGCTGCCGTCCGCCTATAGTGGCCAGGTGAGCTGTCGAGATGCCGGCCACCTATAGTGGCCTGGTGAGCTGTCGAGATGCCGGCCACCTAAAGTAGCCTGGTGAGCTGTCGAGATGCCGGCCACCTATAGTGGCCTGTTGAGCTGTCGTGATGACGGCCACCTATATTGACTTGGTGAGCTGTCCTGCTGCCGGCCACCTATAGTAGCCTGTTGAGCTCCCGAGCTGCCAGCCACATGTAGTGTGCTGGTGAGCTCTCGAGTTGCCAGCCACCTGTAGTGTGCCGGTGAGCTCTTGAACTGCCGGCCACCTATAGTATGCTGGTGAGCTGACGTGTTGCCGGCCCTCTATATTGACCTGGTGAGCTGTCGTCCTGCCGGCCACCTATAGTGGCCTGGTGAGCTGCCGTGCTGCCGGCCACCTATAGTGGCCTGGTGAGCTGTCGTGCTGCCGGCCATCTATAGTGGTCTGGTGAGCTGTCGAGATGCCGGCAACCTATATAAGCCTGGTGAGCTGTCGAGATGCCGGCCACCTATAGTGGCCTGGTGAGCTCTCGAGCTGCCGTCCGCCTATAGTGGCCTGGTGAGCTGTCGAGTTGCCGGCCACCTATAGTGGCCTGGTGAGCTTTCGTGCTGCCACCTATAGTGGCCTGGTGAGCTGTCGTGCTGCCGACCGCCTATAGTGGCCTGGTGAGCTGTCGAGTTGCCGGCCACCTATAGTGGCCTGGTGAGCTGTCGAGTTGCCGGCCACCTATAGTGGCCTGGTGAGCTTTCGTGCTGCCGACCATCTATAGTGGTCTGGTGAGCTGTCGAGATGCCGGCAACCTATAGTGGCCTGGTGAGCTCTCGAGCTGCCGTCCGCCTATAGTGGCCTGGTGAGCTGTCGAGTTGCCGGCCACCTATAGTGGCCTGGTGAGCTGTCGCGATGACGGCCACCTATATTGACTTGGTGAGCTGTGGTGCTGCCGGCCACCTATAGTAGCCTGTTGAGCTCTCGAGCTGCCAGCAACCTATAGTGGCCTGGTGAGCTGTCGTGCAGCCGACCATCTATAGTGGTCTGGTGAGCTGTCGAGATGCCGGCCACCTATAGTAGCCTGGTGAGCTGTCGAGATGCCGGCCACCTATAGTGGCCTGGTGAGCTGTCGCGATGACGGCCACTTATATTGACTTGGTGAGCTGTCCTGCTGCCAGCCACCTGTAGTAGCCTGTTGGGCTCCCGAGCTGCCAGCCACCTGTAGTGTGCTGGTGAGCTCTCTTGTTGCCAGCCACCTGTAGTGTGCCGGTGAGCTCTTGAACTGCCGGCCATCTATAGTGTGCTGGTGAGCTGACGTGTTGCCGGCCCTCTATATTGGTCTGGTGAGCTGTCGAGATGCCGGCCACCTATAGTAGCCTGGTGAGCTGTCGAGATGCCGGCCACCTATACTGGCCTGGTGAGCTGTCGCGATGACGGCCACCTATATTGACCTGGTGAGCTGTCGTGCTGCCGGCCACCTATAGTGGCCTGGTGAGCTGCCGTGCTGCCGGCCACCTATAGTGGCCTGGTGAGCTCTCGAGCTGCCGTCCGCCTATAGTGGCCTGGTGAGCTGTCGAGTTGCCGGCCACCTATAGTGGCCTGGTGAGCTGTCGAGATGCCGGCCACCTAAAGTGGCCTGATGACCTGTCGCGATGACGGCCACCTATATTGACCTGGTGAGCTGTCGTGCTGCCGGCCACCTATAGTGGCCTGGTGAGCTGTCGTGCTGCCGACCATCTATAGTGGCCTGGTGAGCTGTCGAGATGCCGGCCACCTATAGTAGCCTGGTGAGCTGTCGAGATGCCGGCCACCTATAGTGGCCTGGTGAGCTGTCGCGATGACGGCCACCTATATTGACCTGGTGAGCTGTCGTGGTGCCGGCCACCTATAGTAGCCTGTTGAGCTCTCGAGCTGCCAGCCACCTGCAGTGTGCTGGTGAGCTCTCAAGCTGCCGGCCACCTATAGTATGCCGGTGAGCTCTCGTGCTGCCGGCCACCTATAGTGGCCTGGTGAGCTGCCGTGCTGCCGGCCACCTATAGTAGCCTGGTGAGCTGTCGTGCTGCCGGCCACCTATAGTGGCCTGGTGAGCTGTCGCGATGACGGCCACCTATATTGACTTGGTGAGCTGTCGTGGTTCCGGCCACCTATAGTAGCCTGTTGAGCTCTCGAGCTGCCAGCCACCTGTAGTGTGCTGGTGAGATCTCGAGCTGCCGGCCACCTATAGTATGCCGGTGAGCTGTCGTGCTGCCGGCCACCTATAGTGGCCTGGTGAGCTGTCGAGATGCCGGCCACCTAAAGTAGCCTGGTGAGCTGTCGAGATGCCGGCCACCTATAGTGGCCTGTTGAGCTGTCGTGATGACGGCCACCTATATTGACTTGGTGAGCTGTCCTGCTGCCGGCCACCTATTGTAGCCTGTTGAGCTCCCGAGCTGCTTTCGTCCTGCCGGCCACCTATAGTGGCCTGGTGAGCTGCCGTGCTGCCGGCCACCTATAGTGGCCTGGTGAGCTGTCGTGCTGCCGGCCATCTATAGTGGTCTGGTGAGCTGTCGAGATGCCGGCAACCTATATAAGCCTGGTGAGCTGTCGAGATGCCGGCCACCTACAGTGGCCTGGTGAGCTGTCGCGATGACGGCCACCTATATTGACCTGGTGAGCTGTCGCGCTGCCGGCCACCTATAGTAACCTATTGAGCTCTCGAGCTGCCAGCCACCTGTAGTGTGCCCGTGAGCTCTTGAACTGCCGGCCACCTATAGTGTGCTGGTGAGCTGACGTGTTGCCGGCCCTCTATATTGACCTGGTGAGCTGTCGTTCTGCCGGCCACCTGTAGTGGCCTGGTGAGCTGCCGTGCTGCCGGCCACCTATAGTGGCCTGGTGAGCTCTCGAGCTGCCGTCCGCCTATAGTGGCCTGGTGAGCTCTCGAGATGCCGGCCACCTATAGTGGCCTGGTGAGCTGTCGCGATGACGGCCACCTATATTGACCTGGTGAGCTGTGGTGCTGCCGGCCACCTATAGTGGCCTGGTGAGCTGTCGTGCTGCCGACCATCTATAGTGGTCTGGTGAGCTGTCGAGATGCCGGCCACCTATAGTAGCCTGGTGAACTGTCGAGATGCCGGCCACCTATAGTGGCCTGGTGAGCTGTCGTGCTGCCGGCCACCTATAGTGGCCTGGTGAGCTGCCGTGCTGCCGGCCACCTATAGTGGCCTGGTGAGCAGTCGTGCTGCCGGCCACCTATAGTGGCCTGGTGAGCAGTCGTGCTGCCGACCATCTATAGTGGTCTGGTGAGCTGTCGAGATGCCGGCCACCTATAGTGGCCTGGTGAGCTGTCGCGATGACGGCCACCTATATTGACCTGGTGAGCTGTGGTGCTGCCGGCCACCTATAGTGGCCTGGTGAGCTGTCGTGCTGCCGACCATCTATAGTGGTCTGGTGAGCTGTCGAGATGCCGGCCACCTATAGTAGCCTGGTGAACTGTCGAGATGCCGGCCACCTATAGTGGCCTGGTGAGCTGTCGCGATGACGGCCACCTATATTGACTTGGTGAGCTGTCGTGCTGCCGGCCACATATAATAGCTTGTTGAGATCTCGAGCTGCAGGCCACCTGTAGTTTGCTGGTGAGCTCTCGAGCTGCCGGTCACCTATAGTATGCTGGTGAGCTGTCGTGCTGCCGGCCACCTATAGTGGCCTGGTGAACTGTCGTGCTGACGGCCATATATAGTGGTCTGGTGAGCTGTCGAGATGCCGGCCACCTATAGTAGCCTGGTGAGCCGTCGAGATGCCGGCCACCTATACTGGCCAGGTGAGCTGTCGAGATGCCGGCCACCTATAGTGGCCTGGTGAGCTGTCGCGATGACGGCCACCTATATTGAGCTGTCGTGCTGCCGGCCACCTATAGTAGCCTGTTGAGCTCTCGAGCTGCCAGCCACCTGTAGTGTGCCGGTGGGCTCTTGAACTGCCGGCCACCTATAGTGTGCTGGTGAGCTGACGTGTTGCCGGCCCTCTATATTGACCTGGTGAGCTGTCGTTCTGCCGGCCACCTGTAGTGGCCTGGTGAGCTGCCGTGCTGCCGGCCACCTATAGTGGCCTGGTGAGCACTCGAGCTGCCGTCCGCCTATAGTGGCCTGGTGAGCTCTCGAGCTGCCGTCCGCCTATAGTGGCCAGGTGAGCTGTTGAGATGCCGGCCACCTATAGTGGCCTGGTGAGCTGTCGAGATGCCGGCCACCTAAAGTAGCCTGGTGAGCTGTCGAGATGCCGGCCACCTATAGTGGCCTGTTGAGCTGTCGTGATGACGGCCACCTATATTGACTTGGTGAGCTGTCCTGCTGCCGGCCACCTATAGTAGCCTGTTGAGCTCCCGAGCTGCCAGCCACATGTAGTGTGCTGGTGAGCTCTCGAGTTGCCAGCCACCTGTAGTGTGCCGGTGAGCTCTTGAACTGCCGGCCACCTATAGTATGCTGGTGAGCTGACGTGTTGCCGGCCCTCTATATTGACCTGGTGAGCTGTCGTCCTGCCGGCCACCTATAGTGGCCTGGTGAGCTGCCGTGCTGCCGGCCACCTATAGTGGCCTGGTGAGCTGTCGTGCTGCCGGCCATCTATAGTGGTCTGGTGAGCTGTCGAGATGCCGGCAACCTATATAAGCCTGGTGAGCTGTCGAGATGCCGGCCACCTACAGTGGCCTGGTGAGCTGTCGCGATGACGGCCACCTATATTGACCTGGTGAGCTGTCGCGCTGCCGGCCACCTATAGTAACCTATTGAGCTCTCGAGCTGCCAGCCACCTGTAGTGTGCCTGTGAGCTCTTGAACTGCCGGCCACCTATAGTGTGCTGGTGAGCTGACGTGTTGCCGGCCCTCTATATTGACCTGGTGAGCTGTCGTTCTGCCGGCCACCTGTAGTGGCCTGGTGAGCTGCCGTGCTGCCGGCCACCTATAGTGGCCTGGTGAGCTCTCGAGCTGCCGTCCGCCTATAGTGGCCTGGTGAGCTCTCGAGATGCCGGCCACCTATAGTGGCCTGGTGAGCTGTCGCGATGACGGCCACCTATATTGACCTGGTGAGCTGTGGTGCTGCCGGCCACCTATAGTGGCCTGGTGAGCTGTCGTGCTGCCGACCATCTATAGTGGTCTGGTGAACTGTCGAGATGCCGGCCACCTATAGTGGCCTGGTGAGCTGTCGTGCTGCCGGCCACCTATAGTGGCCTGGTGAGCTGCCGTGCTGCCGGCCACCTATAGTGGCCTGGTGAGCTGTCGCGATGACGGCCACCTATATTGAGCTGTCGTGCTGCCGGCCACCTATAGTAGCCTGTTGAGCTCTCGAGCTGCCGTCCGCCTATAGTGGCCAGGTGAGCTGTCGAGATGCCGGCCACCTATAGTGGCCTGGTGAGCTGTCGAGATGCCGGCCACCTAAAGTAGCCTGGTGAGCTGTCGAGATGCCGGCCACCTATAGTGGCCTGTTGAGCTGTCGTGATGACGGCCACCTATATTGACTTGGTGAGCTGTCCTGCTGCCGGCCACCTATAGTAGCCTGTTGAGCTCCCGAGCTGCCAGCCACATGTAGTGTGCTGGTGAGCTCTCGAGTTGCCAGCCACCTGTAGTGTGCCGGTGAGCTCTTGAACTGCCGGCCACCTATAGTATGCTGGTGAGCTGACGTGTTGCCGGCCCTCTATATTGACCTGGTGAGCTGTCGTCCTGCCGGCCACCTATAGTGGCCTGGTGAGCTGCCGTGCTGCCGGCCACCTATAGTGGCCTGGTGAGCTGTCGTGCTGCCGGCCATCTATAGTGGTCTGGTGAGCTGTCGAGATGCCGGCAACCTATATAAGCCTGGTGAGCTGTCGAGATGCCGGCCACCTATAGTGGCCTGGTGAGCTCTCGAGCTGCCGTCCGCCTATAGTGGCCTGGTGAGCTGTCGAGTTGCCGGCCACCTATAGTGGCCTGGTGAGCTTTCGTGCTGCCACCTATAGTGGCCTGGTGAGCTGTCGTGCTGCCGACCGCCTATAGTGGCCTGGTGAGCTGTCGAGTTGCCGGCCACCTATAGTGGCCTGGTGAGCTGTCGAGTTGCCGGCCACCTATAGTGGCCTGGTGAGCTTTCGTGCTGCCGACCATCTATAGTGGTCTGGTGAGCTGTCGAGATGCCGGCAACCTATAGTGGCCTGGTGAGCTCTCGAGCTGCCGTCCGCCTATAGTGGCCTGGTGAGCTGTCGAGTTGCCGGCCACCTATAGTGGCCTGGTGAGCTGTCGCGATGACGGCCACCTATATTGACTTGGTGAGCTGTGGTGCTGCCGGCCACCTATAGTAGCCTGTTGAGCTCTCGAGCTGCCAGCAACCTGTAGTGTGCTGGTGAGCTCTCGAGCTGCCGGCCACCTATAGTATGCTGGTGAGCTGTCGTGCTGCCGGCCACCTATAGTGGCCTGGTGAGCTGCCGTGCTGCCGGCAACCTATAGTGGCCTGGTGAGCTGTCGTGCAGCCGACCATCTATAGTGGTCTGGTGAGCTGTCGAGATGCCGGCCACCTATAGTAGCCTGGTGAGCTGTCGAGATGCCGGCCACCTATAGTGGCCTGGTGAGCTGTCGCGATGACGGCCACTTATATTGACTTGGTGAGCTGTCCTGCTGCCAGCCACCTGTAGTAGCCTGTTGGGCTCCCGAGCTGCCAGCCACCTGTAGTGTGCTGGTGAGCTCTCTTGTTGCCAGCCACCTGTAGTGTGCCGGTGAGCTCTTGAACTGCCGGCCATCTATAGTGTGCTGGTGAGCTGACGTGTTGCCGGCCCTCTATATTGGTCTGGTGAGCTGTCGAGATGCCGGCCACCTATAGTAGCCTGGTGAGCTGTCGAGATGCCGGCCACCTATACTGGCCTGGTGAGCTGTCGCGATGACGGCCACCTATATTGACCTGGTGAGCTGTCGTGCTGCCGGCCACCTATAGTGGCCTGGTGAGCTGCCGTGCTGCCGGCCACCTATAGTGGCCTGGTGAGCTCTCGAGCTGCCGTCCGCCTATAGTGGCCTGGTGAGCTGTCGAGTTGCCGGCCACCTATAGTGGCCTGGTGAGCTGTCGAGATGCCGGCCACCTAAAGTGGCCTGATGACCTGTCGCGATGACGGCCACCTATATTGACCTGGTGAGCTGTCGTGCTGCCGGCCACCTATAGTGGCCTGGTGAGCTGTCGTGCTGCCGACCATCTATAGTGGCCTGGTGAGCTGTCGAGATGCCGGCCACCTATAGTAGCCTGGTGAGCTGTCGAGATGCCGGCCACCTATAGTGGCCTGGTGAGCTGTCGCGATGACGGCCACCTATATTGACCTGGTGAGCTGTCGTGGTGCCGGCCACCTATAGTAGCCTGTTGAGCTCTCGAGCTGCCAGCCACCTGCAGTGTGCTGGTGAGCTCTCAAGCTGCCGGCCACCTATAGTATGCCGGTGAGCTCTCGTGCTGCCGGCCACCTATAGTGGCCTGGTGAGCTGCCGTGCTGCCGGCCACCTATAGTAGCCTGGTGAGCTGTCGTGCTGCCGGCCACCTATAGTGGCCTGGTGAGCTGTCGCGATGACGGCCACCTATATTGACTTGGTGAGCTGTCGTGGTTCCGGCCACCTATAGTAGCCTGTTGAGCTCTCGAGCTGCCAGCCACCTGTAGTGTGCTGGTGAGATCTCGAGCTGCCGGCCACCTATAGTATGCCGGTGAGCTGTCGTGCTGCCGGCCACCTATAGTGGCCTGGTGAGCTGTCGAGATGCCGGCCACCTAAAGTAGCCTGGTGAGCTGTCGAGATGCCGGCCACCTATAGTGGCCTGTTGAGCTGTCGTGATGACGGCCACCTATATTGACTTGGTGAGCTGTCCTGCTGCCGGCCACCTATTGTAGCCTGTTGAGCTCCCGAGCTGCTTTCGTCCTGCCGGCCACCTATAGTGGCCTGGTGAGCTGCCGTGCTGCCGGCCACCTATAGTGGCCTGGTGAGCTGTCGTGCTGCCGGCCATCTATAGTGGTCTGGTGAGCTGTCGAGATGCCGGCAACCTATATAAGCCTGGTGAGCTGTCGAGATGCCGGCCACCTACAGTGGCCTGGTGAGCTGTCGCGATGACGGCCACCTATATTGACCTGGTGAGCTGTCGCGCTGCCGGCCACCTATAGTAACCTATTGAGCTCTCGAGCTGCCAGCCACCTGTAGTGTGCCCGTGAGCTCTTGAACTGCCGGCCACCTATAGTGTGCTGGTGAGCTGACGTGTTGCCGGCCCTCTATATTGACCTGGTGAGCTGTCGTTCTGCCGGCCACCTGTAGTGGCCTGGTGAGCTGCCGTGCTGCCGGCCACCTATAGTGGCCTGGTGAGCTCTCGAGCTGCCGTCCGCCTATAGTGGCCTGGTGAGCTCTCGAGATGCCGGCCACCTATAGTGGCCTGGTGAGCTGTCGCGATGACGGCCACCTATATTGACCTGGTGAGCTGTGGTGCTGCCGGCCACCTATAGTGGCCTGGTGAGCTGTCGTGCTGCCGACCATCTATAGTGGTCTGGTGAGCTGTCGAGATGCCGGCCACCTATAGTAGCCTGGTGAACTGTCGAGATGCCGGCCACCTATAGTGGCCTGGTGAGCTGTCGTGCTGCCGGCCACCTATAGTGGCCTGGTGAGCTGCCGTGCTGCCGGCCACCTATAGTGGCCTGGTGAGCAGTCGTGCTGCCGGCCACCTATAGTGGCCTGGTGAGCAGTCGTGCTGCCGACCATCTATAGTGGTCTGGTGAGCTGTCGAGATGCCGGTCACCTATAGTGGCCTGGTGAGCTGTCGCGATGACGGCCACCTATATTGACCTGGTGAGCTGTGGTGCTGCCGGCCACCTATAGTGGCCTGGTGAGCTGTCGTGCTGCCGACCATCTATAGTGGTCTGGTGAGCTGTCGAGATGCCGGCCACCTATAGTAGCCTGGTGAACTGTCGAGATGCCGGCCACCTATAGTGGCCTGGTGAGCTGTCGCGATGACGGCCACCTATATTGACTTGGTGAGCTGTCGTGCTGCCGGCCACATATAATAGCTTGTTGAGATCTCGAGCTGCAGGCCACCTGTAGTTTGCTGGTGAGCTCTCGAGCTGCCGGTCACCTATAGTATGCTGGTGAGCTGTCGTGCTGCCGGCCACCTATAGTGGCCTGGTGAGCTGTCGTGCTGACGGCCATATATAGTGGTCTGGTGAGCTGTCGAGATGCCGGCCACCTATAGTAGCCTGGTGAGCCGTCGAGATGCCGACCACCTATACTGGCCAGGTGAGCTGTCGAGATGCCGGCCACCTATAGTGGCCTGGTGAGCTGTCGCGATGACGGCCACCTATATTGAGCTGTCGTGCTGCCGGCCACCTATAGTAGCCTGTTGAGCTCTCGAGCTGCCGTCCGCCTATAGTGGCCTGGTGAGCTCTCGAGATGCCGGCCACCTATAGTGGCCTGGTGAGCTGTCGCGATGACGGCCACCTATATTGACCTGGTGAGCTGTGGTGCTGCCGGCCACCTATAGTGGCCTGGTGAGCTGTCGTGCTGCCGACCATCTATAGTGGTCTGGTGAGCTGTCGAGATGCCGGCCACCTATAGTAGCCTGGTGAACTGTCGAGATGCCGGCCACCTATAGTGGCCTGGTGAGCTGTCGTGCTGCCGGCCACCTATAGTGGCCTGGTGAGCTGCCGTGCTGCCGGCCACCTATAGTGGCCTGGTGAGCTGTCGCGATGACGGCCACCTATATTGAGCTGTCGTGCTGCCGGCCACCTATAGTAGCCTGTTGAGCTCTCGAGCTGCCGTCCGCCTATAGTGGCCAGGTGAGCTGTCGAGATGCCGGCCACCTATAGTGGCCTGGTGAGCTGTCGAGATGCCGGCCACCTAAAGTAGCCTGGTGAGCTGTCGAGATGCCGGCCACCTATAGTGGCCTGTTGAGCTGTCGTGATGACGGCCACCTATATTGACTTGGTGAGCTGTCCTGCTGCCGGCCACCTATAGTAGCCTGTTGAGCTCCCGAGCTGCCAGCCACATGTAGTGTGCTGGTGAGCTCTCGAGTTGCCAGCCACCTGTAGTGTGCCGGTGAGCTCTTGAACTGCCGGCCACCTATAGTATGCTGGTGAGCTGACGTGTTGCCGGCCCTCTATATTGACCTGGTGAGCTGTCGTCCTGCCGGCCACCTATAGTGGCCTGGTGAGCTGCCGTGCTGCCGGCCACCTATAGTGGCCTGGTGAGCTGTCGTGCTGCCGGCCATCTATAGTGGTCTGGTGAGCTGTCGAGATGCCGGCAACCTATATAAGCCTGGTGAGCTGTCGAGATGCCGGCCACCTACAGTGGCCTGGTGAGCTGTCGCGATGACGGCCACCTATATTGACCTGGTGAGCTGTCGCGCTGCCGGCCACCTATAGTAACCTATTGAGCTCTCGAGCTGCCAGCCACCTGTAGTGTGCCTGTGAGCTCTTGAACTGCCGGCCACCTATAGTGTGCTGGTGAGCTGACGTGTTGCCGGCCCTCTATATTGACCTGGTGAGCTGTCGTTCTGCCGGCCACCTGTAGTGGCCTGGTGAGCTGCCGTGCTGCCGGCCACCTATAGTGGCCTGGTGAGCTCTCGAGCTGCCGTCCGCCTATAGTGGCCTGGTGAGCTCTCGAGATGCCGGCCACCTATAGTGGCCTGGTGAGCTGTCGCGATGACGGCCACCTATATTGACCTGGTGAGCTGTGGTGCTGCCGGCCACCTATAGTGGCCTGGTGAGCTGTCGTGCTGCCGACCATCTATAGTGGTCTGGTGAGCTGTCGAGATGCCGGCCACCTATAGTAGCCTGGTGAACTGTCGAGATGCCGGCCACCTATAGTGGCCTGGTGAGCTGTCGTGCTGCCGGCCACCTATAGTGGCCTGGTGAGCTGCCGTGCTGCCGGCCACCTATAGTGGCCTGGTGAGCAGTCGTGCTGCCGACCATCTATAGTGGTCTGGTGAGCTGTCGAGATGCCGGCCACCTATAGTGGCCTGGTGAGCTGTCGCGATGACGGCCACCTATATTGACCTGGTGAGCTGTGGTGCTGCCGGCCACCTATAGTGGCCTGGTGAGCTGTCGTGCTGCCGACCATCTATAGTGGTCTGGTGAGCTGTCGAGATGCCGGCCACCTATAGTAGCCTGGTGAACTGTCGAGATGCCGGCCACCTATAGTGGCCTGGTGAGCTGTCGCGATGACGGCCACCTATATTGACTTGGTGAGCTGTCGTGCTGCCGGCCACATATAATAGCTTGTTGAGCTCTCGAGCTGCAGGCCACCTGTAGTTTGCTGGTGAGCTCTCGAGCTGCCGGTCACCTATAGTATGCTGGTGAGCTGTCGTGCTGCCGGCCACCTATAGTGGCCTGGTGAGCTGTCGTGCTGACGGCCATATATAGTGGTCTGGTGAGCTGTCGAGATGCCGGCCACCTATAGTAGCCTGGTGAGCCGTCGAGATGCCGGCCACCTATACTGGCCAGGTGAGCTGTCGAGATGCCGGCCACCTATAGTGGCCTGGTGAGCTGTCGCGATGACGGCCACCTATATTGAGCTGTCGTGCTGCCGGCCACCTATAGTAGCCTGTTGAGCTCTCGAGCTGCCAGCCACCTGTAGTGTGCCGGTGGGCTCTTGAACTGCCGGCCACCTATAGTGTGCTGGTGAGCTGACGTGTTGCCGGCCCTCTATATTGACCTGGTGAGCTGTCGTCCTGCCGGCCAACTATAGTGGCCTGGTGAGCTGCCGTGCTGCCGGCCACCTATAGTGGCCTGTTGAGCTGTCGTGCTGCCGGCCATCTATAGTGGTCTGGTGAGCTGTCGAGATGCCGGCCACCAATAGTAGCCTGGTGAGCTGTCGAGATGCCGGCCACCTATAGTGGCCTGGTGAGCTGTCGCGATGACGGCCACCTATATTGACTTGGTGAGCTGTCGTGCTGCCGGCCACCTATAGTAGCCTGTTGAGCTCTCGAGCTGCCAGCCACCTGTAGTGTGCTGGTGAGCTCTCGAGCTGCCGGCCACCTATAGTAGCCTGATAAGCTCTCGAGCTGCCAGCCACCTGTAGTGTGCCGGTGAGCTCTTGAACTGCCGGCCACCTATAGTGTGCTGGTGAGCTGACGTGTTGCCGGCCCTCTATATTGACCAGGTGAGCTGCCGTCCTGCCGGCCACCTATAGTGGCCTGGTGAGCTGCCGTGCTGCCGGCCACCTATAGTGGCCTGGTGAGCTCTCGAGCTGCCGTCCGCCTATAGTGGCCTGGTGAGCTGTCGAGTTGCCGGCCACCTATAGTGGCCTGGTGAGCTTTCGTGCTGCCGACATCTATAGTGGTCTGGTGAGCTGTCGAGATGCCGGCCACCTATAGTAGCCTGGTGAGCTGTCGAGATGCCGGCCACCTATAGTGGCCTGGTGAGCTGTCGCGATGACGGCCACCTATATTGACCTGGTGAGCTGTCGTGCTGCCGGCCACCTGTAGTGGCCTGGTGAGCTGCCGTGCTGCCGGCCACCTATAGTGGCCTGGTGAGCTCTCGAGCTGCCGTATGCCTATAGTGGCCTGGTGAGCTGTCGAGATGCCGGCCACCTATAGTGGCCTGGTGAGCTGTCGCGATGACGGCCACCTATATTGACCTGGTGAGCTGTGGTGCTGCCGGCCACCTATAGTGGCCTGGTGAGCTGTCGTGCTGCCGACCATCTATAGTGGTCTGGTGAGCTGTCGAGATGCCGGCCACCTATAGTAGCCTGGTGAACTGTCGAGATGCCGGCCACCTATAGTGGCCTGGTGAGTTGTCGTGCTGCCGGCCACCTATAGTGGCCTGGTGAGCTGCCGTGCTGCCGGTCACCTATAGTGGCCTGGTGAGCAGTCGTGCTGCCGACCATCTATAGTGGTCTGGTGAGCTGTCGAGATGCCGGCCACCTATTGTGGCCTGGTGAGCTGTCGCGATGACGGCCACCTATATTGACCTGGTGAGCTGTCGTGCTGCCGGCCACCTATAGTGGCCTGGTGAGCTGCCGTGCTGCCGGCCACCTATAGTGGCCTGGTGAGCAGTCGTGCTGCCGACCATCTATAGTGGTCTGTTAAGCTCTCGAGCTGCCGGCCACCTATAGTATGCTGGTGAGCTGTTGTGCTGCCGGCCACCTATAGTGGCCTGGTGAGCTGTCGTGCTGCCGGCCATATATTGTGGTCTGGTGAGCTGTCGAGATGCCGGCCACCTATAGTAGCCTGGTGAGCTGTCTAGATGCCGGCCACCTGTAGTGGCCTGGTGAGCTCTCGAGCTGCCGTCCGCCTATAGTGGCCTGGTGAGCTGTTGAGATGCCGGCCCCCTGTAGTGGCCTGGTGAGCTGTCGAGATGCCGGCCATCTATGGTGGCCTGGTGATCTGTCGAGATGCCGGCCACCTATAGTGGCCTGGTGAGCTGTCGTGCTGCCGGCCACCTATAGTGGCCTGTTGAGCTCTCGAGCTGCCAGATACATATAGTGTGCAGGTGTGCTCTCGAACTGCCGGTTACCTATAGTGTGCTGGTGAACTGTCGTGTTGCCGGCAATCTATATTGACCTTGTGAGCCGTCGTGCTGCCGGCCACCTATAGTGGCCTGGTGAGCTGTCGAGTTGCCGGCCATCTATAGAGGCTTAGTGAGCTGTCGAGATGCCGGCCACCTATAGTGGTCTGGTGAGCCGTCGTGCTGCCGGCCACCTATAGTGGTCTGGTGAGTTGCCGTGCTGCCGGCCACCTATAGTGGCCTGGTGAGCTGTTGTGCTGCCGACCATCTATAGTGGCCTGGTGAGCTGTCGAGATGCCGGCCACCTATAGTGGCCTGGTGAGCTGTCGCGATGACGGCCACCTATATTGACTTGGTGAGCTGTCGTGCTGCCGGCCACCTATAGTAACCTGTTGAGCTCTCGAGCTGCCAGCCACCTGTAGTGTGCCCGTGAGCTCTTGAACTACCGGCCACCTATAGTGTGCTGGTGAGCTGACGTGTTGCCGGCCCTCTATATTGACCTGGTGAGCTGTCGTCCTGCCGGCCACCTATAGTGGCCTGGTGAGCTGCCGTGCTGCCGGCCACCTATAGTGGCCTGGTGAGCTCTCGAGCTGCCGTCCGCCTATAGTAGCCTGGTGAGCTGTCGAGTTGCCGGCCACCTATAGTGGCCTGGTGAGCTGTCGAGATGCCGGCCACCTATAGTGGCCTGGTGAGCTGTCGCGATGACGGCCACCTATATTGACCTGGTGAGCTGTCGTGCTGCCGGTCACCTATAGTGGCCTGGTGAGCTGCCGTGCTGCCGGCCACCTATAGTGGCCTGGTGAGCTGTCGAGATGCCGGCCACCTATAGTGGCCTGGTGAGCTGTCGAGATGCCGGCCACCTATAGTGGCCAGGTGAGCTGTCGAGATACGGCCACCTATAGTGGCCTGGTGAGCTGTCGCGATGACGGCCACCTATAGTGGCCTGGTGAGCTGTCGCGATGACGGCCACCTATATTGACCTGGTGAGCTGTGGTGCTGCCGGCCACCTATAGTGGCCTGGTGAGCTGTCGTGCTGCCGACCATCTATAGTGGTCTGGTGAGCTGTCGAGATGCCGGCCACCTATAGTAGCCTGGTGAGCCGTCGAGATGCCGGCCACCTATAGTGGCCAGGTGAGCTGTCGAGATGCCGGCCACCTATAGTGGCCTGGTGAGCTGTCGCGATGACGGCCACCTATATTGACTTGGTGAGCTGTCCTGCTGCCGGCCACCTATAGTAGCCTGTTGAGCTCCCGAGCTGCCAGCCACATGTAGTGTGCTGGTGAGCTCTCGAGTTGCCAGCCACCTGTAGTGTGCCGGTGAGCTCTTGAACTGCCGGCCACCTATAGTATGCTGGTGAGCTGACGTGTTGCCGGCCCTCTATATTGACCTGGTGAGCTGTCGTCCTGCCGGCCACATATAGTGGCCGGTGAGCTGCCGTGCTGCCGGCCACCTATAATGGCCTGGTGAGCTGTCGTGCTGCCGGCCATCTATAGTGGTCTGGTGAGCTGTCGAGATGCCGGCCACCTATATAAGCCTGGTGAGCTGTCGAGATGCCGGCCACCTACAGTGGCCTGGTGAGCTGTCGCGATGACGGCCACCTATATTGACCTGGTGAGCTGTCGCGCTGCCGGCCACCTATAGTAACCTATTGAGCTCTCGAGCTGCCAGCCACCTGTAGTGTGCCCGTGAGCTCTTGAACTGCCGGCCACCTATAGTGTGCTGGTGAGCTGACGGGTTGCCGGCCCTCTATATTGACCTGGTGAGCTGTCGTTCTGCCGGCCACCTGTAGTGGCCTGGTGAGCTGCCGTGCTGCCGGCCACCTATAGTGGCCTGGTGAGCAGTCGTGCTGCCGACCATCTATAGTGGTCTGGTGAGCTGTCGAGATGCCGGCCACCTATAGTGGCCTGGTGAGCTGTCGCGATGACGGCCACCTATATTGACCTGGTGAGCTGTGGTGCTGCCGGCCACCTATAGTGGCCTGGTGAGCTGTCGTGCTGCCGACCATCTATAGTGGTCTGGTGAGCTGTCGAGATGCCGGCCACCTATAGTAGCCTGGTGAACTGTCGAGATGCCGGCCACCTATAGTGGCCTGGTGAGCTGTCGCGATGACGGCCACCTATATTGACTTGGTGAGCTGTCGTGCTGCCGGCCACATATAGTAGCTTGTTGAGCTCTCGAGCTGCAGGCCACCTGTAGTTTGCTGGTGAGCTCTCGAGCTGCCGGTCACCTATAGTATGCTGGTGAGCTGTCGTGCTGCCGGCCACCTATAGTGGCCTGGTGAGCTGTCGTGCTGCCGGCCATATATAGTGGTCTGGTGAGCTGTCGAGATGCCGGCCACCTATAGTAGCCTGGTGAGCCGTCGTGCTGCCGGCCACCTATAGTGGCCTGTTGAGCTCTCGAGCTGCCAGATACATATAGTGTGCAGGTGTGCTCTCGAACTGCCGGTTACCTATAGTGTGCTGGTGAACTGTCGTGTTGCCGGCCATCTATATTGACCTTGTGAGCCGTCGTGCTGCCGGCCACCTATAGTGGCCTGGTGAGCTGTCGAGTTGCCGGCCATCTATAGAGGCTTAGTGAGCTGTCGAGATGCCGGCCACCTATAGTGGTCTGGTGAGCCGTCGTGCTGCCGGCCACCTATAGTATGCTGGTGAGCTGTCGTGCTGCCGGCCACCTATAGTGGCCTGGTGAGCTGTCGTGCTGCCGGCCATATATAGTGGCCTGGTGAGCTCTCGAGCTGCCGTCCGCCTATAGTGGCCTGGTGAGCTGTCGAGATGCCGGCCATCTATGGTGGCCTGGTGATCTGTCGAGATGCCGGCCACCTATAGTGGCCTGGTGAGCTGTCGTGCTGCCGGCCACCTATAGTGGCCTGTTGAGCTCTCGAGCTGCCAGATACATATAGTGTGCAGGTGTGCTCTCGAACTGCCGGTTACCTATAGTGTGCTGGTGAACTGTCGTGTTGCCGGCCATCTATATTGACCTTGTGAGCCGTCGTGCTGCCGGCCACCTATAGTGGCCTGGTGAGCTGTCGAGTTGCCGGCCATCTATAGAGGCTTAGTGAGCTGTCGAGATGCCGGCCACCTATAGTGGTCTGGTGAGCCGTCGTGCTGCCGGCCACCTATAGTGGTCTGGTGAGCTGCCGTGCTGCCGGCCACCTATAGTAGCCTGGTGAGCAGTCGTGCTGCCGACCATCTATAGTGGTCTGTTAAGCTCTCGAGCTGCCGGCCAACTATAGTATGCTGGTGAGCTGTTGTGCTGCCGGCCACCTATAGTGGCCTGGTGAGCTGTCGTGCTGCCGGCCATATATTGTGGTCTGGTGAGCTGTCGAGATGCCGGCCACCTATAGTAGCCTGGTGAGCTGTCTAGATGCCGGCCACCTGTAGTGGCCTGGTGAGCTCTCGAGCTGCCGTCCGCCTATAGTGGCCAGGTGAGCTGTCGAGATGCCGGCCACCTATAGTGGCCTGGTGAGCTGTCGCGGTGACGGCCACCTATATTGAGCTGTCGTGCTGCCGGCCACCTACAGTAGCCTGTTGAGCTCTCGAGCTGCCAGCCACCTGTAGTGTGCCGGTGAGCTCTTGAACTGCCGGCCACCTATAGTGTGCTGGTGAGCTGACGTGTTGCCGGCCCTCTATATTGACCTGGTGAGCTGTCGTCCTGCCGGCCAACAATAGTGGCCTGGTGAGCTGCCGTGCTGCCGGCCACCTATAGTGGCCTGTTGAGCTGTCGTGCTGCCGGCCATCTATAGTGGTCTGGTGAGCTGTCGAGATGCCGGCCACCAATAGTAGCCTGGTGAGCTGTCGAGATGCCGGCCACCTATAGTGGCCTGGTGAGCTGTCGCGATGACGGCCACCTATATTGACTTGGTGAGCTGCCGTGCTGCCGGCCACCTATAGTAGCCTGTTGAGCTCTCGAGCTGCCAGCCACCTGTAGTGTGCTGGTGAGCTCTCGAGCTGCCGGCCACCTATAGTAGCCTGATAAGCTCTCGAGCTGCCAGCCACCTGTAGTGTGCCGGTGAGCTCTTGAACTGCCGGCCACCTATAGTGTGCTGGTGAGCTGACGTGTTGCCGGCCCTCTATATTGACCAGGTGAGCTGCTCACCAAGTCAATATAGGTGGCCGTCATCGCGACAGCTCACCAGGCCACTATAGGTGGCCGGCATCTCGACAGCTCACCAGGCCACTATAGATGGTCGGCAGCACAACAGCTCACCAGGCCACTATAGGTGGCCGGCAGCACGGCAACTCACCAGACCACTATAGGTGGCCGGCAGCACGACGGCTCACCAGACCACTATAGGTGGCCGGCATCTCGACAGCTCACTAAGCCTCTATAGATGGCCGGCAACTCGACAGCTCACCAGGCCACTATAGGTGGCCGGCAGCACGACGGCTCACAAGGTCAATATAGATGGCCGGCAACACGACAGTTCACCAGCACACTATAGGTAACCGGCAGTTCGAGAGCACACCTGCACACTATATGTATCTGGCAGCTCGAGAGCTCAACAGGCCACTATAGGTGGCCGGCAGCACGACAGCTCACCAGGCCACTATAGGTGGCCGGCATCTCGACAGATCACCAGGCCACCATAGATGGCCGGCATCTCGACAGCTCACCAGGCCACTATAGGCGGACGGCAGCTCGAGAGCTCACCAGGCCACTACAGGTGGCCGGCATCTAGACAGCTCACCAGGCTACTATAGGTGGCCGGCATCTCGACAGCTCACCAGACCACAATATATGGCCGGCAGCACGACAGCTCACCAGGCCACTATAGGTGGCCGGCAGCACAACAGCTCACCAGCATACTATAGTTGGCCGGCAGCTCGAGAGCTTAACAGACCACTATAGATGGTCGGCAGCACGACTGCTCACCAGGCTACTATAGGTGGCCGGCAGCACGGCAGCTCACCAGGCCACTATAGGTGGCCGGCAGCACGACAGCTCACCAGGTCAATATAGGTGGCCGTCATCGCGACAGCTCACCAGGCCACTATAGGTGGCCGGCATCTCGACAGCTCACCAGACCACTATAGATGGTCGGCAGCACGACTGCTCACCAGGCCACTATAGGTGACCGGCAGCACGGCAGCTCACCAGGCCACTATAGGTGGCCGGCAGCACGACAACTCACCAGGCCACTATAGGTGGCCGGCATCTCGAGAGTTCACCAGGCTACTATAGGTGGCCGGCATCTCGACAGCTCACCAGACCACTATAGATGGTCGGCAGCACGACAGCTCACCAGGCCACTATAGGTGGCCGGCAGCACCACAGCTCACCAGGTCAATATAGGTGGCCGTCATCGCGACAGCTCACCAGGCCACTATAGGTGGCCGGCATCTCGACAGCTCACCAGGCCACTATAGGCGGACGGCAGCTCGTGAGCTCACCAGGCCACTATAGGTGGCCGGCAGCACGGCAGCTCACCAGGCCACACAGGTGGCCGGCAGCACGACAGCTCACCAGGTCAATATAGGTGGCCGTCATCGCGACAGCTCACCAGGCCACTATAGGTGGCCGGCATCTCGACAGCTCACCAGGCTACTGTCGAGATGCCGGCCACCTATAGTGGCCTGGTGAGCTGACGTGTTGCCGGCCCTCTATATTGACCTGGTGAGCTGTCGTCCTGCCGGCCACATATAGTGGCCTGGTGAGCTGCCGTGCTGCCGGCCACCTATAATGGCCTGGTGAGCTGTCGTGCTGCCGGCCATCTATAGTGGTCTGGTGAGCTGTCGAGATGCCGGCCACCTATATAAGCCTGGTGAGCAGTCGAGATGCCGGCCACCTACAGTGGCCTGGTGAGCTGTCGCGATGACGGCCACCTATATTGACCTGGTGAGCTGTCGCGCTGCCGGCCACCTATAGTAACCTATTGAGCTCTCGAGCTGCCAGCCACCTGTAGTGTGCCCGTGAGCTCTTGAACTGCCGGCCACCTATAGTGTGCTGGTGAGCTGACGTGTTGCCGGCCCTCTATATTGACCTGGTGAGCTGTCGTTCTGCCGGCCACCTGTAGTGGCCTGGTGAGCTGCCGTGCTGCCGGCCACCTATAGTGGCCTGGTGAGCAGTCGTGCTGCCGACCATCTATAGTGGTCTGGTGAGCTGTCGAGATGCCGGCCACCTATAGTGGCCTGGTGAGCTGTCGCGATGACGGCCACCTATATTGACCTGGTGAGCTGTGGTGCTGCCGGCCACCTATAGTGGCCTGGTGAGCTGTCGTGCTGCCGACCATCTATAGTGGTCTGGTGAGCTGTCGAGATGCCGGCTACCTATAGTAGCCTGGTGAACTGTCGAGATGCCGGCCACCTATAGTGGCCTGGTGAGCTGTCGCGATGACGGCCACCTATATTGACTTGGTGAGCTGTCGTGCTGCCGGCCACATATAGTAGCTTGTTGAGCTCTCGAGCTGCAGGCCACCTGTAGTTTGCTGGTGAGCTCTCGAGCTGCCGGTCACCTATAGTATGCTGGTGAGCTGTCGTGCTGCCGGCCACCTATAGTGGCCTGGTGAGCTGTCGTGCTGCCGGCCATATATAGTGGTCTGGTGAGCTGTCGAGATGCCGGCCACCTATAGTAGCCTGGTGAGCCGTCGAGATGCCGGCCACCTATAGTGGCCAGGTGAGCTGTCGAGATGCCGGCCACCTATAGTGGCCTGGTGAGCTGTCGCGATGACGGCCACCTATATTGAGCTGTCGTGCTGCCGGCCACCTACAGTAGCCTGTTGAGCTCTCGAGCTGCCAGCCACCTGTAGTGTGCCGGTGAGCTCTTGAACTGCCGGCCACCTATAGTGTGCTGGTGAGCTGACGTGTTGCCGGCCCTCTATATTGACCTGGTGAGCTGTCGTCCTGCCGGCCAACTATAGTGGCCTGGTGAGCTGCCGTGCTGCCGGCCACCTATAGTGGCCTGTTGAGCTGTCGTGCTGCCGGCCATCTATAGTGGTCTGGTGAGCTGTCGAGATGCCGGCCACCAATAGTAGCCTGGTGAGCTGTCGAGATGCCGGCCACCTATAGTGGCCTGGTGAGCTGTCGCGATGACGGCCACCTATATTGACTTGGTGAGCTGCCGTGCTGCCGGCCACCTATAGTAGCCTGTTGAGCTCTCGAGCTGCCAGCCACCTGTAGTGTGCTGGTGAGCTCTCGAGCTGCCGGCCAGCTATAGTAGCCTGATAAGCTCTCGAGCTGCCAGCCACCTGTAGTGTGCCGGTGAGCTCTTGAACTGCCGGCCACCTATAGTGTGCTGGTGAGCTGACGTGTTGCCGGCCCTCTATATTGACCAGGTGAGCTGCCGTCCTGCCGGCCACCTATTAAGCCTGGTGAGCTGCCGTGCTGCCGGCCACCTATAGTGGCCTGGTGAGCTCTCGAGCTGCCGTCCGCCTATAGTGGCCTGGTGAGCTGTCGAGTTGCCGGCCACCTATAGTGGCCTGGTGAGCTTTCGTGCTGCCGACCATCTATAGTGGTCTGGTGAGCTGTCGAGATGCCGGCCACCTATAGTAGCCTGGTGAGCTGTCGAGATGCCGGCCACCTATAGTGGCCTGGTGAGCTGTCGCGATGACGGCCACCTATATTGACCTGGTGAGCTGTCGTGCTGCCGGCCACCTGTAGTGGCCTGGTGAGCTGCCGTGCTGCCGGCCACCTATAGTGGCCTGGTGAGCTCACGAGCTGCCGTCCGCCTATAGTGGCCTGGTGAGCTGTCGAGATGCCGGCCACCTATAGTGGCCTGGTGAGCTGTCGCGATGACGGCCACCTATATTGACCTGGTGAGCTGTGGTGCTGCCGGCCACCTATAGTGGCCTGGTGAGCTGTCGTGCTGCCGACCATCTATAGTGGTCTGGTGAGCTGTCGAGATGCCGGCCACCTATAGTAGCCTGGTGAACTGTCGAGATGCCGGCCACCTATAGTGGCCTGGTGAGTTGTCGTGCTGCCGGCCACCTATAGTGGCCTGGTGAGCTGCCGTGCTGCCGGTCACCTATAGTGGCCTGGTGAGCAGTCGTGCTGCCGACCATCTATAGTGGTCTGGTGAGCTGTCGAGATGCCGGCCACCTATAGTGGCCTGGTGAGCTGTCGCGATGACGGCCACCTATATTGACCTGGTGAGCTGTCGTGCTGCCGGCCACCTATAGTGGCCTGGTGAGCTGCCGTGCTGCCGGTCACCTATAGTGGCCTGGTGAGCAGTCGTGCTGCCGACCATCTATAGTGGTCTGGTGAGCTGTCGAGATGCCGGCCACCTATAGTGGCCTGGTGAGCTGTCGCGATGACGGCCACCTATATTGACCTGGTGAGCTGTCGTGCTGCCGGCCACCTATAGTGGCCTGGTGAGCAGTCGTGCTGCCGACCATCTATAGTGGTCTGTTAAGCTCTCGAGCTGCCGGCCAACTATAGTATGCTGGTGAGCTGTTGTGCTGCCGGCCACCTATAGTGGCCTGGTGAGCTGTCGTGCTGCCGGCCATATATTGTGGTCTGGTGAGCTGTCGAGATGCCGGCCACCTATAGTAGCCTGGTGAGCTGTCTAGATGCCGGCCACCTGTAGTGGCCTGGTGAGCTCTCGAGCTGCCGTCCGCCTATAGTGGCCTGGTGAGCTGTCGAGATGCCGGCCCCCTGTAGTGGCCTGGTGAGCTGTCGAGATGCCGGCCATCTATGGTGGCCTGGTGATCTGTCGAGATGCCGGCCACCTTTAGTGGCCTGGTTAGCTGTCGTGCTGCCGGCCACCTATAGTGGCCTGTTGAGCTCTCGAGCTGCCAGATACATATAGTGTGCAGGTGTGCTCTCGAACTGCCGGTTACCTATAGTGTGCTGGTGAGCTGACGTGTTGCCGGCCCTCTATATTGACCTGGTGAGCTGTCGTCCTGCCGGCCACCTATAGTGGCCTGGTGAGCTGCCGTGCTGCCGGCCACCTATAGTGGCCTGGTGAGCTCTCGAGCTGCCGTCCGCCTATAGTAGCCTGGTGAGCTGTCGAGTTGCCGGCCACCTATAGTGGCCTGGTGAGCTGTTGTGCTGCCGGCCATCTATATTGACCTTGTGAGCCGTCGTGCTGCCGGCCACCTATAGTGGCCTGGTGGGCTGTCGAGTTGCCGGCCATCTATAGAGGCTTAGTGAGCTGTCGAGATGCCGGCCACCTATAGTGGTCTGGTGAGCCGTCGTGCTGCTGGCCACCTATAGTGGTCTGGTGAGTTGCCGTGCTGCCGGCCACCTATAGTGGCCTGGTGAGCTGTTGTGCTGCCGACCATCTATAGTGGCCTGGTGAGCTGTCGAGATGCCGGCCACCTATAGTGGCCTGGTGAGCTGTCGCGATGACGGCCACCTATATTGACTTGGTGAGCTGTCGTGCTGCCGGCCACCTATAGTAACCTGTTGAGCTCTCGAGCTGCCAGCCACCTGTAGTGTGCCCGTGAGCTCTTGAACTACCGGCCACCTATAGTGTGCTGGTGAGCTGACGTGTTGCCGGCCCTCTATATTGACCTGGTGAGCTGTCGTCCTGCCGGCCACCTATAGTGGCCTGGTGAGCTGCCGTGCTGCCGGCCACCTATAGTGGCCTGGTGAGCTCTCGAGCTGCCGTCCGCCTATAGTAGCCTGGTGAGCTGTCGAGTTGCCGGCCACCTATAGTGGCCTGGTGAGCTGTCGAGATGCCGGCCACCTATAGTGGCCTGGTGAGCTGTCGCGATGACGGCCACCTATATTGACCTGGTGAGCTGTCGTGCTGCCGGTCACCTATAGTGGCCTGGTGAGCTGCCGTGCTGCCGGCCACCTATAGTGGCCTGGTGAGCTGTCGAGATGCCGGCCACCTATAGTGGCCAGGTGAGCTGTCGAGATACGGCCACCTATAGTGGCCTGGTGAGCTGTCGCGATGACGGCCACCTATATTGACCTGGTGAGCTGTCGTGCTGCCGGCCACCTATAGTAGCCTGTTGAGTTCTCGAGCTGCCAGCCACCTGTAGTGTGCCGGTGAGCTCTTGAACTGCCGGCCACCTATAGTGGCCTGGTGAGCAGTCGTGCTGCCGACCATCTATAGTGGTCTGGTGAGCTGTCGAGATGCCGGCCACCAATAGTAGCCTGGTGAGCTGTCGAGATGCCGGCCACCTATAGTGGCCTGGTGAGCTGTCGCGATGAAGGCCACCTATATTGACCTGGTGAGCCGTCGTCCTGCCGGCCACCTTTAGTGGCCTGGTGAGCTGCCGTGCTGCCGGCCACCTATAGTGGCCTGGTGAGCTGTCGTGCTGCCGGCCATCTTTAGTGGTCTGGTGAGCTGTCGAGATGCCGGCCACCAATAGTAGCCTGGTGAGCTGTCGAGATGCCGGCCACCTATAGTGGCCTGGTGAGCTGTCGCGATGAAGGCCACCTATATTGACCTGGTGAGCCGTCGTCCTGCCGGCCACCTTTAGTGGCCTGGTGAGCTGCCGTGCTGCCGGCCACCAATAGTAGCCTGGTGAGCTGTCGAGATGCCGGCCACCTATAGTGGCCTGGTGAGCTGTCGCGATGACGGCCACCTATATTGACCTGGTGAGCTGTCGTGCTGCCGGCCACCTATAGTAGCCTGTTGAGCTCTCGAGCTGCCAGCCACCTGTAGTGTGCTGGTGGGCTCTCGAGCTGCCGGCCACCTATAGTAGCCTGTTGAGCTCTCGAGCTGCCAGCCACCTGAAGTGTGCCGGTGAGCTCTTGAACTGCCGGCCACCTATAGTGTGCTGGTGAGCTGACGTGTTGCCGGCCCTCTATATTGACCAGGTGAGCTGCCGTTCTGCCGGCCACCTATAGTGGCCTGGTGAGCTGCCGTGCTGCCGGCCACCTATTGTGGCCTGGTGAGCTCTCGAGCTGCCGTCCGCCTATAGTGGCCTGGTGAGCTGTCGAGATGCCGGCCACCTAAAGTGGCCTGGTGAGCTGTCGCGATGACGGCCACCTATATCGACCTGGTGAGCTGTCGTGCTGCCGGCCACCTATAGTGGCCTGGTGAGCTGTCGTGCTGCCGACCATCTATAGTGGTCTGGTGAGCTGTCGAGATGCCGGCCACCTATAGTAGCCTGGTGAGCTGTCGAGATGCCGGCCACCTATAGTGGCCTGGTGAGCTGTCGCGATGACGGCCACCCATATTGACCTGGTGAGCTGTCGTGCTGCCGGCCACCTATAGTGGCCTGGTGAGCTGCCGTGCTGCCGGCCACCTATAGTGGACTGGTGAGCTGTCGTGCTGCCGGCCATCTATAGTGGTCTGGTGAGCTGTCGAGATGCCGGCCACCAATAGTAGCCTGGTGAGCTGTCGCGATGACGGCCACCTGTAGTGTGCTGGTGAGCTCTCGAGCTGCCGGCCACCTATAGTATGCTGGTGAGCTGTTGTGTTGCCGACCACCTATAGTGGCCTGGTGAGCTGTCGTGCTGCCGACCATCTATAGTGGTCTGGTGAGCTGTCGAGATGCCGGCCACCTATAGTAGCCTGGTGAGCTGTCGAGATGCCGGCCACCTAAAGTGGCCTGGTGAGCTGTCGCGATGACGGCCACCTATATTGACCTGGTGAGCTGTCGTGCTGCCGGCCACCTGTAGTGTGCTGGTGAGCTCTCGAGCTGCCGGCCACCTATAGTATGCTGGTGAGCTGTTGTGTTGCCGACCACCTATAGTGGCCTGGTGAGCTGCCGTGCTGCCGGCCACCTATAGTGGCCTGGTGAGCTGTCGAGTTGCCGGCCACCTATAGTGGCCTGGTGAGCTGTCGAGATGCCGGCCACCTAAAGTGGCCTGGTGAGCTGTCGCGATGACGGCCACCTATATTGACCTGGTGAGCTGTCGTGCTGCCGGCCACCTGTAGTGTGCTGGTGACCTCTCGAGCTGCCGGCCACCTATAGTATGCTGGTGAGCTGTTGTGTTGCCGACCACCTATAGTGGCCTGGTGAGCTGTCGTGCTGCCGACCATCTATAGTGGTCTGGTCAGCTGTCGAGATGCCGGCCACCTGTAGTGGCCAGGTGAGCTGTCGAGATGCCGACCACCTATAGTGGCCTGGTGAGCTGTCGCGATGACGGCCACCTATATTGACCTGGTGAGCTGTCGTGCTGCCGGCCACCTATAGTAGCCTGTTGAGCTCTCGAGCTGCCAGCCACCTGTAGTGTGCCGGTGAGCTCTTGAACTGCCGGCCACCTATAGTGTGCTGGTGAGCTGACGTGTTGCCGGCTCTCTATATTGACCTGGTGAGCTGTCGTGCTGCCGGCCACCTATAGTAGCCTGT
Organism: Eumerus sabulonum; assembly: GCA_951905685.1. Lineage (NCBI taxonomy): Eukaryota > Metazoa > Arthropoda > Insecta > Diptera > Syrphidae > Eumerus > Eumerus sabulonum. Next base: position 134,698,739 of record OX645060.1, on the reverse strand, counting down.
TGAGCTCTCGAGCTGCCGGCCACCTGTAGTGTGCTGGTGAGCTCTCGAGCTGCCGGCCACCTATAGTATGCTGGTGAGCTGTTGTGCTGCCGGCCACCTATAGTGGCCTGGTGAGCTGTCGTGCTGCCGGCCATATATTGTGGTCTGGTGAGCTGTCGAGATGCCGGCCACCTATAGTAGCCTGGTGAGCTGTCGAGATGCCGGCCACCTATAGTGGCCTGGTGAGCTGTCGCGATGACGGCCACCTATATTGACCTGGTGAGATGTCGTGCTGCCGGCCAGCTATAGTGGCCTGGTGAGCTGCCGTGCTGCCGGCCACCTATAGTGGCCTGGTGAGCAGTCGTGCTGCCGACCATCTATAGTGGTCTGGTGAGCTGTCGAGATGCCGGCCACCTATAGTAGCCTGGTGAGCTGTCTAGATGCCGGCCACCTGTAGTGGCCTGGTGAGCTGTCGAGATGCCGGCCACCTATAGTGGCCTAGTGAGCTTTTTGAAATACAGGCCATCTATGGTGGCCTGGTGAGCTGTCGAGATGCCGTCCACCTATAGTGGCCTGGTGAGCTGTCGAGATGCCGGCCACCTATAGTGGCCTGGTGAGCTGTCGCGATGACGGCCACCTATATTGACTTGGTGAGCTGTCGTGCTGCCGGCCACCTATAGTGGCCTGGTGAGCTGTCGAGTTGTCGGCCATCTATAGAGGCTTAGTGAGCAGGCGAGATGCCGGCCACCTATAGTGGTCTGGTGAGCCGTCGTGCTGCCGGCCACCTATAGTGGTCTGGTGAGTTGCCGTGCTGCCAGCCACTTATAGTGGCCTGGTGAGCTGTTGTGCTGCCGACCATCTATAGTGGCCTGGTGAGCTGTCGAGATGCCGGCCACAATATAGTGGCCTGGTGAGCTGTCGCGATGACGGCCACCTATATTGACTTGGTGAGCTGTCGTGCTGCCGGCCACCTATAGTAACCTGTTGAGCTCTCGAGCTGCCAGCCACCTGTAGTGTGCCCGTGAGCTCTTGAACTACCGGCCACCTATAGTGTGCTGGTGAGCTGACGTGTTGCCGGCCCTCTATATTGACCTGGTGAGCTGTCGTCCTGCCGGCCACCTATAGTGGCCTGGTGAGCTGCCGTGCTGCCGGCCACCTATAGTGGCCTGGTGAGCTCTCGAGCTGCCGTCCGCCTATAGTGGCCTGGTGAGCTGTCGAGTTGCCGGCCACCTATAGTGGCCTGGTGAGCTGTCGAGATACCGGCCACCTATAGTGGCCTGGTGAGCTGTCGCGATGACGGCCACCTATATTGACCTGGTGAGCTGTCGTGCTGCCGGTCACCTATAGTGGCCTGGTGAGCTGCCGTGCTGCCGGCCACCTATAGTGGCCTGGTGAGCTCTCGAGCTGCCAGCCACCTGTAGTGTGCCCGTGAGCTCTTGAACTACCGGCCACCTATAGTGTGCTGGTGAGCTGACGTGTTGCCGGCCCTCTATATTGACCTGGTGAGCTGTCGTGCTGCCGGCCACCTATAGTAGCCTGTTGAGCTCTCGAGCTGCCAGCCACCTGTAGTGTGCCGGTGAGCTCTTGAACTGCCGGCCACCTATAGTGTGCTGGTGAGCTGACGTGTTGCCGGCCCTCTATATTGACCTGGTGAGCTGTCGTCCTGCCGGCCACCTTTAGTGGCCTGGTGAGCTGCCGTGCTGCCGGCCACCTATAGTGGCCTGGTGAGCTGTCGTGTTGCCGGCCATCTATGTGGGATTGAGCCTAACAAACGGATGAGACACATGGAATTACATAACACTTACAGACATACGATCGAACGGAGACGAACAACGAGCCACATAGAAAGACAAAGAAGACGCCACAGAACATACAACACAGACATAGACATTGTTACGAAGCAACGGGACGCCGCCAAACGGACGACAGATCACCCGACGTACTAAACATCTAACAGAGGAACGAGATGGACAAAGAACGAGGAGAACGACGGACAATGACAAACAAGGAAGAGGCATTCTCCGTCAGACCAGCAGCGAGTGCGGACGTGCCTACGTAGAATAGGAGACAATACAAGCGAATAAAGTGTATTTGAAACCAAAAACCGTGTGTGCTTCTTTAAATACTACAATTTTGGGGACTCGTCCGGGATGGTTGTTCAATCGTCAAATTAGCGCCATGCCCGTTGACCAAAAAACAAAAAAAAAAAAAAAAAGTAAAAATTGTGAACTGATGGGATTTGATAGTGTGAAAAGTGAAAGTCGAATAAAGGGCATCAACCCAAAGCGGTCGACACACCAAGTGCGCAAATAAGTGTAAACGAAAAAAAAAGAAACGAAACAAAAAGTGTGAAAAGTCGAGCCGTGGTTGTGTGCTCCAACGTGCGTGTATATGAGTGTGTGAGTAGCACACGGGAAAAAAAAAAAACAAAAAACTAAAACTAAAAAAATAATACTAAAAAACTAAGAGAAGTACCGCAAAGTGGTGTGCACGTAGTGGTGTCTGTGGCGGCATCAGCAAATCCGCGACAGAGCACAGAATAAAGGAAGAAAAGAAAAAAAAAAAAAACTGGGAAAGGGTCAGAACAGTTTGTGTGTGCAGGGCGACGGCGGCGTCATCATACCCATTGCTGAGGAAACACCTGCACGTGTCCAGTGCATAGGAAGACGAAAGCGGCGGTAGCGGTGTCAAGAGCAAGACGGCGAGAATATCAGAGTGAGATTGTTTCGGATTATACAGTGTGCGAATTTTGGTGTGGCCACTGCGCAGTTTATAAATACTTTATTATTAATACTGTATAAAACTAAATACCTTTTTTTTACCCGTAGCTTATAATTATTAAAATACGTATAAAAAATATTGTTAAAGTATAATGGACGTCGAAGCTATTCTGGGTTTGACGGTAGATGGACTCAGGGAACGACTGACGCAACTAAACTTGTCGACGCAGGGACTTAAGACGTCACTACAAAACAGGCTGATGGAACACTACGGTTTGTCCAGAGAAGGCAATGACGGATCTAATTCGGCGGAAGAAGAAAGGGTAGGCAGTGAGTCAGGGCTTGAGACGAGGTCGCATTTTACACTTCGTGACATCCAGGACTCCTTGACAGCATTCGATGGTAGCGGTCGACCGAGCATTGATTCATGGATTCAGGAGTTCGAGGATAACGCAGTAGCAGTCAATTGGAACGGCATCCAGAAGTTTATTTACGCGAAACAATTACTGCAGGGAGCTGCGAAGTCGTTTGTACGCAGTCAATCAGGCATCAAAGATTGGGCCACATTAAAGATCGCTCTTCAAAGCGAGTTTGGCGGCAGGGCGTCGGCAGCCGAAATTCATCGGGCGCTAGCCGAGAGGAAAAACCAACCAGGTGAATCGCTAATAGAATACCTGTACGCGCTTATGGAGATGGCAAAACCTATTAGTCTGGAAGAGGAAAGTGTCGTAGAGTATTTTGTCGAGGGTGTCCCTGATAGTAGAGCGAACAAGGCTGTACTGTACCAGGCTAGAAGCATACAAGAGTTAAAGACACAGTTGCGCATTTACGAAAAGGTACGGGGTCCCAACTCACAGCAACCAAGCTTGAGAAGGTATCACAGAACACCATGCTCTACATGGAAGCCTACAGGAAGAGAAGTGAAAGTGGAAACAACACAACGCAAATGCTATAGGTGTGGAGAGACGTCCCATCTCGCTAGGGAATGCACATCCAAGGCACTTAAATGCTTCAGGTGCGGACGACCAGGACACCGTGCGGTGAATTGCCGAAATGAACCAACGACGAGTTCGCGATTAAGGGCTGAGGGAAGCAACGTTCGACCTGCATCATCAGGCAACGGAAGCGAATCTTGGCCGGAAGCGAGGGTCTCTTTAGCAACCGGAACTAATCGCATCTTTAAAGATATTTCGGTGCGAGGTACTAATTTATCGGCTCTAATAGACACGGGGAGCGATTTGAACCTGATAAGGTACGATAGCCTGTCGAGAATGAAGTACGTTGACCTTGACTCAACCAAGAGGCGGGTGTTTGGCATAGGTAGTGGCGGATTAATTACGCTAGGTAGTTTTTGGGACGACGTAATAGTAGATGGAATGGTCACCAAACTTAGATTCCACGTCGTACGTGAGTCCGATATGCCCTATGCAGCGATTTTGGGCAACGACGTATTGGACAATGCTGATTTGACACTAACCACGGAAGGGGCAGAGTTTAAGCCAAAAGGGAGTAGGTATGGGTCTCCTGGTTCGAAGAGTGAGAAGGGTGTAGACCAAACCATAGGAGTCGGCAAAAGTGCTGAAAGGCTCGATGGTAAGGCAGAAGGGGATAGAGACGAATCTCCTGGTTCGAAAAGTGAAATGAGAGTGGACCAAACCATAGGAGTCGGCAAAAGTGCGGAAAGGCTCGATGGTAAGGCAGAAGGGGATAGAGACGAATCTCCTGGTTCGAAGAGTGGAATGAGAGTGGACCAAACCATAGGAGTCGGCAAAAGTGCTGAAAGGCTCGGTGGCAAGGCAGAAGGGGATAGAGAAGAATCTCCTAGGTCAAAAGTGAATCGGAGCATTGGAAAATTAGACCAGAGGGTCGAAAGCGTGGGCATAAGAGCCAGTCGAGAAGAAAGTGTAAGCGGCCGGGGTACCGGTGTAAGCGGGGCGCAAGAGAGTGAAGAGATAGAGAAGGTCACGGACGAACTAAAACCAATTAGCTTAGCCGCACAGGACGGGGTATTCCAAACAGAGGTGGACGTCGACTTAAGTCACCTAGATTATGGAACTCAGAGGATGGTCCAGACCATGATAAGCGATTACACGCCCATTAAGACGAAACAATCGCCCATCGAAATGAAGTTGATTTTGTCAGACGACATCCCGGTAGTTCATCGACCTAGACGCATACCATTCAGCGAGCGACAAACGGTAAAGGAACAACTCGAGAAGTGGCTAGCAGAAGGGATAATACAGCCAAGTACGTCCGAGTACGCGTCGCCGATCGTGTTGGTTCCGAAGAAGGATGGCTCGAAGAGACTTTGCTGCGACTACCGGAAGTTAAACCACAAAGTCATTAAGGACGATTGGATTCGCGCCGTCCGGAAGGTTCTAGAAAGCAACGAGTATGAAGACTTCTATATCAAGTCAGGTATATTGTTTAAGGATCCAGTCAAGGAACTGATGGTAATACCGACGGTTATGGAGAAGGAAATCATCGGTCTCGCGCACCAACAGGGTCACTTTTCCGTCAAGAAGACTCAAGATCTTGTTGAGAAAACCTTCTTCATACCTGGGTTAGCGGCGAAGGTGACAGATGTAGTAAGGGGCTGCGTTAAATGCCTCATTACCGAGGCCAAGGCAGGAAAAAAGGAGGGGTTCCTGAGACCCATCGACAAGGGGGACAGACCCTTAGAGACTTACCATGTGGATCACGTCGGGCCGATGGAACAGACACGGAAGAATTACAATTACATCCTGGTAATAGTAGATGCATTCTCTAAATTCGTCTGGCTTTATCCAACGAAGAGTACGGGAGCAGAGGAGGTGGTGAATCATCTGCGGAAGCAGTCTGTGATTTTTGGCAACCCGCGTAGGATCATATCAGATCGAGGTGCAGCTTTCACATCAACGGTTTTCAAGGATTACTGTAGGGAGGAAGGTATCCAACATCTGCTGATCGCGACAGGGGTACCTCGCGGAAATGGCCAGGTAGAAAGAATTCACCGAATCGTAGTGCCGATGTTGTCCAAAGCGTGTCAGGGGAGCTCGCAAAACTGGTACAAGTTTGTGGATCGCGTACAGCAGGTAATCAATAGTTCACCGCCGAGGAGCACAAAGTTCAGTCCTTTCAGAATACTGACTGGTTTGGAGATGCGATTGCCCGATTTTCCAAGTCTCCGTGAATGGGTGGAAGACACTGCCCTGCAAGAGTTCGATGCGGAACGAGAAATGACACGAGAACTAGCTCGAGAGAATATTGCTGAGATTCAGCAAGAGAACAAAAGGGGCTTCGACAAAATTCGTAGAACGGAGCAAATCTACGATGTGAACGAGTTGGTCGCCATCAAGCGCACTCAGTTCGGGACAGGGATGAGGCTGCGTCCCAAGTTCTTAGGACCCTATAAGGTCGTTAAGAGGTTGAGTCACGGAAGATATGAGGTCCAGAAAGTCGGTAGTCAAGAAGGACCGGCGAGGACAAGCACTGTGGTGGAGAACATGAAAAAATGGAATCCTTCATTCGGGCCGAATGATCCGTCAGGATAGCCGAATGTGGGATTGAGCCTAACAAACGGATGAGACACATGGAATTACATAACACTTACAGACATACGATCGAACGGAGACGAACAACGAGCCACATAGAAAGACAAAGAAGACGCCACAGAACATACAACACAGACATAGACATTGTTACGAAGCAACGGGACGCCGCCAAACGGACGACAGATCACCCGACGTACTAAACATCTAACAGAGGAACGAGATGGACAAAGAACGAGGAGAACGACGGACAATGACAAACAAGGAAGAGGCATTCTCCGTCAGACCAGCAGCGAGTGCGGACGTGCCTACGTAGAATAGGAGACAATACAAGCGAATAAAGTGTATTTGAAACCAAAAACCGTGTGTGCTTCTTTAAATACTACATCTATAGTGGTCTGGTGAGCTGTCGAGATGCCGGCCACCAATAGTAGCCTGGTGAGCTGTCGAGATGCCGGCCACCTATAGTCACCTGGTGAGCTGTCGAGATGCCGGCCACCAATAGTAGCCTGGTGAGCTGTCGAGATGCCGGCCACCTATAGTCACCTGGTGAGCTCTCGCGATGAGGGCCACCTATATTGACCTGGTGAGCTGTCGTGCTGCCGGCCACCTATAGTGGCCTGTTGAGCTCTCGAGCTGCCAGCCACCTGTAGTGTGCTGGTGAGCTCTCGAGCTGCCGGCCACCTATAGTAGCCTGTTGAGCTCTCGAGCTGCCAGCCACCTGTAGTGTGCCGGTGAGCTCTTGAACTGCCGGCCACCTATAGTGTGCTGGTGAGCTGACGTGTTGCCGGCCCTCTATATTGACCAGGTGAGCTGCCGTCCTGCCGGCCACCTATAGTGGCCTGGTAAGCTGCCGTGCTGCCGGCCACCTATTGTGGCCTGGTGAGCTCTCGAGCTGCCGTCCGCCTATAGTGGCCTGGTGAGCTGTCGAGTTGCCGGCCACCTATAGTGGCCTGGTGAGCTGTCGAGATGCCGGCCACCTAAAGTGGCCTGGTGAGCTGTCGCGATGACGGCCACCTATATTGACCTGGTGAGCTGTCGTGCTGCCGGCCACCTATAGTGGCCTGGTGAGCTGTCGTGCTGCCGACCATCTATAGTGGTCTGGTGAGCTGTCGAGATGCCGGCCACCTATAGTAGCCTGGTGAGCTGTCGAGATGCCGGCCACCTATAGTGGCCTGGTGAGCTGTCGCGATGACGGCCACCTATATTGACCTGGTGAGCTGTCGTGCTGCCGGCCACCTATAGTGGCCTGGTGAGCTGCCGTGCTGCCGGCCACCTATAGTGGCCTGGTGAGCAGTCGTGCTGCCGACCATCTATAGTGGTCTGGTCAGCTGTCGAGATGCCGGCCACCTATAGTGGCCTGGTGAGCTGTCGCGATGACGGCCACCTATATTGACCTGGTGAGCTGTCGTGCTGCCGGCCACCTATAGTAGCCTGTTGAGCTCTCGAGCTGCCGGCCACCTGTAGTGTGCTGGTGAGCTCTCGAGCTGCCGGCCACCTATAGTATGCTGGTGAGCTGTTGTGCTGCCGGCCACCTATAGTGGCCTGGTGAGCTGTCGTGCTGCCGGCCATATATTGTGGTCTGGTGAGCTGTCGAGATGCCGGCCACCTATAGTAGCCTGGTGAGCTGTCTAGATGCCGGCCACCTGTAGTGGCCTGGTGAGCTGTCGAGATGCCGGCCATCTATGGTGGCCTGGTGAGCTGTCGAGATGCCGGCCACCTATAGTGGCCTGGTTAGCTGTCGTGCTGCCGGCCACCTATAGTGGCCTGCTGAGCTCTCGAGCTGCCAGCCACCTGTAGTGTGCCCGTGAGCTCTTGAACTGCCGGCCACCTATAGTGTGCTGGTGAGCTGACTTGTTGCCGGCCCTCTATATTGACCTGGTGAGCTGCCGTCCTGCCGGCCACCTATAGTGGCCTGGTGAGCTGCCGTGCTGCCGGCCACCTATATTGACCTGGTGAGCTCTCGTACTGCCGGCCAACTCTATTGGCCTGGTGAGCTGTCGAGATGCCGGTCATCTATGGTGGCCTGGTGAGCTGTCGAGATGCCGGCCACCTATATTGACATGGTAAGCTGTCGTGTTGCCGGCCACCTATAGGGGCCTGGTGAGCTGTCGAGCTGCCGGACACCTAAAGAGGCCTAGTGAGCTCTCGAGATGCCGGCCACCTATAGTGGCCTGGTGAGCTGTCGCGATGTCGGCCACCTATATTGACCTGGTGAGCTGTCGTCCTGCCGGCCACCTATAGTGGCCTGGTGAGCTGCCGTGCTGCCGGCCACCTATATTGACCTGGTGAGCTGTCGTACTACCGGCCAACTCTATTGGCCTGGTGAGCTGTCGAGATGCCGGTCATCTATGGTGGCCTGGTGAGCTGTCATGCTGCCGGCCACCTATAGTGTGCTGGTGAGCTGTTGTACTGCCGGCCACCTATATTGACATGGTAAGCTGTCGTGTTGCCGGCCACCTATAGGGGCCTGGTGAGCTGTCGAGCTGCCGGACACCTAAAGAGGCCTAGTGAGCTCTCGAGATGCCGGCCACCTATAGTGGCCTGGTGAGCTGTCGCGATGTCGGCCACCTATATTGACCTGGTGAGCTGTCGTGCTGCCGGCCACCTATAGTAACCTGTTGAGCTCTCGAGGTGCCAGCCACCTGTAGTGTGCCGGTGAGCTCTTGAACTGCCGGCCACCTATAGTGTGCTGGTGAGCTGACGTGTTGCCGGCCCTCTATATTGACCTGGTGAGCTTTCGTCCTGCCGGCCACCTAAAGTGTGCTGGTGAGCTGTCTTGCTGCCGGCCAACTATAGTGGCCTGGTGAGCTGTCGAGATACCGGCCATATATGGTAGCCTGGTGAGCTGTCGAGCTGCCGGACACCTAAAGTGGCCTAGTGAGCTGTCGAGATGCCGGCCACCTATAGTGGCCTGGTGTGCTCGCGAGCTGCCACCCACCTATAGTGTGCTGGTGAGCTCTCGAGCTGCCGGCCACCTATAGTGTGCTAATGAGCTGTCGTGCTGCCGACCACCTATAGTGTAGTGTGCTTGTGAGCTGTCGTTTTGCCGGCCATCTATATTGACCTGGTGAGCTGTCGTGTTGCCGGCCACCTATAGGGGCCTGGTGAGCTGTCGAGATGCCGGCCACCTATAGTGGCCTGGTGAGCTATTGAAATGCCGGCCGTCTATGGTGGCCTTTTGAGCTGTCGTGCTGCCGGCCACCTATAGTGGCCTGATGAGCTCCCGTGATACCGGCCACCTATAGTGGCCTGCTGAGCTGTCGAAATGCCGGCCATCTATGGTGGCCGGGTGAGCTGACGTGCTGTCGGCCACCTATAGTGGCCGGGTGAGCTCTCGAGCCGCCGGCCACCTATAGTGTGCTCGTGAGCTCTCGATCTGCCGGCCACCTATAGTGGCCTAGTGAGCTGTCGAGATGCCGGCCACCTATAGTGGCCCGGTGAGCTCTCTTGTTGCCGGCCACCTATAGTGTGCTGGTGAGCTGTCGTGTTGCCGACCATCTATATTGACCTGGTGAGCTGTCGTGCTGGCGGCCAACTAGAGTGGCCTGGTGAGCTGTCGAGAAGCCGGCCACCTATAGTCTTCTGGTGAGCAGTCGTGCTGCCGGCCATCTGTCGAGATGCCGGCCATCTATGGTGGCCTGGTGAGCTGTCGACATTCCGGCCACCTATAGCGGCCTGGTGAGCTGTCGTGCTGCCGGCCACCTATAGTGGCCTGTTGAGCTGTCGTGCTGCCGGCCACCTATAGTGTTCTGGTGAGCTGTCGTGCTTCCGGCCACCTATAGTGTCCTGGTGAGCTGTCGTTGCCGGCCACCTATATTGACCTGGTGAGCTGTCGTGCTGCCGGCCAACTCTATTGGCCTGGTGAGCTGTCGATATGCCGGCCACCTATAGCGGCCTGGTGAGCTGTCGTGCTGCCGGCCACCTATATTTACCTAGTGAGCTGTCGTGCTGCCGGCCAACTATAGTGGCCTGGTGAGCCTGTTGAGCTGTCGTGCTGCCGGCCACCTATAGTGTTCTGGTGAGCTGTCAAGCTGCCGGCCACCTATAGTGTGATGGTGAGCAGTCGTGCTGCCGGCCACTTATATTGACCTGGTGAGCTGTCGTGTTGGCGGCCAACTAGAGTGGCCTGGTGAATTGTCGAGAAGCCGGCCACCTATAGTGTTCTGGTGAGCTGTCGTGCTGCCGGCCACCTATAGTGGCCTGTCGAGCTGCCAGCCACCTATAGTGTGCTGGTGAGCTCTCGAGCTGCCGGCCACCTATAGGGTGTTGGTGAGCTGTCGTGCTGCCGGCCATCTGTCGAGATGCCGGCCATCTATGTTGGCCTGGTGAGCTGTCGACATGCCGGCCACCTATAGCGGCCTGGTGAGCTATCGTGCTGCCGGCCACCTATAGTGGCCTGTTGAGCTGTCGTGCTGCCGGCCACCTATGGTGTTCTGGTAAGCTGTCGGGCTGCCGGCCTCCTATAGTGTCCTGGTGAGCTGTCGTGCTGCCGGCCACCTATATTGACCTGGTGAGCTGTCGTGATGCCGGCCAACTCTATTGGCCTGGTGAGCTGTCGATATGCCGGCCATCTATGGTGGCCTGGTGAGCTGTCGTGCGGCCGGCCACCTATATTTACCTGGTGAGCTGTCGTGCTGCCGGCCAGCTATAGTGGCCTGGTGAGCCTGTTGAGCTGTCGTGCTGCCCGCCACCTATAGTGTTCTGGTGAGCTGTCAAGCTGCCGGCCACCTATAGTGTGCTGGCGAGCTGTCGTGTTGCCGGCCACCTATATTGACCTGGTGACCTGTCGTGCTGCCGGCCAACTCTATTGGCCTGGTGAGCTGTCGTGCTGCCGGCCAACTAGAGTGGCCTGGTGAGCTGTCGTGCTGCCGGCCAACTCTATTGGCCTGGTGAGCTGTCGAGATGCCGGTCACCTATGGTGGCCTGGTGAGCTGTCGAGATGCCGGCCACCTATAGTGGCCTGGTGAGCTGTCATGCTGCCGGCCATCTATAGTGTGCTGGTGAGCTGTCGTACTGCCGGCCACCTATATTGACATGGTGAGCTGTCGTGTTGCCGGCCACCTATAGGGGCCTGGTGCGCGGTCGAGATGCCGGCCACCTATAGTGGCCTGTTGAGCTGTCGTGCTGCCGGCCACCTATCGTGTTCTGGTAAGCTGTCGGGCTGCCGGCCACCTATAGTGTCCTGGTGAGCTGTCGTGCTGCCGGCCACCTATATTGACCTGGTGAGCTGTCGTGCTGCCGGCCAACTCTATTGGCCTGGTGAGCTGTCGAAATGCCGGCCATCTATGGTGGCCTGGTGAGCTGTCGTGCTGCCGGACACCTATATTTACCTGGTGAGCTGTCGTGCTGCCGGCCAGGTATAGTGGCCTGGTGAGCCTGTTGAGCTGTCGTGCTGCCCGCCACCTATAGTGTTCTGGTGAGCTGTCAAGCTGCCGGCCACCTATAGTGTGCTGGTGAGCTGTCGTGTTGCCGGCCACCAATATTGAACTGGTGGGCTGTCGTGCTGCCGGCCAACTCTATTGGCCTGGTGAGCTGTCGTGCTGCCGGCCACCTATATTGACCTGGTGAGCTGTCGTGCTGCCGGCCAACTCTATTGGCCTGGTGAGCTGTCGAGATGCCGGTCATCTATGGTGGCCTGGTGAGCTGTCGAGATGCCGGCCACCTATAGTGGCCTGGTGAGCTGTAATGCTGCCGGCCATCTATAGTGTGCTGGTGAGCTGTCGTACTGCCGGCCACCTATATTGACATGGTGAGCTGTCGTGTTGCCGGCCACCTATAGGGGCCTGGTGCGCCGTCGAGATGCCGGCCACCTATAGTGGCCTGGTGAGCTATTGAAATGCCGGCCATCTATGGTGTGCTGGTGAGCTGTCGTACTGCCGGCCACCTATATTGACATGGTGAGCTGTCGTGTTGCCGGCCACCTATAGGGGCCTGGTGAGCTGTCGTGCTGGCGGCCAACTATAGTGGCCTGGTGAGCTGTCGACATGCTGGCCACCTATAGCGGCCTGGTGAGCTGTCGTGCTGCCGGCCACCTATAGTGGCCTGTTGAACTGTCGTGCTGCCGGCCAACTATAGTGTTCTGGTGAGCTGTCAAGCTGCCGGCCACCTATAGTGTGCTGGTGAGCTGTCGTGTTGCCGGCGACCTATATTGACCTGGTGAGCTGTCGTGCTGCCGGCCAACTCTATTGGCCTGGTGAGCTGTCGTGCTGGCGGCCAACTAGAGTGGCCTGGTGAGCTGTCGTGCTGCCGGCTAACTCTATTGGCCTGGTGAGCTGTCGAGATGCCGGTCATCTATGGTGGCCTGGTGAGCTCTCGAGATGCCGGCCACCTATAGTGTGCTGGTGAGCTGTCGTGTTGCCGGCGACCTATATTGACCTGGTGAGCTGTCGTGCTGCCGGCCAACTCTATTGGCCTGGTGAGCTGTCGTGCTGGCGGCCAACTAGAGTGGCCTGGTGAGCTGTCGTGCTGCCGGCTAACTCTATTGGCCTGGTGAGCTGTCGAGATGCCGGTCATCTATGGTGGCCTGGTGAGCTCTCGAGATGCCGGCCACCTATAGTGGCCTGGTGAGCTGTGATGCTGCCGGCCATCTATAGTGTGCTGGTGAGCTGTCGTACTGCCGGCCACCTATATTGACATGGTGAGCTGTCGTGTTGCCGGCCACCTATAGGGGCCTGGTGCGCTGTCGAGATGCCGGCCACCTATAGTGGCCTGTTGAGCGGTCGTGCTGCCGGCCACCTATAGTGTTCTGGTAAGCTGTCGGGCTGCCGGCCACCTATAGTGTCCTGGTGAGCTGTCATGCTGCCGGCCACCTATATTGACCTGGTGAGCTGTCGTGCTGCCGGCCACCTATATTGACGTGGTAAGCTGTCGCGCTGCCGGCCAACTCTACTGGCCTGGTGAGCTGTCGATATGCCAGCCATCTATGGTGGCCTGGTGAGCTGTCGTGCTGCCGGCCACCTATATTTACCTGGTGAGCTGTCGTGCTGCCGGCCAGCTATAGTGGCCTGGTGAGCCTGTTGAGCTGCCGTGCTGCCCGCCACCTATAGTGTTCTGGTGAGCTGTCAAGCTGCCGGCCACCTATAGTGTGCTGGTGAGCTGTCGTGTTGCCGGCCACCTATATTGACCTGGTGAGCTGTCGTGCTGCCGGCCAACTCTATTGGCCTGGTGAGCTGTCGTGCTGGCGGCCAACTAGAGTGGCCTGGTGAGCTGTCGTGCTGCCGGCTAACTCTATTGGCCTGGTGAGCTGTCGAGATGCCGGTCATCTACGGTGGCCTGGTGAGCTGTCGAGATGCCGGCCACCTATAGTGGCCTGGTGAGCTGTCATGCTGCCGGCCATCTATAGTGTGCTGGTGAGCTGTCGTACTGCCGGCCACCTATATTGACATGGTGAGCTGTCATGTTGCCGGCCACCTATAGGGGCCTGGTGCGCTGTCGAGATGCCGGCCACCTATAGTGGCCTGTTGAGCGGTCGTGCTGCCGGCCACCTATAGTGTTCTGGTAAGCTGTCGGGCTGCCGGCCACCTATAGTGTCCTGGTGAGCTGTCGTGCTGCCGGCCACCTATATTGACCTGGTGAGCTGTCGTGCTGCCGGCCAACTCTATTGGCCTGGTGAGCTGTCGATATGCCGGCCATCTATGGTGGCCTGGTGAGCTGTCGTGCTGCCGGTCACCTATATTTACCTGGTGAGCTGTCGTGCTGCCGGCCAGCTATGGTGGCCTGGTGAGCCTGCTGAGCTGTCGTGCTGCCCGCCACCTATAGTGTTCTGGTGAGCTGTCAAGCTGCCGGCCACCTATAGTGTGCTGGTGAGCTGTCGTGTTGCCGGCCACCTATATTGACCTGGTGAGCTGTCGTGCTGCCGGCCAACTCTATTGGCCTGGTGAGCTGTCGTGCTGCCGGCCACCTATATTGACCTGGTGAGCTGTCGTGCTGCCGGCCAACTCTATTGGCCTGGTGAGCTGTCGAGATGCCTTTCATCTATGGTGGCCTGGTGAGCTGTCGAGATGCCGGCCACCTATAATGGCCTGGTGAGGTGTCATGCTGCCGGCCATCTATAGTGTGCTGGTGAGCTGTCGTACTGCCGGCCACCTATATTGACATGGTGAGCTGTCGTGTTGCCGGCCACCTATAGGGGCCTGGTGCGCTGTCGAGATGCCGGCCACCTATAATGGCCTGGTGAGCTATTGAAATGCCGGCCATCTATGGTGTGCTGGTGAGCTGTCGTACTGCCGGTCACCTATATTGACATGGTGAGCTGTCGTGTTGCCGGCCACCTATAGGGGCCTGGTGAGCTGTCGTGCTGGCGGCCAACTAGAGTGGCCTGGTGAATTGTCGAGAAGCCGGCCACCTATAGTGTTCTGGTAAGCTGTCGTGCTGCCGGCCACCTATAGTGGCCTGGTGAGCTGTCGAGATGCCGGCCATATATGGTAGCCTGTTGAGCTCTCGACCTGCTAGCTACCTATAGTGTGCTGATCAGCTCTCGAGCTGCCAACCACCTATAGTGTGCTGGTGAGCTGTCGTGCTGCCGGCCAACTATAGTGGCCTGGTGAGCTGTCGAGATGCCGGCCATATATGGTAGCCTGGTGAGCTGTCGAGCTGCCGGACACCTAAAGTGGCCTGGTGAGCTGTCGAGATGCCGGCCATATATGGTAGCCTGGTGAGCTGTCGAGCTGCCGGACACCTAAAGTGGCCTAGTGAGCTCTCGAGATGCCGGCCACCTATAGTGGCCTGGCGAGCTGTCGAGATGCCGGCCATCTATGGTTGCCTGGCGAGCTGTCGAGATGCCGTCCACCTATAGTGGCCTGGTGAGCTGTCGATATGCCGGCCATCTATGGTGGCCACCTATATTTACCTGGTGAGCTGTCATGCTGCCGGCCAGCTATAGTGGCCTGGTGAGCCTGTTGAGCTGTCGTGCTACCCGCCACCTATAGTGTTCTGGTGAGTTGTCAAGCTGCCGGCCACCTATAGTGTGCTGGTGAGCTCTCGTGTTGCCGACCATCTATATTGACCTGGTGAGCTGTCGTGCTGGCGGCCAACTAGAGTGGCCTGGTGAGCTGTCGAGAAGCCGGCCACCTATAGTGTTCTGGTGAGATGTCATGCTGCCGGCCATCTGTCGAGATGCCGGCCATCTATGGTGGCCTGGTGAGCTGTCGACATGCCGGCCACCTATAGCGGCCTGGTGAGCTATAGTGTCCTGGTGACCTGTCGTGCTGCCGGCCACCTATATTGACCTGGTGAGCTGCCGTCTGCCGGCCAACTCTATTGGCCTGGTGAGCTGTCGAGATGCCGGTCATCTATGGTGGCCTGGTGAGCTGTCGATATGCCGGCCACCTATAGTGGCCTGGTGAGCTGCCATGCTGCCGGCCATCTATAGTGTGCTGGTGAGCTGTCGTACTGCCGGCCACCTATATTGACATGGTGAGCTGTCGTGTTGCCGGCCACCTATAGGTGCCTGGTGAGCTGTCGAGATGCCGGCCACCTATAGTGGCCTGGTGAACTATTGAAATGCCGGCCATCCATGGTGTGCTGGTGAGCTGTCGTACTGCCGGCCACCTATATTGACATGGTGAGCTGTCGTGTTGCCGGCCACCTATAGGGGCCTGGTGAGCTGTCGAGATGCCGGCCACCTGTAGTGGACTGGTGAGCTATTGAAATGCCGGCCATCTATGGTGTGCTGGTGAGCTGTCGTACTGCCGGCCACCTATATTGACATGGTGAGCTGTCGTGTTGCCGGCCACCTATAGGGGCCTGGTGAGCTGTCGAGATGCCGGCCACCTATAGTGGCCTGGTGAGCTGTCGAGATGCCGGCCACCTATAGTGGCCTGTCAAGCTGCCAGCCACCTATAGTGTGCTGGTGTGCTCTCGAGCTGCCGGCTACCTATAGTGCGCTGGTGAGCTGTCGTGTTGCCGGCCATCTATATTAACCTGGTGAGCTGTCGTGCTGCCGGCCACCTATATTGACCTGGTGAGCTGTCGTGCTGCCGGCCAGCTATATTGGCCTGGTGAGTTGTCGATATGCCGGCCATCTATAGTGGCCTGGTGAGCTGTCGAGAGGCCGTCCATCTGTGGGGGCCTGGTGAGCTGTCGAGATGCCGGCCACCTATAGTGGCCGGGTAAGCTGTCATGCTGCCGGCCATCTATAGTGTGCTGGTGAGCTGTCGTGCTGCCGGCCACCTATATTGACCTGGTGAGCTGTCGTGCTGCCGGCCAGCTATATTGGCCTGGTGAGCTGTCGATATGCCGGCCATCTATAGTGGCCTGGTGAGCTGTCGAGAAGCCGTCCATCTGTGGGGGCCTGGTCACATGCCGGTCACTTATAGTGGCCTGGTGAGCTGTCATGTTGTCGGCCAACTGTAGTGGCCTGGTGAGCTTTCGTGCTGCCGGCCGCCTATAGTGTGCTGGTGAGCTGTGGTGCTGCCGGCCACCTGTAATGTGCTGGTGAGCTGTCGTGCTGCCGGCCACCTATATTGACCTGGTGAGCTGTCGTGCTGCCGGCCAGCTATATTGGCCTGGTGAGCTGTCGATATGCTGGCCATCTATAGTGGCCTGGTGAGCTGTCGAGAAGCCGTCCATCTGTGGGGGCCTGGTGAGCTGTCGAGATGCCGGCCACCTATAGTGGCCTGTTGAGCTGTCATGCTGCCGGCCATCTATAGTGTGCTGGTGAGCTGTCGTGCTGCCGGCCACCTATATTGACCTGGTCAGCTGTCGTGCTGCCGGCCAGCTATATTGGCCTGGTGAGCTGTCGATATGCCGGCCATCTATAGTGGCCTGGTGAGCTGTCGAGAAGCCGTCCATCTGTGGGGGCCTGGTGAGCTGTCGACATGCCGGTCACTTATAGTGGCCTGTTGAGCTGTCATGCTGTCGGCCAACTGTAGTGGCCTGGTGAGCTTTCGTGCTGCCGGCCACCTATAGTGTGCTGGTGAGCTGTGGTGCTGCCGGCTACCTGTTGTGTGCTGGTGAGCTGTCGTGCTGCCGGCCACCTATATTGACCTGGTGAGCTGTCGTGCTGCCGGCCAGCTATATTGGACTGGTGAGCTGTCGATATGCCGGCCATCTATAGCGGCCTGGTGAGCTGTCGAGAAGCCGTCCATCTGTGAGGGCCTGGTTAGCTGTCGAGATGCCGGCCACCTATAGTGGCCTGGTGAGCTGTCAGGCTGCCGGCCATCTATAGTGTGCTGGTGAGCTGTCGTGCTGCCGGCCACCTATATTGACCTGGTCAGCTGTCGTGCTGCCGGCCAGCTATATTGGCCTGGTGAGCTGTCGATATGCCGGCCATCTATAGTGGCCTGGTGAGCTGTCGAGAAGCCGTCCATCTGTGGGGGCCTGGTGAGCTGTCGACATGCCGGTCACTTATAGTGGCCTGGTGAGCTGTCATGCTGTCGGCCAACTGTAGTGGCCTGGTGAGCTTTCGTGCTGCCGGCCACCTATAGTGTGCTGGTGAGCTGTGGTGCTGCCGGCCACCTGTAGTGTGCTGGTGAGCTGTCGTGTTGCCGGCCATCTGTATTGACCTGGTGAGCTGTCGTGCTGCCGGCCACCTATAGTGGCCTGGTGAGCTGTCGAGATGCCGGCCACCTATAGTGGCCTGTCGAGCTGCCAGCCACCTATAGTGTGCTGGTGTGCTCTCGAGCTGCCGGCTACCTATAGTGTGCTGGTGAGCTGTCGTGTTGCCGGCCACCTATATTGACCTGGTGAGCTGTCGTGCTGCCGGCCACCTATAGTGGCCTGGTGAGTAGTCAAGCTGCCGGCCACCTATAGTGTGCTGGTGAGCTCTCGTGTTGCCGACCATCTATATTGACCTGGTGAGCTGTCGTGCTGGCGGCCAACTAGAGTGGCCTGGTGAGCTGTCGAGAAGCCGGCCACCTATAGTGTTCTGGTGAGATGTCGTGCTGCCGGCCATCTGTCGAGATGCCGGCCATCTATGGTGGCCTGTTGAGCTCTCGAGCTGCTAGCCACCCAGGTATAGTGTGCTGGTGGGCTCTCGAGCTGCCAGCCACCTATAGTGTGCTGGTGAGCTCTCGAGCTGCCGGCCACCTATAGCGTGCTAATGAGCTGTCGTGCTGCCGACCACCTATAGTGTAGTGTGCTGGTGAGCTGTCGTTTTGCCGGCCATCTATATTGACCTGGTGAGCTGGCCTGCTGGCGGCCAACTAGAGTGGCCTGGTGAGCTGTCGAGAAGCCGGCCACCTATAGTCTTCTGGTGAGCTGTCGTGCTGCCGGCCATCTGTCGAGATGCCGGCCATCTATGGTGGCCTGGTGAGCTGTCGACATGCCGGCCACCTATAGCGGCCTGGTGAGCTGTCGTGCTGCCGGCCACCTATAGTGGCCTGTTGAGCTGTCGTGCTGCCGGCCACCTATAGTGTTCTGGTGAGCTGTCGTGCTGCCGGCCACCTATAGTATCCTGGTGAGCTGTCGTGCTGCCGGCCACCTATATTGACCTGGTGAGCTGTCGTGCTGCCGGCCACCTATATTGACGTGGTGAGCTGTCGCGCTGCCGGCCAACTCTATTGGCCTGGTGAGCTGTCGATATGCCGGCCACCTATAGTGGCCTGGTGAGCTGTCATGCTGCCGGCCATCTATAGTGTGCTGGTGAGCTGTCGTACTGCCGGCCACCTATATTGACATGGTGAGCTGTCGTGTTGCCGGCCACCTATAGGGGCCTGGTGCGCTGTCGAGATGCCGGCCACCTATAGTGGCCTGTTGAGCGGTCGTGCTGCCGGCCACCTATAGTGTTCTGGTAAGCTGTCGGGCTGCCGGCCACCTATAGTGTCCTGGTGAGCTGTCGTGCTGCCGGCCACCTATATTGACCTGGTGAGCTGTCGTGCTGCCGGCCAACTCTATTGGCCTGGTGAGCTCTCGATATTCCGGCCATCTATGGTGGCCTGGTGAGCTGTCGTGCTGCCGGCCACCTATATTTACCTGGTGAGCTGTCGTGCTGCCGGCCAGCTATAGTGGCCTGGTGAGCCTGCTGAGCTGTCGTGCTGCCCGCCACCTATAGTGATCTGGTGAGCTGTCAAGCTGCCGGCCACCTATAGTGTGCTGGTGAGCTGTCGTGTTGCCGACCACCTATATTGACCTGGTGAGCTGTCGTGCTGCCGGCCAACTCTATTGGCCTGGTGAGCTGTCGTGCTGCCGGCCACCTATATTGACCTGGTGAGCTGTCGTGCTGCCGGCCAGCTATATTGGCCTGGTGAGCTGTCGATATGCCGGCCATCTATAGTGGCCTGGTGAGCTGTCGAGAAGCCGTCCATCTGTGGGGGCCTGGTGAGCTGTCGACATGCCGGTCACTTATAATGGCCTGTTGAGCTGTCATGCTGTCGGCCAACTGTAGTGGCCTGGTGAGCGTTCGTGCTGCCGGCCACCTATAGTGTGCTGGTGAGCTGTGGTGCTGCCGGCCACCTATATTGACCTGGTGAGCTGTCGTGCTGCCGGCCAGCTATATTGGCCTGGTGAGCTGTCGATATGCCGGCCATCTATAGTGTGCTGGTGAGCTGTCGTGCTGCCGGCCACCTATATTGACCTGGTCAGCTGTCGTGCTGCCGGCCAGCTATATTGGCCTGGTGAGCTGTCGTGCTGCCGGCCACCTATATTGACCTGGTGAGCTGTCGTGCTGCCGGCCAGCTATATTGGCCTGGTGAGCTGTCGAGATGCCGGCCATCTATGGTGGCCTGTTGAGCTCTCGAGCTGCTAGCCACCCAGATATAGTGTGCTGGTGGACTCTTGAGCTGCCAGCCACCTATAGTGTGCTGGTGAGCTCTCGAGCTGCCGGCCACCTATAGCGTGCTAATGAGCTGTCGTGCTGCCGACCACCTATAGTGTAGTGTGCTGGTGAGCTGTCGTTTTGCCGGCCACCTATATTGACCTGGTGAGCTGTCGTGCTGCCGGCCAACTCTATTGGCCTGGTGAGCTGTCGTGCTGGCGGCCAACTAGAGTGGCCTGGTGAGCTGTCGAGATGCCGGTCATCTATGGTGGCCTGGTGAGCTGTCGAGATGCCGGCCACCTATAGTGGCCTGGTGAGCTGTCATGCTGCCGGCCATCTATAGTGTGCTGGTGAGCTGTCGTACTGCCGGCCACCTATATTGACATGGTGAGCTGTCGTGTTGCCGGCCACCTATAGGGGCCTGGTGCGCTGTCGAGATGCCGGCCACCTATAGTGGCCTGTTGAGCGGTCGTGCTGCCGGCCACCTATAGTGTTCTGGTAAGCTGTCGGGCTGCCGGACACCTATAGTGTCCTGGTGAGCTGTCGTGCTGCCGGCCACCTATATTGACCTGGTGAGCTGTCGTGCTGCCGGCCAACTCTATTGGCCTGGTGAGCTCTCGATATTCCGGCCATCTATGGTGGCCTGGTGAGCTGTCGTGCTGCCGGCCACCTATATTTACCTGGTGAGCTGTCGTGCTGCCGGCCAGCTATAGTGGCCTGGTGAGCCTGCTGAGCTGTCGTGCTGCCCGCCACCTATAGTGATCTGGTGAGCTGTCAAGCTGCCGGCCACCTATAGTGTGCTGGTGAGCTGTCGTGTTGCCGACCACCTATATTGACCTGGTGAGCTGTCGTGCTGCCGGCCAACTCTATTGGCCTGGTGAGCTGTCGTGCTGCCGGCCACCTATATTGACCTGGTGAGCTGTCGTGCTGCCGGCCAGCTATATTGGCCTGGTGAGCTGTCGATATGCCGGCCATCTATAGTGGCCTGGTGAGCTGTCGAGAAGCCGTCCATCTGTGGGGGCCTGGTGAGCTGTCGACATGCCGGTCACTTATAATGGCCTGTTGAGCTGTCATGCTGTCGGCCAACTGTAGTGGCCTGGTGAGCGTTCGTGCTGCCGGCCACCTATAGTGTGCTGGTGAGCTGTGGTGCTGCCGGCCACCTATATTGACCTGGTGAGCTGTCGTGCTGCCGGCCAGCTATATTGGCCTGGTGAGCTGTCGATATGCCGGCCATCTATAGTGTGCTGGTGAGCTGTCGTGCTGCCGGCCACCTATATTGACCTGGTCAGCTGTCGTGCTGCCGGCCAGCTATATTGGCCTGGTGAGCTGTCGTGCTGCCGGCCACCTATATTGACCTGGTGAGCTGTCGTGCTGCCGGCCAGCTATATTGGCCTGGTGAGCTGTCGATATGCCGGCCATCTATAGTGTGCTGGTGAGCTGTCGTGCTGCCGGCCAACTCTATTGGCCTGGTGAGCTGTCGTGCTGCCGGCCACCTATATTGACCTGGTGAGCTGTCGTGCTGCCGGCCACCTATAGTGGCCTGGTGAGCTCTCGTGTTGCCGACCATCTATATTGACCTGGTGAGCTGTCGTGCTGGCGGCCAACTAGAGTGGCCTGGTGAGCTGTCGAGAAGCCGGCCACCTATAGTGTTCTGGTGAGATGTCGTGCTGCCGGCCACCTATAGTGGCCTGGTGAGTAGTCAAGCTGCCGGCCACCTATAGTGTGCTGGTGAGCTCTCGTGTTGCCGACCATCTATATTGACCTGGTGAGCTGTCGTGCTGGCGGCCAACTAGAGTGGCCTGGTGAGCTGTCGAGAAGCCGGCCACCTATAGTGTTCTGGTGAGATGTCGTGCTGCCGGCCATCTGTCGAGATGCCGGCCATCTATGGTGGCCTGGTGAGCTGTCGACATGCCGGCCACCTATAGCGGCCTGGTGAGTAGTCGACATGCCGGCCACCTATAGCGGCCTGGTGAGCTGTCGAGAAGCCGTCCATCTGTGAGGGCCTGGTTAGCTGTCGAGATGCCGGCCACCTATAGTGGCCTGGTGAGCTGTCATGCTGCCGGCCATCTATAGTGTGCTGGTGAGCTGTCGTGCTGCCGGCCACCTATATTGACCTGGTGAGCTGTCGTGCTGCCGGTCAGCTATATTGGGGTGGTGAGCTGTCGATATGCCGGCCATCTATAGTGGCCTGGTGAGCTGTCGAGAAGCCGTCCATCTGTGGGGGCCTGGTGAGCTGTCGACATGCCGGTCACTTATAGTGGCCTGGTGAGCTGTCATGCTGTCGGCCAACTGTAGTGGCCTGGTGAGCTTTCGTGCTGCCGGCCACCTATAGTGTGCTGGTGAGCTGTGGTGCTGCCGGCCACCTGTAGTGTGCTGGTGAGCTGTCGTGTTGCCGGCCATCTGTATTGACCTGGTGAGCTGTCGTGCTGCCGGCCACCTATAGTGGCTTGGTGAGCTGTCGATATGCCGGCCACCTATAGTGGCCTGTCGAGCTGCCAGCCACCTATAGTGTGCTGGTGTGCTCTCGAGCTGCCGGCTACCTATAGTGTGCTGGTGAGCTGTCGTGTTGCCGGCCACCTATATTGACCTGGTGAGCTGTCGTGCTGCCGGCCACCTATAGTGGCCTGGTGAGTAGTCAAGCTGCCGGCCACCTATAGTGTGCTGGTGAGCTCTCGTGTTGCCGACCATCTATATTGACCTGGTGAGCTGTCGTGCTGGCGGCCAACTAGAGTGGCCTGGTGAGCTGTCGAGAAGCCGGCCACCTATAGTGTTCTGGTGAGATGTCGTGCTGCCGGCCATCTGTCGAGATGCCGGCCATCTATGGTGGCCTGTTGAGCTCTCGAGCTGCTAGCCACCCAGGTATAGTGTGCTGGTGGGCTCTCGAGCTGCCAGCCACCTATAGTGTGCTGGTGAGCTCTCGAGCTGCCGGCCACCTATAGCGTGCTAATGAGCTGTCGTGCTGCCGACCACCTATAGTGTAGTGTGCTGGTGAGCTGTCGTTTTGCCGGCCATCTATATTGACCTGGTGAGCTGGCCTGCTGGCGGCCAACTAGAGTGGCCTGGTGAGCTGTCGAGAAGCCGGCCACCTATAGTCTTCTGGTGAGCTGTCGTGCTGCCGGCCATCTGTCGAGATGCCGGCCATCTATGGTGGCCTGGTGAGCTGTCGACATGCCGGCCACCTATAGCGGCCTGGTGAGCTGTCGTGCTGCCGGCCACCTATAGTGGCCTGTTGAGCTGTCGTGCTGCCGGCCACCTATAGTGTTCTGGTGAGCTGTCGTGCTGCCGGCCACCTATAGTGTCCTGGTGAGCTGTCGTGCTGCCGGCCACCTATATTGACCTGGTGAGCTGTCGTGCTGCCGGCCACCTATATTGACGTGGTGAGCTGTCGCGCTGCCGGCCAACTCTATTGGCCTGGTGAGCTGTCGATATGCCGGCCATCTATGGTGGCCTGGTGAGCTGTCGTGCAGCCGGCCACCTATATTTACCTGGTGAGCTGTCGTGCTGCCGGCCAGCTATAGTGGCCTGGTGAGCCTGTTGAGCTGCCGTGCTGCCCGCCACCTATAGTGTTCTGGTGAGCTGTCAAGCTGCCGGCCACCTATAGTGTGCTGGTGAGCTGTCGTGTTGCCGGCCACCTATATTGACCTGGTGAGCTGTCGTGCTGCCGGCCAACTCTATTGGCCTGGTGAGCTGTCGTGCTGGCGGCCAACTAGAGTGGCCTGGTGAGCTGTCGAGATGCCGGTCATCTATGGTGGCCTGGTGAGCTGTCGAGATGCCGGCCACCTATAGTGGCCTGGTGAGCTGTCATGCTGCCGGCCATCTATAGTGTGCTGGTGAGCTGTCGTACTGCCGGCCACCTATATTGACATGGTGAGCTGTCGTGTTGCCGGCCACCTATAGGGGCCTGGTGCGCTGTCGAGATGCCGGCCACCTATAGTGGCCTGTTGAGCGGTCGTGCTGCCGGCCACCTATAGTGTTCTGGTAAGCTGTCGGGCTGCCGGCCACCTATAGTGTCCTGGTGAGCTGTCGTGCTGCCGGCCACCTATATTGACCTGGTGAGCTGTCGTGCTGCCGGCCAACTCTATTGGCCTGGTGAGCTCTCGATATTCCGGCCATCTATGGTGGCCTGGTGAGCTGTCGTGCTGCCGGCCACCTATATTTACCTGGTGAGCTGTCGTGCTGCCGGCCAGCTATAGTGGCCTGGTGAGCCTGCTGAGCTGTCGTGCTGCCCGCCACCTATAGTGATCTGGTGAGCTGTCAAGCTGCCGGCCACCTATAGTGTGCTGGTGAGCTGTCGTGTTGCCGACCACCTATATTGACCTGGTGAGCTGTCGTGCTGCCGGCCAACTCTATTGGCCTGGTGAGCTGTCGTGCTGCCGGCCACCTATATTGACCTGGTGAGCTGTCGTGCTGCCGGCCACCTATATTGACCTGGTGAGCTGTCGTGCTGCCGGCCAGCTATATTGGCCTGGTGAGCTGTCGAGAAGCCGTCCATCTGTGGGGGCCTGGTGAGCTGTCGACATGCCGGTCACTTATAGTGGCCTGTTGAGCTGTCATGCTGTCGGCCAACTGTAGTGGCCTGGTGAGCGTTCGTGCTGCCGGCCACCTATAGTGTGCTGGTGAGCTGTGGTGCTGCCGGCCACCTATATTGACCTGGTGAGCTGTCGTGCTGCCGGCCAGCTATATTGGCCTGGTGAGCTGTCGATATGCCGGCCATCTATAGTGTGCTGGTGAGCTGTCGTGCTGCCGGCCACCTATATTGACCTGGTCAGCTGTCGTGCTGCCGGCCAGCTATATTGGCCTGGTGAGCTGTCGTGCTGCCGGCCACCTATATTGACCTGGTGAGCTGTCGTGCTGCCGGCCAGCTATATTGGCCTGGTGAGCTGTCGATATGCCGGCCATCTATAGTGTGCTGGTGAGCTGTCGTGCTGCCGGCCAACTCTATTGGCCTGGTGAGCTGTCATGCTGCCGGCCACCTATATTGACCTGGTGAGCTGTCGTGCTGCCGGCCAGCTATATTGGCCTGGTCAGCTGTCGATATGCCGGCCATCTATAGTGTGCTGGTGAGCTGTCGTGCTGCCGGCCACCTATATTGACCTGGTCAGCTGTCGTGCTGCCGGCCAGCTATATTGGCCTGGTGAGCTGTCGATATGCCGGCCATCTATAGTGGCCTGGTGAGCTGTCGAGAAGCCGTCCATCTGTGGGGGCCTGGTGAGCTGTCGACATGCCGGTCACTTATAGTGGCCTGTTGAGCTGTCATGCTGTCGGCCAACTGTAGTGGCCTGGTGAGCTTTCGTGCTGCCGGCCACCTATAGTGTGCTGGTGAGCTGTGGTGCTGCCGGCTACCTGTAGTGTGCTGGTGAGCTGTCGTGCTGCCGGCCACCTATATTGACCTGGTGAGCTGTCGTGCTGCCGGCCAGCTATATTGGCCTGGTGAGCTGTCGATATGCCGGCCATCTATAGCGGCCTGGTGAGCTGTCGAGAAGCCGTCCATCTGTGAGGGCCTGGTTAGCTGTCGAGATGCCGGCCACCTATAGTGGCCTGGTGAGCTGTCATGCTGCCGGCCATCTATAGTGTGCTGGTGAGCTGTCGTGCTGCCGGCCACCTATATTGACCTGGTGAGCTGTCGTGCTGCCGGTCAGCTATATTGGGGTGGTGAGCTGTCGATATGCCGGCCATCTATAGTGGCCTGGTGAGCTGTCGAGAAGCCGTCCATCTGTGGGGGCCTGGTGAGCTGTCGACATGCCGGTCACTTATAGTGGCCTGGTGAGCTGTCATGCTGTCGGCCAACTGTAGTGGCCTGGTGAGCTTTCGTGCTGCCGGCCACCTATAGTGTGCTGGTGAGCTGTGGTGCTGCCGGCCACCTGTAGTGTGCTGGTGAGCTGTCGTGTTGCCGGCCATCTGTATTGACCTGGTGAGCTGTCGTGCTGCCGGCCACCTATAGTGGCTTGGTGAGCTGTCGATATGCCGGCCACCTATAGTGGCCTGTCGAGCTGCCAGCCACCTATAGTGTGCTGGTGTGCTCTCGAGCTGCCGGCTACCTATAGTATGCTGGTGAGCTGTTGTGTTGGCGGCCACCTATATTGACCTGGTGAGCTGTCGTGCTGCCGGCCACCTATAGTGGCCTGGTGAGTTGTCAAGCTGCCGGCCACCTATAGTGTGCTGGTGAGCTCTCGTGTTGCCGACCATCTATATTGACCTGGTGAGCTGTCGTGCTGGCGGCCAACTAGAGTGGCCTGGTGAGCTGTCGAGAAGCCGGCCACCTATAGTGTTCTGGTGAGCTGTCGTGCTGCCGGCCACCTATATTGACCTGGTGAGCTGTCGTGCTGCCGGCCACCTATATTGACCTGGTGAGCTGTCGTGCTGCCGGCCAACTCTATTGGCCTGGTGAGCTGTCGATATGCCGGCCATCTATGGTGGCCACCTATATTTACCTGGTGAGCTGTCATGCTGCCGGCCAGCTATAGTGGCCTGGTGAGCCTGTTGAGCTGTCGTGCTACCCGCCACCTATAGTGTTCTGGTGAGTTGTCAAGCTGCCGGCCACCTATAGTGTGCTGGTGAGCTCTCGTGTTGCCGACCATCTATATTGACCTGGTGAGCTGTCGTGCTGGCGGCCAACTAGAGTGGCCTGGTGAGCTGTCGAGAAGCCGGCCACCTATAGTGTTCTGGTGAGATGTCATGCTGCCGGCCATCTGTCGAGATGCCGGCCATCTATGGTGGCCTGGTGAGCTGTCGACATGCCGGCCACCTATAGCGGCCTGGTGAGCTATAGTGTCCTGGTGACCTGTCGTGCTGCCGGCCACCTATATTGACCTGGTGAGCTGCCGTCTGCCGGCCAACTCTATTGGCCTGGTGAGCTGTCGAGATGCCGGTCATCTATGGTGGCCTGGTGAGCTGTCGATATGCCGGCCACCTATAGTGGCCTGGTGAGCTGCCATGCTGCCGGCCATCTATAGTGTGCTGGTGAGCTGTCGTACTGCCGGCCACCTATATTGACATGGTGAGCTGTCGTGTTGCCGGCCACCTATAGGTGCCTGGTGAGCTGTCGAGATGCCGGCCACCTATAGTGGCCTGGTGAACTATTGAAATGCCGGCCATCCATGGTGTGCTGGTGAGCTGTCGTACTGCCGGCCACCTATATTGACATGGTGAGCTGTCGTGTTGCCGGCCACCTATAGGGGCCTGGTGAGCTGTCGAGATGCCGGCCACCTGTAGTGGCCTGGTGAGCTATTGAAATGCCGGCCATCTATGGTGTGCTGGTGAACTGTCGTACTGCCGGCCACCTATATTGACATGGTGAGCTGTCGTGTTGCCGGCCACCTATAGGGGCCTGGTGAGCTGTCGAGATGCCGGCCACCTATAGTGGCCTGGTGAGCTGTCGAGATGCCGGCCACCTATAGTGGCCTGTCAAGCTGCCGGCCACCTATAGTGGCCTGGTGAGTTGTCAAGCTGCCGGCCACCTATAGTGTGCTGGTGAGCTCTCGTGTTGCCGACCATCTATATTGACCTGGTGAGCTGTCGTGCTGGCGGCCAACTAGAGTGGCCTGGTGAGCTGTCGAGAAGCCGGCCACCTATAGTGTTCTGGTGAGCTGTCGTGCTGCCGGCCACCTATATTGACCTGGTGAGCTGTCGTGCTGCCGGCCACCTATATTGACCTGGTGAGCTGTCGTGCTGCCGGCCAACTCTATTGGCCTGGTGAGCTGTCGATATGCCGGCCATCTATGGTGGCCACCTATATTTACCTGGTGAGCTGTCATGCTGCCGGCCAGCTATAGTGGCCTGGTGAGCCTGTTGAGCTGTCGTGCTACCCGCCACCTATAGTGTTCTGGTGAGTTGTCAAGCTGCCGGCCACCTATAGTGTGCTGGTGAGCTCTCGTGTTGCCGACCATCTATATTGACCTGGTGAGCTGTCGTGCTGGCGGCCAACTAGAGTGGCCTGATGAGCTGTCGAGAAGCCGGCCACCTATAGTGTTCTGGTGAGATGTCATGCTGCCGGCCATCTGTCGAGATGCCGGCCATCTATGGTGGCCTGGTGAGCTGTCGACATGCCGGCCACCTATAGTGTGCTGGTGAGCTGTCGTGCTGCCGGCCACCTATATTGACCTGGTGAGCTGTCGTGCTGCCGGCCAGCTATATTGGGGTGGTGAGCTGTCGATATGCCGGCCATCTATAGTGGCCTGGTGAGCTGTCGAGAAGCCGTCCATCTGTGAGGGCCTGGATAGCTGTCGAGATGCCGGCTACCTATAGTGGCCTGGTGAGCTGTCATGCTGCCGGCCATCTATAGTGTGCTGGTGAGCTGTCGTGCTGCCGGCCACCTATATTGACCTGGTGAGCTGTCGTGCTGCCGGCCAGCTATATTGGGGCGGTGAGCTGTCGATATGCCGGCCATCTATAGTGGCCTGGTGAGCTGTCGAGAAGCCGTCCATCTGTGGGGGCCTGGTGAGCTGTCGACATGCCGGTCACTTATAGTGGCCTGGTGAGCTGTCATGCTGTCGGCCAACTGTAGTGGCCTGGTGAGCTTTCGTGCTGCCGGCCACCTATAGTGTGCTGGTGAGCTGTGGTGCTGCCGGCCACCTGTAGTGTGCTGGTGAGCTGTCGTGTTGCCGGCCATCTGTATTGACCTGGTGAGCTGTCGTGCTGCCGGCCACCTATAGTGGCTTGGTGAGCTGTCGATATGCCGGCCACCTATATTGGCCTGTCGAGCTGCCAGCCACCTATAGTGTGCTGGTGTGCTCTCGAGCTGCCGGCTACCTATAGTGTGCTGGTGAGCTGTTGTGTTGGCGGCCACCTATATTGACCTGGTGAGCTGTCGTGCTGCCGGCCACCTATAGTGGCCTGGTGAGTTGTCAAGCTGCCGGCCACCTATAGTGTGCTGGTGAGTTCTCGTGTTGCCGACCATCTATATTGACCTGGTGAGCTGTCGTGCTGGCGGCCAACTAGAGTGGCCTGGTGAGCTGTCGAGAAGCCGGCCACCTATAGTGTTCTGGTGAGCTGTCGTGCTGCCGGCCACCTATATTGACCTGGTGAGCTGTCGTGCTGCCGGCCACCTATATTGACCTGGTGAGCTGTCGTGCTGCCGGCCAACTCTATTGGCCTGGTGAGCTGTCGATATGCCGGCCATCTATGGTGGCCACCTATATTTACCTGGTGAGCTGTCATGCTGCCGGCCAGCTATAGTGGCCTGGTGAGCCTGTTGAGCTGTCGTGCTACCCGCCACCTATAGTGTTCTGGTGAGTTGTCAAGCTGCCGGCCACCTATAGTGTGCTGGTGAGCTCTCGTGTTGCCGACCATCTATATTGACCTGGTGAGCTGTCGTGCTGGCGGCCAACTAGAGTGGCCTGATGAGCTGTCGAGAAGCCGGCCACCTATAGTGTTCTGGTGAGATGTCATGCTGCCGGCCATCTGTCGAGATGCCGGCCATCTATGGTGGCCTGGTGAGCTGTCGACATGCCGGCCACCTATAGTGTGCTGGTGAGCTGTCGTGCTGCCGGCCACCTATATTGACCTGGTGAGCTGTCGTGCTGCCGGCCAGCTATATTGGGGTGGTGAGCTGTCGATATGCCGGCCATCTATAGTGGCCTGGTGAGCTGTCGAGAAGCCGTCCATCTGTGAGGGCCTGGATAGCTGTCGAGATGCCGGCTACCTATAGTGGCCTGGTGAGCTGTCATGCTGCCGGCCATCTATAGTGTGCTGGTGAGCTGTCGTGCTGCCGGCCACCTATATTGACCTGGTGAGCTGTCGTGCTGCCGGCCAGCTATATTGGGGTGGTGAGCTGTCGATATGCCGGCCATCTATAGTGGCCTGGTGAGC
This sequence comes from Eumerus sabulonum, assembly GCA_951905685.1. Lineage (NCBI taxonomy): Eukaryota > Metazoa > Arthropoda > Insecta > Diptera > Syrphidae > Eumerus > Eumerus sabulonum. Next base: position 134,669,007 of record OX645060.1, on the reverse strand, counting down.
TGTCGAGAAGCCGTCCATCTGTGGGGGCCTGGTGAGCTGTCGACATGCCGGTCACTTATAGTGGCCTGGTGAGCTGTCATGCTGTCGGCCAACTGTAGTGGCCTGGTGAGCTTTCGTGCTGCCGGCCACCTATAGTGTGCTGGTGAGCTGTGGTGCTGCCGGCCACCTGTAGTGTGCTGGTGAGCTGTCGTGTTGCCGGCCATCTGTATTGACCTGGTGAGCTGTCGTGCTGCCGGCCACCTATAGTGGCTTGGTGAGCTGTCGATATGCCGGCCACCTATATTGGCCTGTCGAGCTGCCAGCCACCTATAGTGTGCTGGTGTGCTCTCGAGCTGCCGGCTACCTATAGTGTGCTGGTGAGCTGTTGTGTTGGCGGCCACCTATATTGACCTGGTGAGCTGTCGTGCTGCCGGCCACCTATAGTGGCCTGGTGAGTTGTCAAGCTGCCGGCCACCTATAGTGTGCTGGTGAGCTCTCGTGTTGCCGACCATCTATATTGACCTGGTGAGCTGTCGTGCTGGCGGCCAACTAGAGTGGCCTGGTGAGCTGTCGAGAAGCCGGCCACCTATAGTGTTCTGGTGAGCTGTCGTGCTGCCGGCCACCTATATTGACCTGGTGAGCTGTCGTGCTGCCGGCCACCTATATTGACCTGGTGAGCTGTCGTGCTGCCGGCCAACTCTATTGGCCTGGTGAGCTGTCGATATGCCGGCCATCTATGGTGGCCACCTATATTTACCTGGTGAGCTGTCATGCTGCCGGCCAGCTATAGTGGCCTGGTGAGCCTGTTGAGCTGTCGTGCTACCCGCCACCTATAGTGTTCTGGTGAGTTGTCAAGCTGCCGGCCACCTATAGTGTGCTGGTGAGCTCTCGTGTTGCCGACCATCTATATTGACCTGGTGAGCTGTCGTGCTGGCGGCCAACTAGAGTGGCCTGGTGAGCTGTCGAGAAGCCGGCCACCTATAGTGTTCTGGTGAGATGTCATGCTGCCGGCCATCTGTCGAGATGCCGGCCATCTATGGTGGCCTGGTGAGCTGTCGACATGCCGGCCACCTATAGCGGCCTGGTGAGCTATAGTGTCCTGGTGACCTGTCGTGCTGCCGGCCACCTATATTGACCTGGTGAGCTGCCGTCTGCCGGCCAACTCTATTGGCCTGGTGAGCTGTCGAGATGCCGGTCATCTATGGTGGCCTGGTGAGCTGTCGATATGCCGGCCACCTATAGTGGCCTGGTGAGCTGCCATGCTGCCGGCCATCTATAGTGTGCTGGTGAGCTGTCGTACTGCCGGCCACCTATATTGACATGGTGAGCTGTCGTGTTGCCGGCCACCTATAGGTGCCTGGTGAGCTGTCGAGATGACGCCACCTATAGTGGCCTGGTGAACTATTGAAATGCCGGCCATCCATGGTGTGCTGGTGAGCTGTCGTACTGCCGGCCACCTATATTGACATGGTGAGCTGTCGTGCTGCCGGCCACCTATAGGGGCCTGGTGAGCTGTCGAGATGCCGGCCACCTGTAGTGGCCTGGTGAGCTATTGAAATGCCGGCCATCTATGGTGTGCTGGTGAGCTGTCGTACTGCCGGCCACCTATATTGACATGGTGAGCTGTCGTGTTGCCGGCCACCTATAGGGGCCTGGTGAGCTGTCGAGATGCCGGCCACCTATAGTGGCCTGGTGAGCTGTCGAGATGCCGGCCACCTATAGTGGCCTGTCAAGCTGCCGGCCACCTATAGTGGCCTGGTGAGTTGTCAAGCTGCCGGCCACCTATAGTGTGCTGATGAGCTCTCGTGTTGCCGACCATCTATATTGACCTGGTGAGCTGTCGTGCTGGCGGCCAACTAGAGTGGCCTGGTGAGCTGTCGAGAAGCCGGCCACCTATAGTGTTCTGGTGAGCTGTCGTGCTGCCGGCCACCTATAGTGGCCTGTTGAGCTGTCGTGCTGCCGGCCACCTATAGTGTTCTGGTGAGCTGTCGTGCTGCCGGCCACCTATAGCGGCCTGGTGAGCTGTCGTGCTGCCGGCCACCTATAGTGGCCTGTTGAGCTGTCGTGCTGCCGGCCACCTATAGTGTTCTGGTGAGCTGTCGTGCTGCCGGCCACCTATAGTGTCCTGGTGAGCTGTCGTGCTGCCGGCCACCTATATTGACCTGGTGAGCTGTCGTGCTGCCGGCCACCTATAGTGTAGTGTGCTGGTGAGCTGTCGTTTTGCCGGCCATCTATATTGACCTGGTGAGCTGGCCTGCTGGCGGCCAACTAGAGTGGCCTGGTGAGCTGTCGAGAAGCCGGCCACCTATAGTCTTCTGGTGAGCTGTCGTGCTGCCGGCCATCTGTCGAGATGCCGGCCATCTATGGTGGCCTGTTGAGCTCTCGAGCTGCTAGCCACCCAGGTATAGTGTGCTGGTGGGCTCTCGAGCTGCCAGCCACCTATAGTGTGCTGGTGAGCTCTCGAGCTGCCGGCCACCTATAGCGTGCTAATGAGCTGTCGTGCTGCCGACCACCTATAGTGTAGTGTGCTGGTGAGCTGTCGTTTTGCCGGCCGTCTATATTGACCTGGTGAGCTGGCCTGCTGGCGGCCAACTAGAGTGGCCTGGTGAGTTGTCGAGAAGCCGGCCACCTATAGTCTTCTGGTGAGCTGTCGTGCTGCCGGCCATCTGTCGAGATGCCGGCCATCTATGGTGGCCTGGTGAGCTGTCGACATGCCGGCCACCTATAGCGGCCTGGTGAGCTGTCGTGTTGCCGGCCACCTATAGTGGCCTGTTGAGCTGTCGTGCTGCCGGCCACCTATAGTGTTCTGGTGAGCTGTCGTGCTGCCGGCCACCTATAGTGTGCTGGTGAGCTGTTGTGCTGCCGGCCACCTATATTGACGTGGTGAGCTGTCGCGCTGCCGGCCAACTCTATTGGCCTGGTGAGCTGTCGATATGCCGGCCATCTATGGTGGCCTGGTGAGCTGTCGTGCTGCCGGCCACCTATATTTACCTGGTGAGCTGCCGTGCTGCCCGCCACCTATAGTGTTCTGGTGAGCTGTCAAGCTGCCGGCCACCTATAGTGTGCTGGTGAGCTGTCGTGTTGCCGGCCACCTATATTGACCTGGTGAGCTGTCGTGCTGCCGTCCATCTCTATTGGCCTGGTGAGCTGTCGTGCTGGCGGCCAACTAGAGTGGCCTGGTGAGCTGTCGTGCTGCCGGCTAACTCTATTGGCCTGGTGAGCTGTCGTACTGCCGGCCACCTATATTGACATGGTGAGCTGTCGTGTTGCCGGCCACCTATAGGGGCCTGGTGCGCTGTCGAGATGCCGGTCACCTATAGTGGCCTGTTGAGCGGTCGTGCTGCCGGCCACCTATAGTGTTCTGGTAAGCTGTCGGGCTGCCGGCCACCTATAGTGTCCTGGTGAGCTGTCGTGCTGCCGGCCACCTATATTGACCTGGTGAGCTGTCGTGCTGCCGGCCAACTCTATTGGCCTGGTGAGCTGTCGATATGCCGGCCATCTATGGTGGCCTGGTGAGCTGCCGTGCTGCCGGCCACCTATATTTACCTGGTGAGCTGTCGTGCTGCCGGCCAGCTATAGTGGCCTGGTGAGCCTGCTGAGCTGTCGTGCTGCCCGCCACCTATAGTGTTCTGGTGAGCTGTCAAGCTGCCGGCCACCTATATTGACCTGGTGAGCTGTCGTGCTGCCGGCCAACTCTATTGGCCTGGTGAGCTGTCGTGCTGCCGGCCACCTATATTGACCTGGTGAGCTGTCGTGCTGCCGGCCAACTCTATTGGCCTGGTGAGCTGTCGAGATGCCTGTCATCTATGGTGGCCTGGTGAGCTGTCGAGATGCCGGCCACCTCTAATGGCCTGGTGAGGTGTCATGCTGCCGGCCATCTATAGTGTGCTGGTGAGCTGTCGTACTGCCGGCCACCTATATTGACATGGTGAGCTGTCGTGTTGCCGGCCACCTATAGGGGCCTGGTGCGCTGTCGAGATGCCGGTCACCTATAGTGTTCTGGTGAGCTGTCGTGTTGCCGACCACCTATATTGACCTGGTGAGCTGTCGTGCTGCCGGCCAACTCTATTGGCCTGGTGAGCTGTCGTGCTGCCGGCCACCTATATTGACCTGGTGAGCTGTCGTGCTGCCGGCCAACTCTATTGGCCTGGTGAGCTGTCGAGATGCCTGTCATCTATGGTGGCCTGGTGAGCTGTCGAGATGCCGGCCACCTATAATGGCCTGGTGAGGTGTCATGCTGCCGGCCATCTATAGTGTGCTGGTGAGCTGTCGTACTGCCGGCCACCTATATTGACATGGTGAGCTGTCGTGTTGCCGGCCACCTATAGGGGCCTGGTGCGCTGTCGAGATGCCGGCCACCTATAATGGCCTGGTGAGCTATTGAAATGCCGGCCATCTATGGTGTGCTGGTGAGTTGTCGTACTGCCGGCCACCTATATTGACATGGTGAGCTGTCGTGTTGCCGGCCACCTATAGGGGCCTGGTAAGCTGTCGTGCTGGCGGCCAGCTAGAGTGGCCTGGTGAATTGTCGAGAAGCCGGCCACCTATAGTGTTCTGGTGAGCTGTCGTGCTGCCGGCCACCTATAGTGGCCTGGTGAGCTGTCGGGATGCCGGCCATATATGGTAGCCTGTTGAGCTCTCGACCTGCTAGCTACCTATAGTGTGCTGATCAGCTCTCGAGCTGCCGACCACCTATAGTGTGCTGGTGAGCTGTCGTGCTGCCGGCCATATATGGTAGCCTGGTGAACTGTCGAGCTGCCAGACACCTAAAGTGGCCTAGTGAGCTCTCGAGGTGCCGGCCACCTATAGTGGCCTGGCGAGCTGTCGAGATGCCGGCCATCTATGGTTGCCTGGCGAGCTGTCGAGATGCCGTCCACCTATAGTGGCCTGGTGAGCTGTCGAGATGCCGGCCATATATGGTAGCCTGGTGAGCTGTCGAGCTTCCGGACACCTAAAGTGGCCTGGTGAGCTGTCGGGATGCCGGCCATATATGGTAGCCTGGTGAACTGTCGAGCTGCCGGACACCTAAAGTGGCCTAGTGAGCTCTCGAGATGCCGGCCACCTATAGTGGCCTGGTGAGCTGTCGACATGCCGGCCACCTATAGCGGCCTGGTGAGCTGTCGTGCTGCCGGCCACCTATAGTGGCCTGTTGAGCTGTCGTGCTGCCGGCCACCTATAGTGTTCTGGTGAGCTGTCGTGCTGCCGGCCACCTATAGTGTCCTGGTGAGCTGTCGTGCTGCCGGCCACCTATATTGACCTGGTGAGCTGTCGTGCTGCCGGCCACCTATAGTGTAGTGTGCTGGTGAGCTGTCGTTTTGCCGGCCATCTATATTGAACTGGTGAGCTGGCCTGCTGGCGGCCAACTAGAGTGGCCTGGTGAGCTGTCGAGAAGCCGGCCACCTATAGTCTTCTGGTGAGCTGTCGTGCTGCCGGCCATCTGTCGAGATGCCGGCCATCTATGGTGGCCTGTTGAGCTCTCGAGCTGCTAGCCACCCAGGTATAGTGTGCTGGTGGGCTCTCGAGCTGCCAGCCACCTATAGTGTGCTGGTGAGCTCTCGAGCTGCCGGCCACCTATAGCGTGCTAATGAGCTGTCGTACTGCCGACCACCTATAGTGTAGTGTGCTGGTGAGCTGTCGTTTTGCCGGCCGTCTATATTGACCTGGTGAGCTGGCCTGCTGGCGGCCAACTAGAGTGGCCTGGTGAGCTGTCGAGAAGCCGGCCACCTATAGTCTTCTGGTGAGCTGTCGTGCTGCCGGCCATCTGTCGAGATGCCGGCCATCTATGGTGGCCTGGTGAGCTGTCGACATGCCGGCCACCTATAGCGGCCTGGTGAGCTGTCGTGTTGCCGGCCACCTATAGTGGCCTGTTGAGCTGTCGTGCTGCCGGCCACCTATAGTGTTCTGGTGAGCTGTCGTGCTGCCGGCCACCTATAGTGTGCTGGTGAGCTGTTGTGCTGCCGGCCACCTATATTGACGTGGTGAGCTGTCGCGCTGCCGGCCAACTCTATTGGCCTGGTGAGCTGTCGATATGCCGGCCATCTATGGTGGCCTGGTGAGCTGTCGTGCTGCCGGCCACCCATATTTACCTGGTGAGCTGCCGTGCTGCCCGCCACCTATAGTGTTCTGGTGAGCTGTCAAGCTGCCGGCCACCTATAGTGTGCTGGTGAGCTATCGTGTTGCCGGCCACCTATATTGACCTGGTGAGCTGTCGTGCTGCCGGCCATCTCTATTGGCCTGGTGAGCTGTCGTGCTGGCGGCCAACTAGAGTGGCCTGGTGAGCTGTCGTGCTGCCGGCTAACTCTATTGGCCTGGTGAGCTGTCGAGATGCCGGTCATCTATGGTGGCCTGGTGAGCTGTCGAGATGCCGGCCACCTATAGTGGCCTGGTGAGCTGTCATGCTGCCGGCCATCTATAGTGTGCTGGTGAGCTGTCGTACTGCCGGCCACCTATATTGACATGGTGAGCTGTCGTGTTGCCGGCCACCTATAGGGGCCTGGTGCGCTGTCGAGATGCCGGTCACCTATAGTGTCCTGGTGAGCTGTCGTGCTGCCGGCCACCTATATTGACCTGGTGAGCTGTCGTGCTGCCGGCCAACTCTATTGGCCTGGTGAGCTGTCGATATGCCGGCCATCTATGGTGGCCTGGTGAGCTGCCGTGCTGCCGGCCACCTATATTTACCTGGTGAGCTGTCGTGCTGCCGGCCAGCTATAGTGGCCTGGTGAGCCTGCTGAGCTGTCGTGCTGCCCGCCACCTATAGTGTTCTGGTGAGCTGTCAAGCTGCCGGCCACCTATAGTGTGCTGGTGAGCTGTCGTGTTGCCGACCACCTATATTGACCTGGTGAGCTGTCGTGCTGCCGGCCAACTCTATTGGCCTGGTGAGCTGTCGTGCTGCCGGCCACCTATATTGACCTGGTGAGCTGTCGTGCTGCCGGCCAACTCTATTGGCCTGGTGAGCTGTCGAGATGCCTGTCATCTATGGTGGCCTGGTGAGCTGTCGAGATGCCGGCCACCTATAGTGTGCTGGTGAGCTGTTGTGCTGCCGGCCACCTATATTGACGTGGTGAGCTGTCGCGCTGCCGGCCAACTCTATTGGCCTGGTGAGCTGTCGATATGCCGGCCATCTATGGTGGCCTGGTGAGCTGTCGTGCTGCCGGCCACCCATATTTACCTGGTGAGCTGCCGTGCTGCCCGCCACCTATAGTGTTCTGGTGAGCTGTCAAGCTGCCGGCCACCTATAGTGTGCTGGTGAGCTGTCGTGTTGCCGGCCACCTATATTGACCTGGTGAGCTGTCGTGCTGCCGGCCATCTCTATTGGCCTGGTGAGCTGTCGTGCTGGCGGCCAACTAGAGTGGCCTGGTGAGCTGTCGTGCTGCCGGCTAACTCTATTGGCCTGGTGAGCTGTCGAGATGCCGGTCATCTATGGTGGCCTGGTGAGCTGTCGAGATGCCGGCCACCTATAGTGGCCTGGTGAGCTGTCGAGATGCCGGCCATATATGGTAGCCTGTTGAGCTCTCGACCTGCTAGCTACCTATAGTGTGCTGATCAGCTCTCGAGCTGCCGACCACCTATAGTGTGCTGGTGAGCTGTCGTGCTGCCGGCCTTATATGGTAGCCTGGTGAACTGTCGAGCTGCCGGACACCTAAAGTGGCCTAGTGAGCTCTCGAGATGCCGGCCACCTATAGTGGCCTGGCGAGCTGTCGAGATGCCGGCCATCTATGGTTGCCTGGCGAGCTGTCGAGATGCCGTCCACCTATAGTGGCCTGGTGAGCTGTCGAGATGCCGGCCATATATGGTAGCCTGGTGAGCTGTCGAGCTTCCGGACACCTAAAGTGGCCTGGTGAGCTGTCGGGATGCCGGCCATATATCGTAGCCTGGTGAACTGTCGAGCTGCCGGACACCTAAAGTGGCCTAGTGAGCTCTCGAGATGCCGGCCACCTTAAGTGGCCTGGCGAGCTGTCGAGATGCCGGCCATCTATGGTTGCCTGGCGAGCTGTCGAGATGCCGTCCACCTATAGTGGCCTGGTGAGCTGTCGAGATGCCGCCCATCTATGGTGGCCGGGTGAGCTGTCGAGATGCCGGCCATCTATGGTGGCCTGTTGAGCTCTCGAGCTGCTAGCCACCCAGATATAGTGTGCTGGTGGACTCTTGAGCTGCCAGCCACCTATAGTGTGCTGGTGAGCTCTCGAGCTGCCGGCCACCTATAGCGTGCTAATGAGCTGTCGTGCTGCCGACCACCTATAGTGTAGTGTGCTGGTGAGCTGTCGTTTTGCCGGCCATCTATATTGACCTGGTGAGCTGTCGTGCTGCCGGCCATCTGTCGAGATGCCGGCCATCTATGGTGGCCTGGTGAGCTGTCGTGCTGCCGGCCACCTATAGTGTCCTGGTGAGCTGTCGTGCTGCCGGCCACCTATATTGACCTGGTGAGCTTCCGTGCTGCCGGCCTCTAATAGTGGCCTGTTGAGCTGTCGTGCTGCCGGCCACCTATAGTGTTCTGGTGAGCTGTCGTGCTGCCGGCCACCTATAGTGTCCTGGTGAGCTGTCGTGCTGCCGGCCACCTATATTGACCTGGTGAGCTGTCGTGCTGCCGGCCAACTCTATTGGCCTGGTGAGCTGTCGATATGCCGGCCATCTATGGTGGCCACCTATATTTACCTGGTGAGCTGTCGTGCTGCCGGCCAGCTATAGTGGCCTGGTGAGCCTGTTGAGCTGTCGTGCTGCCCACCACCTATAGTGTTCTGGTGAGTTGTCAAGCTGTCGGCCACCTATAGGTGGCTGGTGAGCTCTCGTGTTGCCGACCATCTGTATTGACCTGGTGAGCTGTCGTGCTGGCGGCCAACTAGAGTGGCCTGGCGAGCTGTCGAAAAGCCGGCCACCTATAGTGTTCTGGTGAGATGTCGTGCTGCCGGCCATCTGTCGAGATGCCGTACTGCCGGCCGCCTATATTGACATGGTGAGCTGTCGTGTTGCCGGCCACCTATAGGGGCCTGGTGAGCTGTCGAGATGCCGGCCACCTATAGTGGCCTGCTACCGGCCCGCTGCCGGCTACCTATAGTGTGCTGGTGAGCTGTCGTGTTGCCGGCCATCTATATTAACCTGGTGAGCTGTCGTGCTGCCGGCCACCTATATTGTCCTGGTGAGCTATCGTGCTGCCGGCCAGCTATATTAGCCTGGTGAGCTGTCGATATGCCGGCCATCTATAGTGGCCTGGTGAGCTGTCGAGAGGTCGTCCATCTGTGGGGGCCTGGTGAGCTGTCGAGATGCCGGCTACCTATAGTGGCCGGGTAAGCTGTCATGCTGCCGGCCATCTATAGTGTGCTGGTGAGCTGTCGTGCTGCCGGCCACCTATATTGACCTGGTGAGCTGTCGTGCTGCCAGCCAGCTATATTGGCCTGGTGAGCTGTCGATATGCCGGCCATCTATAGTGGCCTGGTGAGCTGTCGAGAAGCCGTCCATATGTGGGGGCCTGGTCACATGCCGGTCACTTATAGTGGCCTGGTGAGCTGTCATGCTGTCGGCCAACTGTAGTGGCCTGGTGAGCTTTCGTGCTGCCGGCCACCTATAGTGTGCTGGTGAGCTGTGGTGCTGCCGGCCACCTGTATTGACCTGGTGAGCTATCGTGCTGCCGGCCAGCTATATTAGCCTGGTGAGCTGTCGATATGCCGGCCATCTATAGTGGCCTGGTGAGCTGTCGAGAGGTCGTCCATCTGTGGGGGCCTGGTGAGCTGTCGAGATGCCGGCCACCTATAGTGGCCGGGTAAGCTGTCATGCTGCCGGCCATCTATAGTGTGCTGGTGAGCTGTCGTGCTGCCGGCCACCTATATTGTCCTGGTGAGCTATCGTGCTGCCGGCCAGCTTTATTAGCCTGGTGAGCTGTCGATATGCCGGCCATCTATAGTGGCCTGGTGAGCTGTCGAGAGGTCGTCCATCTGTGGGGGCCTGGTGAGCTGTCGAGATGCCGGCCACCTATAGTGGCCGGGTAAGCTGTCATGCTGCCGGCCATCTATAGTGTGCTGGTGAGCTGTCGTGCTGCCGGCCACCTATATTGACCTGGTGAGCTGTCTTGCTGCCGGCCAGCTATATTGACCTGGTGAGCTGTCGATATGCCGGCCATCTATAGTGGCCTGGTGAGCTGACGAGAAGCCGTCCATCTGTGGGGGCCTGGTGAGCTGTCGAGATGCCGGCCACCTATAGTGGCCTGGTGAGCTGTCATGCAGCCGGCCATCTATAGTGTGCTGGTGAGCTGTCGTGCTGCCGGCCACCTATATTGACCTGGTCAGCTGTCGTGCTGCCGGCCAGCTATATTGGCCTGGTGAGCTGCCGATATGCCGGCCATCTATAGTGGCCTGGTGAGCTGTCGAGAAGCCCTCCATCTGTGGGGCCTGGTGAGCTGTCGACATGCCGGTCACTTATAGTGGCCTGGTGAGCTGTCATGCTGTCGGCCAACTGTAGTGGCCTGGTGAGCTTTCGTGCTGCCGGCCACCTATAGTGTGCTGGTGAGCTGTGGTGCTGCCGGCTACCTGTAGTGTGCTGGTGAGCTGTCGTGCTGCCGGCCACCTATATTGACCTGGTGAGCTGTCGTGCTGCCGGCCAGCTATATTGGCCTCTTGAGCTGTCGATATGATGGCCATCTATAGCGGCCTGGTGAGCTGTCGAGAAGCCGTCCATCTGTGAGGGCCTGGTGAGCTGTCGAGATGCCGGCCACCTGTAGTGGCCTGGTGAGCTGTCATGCTGCCGGCCATCTATAGTGTGCTGGTGAGCTGTCGTGCTGCCGGCCACCTATATTGACCTGGTGAGCTGTCGTGCTGCCGGCCAGCTATATTGGCCTGGTGAGCTGTCGATATTCCGGCCATCTATAGTGGCCTGGTGAGCTGTCGAGAAGCCGTCCATCTGTGGGGGCCTGGTGAGCTGTCGACATGCCGGTCACTTATAGTGGCCTGGTGAGCTGTCATGCTGTCGGCCAATTGTAGTGGCCTGGTGAGCTTTCGTGCTGCCGGCCACCTTAAGTGTGCTGGTGAGCTGTGGTGCTGCCGGCCACCTGTAGTGTGCTGGTGAGCTGTCGTGTTGCCGGCCATCTGTATTGACCTGGTGAGCTGTCGTGCTGCCGGCCACCTATAGTGGCCTGGTGAGCTGTCGAGATGCCGGCCACCTATAGTGGCCTGTCGAGCTGCCAGCCACCTATAGTGTGCTGGTGTGCTCTCGAGCTGCCGGCTACCTATAGTGTGCTGGTGAGCTGTCGTGTTGCCGGCCACCTATATTGACCTGGTGAGCTGTCGTGCTGCCGGCCACCTATAGTGGCCTGGTGAGCTATCGAGTTGCCGGCCACCTATAGTAGCCTGCTGAGCTGTCGTGCTGCCCGCCATCTGTCGAGATGCCGGCCATCTATGGTGGCCTGGTGAGCTGTCGACATGCCGGCCACCTATAGTGGCCTGGTGAGCTGTCGTGCTGCCGGCCAGCTATATTGGCCTGGTAAGCTGTCGATATGCCGGCCATCTATAGTGGCCTGGTGAGCTATCGAGAAGCCGTCCATCTGTGGGGGCCTGGTGAGCTGTCGACATGCCGGTCACTTACAGTGGCCTGGTGAGCTGTCATGCTGTCGGCCAACTGTAGTGGCCTGGTGAGCTTTCGTGCTGCCGGCCACCTATAGTGTGCTGGTGAGCTGTGGTGCTGCCGGCCACCTGTAGTGTGCTGGTGAGCTGTCGTGTTGCCGGCCATCTGTATTGACCTGGTGAACTGTCGAGCTGCCAGCCACCTATAGTGGCCTGGTGAGCTTTCGTTCTGCCGGCCACCTATAGTGTGCTGGTGAGCTGTGGTGCTGCCGGCCACCTGTGCTGGTGAGCTGTCGTGTTGCCGGCCATCTGTATTGACCTGGTGAGCTGTCGTGCTGCCGGCCACCTATAGTGGCCTGGTGAGCTGTGGTGCTGCCGGCCACCTGTAGTGTGCTGGTGAGCTGTCGTGTTGCCGGCCATCTGTATTGACCTGGTGAGCTGTCGTGCTGCCGGCGACCTATAGTGGCCTGGTGAGCTGTCGAGATGCCGGCCACCTATAGTGGCCTGTCGAGCTGCCAGCCACCTATAGTGTGCTGGTGTGCTCTCGAGCTGCCGGCTACCTATAGTGTGCTGGTGAGCTGTCGTGTTGCCGGCCATCTATATTGACCTGGTGAGCTTTCGTGCTGCCGGCCACCTATAGTGGCCTGGTGAGCTGTCGAGCTGCCGGCCACCTATAGTAGCCTGCTGAGCTGTCGTGCTGCCGGCCATCTGTCGAGATGCCGGCCATCTATGGTGGCCTGGTGAGCTATCGACATGCCGGCCACCTATAGTGGCCTGGTGAGCTGTCGTGCTGCCGGCCACCTGTAGTGGCCAGTTGAGCTGTCGTGCTGCCGGCCACCTACAGTGTTCTGGTGAGCTGTCGTGCTGCCGGCCACCTATAGTGTGCTGGTGAGCTGTCGTGCTTCCGGCCACCTATATTGACCTGGTGAGCTGTCGTGCTGCCAGCCAGCTATATTGGCCTGGTGAGCTGTCGATATGCCGGCCATCTATAGTGGCCTGGTGAGCTGTCGAGATGCCGTCCATCTGTGGGGGCCTGGTGAGCTATCGAGATGCCGGCCACCTATAGTGGCCTGGTGAGCTGTCATGCTGCCGGCCATCTATAGTGTGCTGGTGAGCTGTCGTGCTGCCGGCCACCTATATTGACCTGGTCAGCTGTCGTGCTGCCGGCCAGCTATATTGGCCTGGTGAGCTGCCGATATGCCGGCCATCTATAGTGGCCTGGTGAGCTGTCGAGAAGCCCTCCATCTGTGGGGGCCTGGTGAGCTGTCGACATGCCGGTCACTTATAGTGGCCTGGTGAGCTGTCATGCTGTCGGCCAACTGTAGTGGCCTGGTGAGCTTTCGTGCTGCCGGCCACCTAGCTGTCGAGAAGCCGTCCATCTGTGGGGGCCTGGTGAGCTGTCGAGATGCCGGCCACCTATAGTGGCCTGGTGAGCTGTCATGCTGCCGGCCATCTATAGTGTGCTGGTGAGCTGTCGTGCTGCCGGCCACCTATATTGACCTGGTGAGCTGTCGTGCTGCCGGCCTGCTATATTGGCCTGGTGAGCTTTCGATATGTCGGCCATCTATAGTGGCCTGGTGAGCTGTCGAGAAGCCGTCCATCTGTGGGGGCCTGGTGAGCTGTCGACATGCCGGTCACTTGTTGTGGCCTGGTGAGCTGTCGTGCTGCCGGCCACCTATAGTGGCCTGGTGAGCTGTCGAGTTGCCGGCCACCTATAGTAGCCTGCTGAGCTGTCGTGCTGCCCGCCATCTGTCGAGATGCCGGCCATCTATGGTGGCCTGGTGAGCTGTCGACATGCCGGCCACCTATAGTGGCCTGGTGAGCTGTCGTGCTGCCGGCCAGCTATATTGGCCTGGTAAGCTGTCGATATGCCGGCCATCTATAGTGGCCTGGTGAGCTATCGAGAAGCCGTCCATCTGTGGGGGCCTGGTGAGCTGTCGACATGCCGGTCACTTTTAGTGGCCTGGTGAGCTGTCATGCTGCCGGCCAACTGTAGTGGCCTGGTGAGCTTTCGTGCTGCCGGCCACCTATAGTGTGCTGGTGAGCTGTGGTGCTGCCGGCCACCTGTAGTGTGCTGGTGAGCTGTCGTGTTGCCGGCCATCTGTATTGACCTGGTGAGCTGTCGTGCTGCCGGCCACCTATAGTGGCCTGGTGAGCTGTCGAGATGCCGGCCACCTATAGTGGCCTGTCGAGCTGCCAGCCACCTATAGTGGCCTGGTGAGCTTTCGTTCTGCCGGCCACCTATAGTGTGCTGGTGAGCTGTGGTGCTGCCGGCCACCTGTGCTGGTGAGCTGTCGTGTTGCCGGCCATCTGTATTGACCTGGTGAGCTGTCGTGCTGCCGGCCACCTATAGTGGCCTGGTGAGCTGTGGTGCTGCCGGCCACCTGTAGTGTGCTGGTGAGCTGTCGTGTTGCCGGCCATCTGTATTGACCTGGTGAGCTGTCGTGCTGCCGGCGACCTATAGTGGCCTGGTGAGCTGTCGAGATGCCGGCCACCTATAGTGGCCTGTCGAGCTGCCAGCATCCTATAGTGTGCTGGTGTGCTCTCGAGCTGCCGGCTACCTATAGTGTGCTGGTGAGCTGTCGTGTTGCCGGCCATCTATATTGACCTGGTGAGCTTTCGTGCTGCCGGCCACCTATAGTGGCCTGGTGAGCTGTCGAGCTGCCGGCCACCTATAGTAGCCTGCTGAGCTGTCGTGCTGCCCGCCATCTGTCGAGATGCCGGCCATCTATGGTGGCCTGGTGAGCTATCGACATGCCGGCCACCTCTAGTGGCCTGGTGAGCTGTCGTGCTGCCGGCCACCTGTAGTGGCCAGTTGAGCTGTCGTGCTGCCGGCCACCTACAGTGTTCTGGTGAGCTGTCATGCTGCCGGCCACCTATAGTGTGCTGGTAAGCTGTCGTGCTTCCGGCCACCTATATTGACCTGGTGAGCTGTCGTGCTGCCAGCCAGCTATATTGGCCTGGTGAGCTGTCGATATGCCGGCCATCTATAGTGGCCTGGTGAGCTGTCGAGATGCCGTCCATCTGTGGTGGCCTGGTGAGCTCTCGACATGCCGGTCACCTATAGTGGCCTGGTGAGCTGTCATGCTGCCGGCCATCTATAGTGGCCTGGTGAGAGCTGTCGAGATTTCGGCCATCTATGGTGACCAGTTGAGCTCTCGAGCTGCTAGCCACCTATAGTGTGCTGGTGAGCTCTCCGAAGGTCCGAAGGAAATTGTTAAGGCCACACCAGTTGGCCTTCCCGTATAGCCATAGTGTTCTCTTAGGAGCTTTTTCTTTAACTGGATGGTGGGAGTTCGAGAATTTTGCTGATATCACGCAGTGGTCAGACGAGCCTAGGGGCGACAATACATCGATCGTGTATTTGTCAGGCTGAGAGGTAAGAAACAAGTCCAGTGTTTTGGCGGTATGTCCAGCAACATCGGGGATACGTGATGGCTCATTCACAAGTTGAGTTAATTGATTTAATTCAGCAAACATTTCAACATACATTCCTTCGGGTGTTGTCTGTCCAAAATGTCGAAGCCTCCAACCAACGAGTTCATGGAGAGGTTGTTAAGAGCACCAGCAGCTAGTGCAACGGGATCGAATCCATGGTTTCGCCAATTCGATGCAGAGAAAGAGAGTTGGGAAAACTACCTGTTCCAACTGCAACATCATTATTCAGCAAATTCACTAAACGACGATAATCTACGAATGCGACCCGGCAATTAATGAGTTGGTGATGAAGGTTTTTGAAACCAAAACCGTAAGTACGCACACTTTTAAAGAGCTTACGGAAGACCTGACCAGGCATTGTTGTTCATAAATACGTTTTGGCATCTCGATGCAAATTTCTTCGAGCAAAGGCGTCACCAGGCCAGTCGTATGCGGAGTGGACTGCTGATCTGAAAGGTTAGGGCAGAGACTGGTCGTTTGTTTGCTCTAGGGAAAATGGTGGTCAGATATACTGATATGATGACCAGGGATATGTTGGTTTTCCACACTCATCATGATGCTGTTCGTAGTGCGGCCACTTAGCGCAAGAATCCCTAGTCAAGTGAAATAGAACACATTGTTACTGCAAATGAGTCCACGCAATTTTAAACGGACATTCTGAAAAATCCTTCAGTTGGGGTCGATGTAGTACAATTTTCTCGCAACCCCAAAAGTCCAAAGGAAGGTCGGGTTCGAAAGTCGTGTCCGAGATGCAACATCCAACATGACCGAAATCAGTGTCGGCAGTGTTGGCGGCGCAAGCGATCGAAATCTCAATGTAGAATTGGCAATCAGCAGGGGGGATAGAGGGAAAGAGAGAGCGTGCTCTATCAGTTATTTGGAAGACGGGGATTCGCTTTCAGAGGTTAAAGAGACAAATTCGTTAGCAACTCTTGAGGTAGTTTCAACGACGTGGGAACCAGAGAGAAAGGGACGCAAGTTGATGGTTACGTTGGAGATAAACAAACATTAAATGATTTTTCTAGTGTACACAGGCGCACTAACTTCACTCCTAGGGTTAAATGGTTATCGGCAATTGAGTGAGCCGAGGTTACTCCCGCCCTGTATCCATACCGGTAAGAGGGGTAATCAATGTTTCAGTGCGTTGACGAGGTACGCCAACTGTCAGGTGACAGTTGGGAGCAACTAGCAATAGAGGACAGGCCCTTTGCGAAGATTACCTATCAGTTTTTAGTCCTGAATTCTGATACAGTAGGCGCTCTGTTGCTCATCTCACTCTGAAGCCAGATAATTTTCCAAAATATTTTAAGTAGATATCGTCCGGTTCCTTTCGCTCAGAAAGACGCCGTGAAGATGGATCTTGAACGATTAGCAAAGCTGGGGATTAGACGAGCAGTGGAAACCAGCCAATGGGCGGGCCCAGTTGTACTAGTGAGAAAGAAGAATGGCACGGTTCGACTATGCGAAGACTTCAAGGTCACCATTAATCTCCAATTAGAAATCGATCGACACCCAGTCCATAGAATACAAGAGTTATTTGGCCAACTCCAAGGTGGTTGGTTATTAACAAAGGTGGACCTCTCAAACGCGTACTTGCAAATTCCATTGGACGAAGAGTCGAAGCGTCTGTGTGTCATTAATACAGATTATTCCAATATTAGCGACAGAGCGGAGGTAGCGAGCAAACAGAGTAAAGAAGGTGATCGCGTTTAACATGGCAAACGTCAGCTTCGATCTCTGTCCCTGCTCAATCCAAGTTGACACACAGCCTCCGCGTGGCCCCCCCTGGATAGCTACCCTGGCACCCGCCAGGTAGTGAACCAATGTATGCAGCGACCCAACCCCTTGTTCCTGCGGAAAGAGGAACCTGGCCCTCCAGGTTGGGGGTTGTGCTTAGGGGTAACATCACTATCACGTAAAAGCCTACTTGTTCCGAAACAACAACAAGCCTCGGATACGGACGGATACAATGCTGACGACCCCTGCAAGCGACTAACGGACTTGAGAGTCTGCACCTGGAAAGTTAGGTCCCTTAACAGACCGGGTGCAGGCGATCAATTGGAGCAAACCCTCAACTGCTATAAGGCAGATACAGTCGCACTCCAAGAAGTGCGATGGGATGGACCAGGCAAAAAACGGATGAAAAACTGCGACATCTACTACGGGAACTGCTTCAAAGAGAACAAACAGCGCCTATTCGGATACGGATTCCTTATTCGAGGAAGACTCCGACAAAAAGTCTTAAGCTTCCGAGACATAAGCGAACTCCTCATAACAATCCGCATCAAAGCTAAATTTGGAAACATTAGCTTAATATGCGCTCACGCCCCAACGGAAGAAAAGGACGATGGACTCAAAGAAGAATTCTACGATTTCCTAGACAGAACATACGCCCAATGCCCCAACTGGGCAAAGAGGACATATTTGAGTCGATCATAGGAAAGCATAGCCTCCATAACACCACATCCGACAACAAACTAAGGCTAATCGATTTCCTAGCGGGGCGTAACCTCCTCGCAAGCACGCGATTCCCCCATCTCAACATCCGCAAGGGTACCTGGCGGTCTTTTGATCAATCGACCACCAACCAGATACATCATATTGCGATCGTACGAACCTTCCGAGGGGCCAACATCGACTGGGATCACTACCTTGTTGTAGCCAAGGTACGAATGAGGTAATCAAGAATGCTTAGGAGTCGAGTAGGACAACGTAAGTTTGACGTCGGAAAGCCACAATCGCAAGAGACTCCCAGAATCTTTGCCGATTGTGTCTCCTCCAAGCTCTCTCAAAATCCGCCCACAGCAGCACAAACAATAGAACAGGAATGGGCGTATTGCCAGAGCGCCCTCAGAGACGCTGCCTCAGAGGTGCTGGGTTTCAAACCGCCACCACCTAGAAACCCCTGGTTCGATGAACAATGCGAACAAACCCATGCAGCAAAACAAGAGGCATATGAAGCCATGCTGCAACGACGGACGAGAGCTGCTCGCGAAATCTATAAGCAGAAGAGAAGAGAGGAACACACGCTTTTCAGAAGAAAGAAGAGAGAGAGCACGGAAAGCGTGAGATCGAGGAGATGGAGAGATGCTTCCGCAGGAATGACGCCCGTAAGTTTTACAATAAGGTAAAACGAACATGCCATGGCTACAAAGGCAGAGCGGCGGCCTGCAGGGATGAAAATGGAGAACTGGTAGTAGAGTCGCAGTCGATGCTGAGGATTTGAAAAGACCACTTCTGCAGACTGTACATATAACGGCGATGGTAGACAAGATACCGCTGTCAGGCAGAACGAGCCATTCGTAATAGACGACAATGAAACAGAATTCAGTCCACCCGACCTAGACGCAGTCAAAATAGCGATATCAGGACTTAAGTCTAATAAAGCCGCGGGCGCAGACGGCCTGTCTGCTGAGCTTCTTAAAGCGGCTGCATGCACCATCTCATTTGCAAGGTATGGTCGGAGGAAAGCAGGCATGAAAGCATGATCGGCTCTTATCAGTGTGGTTTCAGGCCAGGTTAATCCAGTATTCCTGGAGAAGACCCAGGAATACCAAATCGACACTCACCACCTCTTCGTCGATTTCAAGGCTGCATATGACAGCGTGTATAGAGATGAGCTATACAGAGCCATGTTTGGTTTTAATATCCCTGCCAAACTCGTCCGCCACGCTGCTCCATTTAGGTCGGTAATGAGCACACCGAGACCTTTGATGTTAAAAATGGATTTAGGCAAGGTGACGCGCTGTCATGCAACTTTTTCAGCATCGTGCTTGAAAAGATCGTGCAAGAGTCACTGGTCAACACAAGAGGTACGATTTATTTCAAGTCTACGCAATTGCTTCCGTATGCCGACGACATTGACGTGATTGGACGGACACAGCGAGACGTCAATGAGGCCTTTGTAAGCACTGAGGTAGAAGCGGCTAGGATGGGTCTCAAGGTTAATGAGGGTAAAACCAAATATCTGCTTTCATCTAAAAGAGACGGGCAACACCGATGTATTGGCCAAAACGTCACCATGGGCGGATATAACTTTGAAGTGGTCAAGGAATTCGTCTACCTTGGCTCACTGATGACCAGCGACAACAACACCAGCGCTGAGATAAAACGCAGAATCACTCTTGCCAACCGCTGTTTCTTTGGGCTCAAGAGGCAATTGAGAAGTAGAGCACTCTCTTGGAAAACCAAGGTGACAGTATATAAGACTTTGATCATCCCAGTCCTCCTTTACGGCGCAGAGGCTTGGACCTTAACAAAACCGAATGAAGATGCCCTTGGTCGTTTCGAGAGGAAAATTCTGCGTACTATCTACGGTCCCGTTTGTTCAAACGGTGTATGGAGGAGAATATATACGAAGAACTGTACGGGGTGTACAGCGACATCGGCCTGGTACGATGTCTACAGATACAGCGTCTAAGGTGGCTAGGCCATGTAGAGCGCATGGAAAATACAGCTCCGACCCGAATCCACTCCGGAAGGAAGGCGCGGCAGAGGACGGCCGCATCATCGGTGGTGCACGCAGGTGGAAGGGGACCTTAACCAACTGGGCGTACGGCGCTGGAAACAGCTGGCCAAAGACCGTGCCAGCTGGAGACGCTTGTTGGTTGAGGCCCAGGTTCACCACAGACTGTAGCGCTACCTAAGTAGTAAGTAGACCTTGAGTGCACGTAAATTATTAATAATTTTTATTTTTATTTATTCATATGTAAGTGATATTGCAGAACTCCCAAGATTCGTAAGAACTCGCAGTGGGGGAAAGCGTGACTAAGAATATCAGCGAGAAATGAGTCATTGGAGGAATAAAAAGTGAAATCTTGACAGTTTCAAGACACATCTCTTCCAATTTATTTTAGTTTGTACGGGGAAGTGGTAAGATGCTATAACGTTAACGAATAATTTCTCGCACGTGAACGTCTAATGACCTTTGTGCTTCTTCAAGGTGGTGCTCAACCTCATCCAGTAGTATTCTCCAAAGGCGGCTGGTTCGGCTGAAAATACAGGGGAAGAATAGGCAATCAATTATACAAAGAACTTAATAAGAGGTATTTGATTTGAAGGCATGAAGAATGATGGATTTATTTGTTTCCTCACTTATTGCCAGCTGAATCTAGGCTTCTGAATAGGTTCATATACAGAGAAGTCATAATATTGTTATTGAATTCGAATTCAGGTTTGTTGGTGGCAATCGTTAATTGTGACTTCCGAGTTGATGCAGAGAAGTGACTGCATCCCTTTTTATAAAATTGGTTGTCAATCAAATTTTGGTTGGCCTTAAACTAACCGCATGATGGAGCGTTTAATAACTGGAATAAAACATATTAATTCCAAGTATAAGATAGACCTAAGCCTAAAGCAATAAATATTGCTAGGAAGTTGTATAAACCTAATAAGAATAAATAAAGTCGTCATGTGCCTTGACATGATTTAGGTACATATGACCAAAAAATGATAAATGTCATAAATGAGAATGAGCTTCGGCAAAAGTTCGTGGTTTTATTTTGAGATAAAAAGGTGTTACATTGAAATAGCTCAAGAACAGCTGACGACACTGACAACAGTGCTCAATCGTTCGATAGGTCGAAGTTCAAGCTTTAGTCTGCTTATGTACAGGTGGTCTCTGTTTGCTCTATTTAAGAGGTTTTTGCCGCTTTGTCGACATACTGTTGGGACTAGAAATAAATTGTCCACTATGAGGTACATATTTTACTTGCAATGGTGAGAATATTAATTCTGAACAACTTACCATGTAATTGAAATAATTAAGGTTTTGCAAGCCCTCAGCCATCAGAGATCTTCAAGGCCAGCGACGATGTTTGGTAGGGAGCATGCACCAGATCATCTGTAGACTTTGGGAAAACGAAAGCATACCCGGCGACTGGAATATCAGTTATATTTGCCCCATCCACAAAAAAGGCGATCTTACAACTTGCAAGAACTCTAGAGGTATATCTCCGTTCAATGTCGCATACAAGATCATGTCCAGCGTTCGGTATGAACGCTTAAAGCTCTTTTGCACGGCACTAATCGGCAGCTATCAGTGCGGCTTCCGGCCCGGTAACTCCACTATAGACTAAATATTCACTCATCGGCATATCGTGGAAAAGATCAGCGATACACACCATTTCTTTATCGATTTTAAAACCGCATACGACACCATTCATCTTAAAGAATTGTTTTATGCGATGACCGAATTCGGGATCCCAGGAAAACTGGTCCGGCTGTGTCGCGCCACGGAGGACATGGGCTCGGACATACAGTTGATCGCTCTCAACCTAGCGAGATGCCAGCAACGATCCCTGTTTAATCGCCCGGGTCAAGTTGACATACGGCCTCCTCGCGGCGCCCTCTGGATAGCCTCTTCAACAACTATTGGGCGGTGAACCAGCATATGCAGCGAAAAAACCCCGACCAGAATGGCGGTTGTGCGGCGGGCTAGCATTCCGTCCACGTAAAACATGCTCCTGGAATGTTAGAACCCTGTACACTTCCGGAGCTGCTCATAAACTAGAAAGAATCCTCACGCTGTACAAGGCGGATATTACTGCGGTCCAGGAAATACGCTGGATAGGAAACGGTATGATTAGGAAGAAAAATTGCGACATTTATTTCAGCTGTCACAAAAGGTTGCACTTACTGGGATGCGGATTTGCCGTGGGAAACGGTTAAGGTCGAAGGTCATCGACTTTAAGCCTGGCTGTGATCCGCTTCAGAGACAGATTTTATAACATCAGCCTTATATGTGCACACGCCCCTACCGACGAGGCTGAAGACCCTATCAAGGAGGACTTCTATGACCTCCTGGATAACGCCTATGGAGCTTGTCCGGAGTACGATCTAAAAATCGTGCTCGGGGACTTCAACGTCAAAATCGATAAGGAGAACACCTTTGGCGGAGTGATCGGAAAGCACAGCCTTCACGATACAACAACAGATAACGGCTTCCGACTCACGGAATTTGAGACAGCTCGTAGTGCGGTGATAAGTAGCACAAGATTCCCTCGCAAGCGAATCCACACAACAACCTGGCGATCTCCGGACGGTCGAACCGCCAACCAAATCGACCAAGTGCTCATTGACGCAAGGCACGCGTCAAGCATCCTGGATGTGCGAACATTCAGAGGGGCAAATGTCGACTCTGACCACTTCCTCGTAGCAGCAAGATTCAGAGCTCGACTGTCCAATGTCAGAAAGCTGCACCAGCCCATCAGGTGGAGGTTTGACATTGGGCGCCGGAGCAAGCCGGAGGTTGCCAGAGTCTACAAGGAGCAGTTGAGCGAAAGACTCTACGGTATGCCTACGTCGAACACAAAGGCCAATAATATGTGGCTGCATTGCCGCTCAGCCATTTAGGAATGAGCCGAAACCACCTAACGATACCTACCACCCCCGACAAGAAACAACTATAGGGGAATAAGTCTCCTTAATATCGCCAACAAAATCTTCTCTGCCGTTTTGTGTGAACGCCTGAAGCCTTTTGTAAATAAGCTGGTAGGTCGTTATTAGTGCGGATTCAGGCCAGGGAAGTCCACCATCGACCAAATCTTCACACTGCGGCAGATCCTTGAAAAAACCAATGAATTTCAAGTCGACACTCACCACCTATTTGTCGACTTCAAAGCCGCATACGACAGCGTAATTAGAGACGAGCTATACAACGCTATGTCTACCCTTGACATACCTGCTACACTCGTCAGACTATGCTGGATGACTTTGGAGAATGCTCGCTGCTCCATCCGAATCGGTAAACACCTTAGCGATAGTTTTGATGTAAAAAAAGGATTTAGGCAGGGCGATGCGCTGTCGTGTGATTTCCTCAACATCATATTAGAAATTATTGTGCAAAAATCACTGGCCAATACAAGAGGCACCATCTATTTCAAATCCTCGCAACTCCTTGCATACGCCGACGACATTGACATAAAAGGTAGATCCCAGCGAGATGTAATGAGGCGTTTGCGGGTATTGAGTTTGAGGCGGCGAAAGTTGGTCTGGCGGTAAACGAGGGCAAAACTAAATATATGCTGTCATCTAAAAAGCACGCTCACCACCGACGTCTTGACCAGAACGTTTGTATTGGCAGATATAAGTTCGAGGTAGTTAAGGACTTCGTCTACCTTGGCTCCGCAATGACCTGGAACAACGACATCAGTTCCGAAATCAAACGCAGAATCAATCTTGCCCATCGCTGTTTCTTTGCGCTCAGGAGGCAACTGTGTAATAGAGCCCTCTCCCGAACGACAAAGTTGACTCTGTATAAGACCCTTATCATCCCGGTCCTATTGTACGACGCAGAAGCATGGGCAGTATCAAAAGCGGATGAGGGGGCCCTTGGTCGGTTTGAGAGAAAGATTTAGCGCGTGATTTTCGGTCTATAAACGCAGACGGGGGATGGAGGAAAAGATTCAACCACGAACTTTACGGGCTGTACAGCGACATGAACCTAGTCAGGCGTCTACGTATTCAACGCCTTAGATGGCTGGGCCATGTAGAGCGAATGGACACCACAGCTCCAGCCCGGAGAGTCTTTGAATCCAACCCCGAGGGACGAAGAAGCAGAGGACGGCCGCACTTAAGATGGCGCACACAGGTGGAAGGGGACCTCAGCCAACTGGGTGTGCGACAATGGAAAAGGCTAGCAAAAGATCGTGCCAGTTGGAGGGGCATGTTGGTTGAGGCCCAGGTTCACCCCGAGCTGTAGCGCCCATTAAGAAGAAGAAGTAGATGTTGGCGTTACAGTCCATGGAGGACCAAAGATGAGCTTCTCTCAATCACCCATGTTGTGTGAGATTATATTTTCATTTCAAGGTTAAAGAGGGCGCCGTGGCCGTGTTGGACCCTGACGCACGATGAGCGGGTTTGAATCCCGATAACACCAACGCCATCGAATATTAATTTCGCGGCGTCCCTCTTCGGCGGGGTACTGGCAAAACCCCCCGTAGTATAGTTGCCATGAAAAAGCTTCTCGACTCGCGCCGTTCGGAATCGGCATTAAACTGTAGGTCCCTTTCACCTGTGTGAAAAATAAATCACACACAACATGGGTGATTGAGAGAAGCTCGGCTCTGGTCCTTCATGGGCTGTAACGCCACCAAAGAAGAAGAAGAAGGTTAAAGGGGCCTACAGTTTACTGCCGGTTCCGAACGGCGAGATTCGAGAAGCTTTTCTTGACAATTATACTACAGGTGTTTTGCCAGTACCCCGCTGAGGAGAAGCACCTTGTAAAACACGTTCGACGACTTGGCTGTTGTCGGCATTTGATCCCGTGTCGTCGGTGTCAGAGGCCAACCCACTACCTACTGCGCCATGGCGCTCTCTAATTTTAATACTAAAATCCAATAATCTAAAAGTTTTGTTTAGGCTTAAATCGTACGTTTGGGCAGGTGTAAATTGGCAAAAATAGAACAAGACAAAGGAAAAGCTCCTGATATACATACATATGCCTAGTCATGGGCTAACCCCAAAAAGATGCCAATTTTGTGAATGAGGCTGCAACAATGGACCGCAAACCCTTAAGATTTGCGTTGAAGAAATCGATGAGATTTAGTTCATACCATACAAACAAGCATAGCACATACGACCACAAACCTATCTAGCGCGCGCTGAAGTTCCATCTGGGATGATGTGACGACAACTAAGTCATCTGCAAAAAGAAGATGACTTATCCTCAACTCTCCCAATATAAAACACTCCTCGCCTCGACTGCGCTACAACATCCAGTTCATATATGTAATGAAAAGGAGAGGTGACAAGACGCACCCTTGGCGAAGTCCAACGCCCACGGTGAAAGGTGTTGATTTACTACCGTTAACCCGAACGCAGCTGGGACAGTTTGTGTATAGAGACTGAATAGCCCTCAACAGAGGACCATCAATCCCATACTCCTGCAGAACACTCCAGAGTTTTCCTCGAGGAACTCGGTCATACGCCTTTTCCAAATCTACAAAGCAGCTGTATATTGGTTTGGCGTACTCCCAAGCCTTCTCGAGTACCATTCTTAGAGTGAATAGCTGGTCGGTTGTACTTCTGCCGTGACGAAACCCGCACTGTTCATCCCCTATCCTGGATTCGACCACAGCTCTAGAACGCGCCTCCAACACCTTAGCGTAGACCTTACTGGGGACACTTAAAAGAGATATACCCCTATAGTTGGAGCACTCTTTTTGAAAAGAGGAACAATCACCCCAGTTTGCCAATCGCTAGGTGTCTCACCGCATTCCCAGGCCACCTTAATGACACGAGAGAGCCATAATACTCCCTCTTTACCCATTGCCTTAAGCGTTTCTGGCCCAATTTCATCCACACCGGCGGATTTGCCAACTCTTAGCGATTCAATCGCCACACGCAAGACAATAGGTCTGTCCCCTTCAGTACCCTGTTCAGGATTGAGCAGCTCCGAAAAGTGCTAGCTCCATCTGCGTAAGATGTCCATCTCATTGGAAGGGAACACACTATCTTTGGATTTAACTCCTTCGATGATGTTGAATTTCCTTCCTCTGAGCCGGCGAATGGTTTGCCAGAACACCTTTTTTGCAGATCTATGGTCGGCTTCCAACTTCTCGCCGAACTCCTTCCAGGACTGCTCTTTCGCTGCTCGCACAGCAAATTTGCAAGTTCTTCGCGCCACACTGTATCGGTCACGAGAAGCAGAGTCCCCCAAGAGAATCCAGTCTCTGCAGGCCTTCTCCTTCTCTCTGATGGCTTCTTGAACTCCGGGAGTTTTAAACCACGCAGTTCTTTTCTCACTATCAGCCGCCACACCAAGCCGTTTCTTTCCACAAACGTCACGTACAGAGGCAATGACAGCTGTTGAAAATAGTCGCCATTCTTCCTCTATATGCGATGGAACAGTTGGAATTTGCTCAAACCTTTCGGATATGTATCGAAGTGTTGCCGCACCTCACTGCTCTGTAGTTTCTCCCACCGTGTGCGTGTAACCCATCCAGGTTTCCGCCTTGGCAGACGAGGTACTCTATCAGTAAGATACAGCTTACACAACACCAGGTGATGATCAGTTGACAGTTCAGCCCCTCTCAATACACGAACGTCACAAACCATCTGTTTCACACACGATGGTACCACAAACAAATCTATCAACGATTTCTGTTGAAGACTCCGACGATACCACGTATATTTATGAATGGCTTTGTGCGGAAAGAAGGTGTTCATAATGGACATGCCATTTGCACAGCAAAAATCCAACAACCTCTCTCCGTTCGCGTTTTGATGAGGATCGCCGTTCCTCCCAATCACACTCCCCCGTGTCGTTACATCCACACCCACGTGGGCGTTGAAGTCACCCATCAGGATATAGGAATCCATCTCAACCACCTTATCAAGGGCCGCATCAATTTCATCCTGGAAAGTCGCATACTCAGACTCTAGATTCGGTGCATACCCCTGCACCAGAGCCAAAGTTGATCTTTCAAACTTGAGTTTTAAAATCGCGACTCTCCCTCCTAATGGTTCAATACCCTTTCTGTCAGCCTGGGACTTATGAGTATCCCCACTCTCGCCTGTGCAGACATTTGAGGTGCAACTCCCGACATCAAGAGTTTCCACCCGTCCGAAAGGTCCACAGCTTTATATCCTCTTTGCTTTGTCGAAGAGATACCTACGATATCTAACCGATACCTGGCAGCTTCCTCCACCAGCTCGTGATACTTCTCTGTGAGCGATGAGACGTTCCACGTGCCCATCCTAGGTCGATGCCGTTGTCTGTTGCCCTTTACTCCCCGCACGCACTGGTTAGTGCATGGCGAACACCCCAAACCTGTTGCCCGCCCCCTACCACGAGGAGGTCAGCTGCCCGGGGGGGGGGGGGCACATTTCAACATATGTGTTAATAAAATTTGTTTGATTTATAAGTTTCGTTTGTTTGAATCCATGTAGGAAACACGACGTCACTAACAATGCGTCTAACAAACTTAGTTAAACAATATTTGTCACTAAAATACGATTGCACTTTGTGAGCAGTTGAATAGTATTTTTTTTTTTTTTTTTTTTTTTGTTGAAGGCTTCTGCTATCCGATGGAGCACTCAGACGCAATCACTGGTCCATTGTACTCCAGACAGACACCTTACATTACTGTATTTTCTCCGTTTTCCGGAGAAAAATTTGAAGGAGCTCCAATGACGTAGAGCTAAGGGATTCGACACACACCACGTCGGCTCCAAGGGTGCGCCACCGTGCGCGAGCAAAGGCGGGACAATCACAGAGGAAATGCTCTGCAGTATCATCCTCCTCCTCGCCACATGCAGCACAGGTAGGCGTCTCACTGATGCCGAGCACGTAGGGATGCTTGGCAAAAGTGTAATGGCCTGTGATAACTCCCACAAGCCTTCTGCAGTCGATTTTCCTTAAAGACAGGAGGAATGCTGCAGATTTTTTGCAGACATCAGGGCATACGCGCTTAGTCATCCTGCAACCCGGACAATCCCTCCATCTACGGTTGTGTGTGTTAAATACACACTCTAGCGAGTTCATCAGAGGTCTCATTTCCTGGGATCTCAGAGTGGTCTGGAACCCATACAAGCCTTAATGGATTTAGTCCGCCGACTCTGTTCAAGAAGGACTTGAGTTCAAGCACTAATTTGGAGCTAGTTAAGGGGTTACACACAGCTCTTAGTTCAGCTTGGCTGTCACTACAGACGCATATGCTTTCCCCTTTCCACCTGCGCTTCACAACATAGTGTTAGTCTGATTGGAAGACAGACGCATACTTTCCTAACGAGAAGTGCAGTTGGATGTTTTCGCGTTGAAAGAAGACTTCAGCATCGGACCCCGGCAAGACCTGGAGCCATCCGTGAAAATGCGAAGACTATCCTTTCCAGGTTCAGTATCCAGCCATAGCCAATCCTGACGCCATGGAAACTCGACTGTGAAATTACGACGCAATAGGATAACGGGCGTCAGTGCGTCAGAAGGCATGTCCATGAGACAGGGGTCGCAAGACAGACAGGGCGTGCTTGCGCCCTTATTCCTATGCGAGTTGTACCAAAAGCCATTTCTCTTCAGACGAGACATGGCTTTCAGAGCACACTCTCTGATAAATATATCAAGAGGTGGAAGGTTCATCATAACATCTAGAACAGCGCCCGGCGTGCTGGGGAAAGCCCCCGTGCAGCTGAGACAAACCGTTCTTTGGGGTTTGGTGAAAGAGGCTACGACGTGTTTGCGTTTTAGTCTGTTCCACCAGACAACCGATGAATGTGAGATTATAGGCCTTATCATTGCCGTGTAGATCCAAAGGACCTTTGCCGGCGATAAGCCCCATGTTTTGCCAAAAGCTCCTTTGCATTGCCAGAAAGCTGACAGCGCTTTGGTGGTTTTTGACTCAACATGTTTTGACCAGAGAAGCTTACTATCTAAGATGACTCCTAGATACTTAGCCTCCTTGGATATCGGGATGGAAGTGCCTTTTAGTACCAGCTGAGTCATGTTAGTATTTTTCCTCCTTCTCGTAAAGAGAACGGCATCGGTCTTAAGAGGACTGACTTACAGCCCATTTCTGGTACACCAATCATCGATCACATTTAGCGCCGCCTGTGCTTTGCGACGGACAGTCGCCAAACATGAGCCGACAGAAAGAATGGCGACGTCATCCGCATAGGCCTGGGCGTAGATTCCAGAGGCATTGAGAGCATCAAGCAGGGAATCGACCACCATGCACCATAACAGCGGAGGCAGGACGCCACCTTGAGGGCAGCCCCTGTTTACGCCAGATTTGACACACTGGTCGAGGCCTGCATCAGCGGTCAATGTCCTGTGCATGAGCATTGCTTTAATCCAAGGACCAGTGCTTTATCTACGCCATGATGTCTGGCAGCGTTACACATGCTGTCAAAAGTTGCGTTATCAAAAGCTCCCTCAATGTCGATGAAAATGCCCAGCGCGCACTCTTTCCTTTCGAGCGCGCATTCAATTCGCCCAACTAGGTTCTGAAGCGAAGTCTCGCAAGATTTTCCGCGCTGGTAAGCATGTTGCATCTCCGAAAGAGGGTGCATTCGAAGGGCAACTTTTCGCACGTGCAACTCTACCAGTCTCTCAATGCTTTTCAGCAGGAAGGATGTTAGACTAATTGGTCTGAAGCTCTCGGCAAGTGAGTAGTCCTCTTTTCCTATTTTGGGAATGAAGACCACTTTTACTGTGCGCCAAGGAATGGGTATATACGCAAGTGCTAGACTAGCAGTGAAAATTCTTTTCAGAGTAGGAAGCAGCTGCCTTATACCTTTTTGCAGCATAACAGGATATATCCCTTCGGTGCCCGGCGATTTGAAGCCATCGAAGGATGCCACAGCAAATTCTATAGCTTCAGTCGTAACCTCGCACGACGCAATATACCAGCTACGCCGAGTTGTTTTCATCGTTTCAGTTGCAGTTTCCCTTGAAGGAGTGTGCAACGAGCCGATGTCGATCTGATTTCCCGGGAAATGAGTCGCAAACAGTAAACTAAGAGTTTCCGCTTTAGACTCAGTAAAGGTACCATCAGATTTTCTGAGTGCATCTAGCCTAGTCGGTTTTCCCCGTTTGAGGACTTTAACCAACTTGCTAGTCGCACTCAGAGACTTGATCTCTTCGCAGAAGGTCCTATAAGAATCGTTCTTCGATTTACGAATAAGTTTCTTATATTCTTTCTGCTTCGACCGATACTTGTTCCAGTTATCTTCCGAATTCGATTTGAGCGATCTATTCAGAAGAATTCTGGCTTCCCTGCGAAGACTTTGGAGCTCGGCATTCCACCAGGGGACCAATTTCCTGCAAGGAGGTTTGCTGACCGGACATGCGAGTTCAAAACAACTGGTGATGACTCTATTCAGGTTATGAACAGCGTTCTCTACCAATTGTTTCATTCTAAGTTTAGGTAGGGCCTGAGTGGATTTCTCAAGCTCCTCTCTAAACCGTACCCAGTCCGTCCTTCTCGGATTCCGTCTAGGTTGCAAGGAAGAGATCCCACAACCCAATCGGAATTCGATATATTTATGGTCCGACAGCGTAGCATCAGACAAGACTCGCCAGTTAGTGATGTCCTTCACATATCTGTTGGATAGGGTCAGGTCAATCACCTCCTATCGTTTTGTCTAACAAACGTTGGTTGAGAGTCAACATTGTTGATGGTAAGGTCAGACGAAAGAATGAAGTCTAACAGACGGTCCCCTCTTGTGTTACAATTGCTGCTGCCCCAAACAGTGTTTTGGGCATTAGCATCGCAACACAAGATGAGACCAATCTTTTTGGCTTCACAGTACTCTACGAGTTCAGAGACTTCCTTGGGTGGTGGAGGTAGTAACGAATCGTAGGGAAAGTAGGCAGACGCAACGACGAAGTGTTCTATTACTCCGTCCGTTTTGTTGCTTACTCGAGCAGCCACCAGAACTTGTCCACAAAAGTGCCCAAGTTTGGTTGCCGATAGTGAATTCGATATGATGAGGCCGACCCTAGGCCTTTCGGATCGCTCATCATTAAGAATCGTAGCATCACGTATACCACCAAGGCCACATAGGCGTTTATTCCACACCCACGGTTCCTGAATGGATACAATGTGATGATTTGTTCTACTACATGCAATTCTACAACTTAAAAGAGCAGTAGCGGCCTTGCAATGCTGTATATTGATCTGGATAAAAGCTATCCTGACCTTTTCAGAGGAGATGGCCGCCTCTTTATAAGAGAGCTGCTTCTCTCGACTCATTACGGTCATTTGGATCTCCTTCTGGGAGGAAGGGGTTTCGTTGTGTGATGTGCCCGCCTCCGAGGAGTGGTTTTTGGCTATCTTCGCCTTGACCCTTCTGGGTCGCCACATCTGCCATTGGACTCCGATTTCCCACCGCCCCACCGGAGAGGGAGGCATCGCACACTCTCTCCCTAACGAGGCTATCCCCAGCGGCGGTCTTCCGTTTGCAGGACCCTTTACCTTTTTCGGTTAAGGCACCTGCTCCCATCGGACGACGGTTCGGGACAGCCTTACCAGTTCGAGGATTACTAGGACCCGTAACGACTTCGCCTACTGCGTTCGGAGTCTGCCTGTCAGTCCCGCCACCTTTTTCGGCGGCAACGCCGACCATAGCAGAAACTTGACAGCTTCCGGCTCCGTCATTACGGGAACTGATCACGCTCTTACTGGGTAGTTGAACCTTCCCAATAAGAGGAAGAGAGTTGGAGGCGCATGCCGAAAGTGCAGACATGCTTATGCCTCCTTCAGCAGCCTTTCCCAATCGCCGACGCTTTCCGCGCGTATACGATTGGTTTCAAATAAACACCTTAACTATTACAAGTAGATACTAATACACTCAAGGCAAACAATTAATTGAATTTAACGTCCTCGCTAACAGTTATGTATATATCTATGTACAAACGCGTGCACCTAGATATAGTTTATACCAACACAAGTTGAACATAAAACCTCTCATAAATCTTCCTTCGTGCCGCCTGTATCGTTCATAATTACACAAAAAAAAAAACGAAAAAGTTTAAGAAAATGATCACGGCATCTTGGTCCACATAGGTTCACATAGGTCACTCATCATCAATGAAACCTTGAACCTCATTGCCACTCGTCCCGATACAGTGAATTCCGAGAACCATGAGGAATATTTTTATTACCACGAGTTATCACAGTGGTTGAAGGTCAATGGAAATGGAAAAAGAAGCCATTGCCCCGGCTCGTAAAACCAACTATTATGTCTGCATAATCACATAAGCGAAAAGGTACATTCGAGTCGTAAAAGTCAATAGCCAAAACAGAGTTTCATATTAAAATGAGACTTACGTCGATTTATATATTCCAGGAGATTTGATGTGTTGCCACTCGGAGATAGGGCTCTTGGTGCAGCAAATAAAAGAAAACAATTAATGCATTGAGTAAACATGTGGTCAGGTGAAAAAAGATCACTTGTGTAGAGGAAACGTGGTTTGGAAAATGAACTTTAGCTTTTTGGACCAACTAACATTTTATAATCTTTATAGAATGCGGAATAAGTGTCGCCTAAATGCTTGCTGGTATAGGACTAACAAAGGCCTCGTAGGGGTAGCATCTATCGGACGGATGCAGGCCTGCTAAGAAGTGAAAAGAGCCACCGCGGACGAACATGCTGCGGCACTGTTAGTAAGTCCCATCCCCACCTACTGGTGGTGCCATCTGGAGATCTTCTTCTTCTTAGTGAGCGCTACAGTCCGGGGTGAACCTGGGCCTCAACCAACATGCCTCTCCACCAAGCACGATCTTTCGCTAGTCTTTTCCATTGCCGCACGCCCAGTTGGTTGAGGTCCCTTTCCACCTGTGCGCGCCACCTTAGGTGCGGCCGTCCTCTATTTCTTCGTCCCTCGGGGTTGGATTCAAAGACTCTACGGGCTGGAGCTGTGGTGTCCATTCGCTCTACATGGCCCAGCCATCTTAGGCGTTGAATCCGTAGACGCCTGACTATGCTAATGTCGCTGTACAGCCCGTTGAATCTTCTCCTCCATCCCCCGTCTGCGTTTATAGGCCCAAAAATCCCGCGCAAAATCTTTCTCTCGAACCGACTTCCGCTTTCGATAGTGTCCATGCTTCTGCGCCGTACAACAGGACCGGGATGATAAGGGTCTTATATAGAGCCAACTTTGTCGTTCGGGAGAGGACTCTATTACTCAATTGCCTCCTGAGCCTAAAAAAACAGCGATTGGCAAGAGCGATTCCGCGTTTGATTTCGGAACTGATGTCGCTGTTCCAAGTGGCTGCGGAGCCAAGGTAGACGAAGTCCTTAACTACCTCGAACTTATATCTGCCAATACAAACGTTTTGGCCAAGACGTCGGTGGTGAGCGTCCTTTTTGATGACAGTATATATTTAGTTTTGCCCTCGTTTACCGCCAGACCAACTTTCGCCGCCTCGAACTCAATACTCGCAAACGCCTCATTGACATCTCGCTGGGATCTACCTATTATGTCAATGTCAATGTCGTCGGCGTATGCAAGGAGTTGCGAAGATTTGAAATAGATTGTGCCTCTTGTATTGGCCAGTGATTTTTGCACAATCATTTCCAATATGATGTTAAAGAAATCACACGACAGCGCATCGCCCTGCCTAAATCCTTTTTTGACATCAAAACTATTGGTAAGTTGTTCACCGATTCGGATGGAGCAGCGAGCATTCTCCAAAGTCATCCTGCATAGTCTGACGAGTTTAGCAGGTATGTCAAAGGTAGACATAGCGTTGTATAGCTCGTCTCTAATTACGCTGTCGTATGCGGCTTTGAAGTCGACAAATAGGTGGTGAGTGTCGACTTGAAATTCATTGGTTTTTTCAAGGATCTGTCGTAGTGTGAAGATTTGGTCGATGGTGGACTTCCCTGGCCTGAATCCGCACTGATAACGACCTATCAGCTTCACACGTTCCCACAAAACGGCAGAGAAGATTTTGTTGCGATGTTAAGGAGACTTATTCCTCTATAGTTGGCGCAATCAGAGGGGTCTCCTTTCTTGTGGATCGGGCATACGAGGCTGAGACTCCATTCCTCGGGCATGCTTTCTTCTAACCATATCTTACGGATGAGCTGGT
This sequence comes from Eumerus sabulonum, assembly GCA_951905685.1. Taxonomy (NCBI): domain Eukaryota; kingdom Metazoa; phylum Arthropoda; class Insecta; order Diptera; family Syrphidae; genus Eumerus; species Eumerus sabulonum. Next base: position 134,635,508 of record OX645060.1, on the reverse strand, counting down.
GCATGCTCCCAACCAGGTCATCCCCAGCTGCCTTGAAGAGCTCAGCAGACAGTCCGTCTACGCTAGCAGCTTTATTTGAGAGATTACCTATGGAAATTACATGTTAGCTTTCCAGGCCAAAAAACAGGATTAGTCGGTTGGGCTACGGCCTAGTAAGCCGTAAGCCGTAACCGTAAAAAGAACCACGAACTCAGAGGCAACGGACTGACTTCATGTTGTCCGATCCCCGCAAATGTATTAAAGGACAAGAGTATCGGTTCTACGCCTGGAATGTTCGGTCCCTTAAAACACCGGGTGCGGCCAAACAATTAGAAAACTCCATAAGCTGCTATAAAGCAAGAAGTGCAATGGGATGGACCAGGTAAAAGGAAGATAAAAAAACTGTGACATTTACTACGGAAATTGCTACAAGGAGAACAGACAACGCCTATTTGGATGCGGATTTGTTGTTCGAGGCGGAATTAGGCAAAAAGTCCTAAGCTTCCTGTATCTGAGCGAAAGCCTCATAGCAATCCACATCAAAGCTACCTTCAGGAACATCAGCTTGATATGCGTTTACGCCCCTACAGAAGAAAAGGACGATAGAGTCAAAGATGACTTCTATGAGCTCCTAGATATGTTCAATGTCCCAGTTATGACGCCAAAACTGTCCTAGGAGATTTCAACGCGAAGCTGGGTAAGGAGGATATCTTTGAATGAGTCGTAGGAAAGCACAGCTTACACGACAACACGCCCGAAAACGGATTCAAGAAAATGGACTTTATGACGGGGCGCAATCTTCTAGTAGCTAGCACACGATTCCCACATCTCAATATTCATAAGGGAGCCTGGCGGTCTCCTGATCAATTTAATCTTTTAATCAAATCGATCATTTTGCAGTCGACGCCAGACACTCCTCCAGCATATTGGATGTCCGAACTTTTCGAGGAGCCAATGTGGATTCGAATCATTACCTTGTTGCAGCCAAGGTACGTATGCGGATATCGCGAACACTGCGGAGTCGAGTAGGACCATCAAAATTTGCTACTGCAATCGCAAGAGACCGCCGGGAACTGCGCCGATCGTGTCTCCCTTGAGCAATGGAGACATTGTCAAAGCTCCATCAGAGATGCTACCTCTGATTTATTAGGTTTCCTGCTACCATCTAGGAGAAACCCTTGGTTTGATGACGAGTGCAGACAGGTACATGCAGAAAAACAGAGTGCATACACGGCCACGTTGCATCGACGAACGAGAGCTGCTCGTGAGGTCTTTGAGCATGCGCTTTTCAGAAGAAAAAATAAAGAGTACGAGAAGCGTCCGATCGAGGTGATAGAGAGATGCTATCGCAGGAACGACGTCCGAAAGTTTTACCAAAGAGTAAATCGAACATGCCATGGTTATAAAGCCAGAGCGGAAGTCTGCAGGGATAAACCCGGACACCTCGTAGCTGAATCACAGTCGATGCTGAGAATATGAAAAGACTATTTCTCCGGACTGTCAAGATGCCGCTGTTAGGCAGAACGCACCACTCACACTGGACGAAGATGGGAGAGAAGGTTAAGATAGGGATATCAAAACTGAAGTCTAATAAAATTGCTGGCGCAAACGGCCTGCCTGTTGAGCTATTTAAAGCTCAACCATACAGCTTACAGCTTATCTGTAAGATATAGTCGGAAGGACACATGCCCGGTGAATGGAATCTAAGCATCGTTTGCCCGGTCCATAAAAAAGGAGACCTCTATAACTGCGTCAACTATGGAGGAGTAAGGCTCCTATGAAAGTGGCCAAATATTCATACTGCGGCAGATCTTTGAGAAGACCCATGATTTTCAGGTCTACACATATGCCAGTGTTTATAGAGACGAGCTATATAAAGCCACGTTACGTTTTGACATCCCTGCAAAGCTCGTCAGGCTGTGCAGGGTGACAATGAAGAATTATTGCTGCTCCATTAAGGTCGGTAAGAAGTTAACCGAGACCTTCGATATCAAAAAAGGATTCAGACAGGGCGACGATCTGTCGTGTGATTTTTCCATCATCATCCTTGAAAAGATTCTGCGGGATTCACTGGCCAATACAAGAGGCATGATCTATTTCAAGTCTGCAGAATTGCTCGCGTACGCTGATGATATTGACGTAATTAGGAGAACGCAGCGAGACGTCAATGAAGCTTTTGTGAGCATTGAAGCAGAAGCCTGAAAGTAAACGAGGAAAAAAACAAATATATGCTGTCGTCAAAGAAAGACGCACAACATATATTCGTCTTGGCCAGAACGTCACTATTGGCAGCTATAACATTGATGTGGTCAAGGTAACAAGCGGCGACGACCAACGCTGAGATAAGACGCAGAACAACTCTTATCAACCGCTGTTTCTGCGGACTCAAGAGGCAATTGAGTAGTAGAGCCCTCTCTCGGAAGGCTTAGGTAACCCCCTATAAAACCTTAATCATCCCGGTCCTCCTCTATGTTATGTGTGATTTATCTTTCACAGGTTCGGGCCGATTCCGAACAGCGCTAGTCGAGAAGCTTTTTCATGGTAGGTATACTACGGGGGGTTTTGCCAATACCCCACCGAGGAGGGACGCCGCGAAATAAACATTCGATGGGCGTTGGTGTTATAAGGATCCGAACTCGCTCATCGTGCGTCAGAGTCTATCACACTAACCACTGCGCCACGGCGCCCTCAGACAACACTCTACAGTGGAAAAATAAATCACCGTATGTATGTACGGGATTTTGGGGCAGCTCAGCCTTAATTGTTCGTAGGCTTTACTACCTTCTTGTTCTTTTTCGGCACTACAGTTCATGGCGAGTCTGGGTCTCCTTTAAGAAACCTCTCCAACTGGCACGGTCTTTCGCCAGCAGTCTCCAATGCCGCACGCCTAGTTGGTTGAGGTCCTCTTCCAATTGGTTACGCCACCTTAAATTTGGCCGTCCTTGACCGCATCGCCCCTCGGGGTTGGATTCAAGGACCTTCCGGGCCGGAGCTGTGATTTCCATGTGCTCTACATGACCCAGCCATCTTAGGGGTTGGATCTGAAGAGGCCGTGCTGCGTTCATGTCGTTGTACAGCCCGTATAGTTCACTATTAACTCATCTCCTCCACTCCCCATTTATGAAGGTTGGGCCGAAAATCGTACGCAGAATTTTTCTCTCAAAACGACCAAGGGTCTCCTCATCGGCTTTCGATAAGGTCCATGTCTCAGCACCATAAAGCAGGACCGGGAAGATAAGGGTCTTGTATATGGTCCCCTTGGTTTTTCGAGAGAGGGCTCTGCTTCTTAGTTGCCTCCCGAGCCCAAAGAAACAACGGTTGGCGTTTGATTTCAGCACTGATGTCTTTGCTGCATGTCACTGCGGAGCCTAGGTAAATGAAGTCCTTGACTACCTCGAAATTATATCTGCCAATATGTGCGCCCTGGGCAAGACGCCAGTGGCTTGTGTCCTTTTTCGACGAAAGCATATATTTCGTCTTGTCCTCATTTACCGCCAGCCCCATTTTAGCCCTTTCGATCACAATGCTCGTAAAGGCCTCAATGACATCTCGCTGACTTCGTCCAATTATGTCAATGTCATCGGCATACATATGCGAGTAGTTGTATGGAAATGAACAAGATGATGCCCCTCTTATTGACCAGTGAGTTATGCACGATCTTTTCAAGGACAATGTTGAAAAAGTCACACGATAGCGTATCGTCCTGTCTAAAAACTTTTTTGAAATAAAATTTCTCGGTCAAGTCGCTTCCGACCCTGATGGAGCAGCGCGAGTTATCCAAGGTCATCCTGCACAATCTGACGAGTTTGGCGAGGATGTCAAAACTAGACATGGCGTTGTATAGCTCGTCTCTATTGATACTATCGTATGCAGCGTTAAAGTCGACAAACAGATGCCGGGTGATGATCTGGAACTCGTTGGTTTTTTCCAGAATCTAGCGCAGTGTGAATAATTGATCGATAGTGGACTTCCCGGGAAACCACACTGATATGGACCAATCAGTTTATTAACGAACGCTTTAAGCATTCACACAGTACAGCAGAGAAGATTTTATAAGCGATGTTCGGGAGACAAAGGGGCCTCCTTTCTTGTGGATCGGGCAAGCGATACTATACATCCATTCATCGGGCATGCATTCCTCTGACCATATCTTACAGATGAGTTGGTGCATACTCCAAACCAGGTCATCTCCATCTCTGCCTTGAAGAATTCGGCAGATAGTCCGTCTGCTTCAGCAGCTTTTTTAGACTTAAGCTTAGAAAAAGCATTCCTAACTTCGTCCAGGTCAGGAGGGGGCGGAATTCTCTGCCACCATCGTCCGCTGTGAATGGGTCATTCTGCCTGACAGCGGGATGTGTTTCTTCATCGCTGTTATACAATCTGCAGAAGTAGTATTTCCAGATTCTTAGTGCCGGCTGTGAGGCTGTGAGTCCACTACTAGCTTTTCATTTTCCTCATTGCAGGCTTCCGTTCTGGTCTTATACTTACTTACTTACTTATCAGGCCAGCGATCCATGGAAGGTCTGAGCCTGAGCTATAGCTGCCTTCCATCCTTGACGATCCCAGGCACGCTGCTTCCAGTTGTCAAGACCAAGATGTCTTACATCCGCGATTACTTGGTCTTTATACTGGAGGTTCGGTCTTCCTCTTCTTCTCGAACCAGGAGCCTCGGAGTCGAAGACCCTCTTAGCTGGAGCGTTGATGTCCATGCGTTCGATGTGGCCGAGCCAGTGTAGTCGACGGATCCTTGCCTTCCGGACTACATCCACATCTTGGTACAGCTCGTAGAGTTCGCGGTTGTGTCTTCTTCTCCATTCACCTTCCTCACAGACAGGACCAAATATCCGGCGTCGAATTTTTCTTTCGAAAGAACCCAAAATCAGCTCCGCTGTCCTGCTTTTCGTCCAGCTTTCGGCTCCGTACAACAAGACTGGCAGAATGAGCGTTTTGTAAAGCATGACTTTGGTCTTTCGAGTGAGGAGTTTTGACCCCAGTTGTTTGGACAAGCCGAAGTAGTTTGCGTTTGCACATATAAGGCTGATGTTATAAAATTTGTCTCTGATGCGGATCACAGCCAGGCGATCACTTATAGGTTTAAAGTCGGTGACCTTCGACCTTAACCGCTTTCCCACGACAAATCCGCATCCCAGTAAGTGCAACCTTTTGTGACAGCTGTAATAAATGTCGCAATTTTTCTTCCTAATCATACCGTTTCCTGTCCAGCATATTTCCTGGACCGCAGTAATATCCGCCTTGTACTGCGTGAGGATTCCATCTAGTTTATGAGCAGCTCCGCGAGTGTACAGGGTTCTGACATTCCAGGAGTATACTCGCAAATCGTGTTCCTTTTTCGTGCGTTGTCGTCGTCGAGTATCCGTCCGTGTATCCGAGGCATCTTGCTCATTTATAACTTTTCTTTTTTTTACGTGGGCGGATTGTTAGCCCGCCGCACAACCGCCATTCTGGTCGGGGTTTTGTCGCTGCATACGTTTGTTCACCTCTCAACGGTTGCTGAAGAGGCTATCCAGAGGGCGCCACGAGGAGGCCGTATGTCAACTTGACCCGGGCATTTAAACAGGGATCGTTGCTGGCATCTCGCCAAGTTGAGAGCGATCAACAACTTAACCCTGTATGTCCGAGCCCATGCCCTCCTCGCGATCCGGGTTATTTGCTTAAATTTACAGGTCAAGTTCGCGATCAACTTTTGTTTTCTTAATTTTTCATTTCTCGCTCTTTCATATTAAAGACGGCATTCTGGCTTATAACGAATCTTTAGGTGTGTTCCCCCATATTTACTCAAAATTGCGCAATCAACCAATATTGACACAATTGTGGTTTAAAAATCACCTCATTGACGAATTTATTATCAACGATCCAAACTGTTTGAAATTGGCATACCGGCAGAGCCAACTGTGCATAAGTAAACTCCCCATCATCGCTTCGATGTGCTTCCAACGTAAACAAGAAGCACACAGGGGACCCGGTGTTCCATTTTTCAATGAACGGCAAGCGGGACTACCTCAAGAAGTTTAGAAAGTACACGTATGTTTATTAACACAGTTTGAGCCAAGATTGCCGCAAGCTTCCTACGGGCAATATACTCATACACTTGCTTCTGTGGTACTCGTATCATCTTATGATAAGTAAACACGTTTATCGGAATATTCCTTTTCAGATTTTGGTTTTTTGGCACATACGATACCCGAACGAGTAGCTTTGTGTCGTGTTTGGCTAAATGTTGGCTTTTCGTTTACATGGTCGTATTCTTTTCTGTAGAATCACTATTTGCCGGTTGTTGACCCCAAATCAAACGTTCCTAGTTAGAATGAACAACAGAAACATAACAAAATGCTTTCTATTCTGAAGAGGTCCTCATCTGTATAAGTATTTAAGCGCCTTTGGACACACTCATATTTATTGATCCTAAGAATTGGGTTGATCCAACAATAGGCAAATATTCTCAGCATTATTTAAAGTGATTTATAGAGCTTTATAGAATGGTATCCTCGGATACGGACGGATTACATGTTGAAGACCCCCGCAAACGTCAAAAAGGAAACGAATTTCGGATCTGCACCTGGAGCGCTAGGTCCCTCAACAGACCAGGCGCAGCCGAACAACTGGTCAACTCTTTGGACTGCTATAAGACAGACATTACCGCGCTCCAAGAAGTGCGATGGGATGGGCCAGGCAAAAAGCGGATGAAAAACTGTGATATATACTTCAAAACATGCACCAGATTTCGGCAAGGAGATGCGCTGTCATGTGACTTCTAAAACCTGGTGCTGGAGCAGATAGTGCGACGAGCAGGCGTCAACAGGGAAGGCACTATCTTTTACAAGTCCATCCAGCTGCTAGGATACGCGGATGATATCGACATCATCGCTTGTTCTCGCCATGGCATTGTGGAAGCATTCACGGCGATTGAAGAACAGGCGAAACGAGTTGGTCTTAAGATCAATGAGGACAAAACGAAATACATGCTGTCAAGCAAAAACCAATCCGCCGCTCACCACCTGGGACAAAACATAACAATTGACAGCTACAATTTCGAGATAGTTAAGGAGTTTGTCTACCTCGGGGCAAACGTAAATTCCCCAAAATGACACCACAGTGGAGATCCGGCATAGAATCGCCTTTGGCAACCGTTGCTACTTCGGCTTGTCCAAACAACTGGGGTCAAAACTCCTTACTCGAAAGACCAAAGTCATGCTTTACAAAACGCTCATTCTGCCAGTCTTGGTGTACGGAGCCGAAAGCTGGACGATAAGCAGGACAGCGGAGCTGATTTTGGGTTCCTTCGAAAGAAAAATTCTGCGCCGGATATTTGGTCCTGTCTGTGAGGATGGTGAATGGAGAAGAAGACACAACCGCGAACTCTACGAGCTGTACCAAGATGAGGATGTAGTCCGGAGGGCAAGGATCCGTCGACTACACTAGCTCGGCCACATCGAGCGCATGGACATCAAGGCTCCAACTTCTTCGACTCCGAGCCTCCTGGTTCGAGAAGAAGAGGAAGACCGAACCTCCGGAATAAAGACCAAGTAATCGCGGATCGAATCCCGACACAGCCATGTCATCGAACGTGTTTTTCACGGTGTTTCTCCTCAGCGGGGTTCTGACAAAAACTCCTGTAGTAAAATTGTCATGAAAAGCTTCTCGGAATTCGCCGTTCGGAACCGGCAATAAACTGAAGGTCCCTTTCACCTATGGGAAAATGAAATCACACACAACATGGGTGATTGAGAGAAGCTCGGCTCAGGTTGTTCATGGACTGTAACACCAACATACATACATACAATCGCGGATGTAAGACATCTTGGTCTTGACAACTGGAAGCAGCGTGGCCGGGACCGTCAAGGATGGAAGGCAGCTATAGCTCAGGCTCAGATCCTCCATAGATCGCTGGCCTGATAAGTAAGTAAACTTTGATGATCCCTATTGTGTCACTGCTAAGTTAATCCTTGCTGCAAACCCTTTCGTACAGTTGCTATTCCCCTCCTTTTCCATCCTGATAGGTTAAGATATCAAATGTTGCAACAAATTCAATTGTTGTGAAATTAACTTTCGATCATATCCCACAACCAATACAACACTTCCAGGCATTGATCCTTATTGTGTCCTTGATATATTACTCCTAGCTGCAATCCTTCTTCCCATATTTCCCATTATTGTTATTCACCTTTTCACATCAGCAATGGACACTTTGATGATCAACTGAGATACTGGAGATAATGCCTATACAAAAAATGTGATGACTGATGAGGTAACATACAACGTCTCTTTCATATTTATATATACAGATGGTACGTAACCCTTCGTGCCCGAGTCCGACTCGCACTTGGCCGGTTTTTTTTTGTGATTACTATGACGACTTTTACAATTTTACTGCAAAGATTTGAATCAAATGGTTTCTGCGGGGTTGTCTTGGATTCCGTTGTTTTGTAGAGACCGGAACAAGTGATAGTTAAAGGGTGTCATGTCTGGACTGTACGCTGGGTGCCACAAAACTCCCAAACAAAATTATCGCAATTTATGCCAACCAAAGAATCAAAGTCGTTTGTCGTTTTGGAAAGCAAGACCTTACTTACTTACCTATCTATGAGGCTGGGAATCGATGGAGGATCTGAGCCTGAGCTATAGCCGCCTTCAAGACCAAGTTTTTTACATCCGCGATTACTTGGTCTATATATCGGAGGTTCGGTCTTCTCGAACAAGGAGGCTCGGAGTCGAAGACTCCCTGAGCTGGAGTGTTGTTGTTCATGCGCTGGGCGAGCCAATCGGACGGATCTTTGCCTTCCAGACTACATCCACATCTTTTTACAGCTCGTAGAGTTCGCGGTTATGTCTTCTCCTCCATTCACCTTACTCACAGATAGGACCAAATATCCGGCGCAGAATTTTTCTTTCGAAATAACCCAAAATGTAGTTTGGACAAACCGACGTAGCAGCGGTTGCCAAGGGCGATTCTATGCCGAGGTAAACAAACTCCTTACCCACCTCGAAATTGTGGCTCTATTCTTTGGCGCTACAGTTCATGGCGTACCTGGGCCTCCTTCGAAAAACCTCTCCAACTGGCACAGTCTTTCGCCAGCAGTCTCCAGTGCCGCACGCCTAGTTGGTTAAGGTCTTCTTCCAATTGGTTGCGCCACCTTAAGTTTGGCCGTCCTCGACTGCGTCGCCCCTCGGGGTTGGATTCATAGACCTTCCAGGCCGGAGCTGTGTTTTCCATACGCTCAACATGACCTAGCCATCTTAGACGTTGGACCCGAAGACGCCGTGCTATGTTTATGTCGCTGTACAGCCCGTACAGTTCACTGTTAAGTCTTCTCCTCCACTCCCCATTTATGCAGGTCGGGCCGAAAATCGCACTCAACATTTTTCTTTCAAAACGACCAAGGGCCTCCTCATCCGCTTTGCGTTTGATTTCGGCACTGATGTCGTTTCTGTATGTCACTGCGGAGCCTAGGTAGACGAAGTCCTTGACTACCTCGAAATTATATCTGCCAATATGTTCACCCTGGCCAAGACGCCGGTGGTTCGTGTCCTTTTTCGACGACAGCATAAATTTCGTTTTTGCCCTCATTTACCGCCAGTCCCATTTTAGCCGCTTCCGTCTCAATGCACGTAAAGGCCTCAATGACATCTCGTTGACTTCGTCCAATTATGTCAATATCATCGGCATATGCGAGCAGTTGTATGGACTTGAAAAAGATGGTGCCCCTCGTATTGACCAGTGAGTTTTGCACTATCCTTTCAAGGACGATGTTGAAAAAGTCACACGATAGCGTGTCGCTTCCGACCATGATGGAGCAGCGAGAGTTCTCCAAGGTCATCCTGCACAATCTGACGAGTTTGGCGAGGATGTCAAAACTAGACATGGCGTTGTAAAGCTCGTCTCTATTGATACTATCGTATGCAGCCTTAAGGTCAACAAACAGGTGTCGATCTGGGACTTGTTTGTTTTTTCCAGGATCTGCCGCCACTATAATTGATCTATAGTGGACTTCCCGGGCTTGAAACACTGATATGGACCACTTACTTTATTAATGAACGGTTTCAAACGTTCACACAGAACAGCAGAGAAGATTTTATAAGCGATCTTCAGAAGACTTATTCCTCTGTAGTTGGCGCAGACAAAGGGATCTCCTTTCTTGTGAGTCGGGCAAACGATACTAAGATTCTATTCATCCGGCATGCATTCCTCTGACCATATTTTACAGATGAGCCGGTGCATGCTCCTAACCAGCTCACCCCCAGCTGCTTTGAAGAGCTCAGCAGGCAATCCATCTGCGCCAGCAGCTTTATTCGACTTGAGTTTCGACATGGCAATCTAAATTTCGTCGAGGTCAGGGGGACGGAATTCTCTGCTATCATCGTCCGTTGTGAAAGGATTATTCTACCTGACAGCGGGATCTGTTTCGTCATCGCTGTTTCGTAGTCTTTCCAGATTCTTAGTACCGACTGTGAATCCACTACTAGGTTTCCATTTTCGTCCCTGCAGTCTTCCGTTCTGGTCTTATATCCCTGGCATGTTTGTTTTATTCGTTGATAAAACCTCCGAACGTCATTCCTGCGATAGCATCTCTCCATCTCTACGATCGCGAGCTTCTCATGCTCCCTTTTTTTTTGTTTGGAGAAGCTTATGTTCCTCCCTCCTCTTCTGCTCATACAGCTCACGAACAGCTCTCGTTCTTCTATGCAGCGCCTCTTGATAAGCTTGCTGCTTTGCTGCGTGTGTCCTCATACACTCGTCATCAAACCATGGGTTTCTCGTTGGTGGTGGTTTGAAACCCAGTACCTCAGAAGCAGCACTTTCTAAGGCTTGTTGACAACGGGTCCATTGGTGTTGTACGGTCTGAGCAGGTGTTGGAGGGTTTTCCGAGAGCTTAAGGGAGACGCGGCATAGGCTCTGGCGGTCTTTTGCGATTGTAGCATTGCGACGTTATGTGCCGATGGCCTTAGTCGATTTTTCTGGGCTAGGCATATTCGAAGTCGTAACCTGGCTGCCACAAGATAGTGGTCTGCACATCCAGAATGTCGGATGCGTGTCTGCCATCAATCGCAATGTGGTCAATCTCGTTGACGGTTGATTGATCCGGAGATCGCTAGGGTCCTTTGTGGATGTTGAGATGTGGGAAATGCGTGCTAGCAACTAGAAGATTTCGCCCCGTTGCGAAGTCTATCAGCTTAAATCCATTTTCGGAAGTGGTGTTATGTAGGCTGTGCTTGCCAATAACCATATCAAAGGCGACTTCCTTGCCCAGTTTTGCGTTAAAGTCTCGATTTTAACATCGTAGCTGGGACATTGGGCATATGTCCTATCTAGTAGGTCGTAGAAGCCGTCTTTTGTAGCGTCATCCTTGTCCTAGGTAGGGGCATGAGCGCAAATTAGGCTGATGTTTGCGAATTCAGCCTTGATGCGGATTGTCATGAGGCGTTCGCTTACATGCCTGAGACTCAAGACTTTTTGCCTAAGTCTACCTCTAATAACAAATCCGCATCCGAATAAGCGTTGTCTTCTCTCCTTGTAGCAGTCGCCGTAGTAGATATCACTCATCCTCTTTTTGCCCGGTCCATCCCATCGCACTTCCTGGATCGCGGTAATACCTGCCTTATATCAGTCTAGGGCCTCCGCAAGTTGTTCGGGTGCACCTGGTCTGTTGAGGTACCTTACATTCCACGTACAAAGCCGAATATCATTCTTCCTTATCCTTTAGTTGTTTCCTGGGTCGTCATCGGTTGATGCGTCCGTTTTTTTTGTATCCGAGGGTTTTTTGGCTTATTGGTTTTTTTCCAGGTATGGCTTGCCAGGCCATAGCCTAACCGACACTTATCCTGTTTTGTGGCGCAGGAAACTCGCAATTCGCCCTTTTTCGTTCGTTATTTCAAAATTGAAATCCCCAGGTGGCACCACGAGGAGGTGGAAATAGGGCTTACTAACAGAGCTGCTAGATGTTCGGCTGCAGTGGCTTCTGCTTGCTATTTTGCGGGCCAGCGCATGTCGGATACGCTACCCCTACGAGGCCTTTGTTAGTCGTTTACCACCTAAATGCACCTTACTCATATTTAAACAGAGAGGCTTACCTCATCCTAAGAACATATCCAATTCTAATCAGACTTATTTGTTTTCAAAATAACTTCCTAATCAAATGGTCTACCATAGACATATAAAGTATCTTGGTATCAATATTCAATCCACACTCATTTTTGAACAAATTATGACTTTTAAATGCAAATCACGTTCCTCTATTACCATCTTCCGACACGCACTTAAAAACACTTCATTCATGATTTGGTTTACTCCAATGGGCGTATTAAGTCGTTGACGCTTACAATTAACACCTGCAGCTCAACATTTACTCACTTAGATATTATCTCAATATGACAAGTCATTAGCCAAGTCGTTACCACAATTATAATCGTTCTGAGCGGGGACCAACATATATCAGATCGGTGTCACGAAGTTAACTTAATCGCTACATGTGATTTGACTAATTAAATTGAAAAAGTTTATGAAAATAAATAATATGTTCGGGCGCCAGATAGGTACAAACGAATATATCGCGGCTTGAATAATTGGACAATACTCGCATTTTGTATCGACATATTACATAAGAATTAAGGGGCGCCGTGAGTAAAATACGGAGGGGGAGCCAGTCGTGACTCGCAAGAAAAAAATCAACGAGATCTTATTTAATTTGATCTTTATTTGACCAACTTCCAATATAGAATGATCTTACAAGCTAACTTAGCAGAAAATTAACCTTAAATTGTATTGCTTATGTGGTAAAGATAGTAAGAGAGAGATGGTTTGTTTGCATGCATGCGAACAGCGGGTCTTTTGTCCAAATATGGTCACTCTTATGCTGCTGTTTTGGCATATAGCCAAGCGGCTTGGCTTGGCTTGGGTTTTTCCGTTAGATGCATAGTAGCGTCGTTTGCGGCCTGATAAATGGCTTGGCTTCTCATCTGACCACGGTTGGTTGCATGCATGTAACTCAAGGGTGTTCTCCTTACCGATAGTGGCGTTGAAGTCCCCGAGCACGATTTTTACATCGTACTCCGGATAAGCTCCGTAGGCGTTGTCCAGGAGGTCATAGAAGTCCTCCTTGATAGGGTCCTCAGCCTCGTCGGTAGGGGCGTGTGCACATATAAGGCTGATGTTATAAAATCTGCCTCTGATGCGGATCACAGCCAGGCGATCACTTATAGGTTTAAAGTCGATGACCTTCGACCTTAACCGCTTTCCCACGACAAATCCGCATCCCAGTAAGTGCAATCTTTTGTGACAACTGTAATAAATGTCGCAATGTCGCAGCGTATTTCCTGGACCGCAGTAATATCCGCCTTGTACTTCGTGAGGAATCCGGGAGTGTACAGGGTACAATCCGAGTAGGCGGATTGTTAGCCCGCCGCACAACCGCCATTCTGGGGGGGTTTTGTCGCTGCATACGTTAGTTCACCTCCCAACGGTTGTTGAAGAGGCTATCCAGAGGGCGCCGTGAGGAGGCCGTATGTCAACTTGACCCGGGCATTTAAACAGAGATCGTTGCTGGTATCTCGCCAGGTTGAGAGCGATCAACAACTTTACCCTGTATGTCCGAGTCCATGCCCTCCTCCTATACATACCTACCTACTTCTCACAAATTTTTAAAGGCCCGAGCAATGACCGATTGGTATCTGTAGACCATCAAACTCATATCATTCAAGCTACTCTACTGCAGTTTCAACCAATTCAAACATTAGAAAGGTGAGAAGCGATTAAGCTGAAGTTAATCGTCTACCAAAGGCTTCACACCAACTCGAGTTTTTTGCATTGCATATCTCCATATACTACACACGAGTGCACACACGATAGTAGATATTTAAATTCAATTTTTATGCCATCATCAACAATCCGAATATCTCAATATTGTGTTACTTATCGATTTCCGCGTTTGCTCCTTTTTTAATTCAATAATACGCATTAAGATCCCCGCGAACTGAAGCCGCTCATAGCTTTCCAACAATTAACCAAGCAAATACAAAATTAATGCAAATCGGTCTTCCTTGTTCATAAACTATGAAAATTTGTTTATAAATATGTACTTTGTCCGAGGAAATTGATTAGATTTATGAACATTTGCGCGTTAAGATATGTACAGAATCGTATGTACACTATGTGCACATAGCAATTTGTAGATTCTCAAAGCAGAGATATAACCAGACGAAAAGATGATGAGACCTGAGCTAGACATGTGAAGTAGACAACAAACTATGATAAGTTCTTTTGATTTCGTAAGTAAATAGATATTTCTACGTATATTCCATCTACCGCTGCTGCTTTGGATGGTAACATCTTACAGTACGCCGCATAGGTATGAGTACCTATTTGTATGACCTCAGAATTATTTTTACAATTTCTATCTATTTCCGTCAAGTTAATCATTTCGTATTCGCGATGATTCAATAGAGCTCTTCTCTTGCTTATTTGCTTATTTTTCAGTAATAAATAGCAATGTCTATTAGTAGATGAGACTCCCTTAAGGTCATCACGATAAATTATGTATACGAGTATGTAAAGTATGTAGATACATATGAGTATAAATAGGTTCTTCTAGGTCAAAACATCAGGTTTGATTAATATGCATAAATACTCACATTCGTGCCTCGATCTTTTCGAGGATGATGTTGAAAAATCACATGACAGTGAATACTTTTTTGACATCGAAGGTCTCTGTTAACTCCTTACCCGCCATTGTCGTCCTGCACAACCAGACGAGTTTGGCAGCGAAGTCAAAATAAATCATGGCTCTATATAGCTCGTCTCTATATGCACTGTCATATTCTTCTTCTTCTTCTCTAGTGGGCGCTACAGTTCGTGAAGAACCTGGGCCTCAACCAACATGCCCCTCCATCTAGCACGATCTATCGCTAGCCTTTTCCATTGCCGCACACCCAGTTGGCTGAGGTCCCCTTCCACCTGTGTGCGCCATCTTAAGTGCGGCCGTCCTCTGCTTCTTCGTCCGTCGAGGTTGGATTCATTGGATTCAAAGACGATGCGATGTCCATTCGCTCTACATGGCCCAGCCATCTTAGGCGTTGAATCCGTAGACGCCTGACTAGGCTGTACAGCCCGTAAAGTTCGTGGTTGAATCTTCTCCTCCATCCCCCGTCTGCGTTTATAGGCCCAAAAATCACGCGCAAAATCTTTCTCTCGAACCGACCAAGGGCCTCCTCATCCGCTTTTGATAGTGTCCATGCTTCTGCGCCGTACAACAGGACCGGGATGATAAGGGTCTTACATATAGTCAACTTTGTCGTTCGGGAGAGGGCTCTGTTACTCAGTTGCCTCCTGAGCCCAAAGAAATAGCGATTGGCAAGAGTGTTTCTGTGTTTGATTTCGGAACTGATGTCGTTGTTCCAGGTTACTGCGGAGCCAAGGCAGACGAACTCCTTAACTACCTCGAACTTATATGTGCCAATACAAACGTTCTGGCCAAGACGTCGGTGGTGAGCGTCCTTTTTTGATGACAGCATATATTTAGTTTTGCCCTCGTTTACCGCCAAACCAATTTTCGCCGCCTCCATCTCAATACTCGCAAACGCCTCATTGACATCTCGCTGTGATCTACCTATTATGTCAATGTCGTCGGCATATGCAAGGAGTTGCGAGGACTTGAAATAGATTTTGCCTCTTGTATTGGCCAGTGATTTTTGCACAATCATTTCCAATATGAAGTTCAGAAATCGCACGACAGCGCATCGCCCTGCCTAAATCTTTTTTGACATCAAAACTATCGGTAAGGTCTTCACCGATTCGGATGGAGCAGCGAGCATTCTCCAAAGTCATCCGGCATAGTCTGACGAGTGTAGCAGGTATGTCAAAGGTAGACATAGCCTTGTATAGCTCGTCTCTAATTACGCTGTCGTATGCGGCTTTGAAGTCGACAAATAGGTGGTGAGTGTCGACTTGAAATTCATTGGTTTATTCCAGGATCTGCCGTAGTGTGAAGATTTGGTCGATGGTGGACTTCCCTGGCCTGAATCCGCACTGATAAGGACCTATCAGCGTATTTACAAAAGACTTCAGGCGTTCGCACAAAACGGCAGAGAGGGTTTTGTAGGCGATGTTAAGGAGACTTATTCCTCTATAGTTGGCGAAATAAGAGGGGTCTCCTTTCTTGTGGATCGGGCATACGATGCTGAGACTCCGTTCCTCGGGCATGCATTCCTCTAACCATATCTTATGGATAAGCTGGTGCATGCTCCTAACCAGGTCATCCCCAGCTGTCTTGAAGAGGTTAGCAGACATTCCGTCTGCGCCAGCAGCTTTATTCGACTTGAGTTTCGATATGGTGATCTTAACTTCGTCGAGGTCAGGGGGACAGAATTCTCTGCGGTCGATTAGAAACGGATCATTCTGCCCGACAGCAGTATATTGACTAACATCGCCGTTATACAGTCTGCAGAAGTGGTTTTTCCATATTCTCAGCACCGACTGCGGTTCTACTATTAGGTGTCCGTTCTCATCCCTGCAGGCTTCCGTTCTGGCCTTAAGACCTTGGCATGTTCGCTTTATCTGTTGATAAAACTTTCGAACGTCACGCCTGCAGTAACACCTCTCCAAATCCTCAATTGCGCGCTTCTCGTGCCCTTCCTTCTTTCTTCTCAGAAGCTTATGCTCCTCCCTTCTTTTTAACTCCTAGAGCTCACGAGGTGCTCTTGTTCTTTTATGCAGCGAGGCCTTATATGCATCCTGCTTCGATGTATGAATCCTCCTGCATTCGTCAGCGAACCAGGTGTTTCTTCGTGGTGGAGCCTTGAAACCCAAAACTTCGGATGCAGAGCTTTTTCAGGGCTTGTTTGCAAAGGCTCCACTGCTGTTCTATTGATAGTGTGTAGGATTCAGGTGTATTGGAGAGCTTAAGGGAGACGCGATCGGTAAAAGTACGAGCGGTTTCTGGCGATAGTAGCTTTCCGACGTCATAACTTTGTATTCTTATTCTACTCCGCTACGTTCGTGATATCCGTAAGCGCATTTTGGCTACTACAAGATAGGGGTCCGAGTCGATAATAGCCCCTCGGAAAGTTCGAACATCAGGAATAGTGGAGGAGTGTCTGACGTCGATCGCGATGTGATCAATCTGGTTGGTAGTCGATTGATCAAAAGACCGCCAGGTGCCTTTGTGTATATCGAGGTGCGGGAAACGCGTACTGGCTAGAAGGAGATTTCGCCCCGTAGCAAGATCAATCAGCCTGTGTCCGTTATCGGAGGTGGTGTCATGTAGGCTATGTTTGCCGATGACTCGTTCAAAGATGCTTTCCTTACCCAGCTTAGCATTGAAGTCTCCTAGTACAATTTTGATGTCATAGCTGGGACATTGGGCATACGTTCTGTCTAGGAGATCGAAGAACTCATCTTTGGCGGAGTCATCCTTGTCTTCCGTGGGGGCGTGGACGCAGATCAGGCCGATGTTAAAAAATGTAGTCTTGATACGGATTGTTATGAGGCGTTCGCTCACATGCCGAAAGCTTAGAACTTTTTGCCTTAGTCCACCTCGAACAACAAATCCGCATCCAAACAATCGTTGCCCTCTCTCCCTATAGCAGTCGCCGTAGTAAATATCACAGTTTTTCATCATCCGGTTTATACCCGGTCCATTCCATCGCATTTCCTGGATGGCGGTTATGTCCGCTTTGTAGCGGTCTAGGACGTCCGCGAGTTGTTCGGCTGCACGTGGCCTGTTTAGGGACCTTACATTCCACGTACAGAGCCGAAGATCATTGTCCTTTTTTCGTTTTTTGCAAGGGTCGTCAACATTAATCCGAGGCTTGTGGTTGTTTCGGAGTTTGTGTTTTTTTTTACGGTTACGGCTTACTAGGCCGTAGCCCAACCGACTAATCCTGTTTTTTGGCGCAAGAGGCTCGCCATTCGCCCTTCCCCGTCTGCAATTTCCATAGGAAATCTCCAGATGGCACCACGAGGAGGTGGCGATAGGACTTACTAACAGTGCCGCAAGATGTTCGACTGCGGTGGCTCTTCTCGCTTTTTAGCAGGCCAGCATCCGTCGGATAGATGCTACCCCTACGAGGCCTAATTAAAGAATAATTAAAACCCGGACAATTTCTAATGAGCACGAAGAAGAAATAATTTAATTGCTTCTGCTTGCGCCTTAAAAAATTGATAATTAGATTCTACGTCTGGGATGGATATCTAAACGCCACACGCATAATTTAAATTGCGCAAGATAATCGTCACGCAGTACAAATGCTTGGCTTTTAGGATCAAATGTTGTCGGCTTTTCGAGCGATCAATGACCCATTCGCATCTGGTGGCGAGACTTTGATGTCGCCATGAATAATCCAAATCTTTCTCTACCATGAAGCCGGCGTTGGTCATGCCAAATACTTGTGCGCTTGACCTAAGGTGCTTTTGCTGAAGATAAAAATCACAATCATACGATTCCTTTCATCACAACATTCGCAGAATATTCTTGGTTTTGTTAGTCGTGCCATGGACGATTACGCACAGATATTTGCCTTCGTTTTGCAGAAAAGTGATTAACTGATTAACTGGTGTGTGGTTTTATAGGAAATTCTTCTGGGTTCCTTGAAAAAGATCTAAAATAAGGGAAACAAGTCGACATCGTAAAGTATCAAAAAGATTTATTGAATTCGAGCCTAAAGACCGTCGTAGGAATGGGAAATATTTCCGAAACACGGCGAATTATTAACAAATAGTTCGGAGATTTTTAAGAAGTTTAAATAGGTCGATGATACTGAGGCTAGTACACCGAAAGCGATCACGAAAGACGAAAAGGACATCTCGCATGGGGAACATTTACAGTATTTTTTCAACTGATACATCATCTGGTTCCAGTAAGAATTCCTATTTCTGATGTTTATTTGATCCGCGCTTTCGTAATTTAAATCCAGTGGTAGGCTGCCGTAAGCCGCTTGAGTTATAATACGTCGACGAGTGGTTTCCATTTGTTTGAGTTTCTTATAAAGCAGCGGTGGAAGGATGAACATCAGCGGACCAATTACAGTCCCGCCTACGATTCCTACAAGAACATCAAATTTCGGGACGAATTCGCCTATCAGGACTTCGATTCCGATTAGTGTGGACCGGATTGCAATGCGTTTCATCGATAGTTCTGAAAAAAATGTATAAAAAAAAACAACATTTTGAACTTAGAGTCATTAGATACTTAGACGTATATACACGTACTTTCAGGAACTCGAAAGAAGCTCTCGATGTGTAGGAATAATGCAAGGCTGCCTACTACACATGATAGGCACAATTGCAGAGAAATGAGGATGATAGCAATGAATAGTGGCACACTTCGGGGCAACATTTGCAGAATATTTGGCGAAACAGTGATTCCGTATTTATAGGCAGCAATAACTGTTCCAATTAGTGCTAGGCAGCATGTACCTGTAGGTGGTTTAAGGACAGTCAATTTACTTATTTAAAGAAAGTTAAACTCACTTAAGATGCCGCCTAAAGATGCCCAACGAATTTGCTCTTTATCGTGCATGTCGACTTGGATGGTAAGAATCATTGAGTGAATGTCAAATTGGAACGCCAGGACGCTGTATCCGTTAAGAATATTTATAAATGAAGGAAGCTCTAAAATAGAAGAAAAGAGTGTTATGTCTACATTTACTAACTGAAATAATATGGAGAGATCACAAACAGGGCCTTTTTAAGAAACAAAAACAACCCACAACAAACAGTTTTCTCCTCTGAGTTTGCTTTATAATAGTCTTCTTCTTCTTCTTAACGGGCGCTACAGTTCGGGGTGAACCTGCGCCTCAACCAACATGCCCCTCCATCTAGCAGGATAGCAGGATAGCTAGCCCTTTCCATTGCCGCACAACCAGTTGGCTGAGGTCCCCTTCCACCTGTGTGCGCCATCTTAAGTGCGGCCGTCCTCTGCTTCTTCGTCCCTCGGGGTTGAATTCAAAGACTCTACGGGCTGGAACTGTGGTGTCCATTCGCTCTACATGGCCTAGCCATCTTAGGCGTTGAATCCGTAGACGCCTGACTAGACTCATGTCGCTGTACAGCCCGTAAAGTTCGTGGTTGAATCTTCTCCTCCATCCCCCGTCTGCGTTTATAGGCCCAAAAATCACGCGCAAAATCTTTCTCTCGAACCGACCAAGGGCCTCCTCATACGCTTTTGATAGTGTCCATGCTTCTGCGCCGTACAACAGGACCGGGATGATAAGGGTCTTATATAGAATCAACTTTGTCGTTCGGGAGAGGGCTCTATTACTCAGTCGCCTCCTGACCGCAAAGCAACAGCGATTGGCGAGAGTGATTCTGCGTTTGATTTCGGAACTGATGTCGTTGTTTCAGGTCACTGCGGAGCCAAGGTAGACGAACTCCTTAACTACCTCGAACTTATATCTACCTATACAAACGTTCTGGCCAAGACGTCGGTGGTGAGCGTCCTTTTTTGATGACAGCATATATTTAGTTTTGCCCTCGTTTACCGCCAAACCAATTTTCGCCGCCTTAAGCTCTATACTCGCAAACGTCTCATAGACATCTCGCTGTGATCTACCTATTCGTCAATATCGTCGGCGTATGCAACGAGTTGCGAGGATTTGAAATAGATTGTGCCTTTTGTATTGGCCACTGATTTTTGCGCAATAATTTCTAATATGATGTTGAAAAAATCACACGACAGCGCATCGCCCTGCCTAAATCCTTTTTTGACACAAAAAAATGGATGGAGCAGCGAGCACTATCCAAAGTCATCCTGCATAGTCTGATGAGTTTAGCAGGTATGGCAAAGGTAGACATAGCGTTGTAAAGCTCGTCTCTAATTACGCTGTCGTATGCGGCTTTGAAGTCGACAAATAGGTGGTGAGTGTCGACTTAGAATTCATTGGATTTTTCCAGGATCGGCCGTAGTGTGAAGATTTGGTGGATGGTGGACTTCCCCGGCCTAAATCCGCACTGATAAGGACCTATCAGCGTATTTACCAAAGGCTTCAGGTGTTACTGTTAGTTACTGAAACCTGGCTAAGTGCCAATGTAAAATTATCTAATCTTATGTTTAAATGTTACCGATTAGATAGGGAAGAGAGAAGTGGTGGAGGTGTTGCGGTGTTAGTAAAACGTACAATAAAACACAATATTCTTCCTTTTATTAATACAAAGGGAATTGAATCTATTGGAATTAATGTTCCGTTTAGTAATGGCCTTTCGCTAAAAATTGTAAGTGCATATTTTCCTGGTGGTAGATCTACGCAAGAAAAATGTACCAATTTTCGAAACGACATTCAAAAACTTACAAATCAGAACGATATTTATTTAATTGGTGGTGATTTTAACTGTCGTCACAGAAACTGGGGTTGCCTGCGAGCTAACTCCTGGGGTAATATACTGGCTGACCTTAATTCAAGGCATCCATTTTACATTCTTTTTCCTCCACATCCTACTTACATTCCCTCTAACAGACAATTGAATCCATCTACGCTGGATCTCTTCATATCCAATACACCTGAGCTTTTTACGCAACCTGTAGCGCTCAATGAACTAAATTCTGATCACCTTCCTATAGTGTGTAGTGTCCTCCTTTCACCTGTGAAGAGCCAAAATCTAACTTATGACTTTAAAAATACCAACTGGCTAAGATTTAAAAATATAATGCGTTCGAAACTACCTAGCTTTTCAGAAAACAACACTGTCAGTTGCTCGCAGGTTGATCAAATTATTGAAAGTGTGGAACTCTGCACACCTAAAATAAATTACCCCAGTAATTTTCCAAATATTCTTCCTCACTATATTTTGCGTATAATCAAACTTAAAAATTTCCAAAGATCTTTATGGAAACGTACCAGAGATAATATATATCTGTCCGCTTTTAAATATCTTAGTTCTCTAGTAAAAGAAATGATTGTCAGTTTTCGAAATAGATCTTGGAACCAGAGGCTGCAGAATCTAGACAAAGAAAGTAAGCCTTTCTGGAATATAACAAAAATAATTAAAAAGAAATTTACATGCATCCCTGCATTTAAAACTGAAAATTCCCTATTGCTCTCAGATACTGAAAAAGCAAACGCTTTAGCCGACAACTTTTCCAGTATCCAGTCAATTTCTAGTAGTTCGAGTACTTCAGAAGATATTGAACAAGCTGTCGAACGTTCAATGAACACACTGAACTCCTTTACTGGCGAAGGAACTATCCTCACAGTTTCAACTAACGAATTGAAAGTTATTCTAAAAAGCTTAAAAACTCGTAAGGCAGCTGGCCTGGATGAAGTCAAGAACATATGTCTTAAGCATCTTCCGCACTCAGCAATAGTTTATCTTCAAAGGGTCTTCAACGCCTGCCTTAAAATGGGATATTTTCCTAAGGTGTGGAAGGCGGCTAAAGTTATTCCAATACTGAAGCCAGGAAAAAATGCTAGCACACCCTCAAGTTACAGGCCCATAAGTTTATTAAGTTCGCTCAGCAAATGTTTCGAAAGAATTATTAAAATTAAGCTAATGAATTTTATAGACCATAATAACATATTACCCAAAGAACAATTTGGTTTTAGAGCCTTCTATAGTGCTAATCACCAAGTCCATCGGATAACCACAGACATTAAAAATAATCTAGTTACTGGCAAAAGTACCGGTCTAGTTCTTTTAGATGTGGAAAAAGCATTTGACACTGTTTGGCACCCAGGACTTTTGCACAAAATGATAATCTTAAGTTTTCCTCTTAATCTGGTGAAAATCGTCCAGTCTTTTTTGACGGAACGCAACTTTAAAGTTGTTGTTAATAACTCATTTTCAACTATCCACCTTCTTAGTGCTGGAGTTCCTCAAGGATCAGTGCTTGGTCCGATTTTGTTCAATTTATACACATCCGATTTCCCAAAATTTATCAACTCTAACTGTGCCCTTTTCGCAGACGATACGTGTATCTATTCGTCAGATGCAATAGGTTTTAACATCGAAACCAACCTGCAATCTGCCTTATACACAATACAAGAATATGTTAAGAATTGGAAAATCCAAATAAACGCAAGCTCTCTTTTTTACGAGGAAAAGAAAGGCTTGCCTACTTCCAAGAAATAATCTTTTATTCAATGGCACACCAATTGAGTGGAAATCTAGTGTAAAGTATCTTGGAATACATTTAGACAAGCGCCTAACTTTTAATCTGCACATAACCGACACAATAAGAAAGGTAAATCTTACCATTAGAACACTTTATCCATTCATTTGCCGAAAATCAAAACTTAGCACGAGCAATAAATTACTCATTTTTAAGTCTGTTTTTCAAGCTATAATCTTCTATGGGTCCCCAGTATGGGGCAATTGTGCGAAAAGCCATATCCGTAGACTTCAATTAGTCCAAAACAAATTGCTGAAAATTATTTTTAATTTACCGCGGCTTTTTTCCACTGAGGAGCTTCATCGGTTAGCTAATCTCGATAAAGTCTCCGACAGAATAATTAAACTCAATTATCGCTACAACATTTCCTGTCAAACATCAGACAATGATTTGATTTCTAATCTTGCTGTGTAACACTGACACACTAAATCCTTTTATTCCTACCTATCTATTTTTTTCTTATAAATTGCTCAGACATAATAATTTTGTCCTTCGTTTATATAAAAAGTTTATTTATTTATTTTTTTTATATTTATTTATTTATTTATTTATTTATCACATTTATTTATTTATTTACTTATTTATTTATTTATATTTATATATTTATTTATTTGTTTACTTATTTATTTTTTATTTTTTTTTATATTTATTTATTTATTTATTAATTTACTTATTTATTATATTTATTTATTTATTATTATTCTATTTATTACATAGTTATATACTTATCCGTGATCAATGTTTGTAAAGAAATCAAATCCTTAACAACTTCCACACTTCTCTCTTCCCTTTCATAAAGGTTTAGCTGTTCAATGAAGGTTTTTTTTTCTTAAATTTTTTTCCTTCAATGGTAATATTATGTTATATATATTTTTTTTTTTTTTTTTTAAATGTTTGTAGTAAAAATTTCAGTAGTAAGGTTTAATCAACCGTATCTCTGTAACAACATAAAATATCGAATGTAGAAATTGTATCACTTTTTGACGAATAAATAAATAACCTGATCGAAGGCTTCAGGTGTTCACACAAAACGGCAGAGAAGATCGGGCATACGATGCTGAGACTCAATTCCTCGGGCATGTTTTCCTCCGACCGTATCTAACAGATGAGCTGGTGCATGCTCCCAACCATGTCATCCCCAGCTGCCTTGAAGAGCTCAGCAGACAGTCCGTCTGCGACAGCAGCTTTATTCGACTTGAGCTTCGATATGGCAATCGTGCTCAGGGGGACGGAATTCTCTGCCGTCTTCGTCGATTAGAAATGGATCATTCTGCCTGACAGCAACGACTGCAATTCTACTACTAGGTGTCCGTTCTCATCCCTGCAGGCTTCCGTTCTGGCCTTAAAACCTTGGCATGTTCGCTTTATCTGTTGATAAAACTTTCGAACGTCACGCCTGCAGTAACACCCCTCCAAGTCCTCAATCGCTCGCTTCCCGTGCTCTTTCTTCTTTCTCCTGAGAAGCTTATACTCCTCCCTTCTTTTTGACTCATAGAGCTCACGAGCTGCTCTTGTTCTTTTATGCAGCGAGACCCTATATGCATCCTGCTTCGCTGTGTGAATCCTCCTGCACTCATCATCGAACCAGGTGTTTCTTCGTAGTGGAGCCTTGAAACCCAAAACTTCGGATGCAGAGGTTTTCAGGGCTTGTTTGCAAAGGCTACTCTGCTGTTCTATTGATAGTGTGTAGGATTCAGGTTTACGCGATCGGTAAAAGCACGAGCGGTTTCTGGCGAAAGGAGCTTTCCGACGCCATAACTTTGTATTCTTACTCTACTCCGCTGCGTTCGTGATATCCCTAAACGCATCTTGGCTACTACAAGATAGTGGTCCGAGTCAATGTTAGCCCCTCGGAAAGTGCGAACATCAAGAATAGTGGAGGAGTGTCTGGCGTCGATCGCGATGTGATCAATCTGGTTGGTAGTCGATTGATCAAAAGACCGCCAGGTGTCTTTGTGTATATCGAGGTGCGGGAAGTGCGTACTGGCTAGAAAGAGATTTCGCCCCGTAGCAAGGTCAATCAGCCTGTGTCCGTTATCGGAGGTGGTGTCGTGTAGGCATTCAAATATGCTTTCCTTACCCAGCTTAGCATTGAAGTCTCCTAGTACAATTTTTATGTCATAGCTGGGATATTGGGCATATGTTCTGCCTAGGAGATCGTAGAACTCATCTTTGGCGGAGTCATCCTTGTCTTCCGTGGGGGCGTGGACGCAGATCAGGCTGATGTTAAAAAATTTAGCCTTGATACGGATTGTTAAGAGGCGTTCGCTCACATGCCGGGAGCTTAGGACTTTTTGCCTTAGGCCATCTCGAACAACAAATCCGCATCCGAACGATCGTTGTCCTCTCTCCCTATAGCAGTCACCGTGGTAAATATCGCAGTTTTTCATCCGCTTTATACCCGGTCCATTCCATCGCATTTCCTGAATGGCGGTTATGTCCGCGTTATAGCGGTCAAGGCGTCCGCGAGTTGTTCGGCTGCACGTGGCCTGTTTAGTGACCTAACATTCCATGTACAGAGCCGAAGATCATGGTCCTTTTTTCCTTTTTTTTTTGCAAGGGTCGTCAACATTTATCCGTTATATCCGAGGCTTGTGGTTGTTTCGGAGTTTGTGTTTTTTTTACGGTTACGGCTTACTAGGCCGTAGCCCAAGCCTTCCCCGTCTGCAATTTCCATAGGAAATCTCCAGATGGCACCGCGAGGAGGTGGCGATAGGACTTACTAACAGTACCGCATATCTAAATCTGCTTATTATGTATCTTTCGAAGAATCATAGAACAAACATAGGTGTTATTATGATAAACAGGCTGAACTACCATGTTTCCCCTGCATTATTTAGTGCAATTTCGACAACTAAACTTGGACTTATCTGTTGCCAGGATCATCAACAATATTGGCTCCGAAGAGGCGATTGAAATAACTCAATTTGATGGATATATTGTGGTCCTAATGCGTTAGACAATCAAGCGGGTGCTGCTATTCTAGTTTTCGGTTTAGCAAAACTCAGCCTTGGGCACTTGCGAAACCAATGTGAGATATAAGACGAAGTAAATTCAGGACCGTGACAGTGAATATATGTATATTTTAGCAGCTCAATTCTCCCAAACACATAATAATCAGGGTATCTATCACAGATTAAACACACAAAGAATGTTAATATAAGATTACTCACCAATTGTCATGCCCTGGAATGGGTTTCTTAAGCCTTCTGCTTTAATCAGACAGTACCACAAAAGAACGACAACGCCTCCCACAACCATTACCGTAAATATAGCCAGTCCTCTTCACAGCAACCGTGGAAAACCCCCAAAAAAGAATACACAAAGTAAAAGTAAATTTCATGAATCACCTACACATTCGTCAAGCATCCTTACCTCATGTGCCGTGGACTACCTAGCCACACTAGTGGACAAATCAAAAGCCCAATGATGATCAGCCAATAGCAAAAGGAAAAGTAAAAATGTCCGTCGCTGATTCGATGTCCAATCAACTGAAGATTTTGCGAAGCCATCACAAGACTTGGTATTCCAGTTGCGAATATACTAATGTCCAATAAAATGGTCACAATTAGGCTGATGTACTTTCCATATGCCATGTCGCTGATAGCAGCATAAGGATATCTGTAACGACCGTTAAATACATGATTCACCTGTTCAATTTAAAGAAGTAGAAAGAGAAATGGGGAAGGCACCAGGTGCAACCAGGAGTTCCAGTTGACTGAATTGGAATGAATGCACTGATTTATATGTCTTTACCAATTCGTGACATGACGGTTACGATTTATTTCCCGAATTTAAATGAATTCTAAATGAATGGTAGTCCAGTAGACGTGATAAGTGTGTTGCCGACTTTTTGTAACAATTAAATATGTTTCGAAGCGCATTCAGAAGCATTTTACCGAATGGACGAACAAATGGCACAGATTACTTGTAAAGTCAGCCTTTTAGTCATCGTGATGAGAGTGGAGTGCTTAAGTAGCAGCAGCAGCAGCAGTAGCATGTTGGCGTTACAGTCCATGAAGAACCTGAGCCGAGCTTCTCTCAATCACCCATGTTGTGTGGGATTTTATTTTCCCATAGGTGAAAGGGACCTACAGTTTATTGCCGGTTCCGAACGGCGAATTTCGAGAAGCTTTTCATGACAATTTTACTACAGGGGGTTTTGTCAAAATCCCGCTGAGGAGAAACACCGTGAAAAACACGTTCGATGACATGGCTGTGTCGGGATTCGATCTCGACTTAAGTATTCAAACCTAATACTTAACTCGACCTTACTTACTTACTTTACTTAACGGGCGCTACAGTTCGGGGTGAACCTGAGCCTCAACCAACATGCCTCTCCATCTAGCACGATCTTTCGCTAGTCTTTTCCAATGCCGCACGCCCAGTTGGTTGAGGTCCCTTTCCACCTATGTGCGCCATCTTAAGTGCGGCCGTCCTCTGCTTCTTCGTCCCTCGGGGTTGGATTCATAGACTCACCGGGCTGTAGTGTCCATTCGCTCCTCATGGCCCAGCCATCTTAGGCGTTGAATCCGTAGAGGCCTGACTAGGCTCATGTCGCTGTACAGCCCGTAAAGTTCGTGGTTGAATCTTCTCCTCCATCCCCCGTCTGGGCTTATAGACCCAAAAATCACGCGCAAAATCTTTCTCTCGAACCGACCAAGGGCCTCATCATCCGCTTTTGATAGTGTCCATGCTTCTGCGCCGTACAACAGGACCGGGATGATAAGGGTCTTATATGGAGTCAACTTTGTCGTTCGGGAGAGGGCTCTGTTACTCAGTTGCCTCCTGAGCCCAAGGAAACAGCAATTGGCAAGAGTGTTTCTGCGTTTGATTTCGGAACTGATGTCGTTGTTCCAGGTCACTGCGGAGCCAAGGCAGACGAACTCCTTAACAACAACCAAGACGTCGGAGGTAAATGTCCTTTTTCGATGACAGCAGATATTTAGTCTTGCCCTCATTAACCGCCAAACCAATTTTCGCCGCCTTCACCTTAATACTCGCAAACGCCTCATTGACATCTCGCTGCGATCTACCTATTCGTCAATGTCGTCGGCGTATGCAAGGAGTTGCGAGGATTTGAAATAGATTGTGCCTTTTGTATTGGCCAGTGATTTTTGCGCAATAATTTCTAATATGATGTTGAAGAAATCGCACGACAGCGCATCGCCCCGCCTAAGTCCTTTTTTGACTTCGAAACTATCGGTCAGTTCTGCACCGATTCGTATGGAGCAGCGATCATTCTCCAAAGTCACCCTGCACAGTCTGATGAGTTTATATAGCTCGTCTCTAATTGCGCTGTCGTATGCGGCCTTGAAGTCGACGAATAGATGGTGCGTATCGACTTGAAATTCATTGGTTTTCTCCAGGATCTGCCGTAGTGTGAAGATTTGATCGATGGCGGACTTCCCTGGCCTGAAGCCACACTGATAAGGACCTATCAGCTTGTTTACGAATGGCTTCAGGCGTTCACACAAAACGGCAGCGAAGATCTTGTATGCGATATTAAGGAGACTTATTCCTCTATAGTTGGCGCAGTCCAAGGAGTCTCCTTTTTTGTGGATCAGGCAAACAATGCTGAGACTCCATTCCTCGGGCATGCTTTCCTCTGACCATATCTTACAGATGAGCCGGAGCATGCTCCTAACCAGCTCACCCCCAGCCACTTTGAAGAGCTCAGCAGACAGTCCATCTGCGCCAGCAGCTTTATTCGACTTGAGTTTCGACATGGCAATCTCAACTTCGTCGTGGTCAGGAAGACGGAATTCTCTGCGATCTTCGTCGATAAAAAATGGATCATGTTGGCTGTCATCGCCGTTATACAGTCTGCAGAAGTGGTTTTTCCAAATTCTCAGCACCGACTGCGATTCTACTACTAGGTGTCCGTTCTCATCCTTACAGGCCCCCGTTCGGGATTTATAGCCTTGAGACATTCGTTTTATCCGCTGATAAAATCTTCGAACGTCGTGCCTGCAATAGCACCTCTCCAAGTTTTTAATCGCCCGCTTCTCGAGCTCTTTCTTTTTTCTCTTGAGAAGCTTATGCTCCTCCCTTCTTTTAAGCTCGTAGAGCTCACGCGCCGCTCTTGTTTTTTTGTGTAGTGAGGCTTTGTATGCCTCCTGCTTTTCCGCATGAATCCTTCTACACTCGTCATCGAACCAGGTGTTTCGTCGTGGTGGAGCTTTAAGGCCCAGCACTTCCGTTGCTGTGCTCTTCAGGGCTTGTTTGCACTGGCTCCATTGTTGCTCTACTGACTGAGTGGAGGATTGAGGTGTATCGGAGAGCTTAAGGGAGACGCAGTTGGCAAAGGCACTGGCGATCTCCGGCGATAGTAGCTTTCCGACGTCATAGCTTGGTGTTCTAACTCTACCCCGCAGTGTTTGTGTTATGCGTTGACGTATCTTGGCTACTACAAGATAGTGGTCTGAATCGATGTTCGCTCCTCGGAAAGTGCGAAAATCAAGAATAGTGGAGGAGTGTCTGACCTCAATCGCGATGTGGTCAATCTGGTTGGCATGTGTCCGTTATCAGATGTGGTGTCATGTAGGCTATGTTTGCCGATGACCCGCTCAAAGATGCTTCCTTTACCCAGCTTAGCGTTAAAATCTCCTAGTATGATTTTGGTATCATAGCTGGGGCATTTGGTATATGTTCTGTCTAGGAGATCAAAGAAAGCTTCTTTGATTGAGCCGTCCTTGTCTTCCGTGGGGGCATGGACGCATATTAGGCTGATGTTGCAGAAATTTGCCTTGATACGGATCGTTATGAGGCGTTCACTCACATACTGGAAACTTAGAACTTTACGTCTTAGTCCACCTCTAACAACAAATCCGCTTCCAAATAGTATCTGTCCTCTGTCCCTATAACAGTCACCGTAGTAAATGTCGCAGTTTTTCATCCGCTTTCTACCCGGTCCATTCCATCGCATTTCCTGCATGGCGGTTATGTGCGCTTTATAGCGGTCTAGGGCGTCCGCAAGTTGTTCGGCCGCACGTGGTCTGTTTAGGGACCTAACATTCCACGTACAGAACCGAAGGTCCTTTTTTGTTTTTTGTTTTCTTATAGGGTCGTCAACATAGATCCGTTCCGTTTTATTATCCGAGGCTGTTTTTTTGTTTCTGAGCAATTAGTGGTTTTACGGTTATGGTTCGCTAGACCATAGCCCAACCGACACTAATCCTGTTTGGTGGCGCAGGATACTCGCCATTCGGCCTCTTCCGTCAGTAATTTCCCTTTTAAGGAAATTTCCAGATGGCACCACGAGGAGGTGGAAGGAAGACCTGACTAGCAGAGCTGCAAGATGTTCGGCTGCAGAGGCTCTTACTCGCTTTTTGTCGGGCCAGCAACCGTCGGCAGATGCTACCCCTACGAGGCCTTTGCTAGTCCTTCACCATCCACTCAACTCGACCTAAACAAGGATAAATCAGATTTTTCAAACACATTATGAGGATGTCACATTCGCATTACACAATAATTTGTTTACAAATTTCTTGCAGGAAATGTTAAGTTTGGGAAAATGTTAATAACGAACATTCTCCAAAGCTTCCCCACTTAACCTTATAATTTCATCATCAATTTAAAATATCTGACAATTTGGAAGAACTTGTTGGCAAAGATTGATTTCCAGTCTCACCACATAGATAACATCATTTCCGATTAACGTACGTGCAACTTTTATCGTTGGAGAGCATGCGCTCGGACATATAGGGTAAAGTTGTTAATTGCTCTCAAACAGGCGAGATGCCAGCAACGATCCCTGTTTCAATACCCGGGTCAAATTGACATACAGCCTTTCCGCGGCGCCCTCTGGATAGCCTGTACAACAACCGTTGAGAGGTGAACAAATGTATGCAGCTATCGCCTTAGGCAAGAGGACACTACAATACTCCGACCAGATTTGCGGTTGTGTGGCGGGACAACAACCCGCCCATGTAAAAAAAATCAAGTTGTGAATGAGCGAAATATCTCGGATAAACGGACAGATTCTCAAAGACGACATGGCGCGAACACGATTTGCGAATATGCTCCTCCAATGTTCAGAGACAACCAATAGCCTCGGATACGGACGGATTACATGTTGACGACCCCCGCAAATGTCAAAAAGGAAACGAATTTCGGATCTACACCTGGAACGTTAGGTCCCTCAACAGACCAGGTGCAGCCGAACAACTGGTCAACTCTTTGGACTGCTATGTATAACGCAGACATTACCGCGCTCCAAGAAGTGCGATGGGATGGGCCAGGCAAAATGCGGATGAAAAACTGTGATATATACCACGGAACCTGCTACAGAGAAAATAAACAACGCTTATTCGGATGCGGATTTGTTGTTCGAGGCAGACTGAGGTAAAAAGTCTTAACCTTCCAGTATGTAAGCGAACGTCTCATAACTATCCACATCAAGGCCAATCTCGGCAATATAAGCTTACGATGTGTCCACGCCCCCACAGAGGAGAAAGATGACCGACATAAAGACGACTTCTATGATCTCCTAGACAGAACGTATGCGCAATGTCCCAGCTATGACACCAAAATCGTTCTAGGAGATTTCAATGCGAAGCTGGGTAAGGAAGCTATCTTTGGAAAGCTCAGCCTACACAACACCACGTCAGAAAACGGATTAAGGCTAGTGGACTTTATGGCGGGACATAACCTGGTAGTAGCAAGTACACGATTCCCACACCTCAACATCTATAAGGGGACCTGGTGGTCTTTCGATAAATCGACCACCAACCAAATTGATCATATTGCGATCGACGGCAGACACTCCTCCAGCATCCTAGATGTCCGAACCTTTCGAGGAGCCAACATCGACTCGGATCATTACCTTGTTGCAGCCAAGGTACGGATGCGAATTTCTCGGAATCAACGGAGTCGAGTAAGAACACCAAAATTTAACGGCGGAAAGCTGTAATCGCAAGAGACCGCTAGGACCTTCGCCGATCAAGTCTCCCTCAAGCCCTCTCAGGTCCCGATGCAACCTGCAGAAACCATAGAACAGCAATGGAGTCGTTGTCAGAAAGCCATTAGAGAGTCCGCCTCAGATATACTCGGTTTCGAGCCACCACCGTCGAGAAACCCCTGGTTCGATGATGAGTGCAGACAGGCCCATGTAGAGAAACAGAATGCATACATGGCCACATTGCATCGACGGACGAGAGCAGCCCGCGAGCTCAATGAACAGAAAAGGAGGGAGGAACATGCGCTTCTGAGAAGGAAAAAGAAGGAGCACGAGAAGCGCGAAATCGAGGAGATGAAGAGATGTTACTGCAGGAACGACGTTCGAAAATTTTACCAGAAAGTAAAACGAACATGCCACGGCTATAAAGCCAGAGCAGAAGCCTGCAGGGATGAGCACGGACAACTAGTAGTGGAGTCACAGTCGAGGCTGAGATTGTGGAAGGACCACTTCTGCAGACCGTATAACGTCGATGATAGTCAAAATGCCGCCGTCAGGCAGAGCGAACCATTCACAATGGACGAAGACGAAGGAGAATCACGTCCACCGGACCTAGACGATGTTAAGATAGCGATATCGAAACTTAAGTCTCATAAAGCTGCTGGAGCAGACGAACTCCCCGCGGAACTGTTTAAAGAAGCTGGCTATGAGCTGGTCAGGAACATGCACCAACTCATCCGCAAGATATGGTCGGAAGAACCATATCTCAGTATCGTTTGCCCTGTCCATAAGAAAGGAGACCGCTATGACTGCGCCAATTATAGAGGGATAAGCCTCCTGAACGTCGCGTACAAGATCCTCTCTGCCGTACTGTTTAAGTACCTGAAACCGGTAGTGGACAAACTGATAGGTTCCTACCAGTGCGGTTTCAGGCCAGGAAAATCCACGATAGACCAAATACTTACACTACGGCAGATCTTGGAGAAGACCTATGAATTCCAGGTCGACACGCACCATTTTTTCGAAGACTTTAAAGCCGCGTATGACAGTGTTTATAGAGACGAGCTATACAGAGCCACGTCATGTTTTAACATTCCTGCCAAACTCGTCAGACTGTGCAGGATGACTATGGAGAACTCTCGCTGCTCCATTAAGGTCGGAGGTGAACTAACCGACCCCTTTGATGTTAAAAAAGGGTTTAGACAGGGTGATGCACTGTCATGTGACTTCTTCAACATTATTTTTAAAAAGATCATGCGGGACTCTGCGGCCAATACAAGAGGTACGATCTACTTCAAGTCCACACGATTGCTTGCCTACGCAGATGACATTGACGTCATTAGACGAACAAAGCGAGACGTCAATGAGGCGTTCGCAAGCATTGAAGCAGAAGCGGCTAAAGTGGGCCTAAGGGTAAATGGGGACAAGACCAAATATATGCTGTCATCCAAGAAAGACGCGCAACACCGACGTCTTGGTCAGAACGTCACCTTCGGCAGCTATATTTTTGAAGTAGTCAAGGACTTCGTCTACCTTGGCTCGATACTGACAAGCAGCAGCGACACCAGCGCTGAGATAAAACGCAGAATGGCTCTTGCCAATCGCTGCTTCTTCGGGCTCAAGGGGCAATTGAGTAGTAGAGCCCTCTCTTGAAAAACGTTTCCCTCTACAAGGCCTTAATGATCCCGGTCCTCCTCTACGGCGCTGAGGCTTGGACGTTATCAAAAGCGGATGAAGACGCTCTTGGACGTTTCGAGAGGAAAATTCTGCGTGCAATCTTTGGTCCCGTTTGTGTAAGCGGAAAGTGGAGGAGGAGATTCAACAAGGAACTGTACGGGCTGTACAGCGACATCGGCCTAGTTAGACGTCTTCGGATCCAACGCCTAAGATGGCTGGGCCATGTAGAGCGAATGGACATCAACGCTCCGGCCCGAAGAGTCTTCGACTCCAACCCCGAGGGACGACGCAGCAGTGGACGACCGCATTTAAGGTGGCGCGCAAAGGTGGAAGAGCCGCAACCAACTGGGCGTGCGGCACTGGAAGCGGCTGGCCAGAGATCGTGCCGGCTGGAAAGGCTTGTTGGTTGAGGCCCTGTTTCACCCCGAACTGTAGCGCCATCAAAGTAAGTAAGTAAGTAATGTCAGAACTTTGTACACTCCTGGAGCTGCTCTTAAACTGGAAAGAATCCAAGGCGGATATTACTGCGATCCACGATATACGCTGGATAGGAAACGGTATGATAAGGAAAAAAGATTGCGGCATGTATTACAGCTGTCACAAAAGATTGCATATGTTGGGGTGGTGCGGATTTGTAGTGGAAAAGCAGTTAAGGTCGAGGGTCGTCGACTTTAAGCCTATAAGTGATCGCCTGGCTGTAATCGCATCAAAGGCAGATTTGACCACATCAGCCTCATATGTATGTGCCCACCGTCCTACCGTAGAGGCTGAAGACCCCATCAAAGAGGGCTCTTATGATCTCTTGGACAACGCCTACGGAGCTCGTCCGAAGTACGATGTTAAAATCGTACTTGGGAACTTCAATGCCAAAATCGGTAAGAGAACACTTTTGGCCGAGTGATCGGAAAGCCTCCACGATACCACAACGGATAATGGCTTCCGACTCACGGACTTTGCAACAGCTCGTAATGCGGTGGTAAGTAGCACAAAATTTCTCCACACAGCAACTTGGCGATCTCCGGATGGTCGAACCGTCGACCAAATCGACCATGTGCTCATTGACCCAAGACACTCGTCAAACAACCTGGATGTGCGAACATTCAGGAGGGCAAACGACGACTCTGACCATTTCCTCGTATCAGCAAGATTCAGAGCATGACTGTCCAATGTAAGAAAGCTGTACCAGCCCCTCCATGGACGCCTGAGCACACCGGAGGTTACCAGAATCTACAGTGAGCAACTGGGCGAAAGGCTCTCCGGTATGCCTATGTGGAGCACATTTGTCACCAATATGTGACTGCATTGCCGCTCAGCCATTCAGGAGGTAGTCGAGAGCACCTTAGGCTACCTACCACCCCCGATAAAAAACCCCGTGATAAATTGGCGAATGGGAGCAGAAAAAGGCAACAACGACGAGGCTTACCAAAAGGCGCTGAAGCGAAAAACTAGGGCAGCGCGAGAGGAGTACCGAGCGAGAAGGAGAAAAAACTGTTGCGACTGAAGAAAATAATTTTTGCGGCCTCCCAGCTCAAGGATATCAAGAAGTCTAGGGACAAGCATAAAATACGGGTGTTGTATAAGAAAGCAAAAAGCCTTGTGTGGGGCTTCAAGAAAGGCGCCCAAGCTCTTCGAAATTTCAAGGGTAATCTTGTTACCGACCCGCAGGGAATAGTGGATGTACTGAAACTGCATTTCCAGCAGCTGCTTAACGAGCATGACCAAGAGAGGGTGGGAGGGAATGAGGAAATCCCAACTCCAGCCGCTGAAGTTGGCCACAGGCTCAGAAGGCTTGCCATCAAAGCTCTTCAAGGCTGGCGGCGATGTTCTGGTATGGAGATGCACCAGATCACTATCAAGATGAAAGCATGCCCGACGACTGGAATATCAGCTATACTAGCCCCATCTACAAGAAAGGCGATCCTACCTCTTGCAAGAACTATAGAGGTACATATGTATATCCCTGCTCAATGTCGCATACAAGATCCGGTTCAGCGTACTGTGTGAACGTCTAAAACCCTTTTGCACCGCACTAATCGTCAGCTATCAGTGTGGAAAAAGACACTCGAGTTTCAAATCGATATACACCATCCCTTTATCGATTTTAAAGCTGCATACGACAGCATTCATCGCAAAGAATTGTTTGATGCGATGGCTGAATTCGGGATCCCAGGAAAACTGATCCGGCTGTGTCGCGCCAGGCTAAAAAATACGCGATGCACCGTGCAGTTATGTTCCAGGACTTCTGAACCGTTTGAAACGTTCACCGGATTTCGGCAAGGATATGCGCTGTCGTGTGACTTCATCAATTTGCCGTACGGAGCCGAAAGCTAGACGATAAGCAGTACGGCGGAGCTGAATTTGTTGTGTTGGAATCTGACGCACGATGAGCGAGTTCGGATCCCGATAACACCGACACCATCACATGTTTATTTAGCGGCGTCCCTCCTCGGCGGGGTACTGGCAAAACCCCCCGTAGTATACTTGCCACGAAAAAGCTTCTCGACTCACGTCGTTTGGAATCGGCATAAAACTGTAGGTCCCTTTCACCTGTGTGAAAAATAAATCACACACAATATGGGTGATTGAGAGGAGCTTGGCTGTGGTCCTTTATGGGCTGTAACGCCACCAAAGAAGAAGAACCTCACCGTTTATAATAACGGCTGTGAACCAACTTTCATCACCAAAAACAGACAGGAGGTTCTGAATGTAACTTTTGCATCGCAGGACATTGTCGACAAAGTCAGGGAATGGAAAGTCCTAAAAAAGCACTCCCTCTCTGACCATCGCTACATTCAATTCAGCATAGTCAGCCACGTCAGTGCCCCAGCTCCCTTCAGGAACTACAGGAAAACTGACTGGCAAAAATATAGAACCTATGTTGAACCCCACCTAGGGACAAGACAACCTACCTATCCGCTCAACTCCGCGGAATTAGGCAGCTTAGTAAATGAGCTGACAAGAACACTTAACAGAGCACTGTCTAAATCTTGTGCGGTCAGCACCCCCAGAGGCAAGCCCAAGCCCCCCTGGTGGAATAAAGAGATAGTCTCCCTTAGGAAGGAGAGCAGAAAGCTCTTTAACAAAGCTAAATGTACCCGCTTGCAAAAGGAATGAGACCTCTACAAGAAGGCACTTAAATCTTTACTGCGACAATATCAAGGCGGTCTCCGAAGCCTCAAGAATAAGGAAGATCCTGGCTTCGGTCCCGTATAATCCAAGCCACCTGATGCGTAATGATAGTTCCTGGACGACCTCCAGAGAGGAAGCCCTGAAACTTCTTCTAAGCGCACACTTCCCAGGCAGCAGTGACTCGGCTATGACACCTCCTCGGGTCTTTCAGCCGACATCATCCTCCTTCGAGCGTGCTCCCAACCTGGTCAACTACAACAATGTCCTTTGGGCAATAAAAAGCTTTGAACCATACAAGTCCCCAGGACCGGATGGGAGCATACCAGCTGAGCTCCAGCAGGTAGCAGATATCATCCTCCCCTGGCTTGTGGTCATATACAATAGTTGCCTCTCCCTATCCTACGTCCCCAGCAAGTGGAAGGTAACCAAAGTCATTCTCATACCCAAGGCAGGCAAAAGCTCCCACACGTATGCAAATGACTTGAGGCCTATCAGGAAGGCTGTCGGGTAACCAACATTCCTACAACAAAGGCAAGTCGGTGGAAACGGCACTCCACTCACTGGTCAGTAAGGTAGAACGCAAGGATTATACTCTAGTCGCCTTTCTCGACATTGAGGGCGCCTTTAACAATGTTGAACCATGGGCCGTCATCAAAGCGCTGTCTGATCTGGGTGTTACGGGATCAGTGATAGAATTGGTACGACAACTGCTAACAGAAAATGTCGTCAAAGCCGGCTTCGCCGTCTCAACTAGAATGGTCAGCAGAGGTTCACCACAGGGTGGAGCTACTGCTGTTGCTTGAACAGGAAGGGTACGCTGTGACCGCCTATGCAGATGACATTGCTATTGCCGCCACAGGAAAATTTCCCAGCACTCTATGCGACCTTATGCAGAGTGCATTACATACAGTAGAAACCTGGACGCAGTACTGTGGACTTGGGGGGAACCCTAAGAAGACCGATCTAGTACTTTTTACTAGGATGGAACCCAACTAACAATCAAAGAACAGGCTAAATATCTAGGCCTAGTCCTTAACAGGAGGCTGAATTGGAAACCCTACATTCTTGATCGCGTCAAGAAAGCAACTACTGCCCTCTACAGCTGTAAGAAAGTGGTGGGCAGGAAGTGGGGTCTCCAACCAAGCATTATGCACTGGCTCTGCACAGCAGTCATAAGGCCCATCCTCCTGCATGGCGTTGTAGTCTGATGGACTGCTCTGGACAAGGCAGTCAATCGAAGCCTTCTGGGGAAGGTACAAAGATCGGCCAGCTTATACATAAGCGGAGCGATCAGATCAACCCCCACGAAGGCCCTCAACATTCTATTACATCTTCCAGTATTGAACCTTTTCAGCAAGCAAGTTGCTGCCTGCACGGCCTTAAGGATGAGGACTTTAAGAAAATGGCCCACATCTCAAAAAGGCCATACTACCATTCTAAACCACTCCAAAGTACCCATGGACACGGACTAGATCATTCCGCTGAAGGTGTTCACTAGGAACTCTGAAGTTGTCTTTCCATTCAGGGATCCAGGGAGGAATGGGCTGAAGGGAAAGTAATACCAGAGGACTCGATCTCCCTCTATACTGATGGCTCTAAGATGGAGTCGGGTATAGGTAGTGGGTTCTTCTCCAAGGAACTTAACCTCAACCTATCTTTCAGACTTCCAAATCACTGCAGTGTGTATCAGGCAGAAATAACAGCGATAACAGAGGCCCTTGCATGGCTCAGAATCAATGTAATATCCGCTAAGGATATTATCATTTGCACGGACAGCAAGCTGCGATAAAGTCCCTGGCAGCGGTAACCCACAAATCAAAGACATCTCTTAAATGTCGCCTATCTCTAGATAAGATGGCTGAACAGTTCAAAATGAAAATACTGTGGGTACCCGGGCATAGGGATATTCCAGGAAACTGCGCGGCCGACGAACCTACCCTCGGGTACCTAGATACACCAATAAGTACGGTGAAGCACATGATAAAACTTCAAACCATAGAGGAGACCAACCTCCAATGGAATGAGGTGTGGCCTAAGTTAAGCCTAGAACGAACCAGGGACCTAGTTGCAACCAAAAGGGCAACTTTAAGTACTCTAGTGGGTGTCATTACAGGTCACTGCATCATTGGAAAACACGGCGCCAGATTAGGGCTACCCTAAAATGACTTCTGTGGCGGCTGCATAGATGAGGAGGAGGAGGAATCAATACACCACCTCCTCTGCTCATTTCCCTCTTTTGCGAATCGCAGGAGGATCTAAACTGTAGGTCCCAGGAGGCAATAAACTGTAGGTCCCTTTCACCTATGGGAAAATGAAACCACACACAACATGGGTGATTGAAAGAGAAGCTTGGCTCAGGTCCTTCATGGACTGTAACGCCAACATACATACATACATACATACAGCAAGTAAACTATAAGGTATTTTGTCAGCACCTCACTTATACGTTAGACCATAATGATGGATGCGCTCTCGGTGTCGTCGACGTCTGGAAGCAACTCACTACCCACTGTGCCAGACTAAGTAAAAAGCATAGACAACCACACACCTATGTATTTACGGAATTGGATCTCATAGTAGCAAGTCCAGACAAACATTTCACCCAACAAATCAGCCCACAACCCACACTTACTCACCTGCTTTTCTGCGATATTGAAGGATCCAACGATTCCGCAATAATCCAGCACTTCCCCAATAAGAAAGACGTGTAAATTTGCAGTCCAATAACAAACACTAGCAACGGAATGGCGAACAATCCCAGTGGAATGAGAAAGCCGGGCAATGTCACCAGCGGCAGCACTCCAAACAAATCAATAATATACACGAGAGCAACAAATGCACCAAGTCCGTTCTCATTCTTCTGCAAATTCCTGAATCGAGGCAGAGCACTGAAACGTTTTTGGGCCAGAAATGGTAGCTGATCGTTTGGCTGAATCACTCCTTTCTGGTTGCGTCGACTCTTAAACATTTTCTGTATTGTTGTTCGGGTCCGAATGGAATTAAGTCATGACACTTGGAATAACCAATAACCAACTTATTATCACTGCATAGGAACAACTGAGCGGACGGAAGTACAAGCAACTCTGCTGGGCCACTTGAACACTAGTTGATGCACAACAAAGCATATTGTAAAGGAAAACGATAGAGAATGTGCTGCACGGAAGTGCAGTACATGAAAGTAGGAATGAAAGACTGTATATGAGAATAATGAAGTGGTCATTCCAAACTAGATAGCAGCTACCCCCGATGCTTGACATTTTGGACTCTAGGAAACATTCTTTCGATTAATTTTCCAAAAAAAAAAATTCAATCACTCTCTGCCCTCATATAATTCCAGAAAATCACATTTTCCAACGAATGTGTTTCGGGAGCATCCACCATGTAGTCTACATGACTATTGTGCATATACGCTAGTCCATTATACTATACTGCCTGTCCCTATACCTGGGGTGGAATTCGATACCCCGAAGCCAACCATTAACCGACTGTGACAATTCTGAGAGCAATGTTCTGTTTGCGTTACGCTTTTCTTTTGCCTCCTTCCATTAAAGATGTGGACATTTTCAATTCGTTTCTGCATGGTTGATTTATTAGCAATACACCTATCCAGATAGAAGTTCAATACCAAGAACTGTATTGATTACATTTACTGTTAAAGAGTTAACTATTCACTGTATATCAGACGTACGAAATTCCAGTTTATGGCATGACCTATAATACCAGTATATTCATGACAAATCAGTAATACATAGCGAGCTGGTAATACATATATGGATGTATACCTACGGGAGATACAATTATATCCACAATCCTCTTTCCTCTTATTACTAATATAGCGTCCCAGGGAAGGGACCTATCCTGATCCATTTCTAATCGACGGAGACCGCAGAGAATTCTGTCCCCCTGACCTCGACGACGTTAAGACTGCCATATCGAAGCTCAAGTCGAATAAATCTGCTGCGGCAGACGGACTGTCTGCTGGGCTCTTCAAGGCAGCTGGGGATGACCTGGTTAGGAGCATGCACCAGCTCATTTGTAAGATATGGTCAGAGGAAAGCATGCCCGAGGAATGGAGTCTCAGCATCGTATGCCCGATCCACAAGAAAGGAGACCCCTCTGATTGCGCAAACTACAGAGGAATAAGTCTCCTTAACATCGCCTACAAAATCTTCTCTGCCGTTTTGTATGAACGCCTGAAGCCTTTTGTAAATAAGCTGATAGGTCCTTATCAGTGCGGATCCAGGCCAGGGAAGTCCACCATCGACCAAATTTTCACACTACGGCAGATCCTGGAAAAACCAATGAATTTCAAGTCGACACTCACCACCTATTTGTCGACTTCAAAGCCGCATACGACAGCGTAATTAGAGACGAGCTATACAACGCTATGTCTACCTTTGCCATACCTGCTAAACTCATCAGACTATGTAGGATGACTTTGGATAATGCTCGCTGCTCCATCCATTTTTTTGTGTCAAAAAAGGATTTAGGCAGGGCGATGCGCTGTCGTGTGATTTCTTCAACATCATATTAGAAATTATTGCGCAAAAATCACTGGCCAATACAAGAGGCACAATCTATTTCAAATCCTCGCAACTCCTTGCATACGCCGACGACATTAACATAATAGGTAGATCACAGCGAGACGTCAATGAGGCGTTTGCGAGTATTGAGATGGAGGCGGCGAAAATAGGTTTGGCGGTAAACGAGGGCAAAACTAAATATATGCTGTCATCAAAAAAGGACGCTCACCACCGACGTCTTGGCCAGAACGTTTGTATAGGCAGATATAAGTTCGAGGTAGTTAGGGCCTTCGTCAACCTTGGCTCCGCAGTGACCTGGAACAACGACATCAGTTCCGAAATCAAACGCAGAATCAATCATGCCAATCGCTGTTTGTTTGCGCTCAGGAGGCAAGTGAGTAATAGAGCCCTCTCCCGAATGACAAAGTTGACTCTGTATAAGACCCTTATCATCCCGGTCCTGTTGTACGGCGCAGAAGCTTGGACACTATCAAAAGCAGATGAGGAGGCCCTTGGTCGGTTCGAGAGAAAGATTTTGCGCGTGATTTTTGGGCCTATAAACCCAGACGGGGGATGGAGGAGAAGTTTCAACCACGAACTTTACGGGCTGTACAGGCGTCTACGCATTCAACGCCTAAGATGACTGGGCCATGTAGAGCGAATGAACACCTAAGCTCCAGCCCGGAGGGTCTTTGAATCCAACCCCGAGGGACGAAGAAG
Organism: Eumerus sabulonum; assembly: GCA_951905685.1. NCBI lineage: Eukaryota > Metazoa > Arthropoda > Insecta > Diptera > Syrphidae > Eumerus > Eumerus sabulonum. The sequence continues at coordinate 134,593,470 of OX645060.1, read as the reverse complement.
CAGAGGACGGCTCGTACTTAAGATGGCGCACACAGGTGGAAGGGGACCTCAGCCAACTGGGCGTGCGGCAATGGAAAAGGCTGGCAAAAGATCGTGCTAAATGAAGGGGCATGTTGGTTGAGGCCCAGGTTCACCCCGAACGGTAGCGCCCGCTAAGAAGTAGAAGTCCCAGGGGAGGGAGCAAGCAAAGAGAGCAAAGAAGTTGATTTCGTTTAACATGGCAAACGCCAGCTTCGATCTCTGTCCCTGCTCAATCCAAGTTGACACACAGCCTCCGCGTGGCTCCCCCTGGATAGCTACCCTGGCACCCGCCAGGTAGTGAACCAATGTGTGCAGCGACCCAACCCTTTGTTCCAGGGGAACGAGGAACCTGGCTTTCCAAGTTGCGGGTTGTGCTTAGGGGTAACATCCCTATCACGTAAAACCCTACTTGTCCCGAAACGACAACAAGCCTCGGATACGGACGGATACAAAGCTGACGACCCCTGGAAACGACTAACGGACTTGAGAGTCTGCACCTTGAATGTGAGGTCCCTTAACAGACCGGGTGCAGGCGATCAATTGGAGCAAGCCCTCAACTGCTATAAAGCAGATATAACTGCACTCCAAGAAGTGCGGTGGGATGGACCAGGCAAAAGACGGATGAAAACCCGCGATTTCTACTACGGGAACTGCTACAAGGAGAACAAACAGCGCCTATTCGGGTGCGGATTCGATATTCGAGGAAGACTCCGACAAAAAGTCTTAAGCGAACGCCTCATAACAATCCGCATCAAAACTAAATTTGGAAACATTAGCTTAATATGCGCTCACGCCCCAACGGAAGAAAAGGACGATCGGCTCAATGAAGAATTCTACGATTCCTAGACAGAACCTATGCCCAATGTCCCAGCTACGGCACAAAAATACTTCTAGGAAATTTTAATGCAAGACTGGGCAAAGAGGACATATTTGAGTCGATCATAGGAAAGCATAGTCTCCATAACACCACATGCGACAACGGACATAGGCTAATCGATTTCCTAGCGGGGCGTAACCTCCTTGCAGCAAGCACGCGATTCCCCCATCTCAACATTCACAAGGGTACCTGGCGGTCTTTTGATCAAACGACCACCAACCAGATTGATTACATAGCGATCGACGCCAGACGCTCCTCCTGTATTCTCGACGTACGAACCTTCCGAGGGGCCAACATCGACCCTGGCGCATTGCCAGAGCGCCGTCAGAGACGCTGCCTCAGAGGTGCTGGGTTTCAAACCGCCACCATCTAGAAATCCCTGGTTCGATGAACAATGCGAACAAGCCCATGCAGCAAAACAAGAGGCATATAAAGCCATGCTGCAACGACGGACGAGAGCTGCTCGCGAAAGCTATGAGCAGAAGAGAAGAGAGGAACACACGCGTTTCAGAAGAAAGAAGAGAGAGCATGAAGAGCGTGAGATCGAGGAAATGGAGAGATGCTATCACAGGAATAAACCTCGCAAGTTTTACGAAAAAATAAAACGAACAGCCAGGGCTATAAAGCCAGAGCGGAAACATGTGGGGATGAAGACAGATAACTAGTAGTAGAGTCACAGTCGATGCTGAGAATATGGAAGGAACACTTCTGTAGACAGATCAACGATGAACGATCTAATACCGCTGTCAGGCAGAATGAGAATTTCATTCACCCCACCTAGATGAAATTAAGCTAGTCGTTTCAAAGCTCAAGAATAATAAAGCCGCGGGTGCAGACGGGCTGTCTGCCGAGCTATTTAAAGCGGCTGGAGATGATCTAGTCGGGCGCATGCACCAGCTCATCTGTAAAATATGGTCGTAGGAAAGCATGCCCGACGAATGGAATCTCAGCATCGTTTGCCCAGTCCACAAGAAAGGAGACCCCCATAGCTGCGCCACTTACAGGGGAATAAGTCGCCTTAACATCGTGTCAAGATCTTCTCTGCCGTACTGTGTAAACGTCTGAAACCCTCTGTGGACAATTTGAGTGGTCAGGCAATTCCCCAATACACCAAATATTCACACTGCGGCAGATCTTGGAGAAGACCCAAGAATGCCAAATCGACACCCATCACACGATGCTCGCAACACCGACGTCTCGGTCAGAACGTCACAATTGGCAGCTACAGATTCGAATTGGCCAAGGACTTCGTCTACCTTGGCGCACTAGTGACCAGCGACAACACCAGCGCTGAGATCAAACGCAGAATTACTCTTACCAACCGCTGCTTCTTTGGGCTCAATAGGCAATGGAGAAGTAGAGCCCTCTCTCAAAGATAAAGTTGCGTTGCACAAAACCTTAATCATCCCGGTCCTCCTCTATGGCGTAGAGGCCTAGACTTTAACGAAAGCGGATGAAGAGGCCCTTGGAAAATTCTGCGTTCAATCTGTGGTCTAGTTTGTATAAACGGGGAGTGGAGGAGAAATTACAATGACGAACCATACGGGCTGTACAGCGACATCGGCCTAATACGGCGTCTACGGATCCAACGTCTAAGATGGCTAGGCTATGTAGAGCGAATGGATAACACATCTCCGGCCGAAAGGGTCTGCGAACCCAACCCCGAATCCAACGGTCGGCGGAACAGAGGACAACCGAATCTAAGGTTGCGCACACAGGTGGAAGAACCAGGTGGTGGAACCAACTGGGAGCTGTTTCCAGCTCTTTTTTTTTTTTTTTTTTTTGTTGCGCCCAAGGATGTGGAATCTTCAAAAGATACTGGTAACCCGTGTTGCCAGCATGCACGATTCGCGGGATATTATTCTCCTTATACTAAACCACACCTCTGCACACTTCGCGGGGCTGGTTAGCGATTTACGCTGTATCTCGAGTAGAAGCCTCTTGGGTTCTTCTTTCTGCTTCGGCTTGCCGCAGCGTTGTTTGTACTGATGCAATGTACGAGCATGTTTGGTTCCAATTTTCCACCGAGTTCATCATATAAGGGACCAAGTTTTCAGGACTCGGTACATTCAGCCTTAGCCTGTCCTGCATAACGCGACTTACTTACTTACTTACTTATCAGGCCTGCGATCCATGGAGGATCTGAGCCTGAGCTATAGCTGCCTTCCATCCTTGACGGTCCCGGGCACGCTGCTTCCAGTTGTCAAGACCAAGATGTCCTACATCCGCGATTACTTGGTCTTTATACCGGAGGTTCGGTCTTCCTCTTCTTCTCGAACCAGGAGGCTCGGAATATCACAGGAAAAAGGATCAGCATCTATGTTGACAGCCAGGCAGCAATTAAGGCTCTGCAGGCAGCATGGATAAGATCCAAACTCGTCAAACTTTGCAAGGAAAGGCCAAAGCACCACTCAGTGCGCTCTACAGGGAGATACAGACGGAGCTATTGGTGAAAGCCAATAAGCGATGGTGTCGCTTAGATACATGCGCAACGGCGAGATCGACTTAGCCCGTCTATGATAAGAAAAGAACGGAAAATCTGCTGAAGTTCAATAGTGGGAACATTCGACTGGCAGTCGGTGCCCTCACCGGGCTTTGCATGTTATCCTACCATGCAGCTCGACTAGGCCAGCCCTACAATGACTTCAGCAGAAGCTGCAGGGACGAAGAGGAAATTGAGTCCGTTCGTCACCTGCTGTGCGAATGTCCGGCGCTAGCCCAAAAAAGGAATATATTCCTGGGAAGTTACATCCTTTCGGGACTAGAAGAGGTAGGTAATATTGGGCTGAACAGAATACTGGGATTTTTATCCTCGTCTGGCTGGTTCAGCTCGACGGAAAATGTATAGGTATCAACGGGTTAAACAAAACAAGTGGGCACAATGGACTCAACGTAGTCTACGTGAGCCTTGACTTTATGTCAATAGGGCACCCATATACCTAATCTAATCTGCACGTCTGATCTTTGTGGCGGCTGCCAGAGGAAGAAGGATCCGAATTCCTCCAGATCGATTGTTTGCTGCCGTCCACGCTAGTCGGTAATGGAGTTCAGCTCTAATGCCAGTTGTTGTGATCGATGTTACCATCTCACTCCCCCGATGCTAAAAGGTTTTCGGTACGAGGCCGAAAACTCTGAAACTGGGACGAATGTGTTGAGGTGATGTTGGTAATTTGGTTTCCGACGAAGTTGTTGCACGAAGTACAACATATGGTCCGGTGAACGTGGGAGTTAACTTGTTGCGTGATGGGTGGTTGCCAGCGATGTTTCATACAACGAGGTCACCTACCTTCAACCCCAACCCAACGACGGGTGGAATTGATCATGCCGCTCTTTACGCAATGCTTTACCTGAAGCTTCGGAACGAGCTTCCTCTAATGGGATGTTATCCTTGGTGGCGTCTGAAGGTACGCCAAACTGGAGAAATTTCAGCGAGAACACAGTGGCACTATGAGGTGTTCGGTTGTAATTTCAAACAACTTTTGGTAGTAGTTCCGTCCATTTGCTTGTTGGTTAATTGATGACTTCCAAGCGAAAACCACAGACAATTGTGTCATTGGCCTTTTCACAAAAACCGTTTGCCTGTGGATGATAGGGCGATGTGGTTTGATATTTAATCGATGCTGCACGAAGGAATCGACGGGAAAGTTTTGAAGTTTGGTCCCCTGTCACTGGTGGATGCTTCGGATGACTTGGACTAAGGCGTTACTTGTGTTACGCTGAGTCGCAGTAGCCCAAACGCAGTACCGATTGCCCAGACCTTGTTTGGTGCCTTTGGTGTTGGTATTGGTTACAGCACACCGAAAGCTGGACGGTTGCTCGCCTTAACCAATTGACAGGCAGTGTAGCTTTGCACATAACAACGTACATCGTCAGCCACTGTTTTCCACCAGTAGTTCTCACAGAGTAGTTGTTTGGTTGTTGATATCCCTGGGTGGCCACGTGGTAGTGTCGCAAGATCTTGATTCGAAATTTCTTTGGAACGACGTACTGCATCATCCCTCGATACCGATGGACTTCGAATCCTTGCGGGTCCAGTGTTACTGAAGTATCATCTGAAGGGTCTTGTTCCTGTGCGCACTTAAGTTCGGTGGTTTTAATGAGTAATGAGACTGGTTGTCGAGATAAAGCATCTGCAGCCAAGTTCAGTTTTCCAGGTCTATGATGTATGGTGTAGGTATAGACGGAAAGGCGTACAGACCGTTTGAAAAGCCGGTTAGATGGGTTCTCCACCATCTGCAATGCGGAATGGGTCTGTTGGGTTTGAAGATCATGTGTCCTAGGAATTTTACTTCGGCTTGAGCGAAGCAGCATTTTTCGCGCCTGAGTCTTACATTTGCTTTCGTGAGACGCTTGAAGATTTTCCGTAGGAGGTCGGCATGATCGCTGATTCTTATGCTGTAGACAATGATATCGTCAAGGTATGGAATGACGCCATTGTTGATCAGGTCTCCCAGGACTTGACGCACAATCCGCGGAAAGCTTCGTGGCACATTTTTTAGACGGAATGGTAATACGAGCCATTCGTATTGTCCCTCTGAGGTGACTACGCGGTCTTTTCAATTGAGTCGTCATCCAGCGCTATGTGCCAATAACCCCATGACATATCGAGGGTTGAGAATACACGTGAGGTTGCCAGTTGATCGATGACATCTTGAATGCGCGGAATTGGTTCCCTTTAGTCGATCGTAACTGCATTGATTCGAAGATAATCTATGCAAAGCCGTCGACTCCCATCATTTCTGGGAGCGAGTGTGACTGGGGAAGCTCATGGGGAAGTGGACCTCTGCTGCCTAATCTCTTTAGTTTCTGCATCTAAATGACGCTAATGGACGCTGAGCAATGAGTTGCTGTTGTGGCAGCAGCCGAATGAAATGCGAAACGCTTGGAATTCGCCCAACGTCGTTACTCTCTGTGGCAAAGTGCTGCCGGAAATCTTGTAATATTTGTTGAATCCGGGAGTCGGTTGGTGTGACTGGCAATGTTGCGAGGCATGCATGTGGACGCTTTTCGATGGGATCTGTGACCTAAACTAAATTGCGCGAGAAATCAAATTTAAGACCAAATAACTTACCGGTAACAAGGCCGATGATGAAGTCATGTGGTGAGTGTTACATTACATGAGCTGTGATCTTGCGAGTTGTCGAACCAATCGTAATCGTGTTGCCATTTACGTATGTTATTGCGATAGCTGAGTGCGGATCTATTCCCATATTTAACTGTTCAACAAGTGATGAGCTGATGACATCTATCGTGCTCCCTGAGTCGATGGTTGCACGTATTGGGATGCTGTTGATCCGAACAGCTATGTCGATTAACGACGACCGCCCTGGAAGTTTTCCTGGGCCGGGTTGTTGTCGGAGTTTTGCGTTTCTATGGTGAGGTTTGTTGTCGATTGTTCGTTATTCGTCATCTGTTGTCTTTTTCGTGGACACTCCCGATTCCAATGCCATTGGACTCGGTGGTTTTTGCTTGAGCCGCTGCTTTTTATTTGGTTGCGTTGTAAGTACAATTTCTTGTTGTTTCTGTAGGGCAGGTTGCAGTTTCGGTTAGATTGCTGGTTGCCGTCTGACTGTTGCCTCCAATTGAAGGGCAATTTCGAGCCAATCAACCGCAGTACTTGGTCTTGCGCATAGCAGGAACCCACGATACCGTTGGGGCATACCTTCCGTTAGCTGGGCGACGAAATCAGTATCTGCCAGTTGGACATGACGTAGAAGGCGCGTCTTATCTTCGTAATAAGCGGTAACTGTTTCCGAAGTTTTAAGAAAACGGTGTTGTGCCTCGACAAGTGGATTGGTAACTGCTGGTCCGAATCGTGAAAAAGGTGACTCGCACACGGCTTTCCATGTGAGAGTTGACATATGTGGTGCTACATCTGATGCAAACCAGTTAAGTGCATCGTCTACCAAATATGCCCTAAGTTAGGTAGGTAGGTGTTACCACTTCGAAAAGACTGCGCCAAAGGTCAGCTCTGATAACCGTTTTATGTCCGGAGAATTTCGCTAGTAATTGTCGTCCGGTACAGTTATTCGTTGTTATGTCAGCCGTGGTGGTACTTTGGCCGTACGTTTCAGAATCCATATTTTCCGAGTCAGACATTGGGCTGCCGTTGGTTTCTTCTGGTTGGTTGTACGGTTTGCCAGAGCGTAGTTTTTCCATTTTCAGTTTCGCACTAGCACGTGCTGGATGTGTTCGACTAATCCCTTACTGAGGAACTAGTTTGGGATTGTTAAAGGATCCTGTCCGCAGCGCCAAACGAGGCGCCGATTATTTTCGGCGCTCAAAAACAAAGAAGAAACCTTAAAAGTTCTCGCAAAGTTTTATTAAAAGACCACCTTACACGTCTGATCTTTGTGCCGGCTGCCAGAGGAAGAAGGATCCGAATTCCTCCAGATCGATTGTTTGCCGCCGTCCACGCTGGTCGGTAATGGAGGTCAGTGTGACATTTTTATTTTTTCTATCTGATGCCAGCGCCTCTGTCGGTAGATTGCAGAACAAAGTTGTTGTGATCGATGTTACCATCCCAATATAAATTTAGTATATTTAACATAGATAAATGAACAAGACGGCAATCTGATGGCTTTTGACAGGCATTTTGACAACTAGCCCCTACAAACGAGTTGCGATTTGACGGCGTCTTGACTATGTCATTCTGCCTTGTTCCGACGTCTCGAGCGTCGTTTTTAATGCGGCCCCAAGACGCTCAATATTATTGTGCAAAATATTGCACAATTTTATTGACTTACTACCCCAGACGGTTCAATATTTTCCCCAATAATTGAGTTGACCGCTCATATTTGTAATAAAAGTCAAAAGCGTTTTGATTTTCCGCAATATATCGCACAATCTTGCAATATTATCTACCGACGAACAATAATATTGTGCAACATCAAATATCGCACAATTTTATTAAGCGTGTAGGGGCCGCTTTATATTACAAAAGCAACATCCAACCCCTGGGGGATCACAGGGCAGACGCACGAAGGTTTTCCATCTTGTTCATTTATCTATTATATTTAAGCAACAATAAACTCAATTTCATCACGTGACGTTAGCTATTGGAGTAGTTACACCACAACTTTTAACTGTCATCTGTCAAAAGTTAACTCCTCCACATCAATAACAACTTTATATAAAAAGACGTACCCCATGAAATCACCAATGTGTTTATCCCTTAAGTATTCGTGTTAGAATACGTCATTTTAGCTTTTCAAAGAGAGGTGTGAAGCATGAAAATCTCCCATATCTATATCTCACATAAACACCGAAGAACCAATGCGTTTCCCTGCATATAATTCTTACTTACTTACTTATCCGGCCAGCGATCCATGGAGGATCTGAGCCTGATCTATAGCTGCCTTCCATCCTTGACGGTCTCGGGCACGCTGCTTCCAGTTATCAAGACCAAGATGTCTTACATCCGCGATTACTTGGTCTTTATACCAGAGGTTCGGTCTTCCTCTTCTTCTCGAACCAGGAGGCTCGGAGTCGAAGACCCTTTTAGCTGGAGCGTTGATGTCCATGCGCTCGATATGGTCGAGCCAGTGTAGTCGACGGACCTTTGCCTTCCGGACTTGTGCCTCCGCGGTTGTGTCTTCTTTTCCATTCACCTTCCTCACAGACAGGACCAAATATCCGGCGCAGAATTTTTTTTTCGAAAGAACCCAAAATCAGCTCCGCTGTCCTGCTTATCGTCCAGCTTTCGGCTCCGTACAGCAAGACCGGCAGAATGAGCGTTTTGTAAAGCATGACTTTGGTCTTTCGAGTGAGGAGTTTTGGCCCCAGTTGTTTGGACAAGCCGAAGTAGCAGCGGTCGCCAAGGGCGATTCTATGCCGGATCTCCACTGTGGTGTCATTTGTGGAATTTACGTTTGCCCCGAGGTAGACAAACTCCTTAACTACCTCGAAATTGTAGCTGTCAATTGTTATATTTTGTCCCAGGTGGTGAGCGACGAATTGGTTACTGCTTGACAGCATGTATTTCGTTTTGTCCTCATTGACCTTAAGACCAACTCGTTTCGCCTGTTCTTCAATCGCCGTGAATGCTTCCACAATGCCTCGGCGAGAACACGCGTTGATGTCGATATCATCCGCGTATCCTAGCAGCTGGATGGACTTGTAAAAGATAGTGCTTTCCCTGTTGACGCCTGCCCGTCGCACTATCTGCTCCAGCACCAGGTTGAAGAAGTCACATGACAGCGCATCTCCTTGCCGAAATCCGGTGCATGTTTCGAATGGTTCCGAGGTCCTAGAACCGAGTTGCACGGTGCATCGCGTGTTTTTTAGTGTGGCGCGACACAACTGGATCAGTTTTACCGGGATCCCGAATTGGGCCATCGCCCCAAACAGTTCTTCACGATGAATGCTGTCGTATGCGGCTTTGAAATCGATGAAAAGATTGTGTGTATCGATTCGAAACTCGTTGGTCTTTTCCAGGACTTGTCGAAGTGTGAAAATTTGGTCTATAGTTGATTTGCCGGGCCGGAAGCCGCACTGGTAGCTGCCGATTAGTGCGGTGCAAAATGGCTTTAGACGTTCACACAATATGCTAGACAGGATCTTGTATGCGACATTGAGCAAGGACATACCTCTAGATTTCTTGCAAGAGGTAGGATCGCCTTTTTTGTGGATGGGGCAAATAGAGCTGGTATTCCAGTCGTCGGGCATGCTTTCATCTTCCCAAATTCTGCAGATGCTCTGGTGCATGCTCCCTACCAGAACATCGCCGCCAGCCTTGAAGAGCTTGGATGGCAAGCCATCTGAGCCTGCGGCCTTGTTATTCTTTAGCTTCTGAATAGCTGTGCCGACTTCTTCGATGCTGGGTGGGAGGACTACTTCAGCGGCTGGAGTTGGGATTTCCTCGGTCCCTACCACTCTCTCTTGGTCATGCTCGTTAAGCAGCTAGTGAAAATGCTGCCTAAATACATCCACTATTCCCTGTGGGTCGGTGACAAGATTACCCTCGCAGTTTCAAAGAGCCTGGGTGACCTTTTTGAAGCCTCCTGTAGGGCCTTTGGCTTTCTTGTAAAAGGCTCGTGTTTTATGTTTATCGCTAGACTCCTTGATATTCTTGAACTGGGAGGCTGCGAAGATTCTTTTCTTTTGTCGCAGTAGTTTTTTCTCCTTTCTTCTGGCTCGGTACTCTTTTTGCGCTGCGCTGGTTTTCCTCTGCAGCGCCTTTTGGTACGCCTCATCGGTTGCTGCCCTTTTCTGCTCACAGGTATCCTAAGGTGGTTTCGGCTATTTCCTGAATGGCTGAGCGGCAATGCAGCCACATATTATTGGCATTTGTGTTCAACGTAGCCATACCGTAGAATCTTTCGCTCAGCTGCTCCCTGAAGACTCTGGTAACTACCGGTGTGCTCAGGCGCCCGATGTCGAACCTCCTCGTGGTGGCAGCTTTCTGACATTGGACAGTCGAGCTCTGAATCTTGCTGCTACGAGGAAGTGGAAGTGGTCCGAGTCGACATTTGCCCCTCTGAATGTTCGCACATCCAGGATGTTTGACGAGTGCCTTGCGTCAATGAGCACATGGTTGATTTGGTTGGCGGTTCGACCGCCCGGAGATCGCCAGGTTGCTGTGTGGATTCGCTTACGAGGGAATCTTGTGCTACTTGTCACCGCATTACGAACTGTCGCAAAGTCCGTGAGTCGGAAGCCGTTATCTGTTGTTGTATCGTGGAGGCTGTGCTTTCCGATCACTCCGCCAAGGATGTTCTCCTTATCGATTTTGACGTTGAAGTCCCCGAGCACGATTTTAACATCGCACTCCGGACAAGCTCCGTAGGCGTTGTCCAGGAGGTCATAGAAGTCCTCCTTGATAGGGTCTTCAGCCTCGTCGATAGGGGCGTGTGCACATATAAATCTGTCTCTGATGCGGATCACAGCCAGGCGATCACTTATAGGTTTAAAGTAGATGACCTTCGACCTTAACCGCTTTCCCACGGAAAATTCGCATCCCAGTAAGTGCAACCTTTTGTGGCAGCTGTAATAAATGTCGCAATTTTTCTTCCTAATCATACCGTTTCCTATCCAGCGTATTTCCTGGACCGCAGTAATATCCGCCTTGTACTGCGTGAGGATTCTTTCTAGTTTATAAGCAGCTCCGGGAATGTACAGCGTTCTGACATTCCAGGAGCATACTCGCAAATCGTGTTCCTTTTTCGTGCGTTGTCGTTGAGTATCCGTCCGTGTATCCGAGGCATATTGCTCATTCGTAACTTTTATGTTTTTTACGTGGGCAGATTGTTAGCCCACCGCACAACCGCCATTCTGGTCGGGGTTTTGTCGCTGCATACGTTTGTTCACCTCCCAACGGTTGTTGAAGAGGCTACCCAGAGGGCGCCGCGAGGAGGCCGTATGTCAACTTGACCCGGGCATTTAAACAGGGATCGTTGCTGGCATCTCGCCAGGTTGAGAGCGATCAACAACTTTACCCTGTATGTCCGGGCTCATGTCCTCTTGCATATAATTCTAGGTTCCAAAATACTTGTGGTGCCCGATTCCCATTCACTGGGTCAGTGTGCTGAAAAATTGCGGCGACCTTCAAATTTCACCAGCAACGAAAGATTATCAAAGACAAAAGGAAACACTCAACCCAGTAGCCGGAAAAAGGCCAGTAAATACATTTTCAGCGTCACACTATGAAACCCCAAGTTGTTCAGTTTAAAAGTATTTAATGCGTTTACCACAACGTCATATGTCAATTAAATGTCGATTGATGATTATCAACGTCAAGAAACACCTTTTCGACAAACTGATTAAGTTCCATCGCCAACTTGAGGCCCAATTCACTTTACTTGTCCACGCTAAGCACCTGTATAACCCAATCCATGCTTCCATTCAGACCATTCCAAGCCGCATCAGTACAACAATGTGGACAATGACAATTCGACTGTGTTAAATTCTTTGTCGTATGGCAAAGAAGCACATAAATGCATTTTATCTTTTATTAATGTACAACAAACAGATATCAATAGAAGTCGAGATAAAACAGAAATAAACGTTGAGGAACATGGAAAGCGCATTTGCCGTTTACCATTTGCTAACAAACAGCAGATTTTCTTTCGAATATTAGACAATGATGAATGTAATCCAAGTAGGTCTTCTTCGGCGGTCTTCCAATAAGATCGGTTCTCATTCGGCAGACGACGGCAAATATTTTTGGATTCATATGACATCGAATCGGTATGTAGGTGGAGCGCGTAGCATGTATGAATTTCGAATTTAGAGTTTAGCCCATTAGTTCCATAGTCCAGTTTCCAATTTGCCCACTTCTCTTTTCATTCAGCTTTTCCATTCATATCGTTAAGTGTCTTTGCCGCCTGTTCATCTAGACCATTTCTGGAGAAGATTTCTTTATCCTTTTTGATTTTATCTGGAATTAAAAAGAAAAGAGATAGTAGCCAAGTGAGAAGGCCAATTGAAAAGGTTTCTTGATTGCAAGGAAGTCGAGATTACATAAGGCGAACTGTTGTATTATTGACACACAATACACACCAAATTCGGATGTACAAGTAGAGCAAGTATGAGATGCGAGTAAGTATACACTTCGACATATGAACTGGATGAAGGTTGCTATACTTGTTATATAGCAGTAGACATCTGAAAATAAAAGAAAGAAAGGAGACCCCTATGACTGCGCCAATTACAGAGGGATAAGCCTCCTGAACATCGCGTACAAGATCCTCTCTGCCGTACTGTGTAAGTACCTGAAACCGTTCGTGGACAATCTGATAGGTTCCTACCAGTGTGGTTTCAGGCCAGGAAAATCCACGATAGACCAAATATTTACACTACGGCAGATCTTGGAGAAGACCCATGAATTCCAGGTCGACACGCACTATCTTTTCGTCGACGTTAAAGCCGCGTATGACAGTGTTTATAGAGACGAGCTATACAAAGCCATGCCATGTTTTAACATTCCTTCCAAACTAGTCAGACTATGCAGGATGACTATGGAGAACTCTCGCTGCTCCATTAAGGTCGGAGGTGAACTAACCGACCCCTTTGATGTTAAAAAAGGTTTTAGACAGGGTGACGCACTGCCATGTAATTTCTTCAACATTATTCTTGAAAATATCGTGTGGGACTCTGCGGCCAATACAAGAGGTACGATCTACTTCAAGTCCACACAACTGCTTGCCTACGCAGATGACATTGACTTTATTGGACGAACAAGGCGAGACGTCAATGAGGCGTTCACAAGCATTGAAGCAGAAGCGGCGAAAGTGGGACTAAGGGTAAATGGGGACAAGACCAAATATATGCTGTCATCCAAAAAAGACGCACAACACCGACGTCTTGGTCAGAACGTCACCTTCGGCAGCTATATTTTTGAAGTAGTCAAGGACTTCGTCTACCTTGGCTCGATAGTGACAAGCAGCAACGACACCAGCACTGAGATAAAACGCAGAATAACTCTTGCCAATCGCTGCTTCTTCGGGCTCAAGAGGCAATTGAGTAGTAGAGCCCTCTCTGGAAAAACTAAGGTTTCCCTCTACAAAACCTTAATCATCCCGGTCCTCCTCTACGGCGCTGAGGCTTGGACGTTATCAAAAGCGGATGAAGAGGCTCTTGGACGTTTCGAGAGGAAAATTCTGCGTGCAATCTTTGGTCCCGTTTGTGTAAACGGAGAATGGAGGAGGAGATTCAACCAAGAACTGTACGGGCTGTACAGCGACATCGGCCTGGTTAGACGTCTTCGGATCCAACGTCTAAGATGGCTAGGCCATGTAGAGCGAATGGACATCAACGCTCCGGCCCGAAGAGTCTTCGACTCCAACCCCGAGGGACGACGCAGCAGAGGACGACCGCATTTAAGGTGGCGCGCACAGGTGGAAGGGGACCTCAACCAACTGGGCGTGCGGCACTGGAAGCTGCTGGCCGAAGATCGGACCGGCTGGAGAGGCTTGTTGGTTGAGGCCCTGGTTCACCCCGAACTGTAGCGCCATCAAAGTAAGTAAGTAAGACATCTGATTTGATGTAGAGCAACTCAGGCCCGTTTAATAGTTGACGATATCCAAATACCAAATGACCTAAACACGGATTTCGTGTGGACATCCAAAACACATAGTAATCGAGTAAAACAAAATCAAAGCATACAAGTATACATTTACTAATGGACCAAGAAGATGGCAAAGGACTAACAAAGGCCTCGTAGGGGTAGCATCTATCCGACGGATGCTGGCCTGCTTAAAAGCGAGAAGAGCCACCGCAGTCGAACATCTTGCGGCACTGTTAGTAATTCCTATCCCCGCTTCCTCATGGTGCCATCTGGAGATTTCCTATGGAAATTGCAGACGGGGAAGGGCGAATGGCGAGCCTCCTGCGCCAAAAAACAGGATTAGTCGGTTGGGCTACGGCCTAGTAAGCCGTAACCGTAAAAAAAACCACAAACTCCGAAACAACCACAAGCCTCGGATTAATGTTGACGATCCCTGCAAAAAACGGAAAAAGAACAATGATCTTCGGCTCTGTACGTGGAATGTTAGGTCCCTAAACAGGCCACGTGCAGCCGAACAACTTGCGGACGCCCTAAACCGCTATAAAGCGGACATCACCGTCATCCAGGAAATGCGATGGAACGGACCGGGTATAAAGCGGATGAAAAACTGCGATATTTACTACGGCGACTGCTATAGGGAGAGAGGGCAACGATTGTTTGGATGCGGATTTGTTGTTCGAGGTGGACTAAGACAAAAAGTCCTAAGCTTTTGGCATGTCAGCGAACGCCTCATAACAATCCGTATCAATACTACATTTTTTACTATCAGCTTGATCTGCGTCCAAGCACCCACGGAAGACTCCGCCAAAGATGAGTTCTACGATCTCCTAGACAGAACGTATGCCCGATTTCCCAGCTATGGCATCAAAATTGTACTAGAAGACTTCAATGCTAAGCTGGGTAAGGAAAGCATCTTTGAACGAGTCATCGGCAAGCATAGACTACAAGACACCACATCCGATGACGGACACAGGCTGATTGATCTTGCTACGGGGTGAAATCTCCTTCTAGCCAGTACGCACTCCCCGCACCTATACCTGGCGGTCTTTTGACCAATCGACCACCACCCAGATTGATCACATCGCGATCGACGCCAGACGCTCCTCCATATTCTTGATGTCCGATCTCTTCGAGGGGCTAACATTGACTCGGACTACTATCTTGTTGTAGCCAAGGTACGAATGAGGATATCAAGAATGCTTAGGAGTCGAGTAGCACAACGTAAGTTTGACGTCGGAAAGCTACAATCGCAAGAGACTGCCAGAATCTTTGCTGATCGTGTCTCCTCCAAGCTCTCTCAAAATCCGCCCACAGCAGCACAAACAATAGAGCAGGAATGGGCGCATTGCCAGAGCGCCGTCAGAGACGCTGCCTCAGAGGTGCTGGTTTTCAAACCGCCACCACCTAGAAACCCCTGGTTCGATGAACAATACGAACATGCCCATGCAGCAAAACAAGAGGCATATAAAGCCATGCTGCAACGATGGACGAGAGCTGCTCGCCAAATCTATGAGCAGAAGAGAAGAGAGGAACACACGCTTTTCGGAAGTGAGATTGAGGAGATGGAGAGATGCTTCCGCAGGAATGACGCCCGAAAGTTTTACAATAAGGTAAAACGAACATGCCATGGCTACAAGGCCAGAGCGGCGGCCTGCAGGGATGAAAATGTAGAACTGGTAGTAGAGTCGCAGTCGATGCTGAGGATTTGGAAAGACAACTTCTGCAGACTGTACAACGGGGATGATAGACAAGATACCACTGTCAGGCATAACGAGGCATTCGTTATGGACGACGATGTAACAGGATTCAGTCCACCCGACCAAGACGAAGTCAAAATAGCGATATCAAGACTTAAGTCTAACAAAGCCGTGGGAGCAGATGGTCTCTCTGCTGAGCTTCTTAAGGCGGCTGGAGATGAGCTGGTTAGGTGCATGCACAACTCATTTGCAAAGTATGGTCGGAGGAAAGCACGCCCGACGAATGGAATCTCAGCATCGTTTGCCCGGTCCATAAGAAAGGAAACCCCTATAACTGCGCCAACTATAGGGGAATAAGTCTCCTTAACATCGCATACATATAAGATCTTCTCTGCCGTATTGTGTGAGCGCCTGAAACCGTTTGTGAATAACCTGATCGGCTCTTATCAGTGTGGTTTCACGACAAGTAAGTCTACAATAGACCAAATATTTACGCTAAGGCAGATCTTGGAGAAGACCCAGGAATACCAAATCGACACTCACCCCCTCTTCGTCGATTTCAAGGGTTTCATCAAATGCAGATCTACAACCACAAATCTTGTTGAATTTGTGTCCTTTACCCTCTCGGCCTTAGAGGATGGCAATGAAGGCGACGTTATTTCTACCGATTTCAGTAAAGCTATTGATAAAATTTCCCACAGACTAATACTCTTCAAACTGTCTTCCCTTGGTTTCGATCCCATTTCCGTGAAGTGGATATCTTCTTACTTGAACAATCGCTATTATAGTGTTCGCTTCAGATCTGCCTTTTCTAAACCTTTTCTAGCTTCTTCCGGTGTCCCCCAAGGTAGCCACTTAGGTCCACTTCTTTTCGTTCTTACCATTAACGATATTGAAATGGTGATCAAACATTCCCATATCTCACTATATGCCGATAATACCAAGTTCTTCAGGAGTATTTCCTCCAATCAGGACCCTTCCCTAATCCAATTAGATCTCAATAGTTTTTCCACCTGGTGTTCCAAAAACTGCTTAGAACTCAACATTCCCAAATGCTAATCCATTACTTTTTCACGTAAACGAATCAAACCCCATCCCCGTCTCTACTTTCTTAATAATCAGCCCATAGACACCGTTCAGGCTATCCGGGATCTTGGCATATTATGTGACCAGGAGTTAAATTTTCGGACACATATCGACGAGATAATCCTTAAAGCTAATTCAGCACTCGGCTTCGTAAAGCGATGGTCTAAAGAATTCTCCAACCCCTACGTTGCCCGATCTCTTTACACAACCTTTGTCCGGCCCCTTCTTGAATACGCCTCTCAAGTATGGTCTCCTTACCAACAAACCCACATTTCTAGATTCGAGAGCATCCAATGCCGATTCCTACGTTTTGCACTTCGAGGTCTCCCCTGGAATAATCCTTTGCTCCTACCACCCTATCAAGACCGTCTTAAATTAATCAACATAAACACGTTGGAGGAAAGAAGAACTGTATCTGACATTCTCTTCATCCATCGACTCCTTTCTGGTACCATTGATTGCGCGACCCTCTATGACTCTGTCTCTATCAACACTAATCCTCGCAATGTACGTGTAATCCCCGTCTCTTCTATGTAGCCAACCCCCGCACCGCCTATGGCTCCAATGAACCCATTTCTCGTATGCTGGGAAGTGTTAACTCAACTCCTTACTTCGACTTCAACCTCAGCACTCCATGCTTAAAAAATCGTCTTCTTAATCACGCCCCCCTCCCCCACCATCCTTAGCTTCTAAGTTAGATTAAGTTAGATTACTCACTTACTTACTTACTTATCAGGCCAGCGATCCATGGAGGATCTGAGCCTGAGCTATAGCAGCCTTCCATCCTTGAAGGTCCCGGGCACGCTGCTTCCAGTTGTCAAGACCAAGATGTCTTACATCCGCGATTACTTGGTCTTTATACCGAAGGTTCGGTCTTCCTCTTCTTCTCGAACCAGGAGGCTCGGAGTCGAAGACCCTCTTAGCTGGAGCGTTGATGTCCATGCGCTCGATGTGGCCGAGCCAGTGTAGTCGACAGATCCTTGCCTTCCGGACTACATCCACATCTGGGTACAGCTCGTAGAGTTCGCGGTTGTGTCTTCTTCTCCATTCACCTTCCTCACAGACAGGACCAAATATCCGGCGCAGAATTTTTCTTTCGAAAGAACCCAAAATCAGCTCCGCTGTCCTGCTTATCGTCCAGCTTTCGGCTCCGTACAGCAAGACTGACAGTATGACCGTTTTGTAAAGCATGACTTTGGTCTTTCGAGTGAGGAGTTTTGACCCCAGTTGTTTGGACAAGCCGAAGTAACAGCGGTTGCCAAGGGCGACTCTATGCCGGATCTCCACTGTGGTGTCATTTGTGGAATTTACGTTTGCCCCGAGGTAGACAAACTCCTTAACTACCTCGAAATTGTAGCTGTCAATTGTTATATTTTGTCCCAGGTGGTGAGCGACGGATTGGTTTTTGCTTGACAGCATGTATTTCGTTTTGTCCTCATTGATCTTAAGACCAACTCGTTTCGCCTGTTCTTCAATCGCCGTGAATGCTTCCACAATGCCACGGCGAGAACACGCGATGATGTCAATATCATCCGCGTATCCTAGCAGCTGGATGGACTGTTGACGCCTGCCCGTCGCAATATCTGCTCCAGCACCAGGTTGAAGAAGTCACATGACAGCGCATCTCCTTGCCGAAATCCGGTGCATGTTTCGAATGGTTCCGAGGTCCTAGAACCGAGTTGCACGGTGCATCGCGTGTTTTCTAGCGTGGCGCGACACAACTGGATCAGTTTTCCCGGGATCCCGAATTCGGCCATCGCACCAAACAGTCCATCACGATGAATGCTGTCGTATGCGGCTTTGAAATCGATGGAAAGATGGTGTGTATCGATTCGAAACTCGTTGGTCTTTTCCAGGGTTTGTCGAAGTGTGAAAATTTGGTCTATAGTTGATTTGCCGGGCCGGAACCCGCACTGGTAGCTGCCGATTAGTGCGGTGCAAAATGGTTTTAGACGTTCACACAATACGCTGGACAGGATCTTGTGTGCGACATTGAGCAGGGATATACCTCTATAGTTCTTACAAGAGGTGGGATCGCCTTTTTTGTGGATGGGGCATATAGAGCTGGTATTCCAGTCGGGCATGCTTTCATCTTCCCAAATTCTGCAGATGATCTGGTGCATGCTCCCTACCAGAACATCGCTGCCAGCCTTGAAGAGCTCTGACGGCAAGCCATCTGAGCCTGCGGCCTTGTTGTTCTTCAGCTTCTGAATAGCTGTACCGACTTCTTCGATGCTGGGTGGGAGGACTACTTCAGCGGCTGGAGTTGGGACTTCCTCGGTCCCTACCACTCTCTCTTGGTCATACTCGTTAAGCAGCTGCTGGAAGTGCTGCCTAAATACATCCACTATTCCCTGCGGGTCGGTGACAAGATTACCCTCGCAGTTTCAAAGAGCCTGGGTGCCCGTTTTGTAGCCTCCTGTAAGGCCTTTGGCTTTCTTGTAAAAGGCTCTTGTTTTATGTTTATCCCTAGACTCCTTGATATTCTTGAACTGGAAGGCTGCGAAGATTCTTTTCTTTTGTCGCAGTAGTTTTTTCTCCTTTCTTCTGGCTCGGTACTCTTCTTGCGCTGCCCTGGTTTTCCTCTGCAGCGCCTTTTGGCACGCCTCGTCGGTTGCTGCCTTTTTCTGCTCACAGGTATCCTAAGGTGGTTTCGGCTATTTCCTGAATGGCTGAGCGGCAATGCAGCCACATATTATTGGCATTTGTGTACGTAGGTATACCGTAGAATCTTTCGCTCAGCTGCTCCCTGTAGACTCTGGTAACTTCCGGTGTGCTCAGGCGCCCGATGTCGAACCTCCTCGTGGTGGCAGCTTTCTGACATTGGACAGTCGAGCTCTGAATCTTGCCGCTACGAGGAAGTGGTCAGAGTCGACATTTGCCCCTCTGAATGTTCGCACATCCAGGATGTTTGACGAGTGCCTTGCGTCAATTAGCACATGGTTGATTTGGTTGGCGGTTCGACCGCCCGGAGATCGCCAGGTTGCTGTGTGGATTCGTTTACGAGGGAATCTTGTGCTACTTGTCACCGCATTACGAGCTGTCGCAAAGTCCGTGAGTCGGAAGCCGTTATCTGTTGTTGTATCGTGGAGGCTGTGCTTTCCGATCACTCCGCCAAGGGTGTTTTCCTTACCGATTTTGGCGTTGAAGTCCCCGAGCACGATTTTTACATCGTACTCCGGACAAGCTCCGTAGGCGTTGTCTAGGAGGTCATAGAAGCCTTCCTTGATAGGGTCTTCAGCCTCGTCGGTAGGGGCGTGTGCACATATAAGGCTGATGTTATAAAATCTGTCTCTGATGCGGATCACAGCCAGGCGATCACTTATAGGTTTAAAGTAGATGACCTTCGACCTTAACCGCTTCCCACGACAAATTCGCAACCCAGTAAGTGCAATCTTTTGTGACAGCTGTAATAAATGTCGCAATGTCGCAGCGTATTTCCTGGACCGCAGTTATATCCGCCTTGTACTACGTGAGGATTCTTTCTAGTTTATAAGCAGCTCCGGGAATGTACAGGGTTCTGACATTCCAGGAGCATACTCGCAAATCGTGTTCTTTTTTTCTGCGTTGTCGTCGAGTATCCGTCCATGTATCCGAGGCATCTTGCTCATTCGTAACTTTTATGTTTTTTACGTGGGCAGATTGTTAGCCCACCGCACAACCGCCATTCTGGTCGGGGTTTTGTCGCTGCATACGTTTGTTCACCTCCCAACGGTTGTTGAAGAGGCTATCCAGAGGGCGCCGCGAGGAGGCCGTATGTCAACTTGACCCGGGCATTTAAACAGGGATCGTTGCTGGCATCTCGCCAGGTTGAGAGCAATCAACAACTTTACCCTGTATGTCCGAGCCCATACCCCCACGAAAATAAGTTATAAATCTCTTGTTTTATTTATTATTACCGCAAACGCGATTAAAAAAGTAACACCGATATTCTGGCGACTTTCTGGTACGGTGCGCAACATAATTGTGACTTTTAGGTAAAGACGGTCACTTGGGTGTTACGTAATGTTTAGGGAGGGGGAGGGGGGTACAGAAAAACGTTACGGCGCGTTACATGGGGGGGAGGAAGGAGGTCAAAAACCTTAAAAAATTGCGTTACGTAATACTTGAACGCCCCCAATGTCGACTCGAATTATTAGCTTAGTACAACATTACGGCACATAACCATCTTAATTAACTACGAACTACATACTGTGTAATGAAATGTAATGATTTTACAACTGATAAACTTACCTCCTCTTGATCGTATCCTATGGTAGGAGAGTCGGTAACGACCTGTACCGCCTGTCCCGGAAGGCGACTAAGCAATTTCGAACCAACTGATTCCGAGTTACCACAACAAAATATTCTACGACGATCATCATCTAAATGAATGCTAGTTAATATTTTTTTAAATGAATTATCGGTCTCATCCATTTCTTCAACATTTGATGGGGATGGGGTACTATCAATGGAACTCATGTTAACTTGTTTGATATAAGCGTCATTGAAAACACGCTCATTTATACCAAGCTGTGTTATATACTTACTATCCATTTCATTTAATTTTTGGCAGCAGGAAATGGATATAAACAAAACAAAAAAGTACAATTAAACGCAATACAAACCAATAAACAAAAAAACAAAAAATTGGGAAATGAGCAAGTTGACAAGAAATGGAAAACACAAAAGTGGTACGTACACTACTCAGAAGCCTTTACAAGTCTTTTGATTTGATTAACGAAAGAGTAATATACTTGACCATGTTTTAGAGCATGCAATTCTATGACTAAAGTATGTTAATGGAAAGAATTTTAAGTACCATGACAAACACCATAAAGCAGACACTCACATTCCATTACAAGACGCCAGTTCATTACATTTAAATTCGTGTAACACTTTTCGAACGATCGCCTAGAGATATGGTTAGTACGTCTTCTGAAACTTTAAATATATAAAAATGTAAAGAGAGCATAAGACTAGTCGTTTGGTCTCATTGGAATTGTAAAGTATTAAAGGTAAAATAACGTAAGCTAGGGATGAAAGAGAAAACATTGGTTTTATACGTCCATAAGCCTAAAAAATGTTATACAGTGGTGTTCTCATAAATAGCACACCCTTATTCAAAAGTGTATTTGCTTGCAATACACACTGTACTTACAAGCTGCTCAGGAGTAAAGCCATAATATCCCAAGGTAGTACCATTATGAATGGCATAGGGCTAACAAGGGCCTCGTAGGGGTAGCATCTATCCGACGGATGCTGGCCTGCTAAAAAGCGAGAAGAGCCACCGCAGTCGAACATCTTGCGGCACTGTAAGTAAGTCCCACCCCCACCTCCTCGTGGTGCCATCAGGAGATTTCCTATGGAAATTGCAGACGGGGAAGGGCGAATGGCGAGCCTCCTGCGCCAAAAAACAGGATTAGTCGGTTGGGCTACGGCCTAGTAAGCCGTAACCGTAAAAAAAACCACAAACTCCGAAACAACCATAAGCCTCGGATATAACGGACCGGATTTATGTTGACGACCCTTGCAAAAAACGAAAAAAGGACAATGATCTTCGGCTCTGTACGTGGGATGTAAGGTCCCTAAACAGACCACGTGCAGCCGAACAACTCGCGGACGCCCTAGACCGCTATAAAGCGGATACAACCGCCATCCAGGAAATGCGATGGAATGGACCGGGTATAAAGCGGATGAAAAACTGCGATATTTACTACGGCGACTGCTATAGACAAGCAGTCCCCCCGGAAGACAAGGATGACTCCGCCGAAGATGAGTTCTACGATCTCCTAGACAGAACGTATGCCCAATTTCCCAGCTATGGCATCAAAATTGTACTAGGAGTCTTCAATGCTAAGCTGGGTAAGGAAAGCATCTTTGAACAAGTCGTCGGCAAACATAGACTACAAAACACCACATCCGATAACGGACACAGGCTGATTGATCTTGCTACGGGGTGAAATCTCCTTCTAGCCAGTACGCGCTTCCCGCACCTCGATATACACAAAGGCACCTGGCGTTCTTTTGATCAATCGACTACCAACCAGATTGATCACATCGCGATCGACGTCAGACACTCCTCCACTATTCTTGATGTTCGAACTTTCTGAGGGGCTAACATCGAATCGGACCACTATCTTGTAGTAGCCAAGATGCGCTTACGGATATCATGAACGCAGCGGAGTAGAGTAAGAATACAAAGTTATGACGTCGGAAAGCTACTATCGCCAGAAACCGCTCGTGCTTTTACCGATCATCACGTCTCCCTTAAGCTCTCCAATACACCTCAATCTTCCACGCTATCAATTGAACGGAAGTGGAGCCTTTGCAAACAAGCCCTGAAAAGCTCTGCTTCCGAAGTTTTGGGTTTCAATGCTCCACCACCTGGTTCGATGACGAGTGCAGGAGGATTCATACAGCGAAGCAGGATGCATATAAGGCCTCGCTGCATAAAAGAACAAGAACAGCTCGTGAGCTCTACGAGCTAAAAAGAAGGGAGGAGCATTAGCTTCTTAGAAGAAAGAAGAAAGAGCACGAGGAGCGCGCGATTGAGAATTTGGAGAGGTGTTACTGCAGGCGTGACGTTCGAAAGTTTTATCAACAGATAAAGCGAATATGCCTAGGTTATAAAGTCAGAACGGAAGCCTGCAGGGATGAAAACGGGCACCTACTAGTAGAACCGCAGTCGATGCTGAGAATATGGAAAAACCACTTCTGCAGACTGTATAACGGCGATGTTAGTCAATATACCGCTGTCAGGCAGATTGATCCATTTCTAATAGACGGAGACCGCAGACAATTCTGTGCCCCTGACCTCGACGAAGTTAAGATTGCCATATCGAAGCTCAAGTCGAATAAAGCTGCTGGCGCAGACGGACTGTCTGCTGAGCTCTTCAAGACAGCTGGGGATGGCCTGGTTAGGAGCATGCAGCAGCTCATCTGTAAGATATGGTCAGAGGAAAGCATGCCCGAGGAATGGAGTCTCAGCATCGTATGCCCGATCCACAAGAAAGGAGACCCCTCTGATTGCGCCAACTACAGAGAAATAAGTCTCCTTAAAATCGCCTTCTCTGCCGTTTTGTGTGAACGCCTGAAGCCTTTTGTAAATAAGCTGATAGGTCCTTATCAGTGCGGATTCAGGCCAGGGAAGTCCACCATCGACCAAATGTTCACACAACGGCAGATCCTGGAAAAAACCAATGAATTTCAAGTCGACACTCACCACCTATTTGTCGACTTCAACGCCACTTACGACAGCGTAATTAGAGACGAGCTATACAGCGCTATGTCTACCTTTGACATACCTGCTAAACTCGTCAGACTATGCAGGATGACTTTGGAGAATGCTCGCTGCTCCATCCATTTTTTTGTGTCAAAAAAGGATTTAGGCAGAGCGATGCGCTGTCGTGTGATTTCTTCAACATCATATTGGAAATGATTGTGCAAAAATCACTGGCCAATACAAGAGGCACAATCTATTTCAAATCCTCGCAACTCCTTGCATACGCCGACGACATCGACATAATAGGTCGAGATGTCAATGAGGCGTTTGCGAGTATTGAGTTCGAGGCGGCGAAAGTTGGTCTGGCGGTAAACGAGGGCAAAACAAAATATATACAGCCATCAAAAAAGGACGCTCACCACCGACGTCTTGGCCAGAACGTTTGTATTGGCAGAAATAAGTTCGAGGTAGTTAAGGACTTCGTCTACCGTGGCTCCACAGTGACCTGGAACAACGACATCAGTTCCGAAATCAAACGCAGAATCACTCTTGCCAATCGCTGTTTCTTTGGGCTCAGGAGGCAACTGAGTAACAGAGCCCTCTCCGGAACGACAAAGTTGACTCTATATAAGACCCTTATCATCCCGGTCCTGTTGTACGGCGCAGAAGCATGGACACTATCAAAAGCGGATGAGGAGGCCCTTGGTCGGTTCGAGAGAAAGATTTTGCGCGTGATTTTCGGGCCTATAAACGCAGACGGGGGATGGAGGAAAAGATTCAACCACGATCTTTACGGGCTGTACAGCGACATGAGTCTAGTCAGGCGTCAGGCGTCTACGGATTCAACGCCTAAGATGGCTGGGCCATGTAGAGAGAATGGACACCACAGCTTCAGCCGGAGAGTCTTCGAATCCAACCCCGAGGGACGAAGAAGCAGAGGACGGCC
Source organism: Eumerus sabulonum (assembly GCA_951905685.1). Classification (NCBI taxonomy): domain Eukaryota; kingdom Metazoa; phylum Arthropoda; class Insecta; order Diptera; family Syrphidae; genus Eumerus; species Eumerus sabulonum. The sequence goes on along the minus strand of OX645060.1, from coordinate 134,568,633 downwards.
GCACTTAAGATGGCGCACACAGGTGGAAGGGGACCTCAGCCAACTTGATGTGCGGCAATGGAAAAGGCTAGCGAAAGATCGTGCTAGATAGAGGGGCATATTGGTTGAGGCTGTAGCGCCCACTAAGAAGAAGAAGAGGCGAGATGTCAAAAAGACATAAAGGAAAAGGAAGGAAGACAAAATCAATTATAATCTTTTGCAGTCACCAGTATGTACATCTATATAAAAATTGACATTAGTAACATCAAGCAATTGGTGTACATAAACAATTTAAGAGTATGTCGCACAAAGCACCCGGTTCCGTAGTGTACGCACCGTTAGAAGACAAAAAATCATAACAATACTTACGGCTTGTAATTGAAAAGCCCATTTCGTTTTATATACTCCAGAACAAGTTCATCAATCAGATATTTCACAGACTGACCTCGGCTCAAAAGACGGCGAATCATTGTGGAACTCACTTCATTTGGAACCCAATTCGTTACCAGTGTGATGTTTTTCTAGAAGGTTTTGTTTAAAAAGTTAAACACTTCATTTGGGCTGTATACATACATATGTTTACCTGGAATTTAGTGAGGATATCCGAATCAAATATAAATTTTTCGGGATTTGCACCACTCCGCGATATTACGACTAGACCATGATTACTTATAATATCTTCAATCTGAAACAAAAAAGGGAATATTTAGAAAGTAAGCATTGTAAAATGTAACACAATGTTAGTTACGTCTTCATTTGCCCAGAGGCCTGGTACAGCAAAAGATTCTAGTAGGTCTGCTCCGCATAGAAGCTTAAGTTGCACTTTGTCCCTTCGATCTTTCAAACCATCCGGTAGCCATGAAGGAATTAAAGAATTATTCTCCAAATTAGGGGAGTTGATATAGTTGTTCATGAAATTCTGAAACGAACGTTACTGTTAGAATAAGGAAATGAATGGTAAGCATTAGCTTATCCACTGGCATTAAGTACGATAATCACAAAGTTGCTTATATGTAATAACAAAGCAAATGCCCAATACAAAAAAATCAAAATCGCAGAATCGGAATCCATCCACAAATTACTTTCAGAGATCAACTTAATACAAAGTGTCTTAGTTTTTTCATACTTAAATCTTACTTACTTATCAGGCCAGCGATCCATGGAGAATCTGAGCCTGAGCTATAGCTGCCTTCCATCCTTGACGGTCCCGGGCACGCTGCTTCCAGTTGTCAAGACCAAGATGTCTTACATCCGCGATTACTTGGTCTTTATACCGGAGGTTCGGTCTTCCTCTTCTTCTCGAACCAGGAGGCTCGGAGTCGAAGACCCTCTTTGCTGGAGCGTTGATATCCATGCGCTCGATGTGGCCGAGCCAGTGTAGTCGACGGATCCTTGCCTTCCGGACTACATCCACATCTTGGTACAGCTCGTAGAGTTCGCGGTTGTGTCTTCTTCTCCATTCACCTTCCTCACAGACAGGACCAAATATCCGGCGCAGAATTTTTCTTTCGAAAAAACCCAAAATCAGCTCCGCTGTCCTGCTTATCGTCCAGCTTTCGGCTCCGTACAACAAGACTGGCAGAATGAGCGTTTTGTAAAGCATGACTTTGGTCTTTCGAGTGAGGAGTTTTGACCCCAGTTGTTTGGACAAGCCGAAGTAGCAACGGTTGCCAAGGGCGATTCTATGCCGGACAAACTCCTTAACTACCTCGGAATTGTAGCTGTCAATTGTTATATTTTGTCCCAGGTGGTGAGCGACGGATTGGTTTTTGCTTGACAGCATGTATTTCGTTTTGTCCTCATTGATCTTAAGACCAACTCGTTTCGCCTGTTCTTCAATCGCCGTGAATGCTTCCACAATGCCACGGCGTATCCTAGCAGCTGGATGGACTTGTAAAAGATAGTACCTTCCCTGTTGACGCCTGCCCGTCGCACTATCTGCTCCAGCACCAGGTTGAAGAAGTCACATGACAGCGCATCTCCCTGCCGAAATCCGGTGCATGTTTCAAACTGTTCCGAAGTCCTAGAGCCGAGTTGCACGGTGCATCGCGTGTTTTTTAGCGTGGCGCGACACAACTGGATCAGTTTTCCCGGGATCCCGAATTCGGCCATCGCACCAAACAGTCCTTCACGATGAATGCTGTCGTATGCGGCTTTGAAATCGATGGAAAGATGGTGTGTATCGATTCGAAACTCGTTGGTCTTTTCCAGGGTTTGTCGAAGTGTGAAAATTTGGTCTATAGTTGGTTTGCCGGGCCAGAAGCCGCACTGGTAGCTGCCGATTAGTGCGGTCCAAAATGGTCTATAGTTCTTACAAGAGGTGGGATCGCCTTTTTTGTGGATGGGGCATATAGAGCTGGTATTCCAGTCGTCGGGCATGTTTTCATCTTCCCAAATTCTGCAGATGATCTGGTGCATGCTCCCTACCAGAACATCGCCGCCAGCCTTGAAGAGCTCTGATGGCAAGCCATCTGAGCCTGCGGCCTTGTTGTTCTTCAGCTTCTGAATAGCTGTGCCGACTTATTCGATGCTGGGTGGGAGGACCACTTCAGCGGCTGGAGTTGGGATTTCCTCGGTCCCTACCACTCTCTCTTGGTCATGCTCGTTAAGCAGCTGCTGGAAATGCTGCTTAAATACATCCACTATTCCCTGCGGGTCGCTGACAAGATTACCCTCGTAGTTTCGAAGAGCTAGGGTGCCCTTCTTGAAGCCTCCTGCAAGGCCTTTGGCTTTCTTGTAAAAGGCTCGTATTTTATGTTTATCCATAGACTCCTCGGTATCCTTGAGCTGGGAGGCTGCGAAGATTCTTTTCTTTTGTCGCAGTAGTTTTTCCTCCTCCCTTCTTCTGGCTCGGTACTCTTCTTGCGCTGCCCTGGTTTTCCTCTGCAGCGCCTTTTGGTACGCCTCGTCGGTTGCTGCCTTTTTCTGCTCACACTCGCCATCATACCACGGGTTTCTTGTCGGGGGTGGTAGGTATCCTAAGGTGGTTTCGGCTACTTCCTGAATGGCTGAGCGGTAATGCAGCCACATATTATTGGCATTTGTGTTCGACGTAGGCATACCGTAGAGTCTTTCGCTCAGCTGCTCCCGGTTGGACTCAGGCGCCCAATGTCGAACCTCCTCCTGATGGGCTGGTGCAGCTTTCTGACATTGGACAGTCGAGCTCTGAATCTTGCTGCTACGAGGGAGTGGTCAGAGTCGACATTTGCCCCTCTGAATGTTCGCACATCCAGGATGTTTGGCGAGTACCCTGTATGTCCGGGCCCATGCCCTGGGCATTTAACAAATTTGAAGTATGTTGGTTCAACGTGCGGGTATCGGGTGACGTTGTGTGAAAGCGCGCTGGTGACATCACGGGCTGATTTATGGGTTTAATGTCCTGGTTGGGAAGCGTTTGTCCTAACTTACATAAAAGGCTTCTGCGGCACAATATCCCTCTCCCCCATTCACTCAATCTCCGCCACAGTTCAACAAAACCACAACATCACAGGCCCCACCAGCCTTTCCAATCATTTTGCCAATTTCTGGTCCGAAGAATCCCACGACTCCAACGCCCTCCCCCCCACACCTTCCGCCAACTCAAAAACGCCACCACCCCCTTGATCTCCTACTCACCCATAAGCAGCGCCAAAACTATAGACAAAGACATCACCCCACTAGAATTAAACCTTGCACTAAACAAATTCAAAGGAAAAACCCCGAAAAACGACCTTATTTCCTACCCTATGATTTCCAATCTATCCCAGGCTCTAAAAACAAGACTCCTCAACCTAAACAACAACATCCTCCAGGGCAACATTCCACTAAAATACAAAAACAGCGCCATCATCCCCATCCTTAAACCGAACTCTAACAAAACTCTCACCAGATCCTACAGACCCATCTCCCTTATTCCCTGCTGCGCCAAAGTGCTTGACAAAATAATTGCTAACAGACTCTGGTGGTTTGTCAGTCATAACAAACTCTTCAATAGTCAACAGATGGGCTTCAAAAAAGGCAAATCCTTTAACGAGACTCTACAGTTCTTAGACAATCAAACTACCGGTTCCCTAAACAGGAGAAGTCATATTTCCCTCATCTCCCTCGACTTTAATAAAGCTTTGACAAAATAGGTGTCCACACTATCATCAATCAACTTAAAGCATGGAAGCTGGGTCCCAACATCATAAGATATGTATATCCTCGTATTTATGTCTAATCGAAAAATCTGTATCCGCATTGGTAACTCCCTCTCATCCCCATATCCCCTCTTCAACGGCATCCCACTAGGCTCACCTCTCTTCCTTATAGCATACAACACATCGTCTTCCAAAAAAACTACAAATGGAACTCACACATCGACCATTTACGCCTATATCTGGAGAAAAAACTAACATAATTAAAATCCTCTCCTGCAACAAATACAACTGCAACCCACTTCCCTAACCTCCATCATCCAGTCCATCATCACCGGCAAAATCCGATATGGTATCTTCCTATACGGCTACTCGGCAAATTCACACTTGAGCAAAATCAAAACCATCTACAACACCGCCATCAGAAAGGCTCTCAACGCCTACCGCACAACTCCCATTAACCATTTGTTACTCGAATCGAATAAGCCAACGATCGAAAATGTACGTTACCAGTCCACCTTAAAACTATTCCAACCTATCCTACTTGGCAATGACTCCCCCCTTTACAACATATCCAACTCGATCAGAACAACAAAAAGCACAAAAATACCGTCCTGCATACATCGCGCAAAAATCCTCTGCAACGAAAACGGCATCCCCTGTTAACCTCTCCTTCTACCCGTCCGCTTTCACCCTCCACCATCATCACAGATCTACGCTCTTACAACAAATCCCATACTGCCCCAGAAGTATTTCTTTCCCTCTTCCTTGAAATCAAAAACAAACTTCGCGATCACTACTTCATCTTCACAAACGGCTCCAAAGCAGGAGACAACGTCAGCGTTACCACTGAGTCCGAAACCATCTCCTCATTCCTCCTTCTCCCTTACACATCTTCCTTCTCGGCAGAAATTATTGCCATTCTAAGAGCCCTACACTAACACTTCCACCCTCAAATTCGCCATCTGCAGCGACTCCCTATCATCGATTGACGCCATCGCTAACGTCAACAATCAAACCTATTATCCCTCCTTAATCCGCAATCTACTCTATCAGCAATCCCCCAGAACCAAACTTATATGGCTACCAAGCCTTGTGCAAACTCCTGGGAACGAAATTGCCGACAATACCGCCAAATAGACCTTAACAACCCCATCCCTTTTCTCCACCAACTTCAACCTAAAAGACATAAACAAACACATTAGAACCCTCCACCACCCCCAACAACAGCTCCTTTTCGAGAAATCATCCCAATAGTACCGGACTACCAATAAAGACAAACTCTCAATTAAAGACTATGCCCATGAACAAGGACACCCATTCCCATCCAGAACAGACCTTACCAAAATTACCAGACTACGACTCGGACATACCAAACTCATCCACGAACACTACTTGAACAAGAACAAGCCCTCCACCTGCACATACTGCAACCAGACGCGATTCAACGTTCACCATATCCTCACCGAATGTTCCGCTTTCCAGATACCCACGCTCCAACTACTTTCCAACTTCAACATAGACAGTCTCCTATCTAACCCAAATACGAAGAACGAGAGGACGGCCGCATCTAAGGTGGGGCGCACAGGTGGAAAGGGACCTCAACCGACTGGGCGTGCGGCACTGGAAAAGACAATCGAAAGATCGTGCTAGGTGGAGAGGCATGTTGGTTGAGTCCCACGTTCACCCCGAACTGTAGCGCCCGCTAAGTAAGTAATTAACTTTCATCAAGTTTAAAATAGGTATTTGGAAGGCAAATGACTAACAAAGGCCTCGTAGGGGTAGCATCTATCCGACGAATGCTGGCCTGCTAAAAAGCGAGAAGAGCCACCGCAATCAAACATCTTGCGGCACTGTTAGTAAGTCCCATCCCCACCTCCACGTGGTGCCATCTGGGGATTTCCTATGGAAATTGCGGTAAGGGCAAGCACTCCCTTACTCACTATCTTGTAGTAGCCAGTATGCGCTTACGGATATCACGAACGCAGTGGAGTAGCGTAAGAATACAAGGTTATGACGTCGGAAAGCTACGATCGCCAGAAGCCACTCGTGCTTTTACCGATCGCGTCTCCCTTAAGCCCTCCAATACACCTCAATCCTCCACGCTGTCAATAGAACAGCAGCGGAGCCTTTGCAAACAAGCCCTGTAAAGCTCTGCATCCGAAGTTTTGGGTTTCAAGGCTCCACCACGAAGAAACACCTGGTCCGATGACGAGTGCAGGAGGATTCATACAGCGAAGCAGGATGCATATAAGGCCTCGTGAGCTCTACGAGTTAAAAAGAAGGGAGGAGCATAAGTTTCTTAGAAGAAAGAGCACGAGAAGCGCGCGATTGAGGATTTGGAGAGGCGTTACTGCAGGCGTGACGTTCGAAAGTTATAAAGCCAGAACGGAAGCCTGCAGAGATGAGAACGGACACCTAGTAGTAGAAGCGCAGTCGATGCTGAGTATATGGAAAAACCACTTCTGCAGACTGTATAACGGCGATGTTAGTCAATATACCGCTGTCAGGCCGAATAATCCATTTCTAATCGACGGGAAATCCTATCCCCCTGACCTCGACGAAGTTAAGATTGCCATATCGAAGCTCAAGTCGAATAAAGCTGCTGGCGCAGACGGACTGTCTGCTGAGCTCTTCAAGGCAGCTGGGGATGGCCTGGTTAGGAGCATGCACCAGCCCATCTGTAAGATATGGTCAGAGGAAAGCATGCCCGAGGAATGGAGTCTCAGCATCGTATGCCCGATCCACAAGAAAGGAGACCCCTCTAATTGCGCCAACTATAGAGGAATAAGTCTCCTTAACATCGCCTACAAAATCTTCTCTGCCGTTTTGTGTGAACGGCCTGAAGCCTTTTGTAAATAAGCTGATCGGTCCTTATCAGTGCAGATTCAGGCCAGGGAAGTCCACCATCGACCAAATCTTCACACAACGGCAGTTCCTTAAAAAAACCAATGAATTTCAAGTCGACACTCACCACCTATTTCTCGACTTCAACGCCGCATACGAGAGCGTAATTCGAGACGAGCTATACAACGCTATGTCTACTTTTGACATACCTGCTAAACTCGTCAGACTATGCAGGATGACTTTGGAGAATGCTCGCTGCTCCATCCGAATCGGTGAACACCTTACCGATAGTTTTGATGTCAAAAAAGGATTTAGGCAGGGCGATGCGCTGTCGTGTGATTTCTTCAACATCATATTGGAAATGACTGTGCAAAAATCACTGGCCAATACAAGAGGCACAATCTATTTCAAATCCTCGCAAGTCTTTGCATACGCAGACGACATTGACATAATAGGTAGATCGCAGCGAGATGTCAATGTGGCGTTTGCGAGTATTGAGATGGAGGCGGCGAAAATTGGTTTGGCGGTAAACGAGGGCAAAACTAAATATATGCTGTCATCAAAAAAGGACGCTCACCACCAACGTCTTGGCCAGAACGTTTGTATTGGCAGATATAAGTCCGAAGTAGTTAGGGACTTCGCTAAGCTGGCTCCGCAGTGACCTGGAACAGCATCAGTTCCGAAAACAAACGCAGAATCACTCTTGCCAATCGCTGTTTCTTTGGGCTCAGGAGGCAATTGAGTAATAGAGCCCTCTCCCGAACGACAAAGTTGACTCTATATAAGACCCTTATCATCCCGGTCCTGTTGTACGGCGCAGAAGCATGGACACTATCAAAAGCGGATGAGGAGGCCCTTGGTCGGTTCGAGAGAAAGATTTTGCGCGTGATTTTTGGGCCTATAAACGCAGACGGGGGATGGAGAAGATTCAACCCCGAACTTTACGGGCTGTACAGCGACACGAGCCTAGTCAGGCGTCTACGGATTCAACGCCTAAGATGGCTGGGCCATGTAGAGCGAATGGACACCACAGCTCCAGCCCGGAGAGTCTTTGAATCCAATCCCGAGGGACGAAGAAGCAGAGGACGGCCGCACTTAAGATAGCGCACACAGGTGGAAGGGACCTCAGCCAACTGGATGTGCGGCAATGGAAAAGGCTAGCAAAAGATCGTGCTAGTTGGAGGGGAATATTGGTTGAGGCCCAGGTTCACCCCGAACTGTAGCGCCCATTAAGAAGAAGAGGAATTTGGAACATAAGTTCACAATTCGTGAAAGAGATAACAATATCAATTCTAGTGGAAACAACACATAGAAAAAAAGGTATTTGCTTATGGGAAAACTCAAATTTGTCTTAAAACTTCCATCAAGGAAATATACTCCAAGTTGTGAAATCAGTTGACGATTTTGTTGATGTACGAAACTGTTTTCTACTGTTTTTGGCATTTGAATAGCTAGTTACAATGTACGCACACGTATGTATGTACATTAACCACATCTAAATGAGCAGTAAGGTCAGGAATTAACATAGAGTGATTACTTGGGTTCCATATTATACCACCTTTCTTCATTTCACTTTAAGCAATGAATATATTTTATTGCACGGAGTGCTGTAGGTCACAGGGCATCGGCAATTAATAAATTGTGAAATGTTAATTACCTGGTGATACTGAAGTACTTGTTGCGTCCGAGACCATTTCTCCTGCTCAATTTCCCAATCAGACACGCGGATCCAGCCAGACGATTGCAATGCCAATTTTAACATAGCAAAACGATGCTTCCCCAACGCCAAACCCTTCTTCCCATATGAGTCATGAGTTGGTGAAATTATTCCGCCGATGACTGTATGTGTTCCCAACATTTCAAAGTGATCTCGAGCGATTTCTTTAAAGAAAATTTTAGTAAAAAAACAAATAGCATAAATAATGCATACCAAACATGCGGAAATGCATTGGAGTCGGAGGGCTGAAAGAGCCGCAAGCAATTAAAACAACCCGTGGTGGCAACATCGTTGTGTCCTCAATACGAACATTCATTCTACACTTAATCTTTGGTTTATTGATTATTTATGACGTATGCGGCAGGCTTTCTTTACCAAATACAATTACAGTTTATTAAAATACTTCCACTAATTGCACGCAACCCCACAGCTGATTACCAATCATTACGGCAAAGAATGCACTGCACACCTTTTGCGACTTTTTGAGAATGACAAATGACAACCAATGACAACCATACACCATAGATAAATGACAACTTGATGACAACTCATTACAGCTGATCTCTCTTAACATTCAAAACTATCGATGACATGAGCGATTGTTGCCTCTGCTATCGATGACACTCATGGCACAGTCTTCCCCTAAAAACAAGCACCAGGAAGAAAATAAATTACAAAATATTTACTTTAGTTAGTAATCACTGGTCCATTGTACTCCAGACAGACACCTTACATTACTGTATTTTCCCCGTTTTCCGGAGAAAAATTTGAAGGAGCTTCAGTGATGTAGAACTAAGGGATTCGGCACACACCACGTCGGCTCCAAGGGCGCGCCACGGTGCGCGAGCAAAGGCGGGACAATCACAGAGGAAATGCCCTGCAGTATCATCCTCCTCCTCGCCACATGCAGCACAGGTAGGCGTCTCACTGATGCAGAGCACGTAGAGATGCTTGGCAAAAGTGTAATGGCCCGTGATAACTCCCACAAGCCTTCTGCAGTCGATTCTCCTTAAAGACAGGAGGAATGCTGCAGATTTTTTGCAGACATGAGGGCATACGCGCTTAGTCATCCTGCAACCCGGACAATCCCTCCATCTACGGTTGTGTGTGTTAAATACGCATTCGTTAATGTAGGAATTTACCGTGGACGCAGGTAGACCTAGAGCGGGTTCAGGTCCTGAGAAGCTCTCCTCTGAACCCATTCTAGCGAGTTCATCAGAGGTCTCATTTCCTGGGATCCCAGAGTGGCCTGGAACCCATACAAGCCTTAGTGAATTTAGTCTGCCGACTCTGTTCAAGAAGGACTTGAGTTCATGCACTAATTTGGAGCTTTTAATGCAGCTTGGCTGTCACTACAGACGCACATGCTTTCCCCCTTCCACCCGTGCCTAACTACATAGTGCATGGCTTTTAGGATTGCGTATATCTCTGATTGGAAGACAGACGCATACTTTCCTAACGAGAAATGCAGTCGGATGTTTTCGCGTTCAAAGAAGACTCCAGCATCGGACCCCCGGCCAGACCTCGAGCCATCCGTGAAAATACGAAGACTATCCTTTCCAGGTTCAGTATCCAGCCATAGCCATTCCTGATGCCAAGGAAACTCGACTGTGAAATTACGACGCAATAGGATAACGGGCGGCAGTGCGTTAGAAGGCATTTCCATGAGACAGGGGTCGCAGGACAATTCTTGCGCAAGCACACCGTTATTCCTATGCGAGTTGTATCAAAAGCCATTTCTCTTCAGACGAGACATGGCTTTCAGAGCACACCCTCTGATAAGTATATCAAGAGGTGGAAAGTTCATCATAACATCTAGAGCAGCGCCCGGCGTGCTGGGGAAAGCCCCTGTGCAGCTGAGACAGACCGTTCTTTGGAGTTTGGTGAAAGAGGCTACGACGTGTTTGCGTTTTAGTCTGTTCCACCAGACAACCGATGCATATGAGATTATCGGTCTCATCATTGCCGTGTAGATCCAAAGGCCGGCGATAAGCCCCATGTTTTGCCAAAAGCTACTTTGCGTTGCCAAAAAGCTGACAGCGCTTTGGTGGTTTTTGACTCAACCTGTTTTGACCAGAGAAGCTTACTATCTAACATGACTCCTAGATACTTAGTCTCCTTGGATATCGGAATGGAAGTGCCTTTTAGTACCAGCTGTGAGTCATGTGAGTATTTTTCCTCCTCCTTCTCGTAAAGAGAACGACATCGGTCTTAAGAGGATTGACTGACAGCCCATTTCTGGTACACCAATCATCGATCACATTTCGCGCCGCCTGTGCTTTGCGACGGACAGTCGCCAAACATGAGCCGACAGAAAGAATGGCGACGTCATCCGCATAGGCCTGGGCGTAGATTCCAGAGGCATTGAGAGCATCAAGCAAGGAATCGACCACCATGCACTATAACAGCGGAGACAGGACGCCACCTTGAGGGCAGCCCCTGTTTACGTCAGATTTGACACACTGGTCGAGGCCTGCATCAGCGGTCAATGTCCTGTGCATGAGCATTGCTTTGATTCAAAGGACCAGTGCTTTATCTACGCCATGATGTCTGGCAGCGTTACACATGCTGTCAAAAGTTGCGTTATCAAAAGCTCCCTCAATGTCGATGAAAATGCCCAGCGCGTACTCTTTCCTTTCGAGCGCGCATTCAATTCGCCCAACTAGGTTCTGAAGCGCAGTCTCGCAAGATTTTCCGGGCTGGTAAGCATGTTGCATCTCCGAAAGAGGGTGCGTTCGAAGGGCAACTTTTCGCACGTGCAACTCTACCATTCTCTCCATGGATTCGAAGACTCTTCGGGTCGGAGCTGTATTTTCCATGCGCTTTACATGGCCTAGCCACCTTAGACGCTGTATCCGTAGACATCGTACCAGGCCGATGTCGCTGTACAACTCGTACAGTTCTTCGTTATATCTTCTCCTCCATACACCGTTTGAACAAACGGGACCGTAGATAGCGCGCAGAATTTCCCTCTCGAAACGACCAAGGGTATCTTCATCCGCTATTATTAAGGTCCATGCCTCTGCGCCGTAAAGGAGGACTGGGATGATTAAGGTCTTATATAGTGTCACCCTGGTTTTCCGAGTCAATGTCGTCCGAGTCAATGTCGTCAGCGTACGCAAGCAATTGCGTAGACTTGAAATATATCGTACCTCTTGTGTTGGCCAGTGACTCTTGCACGATCTTTTCAAGCACGATGTCGAAAAAGTTGCATGACAGCGCGTCACCTTGTCTAAATTCTTTTTTAACATCAAAGGTCTCGGTTTGGTCATTACCGGCCTTAATGGAGCACCATTGTCATCCTACACAGTCGGATGAGTATGGCAGGGATGTTAAAACCAGACATGGCTTTGTATAGCTCATCTCCATACACGCTGTCATATGCAGCCTTGAAATCGACGAAGAGGTGGTGAGTGTCGATTTGGTATTCCTGGGTCTTTCCCAAGATCTGCTGTAGCGTAAATATTTGGTCTATTGTGGATTTACCTGACCTGAAACCACACTGATAAGAGCCGACCAGGCTATCCAAAATAGGTTTCAATCGTTCACACAATACGGCAGAGAAGATCTTATATGCGATGTTAAGGAGACTTATTCCCCTATAGTTGGCGCAGTTATAGGGGTCTCCTTTCTTATGGACCGAGCAAACGATGCTGAGATTCCATTCGTAGGGCATGCTTTCCTCCGACCTACTTACTTACTTACTACTTACTTATCAGGCCTGCGATCCATGGAGGATCTGAGCCTGAGCTATAGCTGCCTTCCATCCTTGACGGTCCCGGGCACGCTGCTTCCAGTTGTCAAGACCAAGATGTCTTACATCCGCGATTACTTGGTCTTTATACCGGAGGTTCGGTCTTCCTCTTCTTCTCGAACCAGGAGGCTCGGAGTCGAAGACCCTCTTAGCTGGAGCGTTGGTGTCCATGCGCTCGATGTGGCCGAGCCAGTGTAGTCGACGGCTCCTTGCCTTCCGGACTACATCCACATCTTGGTACAGCTCGTAGAGTTCGCGGTTGTGTCTTCTTCTCCATTCACCTTCCTCACAGACAGGACCAAATATCCGGCGCAGAATTTTTCTTTCGAAAGAACCCAAAATCAGCTCCGCTGTCCTGCTTATCGTCCAGCTTTCGGCTCCGTACAGCAAGACTGGCAGAATGAGCGTTTTGTAAAGCATGACTTTGGTCTTTCGAGTGAGGAGTTTTGACCCCAGTTGTTTGGACAAGCCGAAGTAGCAGCGGTTGCCAAGGGCGATTCTACGCCGGATCTCCACTGTGGTGTCATTTGTGGAATTTACGTTTGCCCCGAGGTAGACAAACTCCTTAACTACCTCGAAATTGTAGCTGTCAATTGTTATATTTTGTCCCAGGTGGTGAGCGACGGATTGGTTTTTGCTTGACAGCATGTATTTCGTTTTGTCCTCATTGATCTTAAGGCCAACTCGTTTCGCCTGTTCTTCAATCGCCGTGAATGCTTCCACAATGCCACGGCGAGAACACGCGATGATGTCGATATCATCCGCGTATCCTAGCAGCTGGATGGACTTGTAGAAGATAGTGCCTTCCCTGTTGACGCCTGCCCGTCGCACTATCTGCTCCAGCACCAGGTTGAAGAAGTCACATGACAGCGCATCTCCTTGCCGAAATCCGGTGCATGTTTCGAATGGTTCCGAGGTCCTAGAACCGAGTTGCACGGTGCATCGCGTGTTTTTTAGCGTGGCGCGACACAACTGGATCAGTTTTACCGGGATCCCGAATTCGGCCATCGCCCCAAACAGTGCTTCACGATGAATGCTGTCGTATGCGGCTTTGAAATCGATGAAAAGATGGTGTGTATCGATTTGAAACTCGTTGGTCTTTTCCAGGATTTGTCGAAGTGTGAAAATTTGGTCTATAGTTGATTTGCCGGGCCGGAAGCCGCACTGGTAGCTGCCGATTAGTGCGGTGCAAAATGGTTTTAGACGTTCACACAATACGCTGGACAGGATCTTGTATGCGACATTGAGCAGGGATATACCTCTATAGTTCTTACAAGAGGTAGGATCGCCTTTTTTGTGGATGGGGCATATAGAGCTGGTATTCCAGTCGTCGGGCATGCTCTCATCTTCCCAAATTCTGCAGATGATCTGGTGCATGCTCCCTACCAGAACATCGCCGCCAGCCTTGAAGAGCTCTGATGGCAAGCCATCTGAGCCTGCGGCCTTGTTGTTCTTCAGCTTCTGAATAGCTGTGCCGACTTCTTCTATGCTGGGTGGGAGGACTACTTCAGCGGCTGGAGTTGGGATTTCCTCAGTCCCTACCACTCTCTCTTGGTCATGCTCGTTAAGCAGCTGCTGGAAGTGCTGCTTAAAGACATCCACTATTCCCTGCGGGTCGGTGACAAGATTACCCTCGCAGTTTCGAAGAGCCAGGGTGCCCTTTTTGAAGCCTCCTGCAAGGCCTTTGGCTTTCTTGTAAAAGGCTCGTATTTTATGTCAATCCCTAGACTCCTCGATATCCTTGAGCTGGGAGGCTGCGAAGATTCTTTTCTTTTGTCGCAGTAGTTTCTTCTCCTCCCTTCTTCTGGCTCGGTACTCTTCTCGCGCTGCCCTGGTTTTCCTCTGCAGCGCCTTTTGGTACGCCTCGTCGGTTGCTGCGTTTTTCTGCTCACACTCGCCATCATACCACGGGTTTCTTGTCGGGGGTGGTAGGTATCCTAAGGTGGTTTCGGCTACTTCCTGAATGGCTGAGCGGCAATGCAGCCACATATTATTGGCATTTGTGTTCGACGTAGGCATACCGTAGAGTCTTTCGCTCAGCTGCTCCCTGTAGACTCTGGCAACCTCCGGTGTGCTCAGGCGCCCAATGTCGAACCTCCTCCTGATGGGCTGGTGCAGCTTTCTGACATTGGACAGTCGAGCTCTGAATCTTGCTGCTACGAGGAAGTGGTCAGAGTCGACATTTGCCCCTCTGAATGTTCGCACATCCAGGATGTTTGACGCGTGCCTTGCGTCAATGAGCACATGGTCAATTTGGTTGGCGGTTCGACCGTCCGGAGATCGCCAGGTTGCTGTGTGGATTCGCTTGCGAGGGAATCTTGTGCTACTTATCACCGCATTACGAGCTGTCGCAAAGTCAGCGAGTCGGAAGCCGTTATCTGTTGTTGTATCGTGGAGGCTGTGCTTTCCGATCACTCCGCCAAGGGTGTTTTCCTTTCCGATTTTGGCGTTGAAGTCCCCGAGCACGATTTTTACATCGTACTCCGGACAAGCTCCGTAGGCGTTGTCCAGGAGGTCATAGAAGTCCTCCTTGATAGGGTCTTCAGCCTCGTCGGTAGGGGCGTGTGCACATATAAGGCTGACGTTATAAAATCTGCCTCTGATGCGGATCACAGCCAGGCGATCACTTATAGGTTTAAAGTCGATGACCTTCGACCTTAACCGCTTTCCCACGACAAATCCGCATCCCAGCAAGTGCAACCTTTTGTGACAGCTGTAATAAATGTCGCAATTTTTCTTCCTAATAATACCGTTTCCTATCCAGCGTATTTCCTGGACCGCAGTAATATCCGCCTTGTACTGCGTGAGGATTCCTTCTAGTTTATGAGCAGCTCCGGGAGTGTACAGGGTTCTGACATTCCAGGAGCATACTCGCAAATCGTGTTCCTTTTTCGTGCGTTGTCGTCGTCGAGTATCCGTCCGTGTATCCGAGGCATCTTGCTCATTCATAACTTTGGGTTTTTTTTACGTGGGCGGATTGTTAGCCCGCCGCACAACCGCCATTCTGGTCGGGGTTTTTTTCGCTGCATACGTTTGTTCACCTCCCAACGGTTGTCGAAGAGGCTATCCAGAGGGCGCCGCGAGGAGGCCGTATGTCAACTTGACCCGAGCATTTAAACAGGGATCGTTGCTGGCATCTCGCCATGTTGAGAGCAATCAACAACTTTACCCTGTATGTCCGAGCCCATGCCCCCCTTTCCTCCGACCACACCTTGCAAATGAGATGGTGCATGCACCTTACCAGCTCATCTCCAGCCGCCTTAAGAAGCTCAGCAGACATGCCGTCTGCGCCTGCGGCTTTATTAGACTTAAGTCTTGATATCGCTATTTTGACTTCGTCTAGGTCGGGTGGACTGAATTCTGTTACATCGTCGTCCATTACGAATGGCTTGTTCTGCCTGACAGTGGTATCTTGTCTATCATGGCCGTTATACAGTCTGCAGAAGTAGTCTTTCCAAATCCTCAGCATCGACTGCGACTCTAATACCAGTTCTCAATTTTCATCCCTGCAGGCCGCCGCTCTGACTTTGTAGCCATAGCATGTTCGTTTTACCGTTTTTCCTTATTGTAAAACTTACGGGCTTTATTCCTGCGAAAGCATCTCTCCATCTCCTCGATCTCACGCTTTCCGTGCTCTCTCTTCTTTCTTCTGAAAAGCGTGTGTTCCTCTCTTCTCTTCTGCTCATAGATTTCGCGAGCAGCTCTCGTCCGTCATTGCAGCATGGCTTTATATGCCTCTTGTTTTGCTGCATGAGCTTGTTCGCATTTTTCATCGAACCAGTAGTTTCTAGGTGGTGGCGGTGGTAGACTACTTTCCCCTTTCCTCTGGAACGTGGTAGTCAATGAACTACTACTTTTGCTAAAACAGGAAGTGTACGCTGTGACCGCCTTTGCGGACGATATTGATATAGCCGTTTCAGGAAAGTTTTGCAACACTCTAACTGATCTAATGCAGGGAGCATTAGAAACAGTAGTAAACTGGATGTAGAACTGTGGACGTGTGGTGAACCCCAAGAAGACTGATCTAGAAGTGTTTACTAATAAATATAAAATTCCGCCCATCAACCCACCGATGCTGGGTGGAACCCAATTAACAATCAAGGATCAGGTAAATACCTCGGCCTAATTCCTCGACAGAAAACTATATTGAAAACCCAACATCCTTGATCTTGTCAAGAAAGCAACCACTGCCCTCTACAGCTGCATGTGGTGGGCAAAGAGTGAGGTCTCCAATTCAGCATTATGCACTGGCTCTATACAGCAATCATAATCAAACCTGCCCTTCTTTACGGCGGCGTAGGTTAGTGGATTGCTCTGGACAAGGCAGCATATGTATAAGTAGTGCGATTAGATCGACCCTCACGGAGGCACTAAACATTAAACTATATATCCCAGCATTGGACCTCTTCAGCAAATAAGTTATTGCCTGCGCGGCCCTACGAATTAAGGGCATAGGAAAAGGGCCCACATTATACAAAGGCCATACTAGCAAAACGTGTTCAGTAAGAACTTCGAAGTTATCTTTCCATCCCGGGAGTCATACCGAAGGACTCGATTTCCCTCTATACCAACTGCTCCAAGATGGAGCCAGAGCCAAACTTCTCTCAATCACCCATGTTGTGCTTGATCTATTTTTCATACAGGTGAAAGTGACCTACAGTTTAGTGCCGATTCCGATTTCACACAGGTGAAAGGAACCTACAGTTTAGTGCCGATTCCGAACGGCATGGGTTGAGAAGCTTTTTCATGGCAAGTACACTTCTTGAAATTTTGCCAGTACCCCGCCGAGGAGGGATGCCAGGAGATAAACACCCGATAGCGTTAGTGTTATCGGGATCCGAACTCGCTCATCGTGCGTCCGAGTCCAACACACTAACCACTGCGCAACGGCGCCCTCCCCTGCATGGCTTAGGATCGATGTAATATCCAATACATCCAATCTACGATAAAATCCCTGGCAGCGGTAACTCACCTACCAAAGAAATCTTTTAACTGTCGCCTATCTTTAAACGAGCTGGCTGAACAGTTCAATATAAAACGACTGTGGGTTCCCGGGCATAGGTATATTCCAGGAAACTGCGCGGTTCCGACGAGCTCGTAAGGTTGGGGTCAAGCACACTCAGTCTTTCAATCATCGGGAATCTAAAAATACCAATAATTTTGGTAAAGCACATGATAAAACTTCGCACCATAGAGGCTACCAACCTTCAATGGAAACCAACCTGGCCTAAACTAAACTAAGGACGGACCAGGGACCTTGTAGCAACCAAAAGCGAAACCACTTTAGTTGATGTCATTACAGGTCACTGTACCATTGGAAAACATGCCGTCAAACTGGGGCTACCTGCCAATACCATCTACCGCGGCTGCATGGATGAGGAGGAAGAAGAATCAATCACCACCACCTCTGCTCAGGTACCTCTTTTGCGAATCGCAGGAGGATCTACCTAAGCGCGCCCTTCTACGATAACTTAAGTGAGCTGGCAGATATAAAAATAGATCAACTCCATCACTTCGGCGGATCTCGGTAATATGATCCATGTGGTATCACAATGGGGGAGGGAGCGAGCAAACAGAGCAAAGAAGTTGATCGCGGTTAACATGGCAAACGCCAGCTTCAATCTCTGTTTCTGCTCAATTCAAGTTGACACACAGCCTCCGCGTGGCTCCCTCTGGATAGTTACCCTGGCATCCGCCAGGTAGTGAACCAATGTATGCAGCGACCCAACCCCTTGTTCCTGGGAAAAGAGGAACCTGGCCCTCCAGGTTGGGGGTTGGGTTTAGGGGTAACATCCCTATCACGTAAAAACCTACTTGTTCCGAAACGACAACAAGCGTCGGATACGGACGGATACAAAGCTGACTACCCCTGCAAACGACTAAGGGACTTGAGAGTCTGCACCTGGAATGTGAGGTCCCTTAACAGACCGGGTGCAGGCGATCAATTGGAGCAAACCCTCAACTGCTATAAAGCAGATATAACCGCACTCCAAGATGTGCGATGGGATGGACTAGGCAAAGACAGATGGAAAACTGCGATATCTACTACGGGAACTGCTACAAGGAGAACGAACAGTGCCTATTCGAGTGCGGATTCGTTATTCGAGGAAGATTCCGTCAAAAAGTCTTAAGCTTCCGAGATATAAGCGAACGCCTCATAACAATCCGCATCAAAGCTAAATTTGAAAATATTAGCTTAATATGCGCTCAACCCCAACGGAAGAAAAGGACAATCGACTCAAAGAAGAATTCTACGATCTCCTAGATAGAACGATCCTATGCCCAATGTCCCAGCTACGACACAAAATTAGTTCTAGGAAATTTTAATGCAAAACTCGGCAAAAGGACATATTTGAATCGATCATAGGAAAGCATAGCCTCCATAACACCACATCCGACAACGGACTTAGACTAATCGATTTCCTAACGGGGCGTAACCTCCTTGTAGCAAGCACGCGATTCCCCCATCTCAACATCCACAAGGGTACCTGGCGGTCTTTTGATCAATCGACCACCAACCAGGTTGATCACATTGCGATCGACGCCAGACACTCCTCCTGTATCCTCGACGTACGAACCTTCCGAGGGGCCAACAGCGACTCGGACCACTACCTTGTTGTAGCCAAAGTACGAATGAGGATATCATGAATGCTTAGGAGTCGAGTAGGACTACGTAAGTTTGACGTCGGAAAGCTACAATCGCAAGAGACTGCCAGAATCTTTGCCGATCGTGTCTCCTCCAAGCTCTCTCAAAATCCGCCCACAGCAGCACAAACAATAGAGCAGGAATGGGCGCATTGCCAGAGCGCCGTCAGAGACGCTGCCTCAGAGGTGCTGGGTTTCAAACCGCCACCACTTAGAAACCCCTGGTTCGATGAACAATGCGAACAAGCCCATGCAGCAAAACAAGAGGCATATACAGCCATGCTACAACGACGGACGAGAGCTGCTAGCGAGATCGAGCAGAAGAGAAGAGAGGAACACACGCTTTTCAGAAGAAAGAAGAGAGAGCACGGAATGCGTGAGATCGAGGAGATGACGCCCGTAAGTTCTACAATAAGGTAAAACGTGCATGGCATGGCTACAAAGCCAGAGCGGCGGGCAGCAGGGATGAAAATGGAGAACTGGTAGTAGAGTCGCAGTCGATGCTGAGGATTTGGACAGACCACTTCTGCAGGCTGTATAACGGCGATGATAGACAAGATACTATAACTGCGCCAACTATAGGGGAATAAGTCTCCTTAACATCGCATATAAGATCTTCTCTGCCGTATTGTGTGAACGCCTGAACCCGTTTGTGGATAACCTGATCGGCTCTTATCAGTGTGGTTTCAGGCCAGGTAAATCCACAATAGACCAAATATTTACGCTATGACAGATCTTGGGGAAGACCCAGGAATACCGAAACAACACCCACCACCTCTTCGTCGATTTCAAGGCTGCATATGACAGCGTGTATAGAGATGAGCTATACAAAGCCATGTCTAGTTTTAACATCCTTGCCAAACTCATCCGACTGGGTAGGATGACAATGGAGAATTCTCGATGCTCCATTAAGGTCGGTAATGAGCAAACCGAGACCTTTGATGTTAAAAAAGGATTTAGGCAAGGTGACGCGCTGTCATGCAACTTTTTCAACATCGTGCTTGAAAAGATCGTGCAAGAGTCACTAGCCAACACAAGAGGTACGATTTATTTCAAGTCTACGCAATTGCATGCGTACGCTGACGACACTGACGTGATTGAACGGACACAGGGAGACGTCAATGAGGCCCTTGTAAGCATTGAGGTAGAAGCGGCTAAGATGGGTCTCAAGGTTAATGAGGCTAAAACCATCTAATAGAGACGTACAACACCGACGTATTGGCCAGAACGTCACCATGGGCGGATATAACTTTGAAGTGGTCAAGGAATTCGTCTACCTTGGCTTACTGATGACCAGCGACAACAACACTAGCGCTGAGATAAGACGCAGATTCACTCTTGCCAACCGCTGTTTGTTTCGGAAAACCAAGGTTACACTATATAAGACCTTAATCATCCCAGTTCTCCTTTACGGCGCAGAGGCATGGACCTTAATAATAGCGGATAAAGGTACCCTTGGTCGTTTCGAGAGGAAAATTCTGCGCACTATCTACGGTCCCGTTTGTTCAAACGGTGTATGGAGGAGAAGATATAACGAAGAACTGTACGAGTTGTACAGCGACATCGGCCTGGTACGACGTCTTCGAATACAGCGTCTAAGGTGGCTGAGCCATGTAGAGCGCATGGAAAATACAGCTCCGACCCGAAGAGTCTTCGAATCCACTCCGGAAGGAAGGCGCGGCAGAGGACGGCCGCATCAACGGTGGCGCACGCAGGTGGAAGGGGACCTTAACCAACTAGGCGTGCGGCGCTGAAAACAGCTGGCCAAAGACCGTGCCAGCTGGAGACGCTTGTTGGTTGAGGCCCAGATTCACTACGGACTGTAGCGCCACCTAAGTAAGTAAGAAAGGTGTCACAATGGGCCGACTTCGGCCTACGTGTGGCGTATGCCAAGCAATACAACCTAACCTAACCTAGCACCACCCAAGGGAAGTTTGGTAGTGTAAAAAAAAACTTGTCCTCTTTCTTGAATTTCAATTTAGATTGATCTAATATTGTTGTCGTATTAGGAATGCTTTCTCAGCCAGAATTCACTTAAGAAACTGTGTAGCAGTAAAGTCATACATTTTTGCACAACTTCTCATTTGGTATGCCTGCTAAAAAATAAAGCTGTTAGCCGCATATAGCGTTTTATTTAAATTTTGAATTAGATTTCAATTTAAGAATTCCGAACGCACCCCTTTCCCGATAATCAATTTCGCTGTCGATTGCCCAACTGTCACAACATCTGCCAAACGTCAAATATCTAAAAGAATCGCTATTATAAATATGATGTGGGTTTTTAAGGAAAAGATATTGTAGGTAAATGAGCAATAAATGAAATGATGTCGTTCAAAACATGAACACACAAAATATTTTGAAAACCTTGTTAATCTGCGGATTGTCATTGTCGATCGGAAGTATTCTCATACTAAGCGTCCTGCCATTGAATTCAGGTAAAAAAAAACTTGTGACATCGGGATAATGACCTTTACTCAAATTCAATTCTTTCGATTATTTCACTTCTGGTAGAGTGTAATTGTAATGATAGTCAAAATATACATAAATTCGCGGACGAGTATTCTGGGGATAGCACCAAAATCAATCCGGATTCACCGAACAGATTAGCCATTCTCGTGCCATTTCGGGATCGTTTCGAAGAGCTTCTACAGTTCGTGCCACATATAACTGAGTTCCTACGACGACAGAAGGTTAACCATCATATATTTATATTAAACCAAGTCGACCGATATCGATTTAATCGTGCTTCGCTTATCAACGCGGGTTTTATATTTACCAAACGTGATTTCGACCACATAGCAATGCACGATGTGGATCTTCTACCGCTAAATGATAAATTAAAATATGAATATCCAGCTAAGGGTCCATTTCACATTGCCTCACCGGAATTTCATCCAAAATATCACTACGATACGTTTGTCGGTGGAATTCTCTTAGTGAAGAGGGAACATTTTCAACTGGTGAATGGCATGTCGAATAAGTATTGGGGCTGGGGCCTGGAAGATGATGAATTCTATGTGCGAATTAAAGATGCCGATCTGGTAGTCACTCGGCCTAAGAATATAGGAACTGGAGTGAACGATACATTTCGGTAAGATTGCATACATTCAATCGTAATTCAAGAAGATTGAATTCATTGCACAAATAACTTGCAGGCACGTCCACAACAGATTTCATCGAAAACGAGATACACAGAAATGTTTCAATCAAAAGGAAGTTACTCGAAAGAGAGACCGACAGACTGGGCTCAACACACTGCAATATGAGATCTCGGGAATCAATAGTTTAAGTATTAATGGTATTCCAATTACAGTTGTAAATATTATCTTAAAATGCGACATGAAAATCACTCCGTGGTGTGATTGTTCCGGTATTGCAAGTGCTGCTAGTGCTCCATCATGACGATAAGTAACAATAAAATACGTTAGAAATACACATTTGTTTTATTTATGCCCGCATATCTACCATAGAAATCATATTATCTAATTTATTCATTACATCTAATAAACGTGAACCATTCCATACAAGAAGGTCCAAAACAAGACGTACGTACAAAGTCCCCCAAGGAAGCCGTTGGTTAGGAGACTCTGCCGATTAATAAAGTACTTCTTCCACTGAGTTCCGGATTTTAGGAGCAAAAGACACCACAAACCGAGAACGGCTACGAAGTAAAGTAGAAACCCCAGAATGCCTGTCAAACCTAATATTCCTATAAAGTACGGAACACGTCAGATAGTAGATTAATGCTGGCCAATGTTAATGTTTACCTGCAGCGCAACCAGACAAGGCAGCCATCGAAGTTCGGCAGTATTCAACTGAAGATGCATTGTTACGAATGGCTGATTCGCTGTAAGCGATTATTTCTCCAGTTTTTAATTCACGCGTTTTAACTCGTGTACCCATTTTATTCGGAATTGATAAAAAATCTGAAATCAATTGTGGATGGATAATGAATTAAATCTTCTGTCAAGCAATGACGTTTCTATTGAGCAAGATCTGTTCGTTTTGTAGTCAAGTATTGGGTCATTTGGGAAAGGGGACGGAGACTAACCGTTAACTTTTTTTTTATTTGGAGTTTATTAAAAATTAACTAAAATGTTCATTGCATAAGTTCCTAATTAAGATCATCATAACAGTTAAAAAGCAAAAGGCACTGCCAATGTCTGATAATCCGGCTGAACATAAAAAAGATGGATTAAGTAATAGTGGAGACACACTGCTGGTATTGATACCATGGTATAGCAATACTACGTTCTATACCACATGTCTGTCACCCCAATACCACGTTTAAAGCTAGTATACCACGAAACATAGCTGGTATTGAAATTCGTAAATTTTTGCTGGTATACCATCAACCTACTGATTGCAGCGCCACTTTTTCTCTATTGCCGAATCCCTGAAGCTCCTTTGACAATTCAAACCAAGTAAACAGACCAAACACTGCGAAATATTTTCTTCGTCTACATCCACATTAGCACGTACACATCGACAATACAAACGCCAAAGGATACTACATAATGCGTATACTACGAAATGCTGTCTGTCAGGGTATATGGTATTCACTATACCATGGTATTCATACCATGGTATCAATACTAGCAGTGTGTCTCCACTATAAGGCTCACACGAGACCAAACTCTCGATCTTATATCATGGATGTTTGGAGACTTTAAAGGGTTGAAATTGACTCAGATTAATACCTTGTTGAAGCCAAGGTAGAAATGCGAGCAAAAAATACAAGCATCGGATATAACGGACCGGATTAATGTTGACGATCTTTGCAAAAAACGAAAAAAGGACAATGATCTTCGGCTCTGTAGGTGGAATGTTAGGTCCCTAAACAGGCCACGTGCAGCCGACCAAGTTGTGGACGCCCTAGACCACTATAAAGCGGACATAACAGCCATACAGGAAATATGATGGAATGGACCGGGTATAAAGCGGATGTCTTAAACAAAGTCTAATTAACCTCGGTAGGCCCACGTTTCCATTTGCTATACAGTCTGTTCCTTCTTTTGTTGGAGTTTACTACTTCAGTTGTGTACCAAGGACATGCGCAGTTCCGTATTTTTACCGTTTTAGTTGGTACGCAGTGAACGTATAATTCAGATAGAATTTGTTGGAAGACTTTAACTTTATCATTCGGGTCAGCCCTTAAGCGACATTCTTCCCAGGGCGCTGAAACAACCGCGTTTTGAAGAGTGACTAGATCGACGGCATTGAAGTCTTTAAATGTGAATGAATCTGGGATAACGTTTTTTGACAAGTTAATATCATAGGTACAGAACAGAAGATCGTGGTCAGAAACAGCAAATGATAATTGTTCAAACAATAAGACAAGTGACGGAGTGGACACAACGATTAAATCCAGAAGACTTGGAAGAAGATTCTGAGCGAAGCGAGTGGAATAAGTAGTGTTTACTACTGTCATGCCAACTGAAGAAATTGAGTCTTTCATATGGAAAGCAAGTGAGTCATTCTTCAATAGATTAGTATTGAAGTCGCCACAAATTAAAATGTGCTCATATAGAGCGCTGTAACCAGAAATTACTGAGAAGAATGGTAAAGGGGAGCAGTGCATTGTTGTTGTATGCACATGCAATCAAGCATTTAGTACTATTGTCGCGTAATTCGACTAAAAGGTATTCTATTCCACTGCCACTGGATTTGGCAATGATTTTACAGTTTATACCTGATTTGCAGTAAATTGCTACCCCGCCACCCGTAGAATCAGTAGATCGATAATTCCTAAATATTTCAAAATTAGGTATGTTATAAGATAAATCCTGCACATTTGGCTTAAACCAGGTTTCACTCACACATATGACATCAACACCAGACTTTGAGAACAAAAACTTCATGTAATCAAGTTTCCGATCATTTAAGCTACGCGCATTCAAATAGCAGACCTTAAGTCCCTCTTGCCTCTTGCATACAATATTTATCATAGCATGCGTCGTATTTCCATTCAAACTATACTGACTCCCTGACCCAGCAGTGTCCATTAATAAGAAAGAAAAAAGAAAAAAAAAACCGGCCAAGTGCGATTCGGACTCGCGCACGAAGGGTTCCGTATCATCTGTATATATAAATATGAAAGAGACTATGTATGTTACCTCATCAAATGACAGATCTTGGTTGCAGTCAGGATTTCTTGGATGAAAATCATGTCTGTTGTATGGGAGCCCCCCTTAAATATTCATTTTGTTCTGTTTTTAGTATTTGTCGTGGTAGCATCATCTGTGAAAATTTCAACTGTCTAACTATCACGGTTCATGAGATACAGCCTGATGACAGACGGACGGACGGACGAACAGACAGCGAAGTCTTAGTAATAGGGTTCCGTCTTACCTTTGGGTACGGAACCCTAAAAAGTGCAATCCGAACCGAGAGTGGATATATAAGGGTTTGTGCGGGAAGTGGAAGTAATAGTGGAGACACACTGCTGGTATTGATACCATGGTATAGCAATACTACGTTCTATACCACATGTCTGTCACCCCAATACCACGTTTAAAGCTAGTATACCACGAAACATAGCTGGTATTGAAATTCGTAAATTTTTGCTGGTATACCATCAACCTACTGATTGCAGCGCCACTTTTTCTCTATTGCCGAATCCCTGAAGCTCCTTTGACAATTCAAACCAAGTAAACAGACCAAACACTGCGAAATATTTTCTTCGTCTACATCCACATTAGCACGTACACATCGACAATACAAACGCCAAAGGATACTACATAATGCGTATACTACGAAATGCTGTCTGTCAGGGTATATGGTATTCACTATACCATGGTATTCATACCATGGTATCAATACTAGCAGTGTGTCTCCACTATTAGGCGTTGAATCCGTAGACGCCTGACTAGGCTCATGTCGCTGTACAGCCCGTATAGCTCGTGGTTGAATCTTCTCCTCCATCCCCCGTCTGCGTTTATAGGCCCGAAAATAACGCGCAAAATCTTTCTCTCGAACCGAGCAAGGGCCTTCTCATCTGCTTTTGATAGTGTCCATGCTTCTGCGCCGTACAACAGGATCGGGATGATAAGGGTCTTATATAAAGTCAACTTTGTTGTTCGGGAGAGGGCTCTGTTACTCAGTTGCCTCCTGAGCCCAAAGAAACAGCGATTGGCAAGAGTGATTCTGCGTTTGATTTCGGAACTGATGTCGTTGTTCCAGGTCACTGCGGAGCCAAGGTAGACGAAGTCCTTAACTACCTCGAACTTATATCTGCTATACAAACGTTCTGGCCGAGACGTCGGTGTTGAGCGTCCTTTTTTGATGACAGCATATATTTAGTTTTGCCCTCGTTTACCGCCAAACCAATTTTCGCCGCCTCTCAATACTCGCAAACGCCTCATTGACATCTCGCTGTGATCTACCTATTATGTCAATATCGTCGGCGTATGCAAGGAGTTGCGAGGATTTGAAATAGATTGTGCCTCTTCTATTGGCCAGTGATTTTTGCACAATCATTTCTAATATGATGTTGAAGAAATCACACGACAGCGCATCGTCCTGCCTAAATCCTTTTTTGACATTAAAACTATCGGTAAGGTGTTCACCGATTCGGATGGAGCAGCGAGCGTTCTCCAAAGTCATCCTGCATAGCCTGACGAGTTTAGCAGGTATGTCAAAGGTAGACATAGCGTTGTATAGCTCGTCTCTAATTACGCTGTCGTATGCGGCTTTGAAGTCGACAAATAGGTGGTGAGTGTCGACTTGAAATTCATTGGTTTTCTCAAGACATTTCTAAGTCTGCATAAACTTCTGTTGAACCAGATGGGTTTATTGGAACAAGCAAATCTCTTAACCGGAACGAACCTAGATATAACAGCTTCTACTATGTTTCGAAACTTAGTATAAGCTACGTTTAAATTTTGACAATCAAAAGTTTTATCCCAGTCGACAGAAAGGAAGTAATTATTTGTGTTTATTATTTGTATTAACAGTATTTTGAAGTTTATCGACCCAAAAATTAAATGGGTGTTTTCATTTTTCTCACTGGTAAGTTAGTCGTAAGGGCCTTGCGGGTCGCACCTAGACCACATTTTTGACTTGTAAGTGTATGTTGGCGTTACAGTCCATGAAGGACCAAAGCCGGACTTCTCTCAATCACCCATGTTGTGTGTGACCTTATTTCCACATACATATGTAGGTGAAAGTGAACTACAGTTTATTGCCGATTTCGAACGGCGAATTTCGATAAGCTATTCATGATAATTATCTTAGTATTTCATTGAGGCCCATTCGAATAAAAAAGTAATTTGCAAATCAAATCCAATTTTGATGTAACGTCACCATAAATACATTTCCCACTGTTTTTTTTTTTGTTCTTGCACAATGGCTCCAACTGACAGCTGAGTGTTGACAAGATAAATAGTGTCAGAAATGATGGTGGTGGAGCATGTTTTTGACACTTTGTCGATTTTGTTTTTCCACTCTGTATTGGAGTTTGGACCAGGGATAAAGAATCAAGTTACCTGGGCGACGTTCTCTCAGAAAAAAAATAGCTGAACAATCATTTAGTCAGATTTGCGAGATAAAAGAAAACTTAGCTGCAATTAAAAAAAAGAAGCTTTTTAGGTGTTACAGAGCACTGGATTGATAACGGCTATAAGAGGCGTTCCGCAGCCTTAGCTTGTCGCCGGTTTACAGGGGCACGCACCTTTGACCGCATAAAAGAATTGCTTCTGCAAATATTCTCAGATTTTGACATCGACCCCACGAAAATAGCATGCTGCATTACTGATAATGGGTCAAATTTTGTGAAAGCATTCAAGACATTCGGAGTAAATACACTGTCCTTAATCGGTTACAATGAAATTAATGAATCCTCAACTCCGAGTGGCAGCGAGAACGAGTTGAACGATGACGAACTTGAGGAGACTGAAGAAGAGTTTGGCACAGGACAGGAACTCGAACATGATGATCTTCTTTTAGAACAATTTATAATATATGACCATTCACAAAACAGTTCGTTACCATTCCACTTCAGGTGTAATGTGCATACTTTAAATTTGATTGCTAGTAAGGACGTCCAAACCTTGTTGACTGACAAATCGACATGTCTTGGAAAAATGCATTCCACAGTAATGGAAAAATGTAACGATTTGTGGAGTGCTGCTGCTCGCCCAAAACCAGCTAAGGCGATGCATAGCGTTCTCGGACATACATTATCACAACCTGGCATAACTAGATGGAACAGTTATTATGACGCTTTGAATAATATATTGAAAATCAAATCTAGTTACTCTCAACTAGCCAGAGCACTCGGTATAAAAATTCCATTACGAGACTTTGAGTTTCAATGTATTGAGGAATATTGTCAATGCGCTGCTCCAGTTGCAACCGCTTTGGACATATTGCAGGGCGATGACTCATTTTATGGGATATTTTTACCTTGCCTACATGCACGAAAAAAGAAATTACAGAGGATCACGACGACTCCAAATCTTAAATTTTGTGAACCACTTGCTGCAAAATATTTACAAAGCGTGGAGAAAAGATTTCAAGAGTTTTACACTTGGTCAAGTGAAACTAGTAAACAGGCAGCCGTTGCAGCTCTGTGTTACCCAAGATTTAAGAGAAAGTGGCTGGTCTGTCTAACTGCCGCTGACCAAAAGAAGTGTATAAACTTTTTTTAATCAGTCGTAAGAAAATAGCAGAAATCCCAGAACCTATAAAAGCCAACAAAGCAGTCAATAATACACGCCACCGAGAAGACGACTTTTATGATTTCAATTCCGACTCTGGCAGTGAATCAGAATCAGTGGATGCTAAAAAGAGAGCACATATGATAGTTTCAAATTTTTTGCCGAGGGAAGCCAAGAACAAGAGCTTTTACAAAATTATCCTGTTATAGGCGAAGTGTTTATTAAATACAACACACCAATGCCATCCTCTGGCTCAGTAGAAAGAATGTTTTCTTATGCAACTATGCTAAATAAACCTAGATCACACAAATTATCTGACGACTTATTTGAAAAAAGGGTAGTTATGAAATGTAATTTGAACATCAAGAAATCGGAAATTTAAAGATCAGATGCTATTTAATTGAAAACATTTTTTTAAACATAAATTCAGTGTACATTACATATTTGATTATAATATTAGCAATTATTTTTTAAGAGTTCCTGAATAATTAATAAATATGTACATATGTTTCAAGAGATATGTTGTTTTATTTTCCATTATTTGACTTACTTTGAATTCGCAACATTCATGGATCTACTAGTTCATAATCAAGTTAATCAATTAATGAATATTTATTAATGATTAACTCCAATAATCATGATTAAGATTACTTTTTTAATCATGATTGTTTCAATCATGATTAATTTAATCTGACTAAAATTAATCAAATTCAGTAGAACACATTTTTGACTTGTAAGTGTATGTTGGCGTTACAGTGAAATACCAAAGGACATGAAGGATAAAAGTCGGACTTCTCTCAAACACCCATGTTGTGTGTGACCTTATTTCCACATACATATGTAGGTGAGAGTGAACTACAGTTTATTGCCGATTTCGAACGGTGAATTTCGATAAGCTATTCATGATAATTATCTTCGTATTTCATTGAGGCCCATTCGAATAAAAAAGTAATTTGCAATTCAAATCCAATTTTAATGTAACGTCACCATAAGTACATTTCCCACTGTTTTTTTTTTTGTTCTTGCACAATGGCTCCAACTGACAGCTGAGTGTTGACAAGATAAATAGTGTCAGAAATGATGGTGGTGGAGCATGTTTTTGACACTTTGTCGATTTTGTTTTTCCGCTCTGTATTGGAGTTTGGACATTGACTAATTAACGTCATGTTGTGATAGTAATTTACTAGTGTTAATATTTAAATAACTATTTGAAAGCTTTAAATATATATATATTATTCTAATGTACAATACACTTAATTGTTATTTATGTAATCGTAATGTAAAACAGATTCCAAACAAATTCGAAAATCATAAAGTACGACATTATTTTTGTGTATGTATTGAAACAAGTATAATTTGTTTGCAAAATGCCTCCATCAAAGTGCTGTATGGTTTGTGGTGATAAGGCGCTCGGCTACAATTTCAATGCAATCACCTGTGAGAGCTGCAAGGCGTTCTTTCGACGGAATGCCCTGGCGAAAAAGCAATTTTCCTGTCCATTCAATCAGAACTGTGAAATAACTGTTGTCACGCGTAGGTTTTGTCAGAAGTGTCGTCTAAAAAAATGTTTCGATATTGGCATGAAGAGCGAAAACATTATGTCCGAAGAGGACAAATTAATTAAACGCAAGAAAATCGAGAAAAACCGCCAGGCGAAACGTAAAACTTTGGGAAAGGTGGATGAAAGTGTGCTTGATAAAATTAAGCGCGAAGACCATATGGAGGGAAGTCCCGTCTGCGACCAGTACACATCACACGATTCACAAAGTTGTAACTCCTTCGAAAGTGATAATCAGCATCGTGCACATTCGCGGAATAGTATAGAAATCAATCATGAGAATATGACCAGTTCACAAATCGTTGATTATATCGTTAATGATCCCGATCAGGCTTCACAAGCCATAAATCGTCTGATGAAGACACCCAAGGATGCGGTGGCGACATTGGAAAAGGTCATCAATGCTCAGAGTGATGCGTTACGGCTTATAAGCCATTTGATATCGTTTCCAGGCGATGCGTTAAAGATCATTAGTAAAATTATGAATTCACCTTTTGAAGCACTCACTGTATTTGCGAAGTTTATGAGTTCACCTACAGATGCACTTGAAATCATATCAAAGATAGTCAGTTCGCCGCAGGATGTGCTACAGTTCGTTAAGCAATTGATGGATTGCCCGGAAGACGCCCTCGACATCATGACGAAATTCATGAACACACCCGCCGAGGCATTGAAAATGATAAACAAAATGGTAAACAGCTCAAACAAAGACGTGCCTGCTGCCGAAAGTTTGCCCGCCAGTTCGCAAGAGCAAGAAGTGAGTATGTCCGCAACAAGTTCCCAAGATACTATCATAAATTCAATGCTCAGCACAAATACAAGTAGTTGTGGTAGCAATTATAGTAGCACCAATGCCAATAATAACAATGAAGATGATTCCCCGGCGAATAATCAGTTTAATACAGAATTAAATATATTGAAACTGGAAAGAGGAGAATCTGAAGTGGACGCCATCGAATCATCATTCCCCAACGCGTCTATAGGTACTTCGTTAAATTCACCTCTGGAGGACATTAGCATGAAAGACCTGTCTCAGGAAGCTAAGGAAAAGGAGGAGAGTACGAACTCATTGGAGGCGGTGCTATACGAAGTCATTCAGATTGAGTATGAAATGGCGAATACTATCCCACAGACATGTACACAGGGGAATCGTGAATTGAATGAAGCTGAGCTACAGAAGCTCAACGAATTGAAAGCTGCCAACAAGGCGCTATATCACCCAATCGAAGAGGACTTATCCACCCTGATAATGGATGATAGTCGAATAAAGGTAAATACCTAACTAAATATTGTTAAATGAATATTTGTAAGACAACTTGTCATACCAGTTTAAATCAGGGATATTCTGTACGTACGCATAATACGCGCAGTGTACGTGGCGCAGTGTTTAGTGTCTTGGACTCTGGCGCACGATGAGCGAGTTTGGATCCCGATAACACCAACGCCATCGAATGTTTATTTCGCGGCGTCCCTCCTCGGCGGGGAACTGGCAAAACCCCCCGTAGTATATTTGCTTCTCGACCAAGCCAAAAGAAGCTTGGCTCTGGCCCTTCATGACCTGTAACGCCACCAAAGCAAGTTTTCTGTTTCACAATATCATAAGGCGAAGATTTGTATGTATGTTGGCGTTACAGTCCATGAAGAACCTGAGCCGAGCTTCTCTCAATCACCCATGTTGTGTGTGATTTCATTTTTCCCATAGGTGAAAGGGACCTACAGTTTATTGCCGGTTCCGAACGGCGAATTTCGAGAAGCTTTTCATAACAATTTTACTACAGGGGGTTTTGTCAGAACCCCGCTGAGGAGAAACACCGTGAAAAACACGTTCGATGACATGGCTGTGTCGGGATTCGATCCCGTGTCATCGGCGTCAGAGGCCAACACACTACCCACTGCGCCACGGTGCTCTCGAAAGCGCAGATTTGCTTCGCACAATTAGAACTACTCGTGTTATCGATAGCCTCTGATACAAATTGACAAGAAAATATTACTCTCATAGTAGAAATGGGCCCAACCAATTTCGTTAATCGAAAACAAAAAAAAAAAAAACTTGCACAGGTGTGTTTATTTACCTCAAGTTCGCGGTCTCTACCTTATGTTCAAATAGTCCGTTGTGCCGCCGTCAGTTATCTATTTTCAATGAATCAGTCGGGTTATCTTTACTATCAGTCATGCAAGTTCTGTCGCTTTTTTATCGCACACCTGCACGGACATGGGTGAAGAAATTCTGAATAGGTAGTTCTAGTTAAAGGTTTTTTTTCGTAAATGGATTTATTAAATAAAATAACTTTACGAACTATGCTATGCAGAGTACCAATTACTTTGCAGTTTAATCTTTTTTTCTCACCCTTAACCTCATAAACACATCTCAATTCCATGTTAATTAGCATAGGAACAGAGATGGGACAGATCGAGGTCGAATCAATTGAACTGATTTTGTTCTTTATTCGACATGATTGATTCGTGTGCCACCTGTTGTATGTTCAATAGCTTGGGGTGTTCATAATTTTATTAATAAGAATTCTTTAATTTTTGGCGATACTAATTCGCATTGTGGTCACTTATCTACGACAAGCAATGGGTTTATCAATCTAACCAGAATACTTACTTACTTACTTATTAGGCCAGCGATCCATGGAGGATCTAGGCCTGAGCTATAGCTGCCTTCCATCCTTGACGGTCCCGGGCACGCTGCTTCCAGTTGTCAAGACCAAGATGTCTTACATCCGCGATTACTTGGTCTTTATACCGGAGGTTCGGTCTTCCTCTTCTTCTCGAACCAGGAGGCTCGGAGTCGAAGACCCTCTTAGCTGGAGCGTTGATGTCCATGCGCTCGATGTGGCCGAGCCAGTGTAGTCGACGGATCCTTGCCTTCCGGACTACGTCCACATCTTGGTACAGCTCGTAGAGTTCGCGGTTGTGTCTTCTTTTCCAGTCACCTTCCTCACAGACAGGACCAAATATCCGGCGCAGAATTTTTCTTTCGAAAGAACCCAAAATCAGCTCCGCTGTCCTGCTTATCGTACAGCTTTCGGCTCCGTACAGCAGGACTGGCAGAATGAGCGTTTTGTAAAGCATGACTTTGGTCTTTCGAGTGAGGAGTCTTGACCCCAGTTGTTTGGACAAGCCGAAGTAGCAGCGGTTGCCAAGGGCGATTCTATGCCGGATCTCCACTGTGGTGTAATTTGTGGACTCCTTAACTACCTCGAAATTGTAGCTGTCAATTGTTATATTTAGTCCCAGGTGGTGAGCGACGGATTGGTTTTTGCTTGACAGCATGTATTTCGTTTTGTCCTCATTGATCTTAAGGCCAACTCGTTTCGCCTGTTCTTCAATCTCCGTGAATGCTAGCAGCTGGATGGACTTGTAAAAGATAGTGCCTTCCCTGTTGACGCCTGCCCGTCGCACTATCTGCTCCAGCACCAGGTTGAAGAAGTCACATGACAGCGTATCTCCTTGCCGAAATCCGGTGCATGTTTCGAATGGTTCCGAGGTCCTAGAACCGAGTTGCACGGCGCATCGCGTGTTTTTAAGCGTGGCGCGACACAACTGGATCAGTCTTACCGGGATCCCGAATTCGGCCATCGCCCCAAACAGTGCTTCACGGTGAATGCTGTCGTATGCGGCTTTGAAATCGATGAAAAGATGTGTATCGATTCGAAACTCGTTGGTCTTTTCCAGGATTTGTCGAAGTGTGAAAATTTGGTCTATAGTTGATTTGCCGGGCCGGAAGCCGCACTGGTAGCTGCCGATTAGTGCGGTGCAAAATGGTTTTAGACGTTCACACAATAGACCAGAATAACCAGAATAGAGCTATTCTAAAGGGTCCGCCAAATAACTTTTTTTTTTTTTTTTTAGAAAATGCTATAAAAAAAAACTACTGAATATTTTCTCAAATTTCTTTTTTTATTTGAAAGTACAATCCTTCCGGTTAATAATGGAAAATAATTTCATTCAAATGGCTGCCTCGGCTGGCCATGAAGTAGCTTACACGATCGGTCCAATTTTTAAGCACATTATCGATTGTGTGCAGCTGTATTTCACCAGGGGCTTCACGAATATTGTCCTTTAAAGCGTCAATTGTCTCTGGCTTGTCGGCGTAACACTTATCTTTGACGGCACCCCACAAATAATAGTCCAACGGTTCCAAATCGCAGCTCCAAGGTGGCCAAACGACATCAGCTCTGCGGCTGATAATGCGATCTTCAAAAACAGGGCGCAAAACATCGAATGTAGCTTCGGCTGTGTGGCACGTAGCGCCGTCCTACCAAATATTGCCAATATCCTCCTCTTCAATTTTTGTGAACAAAAATTCGTTCAACATGGCCCGATTACGATCGTAATTGACTGTAACGGCCACTCCTTGCTCATTTTCGAAGAAAAATGGCCCAATTATGCCTCTGGACCAAAATCCGCACCAAACAGTGGCTCGTTTTGGGTGCACCGGCTTTTCAATGTATGCGTGCGGGTTTTCTGTGCCCCAAATGCGACAATTTTGCTTGTTTACATACCCGCCAAGATCAAAATGGGCTTCATCTGAAAAGATGATTTTTTTGGCAAAATCGGCATCTTCTGTAAGTCGCTCGCAGGCCCACTTAGCGAAGCGAACACGCATTGGATGGTCAGTTGGCTTCAACTCTTGAACCAATTGGACTTTGTATGGCATCATACCAAGGTCTTTATGCAAAATTCGTCTCAATCATGTCTCCGAAATGTTCAATTGTTGAGAGCGACGGTGAATGGCGGACCCTTTATTATGAAACTTTTTAGACATAATTGCTAATGTTGTCAGTAATTGTTCACCCTGAAACGTTCATAATCCTCTGTATTTACTGATACCAAGGTATTCTAATGGCATTTCTACTGAACCGAGTCTTGGTCGAAGTCGATAATTGCAGATGCATAAAGTTCCTGCCTTTTTGAAAATTAACTTGTTTTACTTGCTTGTACATAGAAAGTTAGAGGGGGTACGGGGGTGGGACAAAGTCGACTGATCACTGCGGCCACGAGTGGGCCTATTGTGATGTCCCCCACTTACAGTTCACTCAAGAATCCTGAGTTAGTGATAAAACTTGGTTTGCTTTTGAGTGAGCTAGCAGCGATTTCTTCTGCTTCAAGATAATACTTGCCTAGGTGATGATGACGTGTACTGACCAGGCAGTTACAGTGGCATAGTATGTGCTCTGCTGTTTCTTCGTCTTCATTACACATTCGGCAAGTGCCACCTTGTATGATGCCCATACGTTTTGAGGTGTTTGTTAACTGGGCAGTGTCCAGTAGGGAAACCTGTGATCAAACGAATCTGACTCCTCGAAAGCATGAGAAGTTGTTTCGTTCTTTTGAGGGATGCAGTTGGGAGTAACAACTTGGCTTGTCTGCTACCTTTTGTTTGTAACCAGTTTGCTCCATCGTGTTCCATAACCAATTGTTTATGCAGCATTTGGTGGTGCTGATGGGTATGCCGCAAAAGGACCGTGGCATCATAAATGGTGATGCAGAGCCTTTCCTTGCTAGTAGCTCCGCCTTTTCGTTGCCTGTATGGCCGCTGTGTCCAGGTATCCAAATGAGGTAAACTCTGTTTGTGCTAGCCAGCTGGTGAAGCAGCTGTAGGCAGTCCTATACTAGAGGTGATTTCGTAGCTCTTTAGGGCTAGGAGTGCAGCCTTGCTGTCAGAGAGAATGTAAATGTATATGTAAATGTCTGCTTGAAAAACGGAGTTATATCTGTCCATGCTGACGTAGATGCATGTGCCTGTATTTGCTCCGTATACTCCAGCCCCAACGCCTTCGTTCGTTTTGGAGCCATCTGTGTACCACACGTAGGAACCACGATTGAAGGAGGGTCTATCCTATTCTCAGTTTTGTCGGTTGGGGATTGTGACCTTGTAGTTTTGGCTGAAGTTGTATCTGGGGAGACAGTTGTCTGTGAGAGATATATTAAGGATTTCATGCCTGTTTATTTCGGTAAGGATATCAGAGTGAAACAGCCTACGGTTAGAGTCATCCTCCACGACAGGCTATGAGCGAAGACCATTGTTTCTTTTTTCAGTTGGAGATGAAGAGGTGACAGGTCTGTGATGAATTCTAGTGCTGCTGTGGGGGTTGTTCTCATGGCCCCGGTGATACAGATGCAAGCTAGTCTTTGCAATTTGTTGAGCTTGGCTTGCACTGATACTTGTTTTGTTTTGTGCCACCAGACGGGCGCAGCATATGTGAGAATTGGTCTAGTGATTGCTGTATATAGCCAGCGGGACATTTTGGGGTTTGTGCCCCAATTTTTGCCAGTGAGACTTTTGCTGGTCCATAATGAGATCCGTGCTTTCTCTATGGTCTTTGTAATGTGAGAGTTCCAAGTGAGCTTTTCGTCTAGCGTTATCCCTATATATTTGACTTCTTTTGAGAACTCTATCGCTTCACCAAAGAGGGTAGGTTTGGTAAGTTTGTGCCTATTCCTCCTTTTGGTGAAGGCGACTATAGTGCTTTTGCTAGGGTTGACCTTTAGTGCAACCTTTATGCACCAGTTTGCAACAAGGTTTAGTGCCCGTTGGAGGAGTTCCGAGACTGTGTTTTCGAATTTGCCTCTAACCAGGATCACTATGTCGTCAGCATAGCCTTGGAC
This sequence comes from Eumerus sabulonum, assembly GCA_951905685.1. NCBI lineage: Eukaryota > Metazoa > Arthropoda > Insecta > Diptera > Syrphidae > Eumerus > Eumerus sabulonum. Next base: position 134,531,741 of record OX645060.1, on the reverse strand, counting down.
ATAGAAACCATTGTTGCTGAGTATGTTAATCAGTTCATTTACCACGATGGACCACAGGAAAGGTGAGAGAACACCACCTTGAGAGCATCCTTTCGCGGCATTTACACTGATTTTATCATTGCCTAGTGAGGTGTTTATTTTCCTATTGCTAAGCATGTGTTGGATCCAATTGCATGTGGTGTTATCCAACCCTGTGCTGAGGATGCAACGTTTTATTTGGGTGTAGTCGGTGTTGTCGAAAGCACCCTCAGTATCGAGAAAGCAACCTATCGCAATTTCTTTGTCGCTCAGGGATTTGTTGATCCGGGTTGTTAGCTTCTGAAGAGCATGCGTGGTCGACTTCCCAGGCTGCTAGGCATATTGGTTTTTGTGAAGTGGTGATCTTTTCAGGGCACCGTCCCTGATACGCCTATCCAGAATTTTTTCCATTGTTTTTAGGAAGAAAGAGGTAAGGCTTATCGGTCTGTAGGACTTAGGCAGGTCTGTGGGTCTACGGCCTACTTTGGGAATGAATTTTACCTTTACATCTGTCCAGCTCGTTGGTATGTATCCCCATGCATAGCTGGTTCTAAAGATATTGATAAGCATGGGGCTAATTTGCGCACTTCCTTTCTAAAGGAGGGCTGAGAAGATGCCATCCTCCCCCGGGGATTTGTACGGGTCAAAAGAATTAATGGCCCATTTTATGCTTCCCTCGTGGAACATTTTTCGTGCTCTCTTCCAGACCTCCCTGTTGGGTCTAGTTGCCCTGATCTGCGGAGGTATGTTAGAGAGATTAGAGGGAATGATGTTGGAGTCTGGGAAGTGCGTACTGGTTAAAATTTTTAGTACTTCTGTACCATTCTCCGCGTAAGTGCCATCTGCTCTCCTCAACAGTCCAATTTGGTTAGTGTGCTCTTTGGCGAGAACTCTGTGGATGCGAGCGCTGCTCTGTATGTCTCTTTTGGCTCTTCTAATCTCTTGGTTGTAGTTGGTGAGTGAGGCACGGTACTGTGTCCAGTCACCAGTCCGTTCAGCTCTGTTGAACAGTTTCCTGGTCAGTGCTCTTAGCTTGGCCAGATTGCTGTTCCACCAGGGAGTGGCACGACTTGACTTGACTTTTTCTGGGCAAGCGTTGTGAAAGGCAGCATTAAGGCTGTCACAGCTGAGTTCGAGGCTGTCTATGTCTCTCTTATGCGATTTCTAGGCTATATGTGTCCCAGTCTGTCGCTCTCGGTTGTCTGTATGTTCTGGTAATTCTATCTCCTACTTTTATGCTAAAACAGATCTGTCGATGATCTGACATCGATGTTTCTGTCGAAACATGCCAGTTTAGGATAGAGTTGCCTATGAACGGAGTGGTTAGATTGAGGTCTAGTACCTCTTCTCTAATTCTATTCATAAAGGTGGGACTATTTCCCCGGTTTATGATATTGAGGTTGTTCTTGCAAATAAATTCTAACAGGTACTCACTTCTTTGTTAATGCCCGATCTTCCCCATGCTGTGTGGTGGGCGTTGGCGTCACAGCATATGATGATTTGTGAACCTCTTCTTCCACAGTAGTTGAGGAGATCCTGCAGTGGTGTGAAGCTGAGATCGGTGAAGTCGCCCGCTAGGTAGGCTGAGCAAATTACGGCGTCTGGCCTACCTTCCGCAGTGGGTAGCTGAATAATGGTATCTGCCAAGTCCTTAGTATATTCTGAAATGGGAATGGCTTTAATGGTGTTATTAATCATTATGCAAGCTCTAGATCGTCCATCATTTGTGGAGTCGTAGAGCAGTTCACCTGATAGTCCTTTGATCTGGTCTTTGATCGTATGTGGTTACTGGATAAAGGCTATATCGAGGTGCTCCTTCTTAAATCTATGGCTCAGTACCGCAGACGCGGCTTTTGCATGTTGTAGATTTATTTGGATGCACCTTAATCCCGGCATGGTGGATTGAGCGAAATACTGGCAGGGTCGCCAGTGTTAGTTACTGATACAACCATAGGGCTGACCCCTGAAATCTTGGTCAGCTAGTTTTGGTAATATTTCATACGAATCAGTCATCAGGCTAAAGCTGAACAATTCGGAAAAGCATGGCCTCACTCACCATGCATCTATCCTGAATAGATTTTTGAATTCGGAAATATGGAGGTGGGTGTGACACTCATATTATATCGTATGTATATCGTATATGGACGACAATTTTATTGCTGGGCTGGGTCATGTAATATTGACTCATTTACTTACTTCATTCACTCCTTGAGTGCATATTGCATAGAAATGTCCATTTAGCCTAGGCTTAAGCCTAACTTTTGACTTATTCAATTAATCATTTCGTTTAAAAGGTTAATTGATTTTTAATTTTCGTTTACATCTCTTTATAGCCTGATGAAAATCAACAGGATCCACAGCTCCTTAAAGTAATAAATCTTACAGCAGTTGCGATAAAACGTCTCATTAAAATGTCGAAACGAATTGCTGCATTCAGAAACATGTGCCAGGAAGATCAAGTGGCACTTCTCAAAGGCGGCTGCACGGAGATGATGATAATGCGTTCAGTATTGTCTTATGATGGTGATAGAAACACTTGGAAAGTAAGCCACATATCTTATTCAGCACATCACAAACAGTTTTATTATTTTGCTAACTTTTGCAGATTCCAAACAACGGAGGTGATATGTCCAACATCAAAGCAGACGTGTTAAAGTTAGCAAAAGGAAATGTTTACGAAGAACATGAGCGGTTTATTCGAACATTTGACCACAAATGGCGAATGGATGAAAATATTATTTTAATATTATGTGCCATAGTCTTATTTACGCCAACGCGGGCCCGAGTTATACATTTCGATGTTATTAAACTGGAGCAGGTAATTCAACACTCAAATTTCGCAACTACGACCTTATTGTGTTAATTCTGTTTTTAGAATTCCTACTATTACCTTCTGCGAAGGTATTTGGAGAGCGTTTATCCCGGGTGTGAGGCAAAGTCTACGTTCATTAAGTTAGTACAGAAGGTGGCGGATGTTGAACGATTAAATCAAGTTATAATAAATGTCTATCTGAATGTTAATCCAACACAAGTCGAACCATTGCTGAGAGAGATCTTCGACCTTAAGAATCATTAGCAATTGAAAGCCTTTCGAAGCTAAACAAGTCAATATCAGAGCGCTTCTGTAATGTGCAATCTTCATTTTAAATGAAATAAAATCTATTTTTGTTGAGACAAGCTTTTTTAATTATAATCTGTGCGCGGTGAATAGTTTACCACAGTCCTAAGAAAGAACACAAAGGGGATAGTAGTAATATGAAAATCGTTTTACCTATAGCAAACGCTGACAACAGTCACCACCTCCAATGTTCGATCATCTTTTTAACTGTTTTCGATTTAGATGTTATCGGTCGATCCTGTGGGCCAATTGCAATAAATCGCATGCGAAGGGATGTCAATAAAACGTTCTAAGAATTTTTAGCACCATTTACCAACAAAAAAGGAAACTCAAGTTAATCAAAATATTTGAGCATTAACTTCAATCGGGAACTCACCTTGAGAGGATTAAGGTACTCTGGTTCATACCATACAATATGGATGTCGAAATCAAGAGTTACTTACTTACCTTACTGTGATGGCGCTACAGTTCGGGGTGAACCAGGGCCTCAACCAACAAGCCTCTCCAGCCGGCCCGATCTTTGGCCAGCCGCTTCCAGTGCCGCACGCCCAGTTGGTTGAGGTCCCTTTCCACCTGGCGCGCCACCTTAAATGCAGTCGTCCCCTGCTGCGTCGTCCCTCGGGGTTGGAGTCGCTCTACATGGCCTAGCCATCAGACGTTGGATCCGAAGACGCCTAACCAGGCCGATGTCGCTGTACAGCCCGTACAGTTCTTGGTTGAATCTCCTCCTCCACTCTCCGTTTACACAAACGGGACCAAAGATTGCACGCAGAATTGTCCTCTCGAAACGCCCAAGAGCCTCTTCATCCGCTTTTGATAACGTCCAAGCCTCACCGCCGTAGAGAAGGACCAGGATGATTAAGGTTTTGTAGAGGGAAACCTTAGTTTTTCGAGAGACGTATCTACTACTCAATTGCCTCTTGAGCCCGAAGAAGCAGCGGTTGGCCAGAGTTATTCTGCGTTTTATCTCAACGCTGGTGTCGTTGCTGCTTGTCACTATCGAGCCAAGGTAGAGGAAGTCCTTGACTACTTCAAAAATATAGCTGCCGAAGGTGACGTTTTGACCAAGACGTCGGTGTTGCGCGTCTTTCTTGGATGACAGCATATATTTGGTCTGGTCCCCATTTACCCTTAGACCCACTTTAGCCGCTTCCGCTTCAATGCTTGCAAACGCCTCATTGACGTCTCGCTTTGTCCTTCCAATAACATCAATGTCATCTGCGTAGGCAAGCAATTGTGTGGACTTGAAGTAGATCGTACCTCACGTATTGGCCGCAGAGTCCCGCACGATCAAGTATGATGTTAAAGAAATCACAGTGCATCACCCTGTCTAAAACCTTATTTAATATCAAAGGGTCGGTTAGTTCACCTCTGACCTTAATGGAGCAGCGAGAGTTCTCCATAGTCATCCTGCACAGTCTGACGAGTTTGACAGGAATGTTAAAACATGACATGGCTCTGTATAGCTCGTCCGTATAAACACTGTCATACGCGGCTTTAAAGTCGACGAAAAGATGGTGCGGGTCTTCTCCATGATCTGCCGTAGTGTAAATATTTGGTCTATCGTGGATTTTCCTGGCCTGAAACCATACTGGCAGAAACCTATCAGAATGTCCACGAACGGTTTCAGGCGCTTACAAAGTACGGCAGAGATGATCTTGTACGCGATGTTCAGGAGGCTTATCCCTTTGTAATTGGCGCAGTCATAGGGGTCTCCTTCTGGACCGGGCAAACGATACTGAGATTCCATTCATCGGGCATGCGTTCTTTCGACCATATCTTGCAGATGAGTTGGTGCATGTTCCTAACCAGCTCATCGCCAGCTGCTTTAAACAGCTTCGCGAGGAGTCCATCTGCTCCAGCAGCTTTAAAAGACTTAAGTTTCGATATCGCTATCTTAACATCGTCTAGGTCGGGTGGACGGGATTCTCCTTCGTCTTCGTCCATTGTGAATGGTTCGCTCTGCCTGATGGCGGCATTTTGACTATCATCGCCGTTATACGGTCTGCAGAAGTGGTCCTTCTACAATCTCAGCATCGACTGTGACTCCACTACTAGTTGTCCGTGCTCATCCCTGCAGGCTTCTGCTCTGGCTTTATAGCCTTGGCATGTTCATTTTACTTTTTGGTAAAATTTTCGAACGTCGTTCCTGCAGTAACATCTCTCAATCTCCTCGATCTCGCGCTTCTCGTGCTCCTTCTTTTTCTTTCTCAGAAGCGCATGCTCCCCTCCCTTTCTGTTCATAAAGGTCGCGGGCAGCCCTCGTCCGTCGATGCAATGTGGCCATGTATGCATTCTGTTTCTCTACATGGGCCTGTTTGCACTCATCATCAAACCAGGGGTTTCTCGACGGTGGTGGCTCGAAACCGAGTACATTTGAGGCGGCCTCTCTAATGGCGTTTTGACAACGACTCCATTGCTGTTCTATGGTTTCTGCAGATTGCATCAGGACTTGAGAGAGCTTGAGGGAGACATGATAGGCGAAGTTCCTGGCGGTCTTCTGCGATTGCAGCATTCCGACGTTAAATTTTGGTGTTCTTACTCGACTCCGTTGACTCCGAGAAATTTGCAACCGTACCTTGGCTGCAACAAGGTAATGATCCGAGTCGATGTTGGCTCCTCAAAAGGTTCGGACATCTAGGATGCTGGAGGAGTGACTGCCGTCGATCGCAATATGATCAATTTGGTTGATTGATCGAAAGACCGCCAGGTCCCCTTATGGATTTTGAGGTGTGGGAATCGTGTGCTTGCTACTACCAGATTAGGTATGTCCCGCCATAAATTCCACTAGCCTTAGTCCGTTTTCCGACGTGGTGTTGTGTAGGCTGTGCTTACCAATGACCCGTTCAAAGATAACTTCCTTAACCAGCTTCGCATTGAAATCTCCTAGAACGATTTTGGTGTCATAGCTGGGGCATTGCGCATACGTTCTGCCTAGGAGATCATAGAAGTCGTCTTTACGTCGGTCATCTTTCTCCTCTGTGGGGGCGTGGGCATATAATAAACTTATATTACCGAGACTGGTCTTGATGCGGATAGTTCTGAGGCGTTTGCTTACATACTGGGAGCTTAAGACTTTTTTTCCTGAGTCTGCCTCGAACAACAAATCCGCATCCGAATAGGCGTTGTTTATTTTCTCTGTAGCAGATTCCGTAGTAGATATCACAGTTTTTCATCCGCTTTTTACCTGGCCCATCCCATCGCACTTCTTGGAGCGCGGTAATGTCTGCCTTATAGCAGTCCAAAGAGTTGACCAGTTGTTCGGCTGCACCTGGTCTGTTGAGGGACCTAACGTTCTAGGTGCAGATACGAAATTCGTTTCCTTTTTTACGTTTGCGGGGGTCGTCAACATGTAATCCGTCTGTATCCGAGGCTATTGGTTGTTTCTGAACAAGATTTGTTTTACGCGATAGGGATGTTAACCCTTAGCGCAACCCCCAACCTGGAGGGCCAGGTTCCTCTTTCCCCAGGAACAAGGGTCGGGTCGCTGCACACATTGGTTCACTACCTGGCGGGTGCCAGTATAACTATCCAGGGGAGGCCACGTGGAGGCTGTGTGTCAACTTGGATTGAGCAGGGACAGAGATCGAAGCTGGCGTTTGCCAAGTTAAACGCGGTCAACTTCTTTGCTCTGTTTGCTCGCTCCCTTCTTCCCTAAATCAAGAGTTATCTCCTGAATAAAAATTATATACCAAGATAGTAAGACCGCTCGTCGTATTATGAAGCAAAATTAATTAAAACATGATGAACTGAACTGCAGCGACTCTAATCACTGCTATTTCTCGACACCACAATCAAAGGAACATTAGCATACACTACTTGTGCATGGTCCAGTGCAGTAAGATTCCATCAGAAAGCTATAAATAACGTATCGTTTAGTCTTTGAAATTGCCAATATCCTAAACGTTAGCGGTCATAAATTAGCTCAAGGATGGACTCGGGTGTTGGAACTTGTATTTGTAGCCTAAACTACACAATTTGAAAGTACCACCTAAAATCGCGCCAGCTTAAATCTTAAGTCAGATGCTATTATTTTTTGTGGGCTTCTGCTATCCGTTGGAACATTCGGCTGTAAATACTGGTCTATTGTACAGACATACACCTACCTTTACTTTAATTTCCCCGTCTTCTTGAGAAAAATGAGAAGGAATTTCAGAAAGATACAGGTTTTTTCTTTTTTGTTTTCTTCTTATAATTTGCGCGCCAATATGGCAGTCACAACCCTCATATGTCATAGAGCTACAATGGCCATACAACCCAGAATAGGCGGAACTTTGTTATTCAATCGCTCTACCTGGTTCAGACGAACCCGATATCATTGTACAGTCAGTAACCTCTCTCTAGCAAGGCCCGAAGAAAGTACATACTATTGATTTCTTGGTTTTTGAACGTAGACTGTGATTCCTCTACTGGTAGTCAATGTTCATCCCTGCAGGCTCTACGCTCTGGCTTTATAGCCTTGATATGTGCGCTTTATATATATATATATTTTTTTTTAACTTTTTTTTTTTCGATGTTCTTCAGCATAGATACATACATATGTATGTCTGGGCTCCGAACCTGGGCCGCAACCAACATGCCCCTCCAACTAGCACGATCTTTTGCTAGCCTTTTCCATTGCCGCACACCCAGTTGGCTGAGGTCCCCTTCCACCTGTGTGCGCCATCTTAAGTGCGGCCGTCCTCTGCTTCTTCATCCCTCTAGGTTGGATTCAAAGACTCTCCGGGCTGGAGCTGTGGTGTCCAGTGTTTCTGTGTTTGATTTCGGAACTGATGTCGTTGTTCCAGGTCACTGCGGAGCCAAGGTAGACGAACTCCTTAACTACCTCGAACTTATATCGGCCAATACAAACGTTCTGGCCAAGACGTCGGTGGTGAGCGTCCTTTTTTGATGACAGCATATATTTAGTTTTGCCCTCGTTTACCGTCAAACCTCGCAAACGCCTCATTGACATCTCGCTGTGATCTACCTATTATGTCAATATCGTCGGCGTATGCAAGGAGTTGCGAGGATTTGAAATAAATTGTGCCTCTTGTATTGGCCAGTGATTTTTGCACAATCATTTCCAATATGATGTTAAAGAAGTCACACGACAGCGCATCGCCCTGCCTTAATCCTTTTTTGACATCAAAACTATCGGTAAGGTGTTCACCGATTCGGATGGAGCAGCGAGCATTCTCCAAAGTCATCCTGCATAGTCTGACGAGTTTAGCAGGTATGTCAAAGGTAGACATAGCGTTGTATAGCTCGTCTCTAATTACGCTGTCGTATGTGGCTTTGAAGTCGACAAATAGGTGGTGAGTGTCGACTTGAAATTCATTGTTTTTTTCCAGGATCTGCCGTAGTGTGAAGATTTGATCGATGGTGGACTTCTCTGCAGAAGTGGTTTTTCCATATTCTCAGCATCGACTGCGTTTCTACTACTAGGTGTCCGTTCTCATCCCTGCAGGCTTCCGTTCTGGCCTTATAACCTTGGCATGTTCGCTTTATCTGTTGATAAAACTTTCGAACGTCACGCCTGCAGTAACGCGTCTCCAAATCCTCAATCGCGCTCTTCTCGTGCTTTTTCTTCTGAGAAGCTTATGCTCCTCCCTTCTTTTTAACTCGTAGAGCTCACGAGCCGCTCTTGATCTTTTATGCAGCGAGGCTTTATATGCATCCTGCTTCGCTGTGTGAATCCTCCTGCACTCGTCGTCGAACCAGGTGTTTCTTCGTGGTGGAGCCTTGAAGCCCAAACTTCGGATGCAGGACTTATTAGGGCTTGTTTGCAAAGGTTCCACTGCTGTTCTACTGATAGCGTGGAGAGTTGAGGTGTATTGGAGACCATAAGGGAGACGCGATCGGTCATGAGCATCTTGGCTACTACAAGATAGTGGTCCAAGTCGATGTTAGCCCTTCGGTAAGTTCGAACATCAAGAATAGTGGAGGAGTGTTTGACGTCGATCGTGATGTGATCAATCTGGTTGGTAGTTGATTGATCAAAAGACCACCAGGTGCCTTTGTGTATATCGAGGTGCGGGAGGCGCGTACTGGCTAGAAGGAGATTTCGCCCCGTAGCAAAATCAATCAGCTTGTGTCCGTTATCGGAGGTGGTTTCGTATAGGCTATGTTTGCCGGTGACTCGTTCAAAGATGCTTTCCTTACCCAGCTTAGCATTGAAGTGTCCTAGTGCAACCATGATGTCATAGCTGGGACATTGGGCATACATTCTGTCTAGGAGATCGTACAACTCATTTTTGGCGGAGTCATCATTGTCTTTCGGGAGGGAGGGAGCGAGCAAACAGAGCAAAGAAGTTGATCGCGTTTAACATGGCAAACGCCAGCTTCGATCTCTGTCCCTGCTGTATCCAAGTTGACACACAGCCTCCGCGTGCCCCCCCCCCCCCCCCCCCCCCCTGGATAGCTACCCTGGCACCCGCCAGGTAGTGAACCAATGTGTGCAGCGACCCAACCCTTGTTCCTGGGGAAAGAGAAACCTGGCCCTCCAGGTTGGGGGTTGTGCTTAGGGGTAACATCCCTATCACGTAAAAACCTACTTGTTCCGAAACGACAACAAGCCTCGGATACGGACGGATACAAAGCTGACGACCCCTGCAAACGACTAACGGACTTGAGAGTCTGCACCTGGAATGTGAGGTCCCTTAACAGACCGGGTGCAGGCGATCAATTGGAGCAAACCCTCAACTGCTATAAAGCAGATATAACCGCACTCCAAGATGTGCGATGGGATGGACTAGGCAAAAAACGGATGAAAAACTGCGACATCTACTACGGGAACTGCTACAAGGATTCGGATTCGGATTCGTTATTAGAGGAAGACTCCGACAAAAAGTCTTAAGCTTCCGAGATGTAAGCGAACGCCTCATAACAATCCGGATCAAAGCTAAATTTGGAAACATTAGCTTAATATGCGCTCACGCCCCAACGGAAGGAAAGGACGATCGACTCAAAGAAGAATTCTACGATCTCCTAGACAGAACATATGCCCAATGTCCCAGCTACGACACAAAAATAGTACTAGGAGATTTTAATGCAAAACTGGGCAAGGAGGACATATTTGAGTCGATCATAGGAAAGCATAGCCTCCATAACACCACATCCGACAACGGATTAAGGCTAATCGATTTCCTAGCGGGGCGTAACCTCCTTGTAGCAAGCACGCGATTCCCCCATCTCAACATCCACAAGGGTACCTGGCGGTCTTGTGACCAATCGACCACCAACCAGATTGATCATATTGCGATCGACGCCAGACACTCCTCCTGTATTCTCGACGTACGAACCTTCCGAGGGGCCAACATCGACTCGGACCACTACCTTGTTGTAGCCAAGGTACGAATGAGGATATCAAGAATGCTTAGGAGTCGAGTAGGGCTACGTAAGTTTGACGTTGGAAAGCTACAATCGCAAGAGACTGCCAGAATCTTTACCGATCGTGTCTCCTCAAAGCTCTCTCAAAATCCGCCCACAGCAGCACAAACAATAGAGCAGGAGCGCCGTCAGAGAGGCTGCCTCAGAGGTGCTGGGTTTCAAACAGCCACCACCTAGAAACCCCTGGTCCGATGAACAATGCGAACAAGGCCATGCAGCAAAACAAGAGGCATATAAAGCCATGCTGCAACGACGGACGAGAGCTGCTCGCGAAATCTATGAGCAGAAGAGAAGAGAGGAACACACGCTTTTCAGAAGAAAGAAGAGAGAGTACGGAAAGCGTGAGATCGAGGAGATGGAGAGATGCTTCCGCAGGAATGACGCCCGTAAGTTTTACAACAAGGTAAAACGAACATGCCATGGCTACAAAGCCAGAGTGGCGGCCTGCAGGGATGAAAATGGAGAACTGGTAGTAGAGTCGCAGTCGATGCTGAGGATTTGGAAAGACCACTTCTGCAGACTGTATAACGGCGATGATAGACAAGATACCGCTGTCAGGCAGAACCAGCCATTCGCAATGGACCACGAAGTAACAGAATTCAGTCCACCCGACCTAGACGAAGTCAAAATAGCGATATCAAGACTTAAGTCTAATAAAGCCGCGGCCACAGGCGGCCTGTCTGCTGAGCTTTTTAAGGCGGCTGGAGGTGAGCTGGTAAGGTGCATGCACCATCTCATCTGCAAGGTATGGTCGGAGGAAAGCATGCCCGACGAATGGAATCTCAGCATCGTTTGCCCGGTCTATAAGAAAGGAGACCCCTATAACTGCGCCAACTATAGGCGAATAAGTCTACTTAACATCGCAGATAAGATCTTCTCTGCCGTATTGTGTGAACGCCTGAAACCGTTTGTAGATAACCTGATCGGCTCTTATCAATGTGGTTTCAGGCCAGGTAAATCCACAATATACCAAATATTTACGCTACGTCAGATCTTGGAGAAGACCCAGGAATACCAAACCGACACTCACTACCTCTTCGTCGATTTCAAGGCCGCGTATGACAGCGTACATAGAGACGAGCTGTACAAAGCCATGTCTAGTTTTAACATCCCTGTCAAACTCGTCCGACTGTGCAGGATGACAACATCGTGCTTGAAAAGATCGTGCAAGAGTCACTGGCCAACACAAGAGTTACGATTTATTTCAAGTCTACGCAATTGCTTGCGTACGCCGACGATATTGACGTAATTGGACGAAAACAGCAAGACGTCAATGAGGCTTTCGTGAGCATTGAGGTAGAAGCGGCTAGGATGGGTCTCAAGGTTAATGAGGGTAAAACCCTCATTACGGACAACATCGACGTATTGGCCAGAACGTCACCATGGGCGGATATAACTTTGAAGTGGTCAAGGAATTCGTCTACCTTGGCTCACTGATGACCAGCGATAACAACACCAGCGCTGAGATAAAACGCAGAATCACTCTTGCCAACCGCTGTTTCTTTGGGCTCAAGAGGCAATTGAGAAGTAGAGCCCTCTCTCGGAAAACCAAGGGGACACTATATAAGACCTTGATCATCCCAGTCCTCCTTTACGGCGCAGAGACTTGGACCTTAACAAAAGCGGATGAAGATGCCCTTGGTCGTTTCGAGAGAAAAATTCTGCGCACTATCTACGGTCCCGTTTGTTCAAACGGTGTATGGAGGAGAATATATAATATGGCCTGTTTAGGGACCTAACATTCCACGTACAGAGCCGAAGATCGTTGTCCGTTATATCCGAGGCTTGTGGTTGTTTCGGAGTTTGTGGTTTTTCTTTTTACGGTAAGGGCTGCTAGGCCTATCCTGTTTTTTGGCGCAGGAGGCTCGGCATTCGCCGAGGAAATCTTCAGATGGCAATACGAGGAGGCGGAGACGGGACGTACTAACAGGGCCGCAAGATGTTCGACTGCGGTGGCTCTTCTCGCTTTTTAGCAGGCCAGCATTCGTTGGATAGATGCTACCCCTACGAGGCCGTTGTTAGTCCCTGGCCATCCAAAACAAGCTCAAAATAGGTATTATAGATTTAGGAATCTCGACTAATTCAACTAAGTCCAAGTGTATGAAGCCCGATCCTAAGCCCGATCTAATTTATTTAAACCAAATAGACATACATAACTTATTTTACATTTATTTAAAAGTTCGGCCAACGCTGCCGGAACGTTTCTTAGACTTTTCGTTTAATTCTTTTCGTCCTAACACCGGGCTATTATTCGAGCCGATGTTTTTAATTAGCATCTTAAGACCTCGCGCTTGCGTCTCAGGATATTGAATTGTGCTCATAGTTTCCGATGCGATAATGTAGAAATCATCGACAATGTGTCCAGGGGGAGTGACATCCAGAGGCGATATATCATTCAAGCTCTGTGGCTTGAAAGTTGACCGACCACGTTTTAAATTGTCATTGGAAGACAATAGATGCAAATTTTGCGTACTGCCACTGGCACTTACCGCGACAGGCGATTGCTGCTGTTGTAATAAAGTTTGTACTCGGGCCTTCAGGTTTGTATTTTCATCTTGTAGACGTCGCATGAGCAAGGCCTCGTGATCAGCCCTAACAATTGTTGCTTGTGGAATGCATTGGTAAACCGTTGCCAGAAAATTTCTCAAGGAAATTTGAAAAGTGTCTGACCATTGCTTCGAGAAATAGTGTCCGACTCCGGGTACCAATTCGGGCTCTGGACTGAAACACAAATCTTAGAAACAAAAATATATATACATACATCACAATAAGCAAGTTAAAGGTCTTGATACATACTTGGCCAAGCATCCAACTGATATTGCTGTCGTGTTTTGGAATCTATCTGGCTGAAGTAATCCCAAAATTTGTCTTTTCCATTGTTTTTGTAAGCAACGACTAAATACAACTTTAGGAGTCCGGCCCCTAGCTCCTTAACAGCTGCAAGACAAGTGAAATGGACTCATTTTCAATAACAGAAAGTGTATGTCCATTACTTACCCCCGGAATACGGATATTCAAGTTTGTTGAACAAGTTGGTTTCCAAATGCATCCATAGGTCGCGAAGGGATTGCAAATCGTGATTGTTTATAAATGCATTAAGTTGCTCTACAATTTTCTCTGCACGGAAACTATTGTCTTTATCGCTCCTCTGCTCAAGTTCAAAGGCTCGCAGTGTTCCTGATAGACCTCGAAATACGAGGTATTCCTTAAGTAAATTATCTGTATATTCTATTTGGGACATGATTGTGAACAGTGATTTTTTTTTTTTTTTTTTGTTTTCGTCCTCCTACTCAATCTCGCTGCTGTCAGTAATGAAAAAGTCCACCAGACACAAAGTGAAAGTTTAAAATTGTCAGCTGTCACAAACGTAGTGTTTAGTGATGCCAATTGTTTTCCTCTGCGTTTAGTCCGCTTGTGAGGTACAAAAATTCATAAATGTGAATTATTTGCCTTTTTGTTTTGGGATACAACTTGTCTTTTTCCTTTTTTTTTTCACAAATACACAAAATGCAATTAAAGGTATTAAAATTCTTCCCAGATTTTCTCTTTTTAGTGATTTTGCGTAGCCCATGAACCCTATCATTGATGACACTATCTTTAAGCTTTAATCAAACAGAACTTTTGCCATTACGAGTAATCTGTCAGAAAATTTTGCGTTTCGTAGAGGCGTAGGATTTGCCCGAAAAGTAAAAATATCGAAATTGTGCGAATTAACTCCTAAATAAATGCAGAATCGAACGAAAACTATAAAATATGAATCGAAAGGAAGCGAAAGAACAAAATGATATTTCGAGAATAATTGGGAATTTACCAAAAAGGCTGCAGAAAAAAATTGCGGAAGAAACTGGTGCTGACTGTAATGGAGATGTATCAAAAGCTACCAATTTACAATCAGGTAAATTGGGTGATACACATGTGCATATAAACATGCATTCTAATTGCTGGTATACCCATGTATATTTAGATAATTTTGCCGTCAACAAGGATATTGCATCAGGCCAAATCGCTGGAGTCCAGCGTCCCGATGTCGCTAATATTGACATGTTCCTGAAGATGACAGCAGAAAGCAGTGAAACTGCAAAGAATAACGATGCTCCCATACCTGGTATAATACGTATCCAAAGAAAAGAGAAAAATGCAAATTGTCCGAAGGAGCGTTTAGTTAATCGAGATTGTCAAAATAGTGTCAACCAGAAGCAACACCCTATCTGGTTTGAGTTCATTTTCGTCAAGGATTTAGCTTACGCAAAACCACTTCCTCTTTTACATGATTTCGTCACGGATTTGTTAAAGCGCAAGGTCATCGTTGAGGTAACGTTAAATTTTTATTAGTATTTGCTTCTTCTTCTTCTTAGTGGGCGCTACAGTTCGGGGTGAACCTGGGCCTCAACCAACATGCCCCTCCATCTAGCACGATCTTTCGCTAGCCTTTTCCATTGCCGCACACCCAGTTGGCTGAGGTCCCCTTCCACCTGTGTGCGCCATCTTAAGTGCGGCCGTCCTCTGCTTCTTCGTCCCCCGGGGTTGGATTCAAAGACTCTCCGGGCTGGAGCTGTGATGTCCATTCGCTCTACATGGCCCAGCCATCTTAGGCGTTGAATCCGTAGACGCCTGACTAGGCTCATGTCGCTGTACAGCCCGTAAAGTTCGTGGTTGAATCTTCTCCTCCATCCCCCGTCTGCGTTTATAGGCCAAAAAATCACGCGCAAAATCTTTCTCTCGAACCGACCAAGGACCTCCTCATCCGCTTTTGTAGTGTCCATGCTTCTGCGCCGTACAACAGGACCGGGATGATAAGGGTCTTATATAGAGTCAACTTTGTCGTTCGGGAGAGGGCTCTATTACTCAGTTGCCTCCTGAGCCCAAAAAAACAGCGATTGGCAAGAGTGATTCTGCGTTTGATTTCGGAACTGATGTCGTTGTTCCAGGTCACTGCGGAGCCAAGGTAGACGATGTGCTTAACTACCTCGAACTTATATCTGCCTATACAAACGTTCTGGCCAAGACGCCGGTGGTGAGCGTCCTTTTTTGATGACAGCATATATTTAGTTTTGCCCTCGTTTACCGTCAAACCAATTTTCGCCGCCTCCATCTCAATACTCGCAAACGCCTCATTGACATCTCGCTGTGATCTACCTATTATGTCAATATCGTCGGCGTATGCAAGGAGTTGCGAGGATTTGAAATAAATTGTGCCTCTTGTATTGGCCAGTGATTTTTGCACAATCATTTCCAATATGATGTTGAAGAAGTCACACGACAGCGCATCGCCCTGCCTAAATCCTTTTTTGACATCAAAATTATCGGTAAGGTGTTCACCGATTCGGATGGAGCAGCGAGCATTCTGCATAGTCTGACGAGTTTAGCAGGTATGTCAAAGGTAGACATAGCGTTGTATAGCTCGTCTCTAATTACGCTGTCGTATGCGGCTTTGAAGTCGACAAATAGGTAGTGAGTGTCGACTTGAAATTCATTGGTTTTTTCCAGGAGTATTTGCAAAAAATTTAAAATCACAGAAAGTCGGATGTACATGTGTATAGTATCCAAAAAGAGCTCCTGATTATGACAACTTCTCGTTATGAATGCCCGGTCAAAAATGCACTTCTTTCTCTCAATAGTGCCTGAGATTAGACTACGTTTATGTTTATCTACATTTTTTACATTTTAATTCATTTTTATTTCATTCTTATACATTTGTCTATCTATAAAATCCTTGCCGTATGATATAGGACCTCTTTGTGATACAAGTTCGAATACTCCGACTCTGGTGTTCGGTACTAACTGTCCCAAGTCCTAAGATATTGCGCCTCTCATTTATGGACAATCATGGGTCTGATTAAAGCCATGTAACAAATTACGTTCACTCTGGAGCCAAGTTGTCGTACGTCCGGTCCAATGATACAATACTTTCTGCTCGTCAGCATGTCGGACATCATATACAGTAATGGTTTACTTATGCCCAACGGCTTACATTTGTAGTAACGTCCTTCTAACTATTAGATGTCAAAAAGTTTCTCCCAAATCAGTCAGGCAGGCAACCATACATTGGTTCTTACATTTATACCATTGATTATCCGAAATGAGTTTCGATGCGTATGTACATACATATAGTATCATGACCTGCCCTGAAACCGATTTTTATTTATTTTTTATTTTTTTGTTTATATAATTCGAAATACATCATCTGTGAAAATGTCAACTGTCTATCACGGTTCATGAGATATAGCCTGGTGACAGACAGACGGACGGACAGCGGTGTCTTAGTAATAGAGTCCCGTTTTACCCTTTGGATATACTTACTTTCTTAGGTGGCGCTGCAGTCCGTGGTGAACCTGGGCCTCAACCAACAAGCGTCTCCAGCCGGCACGGTCTTTGGCCAGCTGTTTCCAGCGCCGCACGCCTAGTTGGTTGAGGTCCCCTTCCACCTGCGTGCGCCACCGTTTATGCGGCCGTCCTCTGCCGCGCCTTCTTTCCGGGGTGGATTCGAAGACTTCGGGTCGGAGCTGTATTTTCCATGCGCTCTACATGGTCTAGCCACCTTAGACGCTGTATCCGTAGACGTCGTACCAGTCCGATGTTGCTGTACAACCCGTACAGTTCTTCGTTATATCTTCTCCTCCATAAACCGTTTGAACAAACGGGACCGTAGATAGTGCGCAGAATTTTCCTCTCGAAATGACCAAGGGCCTCTTCATCCGCTTTTGTTAAGGTCCAAGCCTCTGCGCCGTAAAGGAGGACTGGGATGATTAAGGTCTTATATAGTGTCAACCTGGTTTTCCGATAGAGGGCTCTACTTCTCAATTACCTCTTGAGCCCAAAGGAACACCGGTTGGCAAGAGTGATTCTGCGTTTCATCTCAGCGCTGGCATTGTTGTCGCTAGTCATCAGTGAGCCAAGGTAGACGAATTCCTTGACCACTTCAAAGTTATATCCGCCCACGGTGACGTTCTGGCCAATACGTCGGTGTTGCCCGTCTCTTTTAGATGAGAACGGATATTCGGTTTTACCCTCATTAACCGTGAGACCCATCCTAGCCGCTTCTACCTCAATGCTTACAAAGGCCTCATTGACGTCTCGCTGTGTCCGTGCAATCACGTCAATGTCGTCGGCGTACGCAAGCAATTGCGTACCTCTTGTGTTGGCCAGTGACTCTTGCACGATCTTTTCAAGCACGAGGTTGAAAAAGTTGCATCACAGCGCGTCACCTTGTCTCAATTCTTTTTTAACATCAAAGCTCCCGGCCTTAATGGAGCACCATTGTCATCCTACACAGTCGGATGAGTATGGCAGGGATGTTAAAACTAGACATGGCTTTGTATAGCTCATCTCTATACACGCTGTCATATGCAGCCTTAAAATCGACGAAGAGGTGGTGAATGTCGATTTGGTATTCCCGGGTCTTCTCCAAGATCTGACATAGCGTAAATATTTGGTCTATTGTGGATTTACCTGGCCTGAAACCGCACTGATAAGAGCCGGTCAGGTTATCCACAAACGGTTCCAGGCGTTCACACAATACGGCAGAGAAGATCTTATATGTATGCGATGTTAAGGAGACTTATTCCCCTTTAGTTGGCGCAGTTATAGGGGTCTCCTTTCTTATGGACCGGACAAACGATGCTGAGATTCCATTCGTCGGGCATGCTTTCCTCCGACCATACCTTGCAAATGAGATGCATGCACCTTACCAGCCGCCTTAGAAAGCTCAGCAGACAGGCCGTCTGCGCCCGCGGCTTTATTAGACTTAAGTCTTGATATCGCTATTTTGACTTCGTCTAGGTCGGGTGGACTGAATTCCTTTACTTCGTCGTCCACTACGAAATGCTCGTTCTGCCTGACAGCGGTATCTTGTCTATCATCGCCGTTATACAGTCTGCAGAAGTGGTCTTTCCAAATCCTAAGCATCGACTGCGACTCCACTACCAGTTCTCAATTTTCATCCCTGCAGGCCGCCGCTCTGGCCCTGTAGCCATGGCATGTTTGTTTAACTTTATAGTGAAACTTACGGGTGTCATTCCTACGGAAGCATCTCTCCATCTCCTCGATCTCACGCTTTCCGTGCTCTCTCTTCTTTCTTCTGAAAAGCGTGTGTTCCTCTCTTCTCTTCTGCTCATAGATTTCGCGAGCAGCTCTCGTCCGTCGTTGCAGCATGACTTTATATGCCTCTTATTTTGCTGCATGGGCTTGTTCGCATTGTTTATCGAACCAGGGGTTTCTAAGTGGTCGCGGTTTAAAACCCAACACCTCTGAGAGCACCGTGGTGCAGTGGGTAGTGTGTTGGCCTCTGACGCCGATGACACGGGATCGAATCCCGAGACAGCCATGTCATCGAACGTGTTTTCACGGTGTTTCTCCTTAGCGGGGTTTTGACAAAACCCCCTGTAGTAAAATTGTCATGAAAAGTTTCTCGAAATTCGCCGCTCGGAACCGGCAATAAACTGTAGTTCCCTTTCACCTCACCTATGGGAAGATGAAATCACACACAACAAGGGTGATTGAGAGAAGCTCGGCTCTGGTTCTTCACGCACTGTAACGCCACCAATGAAGAAGGAGAATTTTCTCTTAAGTTCATTCCATATGTTCTCGATAGGATTGAGATCTGGGATTGACTGGGCCGTTTGATGACAGACACTTTTTAATTCTGAAACCAATCTTTCACAAGATGTGCCGTATGTTTCGGATCGTTGTCTTGTTGAAAGTGCTGCCTAAGAGACAATTAGGGGGTCAATATATTACAAACGGAGACTAATTATGGGAAGCAGTTCAGAATGAGTGGCATGCATTTGGCAATATGCCAACAATTAATAGAGTCAATGCCACGACGGGTCCAACATTTTTTTAATAATAATAAAGGATACTTACTTAGGTGGCGCTATAGTCCGGCGTGAAACCGGACCTCAACCAACAAACTTCTCCAGCTGGAACGGTCTTTTGCCATCTGTTTCCAGCGACGCACTCCCAGAGCTGGTGCATGTGCCCTACCAGATCATCTCCAGTCGCTTTAAATAGCTCGGCAGACAGGCCGTCTGTTCTTGAGCCTTGAAAATACTAGCTTAATTTCATCTAGGTCGGGTGGACGAAATTCTCTTACATCTCCGTCCGTTGCGAATGGATCATTCTGCCTGACAGCGGTATTAGGACTTTCATCGCCGTTAAACAGTCTACAGAAGTGTTCTTTCCATATTCTGAGCATCGATTGTGACTCTACTACTAACTGTCTGTCTTCATCCCTACAGGCCTCTGCTCCGGCTTTATAGCCCTGGCATGTTCGTTTTACTTTTTCGTAAAACTTGCGAGCATTCTTCCTGTAATAGCATCTCTCCATCCCCTCGATCTCACGCTTTTCACGCTGTCCTTTCTTTTTCCTTAAAAGCATGTGTTCCTCTCTCCATTTCTGCTCGTAGTGTTCACGAGTGGCTCTCGTCCGTCTATGTAGCATGGTTTTGTGGCGTTTTGCTTTGCTACATGGGCAAACCGAGAGTTTCTAGCTGACGGTAGCTTGAAACCGAACACATCAGAGGCAACGTCTCTGATTGTACGCTGACAATGCTCCCATTGTTGTTATGTGGGTTGTTTCGGTGTCATTGGAGTTTACGAGAGGAGAGAAACTCGATCGGCAAAGGTTCTAGCGGTCTTCTGCGATTCAAACTTTCATGTCCACATCGACTCCGTGGCATCCTTGATATCTTCATTCATACTTTGGCTACAACAATGTAGTGATCCGAGTCGATGTTGGCTCCTCGTACATCTAGGATGCTGGAGGCGTGTCTGGCTATGTAGGCTATGTTTTCCCGTAACCGACTCAAATATGTCCTCTTTTTCCAGTTTTACATTAAAATCTCCTTGAACTATTTTTGTGTCGTAGCTGGGATATTGGGCATAGGCTCTATCTAGGAGATCGTAGAATTCTTTTTTGAGTCGATCGTCCTTTTCTTCGGTTGGGGGGTGAGCGTATCTCAAGCTAATGTTTCCAAACTTAGCTTTGATGCGGATTGTTATGAGGCATTCGCTTATATCTCGAAAGCTTAAGACTTTTTGGCGGAGTCTTCCTCAAATAACGAATCCGCACCCGAATAAGCGCTGTTTGTTCTTCTTGTAGCAGTTCCCGTAGTAGATGTCGCAGTTTTTCATCCGTCTTTTGCTTGGTCCATCCCATCGCACTTGTTGGAGTGCGGTTATATCTGCTTTATAGCAGTTGAGGGTTTGCTCCAATTGATCGCCTGCACCCGGTCTTTTGCAGGGGTCGTCAGCTTTGTATCCGTCCGTATCCGATGCTTGTGGTTATTTCGGAGCAAGTGTTCTTTTCCGTGATAGGGAACCCCCAAGCTGGAGGGACAGGTTCCTTTTTTTCCCAGGAACAAGAGGGTTGGGTCGCTGCACACATTGGTTCACTACCTGGCGGGTGCAATGTCAGCTATCCAGGGGAGACCACGCAGAGGCTGTGTGTCAATTTGAATTGAACAGGGACAGAGATCAAAGTTGACGTTTGTCATGTTAAACGCGATCAACTTCTTTGCTCTGCAAGTAAAACTCAAAAAAAAAATCCTCACACCTATCCAGCTGGTCTTGTCTTCTAGTCAAAAAACAATCTTTGTTGTGGAATATATTTATATTTAGCATTTACACAAAAGCTTTCAATATTCAGACCATACATCATAATGATTTTTATTACAGAACTGGGATTCGTTCAATACCTTTCGTAAACGACTTCAAGACATTTTCCTTCAGCTTCTGTTAAATCAACTTAAATTCTGTTGTGAGCAAAATGTTGAGGCATATTTCTGGAAGTTACTGTACTACAACGTGATTGAATACTTTAAGACACACACCGACCCAAATCAGGGACAAAATGAATGGAAGTCAGTTCTTCTCATCAATGATGGTCTTCAATTCTATAAATTACTTCTTGAAAATCTACATTGTAAATATTTGCGCAATACTGACAGCGAACCGTCACACAAGTTCGAGTTCTTAGCCAAAGTCTCATCACAAAAGCTTCTCATTTATTTAGGAGATTTATGCAGATACAAATCGCGGATTCTAAGTTTGAATAATTACACGGACGCTTGTCAATTTTATCAACGTGCACAAAGCCTAATACCATCGAATGGTATCCCTTACAATCAAATGGCAATACTGGCGATATACACAGTAAGTAAATTGATACTGAATGTTGAACATTCGACTCTTATAAGTCCTTCAACTTGATAGGGAAAAAAACTTGACGCCATTTACTATCACATGCGTAGCCTAATGTCTTCCAATGCAATCCATTCAGCCCGTGAAAGTCTCAAGGTTCTTTTTGACGAGCTTCGTAAAAAGGTATAAGATAGATGGAAAAAAAAATCCATCATAATGTGGAATGTATTCATTGCAGTATGAAGAAAATAACAAATCACCGCTGTTTGGAACGCCTGAGAGAAAGGTAGAAAAAGAGCCCAAGTCATTACGGAAGGAAGTTTGGGTCTACCCTCATGGAGTACGACGTCTTCACAAAACCGATTTCTTCAATAAGAATTTAGAGACCGAGGAAAAGCGTATACGCGATTTGTCAAGTGATGAGGTGCACAATTACTGAGAGTTTATTTAACCTTATTTCAAACGTTCTCCTGTTTTTCATTTCCCAGATCGTAAAGCGATTCACGTCAACGTATCTATATATAATCGGCAAGCTCTTCTCTGGAATCGGGTAAGAGCGATGTTATTCCTTCATGTGTATTCATTATGGTAAACACGTACAATAATTGCAGCTTTGAAAATTTTCAAGAAAATGTGAAGAAGATGCTCGTTCAACTGAGAGTGATTTTAATTCGAACTCCGACTCTAATCATTACTCGCCACCGGTTGCTAAAAATTGCTGCCTTAAATATTTTTGTAATAACGCACAACAAGTCAAATGGTAAGTCCAATCACAATGTTGTAAATTAATATACCAAACGACTTACGAGTATAATTCTTTCCTAAAGAGAAAGAAATGACAGCATTCAGATACAGACCCAATTTTAAGTCCAAATTGTTTTTTGAATTCACATTAATGCAATATATTGCACATTTGCTTGCTTTCCTAATGTTTAATATAAGAGGTTGCTAATGTACACTCCATATTGGCGAAATTATTTACATGGTGTCATTGCTCTTTAATCGGTAATTTTCTTTTTGTTGGATTGTTGCTTTCTTATAGTGGAGACACACTGCTAGTAATGATATGTACCATGGTAAAGCAATACTACGTTCTATACCACATGCCTGTCACCCCAATACCAAGTTTAAAGCTAGTATACCACGGAACATAGCTGGTATTGAGATTCGTACATTTTTTGCGATTTCAATGTACACAACACCCATACAGACAACACCCGAAGGAAGGTATGTTGAAATTTTTGCTGAGTTAAATCAATTCACTCAACTTGTGAATGAGCCATCACGTATCCCCGATGTTGCTGGTCATACCGCCAACACACTGGACTTGTTTCTTACCTCTCAGCCTGACAAATACACGATCGATGTTTTGGAACCCCTAGGCTCGTCTGACCACTGCATGATATCAGCAAAATTCTCGAACTCCCACCATCCAGTTAAAGAAAAAGCTCCTAAGAGAACACTATGGCTATACGAGAAAGCTAACTGGTGCGGCCTTAACAACTTCTTTCGGATCTTTAACTGGTCGTTGTGCTTCCTCGACAACGACGTGGACGCCGCAACTGATACTATCGCAAACATTATCCGAATCGGCATGGCAAATTTTATTCCCAGCAAAACTAAAAGCACCAGGCCTAAGGATAGTTCGTGGTTTGACTGAGCTGCAAAGAGGCTATTAGGCTCAGGGAGCTAAGTTTTCGGGCCTACAAGGCAAACAGTTCTGAGGAAAACCGAAAAAAGTAAATACGAGCCAGAAATGACTGCAACACCCACATTCGACGGGTTAAATTCCAATCCGACCAAAAATTAAGGCGTAAAATCCTTCAATGTCCCAAAGGTAGCAAAAGTTTCTGCTCGTTTGTAAAAAACGTAAAAAACTCAACTAAGTCGTCTATACCGACGCTCATTCACAATGACATTCCAGCTGTCGCCCCCTTAGACAAAGCTCATCTACTTGCTGCCCATTTCGCAACCAGTTCTCAGCTGCCAGCTTGTACTTGTCTCCGCCTGTACCAGAGTACGTGAATTCCACCATGGGACTAATCCACTTCCGCACTCGTACAGTCGCAAGGGTTCTTAAAGACCTCGACATACACAAATCCGCTGGTCCAGATGGTATTGCCCCAATAGTTCTGAAGAGGTGTTCTTCTACGCTTGCAAAACCACTGCGTAAGCTTTTTCACCTTTCCTACACCTCTGGGCTCTTTCCGAGTAGGTGGAAAACAGCATTTGTCCAGCCTATACCCAAAAAAGGCGAATCATCTTCTCCCTCCAACTACCGACCCATTGCAATAACGTCCCTTCTTTCCAAGGTAATGGAAACGCTGATTAACCGTCAGCTTATGAAATGTCTTGAATCACGGAAACTCCTCAATGACCGCCAATACGGTTTCCGCAGCAACAGATCCACTGGTGATTTGATGGCATATCTCGCTGAAAGGTGGAATCACTCGCTTCACCAAGCAGGTGAAAGCAAAATTGTTGCACTGGATATTTCGAAAGCATTTGACAGGGTTTGGCACGAAGCCCTTGCCCTTTTGTCGAAAATGCGTGCTTTTGGGATCGATGAGTCTCTTTTTCAATGGATTAGAAGCTTCCTTTCGAATCGTTCAATTCAAGTTGTTTTGGACGGATTCAAGTCTGATACTCACTTTGTAAATGCCGGTGTTCCCCAGGGCTCCGTTTTGTCTCCGACACTCTTTCTTATTTTTATAAATGATCTCTTGTCTGTTACTTCCAATCCAATTCACTCCTTCGCTGACGACAGTACCCTTAGTTTCTCATATTCGTTCACCAATTTACGACCCTGCACTTCGGTTGTAGATAATGAGCGGCAGCGTATGTTAAGCTCATTAAATGCCGATATCGACAGCATCATCCAATGGGGTATAAACAATAGAGTGGAATTTAATGCTTCCAAAACACAATGCTGTCTCTTGTCGTTAAAGCGTATAAATAGCCCGCAGCCATTATCCATGAATGGCACTTGCATCTCAGAAACTGAAAAGCTTTCCATCCTGGGTATGAGTGTTGCTCACAATCTTAATTGGAGCGACCATATATTCAGTGTCGCCAAGAATGCTGCGAAATGCCTAGGGTTCTTATACAGATGAAAGAAATATTTCTCACCCTTAGATCTGGCTACAATCTATAAGGCGTTCATTCGCCCCAAATTAGAGTTTAACGCTCATGTCTGGTCCGGTGCTTCCAAGACCTCACTGCACCTACTAGACTGAATACAAAAACGAGCCATAAAACTGATAGGTGACTCCAGCATTACCAAAACATTAGACTCGCTGGAACACCGCAGGAATGTTACCTGCCTCACCCTGTTTTATCGTTACTACCGCCAAAAATGCTCTGATGAAATAGCCAGTTGCATTCCGTCCCTTCAACATTTCTCCCGCAATACACGTCTCTCTAGGTATGCTCACCAATATACTCTGAAGCCCGCTTTCGGACGTACTGTCAAATATAGAGAATCTTTCATTAACCGAACCACGCGAATCTGGAACTCCCTGCCGGATTCGGTTTTCCCCCCTCAATGCAACATGCAAGCATTTAAGATCAATGTCCATCGGCATCTCCTCTATTCCTCTTCCTCTCTACCTTCTGCCCGCACTGTGTCGCAGACATAATAAGGTTATTAGATCTTGAGTGCGCGCAAACTATTTAAAAAGAAAAAAACAAAAAAAAAAAATATACCATCAACTTACTGATTGCAGCGCCACTGTCTCTCTGTTGCCGAATCCTTGAATTCAAACCAATTAAACAGACTAAACACTGAAAAATATTTTCTTCCTCTATATCCAAGCCTCGGATATAACGGACCGGATTAATGTTGACAACCCTTGCAAAAAACGAAAAAAGGACAATGATCTTCGGCTCTGTACGTGAAATGTTAGGTCCCTAAACATGCGGACGCCCTAGACCGCTATAAATCGGACATAACCGCCATCCAGGAAATGCGATGGAATGGACCTGTTATAAAGCGGATGAAAAACTGCGATATTTACTACGGCGACTGATATAAGGAGAGAGGACAACGATTGTTCGGATGCGGATTTGCTGTTCGAGGTGGACTAAGGCAAAAAGTCCTAAGCTTTCGGGATGTGAGCGAACGCCTCATAACGATCCGTATCGAGGCTAAATCTTTTAACATCAGCCTGATCTGCGTCCACACCCCCACTGGAGACAAGGATGACTCCGCCAAAGATGAGTTCTACGATCTCCTAGACAGAACGTATGCCCAATGTCCCAGCTATGACATCAAAATTGTACTATAAGGAAAGCATCTTTGAACGAGTCATCGGCACTTATAGCCTACCACCACATCCGATAACGAACGCAGGCTGATTGATCTTGCTACGGGGCGAAATTTCTTTCTAGCCAGTACGCGCTTCTCGCATCTCGATATACACAAAGGCACATAGCGGTCTTTTGATCAATCGACCACTAGCCAGATTGATCATATCGCGATCGACGTCAGACACTCCTCCACTATTCTTGATGTTCGAACTTTCCGAGGGGCTAACATCGACTCGGACCACTATCTTGTAGTAGCCAAGATGCGCTACGGATATCACGAACGCAGCGGATAGAGTAAGAATACAAAGTTATGACGTCGGAAAGCTACTATCGCCAGAAACCGCTCGTGCTTTTACCGATCGCGTCTTCCTTAAGCTCTCCAATACACCTTAATCCTCCACGCTATCAATATAACAGCAGTGGAACTATTGCAAACAAACCCGGAAAAGTTCTGCATCCGAAGTTTTGGGCTTCAAGGCTCCACCACGAAGAAACACCTGGTTTGATGACGAGTGCAAGAGGATTCATACAGCGAAGCAGGGGGCATATAAAGCCTCGCTGCATAAAAGAACAAGAGCACCTCATGAGCTCTACTAGTTAAAAAGGAGGAAGGAGCATAAGTTGTTCAGAAGGAGAGGTGTTACTGCAGGCGTGACGTTCAAAAGTTTTATCAACAGATAAAGCGAACATGCCAAGGTTATAAAGCTAGAACGGAAGCCTGCAGGGATGAGAACGGACACCTAGTAGTAGAATCGCAGTCGATGCTGAGAATATGGAAAAAACACTTCTGCAGACTGTATTACGGCGATGTTAGTCAATATACCGCTGTCAGGCAGAATGATCCATTTCTAATCGACGAAAACCGCGGGAGAGTTCCATCCCCCTGACCTCGATGAAGTTAAGATTGCCATATCGAAGCTCAAGTCGAATAAAGCTGTTGAGCACCGATCCACAAGAAAGGAGACCCCTCTGATTGCGCCGACTACAGAGGAATAAGTCTCCTTAAAATCGCCTACAAAATCTTCTCTGCCATTTTGTGTGAACACCTGAAGCCTTTTGTAATTAAGCTGATAGGTCCTTATTAGTGCAGATTCAGGCCAGGGAAGTCCACCATCGACCAAATCTTCACACTACGGCAGATCCTGGAGAAAACCAATGAATTCCAAGTTGACACTCACCACCTATTTGTCGACTTCAAAGCCGCATACGACAGCGTAATTAGAGACGAGCTATACAACGCTATGTCTACCTTTGACATACCTGCTAAACTCGTCAGACTATGCAGGATGACCTGGAGTACAATGGACCAGTGATTGCGTCTGAGTGCTCCAGCGGATAGCAGAAGCCTTCAACAAACAAAAAAAAAAAAAAAATGCAGGATGACTTTGGAGAATGCTCGCTGCTTCATCCGAATCGGTGAACACCTTACCGATAGTTTTGATGTCATAAAAGGATTTAAGCTGGGCGATGCGCTGTCGTGTGATTTCTTCAACATCATATCGGAAATGATTGTGCAAAAATCACTGGCCAATACAAGAGGCACAATCTATTTCAAATCCTCGCCACTCCTTGCATACGCCGACGATATGAAATGAAGCGTTTGCGAGTATTGATATGGAGGCGGCGAAAATTGGTTTGGCGGTAGACGAGGGCAAAACTAAATATATGCTGTCATCAGAAAAGGACGCTCACCACCGACGTCTTGGCCAGAACGTTTGTATTGGCAGATACAAGTTCGAGGTAGTTAAGGACTTCGTCTACCTTGGCTCCGCAATGACCTGGAACAACGACATCAGTTCCGAAATCAAACGCAGATCTTGCCAATCGCTGTTTCTTTGGGCTCAAGAGGCAACTGAGTAATAGAGCCCTCTCCCGAACGACAAAGTTGACTCTATGTAAGACCCTTATCATCCCGGTCTTGTTGTACGGCGCAGAAGCATGGACACTATCAAAAGCGAATGAGGAGGCCCTTGGTCGGTTCGAGAGAAAGATTTTGCGCGTGATTTGCGGGCCTATAAACGCAGACCTGGGATGGAGGAAAAGATTCAACCATGAACTTTACGGGCTGTACAGCGACGTGAGCCTAGTCAGGCGTCTACGGATTCAACGCCTAAGGTGGCTGGGCCATGTAGAGCGAATGGACACCACAGCTCCAGCCCGGAGAGTCTGAATCCAACCCCGAGGGACGAAGAAGCAGAGGACGGCCGCACTTAAGATGGCGCACACAGGTGGAAGGGGACCTCAGCCAACTGGGTGTGCGGCAATGGAAAAGGCTAGCGAAAGATCGTGCTAGTTGGAGGGGCATGTTGGTTGAGGCCCAGGTTCACTCCGAACTGTAGCGCCCATTAAGAAGAAGAAGAAGAAGACTTTGAGTGCGCGCAAATTATTAAAAAAAAGACCTCTCGACAACCTTGACGAGTCGGATGTTAGTGACATAGTTTTCCTTAGTGCGCCTAACTTAAAGCTCTGGGGGGAGCCGGCCAACCACGACAACCTAGCTTAATCTACCGCAATGTCGATGAGGTTGAGGTCCTTAAAATATCCATCATCCAATATTGCTCACAACACGTAGTGGCTAACTTGGATGTGGGCTTGTCATCCGAAAAACTTGCCACTAAGTCGTAATCTTCATTGTTTTTTCCAGATTCCAGAAAAGAAATTTTCAACCATGCATTTAATGTTTCCCATCAAGTATTTGGTACTATTGTTAAATGCGCAAATGGGAGATTTTTAGAGTACAAAGACAAAAGCTCAAGCTCCGACAGGTGAGTAACAATGAGTGAAATAGCAGGGAGGAATGCTTAATTTATTTCGTTTTCAGTGATGATCATTTAGACATTAAGGACCTGAATACATACTTACAATATATCAAGGTAAGTTATGATATTTAAGTAAGTCTTCAATTATCGCTAACGAATATTATAAAAAGATTTGGTGCGACTGGCTTTCCATGAACAACGACTTGTGGAAATCGTTTTATAACATAAGGTAAACTCATTTGATTCTCTAGCAGATTAATTAATAATGTACGTTTCCTGTAATCTAGACAAGATGATCTTAATCCTTGGCTTGAGTTTAAAGAGCTTCTAATGATTTTACAAGACTTTCACAATTCGAAATTGGACAGTAGAACTCGTAAGTAATTATGAGAAGAATGAATTGTGGTAAGAATTGTAAGTAGTAATTGGATGATGGTTTAATTGCAGATCAAAAAACAATTTGCTTAGAAGAAGACATATTCCTCAATGGATTCGTTCCACTTACATTAAATGAAACCTGTGATACTAGCATAAGTTCTAGTGAAGAAGATCAGTTTGGGGTAAGGGTTGCTAAAATTCTTGAATTCGGAAAAATGTTTTTGCAGCACTCAAGCAATTTGGGAAGCATAGCCACTGCTATAGACAGTAAGCACAAAATCGGAAACATCGAGTTTAACACATTTCAAGAGGTATGTAGGTGTTGTATAAGAACAATTGGCGTTATTTGTCATAATAATATTTTTGTATGGCTTATAGTTTGAGGAAGGAAATGAGAATGATAACAGGGAGAACATTATTAATATGGATAACCCTCCGAAGAATGATGTTTGTGAGAAGGACATGGATGATATACAGCAGCTGTCAAAGTTGAAAAAGGAGCTTGAAGCCAAAACGAACATAACGAAAAAATACACGGAGAAACTTGAGGTATGATCGGCTATTTAAATTATTAAATTTTTTTATTTATGCATATGTCTCTGGCACTCGTAGGAAATTTTAAAATTCGTCGATACAAACTTGTACATTGAAGTTCGTCCTAAGTACTTACTTCCTGATACCAATTGCTTTATCGATTATTTGGATGACTTTGAAACTCTAACTAAGAAATACAAGGGCTACGTCCTTGTCGTCCCTCTAACAGGCATGTGTTGCTATAAAAATTCTTTTCAACGATCCTTGTATACAACGTTAACTTATTTGCAGTTGTTAAAGAGCTTGATGGTCTTTCGAAAGGGGTTAAAATTGAAGCATATGAAAACTCTCAGGTGAAGAAGAGTCGTATACATCACTTCGACGACGTATCCACTCGAGCAAAGAAGTCACTTGAATTCATTAAATCAACCAATAATAATGTCAAGTATGTTTGATATGCTATGGACCTACGACCACCAAGCTTGTAATTGATTACTTTATTTTTTACTTCAATAGGTGTGCTACCACAAAGGGTTCCATCATAAATGCATCTTTGTTTGCCCTAGTCGAGGAGCAACAAGCGTCGAATGATGATAAGATCCTGGCAACAGCTCTAGCACTTTCAAAGAGCATGAGTACGGAAGCGAGTAAAGGTAATAAAATATACTCATTTGGATAGTATCCTACTATGAAATTCATTTGTAGATGGCAAAACTTTTATTCAGACTGAGCTAGTCTTAATCACGACAGATCGCAATTTACGCGTCAAAGCTCTTGCAAGACGATTAGCTGTGAGTGAACTAAAGGAGTTTCTTCAATGGGCTAACGACGGTATGGTGTAATTGGTTAGCTGCTTTTCTAAATGTCTTCTGTATTTTTACGAGTGCGTAAACGTATACATATTGCATAACCTAACATATTTTTGGGTATGCGACTTTTTCGATATTGTTCTGTATTTGTGAATGTAATACACTTTTATTCTAAATAAATTCGGAAGTTTTGTCCTTGATCCCATGAAACTAAACGAAAAAGAAAAAAATGTTGGATTCTTTAAAAGACATAATTGAGGGCGCAGTGGTTAATGTGTTGGACTCTGACGCACGATGAGCGAGTTCGGATTCCGATAACACCAACGCCCTCGAATGTTTATTTCGCGGCGTTCCTCCTCGGCGGGGTACTGGCAAAACCCCCCGTAGTATACTGGCCATGAAAAAAGCTTCTCGACTCACGCCGTTCGGAATCAGCATTAAACTGTAGGTCTCTTTCACCTGTGTGAAAAATAATTCACACACAACACGGGTGATTTTTTTATTTTTTTTTAAATTTGCGCGCACTCAAGGTCTAATAACCTTATTATGTCGGTGACACAGTGCGGGCAGAAGGTAGAGAGGAAGGGGAATAGAGGAGATGCCGATGGACATTGATCTTAAACGCTTGCATGTTGCATTGAGGGGGGAAAACCGAATCCGGCAGGGAGTTCCAGATTCGTGTGGTTCGGTTAATGAAAGATTCTCTATATTTGACAGTACGTCCGAAAGCGGGCTTCAGAGTATATTGGTGAGCATACCTAGAGAGACGTGTATTGCGGGAGAAATGTTGAAGGGACGGAATGCAACTGGCTATTTCATCAGAGCATTTTTGGTGGTAGTAACGATAAAACAGGGTGAGGCAGGTAACATTCCTGCGGTGTTCCAGCGAGTCTAATGTTTTGGTAATGCTGGAGTCACCTATCAGTTTTATGGCTCGTTTTTGTATTCTGTCTAGTAGGTGCAGTGAGGTCTTGGAAGCACCGGACCAGACATGAGCGTTAAACTCTAATTTGGGGCGAATGAACGCCTTATAGATTGTAGCCAGATCTAAGGGTGAGAAATATTTCTTTCATCTGTATAAGAACCCTAGGCATTTCGCAGCATTCTTGGCGACACTGAATATATGGTCGCTCCAATTAAGATTGTGAGCAACACTCATACCCAGGATGGAAAGCTTTTCAGTTTCTGAGATGCAAGTGCCATTCATGGATAATGGCTGCGGGCTATTTATACGCTTTAACGACAAGAGACAGCATTGTGTTTTGGAAGCATTAAATTCCACTCTATTGTTTATACCCCATTGGATGATGCTGTCGATATCGGAATTTAATGAGCTTAACATACGCTGCCGCTCATTATCTACAACCGAAGTGCAGGGTCGTAAATTGGTGAACGAATATAAGAAGCTGAGGGTAATGTCGTCAGCGAAGGAGTGAATTGGATTAGAATTAACAAACAAGAGATCATTTATAAAAATAAGAAAGAGTGTCGGAGACAAAACGGAGCCCTGGGGAACACCGGCATTTACAAAGTGAGTATCAGACTTGAATCCGTCCAAAACAACTTGAATTGAACGATTCGAAAGGTAGCTTCTGATCCATTGAAAGAGAGACTCATCGATCCCAAAAGCACGCATTTTCGACAAAAGGGCTTCATGCCAAACCCTGTCAAATGCTTTCGAAATATCCAGTGCAACAATTTTGCTTTCACCTGCTTGGTGAAGCGAGTGATTCCACTTTTCAGCGAGATATGCCATCATATCACCAGTGGATCTGTTGCTGCGGAAACCGTATTGGCGGTCATTGAGAAGTTTCCGTGATTCAAGATATTTCATAAGCTGACGGTTAATCAGCGTTTCCATGACCTTGGAAAGAAGGGACGTTAGTGCAATGGGTCGGTAGTTGGAGGGAGAAGATGATTCGCCTTTCTTGGGTATAGGCTGGACAAATGCTGTTTTCCACCTACTCGGAAAGAGCCCAGAGGTGTAGGAAAGGTGAAAGAGCTTACGCAGTGGTTTCGCCAGCGTAGAAGAACACCTCTTCAGAACTATTGGGGCAATACCATCTGGACCAGCGGATTTGAGTATGTCGAGATCTTTAAGAACCCTTGCGACTGTACGAGTGCGGAAGTGGATTGGTCCCATGGTGGAATTTACGCACTCTAGTACAGGCGGAGACAAAGTACAGACTGGCAGCTGAGAACTGGTTGCGAAATGGGCAGCAAGTAGGTTAGCTTTGTCTAAGGGGGTGACAGCTGGAATGTCATTGTGGATGAGCGTCGGTATAGACGACTTAGTTGAGTTTTTTACGTTTTTTACAAACGACCAGAAACTTTTGCTACCTTTGGGACATTGAAGGATTTTACGCCTTAATTTCTGGTCGAATTGGAATTTAATCCGTCGAATGTGGGTGTTGCAGTCATTTCTGGCTCGTATGAACTTTTTTCGGTTTTCCTCAGAACTGTTTGCCTTGTAGGCCCGAAAACTTAGCTCCCTGAGCCTAATAGCCTCTTTGCAGCTCGAGTCAAACCACGTATTATCCTTAGGCCTGGTGCTTTTAATCTTGCTGGGAAAAAAATTTGCCATGCCAATTCGGATAATGTTTACGATAATATCAGTTGCGTGGACGCCGCAACGTCGTTGTCGAGGAAGCACAACGACCAGTTAAAGATCCGAAAGAAGTTGTTAAGGCCGCACCAGTTGGCTTTCTCGTATAGCCATAGTGTTCTCTTAGGAGCTTTTTCTTTAACTGGATGGTGGGAGTTCGATATCATGCAGTGGTCAGACAAGCCTAGGGGTTCCAATACATCGATCGTGTATTTGTCAGGCTGAGAGGTAAGAAACAAGTCCAGTGTGTTGGCGGTTTGACCAGCAACATCGGGGATACGTGATGGCTCATTCACAAGTTGAGTTAAGTGATTTAACTCAGCAAAAATGTCAACATACCTTCCTTCGGGTGTTGTCTGTCCAGAATGTCGAAGCCACTGAGAATTGTGTACATTGAAATCGCCCGCTAAAACGATTTCAGTGCTAGGGAACAGGGGAATAATTCTTTGGATGGAATCAGACAGTGCGTCGAATGCATCAAATGTTGCATTCCTGTCTCAATCAGTGAGTGTGTTGAGTGCAACCACTGTCACGAGAGGGGAAGGGGGACAGGTAGGAGTACGGCCCAGCGCTGCTGCCGACCAGGTGTTCGGTTACGGCACTTTCACGATTTTTTGAAGAGATTGAGAGAAGCTTGGCTCTGGTCCTTCATGGGTTATAACGCCACCCAAAAAGAAGTTGCGATGCAAATACCCAGCCCAGTACTAACGGAGTAGATACTCACAGGTAGTTCTAGTAGATAATAGAGTTCTACACGTGTATTTAGCTTTACACGAGTATTTAGTAAACTACGTGTAGTTCCACCACAGCCAAGAAAACCTTTGCTAGAACAGAATGAAAGAGACATTCGGTTTAACGCGATCATTTTGGAAAGTGCCTGATGGATTTCTTCCATTCTTTAAGATATGCAACTCTTTGGTCTCATTTTAATATACTGCAGATCAATACTGTGAGAAACAAAACTGGGAACAGGATAGACCCTCCTTCAATCGTGGATCCTACGTGTGGTACACAGATGGCTCCAAAACGAACGAGTCTCCAGGCGTTGGGGCTGGAGTATACGGAGCAACTACAGGCACATGCAACTACGTCAGCATGGACAGATATAACTCCGTTTTTCAAGCAGAGATATTTGCTATAGAACTCTGCCTCAGAGAAAATATAAACAGAAATATACTTAACAAAAACATTTACATTCTCTCTGACAGCAAGGCTGCACGTCTGGCCCTAAAGAGCTATGAAATCACCTCCAAACTGATATGGGACTGCCAATAGCTACTTCACCAGCTGGCCAGCACAAATAGAGTTCATCTCATTTGGATACCAGGACACAGCGGCCATACAAGCAACGAAAAGGCGGACCTATTAGCCAGGAAAGGCTCTGCATCACCTTTTATGATACCACAGCCTTTCTGCGGCATACCCATCAGCACCACCAAATGTTGCATAAACAAATGGTTAAGGAACACGACGGATCACTACTGGTTACAAACGAAATGTAGCAGACAAGCCAAGTTGTTCCTCCCAACTACATCTCTCAGTAGAACGAAACAACTCCTCATGCTTTCGAGGAGTCAGATTCGCTTAATCAAAGGTTTCCTTACTGGACACTGCCCAGTCAACAAACACCTAAAAACGATGGGCATTATACAAGATGACACTTGCAGAATGTGTCACTGTGCCACTGTAACTGCCTTGTCAGTACACGTCATCGTCACTTAGGCAAGTATTATCTTGAAGCAGAAGAAACCGCTGCTAGCTCACTCAAAAGCATACTAAGTTTTATCACTAACTCAGAATTTTTGAGTGAACTGTAAGTGGGGGATATCACAATAGGCCCACTCGTGGCCGCAGTGATCAGGCGACTTTGTCCCACCCCCGTACCCTCTCTAACTCTAATACTGTGGGAAACAGAATGCATACATGGCCTCATTGCATCGACGGACGAGGGCTGCCCGCGAGCTCTATGAACAGAAAAGGAGGGAGGAGCATGCGCTTCTGAGAAGGAAAAAGAAGGAGCACGAGAAGCGCGAGATCGAGGAGATGGAGAGATGTTACGGCAGGATCTACTTACTTTACTTAACGGGCGCTACAGATCGGGGTGAACCTGGGCCTCAACCAACATGCCTCTCCACCTAGCACGATCTTTCGCTAGTCTTTTCCAATGCCGCACGCCCAGTTGGTTGAGGTCCCCTTCCATCTGTGCGCGCCACCTTAGGTGCGGCCGTCCTCTATTTCTTCGTCCCTCGGGGTTGGATTCAAAGACTCTACGGGCTGGAGCTGTGGTGTCCATTCGCTCTACATGGCCTAGCCATCTTAGGCGTTGGATCCGTAGACGCCTGACCAGACTCATGTCGCTGTACAACCCGTACAGTTCGTGATTGAATCTTCTCCTCCAACCCTCCTCTGTGTTTATGGGACCGAAAATCGAACGCAGAATCTTTCTCTCGAAACGACCAAGGATTTCCTCATCCGCTTTAGATAAAGTCCATGTTTCTGCGCCGTATAACAGGACCGGGATAATTAAGGTCTTATATAAGGTCAACTTGGTCGTACGAGAGAGGGCTCTACTTCTCAGTTGCCTCTTGAGCCCAAAGAAGCAGCGGTTGGCAAGAGTAATTCTGCGCTTGATTTCGAAACTGGTGACGTTGTTCCAAGTCACCGCGGAGCCGAGGTATATGAAGTCCTTAACTACCTCGAACTTATATCTGCCAATATGCACGTTCTGTCCAAGACGTCGGTGGTAAATGTCCTTTTTCGATGACAGCAGATATTTAGTCTTGCCCTCATTAACTGCCAAACCAATTTTTGCCGCCTCCATCTCAATACTCGCAAACGCCTCACTGACATCTCGCTGCGATCTACCTATTATGTCAATGTCGTCGGCGTATGCAAGGAGTTGCGAGGATTTGAAGTAGATTGTGCCTCTTGTATTGGCCTGTGATTTTTGCACAATTATTTCCAATACGATGTTGAAGAAATCACACGACAGCGCATCGCCCTGCCTAAATCCTTTTTTGACATCAAAACTATCGGTGAGGTGCTCACCGATTCGGATGGAGCAGCGAGCATTTTCCAAGGTCATCCTGCATAGTCTGACGAGCTTCGCAGGGATGTCAAAAGTAAACATGGCGTTATATAGCTCGTCTCTAATTACGCTGTCGTATGCGGCCTTGAAGTCGACGAATAGATGGTGCGTATCGACTTGAAACTCATTGGTTTTCTCCAGGATCTGCCGTAGTGTGAAGATTTGATCGATGGTGGACTTCCCTGGCCTGAAGCCACACTGATAAGGACCTATCAGCTTGTTTACGAATGGCTTCAGGCGTTCACACAAAACGGCAGCGAAGATCTTGTATGCGACATTAAGGAGACTTATTCCTCTATAGTTGGCGCAGTCAAAGGGATCTCCTTTTTTGTGGATCG
This sequence comes from Eumerus sabulonum, assembly GCA_951905685.1. Lineage (NCBI taxonomy): Eukaryota > Metazoa > Arthropoda > Insecta > Diptera > Syrphidae > Eumerus > Eumerus sabulonum. Next base: position 134,495,276 of record OX645060.1, on the reverse strand, counting down.
GGCAAACAATGCTGAGACTCCATTCCTCGGGCATGCTTTCCTCTGACCATATCTTACAGATGAGCCGGTGCATGCTCCTAACCAGCTCACCCCCAGCCGCTTTGAAGAGCTCAGCAGACAGTCCATCTGCGCCAGCAGCTTTATTCGACTTGAGTTTCGACATGGCAATCTCAACTTCGTCGAGGTCAGGGAGACGGAATTCTCTGCGATCTTCGTCGTTAAGAAATGGATCATTCTGCCTGACGGCGGTATGTTGGTTGTCAACGCCGTTATACAGTCTGCAGAAGTGGTTTTTCCAAATTCTCAGCATCGACTGCGATTCTACTACTAGGTGTCCGTTCTCATCCTTACAGGCCTCCGTTCGGGCTTTATAGCCTTGAGACATTCGTTTTATCCGTTGATAAAATCTTCGAACGTCGTGCCTGCAATAGCACCTCTCCAAGTTTTCAATCGCCCGCTTGTCGTGCTCTTTCTTTTTTCTCTTGAGAAGCTTATGTTGCTCCCTTCTCTTAAGCTCGTAGAGCTCACGAGCCGCTCTTGTTTTTTTTGTGTAGTGAGGCTTTGTATGCCTCCTGCTTTTCCGCATGAATCCTTCTACACTCGTCATCGAACCAGGTGTTTCGTCGTGGTGGAGCTTTAAGGCCCAGCACTTCCACGGCTGTGCTCTTCAGGGCTTGTTTGCACAGGCTCCATTGTTGCTCTACTGACTGAGTGGAGGATTGAGGTGTATCGGAGAGCTTAAGGGAGACGCGGTTGGCAAAAGCACTGGCGATCTCCGGCGATAGTAGCTTTCCGACGTCATAGCTTGGTGTTCTAACTCTACTCCGCGGTGTTCGTGTTATGCGCTGACGTATCTTGGCTACTACAAGATAGTGGTCTGAATCGATGTTCGCTCCTCGGAAAGTGCGAACATCAAGAATAGTGGAGGAGTGTCTGACGTCAATCGCGATGTGGTCAATCTGGTTGGTGACTGATTGATCTGGCGACCGCCAGGTGCCTTTGTGTATATCGAGGGGGGAAAATCGTGTGCTGGCTACAAGAAGATTTCGCCCCGTTGCCAGGTCGATCAGCCGTTATCGGATGTGGTGTCATGTAGGCTGTGTTTGCCGATGACCCGCTCAAAGATGCTTTCTTTACCCAGCTTAGCGTTAAAATCTCCTAGTATGATTTTGGTATCATAGCTGGGGCATTTGGTATATGTTCTGTCTAGGAGATCAAAGAAATCATCTTTGATTGAGTCATCCTTGTCTTCCGTGGGGGCATGGACGCATATGAGGCTGATGTTACAGAAATTTGCCTTGATGCGGATCGTTATGAGGCGTTCACTCACATACTGGAAACTTAGGACTTTATGTCCACCTCTAACAACAAATCCGCATCCAAATAGTCTCTGTCCTCTCTCCCTATAGCAGTCACCGTAGTAAATGTCGCAGTTTTTCATCCGCTTTTTACCCGGTCCATTCCATCGCATTTCCTGGATGGCGGTTATGTCCGCTTTATAGCGGTCTAGGGCGTCCGCAAGTTGTTCGGCCGCACGTGGTCTGTTTAGGGACCTAACATTCCACGTACAGAACCGAAGGTCCTTGTTTGTTTTTTGTTTTCTCATAGGGTCGTCAACATAGATCCGTTCCGTTTTATTATCCGAGGCTGTTTTATGTTTCTGAGCAATTAGTGGTTTTACGGTTATGGTTCGCTAGACCATAGCCCAACCGACACTAATCCTGTTTGGTGGCGCAGGATACTCGCCATTCGGCCTCTTCCGTCAGTAATTTCCCTTTTAAGGAAATTTCCAGATGGCACCACGAGGAGGTGGAAGTAGGACCTGACTAGCAGAGCTGCAAGATGTTCGGCTGCAGAGGCTCTTACTCGCTTTTTGTCGGGCCAGCATCCGTCGGCAGATACTACCCCTACGAGGCCTTTGCTAGTCCTTCACCATCCACGGCAGGATCGACGTTCAAAAATTTTACCAGGAAGTAACACGAACATGCAACGGCTATAAAGCCAGAGCAGAGGCCTGCAGGGATGAGCACGGACAACTAGTAGTGGAGTCACAGTCGATGCTGAGATTGTGGAAGAACCACTTCTGCAGACTGTATGACGGCGATGATAGTCAAAATGCCGCCGTCAGGCAGAGCGAACCATTCACAATGGACGAAGACGAAGGAGAATCCCATCCACCCGACCTAGACGATATTAGGATAGCGATATCGAAACTTAAGTCTTATAAAGCTGCTGGAGCAGAAGTACTCCCCGCGGAACTGTTTAAAGCAGCTGGCGATGAGCCGGTCAGGAACATGCACCAACTCATCTGCAAGATATGGTCGGAAGAACGCATGCCCGATGAGTGGAATCTCAGTATCGTTTGCCCGGTCTATAAGAAAGGAGACCCCTATGACTGCGCCAATTGCAGAGGGGTAAGCCTCCTGAACATCGCGTACAAGATCCTCTCTGCCGTACTGTGTAAGTGCCTGAAACAATCTGATAGGTTCCTATCAGTGTGGTTTCAGGCCAGGAAAATCCACGGTAGACCAAATACTTACACTACGGCAGATTTCGGCGAAGACCCATGAATTCCAGGTCGACACGCACCATCTTTATAGAGACGAGCTATACAGAGCCATGTAATGTTTTAACATTCCTGCCAAACTCGTCAGACTGTGTAGGATGACTATGGAGAACTTTCGCTGCTCCATTAAGTTCGGAGGTGAACTAACCGACCCCTTGATGTTAAAAAAGGTTTTAGACAGGGTGACGCACTGTCATGTGATTTCTTTAACATCATACTTGAAAAGATCGTGCGGGACTCTGCGACCAATACAAGAGGTACGATCTATTTCAAGTCCACACAATTGCTTGCCTACGCCGATGACATTGACGTTATTGGACGGACAAAGCAAGACGTCAATGAGGCGTTCGTAAGCATGAGGCGAAGCAGAAGCGGCTAAAGTGGGTCTAAGCGTAAATGGGGACAAGACCAAATATGTATATGCTGTCATCCAAGAAAGACGCGCAACACCGACGTCTTGGTCAGAACGTCACCTTCGGCAGCTATATTTTTGAAGTAGTCAAGGACTTCGTCTACCTTGGCTCGATAGTGACAAGCAGCAACGACACCAACGCTGAGATAAAACGCAGAATAACTCTTGCCAACCGCTGCTTCTTCGAGCTCAAAAGGCAATCGAGTAGTAGGGCCGTCTCTCGAAAAACTAAGCTATCCCTCTATAAAACCTTAACCATCCCGGTCCTCCTCTACGGCGCTGGGGCTTGGACGTTATCAAAAGCGGATGAAGAAGCTCTTGGGCGTTTCGAGAGGAAAATTCCGCTTGCAATCTTTGGTCCCGTTTGCGCAAACGGAGAGTGGAGGAGGAGACTCAACCAAGAACTGTACGGGCCGTACAGCGACATCGGCCTGGTTAGACGTGTTCGGATCCAACGTCTAAGATGGCTAGGCTATATAGAACGAATGGACATCAACGCTCCGGCCCGAAGAGTCTTAGACTCCAACCTCGAGGGACGACGCAGCAGAGGACGACCGCATTTAAGGTGGCGCTCACAGGTGGAAAGGGACCTCCAAGCAACTGGGCGTGCAGCACCGGATGCGGCTTGCCAAAGATCGGGCCGGCTCGAGAGGCTTGTTGGTTGAAGCCCTGGTTCACCCCGAACTGTAGCGCCATCAAAGTAAGTAAGTAAGATCAACACTGGTGAATCAGTACACCTGTGTGAAAAATAAACCGCACACAACATGGGTGATTCAGAGAAGCTTTGCTCTGGTCCTTCATGGGCTGTAACGCCATCAAAAGAAAGAAAGAAAGATCAGTACTGATTGACACGGTACGGTAGAAATTACTATGTCAACATCAACCGCTCAACAAGCCATGTAACTTTCATCAACACAGAGAAAAACAACAGTACTTGGGCTCACTTGGGACTAGCGGTAAATACACATAAGGCAGTCAGTTAAATTATGAAAGAGGAGCATTTTTTTTTCTATTTACACGTGCATTTTAAGCTCTCCGATACACCTCAATCGTCCACTCAGTCGGTAGAGCAACAATGGAGCCTGTGCAAACAAGCCCTGAAGAGCACAGCAACGGAAGTGCTGGGCCTTAAAGCTCCACCACGACGAAAAACCTGGTTCGATGACGAATGTAGAAGGATTCATGCGGAAAAGCAGGAGGCACACAAAGCCTCACTACACAAAAAAAAAACAAGAGCGGCGCGTGAGCTCTACGAGCTTAAAAGAAGGGAGGAACATAAGCTTCTCAAGAGAAAAAAGAAAGAGCACGAGAAGCGGGCGATTGAAAACTTGGAGAGGTGCTATTGCAGGCACGACGTTCGAAGATTTTATCAACGGATAAAACGAATGTCTCAAGGCTATAAAGCCCGAACGGAGGCCTGTAAGGATGAGAACGGACACCTAGTAGTAGAATCGCAGTCGATGCTAAGAATTTGGAAAAACCACTTCTGCAGACTGTATAACGGCGATGACAGCTAACGTACCGCCGTCAAGCAGAATGATCCATTTCTTACCGATGAAGGTCGCAGAGAATTCCGTCTCCCTGACCTCGACGAAGTTGAGATTGCCATGTCGAAACTCAAGTCGAATAAAGCTGCTGGCGTAGATGGACTGTCTGCTGAGCTCTTCAAAGCAGCTGGGGGGTGAGCTGGTTGATTGTAGTCTCAGCATTGTTTGCCCGATCCACAAAAAAGGAGACCCCATTGGACTGCGCCAACTACAGAGGAATAAGTCTCCTTAATGTCGCATACAAGATCTTCGCTGCCGTTTTGTGTGAGCGTCTGAAACCATTAGTGAATAAGCTGATAGGTCCTTATCAGTGTGGCTTCAGGACAGGAAAGTCCACCATCGATCAAATCTTCACACTACGGCAGATCCTGGAGAAAACCAATGAATTTCAAGTCGACACTCACCGTCTATTCGTCGTCTTCAAGGCCGCATACGATAGCGTAATTAGAGACAAGCTATATAACGCCATGTTTACTTTTGACATTCCTGCTAAGCTCGCCAGACTATGCAGGATGACTCTGGAGAACGCTTGCTGCTCCATCCGATTCGGTGCAGAACTGACCGATAGTTTCGAAGTCAGGAAAGGATTTAGACAGGGCGATGCGCTGTCGTGTGATTTCTTCAACATCATATTAGAAATGATTGTGCAAAAATCACAGGCCAATACAAGAGGCACAATCTATTTCAAATCCTCGCGAATCCTTGCATACGCCGACGACATTGACATAATAGGTAGATCGTAGCGAGATGTCAATGAGGCGTTTGCGAGTATTGAGATGGAGGCGGCAAAAATTGGTTTGGCAGTTAATGAGGGGAAGACTGAATATCTGCTGTCATCGAAAAAGGACATTTACCATCGACGCCTTGGGCAGAACGTGCATATTGGCAGATATAAGTTTGAGGTAGTTAAGGACTTCATATACCTCGGCTCCGCAGTGACCTGGAACAACGACATCAGTTTCGAAATCAAGCGCAGAATTACTCTTGCCAACCGCTGCTTCTTTGGGCTCAAGAGCCAACTGAGAAGTAGAGCCCTCTCTCGTACGACCAAGTTGACCTTATATAACATCTTAATTATCCCGGTCCTGTTATACGGCGCAGAAACATGGACTTTATCTAAAGCGGATGAGGAAATCCTTGGTCGTTTCGAGGGAAAGGTTCGTGCGATTTTCCGTCCTATAAACACAGAGGGGGGTTGGAGGAGAAGATTCAATCACGAACTGTACGGGTTGTATAGCGACATGAGTCTAGTCAGGGGTCTACGGATCCAGCGCCTAAGATGGCTAGGCCATGTAGAGCGCATGGAAAATACAGCTCCGACCCGAGTCGGAGTCTTCGAATCCACCCCGGATGGAAGGCGCGGCAGAAGACGGCCGCATCAACGGTGGCGCACGCATGTGGAAGAGGACCTTAACCAACTAGGCGTGCGGCGCTGGAAACAGCTGGCCAAAGACCGTGCCAGCTGGAGACGCTTGTTGGTTGAGGCCCAGGTTCACCACGGCCTGTAGTAAGTAGTAGGTAAGTAGAAGTAATAATGTGTATGCTATGGCATAGGCCGACGCCATATGGCATGCTGACAGATTGTCTGCTTCCTAACATATTTACAAGGTTAATTCAGTGAAGATCGCTAGTAACTTCAAAGAAAGACCTTTAGAATGCAATGATTATAACCACTTGTGTGAAATCGCATGCGAACAAGCTGGAATTTAAATGAGGGATGAAAAGCTTAATAGCCTTCCATGAAGTCTGAGCATTAAGTCACAATTGTTAGCAGAAACATAGCTTGCTTAATTCATTAAAAGATGCAAGGAAATTTAGTAAGAAAGCTTATTAATTTAAATCATCTCGCAATAACATTTTTTACAGCATATACGCAAACGAAGAATCTTCTTCTTAATGGGCGCTACAGTTCAGGGTGAACCTGGGCCTCAACCAACATGCCCCTCCAACTAGCACGATCTTTTGCTAGCCTTTTCCATTGCCGCACACCCAGTTGGCTGAGGTCCCCCTCCACCTGTGTGCGCCATCTTAAGTGCGGCCGTCCTCTGCTTCTTCGTCCCTGGGGTTTGGATTGAAAGACTCTCCGGGCTGGAGCTGTGGTGTCCACTCGCTCTACATGGCCCAGCCATCTTAGGCGTTTAATCCGCAAATCACGCGCAAAATCTTTCTCTCGAACCGACTAAGGGCCTCCTCATCCGCTATTGATAGTGTCCATGCTTCTGCGCCGTACAACAGGACCGGGATGAGAAGGGTCTTATATAGAGTCAACTTTGGCTCCATTACTCAGTTGCCTCCTAAGCCCAAAGAAACAGATTGGCAAGAGTGTTTATGTGATTGATTTCGGAACTGATGTCGTTGTTCCAGGTCACTGCGGAGCCAATGTAGACGAACTCCTTAACTACATCGAACTTATATCTGCCTATACAAACGTTCTGGCCGAGACGTCGGTGTTGAGCGTCCTTTTTTGATGACAGCATATATTTAGTTTTGCTCTCGTTTACCGCCAAACCAATTTTCGCCGCCTCCATCTCAATACTCGCAAACGCCTCAGTGACATCTCGCTGTGATCTACCTATTATGTCAATATCGTCGGCGTATGCTAGGAGTTGCGAGGATTTGAAATAGATTGTGCCTCTCGTATTGGCCAGTAATATTTGCACAATAATTTCTAACATGAAGTTGAAGAAATCACACGACAGCGCATCGCCCTGCCTAAATCCTTTTTTGACATTAAAACTATCGGTAAGGTGTTCACCGATTCGGATGGAGCAGCGAGCATTCTCCAAAGTCATCCTTCATAGTATGACGAGTTTAGCAGGTATGTCAAAGGTGGACATAGCGTTGTATAGCTCGTCTCTAATTACGCTGTCGTATGCGGCTTTGAAGTCGACAAATAAGTGGTGAGTGTCGACTTGGAATTCATTGGTTTTCTCCAGGATCTGCCGTAGTGTGAAGATTTGGTCGATGGTGGACTTCCCTGGCCTGATTCTGCACTAATAAGGACCTATCAGCTTAATTACAAAAGGCTTCAGGTGTTCACAGAAAACGGCAGAGAAGATTTTGTAGGCGATTTTAAGGAGACTTATTCCTCTGTAGTTGGCGCAATCAGAGGGGTCTCGAGCATACGATGCTGAAACTCCAATCCTCGAGCATGCTTTCCTCTGACCATATCTTAGAGATGAGCTGGTGAATGCTCCTAACCAGGCCATCCCCAGCTGCCTTGAAGAATTCGGCAGATAGTCCGTCTGCGCCAGCAGCTTTATTCGACTCGAGCTTCGATATGGCAATCTTAACTTCGTCGAGGTCAGGGGGATGGAATTCTCCCGCCGTTTTCGTCGATTAGAAATGGATCATTCTGCCTGACAGCGGTATATTTTTTTTTTTTTTTTTTGAAAACTCGCGCAGGTTCAAGAGTTTTTATATTCTCTTATGATGTGATAGACACACAACTTGAACGGAGTGCAGTGGTTTGGGTCGTTGATGTTCGTTAACTCTCAGGGGTGGTTGTCCTAGATAGGACGAGAGCCGACCGAATTCCGCGTTTTTTTGGTTGTAGTCCGTACTAATTCGTTCAAGCACTTTTTAGTATTGCATATGCACAGGATGAATTCCAGTTGACCATATACTGTGAGTGTTATGCCTGCAGCAGTACATCTGGTAACTTTCCATTCACAACATTGACTAACATCGCCGTTATTCAGTCTGCAGAAGTGTTTTTTCCATATTCCCAACATCGACTGCGATTCTGCTACTAGTCCGTTCTCATCCCCGAAGGCTTCCGTTCCGGCTTTATAACCTTGGCATGTTCGCTTTATCTGTTGATAAAACTTTCGAACGTCACGCCTGCAGGAACACCTCTCCAAATCCTCAATCGCGCGCTTCTGTTGCTCTTTCTTCTTTCTTCTGAGCAAGTTATGCTCCTTCCTTCTTTTTAACTCGTAGAGCTCACGAACTGCTCTTGTTCTTCTATGCAGCGAGGCTTTATATGCCTCCTGCTTCGCTGTGTGAATCCTCCTGCACTCGTCATCGAACCAGGTGTTTCTTCATGGTGGAGCCTTGAAACCCAAAACTTCGGATGCAGAGCTTTTCAGGGCTTGTTTGCAAAGGCTCCACTGCTGTTGTATTGATAGCATGGAGGATTGAGGTGTGTTGGAGAGCTTAAGGGGGACGCGATTGGTTTCTGGCGAATGTAGCTTTCCGACGTCATAACTTTGTATTCTTACTTTACTCCGCTGCGTTCGTGTGATATCCGTAGGCGCATCTTAGCTACTACAAGATAGTGGTTCGAGTCGATGTTAGCCCCTCGTAAAGTTCGGACATCAAGAATAGTGGAGGAGTGTCTGACGTCGATCGCGATGTGATCAGTCTGGTTGGTAGTCGATTGATCATAGTACAATTTGTATGTCATAGCTGGGACATTGGGCATACGTTCTGTCTAGGAGATCGTAGAACTCATCTTTGGTGGAGTCATCCTTGTCTTCCGTGGGATCGTGGATGCAGATCAGGCTGATGTTAAAAAAATTAGGCTTGATGCGGATTGTTATGAGGCGTTCGCTCACATGCCGAAAGCTTAGGTTTTTGTGCTTTAGTCCACCTCGAACAACAAATCCGCATCCAAACAATCGCTGCCCTCTCTCCCCATAGCAGTCGCCGTAGTAAATATCGCAGTTTTTCATCCGCTTTATACGCGGTCCATTCCATCGAATTTCCTGGATGGCGGTTATGTCCGCTTTATAGCGGTCTAGGGCGTCCGCAATTTGTTCGGCTGCACGTGGCCTGTTTAGGGACCTAACATTCCACGTACAAAGCCGAAGGTCATTGTCCTTTTTTCGTTTTTTGCAAGGGTCGTCAACATAAATCCTGTCCGTTATATCCGAGGCCTGTGGTTGTTTCGGAGTTTGTGTTTTTTGTACGGTTACGGCTCACTAGGCCGTACCCCAACCGACTAATCCTGTTTTTTGGCGCAGGAGGCTCGCCATTCGCCCTTCCCCGTTTGCAATTTCCCTAGGAAATCCCCAGATGGCACCACGAGGAGGTGGGGATGGGACTAACTAACAGTGCCGCAAGATGTTCGACTGCGGTGGCCCTTCTCGCTTTTTAGCAGGCCAGCATCCAGCATGAAGAATTAATGAATGACAATTGCTCGTTCAATGTAAATCGACAATAGTTCTTTCGTGCCGTATGCTTACTTATCAGGCCAGCGATCCATGGAGGATCTGAGCCTGAGCTATAGTTGCCTTCCGTACAGCAAGACTGGCAGAATGAGTGTTTTGTAAAGCATGACTTTGGTCTTTCGAGTGAGGAGTTTTGACCCCAGTTGTTTGGTGGTTGCCAAGGGCGATTCTATGCCGGATCTCCATTGTGGTGTCATTTGTGGAATTTACGTTTGCCCCAAGGTAGACAAACTCCTTAACTACCTCGAAAATGAAGCTGTCAATTGTTATATTTTGTCCCAGGTAGTGAGCGACGGATTGGTTTTTGCTTGACAGCATGTAATTCGCTTTGTCCTCATTGATCTTAAGACCAACTCGCTTCGCCTGTTCTTCAATTGCCGTGAATGCTTCCACAATGCCACGGCTAGAACACGCGATGATGTCGATATCATCCGCGTATCCTAGCAGCTGGATGGACTTGTAAAAGATAGTGCCTTCCCTGTTGACGCCCGCCCGTCGCACTATCTGCTCCAGCACCAGGTTGAAGAAGTCACATGTTGTCACATGAAATCCTGTGCATGTTTCGAATGGTTCCGAGGTCCTAGAACCGAATTGCACGGTGCATCGCGTGTTTTTTAGCGTAGCGCGACACAACTGGATCAGTTTTCCCGGGATCCCGAATTCGGCCATCGCACCAAACAGTCCTTCACGATGAATGCTGTCGTATGCGGTTTTGAAATCGATGGAAAGATGGTGTGTATCCATTCGAAACTCGTTGGTCTTTTCCAAGTGGTCTTTTGGTTGGTCTTTTCGAAGTGTGAAAATTTGGTCTATAGTTGGTTTGCCGGGCCAGAAGCCGCACTGGTAGCTGCCGATTAGTGCGGTGCAAAATGGTCTATAGTTCTTACAAGAGGTGGGATCGCCTTTTTTGTGGATGGGGCATATAGAGCTGGTATTCCAGTCGTCGGGCATGCTTTCATCTTCCCAAATTCTGCAGATGATCTGGTGCATGCTCCCTACCAGAACATCGCCGCCAGCCTTGAAGAGCTCTGATGGCAAGCCATCTGAGCCTGCGGCTTGTTGTTCTTCAGCCTCTGAATAGCTGTGCCGACTTCTTCGATGCTGGGTGGGAGGACTACTTCAGCGGCTGGAGTTGGGATTTCCTCGGTCCCTACAACTCTCTCTTGGTCATGCTCGTTAAGCAGCTGCTGGAAGTGCTGCTTAAATACATCCACTATTCCCTGCGGGTCGGTGACAAGATTACCCTCGCAGTTTCGAAGAGCCAGGGTGCCCTTTTTGAAGCCTCCTGCAAGGCCTTTGGCTTTCTTGTAAAAGGCTCGTATTTTATGTTTATCCCTAGACTCCTCGATATCCTTGAGCTGGGAAGCTTCGAATCATACGCCATCATACCATCTTGTCGGGGGTGGTAGGTATCCTAAGGTGGTTTCGGCTACTTCCTGAATGACTGAGCGGCAATGCAGCCACATATTATTGGCATTTGTGTTCGACGTAGGCATACCGTAGAGTCTTTCGCTCAGCTGCTCCCTGTAGACTCTGGCAACCTCCGGTGTGCTCAGGCGCCCAATGTCGAACCTCCTCCTGATGGGCTGGTGCAGCTTTCTGACATTGGACAGTCGAGCTCTGAATCTTGCTGCTACGAGGAAGTGGTCAGAGTCGACATTTGTCCTTCTGAATGTTCGCACATCCAGGATGTTTGACGAGTGCCTTGCGTCAATGAGCACATGGTCGATTTGGTTGGCGGTTCGACCGCCCGGAGATCGCCAGGTTGCTGTGTGGATTCGCTTGCGAGGGAATCGTGTGCTACTTATAACCGCATTACGAGCTGTCGCAAAGACAGCGAGTCGGAAGCCGTTATCTGTTGTTGTATCGTGGAGGCTGTGCTTTCCGATCACTCCGCCAAGGGTGTTTTCCTTACCGATTTTGGCGTTGAAGTCCCCGAGCACGATTTTTACATCGTACTCCGGACAAGCTCCGTAGGCGTTGTCCAGGAGGTCATAGAAGTCCTCCTTGATAGGGTCTTCAGCCTCGTCGGTAGGGGCGTGTGCACATATAAGGCTGATGTTATAAGATCTGCCTCTGATGCGGATCACAGCCAAGCGATCACTTATAGGTTTAAAGTCGATGACCTTCGACCTTAACCGCTTTCCCGCGACAAATCCGCATCCCAGTAAGTGCAACCTTTTGTGACAGCTGTAATAAATGTCGCAATTTTTCTTCCTATTCAGCGTATTTCCTGGACCGCAGTAATATCCGCCTTGTACTGCGTGAGGATTCCTTCTGAGCAGCTCCGGGAGTGTACAGGGTTCTGACATTCCAGGAGCATACTCGCAAATCGTGTTCCTTTTTCGTGCGTTGTCGTCGTCGAATATCCGTCCGTGTATCCGAGGCATCTTGCTCATTCATAACTTTTAGGTTTTTTACGTGGGCGGATTGTTAGCCCGCCGCACAACCGCCATTCTGGTCGGGATTTTTTTCGCTGCATACGTTTGTCCACCTCCCAACGGTTGTTGAAGAGGCTATCCAGAGGGCGCCGCGAGGAGGCCGTATGTCAACTTGACCCGGGCATTTAAACAGGGATGGTTGCCGGCATCTCGCCAGGTTGAGAGCAATCAACAATTTTGCCCTGTATGTCCGAGCCCATGCCCTCTTCCGCTAATAAGTATGTTTCATTGAGTTTTGCCAGTGTACCGCTCAGGAGACAGCATGATCATTAATATGTATAGCCAGGATTCGGTATCAAGCCAACACTCGGAAATGGGAATGAATCACTAGTTCCGTCTGAATGATCCGGCTCATATTAGAAAGATTGGGATTCTAACAAAAACAAGTTGTTGTTTATATTTATATATGTATGTATATATATACTTTTATTTCCTATAATAATTTATAAATATTTAATTTAAAAGTTGCTTTTGCATGTAAAAAAAGGAAACTTAATCGTACATTTAAGCTAAGTTTCACGCATAAATTATAAAATATAAATTACAATAGAAAAGGTCAAACTTTAACATATAAATTACGAGTGACATATGAATGGATGTACTATAAGTAAATATGGGAGTTAGGCTTAAGGTAACACTGAACATAGCTTAAAGGGCTGTTTCTAAAGCTGGCATAGCATTCATCTCCTTCTTGGTAGCCGTAGTGATTACAATATTCTGGGGCGTAGCACATTCAGACACTGTGTTGTTGTTACTTCTCGAAGTTGATTCATTTGCACCATAGTATCGGTTGGCAGTGATTGGATAGGTGGTAGGCGACGGTTTCGACAAGTCCATTAGTAGCTTGGCAGTGGGAGATTCGTTTTTGCCGATTGGCGGGACATTTAACTTGTTGAAAGGTATTTTCAATTCGCCTTTCATGAAATTGTTTTCTTCAGTTTGAAGAAAAATATTCCTTTTCAGATCGAACTTTTCTTCGGAAATGAAATCGTTACGATCTAAGACGGCATCACCGTTCTCCGAGCTGGGTTTCGAACCGCTGTGATTTGATCCACTGGAATTTGAGTGATCTTCCTCGCTGTTCGCTTCTGGAATGGTAGTCGACATAACGTCGGTTCGCATTGAATTCATACGCCATTGATTCGATCGTTGCTTGGTAGCAAACGATTTCGACGGCGAGCCAAATTGGCCTTGACGAAGCATTCGTCGATTGGCAAAGGTTTTCGGAGATCCACTAAGTTCAAGAAGTTTCATAGTTGAGTTCAAAGATTGCGCAGTAGAAGATTTGTTTTCCACAGTGGCGGTGATTACAGATCCGCTTTTTTCGGATTTGTTCATTTTGAGTAGCTCAACGGCTGATATCTTCTGCACCGGCGTGTTCTTGGCTGATTTGGCTAAGAGCAGTTTCTTAAAGTCCATTAGACTGGTCTTGCTTGTACCTATTCGATCCGAACAAGTGTTCAAACGTTCCGGGCTGTTGTCATCAGTCTTATTGAACGAACGTGGACTGAATTGTAACGACGAAGTATTATCGTGGGATAGATGAATATTATCCGCGCTCTGATATGCTTTAGTCGGAGTTGATGTAAAAAAGTTGCTTTTAGTTCGTGGCGCAATTGGTGATATGTTATTGGATTGCGTTGATTCACCATTTACCCGTGTTGCTGGGTTGCGATTTGCTCGACTTATCGGAGTTGCGTATAAATCATCCTGGCTACCAGGTTCTGATATCGGTTTTGATTGGCGCCGATTTTGCAATGTCCAATATATCGGTGCGTTACGATTGAATGTTGCATTGTTCTTCGCAGGGTAGTTAGCAATTGAAGACATTTCCTTTGACAATGATGTACCGTTCTTAGAGAAACGATGATAACCTGTTAAAAGACAAGAAGACACTATTTTAGTACGCAGATCAATTTTATCGGGTTTTGTTGGGGTTAGTATTTCGAAAGATGTTAACGTACACACATTTGGATGGTGCAAAAAACCGTGAAAACATAAACAGAAGCATAAAAACAATATTTAAAACTGGGATGCAAAGGCGAACTTGTACTTACCGCTAATGGAGATTACTTACATTTGAAAGATATTTGTGGGCTCGTGAGGTATGAAGTGTAAGTAGAGTATATATGTACATGAGTACTTCTTCCACCATTTTGTTTATGAAATGAATGTTGTTTGGTTTAGTTTTGGATGGGAATAGTTTACTATGTCCTTAGAACATATTGGTCTTGTGCCGTGCTGTTTGTTATTGCTGTTTAGTTCTTTTCCTGTTTTCATAACTCCATTTAGATTAATGACCAAGCTGGACCAATTTTACAGAGCATTGTTCACGATAGGCAAACAAGGAAATGTTTACATAGCTTTCAGGACAAGCTATTGTACAACAAATATGTTTCTAGTCTAAGTGTCGTTTGTGTTCGGTATTGTACGATTTCAGTTGAAAGAAAAATGTACAAAAGATCGTTCCAACTGGTAACAATACAGTACGGTAGATCCTATGAATACGGAATCGTAAGAGGTTGGGAAATGGCGCCCGAGCAGGGATCATCATCAAGCAAACGTAGACGATATTTTTGTACATTACGATAGTTTGCCCGATTGCACGGAGCTAGTTTCAGAAAAACTATTATAATATTATCCAATACTTCTTTAGTAGTAGAATTCAGGATAAATGAGTAGTACAGTTGTTTTCTTTTTTAGGAATTGGAGGAGAATTATCCACTAAAGGGTTTTAGGCTACCCAAGGATATGTTACCTATTTTAAAACCTAAATAATTCATCATTGCATGGACAAAATTCTTATAATTTTTCTTTTGGGTACAACCTATGTAGTAGACAAATTAAAACAGAAATATGGGTACCTGTACTGGATTTAATTAAAGAATCAGGAGTTGTGTAATTGCATCAATCACGGATATCGGCTTTCACAATTGGTTCTTAAGCAAAAATACAAATTCAAAGAATAAACTACGTTGATAATGTTCTATCTATATATAATAATTACGATACATGTAGGTAAACATTTCCTTGTAACCATTAAGGGAAAGAGAGTGAACATACACCGCGCCAAAAACAAAGTGACTAGACCAAATCCATGTTCCGATATTTAATATAACTCGATTCAAAAGTTAATATCGATTTCTTTTTATTTTTTTATTTTTCGAGAACAACATACATAAGTACGTATGCTTGTGTATAATTATTATTTATAAGAATCTACAAATCGTGAAATACAAAAATATGGCGGGATACAATTCAATCAAAAGCGTACATCTTACTAGGATAGAATGCTAGGTACAGGGATTCTACATGAAATTTTCACTCAACTATAAACGAGATATTGCAAATTTTAAAACTACGAATACCAAATTAAAAAGAAAAATATCCGTGCATTTATCCGTTTTTTTTTTTTTATTCACGAACTGATATGATATTTAAGAGCTAAGACGAATATTGTTATTCGCTACTGTTTTTGAAAATTTCAATTAGAAGAACCCGTACTAGCACATTGTCTTCTTAAGGGGTTAGGTGGGTTTGAACATTTCAAAAAATCGATTTTTTTTTTTGTTTTTGTCTTATTAAATAGTACAACATGTTTAAAATATTCTCTTAAAATTTCAAATCGATCCGAGTAAAATTCTAAGAGATAGACTCTTCGAAAGTTCCGCCCATCAGGCCACGTCATTGCAGCGCCAGCGCTTCGGAAGCAGCTGCATGGCTATTGTTGGTCGGCCTTTCCCACTTTCCTATACAATTCAAGGGCAACTCTATTTAGTTGGCCTGGATATTGCCGCAGTAGCAGGTATTTTGCTTTATGGTGCCGGAATCGATGATTCTATGTAAGTTAAAAAAAAAAAAAATTTGTTTGCATGTTATTTCAATTTAAAATTTTAAACGCGGTTATCTCAAAACTCAATGTTTTAAGTCGGTGGACACGATTTCTCGAAAAGTTATGAAGCGATTTTGTTCAAATTATGCACACATAATTGAAATAACATTATCAAATTATTGAACGAAGTTTTTTTTTTTTTATTATTACAACTTATTTTTTCGAGCCAATACATGGCGAACATTTGACCAAAAAATGTGTTTTTTTGTTCAAAGTCTGTCAAAAATTCAAATATTAATTCTGATTTTTTTCCTTCGTCCAATAACGAGATTTATCCATGTACTAAGGAAATATTTTTTGCCTTTTGGTTTTAGATGAACCAGTAATGAGTTATGCTGTCCACGGCAAGAGCATTTTTTTTTTGAGACGTCAGGAAGATGAGGTACCAACGGCTGAGTTTTCGGAATTTTTGAAAAGACTGTTCAAATATGTATCTTTGATATGCTGGATTGTTTAAATAAAATATATGATTGTACATATTAAAAAAAAAAAATAGCAAAAATACCCTTTTTTTGAACCTCTGAAACCCACCTAACCCCTTAATGAATATATTTACATCTTTTTTATTTTATTATTTATAAATTCAAATTTTGTTAATTTAGTTTTCGACAAAAATTTCCAATGCTAATCCTGTGCGTGTGCTTTTATTTAAAAAAGATAAAACGTTTAAAATACGTTACGGACATTTTTCTTTTAAGGTAGAATGTAATTCAAATAGTGCAAAGTTAAGTAATCACAAATATAAAATTATCAAACACGGAACACTACAACAAATTTCAAATGCACACATTGCAAACTAAAGCCAAGCATTATTTTGTTTTTTGTGTTTTTGTTTTTTATCTTACGCAATAGTGGTTAAAAACATACAATTAAAAACAAAGTTATATTATATGGTCCTTGAACGTACAAAACATATAGATATTTAGGAATACAAAACGTGTTAAACAAAACACAAATTAAAATAAAAGAAACGAATGCTTTTGAACAATATTTACATAAAATACAAACGTAGCTCGAACATTTACCAGTGTACTGCGTGTAAGATTTCGTCTAAGATTTACTTTAAGGCCTCCGCTTGACATCGCGAAAATGCATTTAATCGTTCTACTCATATGTCTTTCCAAAAAATAAAAACGAAACAACCTATCCTAAACCTTGGTTGGATTTTATATTCCCAAAAGAATGTAAAATTAAAAATAATATTTATTGAGATTCAAAAACCAGGAACCAAGAACAATCTAAGTTCGCCAACATGATTATTTTTATATTCACGAGGCAGTTTACTAACTTACAAGGTGTGTTATAGATACTATATGTATTAACCTTCAGAACCGGATGTTTGGATGATTACTTGTCTTCTCCGTCTACGAAAGGGACACACTCACCTTACACACACCTAACATCCAGAGGTTTTAACATCCTTCTCGAATACCAAAATGTTAGCACGTTAGCAACTAACATTGCTGCTTTAACACTCCTCGACTAGCTGAAGTAGCCTGTATCATCCTACATCAAAGCTGTACATACAATTTCTGAAATATTAAACCTCAAGAACTCAACTTACATCATTTCTTCCATCAAGCCAATTAGCCTTGGCATCCCTATCACATCCCTATCACGTAAAAACCTACTTGTTCCGAAGCGACAACAAGCCTCGGATACGGACGGATACAAAGCTGACGACCCCTGCAAACGACTAACCGACTTGAGAGTCTGCACCTGGAATGTGAGGTCCCTTAACAGACCGGGTGCAGGTGATCAATTGGAGCAAACTCTCAACTGCTATAAAGCAGATATAACCGCACTCCAAGAAGTGCGATGGGATGGATCAGGCAAAAGACGGATGAAAAAACTGCGACATCTACTACGATAACTGCTACAAGGAGAACAAACAACGCTTATTCGGGTGCGGATTCGTTATTCGAGGAAGACTCCGCCAAAAAGTCTTAAGCTTTCGAGATATAAGCGAACGCCTTATAACAATCCCCAACGGAAGAAAAGGACGATCGACTCAAAGAAGAATTCTACGATCTCCTAGACAGAACATATGCCCAATGCCCCAGCTACGACACGAAAATAGTCCTAGGAGATTTTAATGCAAAACTGTGCATAAAGGACATATTTGAATCGATCATAGGAAAGCATAGCCTTCATAACACCACATCCGACAACGGACTTAGGCTAATCGATTTCCTAACGGGGCGTAACCTCCTTGTAGCAAGCACGCGATCCCCTCATCTCAACATCCACAATGGTACCTGGCGGTCTTTTGATCCATCGACCACCAACCAGACACTCCCCCTGTATTCTCGACGTACGAACCTTCCGAGGGGCCAACAGCGACTCGGACCAATACCTTGTTGTAGCCAAAGTACGAATGAGGATATCATGAATGCTTAGGAGTCGAGTAGGACTACGTAAGTTTCACTTCGGAAAGCTACAATCGCAAGACACTGCCAGAATCTTTGCCGATCGTGTCTCCTCCAAGCTCTCTCAAAATTCGCCCACAGCAGCACAAACAATAGAGCAGGAATGGGCGCATTGCCACAGCGCCGTCAGAGACGCTGCATCAGAGGTGCTGGGTTTCAAACAGCCACCACCTAGAAACCCCTGGTTCGATGAACAATGCGAACAAGCCCATGCAGCAAAACAAGAGGCATATAAAACCATGCTGCACTGACGGACGAGAGCTGTTCGCGAAATCTATGAGCAGAAGAGAAGAGAGGAAAACACGTTTTTCAGAAGAAAGAAGAGAGAGCACGGAAAGCGTGAGATCGAGGAGATGGAGAGATGCTTCCGCAGGAATGACGCCCGTAAGTTTTACAATAAGGTAGAACGAACATGCCATGGCTACGAAGCCAGAGCGGCGGCCTGCAGTGATGAAAATGGAGAACTGTCAGTAGAGTCGCAGTCGATGCTTAGGATTTGGAAAGACCTTCTGCAGACTGTATAACGGCGATTATAGACAAGATATCGCTGTCAGGCAGAACGAGCCATTCGTAATGGACGACGATGTAACAGAATTCAGCGGGCGCGGGCGCAGACGGCCTGTCTGCTGAGCTTCTTAGGGCGGCTGGAGATGAGCTGGTAAGGTGCATGCACCATCTCATTTGCACGGTATTTGCACGAATGGAATCTCAGCATCGTTTGCCCGGTCCATAAGAAAGGAGACCCCTATAACTGCGCCAACTATAGGGGAATAAGTCTCCTTAACATCGCATATAAGATCTTCTCTGCCGTATTGTGTGAACGCCTGAAACCGTTTGTGGATAACCTGATCGGCTCTTATCAGTGTGGTTTCAGGCCAGGTAAATCCACAATAGACCAAATATTTACGCTACGGCAGATCTTGGAGAAGACCCAGGAATACCAAATCGACACTCACCACCTCTTCATCGATTTCAAAGCTGTGTATGGCAGCGTGTTTAGAGATGAGCTGTACAAAGCTATGTCTAGTTTTAACATCCCTGCCCAACTCGTCCGACTGTGCAGGATGACAATGAAGAATTCTCGCTGCTCCATTAAGGTCTGTAATGAGCAAACCGATACCTTTCATGTTAAAAAAGGATTTAGGCAAGGTGACGCGCTGTCATGCAACTTTTTCAACTTCGTGATTGAAAAGATCGAGCAAGAGTCACTGGCCAACACAAGAGGTACGATTTATTTCAAATCTACGCAATTGCTTGCGTACGCCGATGACAGTGACGTGATTGGACGGACACAGCGAGACTTATATGAGGCCTTTGTAAGCATTGAGGTAGAAGCGGCTAAGATGAGTGTCAAGGTTAATAAGGGTAAAACCAAATATCTGCTTTCATCTAAAAGAGACGGGTAACACCGACGTATTGGCCAGAACGTCACCATGGGCGGATATAACTTTGAAGTGGTCAAGGAATTCGTCTACCTTGGCTCACTGATGACCAGCGACAACAACCCCAGCGCTGAGATAAAACGCAGAATCACCCTTGCCAACCGCTGTTCCTTTGGGCTCACGGGGCAATTGAGAAGTAGAGCCCTCTCTCGGAAAACCAAGGTGACACTATATAAGACCTTAATCATCCCAGTCCTCCTTTATGGCGCAGAGGCTTGGACCTTAACAAAAGCGGATGAATATGCCCTTGGTCGTTTCGAGAGGAAAATTCTGCGCACTATCTACGTTTGTTCAAACGGTGTATGGAGGAGAAGATATAACTGTACGGGTTGTACAGCGACATCGGCCTGGTACGATGTCTACGGATACGGTGACCCAATAAAAGTGTTAGCATCGGGCAACTCAATAACTTTGACACCGGTTGGCAGAACCGACTGTGATAGCCCGCATTCAAAGCGTTAGTCTTTGCGAATTTTTACTATGGAACCGTACACACCACAAAGACGCACTGTTATTGTGCAGCTCTTACATTCAAAACAATTTCTCAATTGTGAAAACACACCGTGCGTACCGTTCGAAATTTGAAGTGAGAGACGCGCCTTTTCACATGACCATAAGACGTTTGCACCAACAATTTTCGAACGCCGGTAATCTTGGCAATGCAAGTCATCAAGGGTGAGAGCATACGAGATGGTCCGATGAGTATACTGAGGCTGGACTGGCCTCAGTTGAGACGTCACCACGAACATCGAGTCATCGCCATTCCGCTCAGTTGGGCATCAGTCGCAGCTTACTGCAACGCATAATTCGGTATGATTTGAAGTACAAAGTTCAAAAAATCCAAAATTCGTCGTGAACTCGGCTCGAACCGATACTGATTTTTGGGCCCGTCATGAGCGATGGGTCCATTTTTTTGTTAAATGGAACGTTCAACAAACAGAATTGTCGGTTTTACACTGCTGAAAATCCTCAATTAATCCACGACCAACGCGTGACTGTTTTCACCGGAATTTGTGGAATTTGGACCATTCTTTTTTGAAGACGACGTTAATGACGAGCGTTATCGGGCGATGATAGCGAATTTTTTGTTGCCATTTTTAGCGGCACATGGCATGGACAACTTTGGGTTCCAACAAGAAGGCGCAACAGCCCACACAGCTGCCCGCGAGCTCTATGAACAGAAGAGGAGGGAGGAGCATGCGCTTCTGAGAAGGAAAAAGAAGGAGCACGAGAGGCCCGACATCGAGGAGATGGAGAGATGTTACTGCAGGAACGACGTTCGAAAATTTTACCAGAAAGTAAAACGAACATGTCAAGGCTATAAAACCAGAGCATAAGCCTGCAGGGATGAGCACGGACAACTAGTAGTGGAGTCACAGTCCATGCTGAGATTGTGGAAGGACCACTTCTGCAGACTGTATAACGGCGACGATAGTCAAAATGCCGCCGTCAGGCAGAGCGAACCATTCACAATGGACGAAGACGAAGGAGAATCCCGCCCACCCGACCTAGACGATGTTAGGATAGCGATATCGAAACTTAAGTCTTATAAAGCTGCTGGAGCAGACGTACTCCCCGCGGAACTGTTTAAAGCAGCTGGCGATGAGCCGGTCAGGAACATGCACCAACTCATCTGCAAGATATGGTCGGAAGAACGCATGCCCGATGAATGGAATCTCAGTATCGTTTGCCCGGTCCATAAGAAAGGAGACCCCTATGACTGCGCCAATTACAGAGGGATAAGCCTCCTGAACATCGCGTACAAGATCCTCTCTGCCGTACTGTGTAAGTGCCTGAAACAATCTGATAGGTTCCTACCAGTGTGGTTTCAGGCCGGGAAAATCCACGATAGACCAAATATTTACACTACGGCAGATTTTGGAGAAGACCCATGAATTCCAGGTCGACACGCACCATCTTTTCGTCGACTTTAAAGCCGCGTATGACAGTGTTTATAGAGACGAGCTATACAGAGCCATGTAATGTTTTAACATTCCTGCCAAACTCGTCAGACTGTGTAGGATGACTATGGAGTAGTCTCGCTGCTCCATTGAGGTCGGAGGTGAACTAACCGACCCCTTTGATGTTAAAAAAGATTTTAGACAGGGCGACGCACTGTCATGTGATTTCTTTAACATTATTCTTGAAAAGATCGTGCGGGACTCTGCGGCCAATACAAGAGGTACGATCTACTTCAAGTCCACACAATTACTTGCCCACGCAGATGACATTGACGTTATTGGACGGACAAAGCGAGACTTAAATGAGGCGTTCGCAAGAATTGAAGCAGAAGCGGCTGAAGTGGGTCTAAGGGTAAATGGAGACAAGACCAAATATGTATATGCTGTCATCAAAGAAAGACGCGCAACACCGACGTCTTGGTCAGACGTCACCTTCGGCAGCTATATTTTTGAAGTAGTCAAGGACTTCGTCTACCTTGGCTCGATAGTGACAAGCAGCAATGACACCAGCGCTGAGATAAAACGCAGAATAACTCTTGCCAACCGCTGCTTCTTCACGCTCAAGAAGCAATTGAGTAGTAGAGCCCTCTCTAGAAAAACTAAGGTATCCCTCTACAAAGCCTTAATCATCCCGGTCCTCCTCTACGGCGCTGAGGCTTGGACGTTATCATAAGCGGATGAAGAGGCTCTTGGGCGTTTAGAGAGGAAAATTCTGCGTGCAATCTTTGGAGAAGGGAGGGGGAGATTCAACCAAGAACTGTACGGGCTGTACAGTGTACAGCGACATCGGCCTAAATAGACGCCTTCGGATCCAACGTCTAAGATGGCTAGGCCATGGCTAGGCGAATGGACATCAACGCTCCAGCCCGAAGAGTCTTCGACTCCAACCCCGAGGGACAACGCAGCTGAGGACGACCGCAATTAAGGTGGTGCGCACGGGTGGAAGGGGACCTCAACCAACTGGTCGTGCGGCACTGGAAGCGGCAGCCCAAGGTCGGGCCGGCTGGAGAGGCTTGTTGGTTGAGGCTCTGGTTCACCCCAAACTGTAGCGCCATCAAAGTAAGTAAGTAAGTAAATTCGTCGATCGGCTAGTTTCCAAAAACAGGGATTTTGACTGGCCACCGAGATCGCCCGATTTCAAAGACCAAAGTCTATGTCAACAAGTCACGGACTGTGGAAGAGCTCAAGGCCAACATTCAACGCAAAGTAGTCGCTACAGAGCCCGCAACATTTCGCAAAATGAAAGAAAAAGCCCAAAAACGGGCTCATTGCGACGTCCGCTGTAGAGGCGACCATTTATATGATATTATCTTCAAGAAGTGATCAAAACAAATTGTTCAAGGTCCAAAAAAAAAAGGACTTTTGTCCTTGTGTTTTTCTTTTCCGAGTTATCTATAAAACAAATGCTAACACTTTAATTGGGCCACCCTGTATAACATTTTGAAAGTTGAAAGGTTTAACGATATTTACAACTTGGAATTCAGTTGATTTCAAAGGCATGGTTGCAGATTTTCTTGAAATGCATCATGTACCTAGGAGGGAGTTAAACATATATGACTAGAGACTAAGTAAACGAGGAACCTGGATAAAATGATTAATCAGGAAAAAGGAGAAAATAAAAAACCGGCCAAGTGCGAGTCGGACTCGCGCACGAAGGGTTCCGTACCATCTGTATATATAAATATGAAAGAGACTATGTATGTTACCTCATCAAATGACAGATCTTGGTTGCAGTCAGAATTTTTTTGGATGAAAATCATGTCTGTTGTATGGGAGCCCCCCTTAAATATTTGTTTTGTTCTGTTTTTAGTATTTGTCGTGGTAGCGGCAACAGAAATACATCATCTGTGAAAATTTCAACTGTCTAACTATCACGGTTCATGAGATACAGCCTGGTGACAGACGGACGGACGGACAGCGAAGTCTTAGTAATAGGGTTCCGTTTTACCTTTGGGTACGGAACCCTAAAAAACATATATGTATGTAGGTATATACATATATAATAAACAAGAAAAAAGCGAACCAACCACTTGGGAAACCGACTCAGGCGAAGAAGCTTTTAAGAACGTAGACAATGACGACGAAGTAGAAGTACATATAGAAGAACGAAACAAAAGAACCGAACAAGTGCCACTGATATGAAGTATACCAACTATAGACACGAACAAACTACACGAGAATTTAAAAGTACTCGCATGTACTACCACAGTCTACCAAATTTCAGTGTCCTGCATCACGTCGAACTTTTGAAGAATCCTCTGCCGATGCTTGCCAGCATCAGCAGGCAAAATAATCTTAAAAGGCTTTAATAAAACACCCTCGATAAACGACTTATGATACTTTGGTACCGGAATAGTATCGAAAATGTCACTTTCCGACTCCTGATCGATGGGTAAATCTGGCGTATCGACATTTTCCAATGATTTGTTCTTGAGATACGAGGAATCAACTGAAATTGTGGAGAGGGAAAACTCATCGACCAGACGTTCGAATGACTTAGCAATTTTCCTGCTATTCAATGGTTTGGCAGATGTTTCAGCATCGCATTGTTGCTGCAAACCGATGACATGACCATCGATTTGCATACTATCCGAATAAATCATACAACAGGTACTATTCGTCCTCATTACGTCGTCGACCACTTCATCGTTGGCCAGTCGATAACTATTGTTACGTTTCAATGGTCGCTGCTTTTGTTGTTTTTGCAGTTCGTTGCCACATTTAAGTGCAGAACAATCTGCAAATGCTGTAGTTTTTAGGTCACCCCTACGAATCGATATGTCACCAGATGCCAGTCCGCCCTCTTCGTTGGTTTCGATATGAGTACGAGTAGGATGCACTGGCATAATGTTCTGAGCTTTTCGGTTTGTATAATCATTGTCATTGCAGTCATTATTGGAATTCACTTTATTATTTTCGAATATAACGTGATTCTTATTATTTTTGTTTTGTTTGGAACGTGTTAAGTCTTTTGTGTTATTTACAAATAAATTATTATTATTATTATGAACACTAGGAGTAGTAATAATAGGGAGAACCTTACCTTCGTCTAATACTGTGCGCGTTGATGCCGTCGAGGATGATGTAGAGGAGGAAGATGTAGCTGATGACGATGTTGATGATGTTAAAGGTGATGGCATCGAAGGTGTAATCGTAGCTATAATTGGTGGCAGAATCGGCGGCGGTCTGTCGAGACACTTAGTTGTCATATTGACTATTGTTGGTGGACGGTGTGATACTACTGGGCGCACATTGGTAACTTTTCGGTTGGCACAACCACCACTGATTAAGGATAATAGGGATTTACGAGTACTATCACCCGCGTTACGTTGTTGTACTGTTTCCTGGGTCGCGCTGCAACTTTCACTATTCGGCTGGTCGTCGGCGTTCGCTTGGAAGAGAAGAGCACTTTCGGTTTCTTTAACGTAAGGTCCAGGTGCGAATGTTGTGTGCGCTCCCTTGCGACGTTTCAGACTATCCGAATCGTATATGATTTTCCCCTGCGAGTTCATCTTGACACGCGCACCCCTACTCATTGAATCTGCCGTATTTTCGTCGTCATTTCCTTGAGTAAGGGATGCTTTTACTATTTCACTGGCTGTTGTTGTGCTTATTACTCGTTTTTCTCCCACTCGTGCTTCGGGACTTTCTGATGCTGCGCACTGGCCATCGATTTTTTCATTATCAACTACTGCCGAGAGAGCAAAAGGATGCGCCACATCGTTCGTCTGACTTCGACGAATATTGCATGGCAGTTCATTCAGCGAAACATATTCGGTTTCGCATTTCTTATTCTCTGACGACACGCCAGTATCTAGATTGCGACGAACTATGTCATTGGAATAATAGATTCCAAGACTTCCCGTCTTAGTCAGCTTGTTGTTATTACTGATATCGGTTATGGTAACGTATTCGCCTGCCGCATCGTATATACTATCGTCCTTTTTTGCGGGTGACTTGCGCTTCGTGGGAAGGACGACTTTAAGTTTATCCAGCATATTGTGAAGTGGATGTTGCAAGGTCCGTTTCAAGTGGTTGAGATTTTGATCTTTCTTCATATCAATCATATCGACCGTGGCATACGGGATTGCATAATTAACCACAGATTCCTTGTCGACTGTACCTATGGATTCTTTTATATTCTCATCGTCACTGGTGGTGGGTGTGATTATGCACATAGATGGTATGCGTTTTGCGGTCATTGCAGTCTTTTGCTTAATTCGTTCGATACGTTCGACGCCTTCTAAATCAGAACTTTCAGAATACTCGACTTCGGAGTTGGCTATTGAGAATGGCGGCAAGGGTTGCGCTGAGCGTTCGGCTATACGTGTCTCAAAGTTAAATTCGCTTTCTTGGCTTGTGGGCGACAGGTCGTTTGTGGCAGCAATATCATTGTCATCATGCAAAGCAATTGGGTCTTTTGGCACGGCCAAGACATTTCGTTTTATCGTGCCGGTGCGTTCGAGTGTACTACCTACTGTACTGCTCGAGTAACTTCGTTCCAAAGTACTCGAACTGGCACTATTGTTGCTTTTATTCAATTTTGAAAGTGAACTAATGCGCTCGGGCACATCCGGACCGTGATCATTTAACTGTAGGGTGGTGCATACGGTTCCAGCGGAACTAGTTGTTGTCGAAGTTGAGCCTCTGCCAAAGAGTTCATATTCATTTTCAGCCGTTAAGACTGTCTGATTGGACATGCTGCCAAATGAATAGTTACTAGGGTGAGTCGAACTGGTTTGCAGAGGCGACATTGGTTCCTCTTCTTTCAATGTTCGCAATCCAGAATCCATATGAAATGATGTATAGTAGCCCTCAGTGTCGCAGGAGTATGCCGAACTAGTCTCATCATCATTATACACGTCATTCACTTGTAAATCGGGAGTAGCAGTACCCTCGCTAGTCACACTACTGGATGCCGATGTGTTTAGGAATCTCCTGCGACTAATTATCGAACTAGGTGGCCCGCTTCCTGGATGGAAGCTACTTACATTGAGCGAAGTGTTCGAGGCACTCGATTTGGGTTGAATGGTTATTTCGCTTCCAATTGATGTTCGTCCGGATTCCGAGCTAGCACTCCAATTACCACTGGATGAGTGCGGTTCGTCTTTGTTATGACCATTAATACCATTACGTCGTTGACGATTCAAGGACGAGGTATCTCGTAGTTTTACATTGCAATTACCGAGCGCCGTCGATTTGGCCTGTGACCCTTGTGACTTGCCGCCGTTACTTGCCAGCGAAACGCTCTTCTCCGACGAGGAATATGAAGGTTTTCGTTCATGCGAAAATCTGCCTTCCTTTTCGAACATTTCATCCTTCTGCTTTATCAAGGCGTGTACCACGCATTCATCATCAATGTCACCGCTTTTCGCGTTGTCAGTACTCGGAGCCGTTGACTTTGGCGGCGACTTGTTCAACGACTTGCTACTGTTTGGGGTGATAAATTTGAAACGATTGCGTCCCCATTGCTTAAGTGAGTTTAAACGCGTCAAGGTGCTTTTGCCCTTATCGTATGGCAAGGCAACAGAATCCTTTTTTAAGATATCGCTCGATTTACTTCGACCGAATTTGCCTTTTGCGTCGTCGGTACTTTCTGTTAGAGTTACTATTTCGTCTTCTTCTGCTGCTAAATTATTTTTACCGCCTTCGTCGTTATCCGTCCTGTTATAAGTGGAAAGTGTAAAAATGTGTTTTTTTTTTTTTTTTTTGTTATTTTTTGGTTGCTTGTTAGGTGGATAGAGTAGCAGACTTCAGTATTACAACTTTCATTTATTTAGGGTCGCTTTTGGGTACGTGCTAAGCGGGGAGGAGGGGGCAAGGAGGTGGTTGCATATCAACCACGGAGAAGTGGAGTACTTTATCATGTTAGTAGGCCATTTCATGCGGGTAATTGAATACACTGATTGGAATGCGCTCACAGAATTTCTGGTTTGATCAGTCAGAATTGCTTTCCAAACAGATATTTGAAAGACATCGTCTGATTTAATAGAGATATGGTCCGAATTTGACAAATGGTATGTTAATTGATTTTCTTTGATTCCCCCTAATATAATTGCACCCAATTGAAGGTAAACACATCAGTAAATTAAGATGAATGTTATGTAGTCCATGGTTAAAGAACGTTACAAATAAACATTGATTTCGACATGGTTGTATGTACAGTCACTCACTTTAATATTCGGGCAAACTATTTATGATATAACTTATTAGATCTTAATTATAATCGCGGAAAAGTATTATATATATATACAGGGGAGAGGGGAGCGAGCAAACAGAGCAAAGAAGTTGATCGCGTATAACTTGGCAACCGCCATCTTCGATCTCTGTCCCTGCTCAATCCAAGTTGACACACAGCCTCCGCGTGGCCTCCCCTGGATAGCTATACTGGCCCCCGCCAGGTAGTGAACCAATGTGTGCAGCGACCTGACCCCTTGTTCATGGGGAAAGAGGAACCTGGCCCTCCAGGTTGGGGGTTGCGCTTAGGGTTAACATCCCTATCGCATAAGACCAAAGCTTGTTCAGAAACAACCAATAGCCTCGGATACGGACGGATTACATGTTGACGACCCCCGCAAACGGGGGTCTTTCGGCCTTCGGCATGTGAGCGAACGCCTCATAACAATCCGTATCAAGCATACATTTTTTAACATCAGTCTGATATGCATCCACGCCCCCACGGAAGACAAGGATGACTCCACCAAAGATGAGTTCTACGATCTCCTAGACAGAACGTATGCCCAATGTCCCAGCTATGACATCGAAATTGTACTATAAGGAAAGCATCTTTGAACGAGTCATCGGCAAACATAGCCTACACGACACCACCTCCGATAACGGACACAGGCTGATTGATCTTGCGACGGGGCGAAATCTCCTTCTAGCCAGTACGCGCTTCCCGCACCTCGATATACACAAAGGCAACTGGCGGTCTTTTGATCAGTCGACTACCAACCAGATTGATCACATCGCGATCGACGTCAGACACTCCTCCACTATTCATGATGTTCAAACTTTCCGAGGGGCTAACATCGACTCGGACCACTATCTTGTAGTAGCCAAGATGCGCTTACGGATATCACGAACGCAACTGAGTAGAGTAAGGATACAAAGTTATGACGTCGGAAAGCCACTATCGCCAGAAACCGCTCGTGCTTTTACCGATCGCGTCTCCCTTAAGCTCTCCAATACACCTGAATCCTGCCCGTGGAGGAGCCTTTGCAAACAAGCCCTGAAAAGCTCTGCATCCAAAGTTTTGGGTTTTAAGAAACACCTGGATCCACCACACTATCAATAGAACAGCAGTGGAGCCTTTGCAAACAAGCCCTGAAAAGCTCTGCTGGGTTTCAAGGCTCCACCACAAAGAAACACCTGGTTCGATAACGAGTGCAGGAGGATTCATACAGCGAAGCAGGATGCATATAAGGCCTCGCTGCATAAAAGAACAAGAGCAGCTCGTGAGTTCTACGAGTTAAAAAGAAGGGAGGAGCATAAGCTTCTTAGAAGAAAGAAGAAAGAGAACGAGAAGCGCGCGATTGAGGATTTGGAGAGGTGTTACTGCAGGCGTGACGTTCGAAAGTTTTATCAACAGATAAAGCGAACATGCCAAGGTTATAAAGCCAACACGGAAGCCTGCAGGGATGAGAGCGGACACCTAGTAGTAGAATCGCAGAGGATGCTGAGAATATGGAAAAACCAATTCTGCAGACTGTATAACGGCGATTTTAGTCAATATACCGCTGTCAGGCAGAATGATCTATTTCTAATCGACGGAGACCGCAGAGAATTCTGTCCCCCTGACCTCGACGAAGTTAAGATTGCCATATCGAAGCTCAAGTCGAATAAAGCTACTGGCGCAGACGGACTGTCTGCTGAGCTCTTCAAGGCAGCTGGGGCTGACCTGGTTGGGAGCATGCACCAGCTCATCCATAAAATATGGTTAGAGGAAAGCATGCCCGAGGAATGGAGTCTTAGCATCGTATGCCCGATCCACAAGAAAGAAGAGCCCTCTGATTGCGCCAACTATAGAGGTATAAGTCTCCTTAACATCGCCTACAAAATCTTCTCTGCCGTTTTATGTGAACGCCTGAAGCCCTTTGTAAATAAGCTGATAGGTCCTTATCAGTGCGGATTCAGGCCAGGGAAGTCCACCACCGACCAAATCTTCACACTACGGCAGATCCTGGCAAAAAACAATGAATTTCAAGTCGACACTCACCACCTATTTGTCGACTTCAAAGCCGCATACGACAGCGTAATTAGAGACGAGCTATACAACGCTATGCCTACCTTCGACATACCTGCTAAACTCGTCAGACTATGCAGGATGACTTTGAAGAATGCTCGCTGCTCCATCCGAATCGGTGAACACCTTACCGATAGTTTTGATATCAAAAAAGGATTTAGGCAGGGCGATGCGCTGTCGTGTGATTTCTTCAACTTCAAATTGGAAATGATTGTGCAAAAATCACTGGCCAATACAAGAGGCACAATCTATTTCAAATCCTCGCAACTTCTTGCATACGCCGACGATATTGACATAATAGGTAGATCACAGCGAGATGTCAATGAGGCGTTTGCGAGTATTGAGATGGAGGCGGCGAAAATTGGTTTGACGGTAAACGAGGGCAAAACTAAATATATGCTGTCATCAAAAAAGGACGCTCACCACCGACGTCTTGGCCAGAACGTTTGTATTGGCCGATATAAGTTCGAGGTAGTTAAGGACTTCATCTACCTTGGCTCCGCAGTGACCTGGAACAACGACATCAGTTCCGAAATCAAACGCAGAATCACTCTTGCCAATCGCTGTTTCTTTGGGCTCAGGAGGCTACTGAGTAATAGAGCCAAAGTTGACTGTATATAAGACCCTTATCATCCCGGTCCTGTTGTACGGCGCAGAAGCATGGACACTATCAAAAGCGGATGAGGAGGCCCTTAATCGGTTCGAGAGACAGATTTTGCGCGTGATTTTTGGGCCTATAAACGCAGACGGGGGATGGAGGAGAAGATTCAACCACGAACTTTACGGGCTGTACAGCGACATGAGCCTAGTCAGGCGTCTACGGATTCAACGCCTAAGATGGCTGGGCCATGCAGAGCGAATTGACACCACAGCTCCAGCGCGGAGAATCTATGAATCCAACCCCGAGGGACGAAGAAGAAGAGGACGGCCGCACTTAAGATGGTGCACACAGGTGGAAGGGGACCTCAGCCAAATGGGTGTGCGGCAATGGAAAAGGCTAGCGAAAGACCGTGCTAGATGGAGGGGCATGTTGGTTGAGGCCCAGGTTCACCCCGAACTGTAGCGCCCACTAAGAAGAAGAAAAAGATACAACAACAGCCATTTATCACAAACAATTTTTTAGGCAAAATGTTCCTTCAACGGTCTCGAGGACTTACATATGTCCAGGTAAATATGGTCTTAGAAATGGAATGGGATAAGTCTGACGATGAGGGCGAAGGTGAGGACGATAGCTATGAAAGCGAAATAAACCAAGTCTCTGAGCATGGCTGGGAAAATCAGGTTCAATTGGGAAATATGGATGAAATTGAAATAATTGATGAAACGGTTGTAAGTCACGAGCAAATTGTTACTTGTGAGGATGAAAGCCTCAATTAAGATGAGATCATCATGAATGAACCTGAAGAAGCTGCCAGAATTGAAATTGATATTAAAAACTTGAAATGTTCAACTCCTTTGGAGTATTTTCGCCAGCTTATAAGTAGAGACATACTGGAAAAGATTTGCGAAGAAACTAAAAAATATTCCATGTAAACAAGCGGAGTTGAGCTCAAGGCCACAGTGGATGAAATCGAAATATACTTCGGTATTTTATTATACATGGCTATTGTCCGAATGCCACATTATAGAATGTATTGGGGTGAAGGAGGACAACATCTTCTAGTTTGTAAATCGATGTCCAGAGCCAGATTCGAACAAATAAAAATGTTCTACCATGTCAATGACAATTTATTAAAGAAGGATAAATCAGATCCCTGTTTTGACAAGCTCCTTAAAGTCCGCCTATTACTCGAGCATCTTCGACAAAATTTAAAATCTTTTCCCCCAGAAGAACTGAATTCGGTGGACGAACAAATCATACGAAGATCAGTCTTTAAACAGTATACCAAAATGAAACCTCACCACTGGGGCTTTAAAGTTTTTACTTTAGCAGGTGTATCGGGAATCATGCACGAATTCGCATTATACACAGGAGCTGATACATGCAAAAATAGAGGCCTTTGCTTCAGTAGTGACATTGTCTTGGAGCTCACTTCATCTTTGCCAAAGGAAGAAACTACAAGGTCTTCTTGATAACTGGTTTTCTTCAATAAAACTTTGCGCTGCACTTTTGGAAAGTAAACTATTTTGTGCCGAACCAATACGTCAAAATCGAATAGGAAACTGCAAAATGATGTACGAAATAGATTTGAGGAACAAAGGACGTGGTGCTTTTGATTGGCGTGTTGAAAAGGATCTCAGCATAGTTTTGGTACGATGGTTTGATCGAAAAGGGGTCCTTTTAATTTCTTCATTTTCCTGCGTAGAAACAAATTAATGACAACAGGAAAACAACTTTACTAGACTTCCATGTCCAAATTGCGAAAGGACTAATGATGGCTGGAAAAAGGGAAGGCCTCTGAATGATGCACCTGTTCCAGACAAAAAGAAAAAAGTCACATCTTATGACCCAATTCGAGATGTTCGGTTGGAGCAAATTGGACATTGGCCCCAATATTCCCAACATCTAGACAAGCAAGGTAGATGTAGGTATTGCAAAGACGGATTTTCAACTGTTCAGTGCTCGAAGTGTAATGTTACTTTGTGCTTTAAAAAGAACAAAAATTGTTTCAAATATTCAAGAGTTTTTATATTCTCTTCTGATGTGTTTTAGACACACAACCTGAACGGAGTGCAGTGGTTGGGGTCGTTGATGTTCGTTCACTACTCTCAGGGGTAGTTGTCCTAGACCTAGATAGGAAGAGAGCCGACCAAATTCCGCGTTGGTTATGGTCCGTAGAAATTCGTTCAAGCACTTTAGTACTGCATACGCAGAGGATGAATTTCGGTTGACCATATACTGTGAGTGTTATGCCTGCAGCAGTACGTCTGGTCACTTTCCATTCACAATTGCGTTGCATACTTTTTGTCCGTACAGGAATTACTTTTTCTTGGCTACGAAGCGAATTTGAACTATAGACCTTCCGCTCGGCGGTCGATGATGTTAACCACTGCACCACAGCCACCCCAAAATATTTAAAATGATTGAATTATATTTTTTAGCCGTAACGTCTCATTTAAGTTATTTATTGTTAAAATGAATTAAAGTAGTAGGGAAGAACACACATAGGCCAGGGAGGCCCGTTGTGTAGCTACGAGGGGGTTTAGCCCCCTATTCGTGGAACCACTTTGTGCTTCTTAAGAAATTAAGAAGATCAGATATCCCTACTTGCTGAACTTCGGTCAGATCGTTAAGGAGGTATGATCCTAGGTATCGTTTCCTGATTGTGCAGAATGCCGGGCAGGCGCAGAGGAGGTGATGGATGGATTCGACCTCTTCCTCGTCTAGACAGCTCCTACAAAAATCATTCGGAGTGATACCTAGTTTTTGCGCGTGACTGCCAATAAGGCAGTGTCCTGTGATGACACCTATGACTTTATAGATGTCAGTTCTATTTAGGGAGATAATACTCCTAGTCCGTTGACTATCGAGCCGGGGCCAGATTTACCTGGTGATGAGGCAGGTGTGTCCCTGAGTCCATCTCCGGTTCGTCTCGGCCCTGGCGAGGGTAGTGAGATTGTGTTTAATGGTTGCGAAGGGTATACCCTCACAAACCACAGTTGATTGTAGCGTCGTTCCTTGTTTGGCGAGTGTGTCGGCTCTTTCATTTCCAGTGATGTCGCTGTGTCCCGGTACCCATATAAGTTGTATGTTGAACTGTTCAGCCATCTCATTAAGAGATGATGTGTACACATAGGACTCCAGCGACTTTAAGGCTGCTTGGCTATCCGTGAGAATGCGGATATCCGTGGTGGATATCACGTTCCACTTCAGCCAGGACAGAGCCTCTTTTATTGCCAACAGTTCCGCCTGGAAAACGCTGCAGTGATTAGATAATTTTAGAGCTTTGTTCAGCTTAAGTTGTTTGCAGAATACTCCACTACCCACCCCGTCTTTGGTTTTAGACCCGTCAGTATAAAAGTCTACGCAATTTCTGCGAGGTTGAGTCTGGCGAGTCCAGTTTTGTCTGTCCGGGTAGAACGTTGTAAAGTTTTTTTCCAAGACTGTGGTGGGTTCTGTGAGGTCTAGGTTTTCTGCCATGGTTGACCTGTTAATCAGGATCGAGGAGTGGCCAATGACATAGCTCTTCCAGTTTGAGTTGGCTTTAAGTCTAATGGCCGTTTGTGTGGCACTTTGCTTGCCGAAAATATCGAGTGGTGTTAGGTCGAGTATCATGTTAAGTGCTGCCGTTGGGGTGGACCTGAGGGCCCCCGTAATGCATAAACACGCCAGCCTTTGTACCTTCTCGAATTGTTTGAGGTATGTTGTCTTGTCCAGTGCTGTCCACCAGACAGTCGCTCCATACATTAATATGGATCTAACGACCGTGGTGTAGAGCCATAGGGTAATCTTGGGATTGAACCTCCATTTTTTCCCTATGGCTTTCTTGCATGTATAGAGAGCTATTGTTGCTTTTTTAGCTCTTTCGATTGTGTTGCTTTTCCAGGTTAATTTCCTGTCCAGTATGATGCCAAGGAATTTGGCACTGGAGGAGTAGTTTAAGCTGGTACCAAGCAAAGTGATAGGGCAGTATTCCGGGATTTTATGCTTTTTGGTGAATAGCACGAGCTCCGTTTTCTGGGGATTAACCCTGAGCCCTTTGCTATGCGCCCATTTGCAAAAAATTGAGAATGCCGTTTGCATACGGTCATTCAGTGTCGATAGGAATTTACCTGAGATTGAAATGGCAACGTCATCAGCGTAGGCAATAGCGTCTAGGCCTTCTTCCTCCAGTTTGATTAGTAGTTCATTTATAACAAGAGGTGAGAGAACCCCTCCTTGCGGGTTTCCCCGGGTAACCACTCTGGTGATTGCCTGGCTTCCCCATACCGAGTGAATCTTGCGTGTTGATAGTAGCACGCTGATCCACTCTATGAGAGTCTTCTCCACCTTTAGCTTTTCTAACCCTTCTGTTATTGCTTTCGGAGTGACGTTGTTAAAGGCGCCCTCTATGTCTAGGAAGGCTGTTATAGTGTATTCTTTAAGATGGATTGATCTTTCGATTTTCCTCACTAGGGTGTGCAAGGCTGTTTCGATAGATCTACCCTTAACGTAGGCATGCTGTGCCTTAGAAATTAGGAGCGGATCCAAGTTATATGTAGGTCTACCATCCTTTCCAAGGTTTTTAGTGCAAAGGATGATAGACATATAGGCCTTAGGTCCTTGGGGGAGGTGTGAGAGTTTCTGCCGGCCTTAGGAATAAAAAGCACCCTTGCGTACTTCCACTTGTCTGGAATGGGACTCCAAGCTAGGCATACTTTGAAGATTATCTCTAACCATGGTATAGTCCATTCCATGGTTTGTGTAAGTTCGATAGGGTAAATTCCATCCGGACCTGGCGATTTATAGGGCTTGAAACTTTTTAGCGCCCATATTATTTTCTCTCTGGAGATGATGTGTTCGAAATTTCCCATTATTGCGGATGAAGAGTAGGTTCCTCGCGGTTGCGATGAGTCCTGCGATTCATGGCATCCTGGGTAGTTGTTATAATATCAACCATATTATCTATATCTACCTTGGACCGCGGGGGATCAGGGGTCCTGCTTACTACAGAGTTTCCAACAAGGGTTCTATGGCGCTCCCAATCAATTCTTCTTGGGATGAATTAAAGTAATTTACTTCAAAAATAAAAAGGGACATTTTCAGTTAAAATGTATGTGTTTGAATATGACGCAATTTTAGTTGCCACCGATGAACATTGTTGTACAGGAACAACATTCTGCATATCATTATCCTTTCGTCGTTTGATTTTTATTTTCTCATTTTTAGCTTATTTAGCAAGTGGAAGGTAGCCAAAGTCATTTTCATACCCAAGACAGGCAAAAGCTCCCACACGTATGTAAATGACCTAAGGCCTATTAGTCTCACTTCTTTTCTATTAAAAACTCTAGAGAAGATTTTGGACGTACACATCTGGTACAGCTGCATCTCAGGAAGGCTGTCGGATAACCAACATGCCTACAACAAAGGCAAATCGGTGGAAACAGCACTCCACTCATTGCTCAGTAAAATAGAAAGGTCTCTGGAAAATAAACAATACACTCTAGTCGCCTTTCTCGACATTGAGGGCGCCTTTAACAATGTTGAATCATGGGCCGTCATCAAGGCGCTGTCTGATCTGGGTGTTACGGGATCAGTGATAGAACTGGTACGACAGCTGCTAATACAAAGAGTTGTCAAAGCCAACTTCGCTGGTGCCGTCTCAACCAGAATGGTCAGCATAGGTACACCACAGGGTGGAGTACTCTCCCCTCTCCTCTGGAACGTGGTGGTCAACGAAGTACTGCTGTTGCTGAAGCAGGAAGGGTACGTTGTGATCGCCTATGCGGATGACATTGCTATTGCCGTCACAGGAAAATTTCCCAGCACTCTATGCGACCTTATGCAGAGTGCACTACGTACAGTAGAAAACTGGACACGGTACTGTGGACTTGGGGTGAACCCAAAGAAGACCGATCTAGTAATGTTCACTAACAAATATAAACTGGGCTGGGTGGAACTCAACTAACAATCAAATTACAGGCTAAATATCTAGGCCTAGTCCTTGACAGGAGGCTGAATTGGAAACCCAACATTCTTGATCGGGTCAAGAAGGCAACTGTTGCCCTCTACAGCTGTAAGAAAGTAGTAGGCAGGAGGTGGGGTCTCCAACCAAGCATTATGTACTGGCTTTACACAGTAGTCATAAGGCCTATCCTCCTGTATGGCGTCGTAGTCTGGTGGACTGCTCTGGACAAAGCAGTCAATCGAAATCTTCTGGGGAAGGTACAAAGATCGGCCAGCTTATATATAAGCGGAGCGATCAGATCAACCCCCACGGAGGCCTTAAATGTTCTACTACATCTTCCACCATTAAACCTTTTCAGCAAGCAAGTTGCTGCATGCGCGGCCCTAAGGATGAGGAGCATAAGAAAATGGCCCACATCTCAAAAAGGCCACACCTTTATTCTAAAACACTTCAAAGTACCCATGGACACTGACTACATCAACCCGCAGAATGTGTTCACCAGGAACTTCGAAGTTGTCTTTCCATCCAGGGAGGAATGGGCTGAAGGGAAAGTCATACCAAAGGACTCGATCTCCCTCTATACCGATGGCTCTAAGATGGAGTCGGGTGTAGGCAGTGGGGTCTACTCCAAGGAACTTAACCTCAACCTATCATTTGTATGTATGTATGTATGTTGGCGTTACAGTCCATGAAGAACCTGAGCCGAGCTTCTCTCAATCACCCATGTTGTGTGTGATTTCATTTTCACATAGGTGAAAGGGACCTACTGTTTTATTGCCGGTTCCGAACGGCGAATTTCGAGAAGCTTTTCATGACAATTTTACTACAGGGGGTTTTGTCAGAACCCCGCTGAGGAGAAACACCGTGAAAAACACGTTCGATGACATGGCTGTGTCGGGATTCGATCCCGAGTCATCGGCGTCAGAGGCCAACACACTACCCACTGCGCCACGGTGCTATCATTTAGACTCCCAAATTACTGTAGTGTGTTTCAGGCAGAAATAATAGCGATAACGGAGGCCCTGGCATGGCTCAGGATCAATGTATTATCCACAAAGGATATTATCATTTGCACGTAAAGCCAATCTGCGATAAAATCCCTGGCAGCGGTAACCCACAAATCAAAAACATCCATTAACTGTCGCCTATCTCTAGATGAGATGGCTGAACAGTTCAACATTAAAATACTGTGGGTTCCCGGGCATAGGGATATTCCAGGAAACTGCGCGGCCGATGAACTCGCAAGGTTAGGGTCAAGCACACTCAGCCTACCTATCCTCGGGTACCTTGAAACACCAATAAGTACGGTAAAGCACATGATAAAGCTTCAAACCACAGAGGAGACCAATCTCCAATGGAATGAGAGCAATATCGGCTTTATCACCAAACAATTGTGGCCTTAGTTAAACTTAGGACGAACCAGGGACCTGGTGGCAACCAAAAGGGCAACCTTAAGCACCTTAGTGGGGGTCATTACAGGTCACTGCACCATTGGAAAACACGCCGCCAGACTGGGGCTACCCTACAATGACTTCTGTCGCGGCTGCATAGACAAGGAGGAGGAGGAATCAATACACCATCTCCTCTGCTCATGTCCGTCTTTTGCGAATCGCAGGAGGATTTACCACGGCGCGCCCTTCTTCGACAATCTGAGTGAGCTAGCAAACCAAAAAATAGCTCAACTCCACCGCTTTATTAGAAGCACCGGTTGGTTCCCGGGTAGCGGATCAGGTAAACCTGATCCAGGTGGTATCACAATGGGCCGGTTTCGGCCTAAGTGTGGCTTACGCTACCACGTCAACCTAACCTAACCTAACCTAGCTTATTTGGGACCTAATAAGCTTGAGTTTACCAAAAAAAATATTTTTCCTGGGCCTGGGATGAGGTGCTGTCATGAAAGGGTTAATATCGCTTTATCAATATCTTATTTCAATATACGCAATTATCTAATAAACAGCATTTATTTCTTTTTTTTTTTAAAGCTCTACGATATGAAGCAAATGATTTCCGTTCAGATAGGCTCAACTAAGTCGTCTATACCGACGCTCATCCACAATGACGTTCCAGCTGTCACCCCCTTAGACAAAGCTAACCTACTTGCTGCCCATTTCGCAACCAGTTCTCAGCTGCTAGCCTGTACTTTGTCTCCGCCTGTACTAGAGTGCGTAAATTCCACCATGGGACACATCCACTTCCGCACTCGTACAGTCGCAAGGGTTCTTAAAGATCTCGACATACTCAAATCCGCTGGCCCAGATGGTATTGCCCCAATAGTTCTGAAGAGGTGTTCTTCTACGCTGGCAAAACCACTGCGTAAGCTTTTTCACCTTTCCTACACTTCTGGGCTCTTTCTGAGTAGGTGGAAAACAGCATTTGTCCAGCCTATACCCAAAAAAGGCGAATCATCTTCTCCCTCCAACTACCGACCCATTGCAATAACGTCCCTTCTTTCCAAGGTCATGGAAACGCTGATTAACCGTCAGCTTATGAAATATCTTGAATCACGGAAACTCCTCAATGACCGCCAATACGGTTTCCGCAGCAACAGATCCACTGGTGATATGATGGCATATCTCGCTGAAAAGTGGAATCACTCGCTTCACCAAGCAGGTGAAAGCAAAATTGTTGCACTGGATATTTCGAAAGCATTTGACAGGGTTTGGCATAAAGCCCTTTTGTCGAAAATGCGTGCTTTTGGGATCGATGAGTCTCTCTTTCAATGGATTAGAAGCTACCTTTCGAATCGTTCAATTCAAGTTGTTTTGGACGGATTCAAGTCTGATTCTCACTTTGTAAATGCCGGTGTTCCCCAGGGCTCCGTTTTGTCTCCGACACTCTTTCTTATTTTTATAAATGATCTCTTGTCTTTTACTTCTAATCCAATTCACTCCCTCGCTAACGACAGTACCCTCAGCTTCTCATATTCGTTCACCAGTTTACGACCCTGCACTTCGGTTGTAGATAATGAGCGGCAGCGTATGTTAAGCTCATTAAATTCCGATATCGACAGCCTCATCCAATGGGGTAAAAACAATAGAGTGGAATTGAATGCATCCAAAACACAATGCTGTCTCTTGTCCTTAAAGCGTATAACTAACCCGCAGCCATTATCCGTGAATGGCACTTGCATCTCAGAAACTGAAAAGCTTTCAATCCTGGGTATGAGTGTTGCTCACAATCTTAATTGGAACGACCATATATTCAGTGTCGCCAAGAATGCTGCGAAATGCCTAGGCTTCTTATACAGATGCAAGAAATATTTCTCACCCTTAGATCTGGCTACAATCTATAAGGCGTTCATTCGCCCCAAATTAGAGTTTAACGCTCATGTCTGGTCCGGTGCTTCCAAGACCTCACTGCACCTACTAGACTGAATACAAAAACGAGCCATAAAACTGATAGGTGACTCCAGCATTACCAAAACATTAGACTCGCTGGAACACCGCAGGAATGTTACCTGCCTAACCCTGTTTTATCGTTACTACCGCCAAAAATGCTCTGATGAAATAGCCAGTTGCATTCCGTCCCTTCAACATTTCTCCCGCAATACACGTCTCTCTAGGTATGCTCACCAATATACTCTGAAGCCCGCTTTCGGACGTACTGTCAAATATAGAGAATCTTTCATTAACCGAACCACACGAATCTGGAACTCCCTGCCGGATTCGGTTTTCCCCCCTCAATGCAACATGCAAGCATTTAAGATCAATGTCCATCGGCATCTCCTCTATTCCTCTTCCTCTCTACCTTCTGCCCGCACTGTGTCACCGACATAATAAGGTTATTAGACCTTGAGTGCGCGCAAATTTAAAAAAAAAAAAAAAAAAGGCATTGCATTCAGCTGCATAATATGGAAGAA
Organism: Eumerus sabulonum; assembly: GCA_951905685.1. Classification (NCBI taxonomy): domain Eukaryota; kingdom Metazoa; phylum Arthropoda; class Insecta; order Diptera; family Syrphidae; genus Eumerus; species Eumerus sabulonum. The sequence goes on along the minus strand of OX645060.1, from coordinate 134,454,760 downwards.
ACTAAGGCAAATGCACATTACAGAATGTACAATATCAACAAGATGTAATACTGAAGTCCAGCTCTTCCACACATGTGTGCCCTAATATGTATCGTATTATTTATAAGGCGTTAATTTGTTATAACTGTTATTTGTTCAGATAATACAAAAAGAAATTATAAATTTTCAAAACAACATACAATAGCTTTGTGAATCATTCCATTAAACTAATATTTTGTATTAAACGGGGACATTTCATGCCTCTATAGATCGAGAAACAAAAAATCGAATAGTTGCCAAATAAATAAAAATATTTAAGGATTAAAACTGTATATGTATACATGTGTATCTATTAACAACAGCATAACAAACCAGACACAATAATTATTTGAAAATCCACATTCACATAAAGTTATTACATGGAATTGAATGTAGTTGAGACGGTGAGGCTTAACATACCCATTAGCTGCATCCTGTATTTCCTTTTGGTCAATGCCGGCGATTGTGTTTCGTCGTTTGCCACGGACTTTGCGTGACCTTGAACGACGGCTCACAGTTTGTACGTCGTCGTTCAAGTTATTGGACTCTGACATGCCAAGGGCACAGCCTGTTGTTGACTTTCTGGCGAGGCACATGCGTTCGAATCGTCTTCCTGATGTATCCACAGAGATTATTTCGGCAGGATATCTGTATAAAATAAAAAAAAGTCACGTAAAACGATTATGTATGTATGTATGTTCATTTTATTCTCTTTTTCTCAATCAAATGTAATGTAGCGACAGGTAATGCGCATACGAGTTTTCGTTATCTTCAGTTTTAAAGCCATACTGTTTTATTATTAAACCGGAAGATAACTATACTAAATATCTACATGTTGACTGACGAATTTAAAAATAAGCGAACAAACAGAGCAAAGAAGTTGATCGCGTTAAACTTGGCAAACGCCAGCTTCGATCTCTGTCCCTGCTCGATCCAAGTTGACACACAGCCTCCGCGTGGCCTCCCCTGGATAGCTATACTGGCACCCGCCAGTTAGTGAACCAATGTGTGCAGCGACCCGACCCCTTGTTCCTGGGGAAAGAGAAACATGAACCTTCAGGTTGGGGGTTGCGCTTAGGGCTAACATCCCCATCGCGTAAAACAAAAATTTTGTTCAGAGACAAAATTGCGTACCAATTTTGACGCTTTTTCTAGTCATCTAGCATCTTTGGATCACCTGCCCGATTTAATATTTCTTTCAGAAACTTGGATTTTCTATAATGAAATGAATGATTATAAAATTCCAGGCTATAAATTCGTAGCCAATTGTAATCATTCTTACGCATCAGGAGGTGTCGCAGCATTCTGCAAAAATGATTTAACTGGTTGTGAAATAAACATTCGGGAAAGGGAAAGTGCCGATATTATTGTTATTTCTTGTGAAATTTCTGATATTCGTTATTGTTTTACATGTGTTTATAGATTGCATAAATTTAAAGTCAATGTCTTTTTGGACGAGTTCTTGGGACTCTCAGAGTTGCAGCATTGTAAGAATATGATATTGTTAGGTGATTTTAATGTCAACATTCTGTCCGACAAACCTGATACTGACAAGTTTCTTTCGTTTCTCGCTTCGTTTGGTTTCGATTGTGCCTTAAACCAGCCAACGCGATACAAGTCATGTTTAGACCATATATTCGCAAGGATTCACAGAAACAACTTTGTCAAATATAAAACAGCTGTCTACGACATAAAAATAACTGACCACTGTTTGACTACTCTTCAATTAGACTGCAGTGTTTCTCACACCATACAGCTTCTAAACAGAAAGATTAGGAAAACTGACTTCATTAAACAAAATTAAATTTTGAACTCTGGGAAGATGTTTTCAATTCGAATAATCCATCCCTTGCTTTTGACTTGTTTCTTAAAAAACTGCAAGTTCATTTAACAAATTGCAGTCAAGAAATTATTCAAAATAACAATAAATTGAAATGTCTTAAGCAGTGGATGAATCTAGCCCTTCTTTCAAAAATTAAAAAGAAGCATCGGCTCTATTCTAAAGTTAAAAAACATTCTAATAATGTTAGACTTAGGCGATATTATGAAAAGATTTGCTTGGAACTAAAGTCTGATATTCCAAATTGCAGGGATGAATATTTCAGGAGTAGATTAGCTCAAAATATTGGCAATTCTAAAAAGGAATGGGGAGTGGTTAACGAAATATTAAATAGATCGAAGAAAAATGATGATATTACACTTATACTTAATAATGCTTATGTAACGGAACCATTGCAAGTCGCAAACTCCTTCAATGACTTCTTTTCTAACCTTTACATTACTTATGACTGGAGCGATGTCATTAATAAATGTAATTGCAATAATTCTGTTGTAAAAGACTGTTTTGAACCTCAATCCTTTCATTTTGAAGAATTTTCAAGTTTTGAAATTCATAAAATCATAACGTCTCTTAAAAATTCTAAATCATCTTCCTGCGACGAGATCACAAGCTCCTTATTAAAACAAATATCATTCCAAATCTCAGATGTCTTGAGCTTTGTTTTCAATTTCTCCGTCTGGTGGGGGATTTTCCCGGAAGCCTTAAAAACTGCGGTTGTGATACCTTACTTACTTACTTAGGTGGCGCTACAGTCCGTGGTGAACCTGGGCCTCAACCAACAAGCGTCTCCAGCCGGCACGGCCAGCTGTTTCCAGTGCCGCACGCCCAGTTGGTTGAGGTCCCTTTCCACCTGCGTGCACCACCGCTGAGGCGGCCGTCCTCTGCCGCGCCTTCCTTCCGTAGTGGATTCGAAGACTTTTCGGGTCGGAGCTGTATCTTCCATGCGCTCTACATGGTCTAGCCTTAGACGCTGTATCCGTAGACGTCGTACCAGGCCGATGTCGCTGTACAACCCGTACAGTTCTTCGTTATATCTTCTCCTCCATACACCGTTTGAACAAACGGGACCGTAGATAGTGCGCAGAATTTTCCTCTCGAAACGACCAAGGGCATCTTCATCCGCTTTTATTAAGGTCCAAGCCTCTGCGCCGTAAAGGAGGACTGGGATGATCAAGGTCTTATATAGTGTCACCTTGGTTTTCCGAGAGAGGGCTCTACTTCTCAATTGCCTATTGAGCCCAAAGAAACAGCGGTTGGCAAGAGTGATTCTGCGTTTTATCTCAGAGCTGGTGTTGTTGTCGCTGGTAATCAGTGAGCCAAGGTAGACGAATTCCTTGACCACTTCAAAGTTATATCCGCCCATGGTGACGTTCTGGCCAATACGTCGGTGTTGTCCGTCTCTTTTAGATGAGAGCAGATATTTGGTTTTACCCTCATTAACCTTGAGACCCATCTTAGCCGCTTCTACCTCAATGCTCACAAAAGCCTCATTGACGTCTTGCTGTTTTCGTCCAATTACGTCAATATCGTCGGCGTACGCAAGCAATTGCGTAGGCTTGAAATAGATCGTACCTCTTGTGTTGGCCAGTGACTCTTGCACAATCTTTTCAAGTACGATGTTGAAAAAGTTGCACGACAGCGCGTCGCCCTGCCTAAATCCTTTTTTAACATCAAAGGTCTCGGTATGCTCATTACCGACCTTAATGGAGCAACGGAATTCTCCATTGTCATCCTGCACAGTCGGACGAGTTTGACAGGGATGTTAAAACTAGACATGGCTTTGTACAGCTCGTCTCTATATACGCTGTCATATGCGGCCTTGAAATCGACGAAGAGGTGGTGAGTGTCGATTTGGTATTCCTGGGTCATCTCCAAGATCTGCCGTAGCGTAATTATTTGGTCTATTGTGGATTTACCTGGCCTGAAACCACACTGATAAGAGCCGATCAGGTTATCCACAAACGGTTTCAGGCGTTCACACAATACGGCAGAGAAGATCTTATATGCGATGTTAAGGAGACTTATTCCCCTATAGTTGGCGCAGTTATAGGGGTCTCCTTTCTTATGGACCGGGCAAACGATGCTGAGATTCCATTCGTCGGGCATGCTTTCCTCCGACCATACCTTGCAGATGAGATGGTGCATGCACCTTACCAGCTCATCTCCAGCCGCCTTAAAAAGCTCAGCAGACAGGCCGTCTGCGCCAGCGGCTTTATTAGACTTAAGTCTTGATATCGCTATTTTGACTTCGTCTAGGTCGGGTGGACCGAATTCTGTTACTTCGTGGTCCATTGCGAATGGCTCGTTCTGCCTGACAGCGGTATCTTGTCTATCATCGCCGTTATACAGTCTGCAGAAGTGGTCTTTCCAAATCCTCAGCATCGACTGCGACTCTACTACCAGTTCTCCATTTTCATCCCTGCAGGCCGCCACTCTGGCTTTGTAGCCATGGCATGTTCGTTTTACCTTGTTGTAAAATTTACGGGCGTCATTCCTGCGGAAGCATCTCTCCATCTCCTCGATCTCACGCTTTCCGTGCTCTCTCTTCTTTCTTCTGAAAAGCGTGTGTTCCTCTCTTCTCTTCTGCTCATAGATTTCGCGAGCAGCTCTCGTCCGTCGTTGCAGCACGGCCTTATATGCCTCTTGTTTTGCTGCATGGGCTTGTTCGCATTGTTCATCGAACCAGGGGTTTCTAGGTGGTGGCTGTTTGAAACCCAGCACCTCTGAGGCAGCATCTCTGACGGCGCTCTGGCAATGAGCCCGTTCCTGCTCTATTGTTTGTGCTGCTCTGGGCGGATATTGAGAGAGCTTTGAGGAGACACGATCGGCAAAGATTCTGGCAGTCTCTTGCGATTGTAGCTTTCCAACGTCAAACTTACGTTGTCCTACTCGACTCCTAAGCATTCTGGATATCCTCATTCGTACCTTGGCTACAACAAGGTAGTGGTCCGAGTCGATGTTGGCCCCTCGGAAGGTTCGTACGTCGAGAATACAGGAGGAGTGACTGGCGTCGATCGCAATATGATCAATCTGGTTGGTGGTCGATTGATCACAAAACCGCCAGGTACCCTTGTGGATTTTGAGATGGGGGAATCGCGTGCTTGCTACAAGGAGGTTACGCCCCGCTAGGAAATCGATTAGCCTTAATTAGCCCGTTGTCGGATGTGGTGTTATGGAGGCTATGCTTTCCTATGATCGACTCAAATATGTCCTTCTTGCCCAGTTTTGCATTAAAATCTCCTAGGACTATTTTTGTGTCGTAGCTGGGACATTGGGCATATGTTCTGTCTAGGAAATCGTAGAATTCTTCTTTGAGTCGATCGTCCTTTTCTTCCGTTGGGGCGTGAGCGCATATTAAGCTAATGTTTCCAAATTTAGCTTTGATGCGGATTGTTATGAGGCGTTCGCTTACATCTCGGAAGCTCAAGACTTTTTGTCGGAGTCTTCCTCTCATAACGAATCCGCACCCGAATAGGCGCTGTTTGTTCTCCTTGTAGCAGTTCCCGTAGTAGATGTCGCAGTTTTTCATCCGTTTTTTGCCTGGTCCATCCCATCGCACTTCTTGGAGTGCGGTTATATCTGCTTTATAGCAGTTGAGGGTTTGCTCCAATTGATCGCCTGCACCCGGTCTGTTAAGGGACCTCACATTCCAGGTGCAGACTCTCAAGTCCGTTATTCGTTTGCAGGGGGTTGTGATACCATTACATAAAAAAGGGGACAACACATTGTTAAACAGCTATCGTCCTATATCCCTTCTGTCTGTGTTCTCAAAAAATTTTGAAAAAGGAATGAAGTCTAGAATTCTTTCTTTTTTAAGCAGAAAAAAAATACCTCAGTGACTTACAGTTCGGTTTCAGAAGTGGAAGATCTACTGAAAATGCCTTACTGAAATTCCTTGGGGAATTATACAATAGTTTGAATGATTCAAGGATTTCTGGAGCTCTTTTTATCGACATTACAAAAGCTTTAATCTCCTATTAGATCTTGTCTCTCAGCTATTCTGAGATTGAATTACTTCTGCACATTTAATCGAACTATAATATGTACTTTGATTGGATGATCTCCTTTCATTATGCTGCCTGTTTACTTTAACTTAAATATGTACCATACACCTTATTTATTTTGTAAATTATTATGTTCCCCATCAACCGTTCCTACTTTTTGTTATAGTGTTCGGATAAATACATTCACCACTTGTTTTTGCAATTGAATGTATATTTACTATTTCAGTCATATGTATCAACAAATAATGTCAATAATATAACTATGTAAATACTTTTTGTCTGAAATAAAGCTAAATTGTAATTGACAACCAATAGCCTCGGATACGGACGGATTACATGTTGACGACCCCCGCAAACGTCAAAAAGGAAACGAATTTCGGATCTGCACCTGGAACGTTAGGTCCCTCAACAGACCAGGTGCAGCCGAACACCTAGTCAACTCTTTGGACTGCTATAAGGCAGACATTACCGCGCTCCAAGAAGTGCGATGGGATGGGCCAGGCAAAAAGCGAATGAAAAACTGTGATATATACTACGGAAACTGCTACAGAGAAAATAAAAAACGCTCATTCGGATGCGGATTTGTTGTTCGAGGCAGACTCAGGAAAAAAGTCTTAAGCCTCCAGTATGTAAGCGAACGCCTCATAACTATCCGCATCAAGGCCAATCTCGGCAATATAAGCTTACTATGTGTCCACGGCCCCACAGAGGAGAAAGATGACCGACATAAAGACTACTTCTATGATCTCCTAGGCAGAACTTATGCGCAATGTCCCAGCTATGACACCAAAATCGTTCTAGGAGTTTTCAATGCGAAGCTGGGTAAGGAAGCTATCTTTGAACGGGTCATTGGAAAGCACAGCCTACACAACACCACGTCAGAAAACGGACTAAGGCTAGTGGACTTTATGGCGGGACATAATCTGGTAGTAGCAAGTACACGATTCCCACACCTCAACATCCATAAGGGGACCTGGCGGTCTTTCGATCAATCGACAACCAACCAAATTGATCATATTGCGATCGAAAACAGACACTCCTCCAGCATCCTAGATGTCCGAACCTTTCGAGGAGCCAACATCGACTCGGATCATTACCTTGTGTTTTTGTTTTTTTTTTTTTTTTTTTTTTTTAGAGACTCGCGCAAGTTCAAGAGTTTTTCATATTCTCTTATGATGTGTTGACACACACAACCTGAACGGAGTGCAGTGGTCGGGGTCGTTGATGTTCGTTCACTACTCTCAGGGGTGGATGTCCTAGGCCTAGATAGGATGAGAGCCGACCAAATTCCGCGTTGGCGTCCGTAGTAATTCGTTCAAGCACTTTAGTATTGCATACGCAGAGGATGAATTTCGGATGACCATATACTGTGAGTGTTATGCCTGCAGGCAGTAGGTTTGGTCACTTTCCATTCACAACTGCGTTGCATACTTTTATCATCCGTATAGGAATTACTTTTACTTGGCTATGAAGCGAATTTGAACTATAGACCTTCCGATCGGCGGTCGATGATGTTAACCACTGCACCACGGCCACCCCCCCTTGTTGCAGCCAAGGTACGGATGCGAATTTCTCGGAATCAACGGAGTCGAGTAAGAACACCAATATTTAACGTCGGAAAGCTGCAATGGCAGGAGACCGCCAGGACCTTCGCCGATCAAGTCTCCCTCAAGCTCTATTAGGTCCCGATGCAATATGCAGAAACCATAGAACAGCAATGGAGTAGTTGTCAAAACGCCATTAGAGAGGCCGCCTCAGGTGTACTCGGTTTTGAGCCACCACCGTCGAGAAACCCCTGGTTTAATGATGAGATGATGAGTGCAGAGAGGCCCATGTAGAGAAACAGAATGCATACATGGCCACATTGTATCGACGGGCGAGAGCTGCCCGCGAGCTCTAATAACAGAAAAGGAGGGAGGAGCATGCGCTTCTGAGAAGGAAAAGAAGGAGCACGAGAAGCACGAGATCGAGGAAATGGAGAGATGTTACTGCAGGAACGACGTTCGAAAATTTTACCAGAAAGTAAAACCAACATGCCAAGGCTATAAAGCCAGAGCAGATGCCTGCAGGGATGAGCACGGACAACTAGTAGTGGTGTCACAGTCGATGCTGAGACTGTATAACGGCGATGAACCATTCACAATGGACGAAGACGAAGGAGAATCCCGTCCACCCGACCTAGACGATGTTAAGATAGCGATATTAAAACTTAAGTCTTATAAAACTGCTGGAGCAGACGGATTCTCCGCGGAACTGTTTAAAGCAGCTGGCAATGAGCTGGTCAGGAACATGCACCAACTCATCTGCAAGGAATGATCGGAAGAACACATGCCCGATGAATGGAATCTCAATATTGTTTACCCGGTTCATTAGAAAGGAGACCCCTATGACTGCGCCAATTACAGAGGGATAAGCCTCCTGAACATCGCGTACAAAATCCTCTCTCCCGTACTCTATAAGTACCTGAAACCGTTCGTGGACAATCTGACAGGTTCCTACCAGTGTGGTTTCAGGCTAGGAAAATCCACGATAGACCAAATATTTACACTACGGCAGATCTTGGAGAAGACCCATGAATTCCAGGTCGACACGCACCATCTTTTCGTCGGCTTTAAAGCCGCGTATGAGAGTGTTTATAGACATGAGCTATACAGAGCCATGTCATGTTTTACCATTCCTGCCAAACTCGTCAGACTGTGCAGGATGACTATGGAGAACTCTCGCTGCTCCATTAAGGTCGGAGGTGAACTAACCGACCCCATTGATGTTAAAAAAGGTTTTAGACAGGTTGACGCACTGTCATGTGATTTCTTCAACATTATTCTTGAAAAGATCGTGCGGGACTCTGCGACCAATACAAGAGGTACGATCTACTTCAAGTCCAATTGTTTGCCTATGCAGATGACATTGACGCTATTGGACGAACAAAGCGAGACGTCAATGAGGCGTTCACAAACATTGAAGCAGAAGCGGCGAAAGTGGGTCTAAGGGTAAATGGGGACAAGACCAAATATGTATATGCTGTCATCAAAGAATGACGCGCAACACCGACATCTTGGTCAGAACGTCACCTTGGGCAGCTATATTTTTGAAGTAGTCAAGGACTTCGTCTATCTTGGCTCGATAGTGACAAGCAGCAACGACACCAGCGCTAAGATAAGACGCAGAATAACTCTTGCCAATCGCTGCTTCTTCGAGCTCAAGAGGCAATTGAGTAGTAGAGCCCTCTCTCCAAAAACTAAGGTTTCCCTCTACAAAACCTTAATCATCCCGGTCCTCCTCTAAGGCGTTGAGGCTTGGACGTTATCAAAAGCGGATAAAGAGGCTCTTCGGCGTTTCGAGAGGAAAATTCTGCGTGCAATCTTTGGTCCCGTTTCTGTAAACGAAGAGTGGAGGACGAGATTCAACCAGGAACTGTACGGGCTGTACAACAACATCGGCCTAGTTAGACGTCTTCGGATCCAACGTCTAAGATGCTTGGGCCATGTAGAGCGAATAGACATCAACGCTCCGGCCCGAAGAGTCTTCGACTCCAACCCCGAGGGACGACGCAGCAGAGGACGACCGCATTTATAGGTGGCGCGCACAGGTGGAAACGGACCTCAACCAACTGGGCGTGCGGCACTGGAAGCGGCTGGCCAATGATCGTGCCGGCTGGAGAGGCTTGTTGGCTGAGACCCTGGTTCACCCCGAAGTGTAGGGTAAGTAAGTAAGTATATGAGATAGAAAACTAATTGTATGCACGCCCTTCTGGGCTCTAAACAAGATTATTCTCGATAGCACTGTGAAAAACCTTAATTAAAAGTTGAAATCGTCGCAAATGATACAGGCTATTCCGACAAGGCTCTAAAGGCAATGTCACTGGTTTCAAGCCGATATAGACTGAGTGCTCCGAGTAGAATATAAGATATAATATAGAAGAATGTCTCTTCTTGGATCGCCTAGCAGATTCAAACCTTAGCCAAGTTAGTGGCATCTCAAATTACATGGGTAGACAATTAGACCTCATATTCACAAACGATCTTCTTCAATTTTTCTGTCTCTCTTTGTCCACTTTCCCTTTCAACCATCGATAACTTCCATCCTCCCCTCCTTCTTTCCTTTTTTCATAACTCTCCATCACAGAATACTCCTCCTACAGTTCTGCGTTCTCACGATTTCCACAAAGCGAAATTTCACCAAATTAACGAATACGTTAAAAAAGCGCTTTTCAATTTTGATAATCTATCTTTAAATTACGCTATATCCATATTCTAAAGGGAAATATTTAATTCTATCTCTCTTTACGTCCCATCTGCCCAACGCATAACTTTGTCCCCCTCCCACCATGGTATAATCGCAGGCTCCGTTCCCTAAGAAACAGAAGAATTAAATAGTGGTCAATATTCCTTCGTACTCAATCCCCTAAAGACTTCTCGAACTACATGGGTAGCTATCTTCACTTTACCGCTCTTCACAACCCTCTCTATCAACGCTATGTAGCTGAAACGCAAGCCAATCTTGTAAGCGATCCAAAGTCCTTCTTTAAGTTTGTTAATTACAAAAGAAAATCTGATCGGTACCCCACCTCTCTCTCCTTCGATGGCCAAACCTCAAATGATCCTAACATTATCGCCAATTTTTTTTGCCACCTATTTCAAACAATCTTGCCACTCTTGCCAATCGCTGTTTCTTTGGGCCCAGGAGGCAATTGAGTAATAGAGCCCTCTCCCGAATGACAGAGTTGACTCTATATAAGACCCTTAATATCCCGGTCCTGTGGTACGGCGCAGAAGCATGGACACTTTCAAAAGCGGATGAGCAGACCCTTTGCCGGTTCGAGAGAAAGATTTTGAGCATGATTTTCAGGCCTATAAACGCAGACGGGAGACGGAGGAAAAGATTCAACCATGAACTTTACGGGCTGTACAGCGACATGAGTATAGTTAAGCGTCTACGGATTCAACGCCTAAGATGGCTGGGCCTTGTAGAGCGAATGGACTCCAGAGCTCCAGCCCGGAGAGTTATCGAATCCAACCCCGAGGGATGAAGAAGCAGAGGACGGCCGCACTTAAGATGGCGTACACAGGTGGAAGGGGACCTCAGCCAACTGGGTGTGCGGCAATGGAAAAAGCTAGCAATAGATCGTCCTCGAACGAATTACTATGGACTATAACCAACCCGGAATTGCCCGGCTCTCGTCCTATCTAGGACAACCACCTCTGAGAATAGTGAACGAACATCAACGACCCAAACCACTGCACTCCGTTCAGGTTGTGTGTCTAAAACACATCATAAGAGAATATAAAAACTCTTGAACCTGCGAGAGTATCTAAAAAAAAAAAAAGAAAAAGTTGGAGGGGCTTGTTGGTTGAGGCCCAGGTTCACCCTGAATTGTAGCGCCCGTTAAGAAGAAGAAGAAGATTAGGACGAAAAGAATACGAAAATTCGACAATTCGACGAGTAAAGATTATGAAGATACGGAGGAAGTGACAAAGAATGAATTCGCATTTTTTACAGTAAGAAGTTGCGAAAAAGAAAGAAACATGCATTTGGTACGTAAAAGATAAGAAGTAGTCGTAGTAGGCACAATGTGGAGTAATTTTTCCTGATTTAGAACACAGAAGAGACGTATTTTAATACGCTACTGTAGACGATATTATATGTCTTTCCATTTGGGGATAGAATGTAAAGATTCTGGGCATTGGACACACGCGAACATGCTACATACAATTGTCCATGGGAAAAGCACGGCTTTTCTAAGTTCACCCCAGCCACCTTTAATGTTTGACCTTGCGCTTTGTTAATGGTCATCGCGAAACTAAGCTTTAGAGGAAATTGTAGCCTTTTAAACTGGAACGGAGGATCTGTGAGAATTATTGGGATTCGTGGGATCTTTACATTTTCACCCTTTCCTACGCCGGTTAAGATAGTGGCGCTAATGATATTGCGGCTAAGTTGTGTGACACGAAGTCTCGTCCCATTACATAATCTCGGGGCATCTAAACTTCGTATAAGCATGACTGGGACGCTTAGTAGTCAAATAACAGAGTATAGGTACCATATGCACTATAGTGTGAAGCGCGGGCCGATGCCATACAACGTTAGCGCGTTTCAGAAACATATCAGCGCCATCTATCGTGATTCAAGAGTAACACTAATTTATGTTTCGAGTGTTGATTGTTTTCTCAAAAGCTGATTGATTTATGGTTGTTTTAATTAAATTATTTTATTGTTCGTTTGTATCATAGAACTTATACTAATTTTGCGGAGAGTCTCACACAAATTTCCATCCCCTACTGATTTTTTTTTTTTTGCTGCATACAAACTTAACGGGGGCTAGAAAGAAACAAAAAGTAGCCTACGTCACTCTCCATCCCTTCATCTATCTCCACTTAAAAAATCACGTCACTCCGTCGCTCCGTTTTGCCGTGAAAGACGGACAAACAGACACACACACTTTCACGTTTATAATATTAAGTATTTATATTCATAAAATCAATTTAAGGGCCGTATCCAAAGAAGAATCTCCTCAAATCAAGTAGAAACAAATTATATTGTGCTTAATGATGTGTAAACATCCTGGATGTGCGAACATTCAGAGGGGCAAATGTCGACTCTGACCACTTCCTCGTAGCAGCAAGATTCAGAGCTCGACTGTCCAATGTCAGAAAGCTGCACCAGCCCATCAGGAGGAGGTTCGACATTGGGCGCCTGAGCACACTGGAGGTTACCAGAATCCACAGAGAGCAGCTGAGTGAAAGACGCTACGGTATGCCTACATCGAACACAAATAATATGTGGCTGCATTGTTGCTCAGCCATTCAGGAAGTTGCCGAAACCACCTTAGGGTACCTACCACCCCCGACAAGAAACCCGTGGTATGATCGCGAGTGTGAGCAAAAATAGCAGCAACCGACGAGGCCTACCAAAAGGCTCTGCAGAGGAAAACCAGGGCAGCGCAAGAAGAGTACCGAGCCAGAAGAAGGGAGGAGAAAAACTGCTGCGACAAAAAAAAAGGATCTTCGCAGCCTCTCAGCTCAAGGATATCGAGGGGTCTAGGGATAAACATAAAACATGAGCCTTTTACAAGAAAGCCAAAGGCCTTGCAGGAGGCTTCAAAAAGGGCACCCAGGCTTTTCGAAACTGCGAGGGGAATCTTGTCACCGACCCGCTTAACGAGCATGACCAAGAGAGAGTGGTAGGAACCGAGGAAATCCCAACTCCAGCCGCTGAAATAGTCCTCCCACCCAGCATCGAAGAAGTCGGCCGCAGGCTCAGATGGCTTGCCATTAGAGCTCTTTAAGGCTGGCCGCGATGTCCTAGTATGGAGCATGCACCAGATCATCTGCAGAATTTGGGAAGATGAAAGCATGCCCGACGACTGGAATACCAGCTCTATTTGCCCCATCCACAAAAAAGGTGATCCTACCTCTTGCAAGAACTATAGAGGTATGTTCCTGCTCAATGTCGCATACAGGATCCTGTCCAGCGTATTGTGTGAACGTCTAAAGCCATTTTGCACCGCACTAATCGGCAGCTACCAGTGCGGCTTCCGGCCCGGCAAATCGACTATAGACCAAATTTTCACACTTCGACAAATCCTGGAAAAAGACCAACGAGTTTCGAATCGATACACAACACCTTTTCATCGATTTCAAAGCCGCATACGACAGCATTCATCGTGAAGAACTGTTTGGTGCGATGGCCGAATTCGGGATCCCGGTAAAACTGATCCAGTTGTGTCGCGCCACGCTAATTCGGTTCTAGGACCTCGGAACCATTCGAAACATGCACCGAATTTCGGCAAGGAGATGCGCTGTCATGTGACTTCTTCAACCTGGTGCTGGAGCAGATAGTGCGACGGGCAGGCGTCAACAGGGAAGGCACTATCTTTTACAAGTCCATCCAGCTGCTAGGATACGCGGATGATATCGATATCATAGCGTGTTCTCGCCGTGGCATTGTGGAAGCATTCACGGCGATTGAAGAACAGGCGAAACGAGTTGGTCTTAAGGTCAATGAGGACAAAACGAAATACATGCTGTCAAGCAGAAACCAATCCGTCGCTCACCACCTGGGACAAAACATAACAATTGACAGCTACAATTTCGAGGTAGTTAAGGAGTTTGTCTACCTCGGGGCAAACGTAAATTCCACAAATGACACCATAGTGGAGATCCGGCATAGAATCGCCCTTGGCAACCGCTACTACTTCGGCTTGTCCAAACAACTGGGGTCAAAACTCCTCACACGAAAGACCAAAGTCATGCTTTACAAAACGCTCATTCTGCCAGTCTTGCTGTACGGAGCCGAAACCTGGACTATAAGCAGGGTTCTTTCGAAAGAAAAATTCTGCGCCGAATATTGGGTCCTGTCTGTGAGGAAGGTGAATGGAGAAGAAGACACAACCGCGAACTCTACGAGCTGTACCAAGATGTGGATGTAGTCCGGATCCGTCGACTACACTGGCTCGGCCACATTGAGCGCATGGACATCAACGCTCCGGCTAAGAGGGTCTTCGACTCCGAGCCTCCTGGTTCGAGAAGAAGAGGAAGACCGAACCTCCGGTATAAAGACCAAGTAATCGCGGATGTAAGACATTTTGGTCTTGACAACTGGAAGCAGCGTGCCCGGGACCGTCAAGGATGGAAGGCAGCTATAGCTCAGGCTCAGATCCTCCATGAATCGCTGGCCTGATAAGTAAGTAAGTAAGTAAGTTAATGATGTGTAACAAAATTAGCGGTATACGGAAAAAAAAAAATTATATTCTATGAGCCAACAAGGCCAGTTAGAAGGTATATTTCAATTATAAACACTTGACTTGAGTTCCATAACCGCGTGCGGGAGCACTATCAGGAAATAGCTCACACCTCACTCACCGGAACACACAAAATTAAAATTAAAAAAAAAAAAAAAAAAAACAGGAAAAGCAACCAAAACCCTACATACTCGTATTATCCTCACTTCACCAGGCCCAGAAATGATAATGTGTTTCGGTTCGTGGACGCTGACAGCTATGTGGAATAAATGTGCCAGTGTATATCCGATATAAGGGCAGCTGTGTGTGCACCGACAATTCTATATGTTAACTTCAGTGACAATAGAATTTTTATTCTGACAGACGAAATTAACATAAAATGGGGGCGTTAGACCTCAAAACTAGCTCGTCCGACCGTTAAGTATCCACTTAACCATATCACAAACATATGATTTATCATTTCGTCAATTTGAATGTCAACGTAGTTAAGTCAATTACCAATTAGCTCTCAAAGAAATGTATTAAAGCTATACTTACTTTAAAGCTAACAATTTGCATTGTTCTTCGGGTGAAGGCAATCGATGGTTTAAAGGCACATCTTTGTTTATATCGTTAGGAATCTGCAAATCGTCGTTACTATTATTAATGGAATACAGTGCGTCAACAGCGTCAGCTGATAACACGGACGGAGATAGTGCTGGCGTTAAAACTCCATTATCGCCAATTATTATCGATGTACTTATGGATGCGTCTACGCGGTTTATGCAATCCGGCGTAACGGTTACGTCGCCCAGAGCCTCGGTGGATGTCCATTTCCGTAGGTCTTCAATGCCGGCAGGCTAGATGGAGGGAAAAAAATAAGAAAATGCATTTGAACACAATCGGATACAATGTCTTAGTGGGATTATAAATGGGTGACAGTAGTTCGGTTATCCGGAATATAGTATTCGTTATGGGTTCTGTACGGTTTGCGTTGGAGGATTGAACATGGATATGCAAATTTGTTTTCGCTTATAATATTCAATTTAATAGTGAGATGCCACCTCTCTCTCATTAAATTGAAAAGTTTTTATTGGTACCTGAACGCTTAAATCAAACTTTATTGTTTATTTCCGTATGGCAATGCGATTATTTTATCGATACAGTAGAGCCCCAATTATCCGAACCCTCAATTATCCGAACCTTGGCGCGAATTTGTTTCTGGCTGCCGCTGTGCATAGGTAGGTGTCGAGTGGGTTGAAACGCGTTTTGTTTCATCGAACGTTGTTAGTTCGCATGTGGGCATGTGGAAGACACTCAATTCATGAAACAGGTCAACCAACCGACTACTTTGTGACCGCCAGGATAAATGGAATTCTTTTCTATAGCTATTACTCTCCTCCTAGATTATCTCTGGAAGAATTTGAAAGCCTACTAAGTAATATCGCGACTGATGCAAGAGGCAAACACCCCGTTGTAATTGCGGGGGACTTCAATGCTTGGTCTACAGAATGGGACAGCAGACACACGGATGCACGGGTAAGGGTCCTTTTGGAAACGTTTGCGGTTCTTGGGGTGAACATGGTGAATACAGGTACTACAAGTACATTCCACAAGGCCGGTAGATCGTCAATAGTTGACATAACCTTTGTGTGCAATTCCCTTGTTATTAAAACAACATGGAGAGTGAGCGTGGGCTACACGCATAGTGACCACCAAGCTATAATAATGGAGATCGGCGAGAGAAAACGCAGGCAGCGTCCAATTCAAACTGGACCAAAGTGGAAGGAAATCTCTTTGACACCGATGCCTTTGAAGAAGTCCTGAGAGAGGTGACTGTGGCTACCGACGCATCTGCCGAGGTAACCTCCAAGCAACTGACACAAGCGCTAATTGCAGCATGTGACGCAGCGATGCCCAGGAGGAAGCCCAGCAGAAGAGGGTCCCCGTGTTACTGGTGGAACGAGAATATCCAGTTGCTAAGGGCGATATGTCTCAGAGAGCGGAGAAAATCCCAACGGTCCAGAAATAGACCAGACTACCAAGAGCGGCTTCTTCAATTCAAGCTCGCAAGACGTCAGCTAGAAAAAGCAATCAAGGAAAGTAAATCGAGATCCTGCAAAAAACTTTGCGAGGAGGCCGAAATAGACCCCTGGGGTAAAGCATACAGAGTGGTCAAAAAAAAAAAAAAAAAAAAAAAAATAGAAAACAATAGAAGTCCGCCAATATCAAATCCCGAAATGCTCACCCGTACTGTGGAACATCTGTTCCCACAAGGACAGCCGCTTAATAGGAGCAGCATGGCGGGGATTAGCATTGAAGAAATTCCTGGTATTACTCCAGAGGAGCTACATAACGGAGTCTTGAAGGTCAAAAACATCAAAGCACCCGGACCGTATGGAATCCCAAATAAGGCAGTCAAAGCGGCCATTACGGCTAGACCAGACGCTTTCCAACACACCTTGGGGAAATGCTTGCAGGAGGGGATCTTTCCCACACAGTGGAAGCTGCAGCACTTGGTACTACTGCCAAAAGGAAAGAAACCACCTGGAGAGCCGTCCTCGTATCGGCCAATTTGTCTGTTGGACACATTAGGCAAAATACTAGAACGAGTGATCTACGATAGGTTACTGGCGGTGGCGGTAGCCAACGGTGCATTGTCAGCCAACCAATACGGTTTCAGAAAAGGACGATCAACGGTCGACGCCATAGAAACAGTGGTAAACTTGGCCGCGGACGCCATCAAACATTGAACCAGAAGCGGCTAAAGTGGGTCTAAGAGTAAATGGGGACAAGACCAAATATATGCTATCATCTAAGAAAGACGGGCAACACCGACGTCTTGGTCAGAACGTCACCTTCGACAGCTATATTTTTAAAGTAGTCAAGGACTTCTTCTATCATGGCTCAATAGTGACAAGCAGCAACGACTCCAGCGCTGAGATAAAACGCAGAATAACTCTTGCCAACCGCTGCTTCTTCGGGCTCAAGAGGCAATTGAGTAGTAGAGCCCTCTCTCGAAAAACTAAGGTATCCCTCTACAAAACCTTAAT
The DNA here is from genome assembly GCA_951905685.1 of Eumerus sabulonum. NCBI lineage: Eukaryota > Metazoa > Arthropoda > Insecta > Diptera > Syrphidae > Eumerus > Eumerus sabulonum. The sequence continues at coordinate 134,437,126 of OX645060.1, read as the reverse complement.
CATCCCGGTCCTCCTCTACGGCGCTGAGGCTTGGACGTTATCAAAAGCGGATGAAGAGGCTCTTGGGCGTTTCAAGAGGAAAATTCTGCGTGCAATCTTTGGTCCCGTTTGTGTAAGCGGAGAGTGGAGGAGAAGATTCAACCAAGAACTGTACGGGCTGTACAGCGACATCGGCCTGGTAAGACGTCTTCAGATCCAACGTCTGAGATGGCTAGGCCATGCAGAGCGAATGGACATCAACGCTCCGGCCCTAAGAGTCTTCGACTCCAACCCCGAGGGACGACGCAGCAGAAGATTACCGCATTTAAGGTGGCGCGCACAGGTGGAAAGGGACCTCAACCAACTGGGCGTGCGGCACTGGAAGCGGCTGCCCAAGGATCGGGCCGGCTGGAGAGGCTTTTTGGTTGAGGCCCTGGTTCACCCCGAACTGTAGCGCCATCAAAGTAAGTAAGTACCCGGACAGACAAAACTGGACCCGAAAAACGCAACCCCGCAGGGACTGCGTGAATTTTTACACTGACGGGTGGAGTATTCTGCAAACAACTAAAGCTGAATAAAGCTCTAAAATTACCAGATCACTGCAGCGTCTTTCAGGCGGAGCTGTTGGCAATAAAGGAGGCTTTGTTTTGGCTCAAGTGGAACGTGATATCCACCACGAATATTCGCATTCTCGCGGATAGTCAAGCAGCCTTAAAGTCGCTGGAGTCCTATCTGTACACATCAAAAACTAGTCTCGACTGTTGCCTATCTCTTAACGAGATGGCCCAACAGTTTAACATACAACTTATCCGGGTACCAGGACACAGCGACATCCCAGAAAATAAGAGAGCCAACACACTCCCCAGACAAGGAACGACGCTACAATCAATCGTGGCATGTGAGGGAATACCCCTTGCAACCATTAAACATAATCTTGCAAATTTCGCCAGGGCCGAGACGAATCTAAGATGGACCCAGGGACACACTCCCTCATCACCAGACAAATCTGTCCCCGGCTCGACAGTCAACGGACTAGGAGTATAATCTCCCTAAAAAGAACTGAAATCTATAAAATCCGTGGTGTCATCACAGGACACTGCCTTATTGGCAGTCACGCGCAATAACTAGGAATAGTTCCGAATGATTTCTGCAGAAGCTGTCTAGACGAGGAGGAGGTCGAATCCATTCACCACCTTCTCTGCGCCTATCCGGCATTCTGCACAATCAGGAAAAGATACCTAGGATCTTACTTCCTTAACGACCTGACAGATGTTCAGCAAGTAGGGATATCTGACCTTCTTAACTTCTTAAGAAGCACAAAATGGTTTCATGAATAGGGGGATAAACCCTCCTCGTAGCTGCACAATGGGTCTCGCTGGCCTATGTGTATTCTTCTCAATTCTGGGAATGGCTACGAACCTACCTACCTACCTACCCATGTACATATATTCATCATATCTGGAATAAAGCACACAAGGTCAATTTTAAATTCCTTTAGCCTTATTTAAATCGATCAACTATCTAGTTCTACCTATAAAAAGGTTACACTCCCATTGCAACTTGCTTCAAACTCAATTTGTGTGGGAGCAGAACTCCCATTCATTGCGCTTAATTCAAGTCAAAATACTTAATCTATGAAATTAAAAACTTCGGTTGGAAGAAGGAAAGGTGACAAAAGTTAATATACAAAGAGGGATCGAGAGATTTAAAAATTCCTTAGACAAGCGCTACACAAAATCAAGAATTGGCCTGAGAATTAAGAGATCAATATGATCGTAGGAATAGAGCTTCTGGGCACATAGTATGTACATATGTATGTCAAATTATATATAGAGATTTTTTTAAGACATGTAAGTTTCGAGTTCGACGAGCTCATCGGTCGCAAAATTTATTCTAATATTCCTATGACCAAGTCCTGCTTTTGAACTGAGGGCGTTAGCGTTTGCTATATGTATATGCAAATAAAGAGACGTTATCATTATTTTTTGTACTGCGTTTTATCCAAGACATTGGATCTAGTGGTTTTTAGGGTTCCGTACCCAAAGGTAAAACGGAACCCTATTACTAAGACTTCGCTGTCCGTCTGTCACCAGGCTGTATCTCATGAACCGTGAAAGTTAGACAGTTGAAATTTTCACAGATGATGTATTTCTGCTGCCGCTACCACGCTACTAAAAACAGAACAAACTGAATATTTAAGGGGGGCTCCCATACAACAGATATGATTTTCATCCAAAAAATCTCGTTGGTCACAAAATGAACTAAGGTTAGTCGATAATATCCCACAACCAGTAGCAAACTTCCCAGTTTGGATCCCGTTAGTGTCTTACTTACTTACTTATCAGGCCTGCGATCCATGGAGGATCTGAGCCTGAGCTATAGCTGCCTTCCATCCTTGACGGTCCCGGGCACGCTGCTTCCAGTTGTCAAGACCAAGATGTCTTACATCCGCGATTACTTGGTCTTTATACCGGAGGTTCGGTCTTCCTCTTCTTCTCGAACCAGGAGGCTCGGAGTCGAAGACCCTCTTAGCTGGAGCGTTGATGTCCATGCGCTCGATGTGGCCGAGCCAGTGTAGTCGACGTCTCCTTGCCTTCCGGACTACATCCACATCTTGGTACAGCTCGTAGAGTTCGCGGTTGTGTCTTCTTCTCCATTCACCTTCCTCATAGACAGGACCAAATATCCGGCGCAGAATTTTTCTTTCGAAAGAACTCAAAATCAGCTCCGCTGTCGTGCTTATCGTCCAGCTTTCGGCTCCGTACAGCAAGACTGGCAGAATGAGCGTTTTGTAAAGCATGACTTTGGTCTTTCGAGTGAGGAGTTTTGACCCCAGTTGTTTGGACAAGCCGAAGTAGCAGCGGTTGCCAAGGGCGATTCTACGCCGGATCTCCACTTTTGTCATTTGTGGAATTTACGTTTGCCCCGAGGTAGACAAACTCCTTAACTACCTCGAAATTGTAGCTGTCAATTGTTATGTTTTGTCCCAGGTGGTGAGCGACGGATTGGTTTTTGCTTGACAGCATGTATTTCGTTTTGTCCTCATTGATCTTAAGGCCAATTCGTTTCGCCTGTTTCACAATCGCCGTGAATGCTTCCACAATGCCACGGCGAGAACACGCGATGATGTCGATATCATCCGCGTATCCTAGCATCTGGATGGACTTGTAAAAGATAGTACCTTCCCTGTTGACGCCTGGCCGTCGCACTATCTGCTCCAGCACCAGGTTGAAGAAGTCACAAGACAGCGCATCTCCTTGCCGAAATCCGGTGCATGTTTCGAATGGTTCCGAGGTCCTAGAACCGAGTTGCACGGCGCATCGCGTGTTTTTTAGCGTGGCGCGACACAACTGGATCAGTTTTACCGGGATCCCGAATTCGGCCATCGCCCCAAACAGTGCTTCACGATGAATGCTGTCGTATGCGGCTTTGAAATCGATGAAAAGATGGTGTGTATCGATTTGAAACTCGTTGGTCTTTTCCAGGATTTGTCGAAGTGTGAAAATTTGGTCTATAGTTGATTTGCCGGGCCGGAAGCCGCACTGGTAGCTGCCGATTAGTGCGGTGCAAAATGGTTTTAGACGTTCACACAATACGCTGGACAGGATCTTGTATGCGACATTGAGCAGGGATATACCTCTATAGTTCTTACAAGAGGTAGGATCGCCTTTTTTGTGGATGGGGCGTTAGTGTCTGTGATGAATTAATCCTAGCTGCAAACCTTTTTCCCTTATTTCCCATTATTGTTATTCACCTTTTCACATCGTTGCTGTCAAGTAAGATAATAAATTGATTTGAATTCAATGGACACTTTGATGATCAACTATATCTCATCATGAAGATAGAACATACATAGTCTCTTTCTTATTTGTATATACAGATGGTACGGAGCCCTTCGTGCGCGAGTCCGACTCGCACTTGACCGGTTTTTCTTAATCATAGGTTATTTTGACACTGACAACTGTTTCCCACTCGAAATCTCGACAGAACGTCAGTATCATACCTCCGCGGAACGAAATGAGCTTTACGCTTGAACAACGTTGGGAAATATTGAAAACTTATTTCCAAAGTGAGTGCTATGTAGCCCAAACAGTGCGTTTTTTTTAAAAGAAGTTTTGGCCGAAATGAAGCACCCACCGCGACTGCTGTACGCAGGTTTGTGAAAAAAGTTCGTGAGACTGGTATGTTAGTGAACAAGACTCGTGATCCCCGTCGTCGTACGTTGCGCACAAATGAGAATGAGGCTGTTGTGGCCGAGGGTGTGAGACCCAATTCACGAACATCAACTTGCCATCGATCTCAAGAGCTCAACATTTCACGCACTAGCCTGCGGGGAATTCTGCACAAAGTTCTCGGATTATTCGCTGACAGGGTCCAATTGTTTCTTACCTCTTAACCTGATAAATACACTTTAAAAGTATTATATCCTCTAGGCTCATCCGATCACTTTGTCATATGAGCTAAATTCCCATATTCATCCAACACAGTTAAAGAAATAGCTCCAAAGAGAATAGTATGGATATATAAGAAAGCTTATTGGTGTGGCCCTAACAACCTCTTTCGGAGCTTTAACTAGTCGTTGTGTTTCCTCGACAACGACGTGGACGCCGCAGCTGATATGATCACAAGCATTATCCATACTGGCATAACCACTTTTATCCCCAACAAGATAAAAAGTATTAAGCCGGAGGATAATGCGTGGTTTGACTTGAGCTGTAAAGATGTTATTAGGTTGAGAGAGATAAGCTTTCGGAATTATAAAGCAAACACTACTGAGGAAAACCGAAAAAGATATATACAAGCCAGAAATGACTGCAACTCCCACATTCGACGAGCTACATTTTTATACGACCAAAAACTAAGGCGTAAGATCCAACAATGTCCCAAAGGTAGCAGAAGTTTTTGGTATTTCGTTAAAAACATCAAGAACTCCGTCTCGTCGTCTATACCCACGCTCATCCACAAAGACATTCCAGCTGTCATACCCTTAGACAAAGCCAATCTGCTTGCTGCCCATTTCGCAGCAAACTCACAGCTTCCCAGATCATCGTTGTCTCTGCCTGTTCTGGAGTACGCTAGGGTTGCAAGGGTTCTTAAAGAACTTGACATACACAAATCTGCTGGTCCAGATGGTATTTCCCCAATAATTCTGAAGAGGTGTTCTTCTACGCTGGCAAAACCACTGCGTAAGCTTTTTCACCTTTCCTACTCTTCTGGACTCTACCCGAGTAGGTGGAAAACAGCATTTGTCCAGCCCATTCCCAAAAAAAGGCGAATCTTCTTCTCTCTCCAATTACCGACCCATCGCACTAACGTGCCTTCTTTCCAAGGTCATGGAAACGCTGATAAATCGTCAGCTAATGAAATATCTCGAGTCGCAGAAACTCCTCACTGACCGGCAGTGTGGTTTCCGCAGCAACAGATCCACTGGTGATTTGATGGTATATCTCACCGAGAAGTGGAATCGCTCGCTCCAGCAGGCAGGTGAGAGCAAAGTAGTTGCACTTGATATTTCGAAAGCATTTGACAGAGTTAGGCATGAAGCTCTTTTGTCGAAAATGCGTGCATTCGGGACCGATGACTCTCTTCTTCTCTATCTTCTTCTAGGAGGATTCAAGTCTGATACTCATTTTGTAAATGCTGGTGTTCCCCAGGGCTCCGTTTTGTCTCCGACACTCTTTCTCATTTTTATAAATGATCTCTAATCCAATCCACTCCTTCGCTGACGACAGTACCCTCAGCTTTTCATTTTCGTTCACTTCTTTGCGACCCTGCACTTCGGCTGTAAATAGTGAGCGGCAGCGTATGTTAAGCTCGTTAAATTCCGATATTGACAGCATCATCCGATGGGGTAAAAACAATAGAGTGGAATTTAATGCTTCCAAAACACAATGCTGTCTTCTGTCGCTAAAGCGTAAGACGTACCCATTGCCATTATCCATGAATGGCACTTGTATCTCTGAAACCGACAAGCCTTCCATCCTGGGTATGTGCATCAGTGACAACCTTTGTTGGAACGATCACATATTTAGTGTCGCTAAGAATGCCGCGAAATGTCTAGGTTTCCTACACAGATGCAAGAAATTCTCACACCCACCGATGTGGCTATAATTTATAAGGCGTTCATTCGTCCTAAATTGGAGTTCAACGCTCATCTCTGGCGCATCTAAGACCTCAATGCACTTACTTGACAGAATACAAAATCGTGCGATAAAACTCATAGGAGATTCCAGCATCACAAACTCATTACACTCGCTGGGTTATCGTAGGGACGTCTCCTGCCTTTCATTGTTTTATCGTTATTTTAACCATAAATGTATGTTGGCGTTACAGCCCATGAAGGACCAGAGCCAACCTTCTCTCAATCACCCATGTTGTGTGTGATTTATTTTTTCACACAGGTGAAAGGGACCTACCGTTTATTGCCGATTCCGAACGGCGTGAGTCGAGAAGCTTTTTCAAGGCAAGTTTATACTACGGGGGGTCTTGCCAGTACCCCGCCGAGGAGGAACACCGCGAAATAAACATTCGATGGCGTTGGTGTTATCGAGATCCGAACTCGCTCATCGTGCGCCAGAGTCCAACACACTAACCACCGCGCCCTCAACCATAACCATAAATGCTCTGATGAAATAGCCAGTTGCATTCCGCCCCTTCAAAACTTCTCCCGCGATACACGTAACTCCCGGAATGCGCATGAATTCACTCTGAAGCCCACTTTCGGTCGTACTGTCAAATACAGAGATTCTTTCTTCAACCGAACCACACGAATGTGGAACGCGCTACGTCGTTCGGTCTTCCCCCCTCCATACAATATGCAGACATTTAAGACATTTAATAGGCACCTCCTCTCCCCCTCCCTGTTACCTTTTGCTCACACAACGGTTAACGTCATAAGGCCTTGAGTGCGCGTGTGTCCATCAAAAAAACAAAAAAAAAAAAAAGTAGTCATTGATGGGGACGATTCAAAACTAAAGATTTCCGCTTAAACAACTTATCTTTGAACGGTGATTTCCCTTCCCATGTGTTGGAATGCATTTGTTTCCTGCTGATCACGACCAATTGAGCCGGAAGATACAGATACTCGTTTACAATTTATAGGAATCATTCGTCAACCACAAACTGCACATGAGCAGCCCAATAAAAAAAACTGTTTTCCTTTACCCATCGGGGGCAAATTGGTCATCTTCATTCTATAACTTAACTAACCACTCTTTATCAGATACAAGCATACCCACATTCTCACATTATAGGAAATCGAAAAGATGAAGATAACAAGTAAAGGAAAAAACAGGCAAATCAACTTCCATAGTCCAATCGAACATGCGTTGCGATGTAACTGAAAATGGATAAGCAAACTAAACCGACTACTAACAAGCTCAAGCTTTGCAGCCGAGCAACTAGACAGAATAGGTAAACTTGCTCACCAGTCTTATTTCAATTTCAGCATCGATTCTAGTCCTCATCTTGCGATTAGCCTTTCCAAAAACGGGCGTATAAACCAGTTCGTCCACCGCACCTGTGTAGCTATTGGCGGTGTCATTTTGAAATGCTTCTAATCGGCTCTCGGGTATCTTAGCCGCTTCCTCGTACAGCACTCTGACGCAGCTCGGGCGAGTTTCTCTGGTAAAGAGGCCTTTATGGAATGACTTGTCGCACGAATAGTGGTTCTTGCGCTGCGCAAACGTTCCCAGGTCACTCTCAGCTGCAAAGAAACAGGTAAAAAGAAATAATAAGAAAATGTTCGATAACAGATTATTCGTAAGGCTATTCTATCTATGACTATGACTATGACACAGGTATCTTGGTGTATCTCTTCCGTTCGCTTGTCAAGCAATTACGCCAACGTGCACGCGCTTCATACGGACACTAAGGAGTCTTTGACCTCAATTACTCGTACCTATCAACTTGCAGTATTGACCACGCAACTAGCATTTCCATCGTACAATACCAAATCACTCAGCATACCTAATGAGCTCAACTATCGTGCTTGTGAACGTATGTGATTCACCATAGTCTCGTCGTGAGACTATGCTATGCATGTAGTGCTTTAATAATGAAATTTAATAAAAATAAACTGCAATGTCAGCCAGACGTGACGGCGCTTAATCAGAATTTTCTGCAAATACCGACGTATTCGAGCTGGAACGAATGCACTCGACAAATTGTATATTTTTGCAAATTACTGGAACTTGTGCTCACATGTGCTTCTGGGCTTCTTTACATCGGCCGTCTGCTAGTCGTACTTGTCCCTTTATCACCATTATCCCTGCCCTCTATTTGTTTCTCTTTATTTCTTACCAGACGGCACATATGCATCTACATCCCAAGTGTAAATGATTCCCGCTCGATGAAAGCGGTGACGAAGACATTGTGCAGACGTACCGGGACCGAAATGCTAGTCACGTGCTGCTGCACGCACTCTCCATACAGATGTTAGATTTGTAATGGCATTGAGCCACTGAGTTGTATCAAAAGTCTGTCTGTTATGAAGGAAGAGCAAATCAGTTCAGCGCTATTGGGATGGTGAATCATTCAGGCTGAGCACTAAGCAGATTTGTTCACCGATAATTGAAAGCTATCTATTAACAACAATCAGTGTAAACAGACACAGTAAACAAAGCGGCAAATAGTAGACTCTCAGAGGATAAAATTAAATTAAATTTTAGTTGATGAAATTACTTTTAATCTTAATATTTCGATAAAGAAGTTCGGCTAGTATCTCACGGCGGAGTATCAAGAAATATGGTAATTTGGATATATGGTTGTTTTTACAAAAACAAAGGCAAAGGACATCTATCTAGCATCTATCCGACGGATGCTGGCCTGCAAAAAAGCAAGTAGAGCCACCGCAGTCGAACATCTTGCGGCACTGTTAGTAAGTCCGATCCCAACTTTCTCGCGGTGCCATCTGGAGATTTCCTATGGAAATTGCAGACGGGGAAGGGCGAATGGCCAGTCTCCTGCGCCTAAAAACATTAGGCGCAGATTAGTTGGTTGGGATACGGCCTAGTAAGCCGTAAAAAAAAAACACAAACTCCGAAACAACGACAAGCCTCGGATATAACGGACTGGATTAATGTTGATGACCCTTACAAAAAACGAAAAAAGGACAATGATCTTCGGCTCTGTATGTGGAATGTTAGGTCCCTAAACAGGCCACGTGCAGCCGAACAACTCGCGGACGCCCTAGACCGCTATAAAGCGGACGTAATCGCCATCCACGAAATGCGATGGAATGGACCGGGTATAAAGCGGATGAAAAACTGCGATATTTACTATGGCGACTGCTATAGGGAGAGAGGACAACGATTGTTCGGATGCGGATTTGTTGTTCGAGGTGGACTAAGGCAAAAAGTCATAAGCTTTCGGCATGTGAGCGAACGCCTCATAACAATCCGTATCAAGGCTAAATTTTTTAACATCAGCCTGATCTGCGTCCACGCCCCCACGGAAAACAAGGATGACTCCGCCAAAAATGAGTTCTACGATCTCCTAGACAGAAAGTATGCCCAATGTCCCAGCTATGACATCCAAATTGTACTAGGAGACTTCAATGCTAAGCTCTGTAAGGAAAGCAACTTTGAACGAGTCATCGGCGAACATAGCCTACCGATAACGGACACAGGCTGATTGATCTTGCTACGGCGATCGTTTGATCAATCGACTACAAACCAGATTGATCACATCGCGATCGACGCCAGACACTCCTCCACTACTCTTGATGTCCGAACTTTCCGAGGGGCTAACGTCAACTCGGACCTACAGATATCACGAACGCACCGGAGTAGAGTAAGAATACAAAGTTATGACGTCGGAAAGCTACTATCGCCAGAAACCGCTCGTGCTTTTACCGATCGCGTCTCCCTTAAGCTCTCCAATACACCTCAATCCTCCATGCTATTAATAGAACAGCAGTGGAGCATTCGCAAACAAGCCCTGAAAAGCTCTGCATCCGAAGTTTTGGGTTTCAAGGCTCCACCACGAAGAAACACCTGGTTCGATGACGAGTGCAGGAGGATTCACACAGCGAAGCAGGATTCATACTAAGGTCTCGCTGTATAAAAGAACAAGAGCAGCTCGTGAGCTCTACGAGTTAAAAAGAAGGGAGGAGCGTAAGCTTCTCAGGAGAAAGAAGAAAGAGCACGAGGAGTGCGCGCTTGAGGATTTGGAGAGGTGTTACTGCAGGCTTGACGTTCGAAAGTTCTATCAACAGATAAAGCAAACATGCCAAGGTTATAAAGCCTGCAGGGATGGGAACGGAACCTGGTAGTAGAATCGCAGTCGATGCTTAGAATGTGGAAAAACCACTTCTGCAGACTGTATAGCGGCGATGTTAGTCAATACACCGCTGTCAGGCAGAATGATCCATTTCTAATCGACGAAGACCGCCGAGAATTCCTTCCCCCTGACCTCGACGAAGTTAAGATTGCCATATCGAAGCTCAAGTCGAATAAAGCTGCTGGCGCAGACGGACTGTCTGCTGGGCTCTTCAAGGCAGCTGGGGATGACCTGGTTGGGAGCATGCACCAGCTCATCTGTAAGATATGGTTAGAGGAAAGCATGCCCGAGGAATGGAGTCTCAGCATCGTATTGCCCGATCGACAAGAAAGGAGACCCCTCTGACTGCATCAACTTCAAAGGAATAAGTCTTCTTAACATCGCCTACAAAATTTTCTCTGCCGTTTTGTGTGAACGCCTGAAGCCTTTTGTAAATAAGCTGATAGGTCCTTATCAGTGCGGATTCAGGCCAGGGAAGTTCACCATCGAGCAAATCAGACTGATCAGACTATGCAGGATGACTTTGGAGAATGCTCGCTGCTTCATCTGAGTCGGTGAACACCTTACCGATAGTTTTGATATATGTAACGCACTGCATCGTTGAAGGCTACTTGCAATTTACGTTGGGATAAGGAGTCTAGGCTACTATATACTACCTTCGGGTATGTTATGAGGGGTAGAATTAAAGAAATGACCAGTCTGCGGCGTGTTTCGAGTGGAGTGAAGTACGCACTGGGCCACATTTTGCGAAGACAACAATAAACGCGACTAATGACTATGTTTGTATGAAGGTACCCAGATACGTCTCGACTTATTACAAACCCAAGGCTAGTAGTTGACTCGACAGCCTTAATTCTAGAGTCATTGAGATATGTATGTATATGCTTGGAAGAAGGTCTAGGTGAATCTGTTTTTTGGATATGCGGATTACTTGTGATTTAGTCGGGTTAATTAGTAGGCCGTTGGTGATAGACCAAGAGTAAATTCGTGTCAGATCGTCGTTTATAAGGAAAGCAAGTTCATCGATATTCGCAAATGGTTTAGAAAGATGTAATTGAACATCGTCCGCGTATAAATGTACTGAGGAATGTCTGCAAATCGACGGAGGATCATTGATAAACATGCAGAATAATATTGGACCGACTATCGAACCCTGTGGCACGCCTGGTTTCACACTCATAAGAGATGAACAACGGTCACCCAAAACCACCCTCTGCGACCTACCGGAAAGAAAACTACTCAATAAGCGAACCGCTCTTTCACTGAAACCAAAATTATGTTTAGGCTTCCAGCATAAGACATTGTGGTTTACTTTATCAAAAGCCTTCGAGAAATCTAGTAGACAAAGAAAGGACACAGCTTTCTTGTCAAAAGATTGTCTTACTTTTTCAAGCAGATTAACCATGGCTGAAGAACAGCTGTGATTGGCTCTAAAACCGGACTGCTGAGCATACAACAGATTATTAAATGATAGATAAGCATGGCAAAATGCCGATTGGCCTAAAATCAGCAGAAGATGTTGGAGAAGTTTTCTTGGTAAAAGTTCGAGGTAGTTAAGGACTTCGTCTACCTTGGTTCCGCAGGGACCTGGAACAACGATATCAGTTCCGAAATCAAACGCAGAATCACTCTTGCCAATCGCTGTTTCTTTGGGCTCAGGAGGCAATTGAGTAATAAAGCCCTCTCCCAAACGACAAAGTTGACTCTATGTAAATCCCTTATCATACCGGTCCTGTTGTACGGCGTAGAAGCATGGACACTATCAAAAGCGGATGAGGAGGCGTGATTTTCGGGCCTATAAGCGCAGACGGGGGACGGAGGAAAGGATTCAACCACGAACTTTACGGGCTGTACAGCGACATGATGGCTGGGCCATGTAGAGCGAATGGACACCACAGCTCCAGCCCGGAGAGTCTTTGAATCCAACCCCGAGGGACGAAGAAGTAGAGGACGGCCGCACCTAAAATGGCGCACACAGGTGGAAGGGGACCTCAGCCAACTGGGTGTGCGGCAATGGAAAAGGCTAGCAAAAGATCCTGCTAGTTGGAGGGGCATGTTGGTTGAGGCCCAGGATCACCCCGAACTGTAGCGCCCATTAAGAAGAAGAAGAAGGGGAGGATGAGATCTGCTACTTGTAGAGTTCAAAGCTTTTCAGAGCCCATAGAACAATGTTGTTGTTGACCAGGTTGGGAGCACGCTCAAAGGAGGATGTCGTCGGCTGGATGACTTAACCGAGGTGTCATAGCCGAGTCACTACTGCTCGGAAAGTGTGCGTTCAGAAGAAGTTCCAGGGCTTCCGTTCTGGATGTCATCCAGGAACCATCATTCCGCATTAGGTGCCTTGGGTTGTACGGGCCGAAGCCAGAATCTTTCTTATTCTAGAAGCTTCAGAGACCGCCTTGATATTCTTGCAGTAGTATAAATCGTTTCGATTGGCCAAGTCCTTGAACGCTGTTCCAAAAGGAGAGGTGTTGCGATTTTTCCCACTTATCTAAGAAGAAGTTGATCTTAAACTTGGGGACGCTGGATCCTTTCTTGACGAGTTAATCGGCGATTTCATTGCCCTTAATACCTTTGTGCCCTGGCACCCACAAGAGTTTCACTTTGTTTCTTTTGGCGAGGTCTTGTAGTGCATCATGGCATTCCTTAACGGTCTTTGAGGTCATGTTTTTTTTTTTTTTTTTTTTTAGAGACTCGCGCAGGTTCAAGAGTTTTTATATTCTCTTATGATGTGTTTACCCACACAACCTGAACGGAGCGCAGTGGTTGGGGTCGTTGATGTTCGTTCACTACTCTCAGGGGTGGTTGTCCTAGACCTAGATAGGGCGAGAGCCGACCAAATTCCGCGTTGGTTAAGTTCATAGTAATTCGTTCGAGCACTTTAGTATTGCATACGCAGAGGATGATTTCCAGTTGACCATATACTGTGAGTATATATATATACGTACCATATTCGTCTGGTCACTTTCCATTCACAACTGTGTTGCATACTTTTTTTTTTTGTCCGTATAGGAATCACTTTTTTCTTGGCTACGAAGCGAATTTGAACCATAGAACTTTCGCTCGGCGGTCGATGATGTTAACCACTGCACCACGGCCGCCCCTGGTGTTGTACGAACTCAGCGCTTTAAGCGCTGCTTGGCTATCAGAGAGTAAAATGATGGGTATGCCAGTCTCTAAGTTTAAATTGACCTATGTTAGGATGGCATATACTGGCTTGGAAGATACTAGAGCTCATTTCCAGGGCATTCGAGAACTTCCGATTTCGTCCAAAGATGCCGGCACCAACGCCGGAAACCATGTTGGAGCCATCAGTGTATGTACCACCTAAGGCCTTTGACGTTAAGCAATGGATCTCTGGTTTCCCAAGTTGAGCGGTTTGGGATCCATATCTCAAATCTATTGTCAAAAGTAAAGGTGTGTGGTAATGCGTCCGAGACCGGGGTAATCATATCCAGCTCAGGAAGGTGGTGCAGGATGGACATGTCACCCATAGATCTACATGGCAAGTCTGTTATCGAACGAAGAATTCTGATTGTACTACGTAATGCAACCTTCATAATAAAAAGGTGCAGTGGTGTAACTCCAAACAGTGCTTCTTGGCTTGGGCTGCCGTGGGGCAGTTTGGCATAGCGCCTGTAATGCCGAGACACGCTAATTTCTGGAGGCGTTGAAGCATAACAATTGCAGTTTTTTGCTCAACTACGGTGGATCCGTAGGTGACGATAGGTCTTACTTCTTCTTCTTTGCTGGCGTTACAGCCCATGAAGGACCAGAGCCAAGCTTCTCTCAATCACCCATGTTGTGTGTGCTTTATTTTTCACATAGGTGAAAGGGACCTACAGTTTGATGCCGATTCCGAACGGCGTGAGTCGAGAAGCTTTTTCACGGCAAGTATACTACGGGGGGTTTTGCCAGTACCCCGCCGAGGAGGAACGCCGCGAAATAAACATTCGATGGCGTCGGTGTTATCGGGATCCGAACTCGCTCGTCGTGCGGCAGAGTCCAACACACTAACCACTGTGCCACGGCGATACAATTGAATACACTGAGTTATAAAATGAGAAGGGTACAATTCATCACAGACTGAAGTTATTAGGTTGTACTAAGCAGTATATGGCAAAGAAAAATAAATTAGTTTTAAACCAAGATATTAGAGATCAGAGATTCTAACTGGCCATAGTTAAAATTAAACAGGCACATTTTTAATTGTTTGAAAAACATTCCAGTCATTGATAGTGTTCTAATTGAATGCGGGAGCTTATTAAATAGGCCACAGCAAAAAAACTAAGAAGAAATTACGAAAGGCGGTAGTACGATAGCTAGGAACAGAGTACATATGTAAATGAGAAGTTACGACGTAGACAATAGTTAGGAATAATACGATAATTTCGATTACCAGACCCTGTACACTCCCGGAGCTGCTCAGAAACTAGAAAGAATCCTCACGCAGTACAAGGCGGATAATACTGCGGTCCAGGAAATACGCTGGATAGGAAACGGTATTGTAAGGAAGAAAAATTGCGACATTTATTACAGCTGTCACAAAAGATTGCATTTACTGGGATGCGGTTTTTACGTGGGAAAGCGGTTAAGGTCGAGTGTCATCGAGTTTAAACCTATAAGTGATCGCCTGGCTGTGATCCGCATCAGAGGCAGATTTTGTAACATCAGCCTTATATGTGCACACGCCCCTACCGACGAGGCTGAATACCCTATCAAGGTGGACTTCTACGACCTCCTGGACAACGCCTACGGAGCTTGTCTTGGCGGAGTGATCGGAAAGCACAGCCTCCACGATACAACAACAGATAACAGCTTTCGACTCACGGACTTTGCGACAGCTCGTAATGCGGTGATAAGTAGCACAAGATTCCTTCGTAAGCGAATCCACACAGCAACCTGGCGATCTCCGGACGGTCGAACCGCCAACCAAATCGACCATGTGCTTATTGACGCAAGGCACTAATCAAACATCCTGGATGTGCGAACATTCAGAGGGGCAAATGTTCGACTTCCTCGTAGCAGCAAGATTCAGAGCTCGACTGTCCAATGTCAGATAGCTGCACCAGCCCATCAGAAGGAGGTTCGACATTGGGCGCCTGAGCACACTGGAGGTTACCAGAGTCTACAGGGAGCAGCTGAGCGAAAGACTCTACGGTATGCCTACGTCGAACACAAATAATATGTGGCTGCAATGCCGCTCAGCCGTCCAGGAAGTAGCCGAAACCACCTTAGGGTACCTACCACCCCCGACAAGAAACCCGTGGTATGATCGCGAGTGTGAGCAAAAAAAGGCAGCAACCGACGAGGCGTACCAAGAGGCTCAGCGCAAGAAGAGTACCGAGGCAGAAGAAGGGAGGAGAAAAAACTACTGCGACAAAAGCAAAGGATTCTCGCAGCCTCCCAGCTCAAGGATATCAAGGAGTCTAGGGATAAACATAAAACACGAGCCTTTTACAAGAATGCCAAAGGCATTGCAGGAGGCTTCAAAAAGGGCACCCAGGCTCTTCGAAGCTGCGAGTTGGAATCTTGTCACCGACCCGCTTAACGAGCATGACCAAGAGAGAGTGGTAGGGACCGAGGAAATCCCAACTCCAGCCGCTGAAATAGTCCTCCCACCCAACATCGAAGAAGTCGGCCGCAGCTCTTTAAGGCTGGCGGCGATGTCCTAGTAGGGAGCATGCACCAGATCTTCTGCAGAATTTGGGAAGATGAAAGCATGCCCGACGACTGAAATACCAGCTCTATTTGCCCCATCCACAAAAAAGGCGATCTTACCTGTTGCAAGAACTACAGAGGTATATCCCTGCTCAATGTCGCATACAATATCCTATCCAGCGTATTGTGTGAACGTCTAAAGCCATTATGCACGCACTAATCGGCAGCTACCAGTGCGGCTTCCGGCCCGGCAAATCGACTATAGACCAAATTTTCAAACTTCGACAAATCCTGGAAAAGACCAACGAGTTTCGAATCGATATACACCATCTTTTCATCGATTTCTAAGCCGCATACGACAGCATTCATCGTGAAGGACTGTTTGGTGCGATGACTGAATTCGGGATCCCGGGAAAACTGATCCAGTTGTGTCGCGCCACGCTATAAAATACGCGGTGCACCGTGCAACTCGGTTCTAGGACTCCGGAACTAGAAACATGCACCGGATCTCGGCAAGGAGATGCGCTGTCATGTGACTTCTTCAACCTGGTGCTGGAGCAGATAGTACGACGGGCAGGCGTCAACAGGGGAGGCACTATCTTCTAAAAGTTCTCCCAACTGCTAGGATACGCGGATGATATCGATATCATAGCGTGTTCTCGCCGTGACATTGTGGAAGCATTCACGGCGATTGAAGAACAGGCGAAACGAGTTGGTCTTAAGGTCAATGAGGACAAAACGAAATACATGCTGTCAAGCAAAAACCAATCCGTCGCTCACTACCTGGGACAGAATATAACAATTGACAGCTACAATTTCGAGGTAGTTAAGGAGTTTGTCTAACTCGGGGCAAACGTAAATTCCACATATGACACCGCAGTGGAGATCCGGCATAGAATCGCCCTTGGCAACCGCTGCTACTTTGGCTTGTCCAAACAACTCGGGTCAATGCTTTACAAAACGCTCATACTGCCAGTCTTGCTGTACGGAGCCGAAAGCTGGACGATAAGCAGGACAGCGGAGCTGATTTTGGGTTCTTTCGAAAGAAAAATTCGGCGCCGGCTATTTGGTCCTGTCTGTGAAAAAGGTGAATGGAGAAGAAGAAACAACCGCGACTCCGAGCCTCCTGGTTCGTGAAGAAGAGGAAGACCAAACCTCCGATATAACGACCAAGTAATCGCGGATGTAAGACACCCGCTTGATAACTGGAAGCAGCGTGCACGGGACCGTCAACGATGGAAGGCAGCTATAGCTCAGGCTCAGATCCTCCATGGATCGCTGGCCTGATAAGTAAGTAAGTAAGTGTAGCGGTGTAGTGGTGTAGCGCGTTCTCAGTAGATCGTTCTTCGCGATTTGCATATTCTACATATTGCCTGCCCCTTTTATTTTGATTGAGTTTGCAAATGGTAATCCTGGCTCCCATTCTCATATATGTATATATGCCATGTCGGAAGCAAAATATTCGATTCAGATATTAACAAAGTTTGCATCAATCTGCATCTAAAAATTTTAGAAGGGCAACCTTTGTCTAAAATTAATTTTTAAGGACTTGGCACCTAAAACTACTAATCAAGCCTACTAGCAGATATGTATGAATTTTAAACAGAACTCATCTCATAACATTCCGGTTAAGTTGCCAAGTCAGCAAAAATTATATTTTCTGTGAGTCTACAATTAGCAATTTGAAAATGCTCGTACCTCGTCACATATGCAACAGATATCTTCAAAGAATGATCATTTGAAGCTTGCACTGTTTGCTAAAACGTTCTGCATTCTTCAGCAGTTTCCAATTACAGAAAAAGAAAATACGAAATGTCAATTCAAAGGTTCATATATGTACACACAAATACGACTCCGCACATGCATAACTGATTGACAAAAGGCGTATCAATGTTAATGTATGTCACATTCAATTGTGACTCGAGGCCACAATTCTGCAGACACATCCCATGTACTCATTGTTCCTCGTCCAGCTACCATTGAACTGAAACTTCATTCAAAATCGTTTCACGTCTGGCCGCCATTCGCTCATACGGATGAACATGTGGCTGTATATACGGGAGTATGAGATACATATAACAATAACATCGCTAATTCCAATCTCTAAGCGTCTATCTATAGGTACGGTTTAAATTAACCCCTTAAGTATCTATGAGTATGATAATCGGTGAAATGAAAATGAAAATCACCCGGAAATGCTATACGAATTAGTTACTCGTTCATAAGGTTTTAATTGCCCTCTTCCTATGGCACCGACTGGCTTAATTGACGAATATAATCGGTAATTGCGGCGATATTCAAAGTTATTTAAATGAAATTTTAATTATTTACCATAGTAGGTGGTATCCGTATTAAATGCTCTTATACTCAGTATACGACTAGACACTTGTACATATACATATATGTACATATGAACATCTGTTTGGGCGGTCGGAGTACGTACCGAAGTAATCATTGTTGCCGGTCATGTCCTCACAATGGGGAGGCGGCTGTCACGGCATTCGTGTGTTATGTTAAGCAATTATACAAAACCTTTTGAACAGCAATTGAGAAATCGAGCTTCCAATGATCGATGCTAGATATTGTGCGAATTGATATAGTCGAATAACGAGGGGTTACTTAATGTCAAGATTTGCAATATCAATGGTCAATGTTAAATGTTGATTGTTTAATTATTCACTTGAAGATGAACGTTTGGCATGAGTGGCACTTGATGTTCTGCTTTTCGTATTCAAGCACGAATGAATCACGACGATCGCAATAGCAATAGCAAATTTCGCCTTGCTTTTGCGATCGTTAGCTTATGAGAACCAACCTAGGCGTGAAAAAAAACGGACTTAAAACGGGATAGGAAAAGCGATTTATAGATGCAGACTGATGGCAAGGCATTCATATCAGAATGCTTCGCGAATGACGTCCTGTGCAAAAATTGGCCCCATAGAGAAACATCATTAGGGGAGAAGAGAGCGAGCAAACAGAGCAACAGATCGCGTTTAACTTGACAACCGCCAGCTTCGATCTCTGTCCCTGCTCAATCCAAGTTGACACACAGCCTCCGCGTGGTCTCCCCTGGATAGCTATACTGACACCCGCCAGGTAGTGAACCAATGTGTGTAGCGACCCGACCCCTTGTTCATGGGGAAAGAGGAACCTGGCCCTCCAGGTTGGGGGTTGCGCTTAGGGTTAACATCCCTATCGCATAAAACCAAAGCTTGTTCAGAGACAACTAACAGCCTCGGATACGGACGGATTACATGTTGGCGACCCCCGCAAACGTCTAAAAGGAAACAAATTCCGGATCTGGACCTGGAACGTTAGGTCCCTCAACAGACCAGGTGCAGCCGGACAACTGATCAACTCTTTGGACTGCTATAAGGCAGACATTACCGCTCTCCAAGAAGTGCGAGGCAAAATGTGGATGAAAAACTGTGATATCTACTACGGAAACTGCTACAGAGAAAATAAACAACGCTTATTCGGATGCTGATTTGTTGTTCGAGGCAGACTCAGGAAAAAAGTCTTAAGCTTCCAGTATGTAAGCGAACGTCCCATAACTATCCGCATCAAGACCAATCTAGGCAATATAAGCTTATTATGTGTCCACGCCCCCACGGAGGAGAAAGATGACCGACATAAAGACGGTCATGCGAAGCTGGGTAAGGAAGCTTAATTTGAACGGGTCATTGGAAAGCACAGCCTACACAACACCACATCAGAAAACGGACTAAGGCTAATGGAGCCTCGTGTAGCAAGTACACGATTCCCACACCTCAACATCCATAAGGGGACCTAGCGATCTTTCGATCAACCGACGACCAATCAAATTGATCATATTGCGATCGACGGCAGACACTCCTCCAGCATCCTAGATGTCCGAACCTTTCGAGGAGCCAACATCGACTCGGATCATTACCTTGTTGCAGCCAAGGTACGGATGCCAATTTCTCGAAATCAACGGAGTCGGGTAAGAACACCAAAATTGAATGTCGGAAAGCTGCAATCTCAGGGCCCTCGCCGATCAACTCTCCCTCAAGCTCTCTCAAGTCCCGATGCTATCTGCAGAAACCATAGAACAGCATGGAGTCGTTGTCAGAACGCCAGATGTACTCGGTTGTACTCGAATGTACTCGGTTTCGAGCCACCGCCGTCGAGAAACTCCTGGTTTGATGATGAGTGCAGACAGGCCCATTTAGAGAAACAGATTGCATACATGGCCACATGGCATCGACGGACGAGAGGTGCCCGCGAGCTCTATGAACAGAAAAGGAGGGAGGAACATGCGCTTCTGAGAAGGAAAAAGAAGGAGCACGAGAATCACGAGATCGAGGAAATGGAGAGATGTTACTGCAGGAACGACGTTCGAAAATTTTACCAGAAAGTAAAACCAACATGCCAAGGCTATAAAGCCAGAGCAGAAGCCTGCAGGGATGAGCACGGACAACTAGTAGTGGAGTCACAGCCGATGCTGAGATTGTAGAAGGACCACTTATGCAGACTGTATAACGACGATGATAGTCAAAATGCCGCCGTCAGGCCGAGCGAATCATTCACAATGGACGAAGACGAAGGAGAATCCCGTCCACCCGACCTAGACGATGTTAAGATGTATGTACATATGTATGTTGGCGTTACAGTCCATGAAGAACCTGAGCCGAGCTCTCTCAATCACCCATGTTGTGTGTGATTTAATTTTCTAATAGGTGAAAGGGACCTACAGTTTATAGCCGGTTCCGAATGGCGAATTTCGAGAAATTATCATGACAATTTTACCACAGGGGGTTTTGTCAGAGCCCCGCTGAGGAAAAACACCGTGAAAACACGTTCGATGACATGGCCGTGTCGGGATTTGATCCCGTGTCGATGTTAAGATAGCGATGTCAAAACTTAAGTCTTATAAAGTTGCTGGAGAGGTCAAACTCCCCGCGGAACATGCACCAACTCATCTGCAAGATATGGTCGGAAAAACGCATGCCCGATGAATGAAATCTCAGTATCGTTTGCCCGGTCCATAAGAAAGGAGCCAATAACAGAGGGATAAGCCTCCTGAACATCGCATACAAGATCCTCTCTGCCGTACTGTGTAAGCGCCTGAAACCGTTCGTGGACATCCTGATAGGTTCCTATCAGTGTGGTTTCAGGCCAGGAAAATCCACGATAGACCAAATATTTACACTACGGCCGATCTTGGAGAAGAGCTATGAATTCCAGGTCAACACGCACCATCATTTTGTCGACTTTAAATCCGCGTATGACAGTGTTTATAGAGACGAGCTATACAAAGCCATGTCTAGTTTTAACATCCCTGCCAAACTCGTGCAAGATGACAATGGAGAATTCTCACTGCTCCATTAAGGTCGGTAATGAGCAAACCGAGACCTTTGATGTTAAAAAAAGGTTTAGATAGGGTGACGCAATGTCATGTGATTTCTTTAACATTATTCTTGAAAAGATCGTGCGGGACTCTGCGGCCAATACAAGAGGTACGACCTACTTCAAGTCCACACAATTGATTGCCTACGCAGATGACATTGACGTTATTAGACAGACAAAGCGAGACGTTAATGAGGCGTTCGCATGCATTGAGACAAAAGCGGCTAAAGTGGGTCTAAGGGTAAATGGGGACAAGACCAAATATATGCTGTCAACACAACACGTCGTCTTGGTCAGAACGTCACCTTCGGCAGCTATATTTTCGAAGTAGTCAAGGACTTCGTCTACCTTGGTTCGATAGTGACAAGCAGCAACGACACCAGCGCTGAAATAAAACGCAGAATAACTCTTGCCAACCGATGCTTCTTCGGGCTCACGAGGCAATTGAATAGTAGAGCCCTCGAAAAACTAAGGTATCCCTCTACAAAACCTTAATCATCCTGGTCCTCCTATATAAAAAATAAAAAATGGATGAATAAGCTCTTGGGCGTTTCGAGAGGAAAATTCTGCGTGCAATCTTTGGTCCCGTTTGTGTAAACGGAGGGTGGAGGAGGAGATTCAACCAAGAACTGTACGGGCTGTATAGCGACATCGGCTTAGTAGACGTTTGCGAATCCAACGTCTACGATGGCATCAACGCTCCGGCCAAAAGAGTCTTCGACTCCAACCCTGAGGGACGACGCAGCAGAGGACGACCGCATTTAAGGTGGCGCGCACAGGTGGGAAGGAGAGAAGAGGGAGACCGAGCCTCCGCTATAAAGACCAAGTAATCGCGGATGTAAGACATCTTGGTCTTGATAACTGGAAGCAGCGTGCCCGGGACCGTCAAGGATGGAAGGCAGCTATAGCTCAGGCTCTGATCCTCTACGGATCGCTGGGCTGATGAGTAAGTAAGTAAGCACAGGTGGAAAGGGACCTCAGCCAACTGGGCGTGCGGCACTGGAAGCGGCTGGCCAAAGATCGGGCCGGCTGGAGAGGCTTTTTGGTTGAGGCCCTGGTTCACCCCGAATTGTAGCGTCATCAAAGTATGTAAGTAAGAGAGACATAATTAACAGCTGACCCTTTTGGACACGATTAACCACAATTACTGCGACCTGTGCACATACATACGTATCTACATGCATACATGTAAAATGTATTGTGTTATGCGAATTATCTAGTACAAGGGAGTTTTCTGTATAAAGCAGCATTACTTCGGTTTGTGTTTGAAACTAAATGTTTTCAGTCAAGTCCAATAAAAAACAAAAAAAGAAAAAAAAAACGCAAACAAAAATCAATTGAAGCAAGAATAACATCGTTATTATCGTTACTTGGTTATCGCCAGTGCAAAGTAACGTACACGATTGCGTGCCGGGTCCACAGCTAACAAATGTCACTGCCTACTGACAATCAGCCAGAGACGAGTTTAGCACGTACATCCGTCCAATAATTTTGGCACGAGATTCCTTCCTCCATTCTATGCCGACGCTGTAATGTGAGGCATTTCAGTTTAACGCTTTTGTTGGTTGGTCGCATGCAACCCCACCAACGACCATGATGTCGGTCGCCAAAAAATCCATAAATCATTTTAGATTAACCGCAGCACAAGACTCTGGCCATATCATTTTGAGATATATTTACTTACATCATGAGGAACCATCACAAGTCAAATGCTACAAGCAGCAGATAGTAGGTCTTCCTGGTTTAGAATATATATATAGGTGCATATGTACTTACATACATGTACATACATATACATATTCCATGTACTTTATCCGTTCGGCGTATAGACAGTGCAGTGTTTAAATCTTGTAGATCTTAGAGTCGTTATTGCGACAACAACTCATTATCACGCTGTCCCTTAGAAAATCTATTATAATTACGGAATCGCAACGATATCAGTTCGATATGAAATAACAGACAGTTTACTCGTAATGCTTCTTTCGTTGGTTGTGGTTCTTATTATCAAAAGAAAATTAAGATCCAAGAGTAGTTAATGAAATGATGATAGCGTCTGACAAGGTTACGAACGAGTGCTCCTCTCACTAGAATACTGTCAGTAGAATACCACAACGGGGACAACAGAAAAGCAAAACCAAGAAATATTTATAGCTACAAGGTTCGTCCTGTAGACCTAAGCGCACAACATAGATTTGAACGCACATCGCGCTGTGACTATCCCACTATGGCATAAGCATATCACTACATACCTATATTCAAGCGCTAAATACATGCCGAGCTTGTACGTATATCTTTATATATATATGCATAACAGTGTATACCACTGCAAGGCGTTGGCGTTAATAGGGCACGGGTAGGCGGAAGAAAACGACAAGAAAAAAATAAAAAGAAATAAAACAGAAAATACGATTACGTATGGTAAATATCTTAACGCGTTCAAGATAGAAATGTAGATATTCAGCACATGCAGACAAGTATCCTCTCCTCCTCCTCCTCTCCAGACCATGAAATATTAATTTTCTTTCCTCTTCAGTTGGCACTTGAGCTACAATAGGAAGCTATTTGTTTTAAGCTAAGGATCCCTGAGGCCATTTGAGCGTTTGTGTACTGTATTTATATTCGTTTTGTTTTGCTTACACTAATGCTGCGATTTTAAGATGACCCCGACTGGTCCAGTCGTGTTAGTTTTTTTATGCAGGAGGACAAGTTTGGCTTTGTCGCTTCTGGCTACTAAGCAACTTTCTTTAAGGTTGTGAATCAAAGATACAAGTCATGTACAAAGTTGAGTGCCTTTTTTCTAAATATTGTATAATAAAACGAAACTAATTTAACTGAAGTAACATGTCCCAAGGCCCCATTTGCCCCATCCACAAGAAAGGCGATCCTACCTATTGCAAGAACTATAGAGGTATATCCCTGCTCAATGTCGCATACAAGATCCTGTCCAGCGTATTGTGTGAACGTCTAAAGCCACTTTGCTACCAGT
Source organism: Eumerus sabulonum (assembly GCA_951905685.1). Classification (NCBI taxonomy): domain Eukaryota; kingdom Metazoa; phylum Arthropoda; class Insecta; order Diptera; family Syrphidae; genus Eumerus; species Eumerus sabulonum. Next base: position 134,412,849 of record OX645060.1, on the reverse strand, counting down.
GCGGCTTCCGGCCCGGCAAATCGACTTTAGACCAAATTTTCACACTTCGACAAGTTCTGGAAAAGACCATCGAGTTTCGAATCGATACACACCATCTTTTCATCGATTTCAAAGCCGCATACGACAGCATTCATCGTGAAGGACTGTTTGGTGCGATGGCCGAATTCGGGATCCCGGGAAAACTGATTCAGTTGTGTCGCGCCACACTAAAAAATACGCGATGCATAGTGCAACTCGGTTCTAGGACTTCGGAACCATTTGAAACATGCACCGGATTTCGGCAAGGAGATGCGCTGTCATGTGACTTCTTAAACCTGGTGCTGCAGCAGATAGTGCGACGGGCAGGCGTCAACAGCGAAGCCATCCAGCTGCTAGGATACGCGGATGATATCGACATCATCGCGTGTTCTCGCCGTGGCATTGTGGAAGCATTCACGGCGATTGAAGAACAGGCGAAACGAGTTGGTCTTAAGGTCAATGACGACAAAACGAAGTACATGCTGTCAAGCAAAAACCAATCCGTCGCTCACTACCTGGGACAAAATATAACAATGACAGCTACAATTTCGAAGTAGTTAAGGAGTTTGTCTACCTCGGGGCAAACGTAAATTCCACAAATGACATCACAGTGGAGATCCGGCATAGAATCGCCCTTGGCAACCGCTGCTACTTCCGCTTGTCCAAACAACTTGGGTCAAGACTCCTCACTCGAAAGACCAAAATGCTTTACAAAACACTCATACTGCCAGTCTTGCTACACGGAGCCGAAAGCTGGGCGATAAGCAGGACGGCGAAGCTGACTTTGGGTTCTTTCGAAAGAAAAATTCTGCGCCGGATATTTGGTCCTGTCTGTGAAGAAGGTGAATGGAGAAGAAGTCACAACCGCGAACTCTACGAGCTGTACAAAGATGTGGATGTAGTCCGGGAGGCAAAGATCCGTCGACTGCACTGGCTCGGCTACATCGAGCGCATGGACAACACCGCTCCAGCTAAGAGGGTTTTCGACTCCGAGCCTCCTGGTTCGAGAAGAAGAAGAAGACCGAACCTCCGATATAAAGACCAAGTAATCGCGGATGTAAGACACCCGCTTGATAACTGGAAGCAGCGCGCCCGGGACAGTCAACGATGGAAGGCAGCTATAGCTCAGGCTCAGATCCTCCATGGATCGCTGGCCTGATAGGTAATTAAGAAAGTAAGTAACATGTCCCAAAACAGAAATACCTATCTCAATTAAATTCATGTGTGTGGTGGTAGCCTCATAGCAATAGCCTACGACAATTGACAATGAGGAGCACTCGGTGATCCTGATATATTAAAACTAATTATTGATTAATTCCACCAATTTGAGTACAATGGACCAGTATTTGCGTCCAAGTACTCCAACAGATAGCATAAACCTTCAGCAGAAGCCTTCAGATCCACCTATGGAAATAGTGCACGCTTCTAGATTATCTTTTTCTGCCTTTTTGTCTAGCATCGAGTAGAAAACTTCATTTCGATATGCGACCTGAACAAAAAATCCATTTTAGTATTTTCGGTGAAAATTAAGCGTAAAAGATGTCGTGCACTGACAAGATAGCAGAAAAGGTTGATATTATTAATAAACAATAATAGTTGTAAAGGTAGTGTCTAAAAAAGAAATGGGATGTAAAATGTGTTGCAGTTAAGGTCCCCTTCCACCTGCGTGCGCCACCGTTGATGCGACCGTCCCCTGCCGCGCCTTCCTTCCGGGGTGGATTCGAAGACTCTTCGGGTCGGAGCTGTATTTTCCATGCGCTCTACGTGGCCTAGCCACCATAGACGCTGTATCCGTAAACGTCGTACCAGGCCGATGTCGCTGTACAACCCGTACAGTTCTTCGTTATATCTTCTCCTCCATACACCGTTTGAAGAAACGGGACCGTAGATAGTACGTAGAATTTTCCTCTCGAAACGGCCAAGGGCATCTTCATCCGCTTTTGTTAATGTCCAAGCCTCTGTGCCGTAAAGGAGGACTGGGATGATTAAGGTCTTATATAGTGTCACCTTGGTTTTCCGAGAGAGGGCTCTACTTCTCAATTGCCCCTTTAGCCCAAAGGAACAGCGGTTGGCAAGAGTGATTCTGCGTTTTATCTCAGCGCTGGTGTTGTTGTCTCTGGTCATCAGTGAGCCAAGGTAGACGAATTCCTTGACCAGTTCAAAGTTATATCCGCCCATGGTGACGTTCTGGCCAATACGTCGGTATTGTCTGTCTCTTTTAGATGAAAGCAGATATTTGGTTTTACCCTCATTAACCTTGAGACCCATCTTAGCCGCTTCTACCTCAATGCTTACAAAGGCCTCATCGACGTCTCCCTGTGTCCGTCCAATCACGTCAATGTCGTCGGCGTACGCAAGCAATTGCGTACCTCTTGTGTTGGCCAGTGACTCTTGGACGATCTTTTCAAGCACGATGTTGAAAAAGTTGCATGACAACAATAAACATCAAAGGTCTCGGTTTGCTCATTACCTTCCTTAATGGAGCAGCGAGAATTCTCCATTGTCATTCTGCACAGTCGGACGAGTTTGGCAGCGATGTTAAAACTAGACATGGCTTTGTATAGCTCATCTCTATACACGCTGTCATATGCAGCCTTGAAATCGACGAAGAGGTGGTGGGTGTCGATTTGGTATTCCTGGGTCTTCTCCAAGATCTGCCGTTGTGTAAATATTTTGTCTATTGTGGATTTACCTGGCCTGAAACCACACTGATAAGAGCTGATCAGCTTATCCACAAAAGCTTTCAGGCGTTCACACAATACGGCAGAGAAGACCATTTATGCAATGTTAATGAGACTTATCCCCCTATAGTTGGCAAACGATGCTGATATTCCATTCGTCGGGCATGCTTTCCTCCGACCATACCTGGCAAATGAGATGGTGCATGCACCTTACCAGCTCATTTCCAGCCGCCTTAAGAAGCTCTGCGTCCGCTGCTTTATTAGACTTAAGTCTTGATATCGCTATTTTGATTTCGTCTAGGTCGGGTGGACGGAATTCTCCTACATCGTCGTCCATTACGAATGGCTCGTTCTGCCTGACAGCGGTATCTTGTCTATCATGGGCGTTATACAGTCTGCAGAAGTGGTCTTTCCAAATCCTCAGCATCGACTGCTCCATTTTCATCCCTGCAGGGCGCCGCTCTGGCTTTGTAGCCATGGCATGTTCGTTTTAACTTATTGTAAAACTTACGGGCGTCATTCCTGCGGAAGCATCTGTCCATCTCCTCGATCTCTCGCTTTCCGTGCTCTCTCTTCCTTCTTCTGAAAAGCGTGTGTTCCTCTCTTCTCTTCTGCTCATAGATTTCGCGAGCAGCTCTCGTCTGTCGTTGCAGCATGGCTTTAAATGCCTCTGGTTTTGCTGGATGGGCTTGTTCGCATTGTTCGTCGAACCAGGGGTATCTAGGTGGTGGCGGTTTGAAACCCAGCACCTCTCAGGCAGCGTCTCTGACGGCGCTCTGGCAATGCGCCCATTCTTGCTCTATTGTTTGTGATTTTTTTGGGCGGATTTTAAGAGAGCTTGGAGGAGACACGATCGGCAAAGATTCTGGCAGTCTTTTGCGATTGTAGCTTTCCGACGTCAAGCTTACGTAGTTCTACTCGACTCTTAAGCATTCTTGACATCCTCATGCGTACCTTGGCTACCGCAAGTTAGTGGTCCGAGTCGATGTCGGCCCCTCGGAAGGTTCGTACGTCGAGAATACTGGAGGAGTGTCTGGCGTCGATCGCAATGTGATCAATCTGGTTGGTGGTCGATTGATCAAAAGATCGCCAGGTACCTTTGTGGATGTTGAGATGGGGAATCGCGTGGTTGCTACAAGGAGGTTACGCCCCGTTAGGAAATCGATTAGTCTAAGTCCGTTGTCGGATGTGGTGTTATGGAGGCCAGGCTTTCCTATGATCGACTCAAATATGTCCCCTTTGCCCAGTTTTGCGTTAGAATCTCCTAGAACTCTTTGTGTGTCGTAGCTGGGACATTGGGCATAGGTTCTGTCTAGGAGATCGTAGAATTCTTCTTTGAGTCGATCGTCCTTTTCTTCCGTTGGGGCGTGCGCACATATAATAACGAATCCGCACCCGAATAGGCGCTGTTTGTTCTCCTTGTAGCAGTTCCCGTAGTAGATGTCTATCCATCTGGTCCATCCCATCGCACTTCTTGAAGCGCGGTTATATCTGCTTTATAGCAGTTGATGGTTTGCTCCAATTGATCGCCTGCACCCGGTCTGTTAAGGGACCTCACATTCCAGGTGCAGACTCTCAAGTCCTTTAGTCGTTTGCAGGGGTCGTCGGCTTTATATCCGTCCGTATCCGAGGTTGCTTGTGGTTGCTTCTGAACAAGTAGGTTTTTACGTGTTAGGGATGATACCCCTAAGCACAACCCCCAACCTGGAGGGCCAGGTTCCTCTCTTCCCACGAACAAGGGGTTGCGTCGCTGCACACATTGATTCACTACCTGGCGGGTGCCAGGGTAGCTATCCAGGGGGGGCCACGCGGAGGCTGTGGGTCAATTTGGATTGAGCAGGGAAAGAAATCGAAGCTGGCGTTTGCCATGTTAAACGCGATCAACTTCTTTGCTCTGTTTGTTTGCTCACAGGCTTCTGGAGCATCCAAAAGAAATGATCCATTTTTTGGAGGGTTTTTAATCAACACAGATTCTTTATCTTTCGAAAACTATTTGATCTTTTTTTCTTCAAAACAAAGGTACTCCCACTCAACGACAAGATTGTCAAATCCGAAAATATTCCTGAGATACGTAATTATTTATAAAGTCTTGTTTACGTACGTTTAAACTGGATGACTATTAAAATGTTCCCTTAAGTCGAAGCTGCAAAAACAGAGAAATATATTTGAACATATTGATTCAACAGATGTGGGCCAATGCAGGCAAACTTTGTTTTCATATCTTTCCCATGTGTCCGGTCCAAACCAGGCTGATTTATATTCATAACAATCTTTTTTTAACTCTCTCATGTAAACAACATTTTGCAACCCAAATTGAGGAGCAGCCGATGTCTTCATGCGGACGAGACCGGGCAACGTGGGAGCCATACTAATGGACTCACGATGTTTTATTTTGCTGTACGGGTATGTCGCCTTTATTCGATCACATCCCAGTCAAGTCAGGTCCATGTAACGCGTTCGCTGTCTATTGTTTCTTAGAAAACACGTGCTAGAAACGCACGATTGAAATTGATTGAACTGATTTGCGTCATAGTCATGATATCGTTTCGATCACGTTAACCAGAGAGAATTGGTTTTCCAGTAGACCACTGACTAGTTTGTAACCCTCTTCATTGGATTAGCGCCATAGTTGGTTATTAGATTATGCTCCTTTTTTCATTTTGTTTTTATTTGTTATATGTGACATCGATGTGAGATACGCATGACAGCCAAGAGATACTTTATTGGATTAATTAATACTATCCAATACATATCGCATATTTTCCCTAGTAGAGCAACTGTTGTCGGAGACACACATCTTGTGCGTTTTCCTCTTTTCAAAATTTCTTAGTACTTACTAAAGTTCAGCCAGTTAGTCAGGGTTAGGGGTTTCATGGAGGCGCAGAAATGAGTAATCTTTAATTGGACATCCGTTCACATAATCATTCTAAATTGGCAGAAGAGGAAGGAATACATTTCTTTCGGCATAATTACCATTAGTTAGTTGTTTTAAATTACGCCTGAGATGACTTCAAGACAGCCATTCTAATTGACATTCAGAACTGAGGAACAAAGAATGTGGGACTTAGAAAAAAATAAAACCATACAGCGTCATTAATTGGATTTTGTAATATACTTCTTCTTCTTCTTCTTTATGGGCGCTACAGTTCGGGGTGAACCTGGGCCTCAACCAACATGCCCCTCCATCCAACTAGCACGATCTTTTGCTAGCCTTTTCCATTGCCGCACACCCAGTTGGCTGAGGTCCCCTTCCACCTGTGTGCGCCATCTTAAGTGCGGCCGTCCTCTGCTTCTTCGTCCCTCGAAGTTGGACTCAAATGCTCTCCGGGCTGGAGCTGTGGTGTCCATTCGCTCTTCATGGCCCAGCCATCTTAGGCGTTGAATCCGTAGACGCCTGACTAGGCTCACGTCGCTGTACAGCCCGTAAAGTTCGTGGTTGAATCTTCTCCTCCATCGCCCGTCTGCGTTTATAAGCCCAAAAATCACGCGCAAAATCTTCCTCTCGAACTGACCAAGGGCCTCCTCATCCGCTTTTGATAGTGTACATGGACCGGGATGATAAGGGTCTTATATAGAGTCAACTTTGTCGTTCGGGAGAGGGCTCTATTACTCAGTTGCCTCCTGAGCCCAAAGAAACAGCGATTGGCAAGAGTGATTCTGCGTTTGATTTCGGAACTGATGTCGTTGTTCCAGGTTACTGCGGAGCCAAGGTAGACGAAGTCCTTAACTACCTCGAACTTATATCTGCCTATACAAACGTTCTGGCCGAGACGTCGGTGGTGAGCGTCCTTTTTTGATGACAGCATATATTTAGTTTTGCTCTCGTTTACCGCCAAACCAATTTTCGCCGCCTCCATCTCAATACTCGCAAACGCCTCAGTGACATCTCGCTGTGATCTACCTATTATGTCAATATCGTATTGTCGGCGTATGCTAGGAGTTGTGAGGATTTGAAATAGATTGTGCCTCTCGTATTGGCCAGTGATATTTGCACAATCATTTCTAATATGAAGTTGAAGAAATCACACGACAGCGCATCGCCCTGCCTAAATCCTTTTTTGACATCAAAACTATCGGTAATGTGGTCACCGATTCGGATGGAGCAGCGAGCATTCTGCAAAGTCATCCTGCATAGTCTGACGAGTTTAGCAGGCATGTCGAAGCTAGACATAGCGTTGTATAGCTCGTCTCTAATTACGCTGTCGTATGCGGCTTTGAAGTCGACAAATAGGTGGTGAGTGTCGACTTGAAATTCATTGGTTTTTTCCAGGATCTGCCGTAGTGTGAAGATTTGGTCAATGGTGGACTTCCCTGGCCTGAATCCGCACTGATAAGGACCTATCAGCTTATTTACAAAATGCTTCAGGCGTTCACACAAAACGGCAGAGAAGTTTTTGTAGGTGATGTTAAGGAGACTTATTCCTCTATAGTTGGCGCAATCAGAGGGGTCTCCTTTGTAATATACTGAGCAGATTAAGACTTGCTATTAGCAACGCCCTAAACTGCTATAAAGCAGACATTATTGCACTCCAAGAAGTGCGATGGGATGGACCGGGTAAAAAGAGGATGAAAAACTGTGACATTTACTAAGGAAACTGCTACAAGGAGAACGCCTATTTGGTTGCGGATTTGCTTTTCGAGGCGGATTTAGGCAAAAAGTCATAAGCTTCTGAGCGAACGCCTTCGGGAACATCAGCTTGATATGCGTTCAGGCCTCCACAGAAGAAAAGGACGACAGAGTCAAGGATGACTTCTATGACCTCCTAGATAGAATATTCGATCAATCTCCCAGCTACGACTACAAGATTGTTCTAGGAGAATTCATCGCGAAGCTGGGAAAGGAGGATATCTTTGAACGAGTCGTAGAAAAGCACAGCCTATACGACAACACGTCCGAAAACGGATTCAGGCTAATAGACTTTGTGACGGGGCGTAATCTTCTGGTAGTTAGTACACGATTCCCACATCTCAATATCCATAAGGGAACCTGGCGGTCTCCTGATCAAATATCTGTTAATCAAATCGATCACATTGCGGTCGGCGACAGACACACCTCAAGCATCTTGGATGTCCGAACTGTTCGAGGAGCCAATGTTTACTCGGATCATTACCTTGTTGCAGCCAAGGCACGTATGCGGATATCGCGAATACTGCGGAGTCGAGTAGGACCAACAAAATTTGACGTCGGCAAACTTCAAGCGCAAGAGACCGCCAGGAAATTCGCCGATCGTGTCTCCCTCCAGCTGTCTGAAGAGCCGATGCAAACTGCACAAACCAGTGAACAGCAATGGAGACGTTGTCAAAGCGCCATCAGGGATGCTGGTTCTGATATATTAGGCTTCCAACCACCACCTTGGTTTGATGATGAGTGCAGACAGGTACATGCAGAAAAACAGAATGCATAAACGGCCACGTTGCATCGACGAACGCGAACTGCTCGTGAGCTCTATGAGCGGTAAAGAAGGGAGGAGCATGCGCTTTCCGAAAAAAAAAGAAAAAGCACGAGAAGCGCCCAATCGAGGTGATGGAGAGATTTTATCGCAGGAACGACGTTTGAAAGTTTTACCAAAGAGTAAAACGAACATGCCATGATCATAAAACCAGAGCGAAAGCTTGCAGGGATGAACACGGACCCCTTCGTAGTTGAATCACAGTTGATGCTGCGAATGTGGAAAGACTTTTTCTGCGGACTGTATAACGGCGAAGATGGTCAAGATGCCGCTGTCAGGCAGAACGTACCATTCACACTGGACGAAGATGAGAGAGAAACTTATTCGAGGTTAAGACAGTGATATCAAAACAGAAGTGCAATAAGGCTGCTGGCGCAGACGGCCTGTCTGCTGAGCTATTCAAAGCGGCTGGAGTTGGTTGGGAACATGCACCAGCTCATCGGTAAGATATGATCGGAAGAATATATGACCGATGAATGGAATCTCAGCATCGTTTGCACGGTCCATAAAAAATAAGGCCACTACAACTGCGCCAACTATAGGGGAATAAGTCTCCTTAACATCGCGTATAAGGTCTTTCCTGCCGTGCAACGTGAACGCCTGAAACTATTCGTAGACAATTTGATAGATTCCTATCAATACGGCTTCAGGCCAGGAAAATCCATTTTTGATAGACCAAATATTCACACTGCGGCAGATCTTGGAGAAGGCCCATGAATTTTAGGTCGACACACACCACATTTTCGTCTATTTTAAGGCCGCATATGACAGTGTCTATAGGGATGAGCTAGATAAAGTCATGTTATGTTTTGACATACCTGCCAAGCTCATCAATGAAAAATGCTCCGTTAAGGTCGGTAAAGAGGTAACCGAGACCTTCGATGCCAAAAAAGGATTCAGACAGGGCGACGCACTGTCGTGTGATTTTTTCAACATCATCCTTGAAAAGATGGTTCGGGATTCACTGGCCAATACAAGAGGCATGTCTGCACAATTGCTCGCGTACGCTGATGATATTGACGTAATTAGGAGAACGCAGCGAGACCTCAATGAAGTGGGTCTGAAAGTAAACGAAAACCAAAAACAAATATATGCTTTCGTCAAAGAATGACGCACAACACCGACGTCTTGGCCAGAACGTCACTATTGGTAGTCAAGAAATTTGTCTACCCTAGCTCACTGGTAACAAGCGGCAACGACACCAGCGCTGAAATTAGACGCAGTATAACTTTTTCCAACCGCTGTTTCTTCGGGATCAAGAGGCAATTGAGTAGTGGAGCCCTCTCTCGGAAAACTAAGGTGACCCTCTGTAAAACCTTAATCATCCCGTTCCTCCTCTACGCCGCAGAGGCTTGGACGTTGTCAAAAATGGATGAAGAGGCCCTTGGTCGTTTCGAGAGGAAAATTCTGCATACAATCTTCGGTCCCGTTTGTGCTGACGGAGAGTGGAGGAGAAGTTTCAACCACGAACTGTACAGCAACATCGGCCTAGTACGACGTCTACGTATCCAACGTCTTAGATGACTAGGCCATGTAGAACAAATAGACAACACAGCTCCGGTCGGAAGAGTCTTTGACTCCAACCCGGAAGGACGACGTTGCAGAGCACGGCCGCATCTAAGGTGGCGCTTACAGGTGGAAAGGGATCTTAACCAACTGGGCATGCAACACTGGAAAAAGCTGGAAAGGCTTTTTGGTTGAGGCCCAGGTTCACCCCAAACTGTAGCGCAACCTAAGTAAGCAAGTATTAGCAACAGATTTAAGTTAGTCCACGAGCTTTTAATCCTTTCCAAGACAATGCCGAGAGCACACATATTTTAAATAATATTCTTTCTTCCTACATTTTCTTTTTTTAGAAAGTCGGGCAGGTTCAAGAGTTTTATATTCTCTTATAATGTTTCATATACACACAACCTGAACGGAGTGCAGTGGTTTGGGTCGTTGATGTTCGTTAACTCTCAGTGGTGGTTGTCCTAGATAGGACGAGAGCCGACCGAATTCCGCGTTGGTTATAGTCCGTACTAATTTGTGAATTAAAACAATATTTGGGCTACATGGAACATGATTCTATGATCTCGTAAAAAAACTGATCATTCTCAAAAAACTTGGTATTCGGTATTTGGTACTAGCTTTTGCCCGCGGCATCGCTCGCGTTAAATTCGGGGTAACACGGTTCCCCTTTCCTGATTTAGAACACAGAAGGGAATGCGGTACAGAATGTTATTTTAATACGCTACTGTAGACGATATTATGTCTTTCCATTCGGGGATAGAATGTAAAGATTCTGGGCATTGGACACACGCGAACATGCTACATACAATTGTCCCTGGGAAAAGAACGGCTTTTCTAAGTTCACCCCAGCCACCTTTAATGTTTGACCTTGCGCTTCGTTAATGGTCATAGCGAAACTAAGCTTTAGAGGAAATTGAAGCCTTTTAAACTGGAACGGGAGATCCGTGTGAATTATTGGGATTCGTGGGATCTCTACATTTTCACCCTTTCCTGCGCCGGTTAAGATAGTGGCGCTAATGATATTGCGGCCAAGTTGTGTGACACGAAGTCTCGTCCCATTTCATAATCTCGGGGCGTCTACATTTCGTATAAGCATGACTGGGACGCTTAGTAGTCAAATAACAGAGTATAGATACCGTATGCACTATAGTGTGAACCGCGGCCCGATGCCCGCACTTAAGTACAGATAGAGAGCATACAACGTTAGCGCGTTTCAGAAACATATCAGCGCCATCTATCGTGATTCAAGAGTAACACTTATTCATGTTTCGAATGTTGATTGTTTTCTCAAAAGCTGATTGATTTGTGGTTGTTTTAATTAAATTATTCTATTATTCGTTTGTATCATAGAACCTATACTAATTTTGCGGAGAGTCTCACACAAATTTCCATCCCCTACTGATTTTTTTTTTTGCTGCATACAAACTTAGCGGGGGCTAGAAAGAAACACTCACTCCCCATCCCTTCAACTATCTCCACTTAAAAAATCACGTCAATCCGTCGCTCCGTTTTGCCGTGAAAGACGGACAAACAGACACACACACTTTCACATTTATAATATTAGTATAGATGAACTCTGCTACGAAAACAAACAAAATACATTTTCTTTATTTTCCAAGACCAAAGACGGGGTGGGTAGTGGGGTATTCTGCAAACAACTTAAGCTGAACAAAGCTCTAAAACTACCAAATCACTGCAGCGTTTTCCAGGCGGAACTGTTGGCTATAAGAGAGGCTTTTTCTTGGCTGAAGTGGAACGTGATATCCACCACGGATATCCGCATTCTCACGGATAGCAAAGCAGCCTTAAAGTCGTTGGAGTCCTACGTGTACACATCAAAAACTAGCCTCGACTGTCGACTATCTCTTAACGAGATGGCTGAACAGTTCAACATACAACTTATCTGGGTACCGGGACACAGCGACATTCCAGGAAACGAAAGAGCCGACAAACTCGCCAAACAAGGAACGACGCTACAATCAATCGTGGCTTGTGAGGGTATACCCTTTGCAACCATTAAACACAATCTGGACTCAGGGACATACCTGCCTCATCACCAGACAAATCTGACCCTGGCTCAACAGTAAACGGACTAGGAGTATTATCTCCCTAAAAAGAACTGACATCCACAAAGTCATTGGTGTCATCACTGGACACTGCCTTATTGGCAGTCACGCGCAAAAACTAAGTATAACTCCGAATGGTTTTTGCAGGAGCTGTCAGGACGAGGAGGAGGTGGAGTCCATTCATCACCATCTCTGTGCCTGCCCGGCATTCTGCACAATCAGGAAACGATACCTAGGATCTTACTTCCTTAACGATCTGACCGAAGTTCAGCAAGTTGGGATATCTGATCTTCTTAATTTCCTAAGAAGCACTAAATGGTTCCACGAATGTGTATTCTTCTCAATTCTCTACCTATTTTCCAAATTAACGACTGTGCTATACATACGTACATACATACATACATATGTGCTTTTTTACTTGAAGTGATACACTCAAGAGCTACTTCCAGAATAGAAATCACTCTTTTTGCACATATTTCCTAATATGCCGGCAATTTTTTATATACCCACCAATATAAAGGAATTTACGCGAGACGGTTGCCTTATTAACTTCATCTAAAAAAATTGCATTGCTTCTACTGATTCCATTATATTCATGGTATACAGCATGATGGTCTAGAAATATAATACTCAAAACGAACATTTTCGAACCTCAGACAAAAAGCAGAAGAAACGCGGACGTATGAATACAATTTCGTCTGAGATATGAAACTTGTTGAAAATAACAGTAAGTTTGAAAGTTTTAATTCCCTTCAGACGATTGTAAGAAACATGTCACGTCCTCCGACTCCTTCCCACTATCTTATTATCTGGTTCGTGTCTACCGTTTGTACTTGCCCGCCTTTTTCTTCAAATTGTCTTCTTCTTTCTTAAAAATAAACAACATACATACTCGTAGCCGATTTTGTCAGAAGAACGTGATCACTCGCTTTTAACCGAAAGGAACTCCAAGACACGATCCAACGAGGCAGTAATGGAACGTACAAAAACCGAATCAAACTAAAGCATGTGTTGTCTTAAAACGTTCCGTATAGCGCTACCACGTTTGGAATCATAAAGCTTGCACGTTCTCCCAGATCATGCGTGAGCTGCTTATACAATACGAGTACTGAAAACGGAAGGGGCTCATGAAACTATAACTAAGTAGGTATGTTACGTATTCGTATTACTTACTTACTTACTTTGATGGCGCTACAGTTCGGGGTGAACCAGGGCCTCAACCAACAAGCCTCTCCAGCCGGCCCGATCTTCGGCCAGCCGCTTCCAGTTCCGCGCGACCAGTTGGTTGAGGTCCCCTTCCACCTGTGCGCGCCACCTTAAATGCGGTCGTCTTCTGCTGCGTCGTCCCTCGGGGTTGGAGTCGAAGACTCTTCGGGCCGGAGCTTTGATGTCCATTCGCTCTTAAACGTTGGATTCGAAGACGTCTAACCAGGCCGATGTCGCACGACAGTCCGTACAGTTCTTGGTTGAATCTCCTCCTCCATTCTCCGTTTACACAAACGGGACCAAAGATTGCACGCAGAATTTTCCTCTCGAAACGTCCAAGAGCCTCTTCATCCGCTTTTGATAACGTCCAAGCCTCAGCGCCGTAGAGGAGCACCGGGATGATTAAGGTTTTGTAGAGGGAAACCTTAGTTTTTCGAGAGAGGACTTTACTACTCAATTGCCTCTTGAGCCCGAAGAAGCAGCGATTGGCAAGAGTTATTCTGCGTTTTATCTCAGCGCTGGTGTCGTTGCTGCTTGTCACTATCGAGCTAAGGTAGACGAAGTCCTTGACTACTTCAAAAATATAGCTGCCGAAGGTGACGTTCTGACCAAGACGTCGGTCTTGTGCGTCTTTCTTGGATGACAGCATATACATATTTGGTCTTGTCCCCATTTACCCTTAGACCCACTTTCGCCGCTTCTGCTTCAATGCTTGTGAACGCCTCATTGACGTCTCGCTTTGTTCGTCCAATAACGTCAATGTCATCTGCGTAGGCAAGCAATTGTGTAGACTTGAAGTATATCGTACCTCTTGTATTGGCCGCAGAGTCCCGCACGATCTTTTCAAGAATAATGTTGAAGAAATCACATGACAGTGCGTCACCCTGTCTAAAACCTTTTTTAACATCAAAGGGGTCGGTTAGTTCACCTCCGACCTTAATGGAGCAGCGAGAGTTCTCCATAGTCATCCTGCATAGTCTGACGAGTTTGGCAGGAATGTTAAGACATGACATGGCTCTGTATAGCTCGTCTCTATAAACACTGTCATACGCGGCTTTAAAGTCGACGAAAATGGTGCGTGTCGACCTGGAATTCATGAGTCTTCGCCAAGATCTGCCGTAGTGTAAATATTTGGTCTATCGTGGATTTTCCTGATCTGAAACCACACTGGTAGGAACCTATCAGATTGTCCACGAACGGTTTCAGGTACTTACACAGTACGGCAGAGAGGCTCGATGTACGCGATGTCCAGGAGGCTCATCCCTCTGTAATTGACGCAGTCATAGGGGTCTCCTTTCTTATGGACCGGGCGAACGATACTGAGATTCCATTCATCGGGCATGCGTTCTTCCGTCCATATCTTGCAGATGAGTTGGTGCATGTTCCTAACCAGCTCATCGCAAGCTACTTTAAACAGCTCCACGGGGAGTCCATCTGCTCCAGCAGCTTTATAAGACTTAAGTTTCGATATCGCTATCTTAACATCGTCTAGGTCGGGTGGACGGGATTCTTCTTCGTCTTCGTCCATTGTGAATGGATCGCTCTGCCTGACGGCGGCATATTGACTATCATCGCGGTTATACAGTCTGCAGAAGTGGTCCTTCCACAATCTCAGCATCGACTGTGACTCCACTACTACTACACTTCTTCTTCTTTGGTGGCGTTACAGCCCATGAAGGACCAGAGCCAAGCTTCCCTTCAATCACCCATGTTGTGTGTGATTCTATTTTTCACACAGGTGAAAGGGACCTATAGTTTAATGCCGATTCCGAACGGCGTGAGTCGAGAAGCTTTTTCTAGGCAAGTTATACTACGGAGGGTTTTGCCAGTACCCCGCCGAGCAGGTACGTCGCGAAATAAACATTCGATGGCGTTGGAGTTATCGGTATCCGAACTCGCCCATTGCTCCACGGTGCCCTTCACTTTCGTTGACTGCTCCCCACCTTTTTCCAGCCATTGCTGATTTGTCTACGGGTCTTGACATTTTTTAGAGGATTTCCAAGGGTTTTTCACCAGATTTCACTGAAAATTTAATCAGAACACGTTGCTTGTAATGTGAGGCACTCATTTTAACGATGCCACTAAACAGTTTTTTTTTTTTTTTTCGAAAAATACTCACAACACACAGACAAAGCGTGCTGTCGACTTCAGCCTTAAATGGAAACTGAAAGACAGAGCGCCCCTTTCTGGACCCATGTTAACGAACGACGCAATATTGCCACTAACACTATTGAAGAACGAAGAAATTATATAGACATATGCGAAGGAAGAAGTGCTTCTTGAAGCACTCTTTGAAAGTACTGCACACCAAGGGGTTAAACTTCCTTCCACATTTCGTCACAGCATAAATGCAAACACAATTTGCAGGGCGAGTATACTATAGTAATGCTTAACACAACTCCTTGACAAAGTAACAATGTCGCAAAAGTAAACCTCAAACCAACTATTTTTGTTATATCCTGCAGGTGAATGTTTATTATCCTTCATTTAGAGCTGTATTACCCTTGAGGGAATCATATTTTGTTCGCTCAATTGTAAGGATTCCCCCGACTCATCTTGAAAGAAGCCTTATCACCATATTTCGGTGTAAAACATTTACCTTAACGAGTATTGTGTTTCAAATAATTTTCGGTCGTCTGACAGGTACGCCAACAAAGAAATAAGTACAAGTATACTCATACATGTCTAGATAGATATGTACTTAAGTTTAAGTAAAATTTTATTTTTATTAGTCGCATGCATATCGCACAAGAGACGATGATGTCCTTATCTAAAAATACCGTGAACGGGCCGTTCCATATCGAGTGCGTGTGCTTCTGATGATTCGACGCACGCTCCTCGCCTAAATGGTACACTTAACAACAAATGCACACCTTGAAGTATGTCGCTTCTGCTCCTGGTGTAGAGGCATTAAATAAACACGCGTCCCCTACACCTAATTAAAACAAATGCAACTCGTCAGATATATAGGAGCGCTCTTCTCCCAGACCCATATATGTACATACCAGCGCTTATGGTGCATGTAGCTGCTATCGAAACCCCAAAACATTTATAAACATTCAACAGGCCTCCGTGCCGCGACTGGCTGTATACTCAAAACAGTTGCTGATGCTGCCGTGCAGCTGATCTGCCGTCATCATTGCAATCGTGCCCCCAGTGTCCTTAGCATTAATCTGGTGGAAACTCGAAAACAATTTGGTCCCGCGACCTGAGCGAGAGAAGTGCTATAAATTTTAGTGGAATGCCGCACACTACTGTCTTCCCGACCATTGTACACTTATGGTGCCGACAAGCATGATGCTATATCGATATACCACCAATGGAACAGTGGAATGAATACCCTCTTAGGAATTAGGAAGGAAGACGTGGAATTCGACTGTTGAGATGATGGCTGGGAATGTAATTAATACATTTGCTCGTGGTTTATATACTCCATGTACAAAATCGAAAATAGCTTTTCGGATGTTTATAACTAGATACATAAATGTACATATATGTATATTAACTATGTACTCATATTACATTTTCTCCTTGTGAATTCGACTGTAATTATTTTTACTCTCGTTTTTTATACATACACTTTTCATAAGTGTTTATCTTCGAGTTAGGGAGTATCTTTTTTCGGTTACGTTGACAGATATTCGAGTATTTGGGACTTATGACACTCTCTATTCGGTTTCCGTTCATATCTACCATGGCCTGTTTATGAAAGAAGAAATCAGTTTCCTTTATTGGAAAAGATATGTTTGTGGGTTAGTCGATTATTATATTGTTGTAGATATGACTGTGGATGGTGAAGGACTAGCAAAGGCCTCGTAGGGGTAGCATCTGCCGACGGATGCTGGCCCGACAAAAAGCGAGTAAGAGCCTCTGCAGCCGAACATCTTGCAGCTCGGTTAGTCAGGTCCTACTTCCACCTCCTCGTGGTGCCATCTGGAAATTTCCTTAAAAGGGAAATTACTGACGGAAGAGGCCGAATGGCGAGTATCCTGCACCACCAAACAGGATTAGTATCGGTTGGGCTATGGTCTAGCCAACCATAACCGTAAAACCACTAATTGCTCAGAAACAAAAAACAAACAGCCTCGGATAATAAAACAAAACGGATCTATGTTGACGACCCTTTAAAAAAACAATAAATAAACAAGGACCTACGGTTCTGTACGTGGAATGTTAGGTCCCTAAACAGACCACGTGCGGCCGAACAACTTGCGGACGCCCTAGACCGCGGACATAACCGCCATCCAGGAAATGCGATGGAATGGACCGGGTAAAAAGCGGATGAAAAACTGCGACATTTACTACGGTGACTGCTATAGGGAGAGAGGACAGATACTATTTGGATGCGGATTTGTTGTTAAAGGTGGACTAAGACATAAAGTCCTAAGTTTCCAGTATGTGAGTGAACGCCTCATAACGATCCGCATCAAGGCAAATTTCTGTAACATCAGCCTCATATGCGTCCATGTCCCCACGGAAGACAAGGATGACTCAATCAAAGATGATTTCTTTGATCTCCGGGACAGAACATATACCAAATGCCCCAGCTATGATACCCAAATCATACTAGGAGATTTTAACGCTTACCTGGGTAAAGAAAGCATCTCTGAGCGGGTCATCGGCAAACACAGCCTACATGACACCACATCCGATAACGGACACAGGCTAATCGACCTTGCCACGGGGCGAAATCTTCTTGTAGCCAGCAGACGATATTCCCACCTCGATGTACGCAAAGGCACCTGGCGGTCGCCAGATCAATCAGTCACCAACCAGATTGACCACATCGCGATTGACGTCAGACACATTCCTCCACTAAGGAGCGAACATCGATTCAGACCACTATCTTGAAGTAGCCAAGATACGTCAACGCATAACACGAACACCGGGGAGTAGAGTTAGAACACCAAGCTATGACGTCGGAAAGCTACTATCGCCGGAGATCGCCAGTGCCTTTGCCAACCGCGTCTCCCTTAAGCTCTCCGATACACCTCAATCCTCCACTCAGTCAGTAGAGCAACAATGGAGCCTGTGCAAACAGGCCATGAAGAGCACAGCAACGGAAGTGCTGGGCCTTAAAGCACCACCACGACGATACACCTGGTTCGATGACGAGTGTAGAAGGATTCATGCGGAAAAGCAGGAGGCATACAAAGCCTCACTACACAAAAAAAAAGAGCGGCTCGTGAGCTCTACGAGCTTAAAAGAAGGGAGGAACATAAGCTTCTCAAGAGAAAAAAGAATGAGAACGAGAAGCGGGCGATTGAAAACTTGGAGAGGTGCTATTGCAAGCACGACGTTCGAAGATTTTATCAGCGGATAAAATGAATGTCTCAAGGCTATAAAGCCCGAACAGAGGCCTGTAAGGATGAGAACGGACACCTAGTAGTAGAATCGCAGTCGATGCTGAGAATATGGAAAAACCACTTCTGCAGACTGTACAACGGCGATGTTAGTCAATATATCGCTGTCAGGCAGAATGATTTATTTCTAATCGACGAAGACGGCAGAGAATTCCGTCGCTCTGACCCTAACGAAGATAAGATTGCCATATCGAAACTCAAGTCGAATAAAGCTGCTGGCGCAAACGGACTGTCTGCTGAGCTCTTCAAGGCAGCTGGGGATAACCTGGTTAGGAGCATGCACCAGCTCATCTATAAGATATGGTCAAAAGAAAGCATGCCCGAGGAATGGAGTCTCAGCATTGTTTACCCGATCCACAAAAAAGGAGACCCCTTTGACTGCGCCAACTACAGAGGAATAAGTCTCCTTAATGGCGCATACAAGATCTTCGCTGCCGTTTTGTGTGAACGCCTGAAGCCATTCGTAAATAAGCTGATAGGTCCTTATCAGTGTGGCTTCAGGCCAGAGAAGTCCACCATCGACCAAATCTTCACACTACAGCAGATCCTGGAGAAAACCAATGAATTTCAAGTCGATACGCACCATCTATTCGTCGACTTCAAGGCCTGCTAAGCTCGTCAGAATATGCAGGATGACCCTGGAAAATGCTCGCTGCTCCATCCGAATCGGTGCAGAATTGACCGATAGTTTCGAAGTCAAGAAAGGATTAAGACAGGGCGATGCGTTGTCGTGTGATTTTTTTTAACATCATATTAGAAATGATTGTGCAAAAATCACAGGCCAATACAAGAGGCACAATCTATTTCAAATCCTCGCAACTCCTTGCATACGCCGACGACATTGACATAATAGGTAGATCGCAGCGAGATGTCAATGAGGCGTTTGCGAGTATTGAGATGGAGGCGGCAAAAATTGGTTTGGCAGTTAATGAGGGCAAGACTATATATCTGCTGTCATCGAAAAAGGACATTTACCACCGACGTGCTAGACAGAACGTGCATATTGGCAGATATAAGTTCGAGGTAGTTAAGGACTTAATATACCTCGGCTCCGCAGTGACTTGGAACAACGACACCAGTTTCGAAATCAAGCGCAGAATTACTCTTGCCAACCGCTGCTTCTTTGGGCTCAAGAGGCAATTGAGAAGTAGAGCCCTCTCTCGTACGACCAAGTTGACCTTATATAAGACCTTAATTATCCCGGTCCTGTTATACGGCGCAGAAACATGGACTTTATCTAAAGCGGATGAGGAAATCCTTGGTCGTTTCGAGAGAAAGATTCTGCGTTCGATTTTCGGTCCCATAAACACAGAGGAGGGTTGGAGGAGAAGATTCAAGCACGAACTGTACGGGTTGTACAGCGACCTGAGTCTGGTCAGGCGTTTACGGATCCAACGCCTAAGATGGCTAGGCCATGTAGAGCGAATGGACACCACAGCTCCAGCCCGTAGAGTCTTTGAATCCAACCCCGAGGGACGAAGAAATAGAGGACGGCCACACCTAAGGTGGCGCGCACAGTTGGAAAGGGACCTCAACCAACTGGGCATGCGGCATTGGAAAAGATTAGCGAAAGATCGTGCTGGGTGGAGAGGTATGTTGGTTGAGGCCCAGGTTCACCCCGAACTGTAGCGCCCGTTAAGTAGGTAAGTAAGATATGACTGTAAGTAAACACCCAGGTTATAGTATTTATTAATAAAAGAGTAGAATTTGTTTCTCTAAATACAATACTCCCGATAACACCAAGGCCATCGAAGGTTTATTTCGTGGTATCCATCCTCGGCGGGGTACTGGCCAAACCTCCCGTAGTATAACTTGCCTTGAAAAAGCTTCTCGACTCACGCCGTTCGAAATCGGCACTACACTGTAGATCCCCTTCACCTATGTGAAGTCGACTATAGTACCACGCCATATCTCTCCCATTACGAGTAAGTGTCCATTCATGTCTTTTATCGTCCCTTAGTCCGATCTTTCTTAGATTCACGCTTATATTATAGCCTTTTCTACGGGGTGGCCTTCCTGACGATATTCCTAATTCTTTTAACTCCTTGTTCATCGTCTATTCGCTCTGAGTGCCCGCCTTAGTCTTTGCATTTCTATTATTCAGAAAATTCTCTACTTTGAGCTTAAAAGTTTCTCGAGTTTCTGATAACGTAGCTTTTTCCACTCATTTTTTTTCTTCGTACTGTCATAGATTCTCTTCAGGACTTTGCTTTGACAGATCCAAAATCGGTTGCCCTCCAGCTTAGTTAGAGACACTTCACGCATATAAAGAGTCACTGGCATTGCGAGATAATAGAGCTTCCTTAAAAAGCAGCTGGGGTTACCAATATGCTACCGTTTACTTATTTGGATCTTTACGAGTATGTTGTTTTTGGCAGTTAATAGGGTTCCCAGCTATTTGAAATTTTTCAGACCATTTATCGAGTGTACTCACAAACCAACTTCCTTTTTTTACGGTAATCAAAAATGTTTGGGTAAACTAGAACGGCTGTGATAAGATTAAAGGTTATTCCGCTATTACTTTGTTTAATGGATTTCATGACTTAATTTAGGACCCAAAAACGCTATATCGATAACTTAAGCAGTTCGTAAATAGACTTTCAGAAGCCGTTTTTAAGTACTAGATACAATGATACCCTGACACCCGCCAGGTAGTGAACCAATGTGTGGAGCGACCCAACCCCTTGTTCCTGGGGAAAGAGGAACCTGGCCCTCCATGTTTGGGGTTGTGCTTAGGGGTAACATCCCTATCACATAAAAACCAACTTGTTCCGAAACAACAAGCCTCGGATACGGACGGATACGAAGCTGACGACCCCTGCAAACGACTTATGGACTTGAGAGACAGACCGCGTGCAGACGATCAATTGGAGCAAACCCTCAACTACTATAAAGCAGATATAACCGCACTCCAAGAATTGCGATGGGATGGACCAGGCAAAAAACGGTTGAAAAATTGCGACGTCTACTATGGGAACTGCTACAAGGAGAACAAACAGCGCCTATTCGAGAAAGACTCCGACAAAAAGTCTTAAGCTTCCGAGATATAAGCGAACGTCTCATAACCATCCGCATCAAAGCTAAATTTGGAAATTTGGAATATGTGCTCACGCCCCAACGGAAGAAAAGAACGATCGACTCAAAGAAAAACTCTACGATCTCCTAGACAGAACCTATGCCCAATGTCCCAGCTACGACACAAAAAGAGTTCTAGGAGATTCTACCGCAAAACTGGGCAAAGAGGACATAGTTGAGTCGATCATAGCAAAGCATAGCCTCCATAACACCACATCCGACAACGGACTTAGACTAATCGATTTCCTAGCGGGGCGTAACCTCCTTGTAGCAAGCACGCGATTCCCCCATCTCAACATCCACAAGGCTACCTGGAGGTATTTTGATCAATCGACCACCAACCAGATTGATCACATTGCGATCGACGCCAGACACTCCTCCTGTATTCTCGACGTACGAACCTTCGTGTCTCCTCCAAGCTCTCTCAAAATCCGCCCACAGCAGCACAAACAATAGAGCAGGATTTGGCGCATTGCAAGAGCGCCATCAGAGATGCTGCCTCAGAGGTGCTGGGTTACACACCGGCACCACCTAGAAACCCCTGGTTCGATGAACAATGCGAACAAGCCCAAGCAAAAAGAGGCATATAAAGCCATGCTGCAACGACGGACGAGAGCTGCTCACGAAATCTATGAGCAGAAGAGAAGAGAGGAACACACGCTTTTCAGAAGAAAGAAGAGAGAGCACGGAAAGCGTGATATCGAGGAGATGGAGAGATGCTTCCGCAGGAATGACGCCCGTAAGTTTTACAATAAGGTAAAACGAACATGCCATGGCTACAAAGCCAGAGCGGCGGCCTGCAGGGATGAAAATGGAGAACTGGTAGTAGAGTCGCAGTCGATGCTGAGGATTTGGAAAGACCACTTCTGCAGACTGTACAACGGCGATGATAGACAAGATACCGCTGTCAGGCAGAACGAGCCATTCGTAATGGACGACGATGTAACAGAATTCAGTCCACCTGACCTAGACGAATTCAAAATAGCGATATCAAGACTTAAGTCTAATAAAGCCGCGGGCGCAGACGGCCTGTCTGTTGAACTTCTTAAGGCGGCTGGAGATGAGCTGGTAAGGTGCATGCACCATCTCATTTGCAAGGTATGGTCGGAGGAAAACATGCCCGACGAATAGGGGAATAAGTCTCCTTAACATCGCATACATATAAGATCTTCTCTGCCGTATTGTGTGAACGCCTGAAACCGTTTGTGGATAACCTGATCGGCTCTTATCAGTGTAGTTTCAGGCCAGGTAAATCCACAATAGACCAAATATTTACGCTACGCCAGATCTTGGAGAAGACCCAGGAATACCAAATCGACACTCACCACCTCTTCGTCGATTTCAAGGGTGTATATGACAGCGTGTATAGAGATGAGCTATACCAAGCCATGTCTAGTTTTAATATCGCTGCCAAACTCGTCCGACTGTGCAGGATGACAATGGAGAATTCTCGCTGCTCCATTAAGGTCGGTAATGACCAAACCGAGACCTTTGATGTTAAAAAAGGATTTAGGCAAGGTGACGTGCTGTCATGTAACTTTTTCAACATCGTGCTTAAAAAGATCGTGCAAGAGTCACTGACCAACACAAGAGGTACAATTTATTTCAAGTCTACGCAATTGCTTGCGTACGCCGACGACATTGACGTGATTGGACGGACACAGCGAGACGTCAATGAGGCCTTTATAAGCATTGAGGTAGAAGCGGCTAAGATGGGTCTGAAGGTTAATGAGGGTAAAACCAAATATCTGCTTTCATCTAAAAGAGACGGACAACACCGACGTGTTGGCTAGAACGTCACCATGGGCGGATATAACTTTGAAGTGGTCAAGGAATTCGTCTACCTTGGCTCACTGATGACCAGCGACAACAACACCAGCGCTGAGATAAAACGCAGAATCACTCTTGCCAACCGCTGTTTCTTTGGGCTCAAGAGGCAATTGAAAAGTAGAGCCCTCTCTCGGAACACCAAGGTAACACTATATAAGACCTTAATCATTCCAGTCCTCCTTTACGGCGCAGAGGCTTGGACCTTAACAAAAGCGGATGAAGATGCCCTTGGTCGTTTCGAGAGGAAAATTCTGCGCACTATTTACGGTCCCGTTTGTTGAAACGGTGTATGGAGGAGAAGATATAACGAAGAACTGTACGGGTTGTACAGCGATATCGGCCTGGTACGACGTCTACGGATACAGCGTCTAAGGTGGCTAGGCCATGTAGAGCGCATGGAAAATACAGCTCCGACCCGAAGAGTCTTCGAATCCACCCCAGAAGGAAGGCACGGCAGAGGACGGCCGCCTCAAAGGTGGCGCACGCAGGTGGAAGGGGACCTTAACCAACTGGGCGTGCGGCGCTGGAAACAGCTGGCCAAAGACCGTGCCAGCTGGAGACGCTTGTTGGTTGAGGCCCAGGTTCACCGCGGACTGTAGCGCCATCTAAGGAAGTAAGTAACAATGATAACAGTGGTAACAGCCTTTTTATCATTGATAAAAAAATGCTATTTGTTCCCTATGAAGCTGCATACTATTCTCCTTAAGATACGGTGAGGACTGGTTTTTATTGTCCACAACTGTTTGCCATTTCTATTTAATGGCTTAACTGCTGTCCACAAAAGTTGATGGACATTAATAACAAATCCTCCAAGTCTAAACAACCTATGTACCACACCCTTCTAAAGCAAACTCTAAATGGGCACCTTATCCGTTCGACTAATTGCTTTCCACTCAGCTGTGATTTATAATTGGTTCATAATAACACGAAATTAACAGAATTCAGGAAAGTGTTTTCCGGAATATCGCCCCGGCATTAGGCATATTGATCAAATGGAACTTTTCGATGATCATTAAAACTGCCGCCAAGAGACGAAAGAATACAAAAATAGAATTCACTATGCTTTTTCAAGCGATAAATTAAATACTTTTTCCAGTCAGAATGCGCTCTACTTCGCATATAACAAATAAGGAAACGCCGAAACGTACATAAACAATTTCCCGGTGTCATAGGGCCTTCCATCAGTTCGGCAAAGGCCTCCACGTTCCATGACGCTCAGTTTAGTTCGTGTATTTTTAGACCGTCTACAGAGCATCATAGTTAGGTTGGAATTTCCATTTTTTCGTGTTAAATTTGTAAATCCCAAAAGTAAAATTTATTCCACGCATTAAATTGGAAACTGCCAAGTAATAAAGAATCTAATACCAGAGGTAAATTCGCATCGCGCAAACGGATCCCAAAGTCACTTTATTGGTCTTTAAAAGATCGTGACCAAATAAGTACATAGCAAGAAGTATGGCTAATACATAGCATCCGTTTCCTTGTTCCCTGTACCTATCATACACTTGTTGAGACTCAACAATATTAACCCGCATTTTATTAATTAGGACTAATGTACATTTAATTTTTTTTTTAAATATCCGATAGGTTGTGAACTATTTTACGAAGGCTTTTTTTTTTATGGGGCTAGTGCTACCATTAGCAATACGGCACTGCGACCTTTGCAGATCTATTGTGCCTGCTAGCCGATTTAGCCGAGTAGCCTCTCCACTTCTATAATGAATTTGAGAATGCTTCTCGTAGGAGCCATGATGATCTCCTCAGGAGATCACTGAGAAGGATACGCTTCCTAAGACGGCAGAGAGCAGCACACTCACACAGTATGTGTTCTGCCGTCTCCTCGTCCTCAAGACAGAGCCGACACTCAGTTTCACACGAGAGGCTAATTTTGTTTAAATGATATCTCAGACCGCAGTGTCCCGTTAGATAGCAGACTAGTCTTCTGATATCCATCCTATTGAGTTTGAGTATGTCAATAGGGTGCTTGTTCAGGGGTCGTATAAGTCGTTTAGATTGACGGAGTCCCCGAACGCTGTTCCAAAAAGACTTATCTTAGACGCGGGAATGCCGCAGAATGGTTCCGGACCTATATATTTGTCACTGGAACCCTTCCTGGCAAGTTGGTCGGCAATTTCATTGCCCTTGATACCTTTATGGCCTGGCACCCACCAAAGTTTAATATTGTTTCTTTTGGCGAGGTCTTGTAGGGCGTCATGGCATTCCTTGAGGGTTTTTGAGTTCGTACTGTACGAAAGAGAGAGCACCGTGGCGCAGTGGATAGTGTGTTGGCCTCTGACGCCTGTGGAAAAAAACGTAAAGAATAGTCAAACCCGGCGATTCAATGACAGAAAGACTAAGACAATGCTAATAATGAAAACTTTATTAATCGCAAGCGAACCTCTCGTATAAAAGTTGAATCGTGACTGAGCCGAGAAAGAAAGTCTCTTCATGTTAAATATGGAGAAAGAGACAACTATGTATGTGTTACATCATGTACATAGATATATACATATATAATTTCAACATCCTCCCACAGGCGAAGAGGAAGAAAGTTCAAGTGGATATAATAACTGGACTGCCCTTCTGGTTCGTGTTCCGTCAGAATAACGTATCTCGCACGCTCTTACTTTGCCATCGCGCCCAATAAAAATGTTCTCTATAACAGCCAACCTCCAGTTAATCCTTGGCTTAGACGCATCGAAAACAAGAACCACGTCGTTAGTTTTTAATTGGGTTGATGAATTGCCTTTGTTATGGTGGAACGATCTTAACAGTTGCAGGTACTCAGCGCGCCATCGTTTTTGCAGCATACTGGTATACTTCATTCGTTCCTTCCAAAGATGTTGTATTTCATGCGAATCCGAGACCACTTCACGAACGGATGATGCCTCACAGCCCATCAAAAAATGAGCGGGAGTTAGCGGAGTAAGATCAAATGGATCACTGCTCACGTATGTAAGTGGGCGCGCATTTATCACACCCTCTGCCTCTGTGATTACTGTTCTAAGTTGCTCGAAAGTAAGCTTCGCCTTGCCTATTACCATCTTAAGGACGTTTTTGATCGCGCGAATGAGGCGTTCCCAGAAGCCTCCCCACCATGGAGCTCGTTCCACTATAAATTTCCACTTGACTCGTTTACTGGATAGAAACTCATGGATCGGTTTACGTCGAAAACGGGATTTATAGCGTCCAATTCCAAAGCGGCTCTGCGAAAACTTCGAGCATTATCGGAATATATAACGGAAGGGATACCACGACGGGCCATGAAACGTCTCAATCCCATTAGGCAACTTTCTGTTGTTAAATTTCTTACCATCTCTAAGTGCACGGACCTAATGACGGCACACGTGAACACCATTAGATACGTTTTACTCATTTCTTCCTTTGAATTGTCGAAACAATAAAGAGGACCAGCGAAGTCGACACCAACATTCTCGAAGGGCTTCGTAAGTCTTATTCTTTCAATCGGAAGCGGCCCGAACGGCTGCGAGGCTGGCCTTCCCCATAACTTTCGGCAACCAAGACACTTAAGCTGCAATCTTTTAATTAACTGACGTCCTTTGGGAATCCAAAATCGAGAGCTTATCTGTGATAAGACCATGTTGACTCCACCATGTATAGTTTTCTCATGATAGTCCTTTACTATGAGTTCAGTGACATATGAATTTTTTGGCAATATTATGGGGTGCTTGAGATCGGCAGACTCCTCTAAGCACTGAAGTCGTCCACCCAGTCTCATAATGCCATTGATGTCCAGAAAGGGAGACAGCTGCGCTATTTTGGATCCCCCAGGGACCAATTTTCCCTTCTGCAAGGAACAAATTTCTTTAGCGTATGTATCGAACTGAACGTACCTGAGCCAATATGCTTCGGCGAAGTCAAGCTCCTCAGTGGTCAAATAAAGAGAAGGCGTCCCTTTCTTAATTTTACGGCACGAGCTGCAGAAGCGGAAAATGTAGGCTGTTATTCGTAACAAACGCTTCCAAGTGCTGAAGTTTCTGTAGCAAAGAAGAGGTTCGAGCGGTTTGCTCACAGAAACGGTCGATAAGGCCAACTGATTAACGTAGTCTGGAACTGTTTTGATGTCATCGGATTTGTTGACTTCATTATCATTCAGCCACGCCGGTCCATTTGCCCACAATGAAGAAGTTCGAAGATTGTCGGTATTTATCCCCCTTGTAAGGAGATCTGCAGGATTCTCCTTTCCGGAGCAGTGCTTCCAGTCTAAAACTGATGTATGACTACGTATTTCTGTAACTCGGCTCTGAACATACGGCTTCCAACGATCGACCTCTCCATAAATCCAGTTAAGAGCGATTTTTGAATCTGTCCACATGTAATATTTCCGAACAGAGATCTTTAAGGACCTCTTCAAATATGAACGTAATCGTGCTGCTATTAATGCGGCGGTTAACTCTAACTTTGGCAGCGTGAGCTCCTTCGTCATATCTTCTTTCAGAGGAGCCACTCTACTTTTGGCGCACAGAAACGATATACTGCTCTCACCCGTTGTCTTGGTGCTCTTAATGTATGCCACAATACCATACGCTTTAAGGCTAGCATCGGCGAATATGTGAATGTCCATGACACTTGCAAGGTCGGGGATCCGAGTCGACCGTGGAATACTTATCTCCTTCAAAAGCAGCAGATTTCTTGCACAAACTTTCCATTCATCCATTAAGTCCGATGGTAAGACTTCGTCCCAAGAAAGTCCCCTCCTCCATATAGCTTGAAAGAGGATTTTAACTTTTATTACAACTGGACCGACCATGCCCAATGGGTCAAAAATTCGTGCAATTGCTTGAAGTACATTACGCTTAGTACCACTAGCTAGATTTGAAGTGAGCAAATTCTCCACGGACTGTAACGGTACGGTGATTTCGTCGCTGGTAACGTGCCAAATAAGTCCCAACACTTTCTGCATTACTGGAGCCTCAGCGGAACCAAGATTTTCTCGAATTTGCGCGCAGTTGGAATTCCACTTCCTCAAATTCATACTGGCATTATTCATAACAACAACAGCTTCGCAGCTGATTTTCTTCCCTTCTTCTTCGGTATCAACACTAAACACTAGATCATCCATATAAAAGGATTCCTGCAGTATTTTGCATGTCGTGGGGAAACGATCCATTTCATTAGTTAGATGCATACGCATCGTCCCAGTTAGGAGAAAAGGGCTGGAGTTGACCCCAAAGGTGACTCTGGTCATCCTATAGTCCTTGTATTTAAACCCATGTTCTGGTGATGATAAAGTGTACCAAACAAAACGATGGCTATCACGGTCGTTCACATTAAGCATTATTTGTAGAAATGCCTTTTCCACATCAGCTACTATGCCAAAGCGACCTAGACGAAAGTTCAGCAGAACTCTTAGGACGTCTGGAAGCAAGTTTGCCCCCACATGTAGCAAATCGTTCAGAGACGGATAATCCTCCCCCCCGGCAGACGCGTCGAATACTATCCTCATCTTTGTGGTGGTACTCTCTTCCTTATACACAGGGCGGTGTGGGAGATAAAAAACCCGGCCCGAAGACTTCTTATCATCGAAATGAACTTCTTCTGCTATCCCTTCAGAGATCATCTGCCTAATTGCCCCATCGTACTCTTTGAACTTTGCTGGGTTCCTTGACAAGCGCTTCGTAAGTGAATCAAGCCGTTTTAACGCCTCGCACCTGTTATTTTTTATCACAACACCGGGATCTTTCCACGGCAATGAAGCTTCGTAACGAGAACCCCTTTTGGTGATGTATTTAGTGATTAATTCTTCGGTCAGTTGATGGTTTTCTGCACTTTCACCTTGAATTCCGATGGCTTCCAATGACCAAAACGACTTTATGTGATCCTCATTCAGATCAGGCAGAAGCAAATTTGCGCTACATAATGGCGAAGAAGAACATAAGTAAATATTCGAAACGAGGTTCTTACCGACAGAGGTGTGTGTGCCCTGAAGTGTCCATCCAAATATAGTTTTGACTGCTCTCATCGCGGGTGTAATGCGGCGTTGTTTACCAGTAACAGCGGCCCAATAGTAGTCCGACCCAATGAGAAGACTTAGCCCATCCTCTGCCTCGATGGAAACGTGTATATAATCCGCGAGACGTAGACCTTTGAATGATGGGCATGAGACGTCAGGTACTTGTAACACGTCAACACAGATATCAGGCACTACAACTGCTACAATCTCCACACTTTTGCTGTCGTATTGGCTACATATTTCGAGTCGTACAGTTTGTAACCTTTTGCCTGGAGATATTTCCTTTGATCCGAAGGGTATTACGGAGACGTTCATCTCACCAATGGGAACGAGGTTTAATTTCCGAACCAAACTTTCGCGGACATATGAGTGCTGACTGCCACCGTCGATAACAAAACGAATTAATAATTGTTTTTCCCTGCCTGGAGCTACGACAATGCCTCGAGCTGTTTTAAGAAAGACAGTTGAATCTTGGGAAACTGAATTACACGCGCACACGTTTAACACGTTCTGCTTTTGATTGTCTTCTGTCACTGCTACTAAAGTACTTGTATTTGTTTTTGCAAATAATGGGTCACACATGGATGTGAAATGTTTCCCTTTGCACCTTTTACAAGAAATAAATTTTGCGCTGCGACATTTTCTAGCAGAGTGCCCGCGTTTAGCACACCGAAAACATCGATTATCTTTTCGCAATATGTCTCTTTTTTCCGTGAGGGTCAGCTCACTATCGCACTCCTTTGTAACATGCCTAAGTGATGCACAAAATAAGCATTTGTCCTTATCGCTTAACGAAACCAAGCTGGCTGCAGTATTGGTGGATGAGAAAGAAGTAGACGGTTTGATCGTTGCGTTAACAGAGAACGAGCGACTTTTTTCTAAAGATTCCACTTCTCGCTTTAAAAAACGCATGATTCCTTGGACTTGTTGATCGCCCACGTGCGAAAGAGTGGAAGTGCT
The DNA here is from genome assembly GCA_951905685.1 of Eumerus sabulonum. Taxonomy (NCBI): domain Eukaryota; kingdom Metazoa; phylum Arthropoda; class Insecta; order Diptera; family Syrphidae; genus Eumerus; species Eumerus sabulonum. Next base: position 134,382,714 of record OX645060.1, on the reverse strand, counting down.
TTCTGAATTCGAATTCCCAGTTTCGCTAGTTTCGTTGTCTCGTTCTGTCAGGCGATGATAATCAACACGAAGTTCCACTGGCAAGCAGCGCAGCAATATTGACTTAAGCATAACATAGTACTGGTGCGAAGGAATGCGCAATGCAGTTAGAGTTCGACAGCATGCTATGACACAATTGTATAAGTTTCGCAAGCCCACAACATCGGTCCTTAAATGTACAGGACGAAGCGAGAGCAACTGCTGCATGTGCTTGTCGATTAATCGCTCAGTGTCTCCAAATTGTTCTTGCAGAAGGGAGACAGCTGCATCGTAGCACATCTCTGAAGCCGTAAACCCCGCAATTACTTTTTTTGCACTACCTACTAACACCGACTCAAGGTAGCTGAATTTATCAGATGACGATAAACTGGCGTTTTCATGCACGGCTGTACGGAATTGCTCCCAAAACGGCAGCCATTCTTGGAAATTGCCATCGAACTTCCTTAACTGTAATTTGGGAAGCCGTAAGGAACAGGTAACGGGGGAATTCGATGACACATTGCCCTCAGATTTTCCGGTAGCTGGGTTCTGTTTCGTCCGAATTTTATTGACACGAGCGTTTAATTTCGCAAGCATACCTATGGCGGAATCTTCATAGTCGGCAACTTTTTCCATTTCTCGCTCAAGATCACTACCATCCGCTTTAATTAGATTTTTGGCCAATATGTCTGCATTTGATGCTAATAGACTTTCGTGTGCTGCAGTCAATCGTTGAATGTAGGAAATTAGTTCTTCTTCAATTTCATCATATTTATCAGGATCGTTTAATCGCGATTCCTCCCCGCTTAGAAACTCCGACGCCGCCTTGACAATTTTTGTAACTTGCCCTCTATAGGCTGATCGCGCTGAGAATTCCATCAGAACTTCTTTTTTTTTTGATTATGTCTATGTTCGTCCTTCTCCCGGGTTTCGGCACCATGTGGAAAAAAACGTAAAGAATAGTCAAACCCGGCGATTCAATGACAGAAAGACTAAGACAATGCTAATAATGAAAACTTTATTAATCGCAAGCGAACCTCTCGTATAAAAGTTGAATCGTGACTGAGCCGAGAAAGAAAGTCTCTTCATGTTAAATATGGAGAAAGAGACAACTATGTATGTGTTACATCATGTACATAGATATATACATATATAATTTCAACAACGCCGATGACACGGGATCGAATCCCGACACAGCCATGTCATTGAACGTATTTTTCACGGTGTTTCTCCTCAGCGGGGTTCTGACAAAACCCCCTGCAGTAAAATTGTCATGAAAAGCTTCTCGAAATTCGCCGTTCGGAACCGGCAATAAACTGTAGGTCCCTTTCACCTGTGGGAAAATGAAATCACACACAACATGGGTGATTGAGAGAAGCTCGGCTCAGGTTCTTCATGGACTGTAACGCCAACATACATACATACATACATACTGTACGAACCCAGCGCTCTAAGCGCTGCTTGGCTATCAGAGAGTATGTTGATGGTTACTCCTCTGATGCCAGTCTCGAGATTTAGATTGACGCATGCTTGGAAGATGCTGGGGCTTATTCCCAGGGCCTTCGAGATCTTGCGTTTTGGTCCAAAGATGCCGGCGCCAACGCCGGAAGCCATCTTGGAGCCATCCGTGTACCACCTAAGGCCTTTGACGTTTAGTTGGTAGGTAGGACCGAAGCCTTCCCAAAAAGAAAATGAGAAGAACACACATAGACCAGGGAGGCCCGTTGTGCAGCTACGAGGGGGTTTTGCCCCCTATTCGTGGAACCATTTAGTGCTTCTTAGGAAATTAAGAAGATCAGATATCCCTACTTTCTGAACTTCGGTCAGATCGTTAAGGAAGTAAGATCCTAGGTATCGTTTCCTGATTATGCAGAATGCCGGGCAGGCGCAGAGAAGGTGATGAATGGACTCCACCTCCTCCTCGTCCAGACAGCTCCTGCAAAAATCATTCGGAGTTATACCTAGTTTTTGCGCGTGACTGCCAATAAGGCAGTGTCCAGTGATGTCACCAATGACTTTGTGGATGTCAGTTCTTTTTAGGGAGATAATACTCCTAGTCCGTTGACTGTTGAGCCAGGGCCAGATTTGCCTGGTGATGAGGCAGGTATGTCCCTGAGTCCATCTCCGGTTCGTCTCGGCCCTGGCGAGATTTATAAGATTGTGTTTAATGGTTGCAAAAGGTATACCCTCACAAGTCACAATTGATTGTAGCGTCGTTCCTTGTTTGGCGAGTTTGTCGGCTCTTTCGTTTCCTGGAATGTCGCTGTGTCCCGGTACCCAGATAAGTTGTATGTTGAACTGTTCGGCCATCTCGTTAAGAGATAGGCGACAGTCGAGGCTAGTTTTTGATGTGTACACGTAGGACTTCAACGACTTTAAGGCTGCTTGGCTATCCGTGAGAATGCGGATATCCGTGGTGGATATCACGTTCCACTTCAGCCAAGACAAAGCCTCTTTTATTGCCAACAGTTCCGCCTGGAAAACGCTGCAGTGATTTGGTAGTTTCAGAGCTTTGTTTAGCTTAAGTTGTTTGCAGAATACCCCACTACCCACCCCGTCCTTGGTTTTAGACCCGTCAGTATAGAAGTCTACGCAATTTCTGCGAGGTTGAGTCTAGCAAGTCCAGTTTTGTCCATCCGGGTAGGTCGTTGTAAAGTTTTATTCCAAGACTGTGGTGGGTTCTGTGAGGTCTAGGTTTTCTGCCATTATTGACCTGTTATTCAGGATGGAGGAATGGCCAGTGACATAGCTCGACCAGTTCGAGTTTGCTTTAAGTCTGATGGCCGCTTGTGTAGCAATTTGCTTGCCGAAAATATCGAGTGGTGTAAGGTCGAGTACCATGTTAGGCGCAGCCGTTGGGGTGGACCTGAGGGCCCCGGTAATGCACATGCACGCTAACCTTTGTACCTTCTCGAATTGCTTGAGGTATGTTGTCTTGTCCAGTGCTGTTCACCAGACTGTTACTCCATACATTAGTATGGGTCTGACGACCGTGATGTAGAGCTATAGGGTAATCTTGGGGTTAAATCCCGATTTTTTCCCTATGGCTTTCTTGCATGTGTAAAGAGCTATGGTTGCTTTTTTAGCTCTTTCGATTGTGTTGCTCTTCCAGGTTAATTTCCTATCTAGTATAATGCCAAGGTATTTGGCATTGGAGGAATAGTTTAATCTGGTCCCAAGCAAAGTAATAGGGCAATGTCCCGGGATTTTGTGCTTTTTGGTGAATAGCACGAGCTCCGTTTTCTGGGGATTCACCCTGAGCCCGTTGCTATGCGCCCACTTGCAAAGAATTGAGAATGCCGTTTGCATACGGTCATTCAGTGTGGATAGGTATTTACCTGAGATTGAAATGGCAACGTCATCAGCGTAGGCAATAACGTCCAGGCCTTCTTTCTCCAGTTTAATTAGTAGTTCGTTAACGACTGCATTCCAGAGATGAGGTGAGAGGACCCCACCTTGCAGTTTAGTGATTGTCATAGAATCACCAGGGCACAATGTCACCTTGACATTTAGTAGGGGATCACTGTTTTCCCATGCTGAGCGGTTTGGGATCAGTATCTCAAATCTCTTGTCAAAGGTGAAGGTGTGTGGCAATACATCCGAGACTGTAGTAATCATATCTAGCTCGGGAAGGTGTTGTAATATGGACATGTGGCCTGCTGGTCTACATGGCATATTTGTTCCCGAGCAGAGAATTCTGATTGCACTGCGTAATGCCACCTTTTTGATAAAAAGGTGCAGTGGAGAGAGTCCAATGAGTGCTTCTTGGGCTGCCGTGGGGCAGGTTGGCATAGCGCCTGTGATGCCTAGACACGCTAGTCTCTGAAGGCGTTGAGGCTTAACAATTGTAGTTTTTTGCTCAACTTTTGTCCACCGTGACCCGTAGGTGACGATAGATCTTACTATCGCGGTATATAACCAGTCTTTTACGAAGGCTACTCTCATACAGTGATTGGCTGTCAGCAGATATCTTGAGTCGGCAATATCGCAATCTAGTTGTGTTAATAGAGAACACGTTACAGATCGGTCAGAACAACAAGTCGCACAGTCTCCATACCCACTTCTCTGTGTAATAACTCCTTCCAACTACTTTACACCAAATTAAATGTGTCATTGAACAGAGGCACTTGAATGAGCGTTGTACTGAGATAACTTATGTGCATGCCCTCCAAGTATATGATATCGATATGAAAGAAAAGTAAAACACGTTTCTTTGATTATGGCGTGGTACCCCTTTCGGAGTACATTTTTCCCATCGAGAAAGAAAACACAAAACAGTTTTGAAATTTCAAGACAATTTTTTCTATCTACCAGAACGCGAAGGGCTTCGCTAGAATTCCATATCAAAACGCTGATTTATGATTTCAATATGTGTACCATGGTACCACATTGATAGTGCTTTACTTCGCTCCGAATCGATGGAAGCGTGTAATGTACAACATGATTTCAATTGAACAAGATAGTAGTACAGATTTATAAACTGTGCGTATATCTTTATCAACAGTCGGTAACATGATTGAATCAATTTCGAAAACACCACTATTTCTATTAGATGGCAGTACATATGTACATTCATACTTATATGAATACTAGCTTTTGCCCGCGGCTTCGCTCGCGTTAAATTCGGGGTAACACGGTTCCCCTTTCCTGATTTAGTACACAGAAGAGAACGCAGAACAGAATGTTATTTTAATACGCTACTGTAGACGATATTATGTCTTTCCATTTGGGAATAGAATGTAAAGATTCTGAGCATTGGACACACGCGAACATGCTACATACAATTGTCCATGGGAAAAGCACGGCTTTTCTAAATTCACCCAAGCCACCTTTAATGTTTGACCTTGCGCTTTGTTAATGGTCATAGCCAAACTAAGCTTTAGAGGAAATTGTAGCGTTTTAAACTGGAACGGGAGATCTGTGGGAATTATTGGGATTCGTGGGATCATTACATTTTCACCCTTTCCTACGCCGGTTAAGATAGTGGCGCTAATGATATTGCGGCCAAGTTGTGTGACACGAAGTCTCGTCCCATTACATTATCTCGGGGCGTCTACATTTCTCATAAGCATGACTGGGACGCTTAGTAGTCAAATAAAAGAGTATAGGTACCATATGCACTATAGTGTGAAGCGCGGGCCGATGTCCGCGCTTAAGTACATACAACGCTAGCGCGTTTCAGAAACATATCAGCGCCATCTATCGTGATTCAAGAGTAACACTTATTTATGTTTCGAATGTTGATTGTTTTCTCAAAAGCTGATTGATTTATGGTTGTTTTAATTAAATTATTTTGTTATTCGTTTGTATCATTGAACCTATACCCGAAGACTCCTCGGATCGGAGCTGTATTTTCCATGCGCTCTACATGGCCTAGCCACCTTAGACGCTGTATCCGTAGACGTCGTACCAGGCCGATGTCGCTGTACAACCCGTACAGTTCTTCGTTATATCTTCTCCTCCATATACCCTTTGAACAAACGGGACCGTAGATAGTACGCAGAATTTTCCTCTCGAAACGACCAAGGGCATCTTCATCCGTCAAGCGTCTGCGCCGTAATGGAGGACTGGGATGATTAAGGTCTTATATAGTGTCACCTTGGTTTTCCGAGAGAGGGCTCTACTTCTCAATTGCCTCTTGAGCCCAAAGAAACAGCGGTTGGCAAGGGTGATTCTGCGTTTTATCTCAGCGCTGGTGTTGTTGTCGCTGCATCAGTGAGCCAAGGTAGACGAATTCCTTGACCACTTTAAAGCTATATCCGCCCATGGTGACGCTTCTGGCCAATACGTAGATGTTGTCCGTCTCTATTAGATGAAAGCAGATATTTGGTTTTACCCTCATTAGCCTTGAGACCCATCTTAGCCGCTTCTACCTCAATGCTTACAAAGGCCTCATTGACGCCCCGCTGTGTTCGTCCAATCACGTCAATGTCGTCGGCGTACGCAAGCAATTGCGTAGACTGAAATAAATCGTACCTCTTGTGTTGGCCAGTGACCCTTGCACGATCTTTTCAAGCACGATGTTGAAAAAGTTGCATGATAGCGCGTCACCTTGCCTAAATCCTTTTTTAACATCAAAGGTCTCGGTTTGCTCATTATCGACCTTAATGGAGCAGTGAGAATTCTCCATTGTCATTCTGCACAGTCGGACGAGTTTGGCAGGGATGTTAAAACTAGACATGGCTTTGTATAGCTCATCTCTATACACGCTGTCATATGCAGCCATGAAATCGACGAAGAGGTGGTGAGTGTCGATTTGGTATTCCTGGGTCTTCTCCAAGATCTGCCGTAGTGTAAATATTTGGTCTATCGTGGATTTACCTGACCTGACTTATCCACAAACGGTTTCAAGCGTTCACACAATACGGCAGAGAAGATCTTATATGCGATGTTAAGGAGACTTATTCCCCTATAGTTGGCGCAGTTATAGGGGTCTCCTTTCTTATGAACAGGGCAAACGATGCTGAGATTCCATTCGTCGGGCATGCTTTCCTCCGACCATATCTTGCAAATGAGATGGTGCATGCACCTTACCAGCTCATCTCCAGCCGCCTTAAGAAGCTCAGCAGACAGGCCGTCTGCGCCCGCGGCTTTATTAGACTTAAGTCTTGATATTGCTATTTTGACTTCGTCTAGGTCGGGTGGACTGACTGATCCCTTCAACTATCTCCACCTAAAAAATCACGTCAATTCGTAGCTCCGTTTTGCCGTGAAAGACGGACAAACAGACACACACACTTTCACATTTATAACGTTAAGTATAGATATTCAAACCGAAAAAGTGTTCATTTAATAACCTTCTGTTTCTACTCAGATTTCATAGCTGCTGCTATCCACTGGAGCACTCAGGCGCAAACACTGGTCCAATGTACTCCAGACAGACACCTTGCATTACTGTATTTTCCCCGTTTTCCGGAGGAGCTTCAGTGATATAGAGCTAAGGGACTCAGCACACACCACGTCGGCTCCAAGGGTGCGCCACCGTGCGCGAGCAAAGGCGAGACAATCACAGAGGAAATGCTCTGCAGTGTCATCCTCCTCTTTGCCACATGCAGCACAGGTAGGCGTCTCACTGATGCCGAGCACGTAGAGATGCTTGGCAAAAGTGTAATGGCCCGTGATAACTCCCACAAGCCTTCTGCAGTCGACTGCAGATTTTTTGCAGACATCATGGCATACGCGCTTAGTCATCCTGCAACCTGGAGAATCCTTCCATCTACGGTTGTGTGTATTAAATACACAATCGTTAATGTAGGAATTTGCCGTGGACGCAGGTAGACCTAGAGCGGGTTCAGGTCCTGAGAAGCTCTCCTCTGAACCCATTCTGGCGAGTTCATCAGAGATCTCATTCCCTGGAATCCCAGAGTGGCCTGGAACCCATACAAGCCTTAATGAATTTAGTCTGCTGACTTTGTTCAGGAAGGACTTGAGTTCAAGCACTAATTTGGAGCTAGTTAAGGGGCTACACACAGCTTTTAGTGCAGCTTGGCTGTCACTACAGACGCACATGCTTTCCCCCTTCCACCTGTGCTTCACAACATAATGCATGGCCATTGGGATTACGTATACCTCTGATTGGAAGATAGACGCATATTTTGCTAAGGAGAAGTGCAGTCGGATGTTTTCGCACTCAAAGAAGACCCCAGCACCGGACCCCCGCCCAGACCTGGAGCCATCCGTGAAAATGCGAAAGCTATCCTTTCCAGGTTCAGTATCCAGCCATAGCCAATCCTGACGCCATGGAAACTCGACTGTGAAATTACGGCGCAATAGAATAACGGGCGTCAGTGCGCCAGAAAGCATATCCTTGAGACAGGGGTCGCAGGACAATTCTTGCGCAAGCACACCGTTATTCCAATGCGAGTTGTACCAAAAGTCATTTCTCTTCAGACGAGACATGGTTTTCAGAGCACACCCTCTGATAAATATATCAAGAAGTGGAAGGTTCATCATAGCATCTAGAGCAGCGCCCGGCGTGCTGGGGAAGGACCCCGTGCAGCTGAGACAAGCCGTTCTTTGGAGTTTGGTGAAAGAGGCTACGACGTGTTTGCGTTTTAGTCTGTTCCACCAGATAACCGATGCATATGAGATTATAGGTCTTATCATTGCCGTGTAGATCCAGAGGACCTTTGCCGGTGATAAACCCCGTTTTTTGCCAAAAGCTCCTATGCATTGCTAGAAAGCTGACAACGCTTCGGTGGTTTTTGACTCAACATGCTTTGACCAAAGATGCTTGCTATCTAAGTTTACTCCTAGATACTTAGCCTCATTGGATATCGGGATGGAAGTGCCTTTTAGTACCAGCTGAGCCATGTCAGTATTTTTCCTCCTTCTCGTAAAGAGAACGACATCGGTCTTAAGAGGATTGACTGACAGCCCATTTCTAGTACACCAATCATCAATCGCATTTAGCGTCGCCTGTGCTTTAAGACGAACAGTCGCTAAACATGAGCCGACAGAAAGAATGGCGACATCATCCGCATAGGCTTGGGCATAGATTCCAGAGGCATTGAGGGTATCAAGCAGAGAATCGACCACCATGTCCCATAACAGCGGAGACAGGACGCCACCTTGCATTGCTCTGATCCATAGGATCATTGCTTCATCTACGCCATGCTTCCTGTCAGCATTGCACATGCTGTCAAAAGTTGCATTATCAAAAGCTCCCCCAATGTCGATGAAAATGCCCAGCGCGTACTCTTTCCTTTCGAGCGCGCATTCAATTTGCCCAACTAGGTTCTGAAGCGCAGTCTCGCAAGATTTTCCGCGCTGGTAAGCATGTTGCATTTCCGAAAGAGGGTGCATTCGAAGGGCAATTTTGCGTACGTGCAACTCTACCAGTCGCTCCGTGCTTTTCTGCAGAAAGGATGTTAGACTAATTGGTCTGAAGCTCTTGGCAAGTTAGTAGTCCACTTTTCCTATTTTGGGAATGAAGACCACTTTCACTGTGCGCCAAGGAATGGGTATGTGAGCAAGTGCTAGACTAGCAGTGAAAATTCTTTTCAGAGTAGGAAGCAGCTGCCTTATACCTTTTTGCACCATAACAGGACATATCCCGTCGGTGCCCGGCGAAGGTATAGTATGAGAATTAACTAGACAAGTCTAAGCACAGCGCCGATTCCTTGGCCTCTGTTTACCAACTCCTACAGCCAGGTCTTACAAGGCTCGGTTCCTATATCAGGGCGGTCGTGAAAAAAATGCCATATTCGACAAAGTCCTAGTTTAGTGAAACGTTCTTCTTCTTCTTAACGGGCGCTACAGTTCGCGGTGAACCTGGGCCTCAATCAACATTCCCCTCCAACTAGCACGATCTTTTGCTAGCCTTTTCCATTGCCGCATACCCAGTTGGCTGAGGTCCCCTTCCACCTGTGTGCGCCATCGTAAGTGCGGCCGTCCTCTGCTTCTTCGTCCCTCGAAGTTAGATTCAAAGACTCTCCGGGCTGGAGCTGTGGTGTCCATTCGCTCTTCATGGCCCAGCCATCTTAGGCGTTGAATCCGTAGACTCCTGACTAGACTCATGTCCTCCATCCCCCGTCGGCGTTTATAGGCCCGAAAGTCACGCGCAAAATCTTTCTCTCGAACCGACCAGGGGCCTCCTCATCCGCTTTTGATAGTGTTAATGCTTCTGCGCCGCCGTACAGCAGAACCGGGATGATAAGGATCTTATATAGAATCAACGTTGTCGTTCCGGAGAGAGCTCTATTACTCAATTGCCTCCTGAGCGCAAAGAAACAGCGATTCCCAAGAGTGATTCTACGTTTGATTTCGGAACTGATGTCGTTGTTCAAGGTAACTGCGGAGCCAAGGTAGACGAAGTCCTTAACTACCTCGAACTTATATCGTCTCTAATTACGCTGTCCTATGCGGCTTTGAAGTCGAAAAATAGGTGGTGAGTGTCGACTTGAAATTCATTGGTTTTGGTCGATGGTGGACTTCCCTGGCCTGAATCCGCACTGGTAAGGACCTATCAGCTTCTTTACAAAAGGCTTCAGGCGTTCACACAAAACGGCAGAGAATATTTTGTAGGCGATGTTAAGAAGATTTATTCCTCTGTAGTTGGCGCAGTCAGAGGGGTCTCCTTTCTTGTGGATCGGGCATACGATGCTGAGACTCCATTCCTCGGGCATGCTTTCCTCTGACCATATATTACAGTTGCCTTGAAGAGCTTAGCAGACAGTCCGTCTGCGCCAGCAGCTTTATTCGACTTGAGTTTCGATATGGCAATCTTAACTTCGTTGAGGTCAGGAGGACGGATTTCTCTGCGGTCTTCGTCGATTAGAAATGGATCATTCTGCCTGACAGCAGTATATTGACTAACATCGCCGTTGTACAGTCTGCAGAAGTGGTTTTCCATATTCTCAGCATCGACTGCGATTCTACTACTAGGTGTCCGTTCCCATCCCTGCAGACTTCCGTTCTGGCTTTATAACCTTGGCATGTTCGCTTTATCTGTTGATAAAACTTTCGAATGTCACGCCTGCAGTAACACCTCTCCAAATCCTCAATCGCGCGCTTCTCGTTCTCTTTCTTCTTTCTTCTAAGAAGCTTATGCTCCTCCCTTCTTTTTAACTCGTAGAGCTCACGAGCTGCTCTTGTTCTTTTATGCAGCGAAGCCTTATATGCATACTGCTTCGCTGTGTGAATCCTCCTGCACTCGGCATCGAACCAGGTGTTTCTTCGTGGTGGAGCCTTGAAACCCAAAACTTCGGATGCAGAGCTTTTCAGGGCTTGTTTGCAAAGGCTCCACTGCTGTTCTATTGATAGCGCGGAGGATTGAGGTGTATTGGAAAGCTTAAGGGAGACGCGATCGGTAAAAGCACGAGCGGTTTCTGGCGATAGTAGCTTTCCGACGTCATAACTTTGTATTCTTATTCTTCTCCGCTGCGTTCGTGATATCCGTAAGCGCATCTTGGCTACTGCAATATAGTGGTCCGAGTCGACGTTAGCCCCTCGGAAAGTTCGGACATCAAGAATACTGGAGGAGTGTTTGACGTCGATCGCGATGTGATCAATCTTGTTGGTAGTCGATTGATCAAAAGACCGCCAGGTGCCTTTGTGTTTATCGAGGTCCGGAAAGCTCGATCAATCAGCCTGTGTCCGCTACGGATTGTTATGAGGCGTTCGCTCACATGCCGAAAGCTTAGGACTTTTTGCCTAAGTCCACCTCGAACAGCAAATCCGCATCCGAACAATCGTTGTCCTCTCTCCTTATATCAGTCGCCGTAGTAAATATCGCAGTTTTTCATCCGCTTTATACCCGGTTCATTCCATCGCAAATTCTGGATGGAAGTTATGTCCGCTTTATAGCGGTCTAGGGCGTCCGCAAGTTGTTCGGCTGCACGTGTTTAGGGACCTAACATTCCACGTACAGAGCCGAAGATCATTGTCCTTTTTTTCGTGTTTTGCAAGGGTCTTCAACATTTATTTCGGAGTTTGTGATTTTTTTACAGTTACGGCTTACTAGGCCGTAGCCCAACTGACTAATCCTGTTGTTTGGCACAGGAGGCTCGCTTTCCTCCATAGGAAATCTCCAGATGGCGTCACGAGGAGGTGGGGATGGGACTTACTAAGAGTGCCGCAAGATGTTCGATTGCGGTGGCTCTTCTCGCTTTTTAGAAGGCCAGCATCCGTCGGATAGATGCTACCCCTACGAGGCCTTTGTTAGTCCTTTGCCACTGGTAATTAGGGCTTTACAATATTCGAATTTCGTATTGCAAATGATAAGAATTTCTGTTTCGTTCTGAATCAATATTCGTTCAAGTCGATACAATGTGCACTCTTTGCTCTCCATCTTAAACTAAAGAAAAAGTCTCTTGACAATTATCACTGAGACGTTTTATATGAATTTCTTAACGGTATGACACAAAAGCGGAATATATACATAAATAAATCAACTGCAAACGTACATTGTAAAAGCGTTTCAGAGCTTTGCTATCTGAGAATGCACATTATAAACTAATAGCTATTCGTATACAACACAACCGGTTCTGATCTCAAGCTGACCAGTCTTTCACCAAAAGACATGATGAGTGTCGTGAGACTGTACATCTCGCTGCAGGTACCCCGGAACATTGACTACATACCTAGTCCACAACAAGTCTGTTAATTAATGCTAACAACCTTTCAAATTCTAAGAAAATTTACATAAACTAAAGCACATACTTGTACTAAATATTTCTAGTCCATCTCGGATCCATTGACCAAGAGGTATACCCAGCGTGAAGTTGTGCTTTAGATACATACTGGTGCATCATCTATTCAACTAGTATGATAATTAGTACTCAATTAAAGAATATAATCAGTGACCGTTGGAAAGCCAGCAAAAAGACTCGTCTCCAATTTCAGACAATTGTAACCCAAAACGACTTCACACCGCATCCGTGGATAGTACAATGAATTCCCCACTAAACACGGTTTTATGTTTCCTTCAAGTAACACCCGGCTAAACCGTTCTAAAGTAATTAATTATGTTTTCGCGACACGAGCATACCTTTGCGGAGTATCTGGAGGCAAACCGCAAGAGAAAATACGACATACGGATACGGCCACCAACCTCAGGGGAAAAGTAAAAAGCACAACAACAACGCAAGAGTTATTCAGATATCCATTTAGTTTTGCACGACATTTAAACCGAAAAGTATAACTAGAGACCAGGTCGACTCTCACAATTGTTATTCGTTTAAAATCGTGCTGCTTTTACAATGCTGCCGAGAAAGAAGAAAGAAAACAATAAATAGACAAATAAATGCAAGCAAATAATTGGGCAGATCGAAGTCAAATGACATCGCTGTTGACGGTTGACTTTGGCTTAAACATTTCCAGTGAAGCATCAGACTCGTGCCGCCGTTCGAAACGTGTCTTATCCTATATTTAAGGTGCGTTGAGATGTAAAATAGGGGAGAAGGGAGCGAGCAAACAGAGCAAAGAAGTTGATCGCGTTTAACTTGGCAAACGCCAGCTTCGATCTCTGTCCCTGCTCAATCCAAGTTGACACACAGCCTCCGCGTGGCCTCCTCTGGATAGCTATACTGGCACCCGCCAGGTAGTGAACCAATGTGTGCAGCGACCCGACCCCTTGTTCCTGGGGAAAGAGGAACCTGGCCCTCCAGGTTGGGGGCTGCGCTTAAGGTTGACATCCCTATCGCATAAAACCAAAGCTTGTTCAGTGACAACTAACAGTCTCGGATATTCAGAACCGTAACGGACTATGTCACCCGACTTCCCTTCCTGGGAGAGGAGATTCTCTATTAGAATTCCCTCCAGGGAGGAATGGACCGGTGATTTGGTACGCATGGAAAGTGAACTGGCACTCTACATCGACGGATCCAAAATGGTTGTTGGCACAGGTGCCGGAGTCTACTTTGAGTCTCGGGATATGCATCGCTCCTACAGGCTCGATGATGGATGCAGTGTCTTCCAAGCTGAGGTCTTCGCTATCAAGCAGACGGCGGACCTGATCAGCAAAGAGAATATCACAGGAAAAAGGATCATCATCTATGTTGACAGCCAGGCAACCATTAAGGCTCTGCAGGCAGCATGGATAAGATCCAAACTCGTCAAACTCTGCAAGGAGAAGTTAGAAGAGATATCCAATGTAAATGAGGTGACCCTTTGCTGGGTACCTGGTCATATGAATATCTCCGGAAACGAGAGGGCGGACGAGCTGGCTAGGGTGGGATCAGGTGCTAACATTGCTTAGATCTCAACTGAGGCCAAAGCACCACTCAGTGCGCTCTACAGGGAGATACAGCGAGATCGACTTGGCCCGTCTATGATAAGAAAAGAACGGAAAATCTGCTGAAGTTCAATAGTGGGAACATTCGACTGGCAGTCGGTGCCCTCACCGGGCACTGCATGCTATCCTACCATGCAGCTCGACTAGGCCAGCCCTATAATGACTTCTGCAGAAGCTGCAGGGACGAAGAGGAAATTGAGTCCGTTCGTCACCTGCTGTGCGAATGTCCGGCGCTAGCCCAAAAAAGGAATACATTCCTGGGAAGATACTTCCTTTCGGGACTAGAAGAGGTAGGTAATATTGGGCTGAACAGAATACTGGGATTTTTATCCTCGTCTGGCTGGTTCAGCTCGACGGAAAATGTATAGGTATCAACGGGTTAAACAAAACAAGTGGGCACAATGGACTCAACGTAGTCTACGTGAGCCTTGACTTTACGTCGGATATGGACGGACTACATGTTGACGAGCCCCACAAACGTCTAAAAGGAAACGATTTCCGGATCTGCACCCGTAACGTTAGGTCCCTCAACAGACAAGATGCAGCCGGACAACTGGTCAACTCTTTTGGACTGATATAAGCCAGACATTACCGCGCTCCAAGAAGTGCGATGGGATGGCCCAGGCACAAAGCGGATGAAAAACTGTGATATCTACTACGGAAACTACTACAGAGAAAATAAACAACGCTTATTCGGATGCTGATTTGTTGTTCGATGTTCGAGGCAGACTCAGGAAAAAAGCCTTAAGCTTCCAGTGTGTAAGCGAACGCCTCATAACTATCCGCATCAAGACCAATCTCGGCAATCACGCGCAAATTCTTTCCCTCGAACCGATCAAGGGCCACCTCATCCGCTTTTGATAGTGTCCATGCTTCTGCGCGCGCCGTACAGCAGGACCAGGATGATAAGGATCTTATATAGAGTCAACCTTGTCGTTCTGGAGAGAGCTCTTTTACTCAATTGCATCCTGAGCGCAAATAAACAGCGATTGGCAAGAGTGATTCTACGTATGATTTCGGAACTGATGTCGTTGTTCAAGGTCACTGCGGAGCCATTCGGAGGATTCGGATGGAGCAGCGAGCGCTCTCCAGAGTCATCCTGCAAAGTCTGACGAGCTAAGCGGGAAAAGTAAAAGAAAAGGAAAGTAAATATGGCGTTATATAGCTCGTCTCTAATTACGCTGTCGTATGCGGCCTTGAAGTCGACGAATAGATGGTGGGTGTCGACTTGAAATTCATTGGATTTCTCCAGCTTCTGCCGTAGTGTGAAGATTTGGTCGGTGGTGGACTTCCCTGGCCTGAAGCCACACTGATAAGGATCTATCAGCTTATTTACGAACGGCTTCAGGCGTTCACACAAAACGGCAGCGAAGATCTTGTATGCGACATTAAGGAGACTTATTCCTTTGTAGTTGGCGCAGTCAAAGGGGTCTCCTTTTTTGTGGATCGGGCAAACAATGCTGAGACTCCATTCCTTGGGCATGCTTTCCTCTGACCATATCTTACAGATGAGCCGGTGCATGCTCCTAACCAGCTCACCCCCAGCTGCTTTGAAGAGCTCAGCAGGCAACCAATCTGCGCCAGTAGCTTTATTCGACTTGAGTTTCGACATGGTAATCTAAACTTCGTCGAGGTCAGGGGAACGGAATTCTCTGCGATCTTCGTCGTTCAGAAATGGGTCATTCTGCCTGACGGCGGTATGTTTCCTGTCATCGCCGTTATACAGTCTACAGAAGTGGTTTATCCAAATTCTCAGCATCGACTGCGATTCTACTACTAGGTGTCCGTTCTCACCCTTACAGGCCACCGTTCGGGCTTTATAGCCTTGAGACATTCGCTTTATCTGTCGATAAGATCTTCGAACGTCGTGCCTGCAGTAGCACCTCTCCAAGTTTTCAATCGCACGCTTCTCGTGCTCCTTCTTTTTTTTTCTTGAGAAGCTTATACTCGTCTCTTCTTTTATGCTCGTAGAGCTTACGAGCCGCTCTTGTTTTTTTGTGTAGTGAGACTTTGTATGCCTCCGCTTTTCTACATGTATCCTTCTATACTCATCATCGAACCAGGTGTTTCGTCGTGGTGGAGCTTTAAGGCCCAAGACTTCCGTTGCTGTGCTCTTCAGGGCTTGTTTGCACTGGTTCCATTGTTGCTCTACTGACTGAGTGGAGGATTGAGGTGTATGGGAGAGCCTGAGGGAGACGCGGTTGGCAAAGGCACTGGCGATCTCCGGCGATAGTAGCTTTCCGTCGTCATAGCTTGGTGTTCTAATTCTACTCCGTGGTGTTCGTGTTATCCGTTGACGTATCTTGGCTCCTCGAAAAGTACGAACATCAGGAATAGTGGAGGAGTGTCTGACGTCGATCGCAATGTAACGGACCATAACGGAAGAAAAGGACGATCGACTCAAAGAAGAATTCTACGATCTCCTAGACAGAACATATGCCCACTGCCCCCGCTACGACACAAAAATAGTCCTCGGAGATTTTAATGCAAAACTGGGCAAAGAGGAAATATTCGAGTCGATCATAAGAAGGCATAGCCTCTATAACACCACATCCACTAAGGCTAATTGATTTCCTAGCGGGGCGTAACCTCCTTGTAGCAAGCACGCGATTCCCCCATCTCAACATCCACAAGGGTACCTGGCGGTCTTTTGATCAATCGACCACCAACCAAATGTATGACATTGCGATCGATGCCAGACACTCCTCCTGTATTCTCGACGTACGAACCTTCCGAGGGGCCAACATCAACTCAGACCACTACCTTGTTGTAGCCAAGG
Source organism: Eumerus sabulonum (assembly GCA_951905685.1). Taxonomy (NCBI): domain Eukaryota; kingdom Metazoa; phylum Arthropoda; class Insecta; order Diptera; family Syrphidae; genus Eumerus; species Eumerus sabulonum. The sequence continues at coordinate 134,366,182 of OX645060.1, read as the reverse complement.
TACGAATGAGGATATCAATAATGCTTAGGAGTCGAGTAGCACAACGTAAGTTTGACGTCGGAAAGCTACAATCGCAGAAGACTGCCAGAATCTTTGCCGATCGTGTCTCCTCCAAGCTCTCTCAAAATCCGCCCACAGCAGCACAAACAATAGAGCAGGAATGGACGCATTGCCAGAGCGCCGTCAGAGACGCTGCCTCAGAGGTGCTGGGTTTTAAACCGCCACCACCTAGAAACCACCTGGTTCGATGAACAATGAGAACAAGCCCATGCAGCAAAACCAGAGGCATATAAAGCCATGCTGCAACGACGGACGAGAGCTGCTCGCGAAATCTATGAGCAGAAGAGAAGAGAGGAACACACGCTTTTCAGAAGAAAGAAGAGAGAGCACAGAAAGCGTGAGATCGAGGATATGGAGAGATGCTTTTGCAGGAATGACGCCCGTAAGTTGTACAACAACGTAAAACGAACATGCCATGGCTACAAAGCCAGAGCGGCGGCCTGCAGGAATGAAAATGGAGAACTGGTAGTAGAGTCGCAGTCGATGCTGACGATTTGGAAAGACCACTTCTGCAGACTGTATAACGGCGATGATAGACAAGATACCGCTGTCAGGCAGAACGAGCTATTCGTAATGGACGACAATGAAACAGAATTCAGTCCACCCGACCTAGACGAATTGAGGTAGACTTAAGTCTAATAAAGCCGCGGGCGCAGACGGCCTGTCTGCTGAGCTTTTTAAGGCGGCTGGAGATGAGCTGGTAAGGTGCATGCACCAACTCATTTGCAGGTATGGTCGGAGGAAAGCATGCCCGACGAATGGAATCTCAGCATCGTTTGTCCGGTCCATAAGAAAGGAGACCCCCATAACTGCGCCAACTATAGGGGAATAAGTCTCCTTAACATCGCATACATATAAGATCTTCTCTGCCGTATTGTGTGAACGCCTGAAACCGTTTGTGTATAACCTGATCGGCTCTTATAAGTGTGGTTTCATGCCAGGTAAATCCACAATAGACCAAATATTTACGCTACGGCGGATTTTGGAGAAGACCGAGGAATACCAAATCGACACTCACCACCTCCTCGTCGATTTCAAGGGTGCATATGACAGCGTGTATAGAGATGAGGTATACAAAGCCATGTCTAGTTTTAACATCCCTGCCAAACTCGTCCGACTGTGCAGGATGACAATGGAGCATTCTCGCTGCTCCATTAAGGTCGGTAATGAGCCAACCAAGACGTTAAAAAGATCGTGCAAGAGTCACTGGCCAACACAAGAGGTACGATTTATTTCAAGTCTACGCAATTGCTTGCGTATGCCGACGACATTGACGTGATTGGACGGACACAGCGAGATGTCAATGAGGCATTTGTAAGCATTGAGGTAGACGCGGCTAAGATGGGTCTCAAGGTTAATGAGGGTAAAACCAAATATCCGTTCTCATATTAAGAGACGGGCAACACCGACGTATTGGCCAGAACGTCACCATGGGCGGATATAACTTTGAAGTGGTCAAGGAATTCGTCTACCTTGGCTCACTGATGACCAGCGACAACAACACCAGCGCTGAGATAAAACGCAGAATCACTCTTGCCAACCGCTGTTTCTTTGGGCTCAAGAGGCAATTGAGAAGTAGAGCCCTCTCTCGGAACACCAAGGTGACACTATATAAGACCTTAATCATCCCAGTCCTCCTTTACGGCGCAGAGGCTCGGACCTTAACAAAAGCGGATGAAGATGCCCTTGGTCGTTTCGAGAGGAAAATTCTGCGTACTATCTACGGTCCTGTTGGTTCAAACGGTGTATGGAGGAGAAAATATAACGAAGAACTGTACGGGTTGTACAGCGACATTGGCCTGTCACGACGTCAACGGATACAGCTTCTCAGGTGGCCAGGCCATGTAGAGCGCAAGGAAAATACAGCTCTGACCCGAAGAGTCGTCGAATCCACTCCGGAAGGAAGGCGCGGCAGAGGACTGCCGCATCATCGGTGGCGCACGCAGGTGGAAGGGGACCTTGACCAACTGGGCGTGCGGCGCTGGAAACAGCTGGCCCAAAAACGTGCCAGCTGGAGACGCTTGTTGGTTGAGGCCCAGATTCACCACAGACTGTAGCGCCACCTAAGTAAGTAAGTTAGCGCGGATGTGAGACATCTTGGTATTGATAACTGGAAGCTGCTCAAGGATGGAAGGCAGCTGTAGCTCAGGCTTAGATTCTCCATGGATCGCTGGCCTGATAAGTAAGTAAGTAAGTAATATAAATTTTAATCCTTTTAAATATTTTTTTTCCGGATATAGCTAAAACAATTATCTGCTTTTGCATTTTTCCAAACTGTATGTACATATGTATAAGTATACATCTGTACATACATACATAAAGATTCTTTTTAGGGTTCCGTACCCAAAGGTAAAATGGAACCCTATTACTAAGACTTCGCTGTCCGTCCACCCGTCCTTCCGTCCGTCTGTCACCAGGCTATATCTCATGAACCGTGATAGTTAGACAGTTGAAAATTTCACAGATGATGTATTTCTGTTTCAGAGAGGCTCCCATACAACAGACATGATTTTCATCCAAAAAATCCTGCCTGCAACCAAGATTTGTCATTTGATGAGGTAACAGACATAGTCTCTTTCATATTTATATATACAGATGGTACGGAACCCTTCGTGCGCGAGTCCGACTCGCACTTGGCCGTTTTTTTCTAATTCAGTCACATGGAAAACTCGCTATCTATCCTAACCAATCTTACTCAATATTTAGATGACATTGTTATCAATTTTCTATAGAAATCAATAATAACTAATCTTCAAATCTTTGACCGCATTGTAAATAAAGCAGTAAAGCCTTTAAAACTCACTTGAAAAAAAAAATTATTAAGAAAAGAACATCTGAACAGAATAGTGCCTTTAGTGCAAACTTACCGCCTTTGAGCGATAGAGGCATGTATGATGTTTAGTTTTCTTTAAGGTAAACTAAACGTGTCTGTTTAATGACTATCAATACCGAGTGTGAGCAATCCAATATTTAATATTCACACCATAACCCCAGAACCGTTCAACTCTTAATGACCTTACCTAATATCAATATTGGAGTATATACATTTGCCAGACCAAATATGTAGCTATGTATGTACATATATATGTATCTCCGGCCAGTAACATTTACATAACTCTCCAAACCAATGATGGTGTTTCAGTCACCTCAAGTTACAGTCTAGGCAAACCAGCAGATATTAGAATAGGCTATTTACACTTAATCAGATAGGATAATTCAATTTGACAGCGGACCTTAACATACGCGGGTTTTCTAATGAACACACATTGTTGAGAACGAACTGTGGGTGCTGTCACTTCACAGAAATCGATTAAATTAAAAGCAATAGACCGAAGGTCATTTATAAAAATGAGAACAATATACCGGAAACATTACAAAGACACAGCAGTGTATGAAGCACATTCTGGCGACTATACGAAGCAGCTCAAATTAAGCGATTTAAAATGTGTTTTCTGGTTTGTGGAAAAACTCCCATTGTGCATAGTTTTGGGAAGATGACACCGAGAGCAATTTTCCGTTCGTCATGGTATGTATTATCAGAATTATGTTCATTTTTCATCCACCATGTTGTGAACCTATACGGTGAGAAGCCCTGCTTCCGGCAGTTGGAAAATATGTATACCTGCTGTAATGAGGATTGTATTTTGGTTAACTAAGGAACAGACCTGTTGATATTGTGTTCCTAAAAAAGTTGTAATAAGAGCATGAGACTGTACGAGCAACTGAATCATAAACACATTTTGGTTTAGTACTAAATTCTCCAAAACAAAGCGAACCTCTAACCTCACGAACTAAAATTGTGTGGCAACTTTCGGCGCTAAAGTATGAAAATTGTGCAATTGATTTTCATCGATTATTGCTGCGATTTTGATCAAATAAAATGCATCACTGTTATATTTGTAGAAAATCATTTTATTTGAATGTTTTTTTCAACACACATTTCTTCTTCTTCTTAGTGGGCGCTACAGTTCGGGGTGAACCTGGGCCTCAACCAACATGCCCCTCCATCTAGCACGATCTTTCGCTAGCCTTTTCCATTGCCGCACGCCCAGTTGGCTGAGCTCCCCTTCGACCTGTGTGCGCCATCATAAGTCCGGCCGTCCTCTGCTTCTTCGTCCCTCGAGGTTGGATTCAAAGACTCTCCAGGCTGGAGCTGTGGTGTCCATTCGCTCTACATGGCCCAGCCATCTTAGGCGTTGAATCCGTAGACGCCTGACTAGGCTCATGTCGCTGTACAGCCCGTAAAGTTCGTGGTTGAATCTTTTCCTCCATCCCCCGTCTGGGTTTATAGGCCCGAAAATCATGCGACCAAGGGCCTCCTTATCCGCTTTTGATAGGGTCCATGCTCCTGCGCCGTACAACAGGACCGGAATGATAAAGGTCTTATATAGAGTCAACTTTGTCGTTCGGGAGAGGGCTCTATTACTCAGTTGCCTGCTGAGCCCAAAGAAACAGCGATTGGCAAGAGTGAGTCCGCGTTTGATTTCGGAACTGATGTCGTTGTTCCAGGTCACTGCGGAGCCAAGGTAGATGAAGTCCTTAACTACCTCGAACTTATATCTGCCTATACAAACGTTCTGGCCGAGACGTCAGTGGTGAGCGTCCTTTTTTGATGACAGCATATATTTAGTTTTGCCCTCGTTTACCGCCATCTCAATACTGGCAAACGCCTCATTGACATCTCCCTATTATGTCAATATCGTCGGCGTATGCAAGGAGTTGCGAGGATTTGAAATAGATTGTGCCTCTTGTATTGGCCTGTGATTTTTGCACAATCATTTCTAATATGATGTTGAAGAAATCACACGACAGCGCATCGCCCTGCCTAAATCCTTTTTTGATATCAAAACTATCGGTAAGGTGTTCACCGATTCGGATGGAGCAGCGAGCATTCTCCAAAGTCATCCTGCATAGTCTAACTAGTTTAGCAGGTATATCAAAGGTAGACATAGCGTTGTATAGCTCGTCTCTAATTACGCTGTCGTATGCGGCTTTGAAGTCGACAAGTAGGTGGTGAGTGTCGACTTGAAATTCATTGGTTTTTTCCTGGATCTGCCGTAGTATGAAGATTTGGTCAATGGTGGACTTCCCTGGCCTGAATCCGCACTGATAAGGACCTATCAGCTTATTTACAAAAGGCTTCAGGCGTTCACACAAAACGGCAGAGAAGATTTTGTAGGCGATGTTAAGGAGACTTATTCCTCTATAGTTGGCGCAATCAGAGGGGTCTCCTTTCTTGGGGATCGGGCATACGATGCTGAGACTCCATTCCTCGGGCATGCTTTCCTCTAACCATATCTTACGGATGAGTTGGTGTATGCTCCCAACCAGGTCATCCCCAGCTGCCTTGAAGAGCTCAGCAGACAGTCCGTCTGCGCCAGCAGCTTTTAACGTCACGCTTCTTAACTTCGTCGAGGTTAGGGGGACAGAATTCTCTGCGGTCTCCGTCGATTAGAAATGGATCATTCTGCCTGACAGCGGTATATTGACTAACATCGCCGTTATACAGTCTGCAGAAGCGATTTTTTTCATATTCTCAGCATCGACTGCGGTTCTACTACTAGGCGTCCGTTCCCATCCCTGCAGGCTTCCGTTCTGGCCTTATAGCATTGGCATGTTCGCTTTATCTGTTGATAAAACTAACACCTCTCCAAATCCTCAATTGCGCGCTTCTCGTGCTCTTTCTTCTTTCTTCTAAAAAGCTTATGCTCCTCCCTTCTTTTTAACTCGTAGAGCTCATGAGCTGCTCTTGTTCTTTTATGCAGCGAGGCCTTATATTCATCCTGCTTCGCTGTATGAATCCTCCTGCACTCGTCATCGAACAAGGTGTTTCTTAAAACCCAAAACTTTGGATGCACAGCCTTTCAGGGCTTGTTTGCAAGGGCTCCTCCACGGGCAGGATTCAGGTGTATTGGAGAGCTTAAGGGAGACGCGATCGGTAAAAGCACGAGCGGTTTCTGGCGATAGTAGCTTTCCGACATCATAACTTTGTATTCTTACTCCGTTGCGTTCGTGATATCCGTAAGCGCATCTTGGCTACTTACAAGATGGTGGTCCGAGTCGATGTTAGCCCCTCGGAAAGTTCGAACATCAAGAATAGTGGAGGAGTGTCTGACGTCGATCGCGATGTGATCAATCTGGTTGGTAGTCAATTGATCAAAAGACCGCCAGGTGGCTTTGTGTATATCGAGGTGGTCAACTAATAGTATTAAAAAATCTCATCTCTCTAAAATGTCAAGAAGTGGTCCAAAAACGCGAACAACCTTGGGTTCGCTTTGATTAGTCAAGTCTTGGTCATAGTGAGTTCATGATTTCGCCAGTTACTGTATACCCAATGGCTTTAAATCATACTGTTTTAAAGAACATTTTAAATGAACTACCTACAACGAAAGTTTTCAATTAGCACACCTCCGCCACTTTCAACTTACCCGTGTTAATATGTTACTATTCGCCGTCGTTCAACCGTTGCCCGTTGGCCGTTGTCGCCGCTAAATAATAAAATATGGACCGCATATTGAGGACGCTAAAAGTCGGAGTGTAGCACAATCGCTTAGTGATAAGGAACTAAAACAAAAGAATACGCGACATGTACCACTTATCAATTATCGCCTCAGTTTAACTTCCGAAACAAATAACCATAAACGTGATTTCACTGAAATCAAAAAGAAAGATGACAAGCATGGGTGTGAGCTTATGATTCTTGGGTTTGGGTTAATTAGATTTTTATTACTTAATCTGCTCCAACACGTCCTTTGGTGGTTCATATCTGATTTTATAGCCTTGTTCTTTTATTTATATGAAATGAGCGTCGAGGGGCAAGTTGAGAAATTATTATTTGTAAGGCTAGTGATAGTAATTTTCCCTAAATCGATGCTTCTTATATTATAGCAACATATACATACACATACATATCCGATATGATTCCCCAATTGAACTACAAAGTGAGCTACATCTCTAAAAATGAGAGATGGAGAGATCGTCTACACTGTGCATCAAAAGTCCGATTCATATCACCAGATTGATAAATAGCATGTTTTAATACACATCTCTTCTAGTCAGGTCCTACTTCCACCTCCTCGTGGTACCATCTGGAAATTTCTTTACAAGGGAAGTTACTGACGGAAGAGGACGAATGGCGAGTATCCTGCGCCACCAAACAGGATTAGTGTCGGTTGGGCTACGGTCTAGCAAACCATAACCGTGAAACCACAAAAAACAGCCTCGGATAATCAAATGGAACGGATCTATGTCGACGACCCTTTAAGAAAACAAAAAATAAACAAGGACCTTCGGTTCTGTACGTGGAATGTTAGGTCCCTAAACAGACCACGTGCGGCCGAACAACTTGCGGACGTCCTGGACCGCTATAAAGCGGACATAACCGCCATCCAGGAAATGCGATGGAATGGGTCGGGCAAAAAGCGGATGAAAAACTGCGACATCTACTACGGTGACTGCTATAGGGAGAGGGGACAGAAACTATTTAGATGCGGATTTGTTGTTTGAGGTGGACTAAGGCATAAAGTCCTTAGTTTCTAGTATGTCAGTGAACGCCTTATAACGATCCGCATCAAAGCTAAATTTAGAAACATTAGCTTAATATGCGCTCACGCCCCGATGGAAGAAAAGGACGATCGACTCAAAGAAGAATTCTACGATCTCCCAATGGCCCAGCTACGACACAAAAATAGTTCTAGGAGATTTGAATGCAAAACTGGGCAAAGAGGACAAATTTGAGTCGATCATAGGAAAGCATAGCTGATCGATTCCCTAGCGGGGCGTAACCTCCTTGTAGCAAGCACGCGATTCCCCCAACTCAACATCCACAAGGGTACCTGACGGTATTTTGATCAATCGACCACCAACCAGATTGATCACATTGCGATCGACGTCAGACACTCCTCCTGTATTCTCGACGTACGAACCTTCCGAGGGGCCAACATCAACTCGGACCACTACCTTGTTGTAGCCAAGGTACGAATGAGGATATCAATAATGCTTAGGAGTCGAGTAGCACAACGTAAGTTTGACGTCGGAAAGCTACAATCGCAGGAGACTGCCAGAATCTTTGCCGATCGTGTCTCCTCCAAGCTCTCTCAAAATCCGCCCACAGCAGCACAAACAATAGAGCAGGAATGGGCGCATTGCCAGAGCGCCGTCAGAGACGCTGCCTCAGAGGTGCTGGTTTTCAAACCGCCACCACCTAGAAACCACCTGGTTCGATGAACAATGAGAACAAGCTCATGCAGCAAAACAAGAGGCATATAAAGCCATGCTGCAACGACGGACGAGAGCTGCTCGCGATATCTATGAGCAGAAGAGAAGAGAGGAACACACGCTTTTCAGAAGAAAGAAGAGAGAGCACGGAAAGCGAGAGATCGAGGAGATGGAGAGATGCTACCGCAGGAATGACACCCGCAAGTTTTACAATAAGGTAAAACGAACATGCCATGGCTACAAAGCCAGAGCGGCGGCCTGCAGGGATGAAAATGGAGAACTGGTAGTAGAGTCGCAGTCGATGCTGAGGATTTGGAAAGACCACTTCTGCAGACTGTCAGGCAGAACGAGCCATTCGTAATGGACGACGATGTAACAGAATTCCGTACACCCGACCTAGACGAAGTCAAAATAGCGATATCAAGACATAAGTCTAATAAAGCCGCGGGCGCAGATGGCCTGTCTGCTGAGCTTCTTAAAGCGGCTGGAGATGAGCTCGTTAGGTGCATGCACCATCTCATTTGCAAGGTATAGTCGGAGGGAAGCATACCCGACGAATGGAATCTCAGCATCGTTTGCCCGGTCCATAAGAAAGGAGACCCCTATAACTGCGCCAACTATAGGGGAATAAGTCTCGTTAACATCGCATATAAGATCTTCTCTGCCGTATTGTGTGAACGTCTGAAACCGTTTGTGGATAACTTGATCGGCTCTTATCAGTGTGGTTTCAGGCCAGGTAAATCCACAATAGACCAAATATTTACGCGCAGATCTTGGAGAAGACCCAGGAATACCAAATCGACACTCACCACCTCAAGGCTGCATATGACAGCGTGTATAGAGATGAGCTATACAAAGCCATGTCTAGTTTTAACATACCTGCCAAACTCATCCGACTGTGCAGGATGACAATGGAGAATTCTCACTGCTCCATTAAGGTCGGTAATGAGCAAACCGAGACCTTTGATGTTATAAAAGGATTTAGGCAAGGTGACGGGCTGTCATGCAACTTTTTCAACATCCTGCTTGAAAAGATCGTGCAAGAGTCACTGGCCAACACAAGAGGTACGATTTATTCCAAGTCTACGCAATTGCTTGCGTACGCTGACGACATTGACGTGATTGGACGAACACAGCGGGACGTCAATGAGGCCTTTGTAAGCATTGAGGTAGAAGCGGCTAAGAGGGGTCTCAAGGTTAATGAGGGTAAAACCAAATATCTGCTTTCATCTAATAGAGACGGGCAACACCGACGTATTGGCCAGAACGTCACCATGGGCGGATATAACTTTGAAGTGGTCAAGGAATTCGTCTACCTTGGCTCAATGATGACCAGCGACAACAACACCAGCGCTTAGATAAAAAGCAGAATCACTCTTGCCAACCGCGGTTTCATTGGGCTCAAGAGGCAATTGAGAAGTAGAGCCCTCTCTCGGAAAACCAAGGTGACACTATATAAGACCTTAATCATCCCAGTCCCCCTTTACGGGCAGAGGCTTGGAACTTAACAAAAGTGGATGAAGATGCCCTTGGTCGTTTCGAGAGGTAAGTTCTGCGCACTATCTATGGTCCCGTTTGTTCAAACGGTGTATGGAGGAGAAGATATAACGAAGAAATGTACGGGTAGTACAGCGACATCGGCCTGGTACGACGTCTACGGATACAGCGTCTAAGGTGGCTAGGCCACGTAGAGCGAATGGAAAATACAGCTCCGACCCGAAGAGTCTTCGAATCCACCCCGGAAGGAAGGCGCGGCAGAGGACGTCCGCATCAACGGTGGCGCACGCAGGTGGAAGGGGACCTTATCCAACTGGACGTGCGGCGCTGGAAACAGCTGGCCAAGGACCGTGCAAGCTGGAGACGCTTGTTGGATGAGGCCCAGGTTCACCACGGACTGTAGCGCCACCTAAGTAAGTAAGTAAGCACTCGATCCTTTCAACCGGTAGTCTAGAAAATGCATATGCCATGTTTGAAGATATTTCTAAATCATATGTTGCAAGGGTCACTTGCGCTGAAACGTAATAAATTTTCCAATAATGGTCTGGTATTGGTCTGGTTTACTAAAAATTTGTATGTAAATCAAGCAGAAATTCAATCTTTCGATGGTCGGTTAGGAGGGAATACGAGTTTTTAAAACGTTTCACCTTTCGACAATACATACATGTGTACATATACATACATATCTCTTCTAAAGAGCGCAAAATAAAATACGACAGTAAATGTTTTTGGTCTTTTCGAAATTCTAGACGCAAGTCTGTCGGTCGTCCTAATACCATGATCCTTAACGGAGTCTCCAGTAATGATTTAAATATGATTTGTGATATTTTTGCCTCGTTTTCCAATCCAACTTTATAAATGTTAACATCGATTATCGTAGTAATTCCCGCAATGTGCCCTCTGTATTTGATCTTGGCTCTCTTGTACTTACTGAAGATGATGATTTCTTGGAACTATCATCCGTTGGGTCGAGTGCCAGTATCACCCCTTTTAACTTCCCTCCGCTACTTTCTTGTAGTTGATCATTAGCTAAACCTCTTTGCATAATATTTAATATTTCGTTTAGTACCGGTGAATTCTTAAACCGCTGGAAACTTAATTTTATTGTACCCATCCATAAAGCTGGCTTCAAAAATTCTGTTGAAAGCCATAGGCCCATTGCCAAACTTCAACTCATTCCTAAGATTTTTGAAGCTATCATTAAGAAAAAGCTTTATTCGGTTTTACATAATCACATTTTTGAACTCCAGCATGGTTTTGTTACTGGTAGATCTACGGCAACTAATCTGGTAATATTTAACAATTATACATACATTCAAAAGTATGGAAAGTCATTGTCAAGTCGACACTATTACTATCGAAAGTGTTTGACCGCGTTCAGCACAATGTGCTTATCTCGAAAATTCTTCTTCTTGGGTTCCACTCCAATGTATTGCTCTGGATTCGAAGCTATATCATTGGTCGTACATAATATGTTCGTATTGGAACTATGCTGTCCAAATTAATTGTTAATTACTCAGGAGTTCTTCAAGGCAGTCACTTAGGCCCTCTTCTTTTCGTTTTATTAATAAATGATCTAACGTTGTATGTATGTATGTATGTTGGCGTTACAGCCCATGAAGGACCAGAGCCAAGCTTCTCCCAATCACCCATGTTGTGTGTGATTTATTTTTTTCACACAGGTGAAAGGGACCTAAAGTTTATTGCCGATTCCGGACGGCGTGAGTCAAGAAGCTTTCTCAAGGCAAGTATACTACTGTGGGTTTTGCCAGTACCCCGCCGAGGAGGGACGCCGTGAAATAAACATTCGATGTCGTTGGTGTTATCGGGATCCGAATACGCTCATCGTGCGTTAGAGTCGAACACACCAACCACTGCGCCACGGCGCAGTACGGAATTCAAATTGTTTACTGTTTGCTGATGATCTGAAAATCTTTAAGTCGATGTCGACATATTCCGATGCTGCAGATTTACAACATGACATCAATAGTATAACTGATTGGTGCTACGCCAATTGACCTCTTCTAGGTTATCCTCCGACATTGTTTTTGAATACACCCTTAACAACAGCATCCTGAAAGGACATTTTTCTCAATTGCTTGACTGATCACAAAATCCAAGGGTGCAGTGACGATCTACAGCAGTAGCGGACAATGTTAGCCACTTAGGCATGCCCACAAAACATCTGTTACCAGAACACACTTTGGGTTGAAGAAATTTTGTATGCGCAGACAGGTGAGTGGAGTCAAATGCAATGGCGTTGTTGTTTCCAACCCTTAGCAGAAAAATAAAAAAAATTCATTTTCCATATGCCCATATGTACTATGTATGAATGTATGTATGTATGCATGTACATATACGCGCAACAGCAAGGCACTACTTACTCACTTACTTAGGTGTCGCTACAGTACGTGGTGAACCTGGGCCTCAACCAACAAGCGTCTCCAGCCGGCACGGTCTTTGGCCAGCTGTTTCCAGCGCCGCACGCCCAGTAGTTTAAGGTCCCCTTCCACCTGCGTGCACCACCGTTGATGCGGCCGTCCTCTGCCGCGCCTTCTTTCCGGGGTGGATTCGAAGACTCTTCGGGTCGGAGCTGTATTTTTCATGCGCTCTACGTGGCCTAGCCACCTTAGACGCTGTATCCGTAGACGTCGTACCAGGCCGATGTCGCTGTACAACCCGTACAGTTCTTCGTTATATCTTCTCCTCCATACACCGTTTGAACAAACGGGACCGTAGATAGCGCGCAGAATTTTCCTTTCGAAACGACCAAGGGCATCTTCATCCGCTTTTGTTAAGGTCCAAGCCTCTGCGCCATAAAGGAGGACTGGGATGATCAAGGTATCATATAGGGTCACCTTGGTTTTCCGAGAAAGAGCTCTACTTCTCAGTTGCCTCTTGAGCCCAAAGAAAGAGCCGTTGGCAATAGTGTTTCTGCGTTTTATCTGTTATCGCTGGTCATCCGTGAGCCAAGATAGGCGAATTCCTTGACCACTTCAAAGTTATATCCGCCCATAGTGACGTTCTGGCCAATACGTCCGTGTAGTCCGTCTCTTTTGGATGAAAGCAGATATTTGGTTTTACCCTCATTAACCTTGAAACCCATCTTAGCCGCTTCTACCTCAATGCTTACAAAGGCCACATTGACGTCTCGCTGTGTCCGTCCAATCACGTCAATGTCGTCGGCGTAAGCAAGCAATTGCGTAGACTTGAAATAAATCGTACCTCTTGTGTTGGCCAGTGACTCTTGCACGATCTTTTCAAGCAGGATATTGAAAAAGTTGCATGACAGCGCGTCACCTTGTCTAAACCCTTTTATAACATCAAAGGTCTCGGTTTGCTCATTACCGACCTTACTGGAGCAGTAAGAATTCTCCATTGTCATCCTGCACAGTCGGATGAGTTTGGCAGGGATGTTAAAACTAGACATGGCTTTGTATAGCTCATCTCTATACACGCTGTCATATGCAACCTTGAGGTGGTGAGTGTCGATTTGGTATTCCTGATCTTCTCCAAGATCTGCCGTAGCGTAAATATTTGGTCTATTGTGGATTTACCTGGCCTGAAACCACACTGATAGGAGCCAATCGGTTATCCACAAACGGTTTCAGACGTTCACACAATACTTCAGAGAAGATCTTATATGCGATGTTAAGGAGACTTATTCTCCTATAGTTGGCGCAGTTACAGGGGTCTCCTTTCTTATGTACCGGGCAAACGATGCTGAGATTCCATTCGTCGGGCATGCTTCCCTCCGACCATACCTTGCAAATGAGATGGTGCATGCACCTAACGAGCTCATCTCCAGCCGCTTTAAGAAGCTCAGCAGACAGGCCGTCTGCGCCAGCGGCTTTATTAGACTTATGTCTAGATATCGCTATTTTGACTTCGTCTAGGTCGGGTGGACTGAATTCTGTTACTTCGTCGTCCATTACGAATGGCTCATTCTGCCTGACCGCTGTCTTGTCTATCATCGCCGTTATACAGTCTGCAGAAGTGGTCTTTCCAAATCCTCAGCATCGACTGCGACTCCATTTGGTAATGGAGTCCATTTTCTCCATTTTCATCCCTGTAGGCCGCCGCTCTGGCTTTGTAGCCTTGGCATGTTTGTTTTACTTTATTGTAAAACTTACGGGCGTCATTCCTGCAGAAGCATCTCTCCATCTCCTCGATCTCACGCTTTCCGTGCTCTCTCTTCTTTCTTCTGAAAAGCGTGTGTTCCTCTCTTCTCTTCTGCTCCTAAATTTCGCGAGCAGCTCTCGTCCGTCGTTGCAGAATGGCTTTATATGCCTCTTGTTTTGCTGCATGGGCTTGTTCGCGTTGTTCATCGAATCAGGGGTTTCTAAGTGGTGGCGGTTTGAAACCCAGCACCTCTGAGGCAGCGTCTCTGACGGCGCTCTGGCAATGCACCCCCTCCTGCTCTATTGTTTGTGCTGCTGTGGGCGGATTTTAAGAGAGCTTGGAGGAGACACCATCGGCAAAGATTCTGGCAATCTCTTGCGATTGTAGCTTTCCGACGTGAAACTTACGTAGTCCTACTCGACTCCTAAGCATTCATGATATCCTCATTCGTACCTTGGCTACAGCAAGGTAGTGGTCCGAATCGATGTTGGCCCCTCGGAAGGTTCGTACGTCGAGAATACAGGAGGAGTGTCTGGCGTCGATCGCAATGTGATCAATCTGGTTGGTGGTCGACGGAGCTGGCTATCCGCTCCTACACCAAAATATTGAGGCGATGCGTACAAGAAACCTCTCTAACTACTCGACATTTCTTTAAATCGTTTATGAAACTCACTCATTGCTCGATTCACACAGCTGCTAGAACTCATTTGCCTTTCGCGCGATTGAAAATGACGGTACGGAAAGCTTCATTTTCTCAAATAATTTCGTCGCTTCTGTCGGTAAGACGCTGGTAAGGTCGATAGTTGGCGGCGACAATGACCGTTGCTTTTCAACAAACTTTGGACGCTTTTGCATGACGACATTAGCTGACGGTTGTGGGGCGATCATCGCGAGAAGTGATGCGTCTGTGTTGCAATACTGTTGAGTCATCTCGATCAGAGGAGGTAATGACGGACGCTGAGGGTCAAGTTTCTTGGCCGCATCGTCGGTAGGCACAAATGGATGGATGTACAGGTTATTCTTCTTGCGGAAAGTTTCAAGCGCATCGCACGGTTTTGGTCAGCGTTTTTCAACCAAAAGAATGCAGTTGTACTGGCCGTTACTGATGGTCATTTCGTAGTCTTCGTAAGGTTGCGCGAAAGACGGCGCGCCGCTGGCCATTCAATCATCGATTGAATTCGCTGGCTCTGCAGCGCTGAGAAGCTAGTCGTGATGAAAGTCTCAACGTCATCCATGTCGGTTAGGGCATTTTCTGGCTGCTGCTGATCTGTTGTCATTGCCATGTCGCTTGCCTCAGCTTAAGTGCTAACTGTCTGAAGTTCCGTTGACACATCGCCATCGACTGGGGAACAACTTAGCGCTTCTTTGTAAGAGCACGAATGACTTTTTGGCGACAAACACGAAAGTCTCTGTGGCCAGTTGACGCACCGTCATAACAGCAACGATGGTACTGTGTGAGGAAGAGCCGTAGCCAGCGATTGCACATCCTGCTCAATATTGATCAATATTGATTGGACATGGATTGCACATCCTGCTCAATATTGATCAATATTGATTGGAAATGATGTTCATTGCCAGAATCCGGCGTAAGATCTTGAAGCTCCTTTGGGACCTCGCCTGGATCCATGTAATTTGCAGCAAGGAACAGGTCTGCAGCGTTTGACCGTCGACTACATTTGTTGCAGTGTCCTGGTTCGGAACGAAGAGTTTCGCGGTCGCAGTTTGTGCACGGAAAATACTGCATTTCAGCCATTGCTGCTTCAAACTTTGCCATAAGACCCGTAGTTTACGGAATAGCGTTACGACTGTGGAAACGGCACTAGGTTTCTGTTGACTATCCCGAATTTTGACCTGCGTGTAGACTACAGTTTTATGACCAAAAAGCGCTTAACTGTCTTAAGTGACGTGAACTTCGCGGCCCTTTCAAATTTTAGAATGTTTTTTTGCCTTTTCTGACCAAACCGAACGCAATCGTGCTGTAATTCATACCTATTTAGGTGCTCTGTGTCGTGCTCCATCGTTACGGTTACCACGGACGTGGGACGGCGTTAAAGAATCTCAAAATATAGGGGGCGTGCAAAAAGTAAAAATGTTTGAACTCAATGGAAAACCGGCGCGCCCTTGAAAGTTTGGACATTTGTGACCAAGGTTCGTGACCGACGCACGTGGCCTTATCCACAATCAATGTACAGTGGTGTTCTTATAAATAGCACACCCTTATTCAAATATGTATTTGCTTGCAATACATACTGTAGTTACAAGCTGCACAGGAGTAAAGCCATAATATCCCAAGTTAGTACCGTTATGAATATGAAAATATACTACAAAGAAGATCCCTTTAGGTTTTCCTGGTTTTGCAATCGTTAGAGTTGGTGATCATTGCAAATTGAGTGTTCATATAAATAGCACATATCATGGTGTGTCCGAAAAAAGGCATTTTCCAGTAATTTAGGTGAGGCCAGTGTGAATCGTTTTAGGGATAACCATAATTACACTCATTTCTTACACAAATAGGAGTAAGTAGTGGTAGTAAGACTGTCAAGCATGGCGGTGGGAGCATAATGGTGGGGCGGCAATGCCATGGCATGGCGTTGGGCCAATTGTGAAAATAAAAGGCGTTATGAATCAACATCAATATAAGCTAATCCTGGAGAACCAAATGGAGCCATATACCGACGACTCTATGCCTGTATCATGGATGTTCATGTATGACCATTATCCAAAGCATACTTCGCGGATAGTGAAGAATTGGCTTTCGAAGCGACAAATTTTCCTGCTTGATCGGCCGGCCCAAAGTCTCGATCTGAATCCAAACGAGAATCTGTGGAATGATGTTGACTCCCTTGTTAAAGACTCCAGCTCAATAAATTTAGAAGAATTTCGACAAACCATAAAGGCTGCTTGGGAAGCTATACCTGCCCAGAAATGTAAGCGCTTAGTAGAGAGTTTGCAAAAACGTTGTCAAGAGTGATAAGCAACAAGGTATATATGTACATTAGTTTTTTTAGAGTAGATATTTATTCATTTTTTACCCATTATTGTTATTCACCTTTTCACATCATTGCTGTCAAGTAAGATAATTGATTTGAATTCAATGGACTCTTTGATGATCAACTATATCTCATCATGAAGATTTTTGATTATCAAAGTAATATGCCGATAACCTTCCTGCAACCAAAATCTGTCATCATGCAAAAAATGTGATTTAATGTGATGACTGATGAGGTAACATACATAGTCTCTTTCATATTTATATATACAGATGGTACGGAATCCTTCGTGCGCGAGTCCGACTCGCACTTGGCCGGTTTTTTAAGTATTCCACTGACTGTGCTATTTAAATGAACAACTACTTTTTTACTTTTTCCCATTTTGAATTATTATTTTTGAGTTGATTTAAATGAATTATGTGTTTTTCTAATAAAGTACATATAAAAGCACATCAGTTATAAAACAAAAAAAGCTGAACCTCTTTTTAGACTTTTGGCACAACATAATGTATGAGAACTTATGGGTGTGCTATTTATCTGAACACCACTGTACCTGCGCAATGCTGAGATATGTCAGTGTGCAAAATTTCATTACAATCTTACATCGAGTTTTCGAACAGTTCGCGGACGAACGCTTTTTCCTTGGAGACGAGTAGAGAGAGGCTTCGCTTACGCTTTGCCTTAATAATTTCAAACCGAGCAACATTCCGACCAAACAAAAAAACATCAGGTGCCAACCCACCATTACTTGCTTCGTCCACACAATGTTCGATGAGAGCAAACTACATTCGCCTTGCAAATAGGAGTTGAATTTTTTTTGTCCTTTATTGCCTTGTACAAAACAAACAAAACAATGCTGCGATGGCATGCAGTCATTATCGCCTACAATACCCTGCGACAACGTAGTAATTCGGATCAGCAGCATTACAAACATTCCTGCCGTTCTGCCCATCTTGTTTCTCGATTTATTGTTGCCTCTTCTACGCCCTAGGTACGAGCAACACTTTCCAAACATCAGTATGAGCTGTCGCACATAGGCACATACCTTTAGGTATATTATGTACTGTGTTGTGTCGAGAGGATGTGTAAATATGTTTGGTTGAGTGCAAGAAATATTTATGTTGAAAACGAAGAGAGCAAGTAGTATGTATGTACATACATATGTACATATGTTGGTCCATGACGAGGTGATGATGCAGCGGAAAGAAGGAATGCCGGTAAGTGATGAAAAGTCAGTTCTGGAGTTTGGGAATAAACACCATTTCTTATTGGTTTTATAATATTTGTTCTGTTTTGGATTTACTTAAATTTGAATTTTCGTCGAATCGGTCTAACACTTGGGAAAGTGTTCCCAAACGAAATTCTGAAGGGATCTGATCTCTGTTTACACTCTGGGAATTTTCGAAGCAAAAATAAATTAATGTATGTATGTATCGCCGGAGATCGCCAGTGCCTTTGCCAACCGCGTCTCCCTTCCGCTCTCCGATACACCTCAATCCTCCACTCAGTCAGTAGAGCAACATTGGAACCAGTGCAAACAAGCCCTGAAGAGCACAGCAACGGAAGTGCTGGGCCTTAAAGCTCCACCACGACGAAACACCTGGTTCGATGATGAGTGTAGAAGGATACATGCAGAAAAGCAGGAGGCATACAAAGCCTCACTACACAAAAAAACAAGAGCGGCTCGTAAGCTCTACGAGCTTAAAAGAAGGGAGGAACATAAGCTTCTCAAGAGAAAAAAGAAAGAGCACGAGAAGCGGGCGATTGAAAACTTGGAGAGGTGCTATTGCAGGCACGACCTTCGAAGATTTTATCAGCGGATAAAGCGAATGTCTTAAGGCTATAAAGCCCGAACGGAGGCCTGTAAGGATGAGAACGGACACCTAGTAGTAGAATCGCAGTCGATGCTGAGAATTTGGAAAAACCACTTCTGCAGACTGTATAACGGCGATGACAGCCAACATACCGCCGTCGTGCAGAATGATCCATTTTTTAACGACGAAGATCGCAGAGAATTCCGTCTCTCTGACCTCGACGAAGTTGAGATTGCCATGTCGAAACTCAAGTCGAATAAAGCTGCTGGCGCAGATGGACTGTCTGCTGAGCTCTTCAAAGCGGCTGGGGGTGAGCTGGTTAGGAGCATGCACCGGCTCATCTGTAAGATATGGTCAGAGGAAAGCATGCCCAAGGAATGGAGTCTCAGCATTGTTTGCCCGATCCACAAAAAAGGAGACCCCTTTGACTGCGCCAACTACAAAGAAATAAGTCTCCTTAATGTCGCATACAAGATCTTCGCTGGCGTTTTGTGTGAACGCCTGAAGCCGTTCGTAAATAAGCTGATAGATCCTTATCAGTGTGGCTTCAGGCCAGGGAAGTCCACCACCGACCAAATCTTCACACTGCGGCAGAAACTGGAGAAAACCAATGAATTTCAAGTCGACACCCACCATCTATTCGTCGACTTCAAGGCCGCATACGACAGCGTAATTAGAGACGAGCTATATAACGCCATATTTACATTCCTTTTCTTTTACTTTTCCTGCTAAGCTCGTCAGACTTTGCAGGATGACTCTGGAGAACGCTCGCTGCTCCATCCGAATCGGTACAGAACTGACCGATAGTATCGTAGTCAAGAAAGGATTTAGGGCGATGCGTTGTCGTGTGATTTTTTTAACATCATATTAGAAATGATTGTGCAAAAATCACAGGCCAATACAAGAGGCACACTCTATTTCAAATCCTCGCAACTCCTTGCATACGCCGACGACATTGACATAATAGGTAGATCGCAGCGAGATGTCAATGAGGCGTTTGCGAGTATTGAGATGGAGGCGGCAAAAATTGGTTTGGCAGTTAATGAGGGCAAGACTAAATATCTGCTGTCATCGAAAAAGGACATTTACCACCGACGTCTTGGACAGAACGTGCATATTGGCAGATATAAGTTCGAGGTAAGGACTTCATATACCTCGGCTCCGCAGTGACTTGGAACAACGACACCAGTTTTGAAATCAAGCGCAGAATTACTCTTGCCAACCGCTGCTTCTTTGGGCTCAAGAGGCAACTGAGAAGTAGAGCCCTCTCTCTTACGACCAAGTTGACCTTATATAAGACCTTAATTATCCCGATCCTGTTATACGGCGCAGAAACATGGACTTTATCTAAGCGGATGAGGAAATCCTTGGTCGTTTCGAGAGAAAGATTCTGCGTTCGATTTTCGGTCCCATAAACACAGAGGAGGGTTGGAGGAGAAGATTCAATCACGAACTGTACGGGTTGTACAGCGACATGAGTCTGGTCAGGCGTCTACGGATCCAACGCTTAAGATGGCTAGGCCATGTAGAGCGAATGGACACCACAGCTCCAGCCCGTAGAGTCTTTGAATCCAACCCCGAGGGACGAAGAAATAGAGGACGGCCACACCTAGGGTGGCGCGCACAGGTGGAAAGGGACCTCAACCAACTGGGCGTGCGGCATTGGAAAAGACTAGCGAAAGATCGTGCTAGGTGGAGAGGCATGTTGGTTGAGGCCCAGGTTCACCTCGAACTGTAGCGCCCGTTAAGTAAGTAAGTACGTATATATGTAGGTATGTACATATGTATGTTGGCGTTACAGTCCATGAAGGACCTGAGCCGAGCTTCTCTCAATCACCCATGTTGTGTGTGATTTCATTTTCCCATGGATGAAAGGGGCCTACAGTTTATTTCCGGTTCCGAACGGCGAATTTCGAGAAGCTTTTCATGACAATTTTACTACAGGGGGTTTTGTCAGAACCCCGCTGAGGAGAAACACCGTGAAAAACACGTTCGATGACATGGCTGTGTTGGGATTCGATCCCATGTCATCGGTGTCAGAGGCCAACACACTACCCACTGCGCTCTCAAAAAATAAATTAATGGAAATCTTCAAAGAATTAGACGACTCTGAAGGAGTTGTGAGAAACAATGCATGGGGACTGCCTAGATAGCATGAGTAAATTGAATCCGATTGATTCAAACCCGTCAAAAATGTTCTTAATCCTTGTTTGTGTCAAG
The DNA here is from genome assembly GCA_951905685.1 of Eumerus sabulonum. Lineage (NCBI taxonomy): Eukaryota > Metazoa > Arthropoda > Insecta > Diptera > Syrphidae > Eumerus > Eumerus sabulonum. The sequence continues at coordinate 134,345,262 of OX645060.1, read as the reverse complement.
AGGAGGCAGGGCATACTTGATGTATAACACAATTACGACAATGCGAAATCGTATTAGATACTAGATCTTTAATACCCTCTATAAACAATCTCTTTTCAACGTGTTATTCTGCAAAGCATTTGATCAATGCCTCATTTCTACCCATACAGTGGGGTTCAGATAAATAGCACACCCGTAAGTTCTCATACATTATGTTGTACCAAAGGTCTAAAAAGAGGTTCATTTTTTTGACGTGATTACGTCTTATAAATCTATGAACACCGGCCGCACGTACGAAGAAGTATGACTCATTGTCACGTTCCGCCTGAGCGAAACAAACGATAGAGAGGCATCTATTTAAAACAACATGCAAACGTATACTGAAATAATCGTCACTGAAGTCACTGCTGGCGGTGCGGGCTAAGTCGCTGAACAGAGTAATCTCGGCACGGGTGTTCGAATCCTCGGATTGGAGTTTCTTTTTCTTTTTGGATAGTGAATTCTTTTTGACGTGATGAACACTGGCTGCACGTACAAAATAGTATGACTCATTGTCACGTACCGCCTGAACTGAGCGTGCAAGCGAGAGCGCGAAACAAGCGATAGAGAGGCTTCTATTTTGCCTATGGGATAGAATTTTGTTTGCATACTTGAGGGCATGAAAAAAATTATGCGATGGCGTATGCATACTTTTAGAAGTAATCAGTAATCCAGGTGATATATACATACATGCATACACCCTAATTCTGTTCTTAGACGACAAATACGATTCTGAAGAATTCGTGTGAAAACGTCTGGAGTTTGTATGTTGGATATACATATATGTGTACATACATATGTACATATGTATGTACATATGTATGTATGTGCCCATTTCCAAATCGAAAAAAAATCTCACAGCCAATTACTCATGAACGCGTGCCTTTATTAATTGCTCGGTGGGTAGCGCACACTCACGAGCAGCTCCTGAGAGTTTGCGTTTCGTTACCAAATCACAACACTGTCCGAGCAATCTATGATGTATCGGCTGTCGTCCGAATTCCGTAATTAACCAGCGTCGGGTGCGGTTAGTATTTAGATGGTGGACCGCTTGGGAATACCGCGTGTTGTTCATTTTTCATCAATATTTTCTGATGACGTTATCACGTAAAATAATCGTCCGTAAACCGACTTTACAGACAACCGACTTTTTTTTTTTTTTGTTTTAAAACTGATGTGCGTTTATGTGATTAATTAAAAAAAAACACATAATTCCTTTAAATTAACTTAAAAATAATAATTCAAAATGGGAAAAAAATTTGTTGTTCATTTAAATAGCACAGTCAGCGGAATACTTAAAAAAATTAAAAAATAATCCAAAAAAACTAATGTATAAATAATTATTTTGTTAATATTTTGTAGGATATCTCTTGTTCCTTATCACTCTTGACAACGTTTTGGTAAACTCTCTACTAAGCTCTCTCTATAGCTTCCCAAACAGCATTTGTGGTTTGTCAAAATTCTTCAACATTTTTGAAGTCTTCAACAAGGGAGTCAACATCATTTCAAAGATTCTCGATAGGATTCAGATCGGGACTTTGGGCCAGCCAATCCAGCAGGGAAATTTGTCTCTCCGAAAGTCAATTCTTCACTATCCGCGAAGTATGCTTTGGATAATTGTCATGCATAAAAATCCATGATACAGGCATAGAGTTGTCGATATATGGCTTCTTTGGTTCTCCAGGATTAGTTTATACTGATGTTGCTCCATAATGCCATTTATTTTCACAATTGATCCAACGCCATGCCATGGCATCGCCGCCCACACCATTAAGCTCCCACCGCCATGCTTGACAGTTTTAATGGTGTATCTGGGATGGTACTCTTGGTTCGTTGGCCTTCGCACATACTTTTTCCATCTGATCCCAACCTGTTGAACTTACTTTCGTAGCTCCACAAGATATTTTCCAAAAGTACAAGGGTTTGTTCTTGTGTGAGCGTCGTTTGCGAAAATAAGTCTTCACTTTGGTTTTTTTTTTTTTTGGAGACAAGAGGGTTTTTTTTCTGGCGATTCTTCCATGAAGCTGGAATTCCATTAAGCGGCGACTTACAGTTACGGCCGATATTTGGACATTGTGTTGGTCAGGTAGTTGTAGCTTTATCTCCCAGGAAGTTATGAAAAGGTCTGTATGTATGTACATATGTTGGTGTTACAGTCCATGAAGGACCTGAGCCGAGTTTCTCTCAATCACCCATGTTGTGTGTGATTTAATGTTCCCATAGGTGAAAGGGACCTACAGTTTATTGCCGGTTCCGAACGGCGAATTTCGAGAAGCTTTTCATGACAATTTTACTACAGGGGGTTTTGTCAGAACCCCGCTGAGGAGAAACACCGTGAAAACACGTTCGATGACATGGCTGTGTTGGGCTCGGGATTCGATCCCGTGTCATCGGCGTCAGAGGCCAACACACTACCCACTGCGCCACGGTGCTCTCATTATGAAAAGGTCGCTGCCACTGATTTTGTGGATAATTCTGTCAGTCACTTATGAGGTTTTTCTTTTTTCGTTCTTCCTTACGGAATTCGCGGTAGATTGCCTGTACCGTATGACCTTCATTGCATTTTGAACAAGCTTCCTAGAGCACCTTAATGTCCTTGCCACCTCTGAAATAGTCTTTCCATCCTGTATGATGGTACCGACTATTTGCCTCCTTTCTTCCGTGCAATGCTTTCCTCTGCCCATTTTGAATACTCCTATGTATTTGTGTAAGAAATGAGTGTAATTATTGCTATCCTTAAAAAGATTCACACTAACCTCACTTAAATCTTTGAAAAATATTTGTTTTCTGACACACCATGATATGTGCTATTTATATGAACACCCAATTTGCAATGATCACCAATTCGTAACGATTGCAAGACCAGGAAACCTAACGGGATCTTCTTTGTCGTATGATTTCATATTCATAACGGTACTACCTTGGAATATTATGGCTTTACTCCTGTGCAGTTTGTAAGTACAGAGTGTGCTATTTATGAGAACACCACTGTACATAGTTGTAATAGCTACACCATAGACAATTTGGAAATTCGTTCATTAACTCTCGAAAGCAAAAGACAACAAAATTCGTCAAACAAACTACCTCTCTGATGAAGCTGTGTAACAAGGTTCCTCACCATGCAATTCGTTTCCAGTTGAAATTCAATACCCATCAAAAGCCGGATATTGTCATACATACATATACCTTGCTTGTCCCCTATATTACACATCCGATTGCATTTCAGTCACTTGGCTCAATGAGGAGAGCTGAGCCCGACGACGAACCAAACGAATACAATCTCAGAACATGAAATCTTTTGTGAAGTAATGAAGATTTTCTGGCAGTAAATTAAAACAGAATGATGGAGAGAAGAAAGTGAAATGAGCAAGCATGCAGCACCTGGCTCCTGGCTCCTGGGAAACTCAACTTCAAAAAACACTGACATCATTTTCGCTTGTTATCTTTGTCTAAGCGGATAGGCGGTATTTTGCAGAATTAAGTTTGCTTTAGGTTTGACTTTTGGGGTTTGACTTTTTGTCTAGGTACCTTTTTTGTAATGGTTTTACCGATTGTAATGGTTTTTTTACGAGTGGATTCGCTATTGCGAATACCTTCAGGTTTACTTGAGCTAACATGAGCACAATACTAAGATGGACAGGAAAACGTTTATGGGGTGTATCATATATACATACATTACAGACATTACCGCGCTCCAAGAAGTGCAATGGGATATCTACTACGGAAACTGCTACCGAGAAAATAAACAACGCTTAATCGGATGCGGATTTGTTATTCCAAGCAGACTCACGACAAAAAGTCTTAAGCTTCCAGTATGTAAGCAAACGCCTCATAACTATCCGCATCAAAACCAATCTCGGCAATATAAGCTTAATATGTGTCCACACCCCCACAAAGGAGAAAGATGACCGACACAAAGACGACTAATATGATCTCCTATCTAGAACATGTGCCCAATGTCCCAGCTTACTTACTTATTTCGTTCTAAGAGATTTCAATGCGAAGCTATCTTTGAACGGGTCATTGGGAAGCACAGCCTACACAACACCTGGGACCTGGCGGTCCCAACCAAATTGATCATGTTGCGATCGACGGCAGACACTCCTCCAGCATCCTACATGTCCGAACCTTTCGAGGAGCCAACATCGACTCGGACCATTACCTTGTTGCAGCCAAGGTACGGATGCGAATTTCTCTGAATCAACGGAGCCGAGTAAGAACACCAAAATTTAACGTCGGAAAGCTGCAATCGCAGGAGACAGCCAGAACCTTCGCCGATCAAGTCTCCCTCAAGCTCTCTCAAGTCCCGACGCAATCTGCAGAAACCATAGAACAGCAATGGAGTCGTTGTCAAAACGCCATTAGAGAGGCCGCCTCAGATGTACTCGGTTTCGAGCCACCACCGTCGAGAAATCCGTGGTTTGATCATGAGTGCAGACAGGTCCATGTAGAGAAACAGAATGCATGGTCACATTGCATCGACGGACGAGAGCTGCCCGCGAGCTCTATTAACAGAAAAGGAGGGAGGAACATGCGCTTCTGAGAAAGAAAAAGAAGGAGCACGAGAAGCGCGAGATGGAGGAGATGGAGAGATGTTACTGCAGAAACGACGTTTGAACATTTTACCGGAAAATAAAACGAACATGCCAAGTCTATAAAGCCAGAGCAAAAGCCCGCAGGGATGAGCACGGACAACTAGCAGTGGAGTCACAGTCGATGCTGAGATTGTGGAAGGACTACTACTGCAGACTGTATAAGGCGATGATAGTCAAAATGCCGCCGTCAGGCAGAGCGAACCATTCACAATGGACGAAGACGAAGGAGAATGCCGTCCACCCGACCTAGACGATGTTAAGATAGCGATATCGAAACTTAAGTCTTATAAAGCTGCTGGAGCAAACGGACTCCCCGCGGAACTCTTTAGAGCAGCTGGCGATGAGCTGGTCAGGAACATTGCACCAATTCATCTGCAAGATATGGTCGGAAGAACGCATGCCCGATTAATGGAATCTCAGTATCGTTTGCCCGGTCCATAAGAAAGGAGACCGCTATGACTGCGCCAATTACAGAGGGATAAGCCTCCTGAACATCGCGTACAAGATCCTCTCTGCCGTACTGTGTAAGCGCCTGAAACCGTTCGTGGACAATCTGATAGGTTCCTATCAGTGTGGTTTCAGGCCAGGAAAATCCACGATAGACCAAATATTTACACTACGGCAGATCTTGGAGAATGAATTCCATGAATTCCAGGTCGACACGCACCATCTTTTTGTCGAATTTAAAGCCGCGTATGACAGTCTTTATAGAGACGAGCTATACAGAGCCATGTCATGTTTTAACATTCCTGCCAAACTCGCCAGACTGTGCAGGATAACTATGGAGAACTCTCGCTGCTCCATTAAGGTCGGAGGTGAACTAACCGACCTCTTTGATGTTAAAAAAAGGTTTTAAACAGGGTGACGCACTGTCATGTGATTTCTTTATCATTATTCTTGAAAAGATCGTGCGGGACTCTGCGGCCAATACAAGAGGTACGATCTACTTCAAGTCCACACAATTGCTTGCCTACGCAGATGACATTGACGTTATTGGATGGACAAAGCGAGACGTCAATGAGGCGTTCGCAAGCATTGAAGCAAAAGCGGCTAAAGTGGGTCTAAGTGTAAATGGGGACAAGACCAAATATGTATATGCTGTCATCAAAGAATGACGCGCAACACCGACGTCTTGGTCAGAACGTCACCTTCGGCAGCTGTATTTTTGAAGTAGTCAAGGACTTCGTCTATCTTGGCTCGCTAGTGACAAGCAGCAGCGACACCAGCGCTAAGATAAAACGCAGAATAACTCTTGCCAACCGCTGCTTCTTCAAGCTCAAGAGGCAATTGAGTAGTAGAGCCCTCTCTCTAAAAACTAATGTATCCCTCTACAAAACCTTAACTATCCCGGTCCTCCTCTACGGCGCTGAGGCTTGGACGTTATCAAAAGCGGATGAAGAGGCTCTAGGGCGTTTCGAGAGGAAAATTCTGCGTGCAATCTTTGGTCCCGTTTGTGTAAACGGAGAGTGGAGGAGGAGATTCAACCAAGAACTGTACGGGCTGTACAGCGACATCGGCCTAGTTAGACGTCTTCGGATCCAACGTCTAAGATGGCTAGGCCATGTAGAGCGAATGGACATCAACGCTTCGGCCCGAAGAGTCTTCCACTCCAACCCCGAGGTACGACGCAGCAGAGGACGACCGCATTTATAGGGGGCGCGCACAGGTGGAAACGGACCTCAACCAACTGGGCGTGCGGCACTGGAAGCGTCTGGCCAAAGATCGGGCTGGAGAGGATTGTTGGTTGAGCCCCTGGTTCACCCCGAACTGTAGCGCCATCAAAGTAAGTAAGTAAGTCATATATACATACATGCATATGTACATACATATGTATATGAGATTAAAGTAAGTTCGCAACACAATATCAAAGAAAATATTTTGACTTCTGGGTAAAAAGGGGCGATGGTTTGCTTAGTTACGGCGGGGGGTGATGTAAAGTAGATGTTAATTACAGAACTATGAATTTTAATTGTATGTACATATATATGTGTAAATTCCTGTCCAGTCCATGCAGCATCTACACTTTTTAAATATCCCAACCGATTGTACATCAGTGGAACTAATTCCATCCCTCTGCCCAGCTACAAGACGACCACAACAACTTGAAAATACATTTTCACATTTAAATCTCTTTTCATTGCTAAATGAGATACTTAAAAACAAGTGCCCATCGTACCATAATTTTGCAAAAAAAATGGAGAAAACCTAATTTACATATTTAAGAAGACAATGCGAGAAAGTCTCCTAGCTTTTGTTGCCTTGTTGGTGAGCAGCACTTCAACCTTTCGCTTTATCAGATGTCGACATAAGGTGACTTTCTTTGCTGACTATGTTAATTTGTGTCCAGAAAACAATTTGGCCTTAGAAAGACATCAGGCATTCAAAGATGAATGAAACTGATATACTAGCAAACCCAGAACACCCAAGCGACCAAATGTAAATTACAATAAGCATGAAACCAAACCCCTCCCAAATGAGCCAGGCTACTTGGTTGTTTAGGATTATTCTTATGTTTATGATCAGACTTATCCAATTATCTTCATTTTAGGATGTGTACATACATATATGTATGTACATACTCATGTTACTTACTTACTTACTTACCAGACCAGCGATCCATGGAGGATCTGAGCCTGAGCTATAGCTGCCTTCAATCCTTGACGGTCCCGGGCACGCTGCTTCCAGTTGTCAAGACCAAGATGTCTTACATCCGCGGTTACTTGGTCTTTATACCGGAGGTTCGGTCTTCCTCTTCTTCTCGAACCAGGAGGCTCGGAGTCGAAGACCCTCTTAGCTGGAGCGTTGATGTCCATGCGCTCGATGTGGCCGAGCCAGTGTAGTCGACGGATCCTTGCCTTCCGGACTACATCCACATCTTGGTACAGCTCGTAGAGTTCGCGGTTGTGTCTTCTTCTCCATTCACCTTCCTCACAGACAGGACCAAATATCCGGCGCGGAATTTTTCTTTCGAAAGAACCCAAAATCAGCTCCGTTGTCCTGCTTATCGTCCAGCTTTCGGCTCCGTACAGCAAGACTGACAGAATGAGCGCTTTGTAAAGCATGACTTTGGTCTTTCGAGTGAGGAGTTTTGACCCCAGTTGTTTGGACAAGCCGAAGTAGCAGCGGTTGCCAAGGGCGATTCTATGCCGGATCTCCACTGTGGTGTCGTTTGTGGAATTTACGTTTGCCCCGAGGTAGACAAACTCCTTAACTACCTCGAAATTGTAGCTGTCAATTGTTATATTTTGTCCCAGGTGGTGAGCGACGGATTGGTTTTTGCTTGACAGCATGTATTTCGTTTTGTCCTCATTGATCTTAAGACCAACTCGTTTCGCCTGTTCTTCAATCGCCGTGAATGCATCCACAATGCCACGGCGAGAACATGCGATGATGTCGATATCATCTGTGTATCCTAACAGCTGGATGGACTTGTAAAAGATAGTGCCTTCCCTGTTGACGCCTGCCCGTCACACTATCTGCTCCAGCACCAGGTTGAAGAAGTCACATGACAGCGCATCTCCTTGCCGAAATCCGCTGTATGTTTCAAACGGTTCCGAAGTCCTAGAACCGAGTTGCACGGTACATCGCGTATTTTTTAGCGTGGCGCGACACAACTGAATCAGTTTTCCCGGGATCCCGAATTCGGCCATCGCACCAAACAGTCCTTCACGATGAATGCTGTCATATGCGGCTTTGAAATCGATGAAAAGATGGTGTGTATCGATTCGAAACTCGTTGGTCTTTTCCAGGATTTGTCGAAGTGTGAACATTTGGTCTCTAGTCGATTTGCCGGGCCGGAAGCCGCACTGGTAGCTGCCGATTAGTGCGGTGCAAAATGGCTTTAGACGTTCACACAATACGCTGGACAGGATCTTGTATGTGACATTGAGCAGGGATATACCTCTATAGTTCTCGCAAGAGGTAGGATCGCCTTTTTTGTGGATGGGGCAAATAGAGCTGGTATTCCAGTCGTCGGGCATGCTTTCATCTTCCAAAATTCTGCAGATGATCTGGTGCATGCTCTATACCAGAACATCGCCTACACATACTCATGTAGGGAGTTCTTTTCTTAGAAAGAAGGAAGTACTCCAAAATAAATTCACATTGACATGTGACAAGGCGGAAGATTTCTGGGCGGGCGTCACGATGCTGCCAACGACAATATCAGCAACGACGCCAATGACGCTGAACGCTCCAACATCCCTGCCACTTGGATTGCAGTAAAGCGCAATAAGAAGAAAAGACAAATTCACGACTACTTGCCTCGTGAAATTCGAGTCCAATGTTTCATGAATGTACATATTTATCTGCATGTATGGCTAGGCACAAGAATTCGTAGAAGCGGCAAGTATCTTCTGGTTTTCACTAAATCAGTATCTATGCATGTACATACATATGAGCTACCTTTGCCTTGCCATAGGCACTATTTGATACCATTGACCATAGGCGCACTCCACAGACAGAAAAGTAGATTCCTGTCAAGACCCAAACTCTTACTGATCCAGAGATCAGGAAACTGAAATCTTTGATTTCAACGAGAGCTGCTCGCGAAATCTATGAGCAGGGGAGAGGAGAGGAACACACGCTTTTCAGAAGAAAGAAGAGAGAGCACGGAAAGCGAGAGATCGAGGAGATGGAGAGATGCTACCGCAGGAATGACGTCCGCAAGTTTTACAATAAGGTAAAACGAACATGCCATGGCTACAAAGCCAGAGCGGCGGCCTGCAGGGATGAAAATGGAGAACTGGTAGTAGAGTCGCAGTCGATGCTGAGGATTTTGGAAAGACCACTTCTGCAGACTGTATAACGGCGATGATAGACAAGATACCGCTGTCAGGCAGAACGAGCCATTCGTAATGGACGACGAAGTAACAGAATTCAGTCCACCGACCTAGACGAAGTAAAAATTGCGATATCAAGACTTAAATCTAATAAAGCCGCGGGCGCAGACGGCCTGTCTGCTGAGCTTTTTAAGGCGGCTGGAGATGAGCTGGTAATGTGCCTGCACCATCTCATTTGAAAGGTATGGTCGGAGGAAAGCATGCCCGACGAATGGAATCTCAGCATCGTTTGCCCGGTCCATAAGAAAGGAGACCCCTATAACTGCGCCAACTATAGGGGAATAAGTCACCTTAACATCGCATATAAGATCTTCTCTGAAGTATTGTGTGAAAGTCTGAAACCGTTTATGGATAACCTGATCGGCTCTTATCAGTGTGGTTTCCGGCCAGGTAAATCCACAATAGACCAAATATTTACGCGCAGATCTTGGAGAAGACCCAGGAATACCAAATCGACACTCACCACCTCAAGGCTGCATATGACAGCGTGTATAGAGATGAGCTATACAAAGCCATGTCTAGTTTTAACATAACTGCCAAACTCATCCGACTGTGCAGGATGACAATGGAGAATTCTCACAGCTCCATTAAGGTCGGTAATGAGCAAAACCGAGACCTTTGATGTTATAAAAGGATTTAGGCAAGGTGACGCGCTGTCATGCAACTTTTTCAACATCGTGCTTAAAAAGATCGTGCAAGAGTCACTGGCCAACACAAGAGGTACAATTTATTTCAAGTCTACGCAATTGCTTGCGTACGCCGACGACATTGACGTGATTGGACGGACACAGCGAGACGTCAATGAGGCCTTTGTAAGCATTGAGGTAGAAGCGGTTAAGATGAGTCTCAAGGTTAATGAGGGTAAAACCAAATATCTGCTTTCATCTAAAAGAAACGGACAACAACGACGTATTGGCCAGAACGTCACCATGAGCGGATATAACTTTGAAGTGGTCAAGGAATTCATCTACCTTGGCTCACTGATGACCAGCGACAACAACACCAGCGCTGAGATAAAACGCAGAATCACTCTTGCCAACCGGTGTTCCTTTGGGCTAAAGGGGCAACTGAGAAGTAGAGCTCTTTCTCGGAAAACCAAGGTGACACTATATAAGACCTTAATCATCCCAGTCCTCCTTTACGGCGCAGAGGCTTGGACCTTAACAAAAGCGGATGAAGATGCCCTTGGTCGTTTCGAGAGGAGAAGATATAAGGAAGAACTGTACGGGTTGTACAGCGACATCGGCCTGGTACGACGTCTACGGATACAGCGTCTTCGCCGCGCTTCACACTATAGTGCATACGGTACCTATACTCTGTTATTTGACTAATAAGCGTCCCAGTCATGCTTATACGAAATGTAGATGCCCCGCGGTTATGTAATGGGACGAGACTTCGTGTCACACAACTTCGCCGCAATATCATAAGCGCCACTATCTTAACCGGCGTAGAAAAGGGTGAAAATGTAATGAGCCCACGAATCCCAATAATTCCCACAGATCTCCCGTTCCAGTTTAAAAGGCTACAATTTGCTCTAAAGCTTAGTTTCGCTATGACCATTAACAAAGCACAAGGTCAACCATTAGATGTGTCTGGGATGACCTTAGAAAAGCCGTGATTTTCCCATGGACAATTGTATGTAGCATGTTCGCGTGTGTCCAATGCCCAGAATCTTTACATTCTATCTGCAAATGGAAAGACATATAATATCGTCTACAGTAGCGTATTAAAATTTAACATTCTGTTCGGTGTTCTCTTTGATGTTCTAAATCAGGAAAGGGGAATCGTGATATCCCGAATTTAAAGCGAGCGAAGCCGCGGGCAAAAGCTAGTGTTACTATAAATAGATAAGATATTTAAGATACGTTTAAGCGTTTTTATCTAGAATAAGATGTTTGGAAAAAAATTGATAAAATGCACATATAAAAACACATTTTAATATTATTACATATTTGGATGTGGAACGTTTAATTGATTGTTCATAGGCTTGTTAAAAGTCACAGATGAAATATTAATTGTTGGTTGAAGTGGTTACTTGAGTTGTTGCCGTATAATACATCATAGGTTCTAAGATGTCCTTTGTCAACCGGAACTCGAAATCACATATTTGCATTGCTCCCTCTGTTATAAAAAAAACTCTCATCCTGTCTTGGAAGGCTTATGTTACATACGGATCAGGGGTTTAAACAACCACTCACACTCAGATACATTCATATGCGCACACAATAGGCGAACAGGGGTACTCTAAGTTACTCAACCAGAAAAAAACGGAAACAACTGTGAAAATGATGCCGCCTATTGTAGAGTGGTATAGGCAAGAACCCGCCAGCCTGTCCCCTTTGCATTGACAGAGTTTGAAGATTCCAGATACTTGGTAGTCTAATACCAATAAATGCATACTCATGAAGTATTAGATTTTGGCAAAAGGTTAACGATATAATTTTGTCTAGACATTCACGAGCATACATACATACATATGTAAGTTTCTAACCACCTCATCCAGGCACCCCATTCTGTAATTAACTATGTATTCCTGTCTACAGGACGTAATGCAGCTGCCGAGGAACAACCGTGCACTCATACAACGTTACGAAAATAGAGATTCGATAATAATGCACCAAACCTCCTTTAATCCCTAAGCAAGGATCGACTTAATCTGCTGCCATGATTGTAGATTTGAGTTGTTCAAGGTGTATCTATTTCCCATCAACTAATATTTCACATGCAGGCAAAGGGCAGGAAACCGCACCTATCTTCATTCCATTCATTCAAATCTTTTTTTGCTATTCAGGGGAGCGACACTACACATCCTAAGCGGAAAGGGCTCTATTGAACTCGTTCCCTGTGCCGACAAATCCTCTATCTGCTCGTAACCCATGCATTTCGTAGGAAAATCATTTTTGCTATCCATTTAACCTGTTACATGACTTTACGACTTTTTTGTTTTCATTTACAGTTGTTCATTTTCCATTGGAGTGTACCTAGCCAGGTTGCCTAAGCGTTTTATGGGCTATTTACTTCTAGGCCTTGAAGTGCTATTCTCCGGTCGTTCCATTTATGATTGAGTGAAAGTTTTCTATTCGTCGATAGATTGTTTTGTTTTTTTTTTTTTTTGTTTAGCAATTGCAATCACTGCGTAGCATTTTGGATTTTATAAATGGAAAAGAACCATTATTAAGCAACCTTTTGTGTGTGGAACAAGGTGTGGTGAGCAACCTGTTTTAATTACGTTTTGCACGAGTAAATGAGCACGATTTCAGCTACGCTTCCGGTCATTGAGAACATTGAGTGCTACATTAGCATGACACTTATTGAATAAATTACGCACTGAATGAGAAGGTGACAGAATGCCTCTCATAATTATCTTTGCCTTAAGTCGAACGAAGAAAGGCATAGTAAGACGTGTTATGTACGTTTATCTTACTTACTTACTTATCCAGCGATCCATGGAGGATCTGAGCCTGAGCTATAGCTGCCTTCCATCCTTGACGGTCCCGGGCACGCTGCTTCCAGTTGTCAAGACCAAGATGTCTTACATCCGCGATTACTTGGTCTTTATACCGGAGGTTCGGTCTTCCTCTTCTTCTCGAACCAGGAGGCTCGGAGTCGAAGACCGACCCTCTTAGCTGGAGCGTTGATGTCCATGCGCTCGATGTGGCCGAGCCAGTGTAGTCGACGGATCCTTGCCTTCCGGACTACATCCACATCTTGGTATAGATCGTAGAGTTAGCGGTTGTGTCTTCTTCTCCATTCACCTTCCTCACAGACAGGACCAAATATACGTGTATCTATCTTTACATTTTTATTGAAAATTAAAGTTAATTAAATATATGTGTGTACATATACAGGATTAGTCGGTTGGGCTACGGCCTCGTAAGCCGTAATCGTAAAAAGACCACAAACTCCGAACCGCCTCGGATATAACGGACCGGATTTATGTTAACGACCCTTGCAAAAAACGAAAAAAGGACAATGATCTTCGGCTTTTTACGTGGAATGTTAGGTCCCTAAACATGCCACGTGCAGACGAACAACTTGCGGACCGCTATAAAGCGCACATAACCGCCATCCAGGAAATGCGATGGAATGGACCGGGTATAAAGCGGATGAAAAACTGCGATATTTACTACGGCGACTGCTATAGGGAGAGAGGACAACGATTGTTCGGATGCGGATTTGTTGTTCGAGGTCGACTAAGGCAAAAAGTCCCAAGCTTTCGGCATGTGAGCGGGCGCCTCATAACAATCCGTATCAAGGCTAAATTTTTTAACATCAGCCTGATCTGCGTCCACGCAGGACAAGGATGACTCCGCCAAGGATGAGTTCTACGATCTCCTAGACTGAACGAATGCACAATGTCCCAGCTATGACATCAAAATTGTACTCAGAGACTTCAATGCTAAGCTGGGTAAGGAAAGCATCTTTGAACGAGTCATCGGCACATACGCCTACACGACACCACATTCGATAACGAACGCAGGCTGATTGATCTTGCTACGGGGCGAAATCTCTTTCTAGCCAGTACGCACTTCCCGCACCTCGATATACACAAAGGCACCTGGCGGTCTTTTGATCAATCGACTACCAACCAGATTGATCACATCGCGATCGACGTCAGACACTCCTCCACTATTCTTAATGCTCGAACTTTCCGAGGGTCTAACATCGACTCGGACCACTATCTTGTAGTAGTCAAGGTGCGCTTACGGATATCACGAACCCAGCGGAGTAGAGTAAGAATACAAACTTATGACGTCGGAAAGCTACCATCGCCAGAAACCGCTCGTGCTCAATAGAACAGCAGCGGAGCCTTTGCAAACAAGCCCTGAAAAGCTCTGCATCCGAAGTTTTGGGTTTCAAGGCTCCATCCCGAAGAAACACCTGGTTCGATGACGAGTGCAGGAGGATTCACACAGCGAAGCAGGATGCATATAAGGCATCGCTGCATAAAAGAACAAAAGCAGCTCGTGAGCTCTACGAGTTAAAAAGAAGGGAGGAGCACAAGCTTCTCAGAGGGAAGGAGAAAGAGCACGAGAAGCGCGCGATTGAGGATTTGGAGAGGTGTGCTAGCGTAGACGGAGTGTCTGCTGAGCTCTTAAAGGCAGCTGGGGATGACCAGGTTAGGAGCATGCACCAGCTCATCTGTAAGATATGGTCAGTGGAAAGCATGCCAGAGGAATGGAGTCTTAGCATCGTATGCCCGATCCACAAAAAAGGAGACCCCTCTGATTGCGCCAACTATAGAGAAATAAGTCTCCTTAACATCGCCTATAAAATCTTCTCTGCCGTTTTGTGTGAACGCCTGAAGCCTTTTGTGAATAAGCCGGTAAGTCCTTATCAGTGCGGATTCAGGCCAGGGAAGTCCATCATCGACCAAATCTTCACACTACGGCAGATCCTGGAAAAAAATAATGAATTTCAAGTCGACACTCACCACTTATTTGTCGACTTCAAAGCCGCATACGACAGCGTAATTAGAGACGAGCTATACAACACTATGTCTACCTTTGACATACCTGCTAAACTCGTCAGACTATGCAGGATGACTTTGCAGAATGCTCGCTGCTCCAACCGAATCGGTGAACACCTTACCGATAGTTTTGATGTCAAAAAAGGACTTAGGCATGGCGACGCGCTGTCGTGTGATTTCTTCAACATCATATTGGAATTTATTGTGCAAAAATCACTGGCCAATACAAGAGGCACAATCACAATCCTTGCATACGCCGACGATATTGACATAATAGGTAGATCACAGCGAGATGTCAATGAGGCGTTTGCGAGTATTGAGATGGAGGCGGCGGAAATTGGTTTGGCGGTAAACGAGGGCAAAACTAAATATATGCTGTCATCAAAAAAGGACGCTCACCACCGACGTCTCGGCCAGAACGTTTGTATAGGCAGATATAAGTTCGAGGTAGTTAAGGACTTCGTCTACCTTGGCTCTGGTGACCTGGAACAACGACATCAGTTCCGAAATCAAATGCATAATCACTCTTGCCAATCGCTGTTTCTTTGGGCTCAGGAGGCAACTGAGTAATAGAGCCCTCTCCCGAACGACAAAGTTAACTCTATATAAGACCCTTATCATCCCGGTCCTGTTGTACGGCGCAGAAGCATGGACACTATCAAAAGCGGATGAGGAGGCCATTGGTCGGTTCGAGAGAAAGATTTTGCGCGTGATTTTCGGGCCTATAAACGCAGACGGGGGATGGAGGAAAAGATTCAACCACGAATTTTACGGGATGTACAGCGACATGAGTATAGTCAGGCGTCTACGTGTTCAACGCCTAAGATGGCTGGGCCATGTAGAACGAATGGACACCACAGCTCCAGTCCGGAGAGTCTTTGAATCCAACCCCGAGGGACGAAGAAGCAGAGGATGGCCGCACTTAAGATGGCGCACACAGGTGGAAGGGAACCTCAGCCAACTGGGTGTGTGGCAATGGAAAAGGCTAGCAAAAGATCGTGCTAGTTGGAGGGGCATGTTGGTTGAGGCCCAGGTTCGCCCTGAACTGTAGCACCCATTAAGAAGAAGAAGAAGAATAGAACTATTAATACTAGTCAAATCAGCAGAACCTTTCATTGCCACGACGAAAAATAGGCACACACACACATCCATACGTATACATATGTATGTATATACATACATATGTATATACACTCATTGGCACTATAGGAGCACTTCACGAGCTACCAAATAACTTATTGTTTCTCCCACAGAAGCATGCTTCCAGCATTAAAAATAAAGAATCATCGTGCACACGTAATCATTTTAATTTACAAAATTCATTTACAAAGACTATTTACCTCCGCCCCTGCCTAAACAAGAGTACCTACTCACCCCTCCCTTCCCGACCATTGTATGGGTAATCTCAAGACGCGATTGTGTCTCAGCGCAAACACCCGATAAGATTTAATATTCATGGGCAAATATTGTTAGAAGATATGAAACATGATATTCTTCCTCAAGTACCTGTTGCTCGTTATCTTTCGGATTTCTACTCAGCTGTTTCAGAAACGGAAAGAAGTTATTTTCCTGCCGTCTGTAATACGGAATTAAGATCACTTGAGAATTCATCTTAGCTCTCATGCAAATAGGAGATAAATACAAAATAAATGAGCGTTCCTATTAGGGGTGAGCTTACTGCACTACATGTAGTGTTTGAGTCCAGACATCTGTCGTTCTCAACTCCAGGAAATTACATCTTTTCATACAGATTCTTTTTTGTCTTTATTCAGAAAAATACGTTAAACCAAAGGAAATACAAATAGAAGGGAGAGAGTCAAATGGAAAGTGCACAATCTCTAAGGTTGTCAATAATTAAAATAGAAAGGAAAAAAGATTATTATCGTTGTCTTTTGCTTTTCGAAAGAGCCTTTAATGAGCCAAAGAACCTCATAACAGATATTAAGTAAAGATTTGAAAGTAATACCACATCGCTGTATGCACCATAGTGCGGTGCACCGCACTAATCGGCAGCTACCGGTGCGGCTTCCGGCCCGGCAAATCAACTATAGACCAAATTTTCACACTTCGACAAATCCTGGAAAAGACCAACGAGTTTCGAATCGATACACACCATCTTTTCATCGATTTCAAAGCCGCATACGACAGCATTCATCGTGAAGAACTGTTTGGTGCGATGGCCGAATTCGGGATCCCGGTAAAACTGATCCAGTTGTGTCGCGCCACGCTAAAAAACACGCGATGCACCGTGCAACTCGGTTCTAGGACCTCGGAACCATTCGAAACATGCACCGGATTTCGGCAAGGAGATGCGCTGTCATGTGACTTCTTCAACCTGGTGCTGGAGCAGATAGTGCGACGGGCAGGCGTCAACAGGGAATACGCGGATGATATCGACATCATCGCGTGTTCTCGCCGTGGCATTGTGGATGCATTCACGGCGATTGAAGAACAGACGAAACGAGTTGGTCTTAAGATCAATGAGGACAAAACGAAATACATGCTGTCAAGCAAAAACCAATCCGTCGCTCACCACCTGGGACAAAACATAACAATTGACAGCTACAATTTCGAGATAGTTAAGGAGTTTGTCTACCTCGGGGCAAACGTAAATTCCACAAATGACACCACAGTGGAGATCCGGCATAGAATCGCCCTTGGCAACCGCTGCTACTTCGGCTTGTCCAAACAACTGGGGTCAAAACTCCTCACTCGAAAGACCACAATCATGCTTTACAAAACGCTCATTCTGCCAGTCTTGCTGTACGGAGCCGAAAGCTGGACGATAAGCAGGCCAGCGGAGCTGATTTTGGCTTCTTTCGAAAGAAAAATTCTGCGCCGGATATTTGGTCCTGTCTGTGAGGAAGGTGAATGGAAAAGAAGACACAACCGCGAACTCTACGAGCTATACCAAGATGTGGATGTAGTCCGGAAGGCAAGGATCCGTCGACTACACTGGCTCAGCCACATCGAGCGCATGGACATCAATGCTCCAGCTAAGGGGGTCTTCGACTCCGAGCCTCCTGGTTCGAGAAGAAGAGGAAGACCGTACCTCCGGTATAAAGACCAAGTAATCGCGGTTGTAAGACATCTTGGTCTTGACAACTGGAAGTAGCGTGCCCGGGACCGTCAAGGATGGAAGGCAGCTATAGCTCAGGCTCAGATCCTCCATGGATCGCTGGCCTGATAAGTAAGTAAGTAAGTATGCACCATAGAACAATAGCAGAAATTAAGAGAAAACCAAAAACATAAAGTTATTTTTTATTTATTTATTTATTTCAAGATAAGCTTACATTTAAGATAAAGTATTTTATTTATAATAAAGCTTTTAAATGCAAGACAGCTACGTTACATGATTTACAAAGATTGTTTTATAATGTTAAAGTGAAATGCAATATTGAAATTAATTCAATTTTGTGTTTAAATTAACTATAAAAAAGAAATTAGATTCGCCAAGAAGGACTCTTGGAGAAGCTTCTGCGGCTCTATTGAATCATGTACGGATGCAGCTCGTCTGAGGAAGGTCCTTGCAAAGGTTCCCACACAGATGTCCTCTGTAAAGAGATTTGATGGTAGCTGGACAGACTCAAACGAGAGCGTGCTTTATTCACTACTGAAATGTCATTTCCCTGGCTGCGAGGATGCAGGAATCTTCAATTCGGCGGACACGCTGCCAAGGGAGTGTATTGAACAGTCGATAAGATTGTTACGGAAAATAAGATCCTGTGGGCAATCAAGTCTTTTGACCCATACAAGGCACCGGGAATGGATGGGATCTTTCCGATCATGTTGCAGGAGCCATGTGAAGTCATTCTTCCATGGCTGAAGCGCATCTACTCCTGGTGCCTCAGGATGGGTTATGTTTCTCAAGCGTGGAGGGAAGTTAGGGTGGTTTTCATACCCAAGTCGGGTAAAGTCAATCACACTACTGCAAAGGCCTATCAGTCTGTCGTCCTTCCTGATGAAAACGCTAGAACGAATAATAGACTTGTACGTAAGGGAAGAGATTGGGGACGGTTATTTGTCACAATCACATAACGCGTACATAAAGGGAAATCGGTGGATACTGCTCTGCATAGGGTAGTCTCTGCGATAGAAAAATTGCTCAGCATCAAGGAATTCACTCTAGATGCCTTCCTTGACATTGAGGGTGCCTTTAACAACGTTAGTACCGAGGCAATAATGTCCAGCCGTCATATGGCCCAAATAAACCCGGGTGTATGCAGTTGGATTGGGCAAATGCTGGGTACTCGCATAGTAAATTCGACGATAAGAAGAGCATGCGGAACGGTGAGAGTAAATAAAGGTACACCACAAGATGGCGTTCTGTCACCCCTTCTATGGCTCCTTGTGGTCGACGGTATGGCCAAGATTCTGGAGACGGAGGGTTTCAATGTCACAGCCTACGCCGATGATATTGTCATTTTAGTCTCTGGAAAATTTCCGCAGGTCCTCAGCGATAGACTAAGCTATGCACTGATGTAAGTGGATAGCTGGGTCAAGGGGCGAGGTTTGGGAGTAAACCCGGCGAAAACAGAAGTAGTACTCTTTACAAGGAAAAGATCTGCACCAAGATACACCTACCCCCGTATGAATGGTATAGATCTGATCCCTGGAAAATCTGCCAAATATCTTGGCATAATCCTGGACTCCAAACTTAGTTGGAGAGAAAATATTGAGGAAAGAATCAAAAAGGCCTATGTGGCACTATATTCGTGCAAGGTAGCCTTTGGAAAGACATGGGGCCTCAAACCGAGGTTAGTACATTGGTTGTACACTGCGGTGGTAAGACCTATCCTAGTCTATGTCTCGGTTGTCTGGTGGAAGGCGCTTGAGAAAAAGTGTCATCTTCAGAGTGTGTCAAAGGTTCAAAGAGCAGGCTGTCTGGCGGTGACGGGATCTATGAAGTCCACACCAACGGCGGCTCTTGAAGTCATGCTGAACCTCCCACCCCTGGACATGTACTGCGAGAGCGCCGCAACCAGAACTGCGCTAAGATTACAGGAATCAGGTCTCTGGAAAAGGAGTCCTCACAGACGTGCATCACTCTTGGATCGATGGGCCGTCTCGAGATTCAGAACCGTAACGGACTATATCACCCGACTTCCTCCCTGGGAGAGGAGATTCTCTATTAGAATTCCCTCCAGGGAGGAATGGACCGGTGATTTTGTACGCACGGAAAGTGAACTGGCATTCTACACCGACGGATCCAAAATGGATGTTGGCACAGGTGCAGGAGTCTACTTTGAGTCTCGGGATATGCATCGCTCCTACAGGCTCGATGATGGATGCAAGCCAAGCCAAGCTGTTCCTCCCAACTAAATCCCTCAAAAGAACGGAACAACTTCTCATGCTTTCGAGGAGTCAGATCCGTTTAATCAGAGGTTTCCTTACTGGACACTGCCCAGTTAATAAACACCTCAAAACAATGGGCATCATACAAGATGACACTTGCCGTATGTGTAATGAAGACGAAGAAACAGCAGAGCACATACTATGCCACTGTAACTGCCTGGTCAGTACACGTCTTCGTCACCTAGGCAAGTATTGTCTTGAAGCAGAAGAAATTGATGCCAGCTCACTCAAAAGCATACTAAGTTTTATCACGGACTCAGGTTTTCTGAGTGAACCGTAAGTGGGGGACATCACAATAGGCCCAATCGTGGCCGCAGTGATCAGGCGACTCTGTCCCACCTCTAAGCCCTATCTATCTATCTATCTTCCAGAGCACTATAGTTGATGTTTTTAAAGTCTCGATATTCGATAATATTACGTTGTCGAGGGGTCGTAACCTGAAAGTCAAAGACTAAATAGATCAAATCGTGTTTTGAAAAACCAGGAGCGGAAAGTTGATCATAAAGAATAGCCTTGCTCCGGTCGGCGACAAAAAACAGATCCAGTAATGTTGGATCAAAATTGGAGAAGTTACGAAACGAAATATTAGAAACATAGCCAAAGACTAAGTAGCCAAATTCATTATCCCTATACTTGAAGTATCTACGTATTATACATATCCATATGTATATTTTCCTCCAGTTTGTTTACAACACTCTCTAAAAATAATTGCTGGAAGTGGAAATGTGTGCAAAATGCTCATTTTTTTATCCAATATTTACGGACTCCGAGTGAATTGGAGATATTCGAATGGTATGGTGGCGTTGAATTTTATTTTGAAATGACGCACGACTATCGCAATCTTATTGTATCATCAGAATATGGGGCTAATGAGCATTTATGAAGGACATGGTTTTCGACAATGATTGAACGCACATGTGGTCAGAGGTATAGCTTCCCAAGTAAAGTTGTTGATCGCTCTCAACCTGGCGAGATGCCAGCAACGATCCCTGTTTAAATGCCCCGGTCAAGTTGACATACGGTCTCCTCGCGGCGCCCTCTGGATAGCCTCTTCAACAACCGTTGGGAGGTGAACAAACGTATGCAGCGAAAAAACCCCGACCAGAAAAGTTATGAATGAGCAAGATGCCTCGGATACACGGACGGATACTCGACGACGACAATGCACGAAAAAGGAACACGATTTGCGAGTATGTTCCTGGAATGTCAGAACCCTGTACACTCCCGGAGCTGCTCATAAACTAGAAGGAATCCTCACGCAGTACAAGGCGGATATTACTGCGGTCCAGGAAATACGCTAGATAGGAAACGGTATGATTAGGAAGAAAAATAGCGACATTTATTACAGCTGTCACAAAAGGTTGCACTTAATGGGATGCAGATTTGTCGTGGGAAAGCGGTTAAGGTCGAAGGTCATCGACTTTAAACCTATAAGTGATCGCCTGGATGTGATCCGCATCAGAGGCAGATTTTATAACATCAGCCTTATATATGCACACGCCCCTACCGACGAGGCTGAAGACCCTATCAAAGAGGACTTCTTTGACCTCCTGGACAACGCCTACGGAGCTTGTCCGGAGTACGATGTAAAAATCGTGCTCGGGGACTTCAACCCCAAAATCGGTAAGGAGAACACCCTTGGCGGAGTGATCGGAAAGCACAGCCTCCACGATACAACAACAGATAACGGCTTCCGACTCGCTGACTTTGCGATAGCTCGTAATGCGGTGATAAGTAGCACAAGATTCCCTCGCAAGCGAACCCACACAGCAACCTGGCGATCTCCGGACGGTCGAACCGCCAACCAAATCGACCATGTGCTCATTGACGTAAGGCACTCGTCAAACATCCTGGATGTGCGAACATTCAGAGGGGCAAATGTCGACTCTGACCACTTTCTCGTAGCAGCAAGATTCAGAGCTCGACTGTCCAATGTCAGAAAGCTGCATCAGCCCATCAGGAGGAGGATCGACATTTAACGCCTGAGCACACCGGAGGTTGCCAGAGTCTACAGGGAGCAGCTGAGCGAAAGACTCTACGGTATGCCTACGTCGAACACAAATGCCAATAATATGTGGCTGCATTGCCGCTCACCCATTCAGGAAGTAGCCGAAACCACCTTAGGATACCTACCACTCCCGACAAGAAACCCATGGCATGATGACGAGTGTGAGCAGAAAAAGGCAGCAACCGACGAGGCGTACCAAAAGGCGCTGCAGAGGAAAACCAGGGCAGCGCAGGAAGAGTACCGAGCCAGAAGAAGGGAGGAGAAAAAACTACTGCGACAAAAGAAAAGAATATTCGCAGCCTCCCAGATCAAGGATATCGAGGAGTCTAGGGATAAACATAAAACACGAGCCTTTTACAAGAAAACCAAAGGCCTTGCAGGAGGCTTCAAAAAGGGCACCCAGGCTCTTCGAAACTGCGAGGGTAATCTTGTCACCGACCCGCAGAGAATAGTGGATGTATTTAAGCAGCATTTCCAGCAGCTGCTTAACGAGCATGACCAAGAGAGAGTGGTAGGGACCGAGGAAATCCCAACTCCAGCCGCTGAAGTAGTCCTCCCACCCAGCATCGAGGAAGTCGGCACAGCTATTCAGAAGCTGAAGAACAATAAGGCCGCAGGCACGGATGGCTTGCCATCAGAGCTCTTCAAGGCTGGCGGCGATGTTCTGGTAGGGAGCATGCACCAGATCATCTGCAGAATTTGGGAAGATGAAAGCATGCCCGACGACTGGAATACCAGCTCTATATGCCCTATCCACAAAAAAGGCGATCCTGCCTCTTGCAAGAACTATAGAGGTATATCCCTGCTCAATGTCGCATACAAGATCCTGTCCAGCGTATTGTGTGAACGTCTAAAACCATTTTGCACCGCACTAATCGGCAGCTACCAGTGCGGCTTCCGGCCCGGCAAATCAACTATAGACCAAATTTTCACACTTCGACAAATCCTGGAAAAGACCAACGAGTCTTTTCCAGTCGAATCGATACACACCATCTTTTCATCGATTTCAAAGCCGCATACGACAGCATTCATCGTGAAGAACTGTTTGGGGCGATAGCCGAATTCGGGATCCCGGTAAAACTGATCCAGTTGTGTCGCGCCACGCTAAAAAACACGCGATGCACCGTGCAACTCGGTTCTATGACCTCGGAACCATTCGAAACATGCACCGGATTTCGGCAAGGAGATGCGCTGTCATGTGACTTCTTCAACCTGGTGCTGGAGCAGGTAGTGCGACGGGCAGGCACTACCAATACGGAAGGCACTATCTTTTACAAGTCCTTCCAGCTGCTAGGATACGCGAATGTTATCGACATCATCGCGTGTTCTCGCCGTGGCATTGTGGAAGCATTCACGGCGATTGAAGAACAGGCGAAACAAGTTGGTCTTAAGGTCAATGGGGACAAAACGAAATACATGCTGTCAAGCAAAAACCAATCCGTCGCTCACCACCTGGGACAATACATAACAATTGACAGCTACAATTTCGAGGTAGTTAAGGAGTTTGTCTACCTCGGGGCAAATGTAAATTCCACAAATGACACCACAGTGGAGATCCAGCATAGAATCGCCCTTGGCAACCGCTGCTACTTCGGCTTGTCCAAACAACTGGGGTCAAAACTCCTCACTCGAAAGACCAAAGTCATGCTTTACAAAACGCTCATACTGCCAGTCTTGCTGTACGGAGCCGAAAGCTGGACGATAAGCAGGACAGCGGAGCTGATTTTGGGTTCTTTCGAAAGAAAAATTCTGCGCCGGATATTTGGTCCTGTCTGTGAGGAAGGTGAATGGAAAAAAAGACACAACCGCGAACTGTTTGAGCTATACCAAGATGTGGATGTAGTCCGGAAGGCAAGGATCCGTCGACTACACTGGCTCGGCCACATCGAGCGCATGGACATCAACGCTCCAGCTAAGAGAGTCTTCGACTCCGAGCCTCCTGGTTCGAGAAGAAGAGGAAGACCGAACATCCGGTATAAAGACCAAGTAATCGCCGATGTAAGACATCTTGGTCTTGACAACTGGAAGCAGCGTGCCCGGGACCGTCAAGGATGGAAGGCAGCTATAGCTCAGGCTCAGATCCTTCATGGATCGCTGGCCTGATAAGTAAGTAAATATAGCTTCCCAAGCAGCCTTTATGGTTTGCCGAAATTCTTCTAAATTTTTTGAGCTGGAGTCTTTAACAAGGGAGTCAACATCATTCCAAATATTCTCGATAGGATTCAGATCGGGACTTTTGGCCGGCAAATCAAGCAGGAAAATTTGTCGCTCCGAAAGCCAATTCTTCACTATCCGCGGAGTATGCTTTGGATAATTGTCATGCATAAAAATCCATGATACAAGCATATATCGTCGGAATATGGCTCCATTTGGTTCTCCAGGATTAGGTAGGTAGGGTCGTAGCCTTCCTAGAATTGAGAAGAATGTACATAGGCCAGGGAGGCCCGTTGGGCAGCTACGAAGGGCTTTTACCCCACTATTCGTGGAACCATTTTGTGCTTCTTAAGAAGTTAAGAAGATCAAGTATCCCTACTTTCTGAACATCTGTCAGACCGTTAAGGAAGTAAGAGCCTAGGTAACGTTTTCTGATGTTGCAAAGAGCTGGACAGGCACAGAGAAGGTGGTGAATGGATTCGACCTCCTCCTCGTCCTGACAGCTTCATCAGAAATCATTCGGAAGTATTGCTAGTTTTTGTGTGTGACTGCCAATGAGGCAGTGTCCTGTGATGACACCGATGACTTTGTAGATGTCAGTTCTTTTTAGGGAGATTATACTCCCTGTGCGTTGACTGTCAAGCCGAGGCCAGATTTGCCTGGTGATGACGCAGGTATGTCCCTGTGTCCATCTCAGGTTCGTCTCGGCCCTGGCGAGATTGGTCAGATTATGTTTATGGTTGTAAGGGGTACTCCCTCACTAGCCACGATTGATTGTAGCGTCGTTCCTTGTTTGGCGAGTGTGTCGGCTTTTTCATTACCTGTAATGTCGCTGTGTCCCGGTATCCAGATAAGCTGTATGTTGAACTGTTCTGCCATCTCGTTAAGAAATCTGCGACAGTCGATACTAGATTTTGATGTGTACACATAGGACTCCAACGACTTTAAGGCTGCTTGACTGTCTGTGAGATTGCGAATATCCGTGGTGGATATTACGTTCTACTTCAACCAAGACAAATCCTCTTTTATTGCCAACAGTTCCGGCTGGGAAACCTTGCAGTGATCTGGTAATTTTAGAGCTTTATATAGAGTGAGTTGTTTGCAGAAAACTCCACTGCCCACCCCGTCTTTGGTTTTAGACCCGTCAGTGTAGAAATCCACGCAATTTCTGCGCGGTTGAGTTTGGCGGGTCCAGTTCTTCCTGTCCGGATAGATCATCGTAAAGCTTTTGTCCAAGACTATGGTGGGTTCTGTGTGGTCCAGGTTTTCTGTCATAGTTATTCTGTTTTGCAGGATGGAGGAGTGGCCAGTGACATAGCTCGCCCATTTCGAGTTGGCTTTTAGTCTTATGGCCGTGTGTGTGGCAATTTGCTTACCGAAAATATCGAGTGGTGTAAGGTCTAGTATCATGTTAAGCGCAGCCGTTGGTGTGGATCTGAGGGCCCCGGTAATGCACATACATGCCATCCATTGTACCTTCTCGAGTTGTTTGTGGTATGTTGTCTTGTCCAGTGCAGTCCACCAGACTATCACTCCATACATTAGTATGGGTCTAACGACCGTGATGTAGAGCCATAGGGTGATCTTGGGATTGAATCCCCATTTTTTTCCTAGGGCTTTCTTACATGTGTAGAGAGCTATTGTTGCTTTTTTTGCTCTTTCAATTGTATTGCTCTTCCAAGTTAATTTCCTATCGAGTATCATGCCAAGGAATTTGGCACTAGGGGAGTAGGCTGACCTGGTATCGAGCAGAGTGATAGGGCGGTTTTCCGGGATTTTGTGCTTTTTGGTAAATAGCACGAGCTCCGTTTTCTGGGGGTTAATCCTGAGCCCGTTACTATGCGCCCATTTGCACAGAAATGAGAATGCCGTTTGCATGCGGTCATTCAGTGTAGATAGGTATTTACCTGAGATTGGGATGGCAACGTGATCGGCGTAGGCAACAACGTCCAGGCCTTCTTTTTCCAGTTTTATTAGTAGTTCGTTTACAACTACATTCCAGAGAAGAGGTGAGAGGACCCCACCTTGCGGGGTTCCCTTGGTAACTACTCTGGTAGTTACTAGGCTTCCCCACTTAGAGTGAATCTTGCGCGTTAATAACAACTCGCTGATCAGCGCTATCAGAGTCCCTCCACCTTTAGCTTTTCTAGCCCTTCTATTATCTCTTTCGGAGTGACGTTGTTAAAGGCGCCCTCTATGTCTAGGAAGGCTGTTAGAGTGTATTCTTTAAGATGGATTGATCTTTCGATTTTCCTCACTAATGTGTGAAGAGCTGTTTCGACCGATCTACCTTTACAGTACGCGTGCTGTGCCTTAGAAATTAGGGAGCGATCCAAGCTGTGCCGTATGTGTAGGTCTATCAGCCTTTCTAAAGTTTTTAGAGCGAAGGATGATAGACAGATAGGCCTTAGATCCTTGGGGGAAGTGTGAGAATTCCTGCCGGCTTTGGGGATGAAAAATACCTTTGCGCACTTCCACTTTTCTGGAATATGAATCCAAGCTAGGCATCCTTTAAAGATTATCTCTAGCCATGGTATAGTCCATGCCATAGTTTGTGTTAGTTCGATGGGGTGAATTTCATCTGGACCCGGCGATTTAAAGGGCTTGAAACTTTTGAATGCCCATATAATTTTCTCTCTGGAGAAAATGTGTTCGTACTGCCCTTCTGCCGCAGAGGAGATATGAGTCCCTCGCGAGTGCACTGGCTCTTGCGATTCAGCCAGGGAAGTGCGTATTGAGGAGAAGATTTAGAGTTTCTTCCTCAGATGTTGTCCAAACTCCATTTGCTGTGAGGCAGTTAGGAGATTGTGGATCTTTCGAGAGTATTTTCCTCAGTCTATAGGCGTCTGATATTGAATGATAATGAATGTTATCAACTATAAACAAATATCAGACAGTAAAAATTCTAATTTGTTGGCAAATTAGTTGAACAAATGCCTTCTAAATGCTCAATATTTCATCCAATTTTTATCAGATGATTATAAACGAATGTTACATGTAAAGTATCCGCAATATTGATCAACAAACAGCGCTCAATGGAGAAAACATTGTAGCAATGTATCGTTATATTGGACCAAGGTTCAGCCAAGTGTGACATAAAACTCATCAAAATTACCAAAAAAAAAAAAGAACCAGCAACCAACAATACCCAACCATTTACCACACTCCACGAAACACAGTAGGAAAGGAAGACCTAGGAGTTGTTTACCAAACCATCATGTTCCCCTATCCACGATGCACCATTCCGTGTCCATCAATTACTACAAACATATTGTGGTTAACAAAAAAAAAAAAAAATGCTGTCTACAAGCGAACATGCTACATAAACAGGTTGTCGGTTAGTAAGAAGCAAAAGAAGACGAAAAAAAGAGGAGCCAACCTGATTGCAACAGACGTCGAAAAGATACATATGCTCGCCAAGTAAACGCCAAATAAAGGAACTCATATCAAATCTACGGGTAAATAGATGATTTAATGGATCGACCAAAGCTCAGCACCATCATGCGTTAACTGGGCGGTCAAGTGCTTTTCGATATACGTACATAGGTACGTGTTCCAGAATAGAAAAACGATATGAATTGAAGGTAATTATTATCTATTGGACTAGATACATACATGCATATATGCTTCCATAATATGCATATGTTTCACAGTGTTTTTTTCGTTTTTAATTGAAGACATTTTGATAAAATGCCAAACAGTGACTTGAGTCATGGTGCTTGGTACATGCAACATATGTAGATACGAAGATGGAGCCAGTTCGTATGTGCGTTGCATTACATAAGGTAGGAAATAGGAAAGACACTCGGGTACGAAAAGCAAACATGAACCACAAAAGTAAACAGACGACAACCAACTAGTATGATCACGGTACAGAAGTGTAGGAAAGCAATGCTCGGGTTGTTCATTTTTTTGAACTTGGAATTCCAGAAGTCACGAGTTCCCAAAAGAATGATGAGACGTTGATCTCGTGATTATCATAGATCTAAAGTTTTGAAAATCATATTAAAACGATGTGCAGCTCCTCAAATCGGAATATAAGCAATCAAATTAGAGATAATACTTTTATGCGCCACTGTAAGTCTGGTATGTGTGCTGTGGTATAGTGCTAGGAAGGAATGAACTATAAATCAGTGCCAGAGACGAAACTAAAGTGGTGGAACAAACTGAAAAACTTCTTCCTCCTCTTCTTCATAGTCATCTCGTTCAAAGTGCCATTGAACTCATGTGCTCTTCGCTTTTTCGTTTTTCTTGAAATTGAATTGTCATACCTAATGGGTGGAAGGAAAGCTACGATCACGCCCGCCCACACCCGCAGTCCTCACTCACCACTTGAAATATATGTACATAATTGAAAGACGCAAGTAAATACAAACATATCGTATTTATAATACATACATACTTAGTAAATGGGTAGATACTTACGGACTGTGACCAATTTGGGATCATAGGCACTGACTTTCCTGTCCAATACGTCAATCTTAACTTTAATTCCTCTTGTGCGATCGCCGATATTCTGCAATTCCTTATTAAGATCCTGGAATATATCACTGGCGATTATAACCAACGACGCCAACTGTCGCAAAGCATTGCTCAGTGTTATGTTGCTGATGGATTCAAGCTCATAGCCGGTTACAATTGTCGGTGTAACAGTAGCAGATATAGCAGCTAAATGATGATCACCATCATCATCATCGGAAGCTGTATTCGCCTGTAAGCTACTGCTCCCGCCATTGCAAGACGAATGGCAATAATTACTCGTACCACCATTGGTATAACCGGATCTGCTAGCAAGGAATTCCTTAGATTCCTCGTTCCCCTCATCATCATCGTCATCGTCATCATCGACGTCGTCGTTATGTCGTCCTTCCATCGCTGCCTGGGTTATTTCACCTCTACCGCGTAGATGCCTCTGATTGTTACACGCTGCACTCGAATCAACCTCATCATCAACAATGTCGATATCGATGTCGGCTGTGGAGTAGCTAAAGCTACTAAGTGAGTTGGTCTTTGCATTGCAGCAACTTACAATTATGCCCTTATTGGTAGTGTTTTTACTATTGTTGTTATTGTTGTTGTTATTATTATTATTGTTACTGCCAACGCTACCGTTGCAACAATGTTGCTTGGTCGGACTGCAACAACAACTTGGCGTAGAAGATTTCGCGGCAAGAGCAGCAGAAGTGTCCTCCATACATTCCCGTCGTACCACTATCGACTTACCACTCACAGATGGTTGTGTTGGATCGACATTTGCATCACTTGCTGTGGCCACTGAATGCACAAGAACTCGAGTTGTTTTGGCACATACTTGAGGAGATTTTTGCCGGGTGACCGCACCCCTACCGACAATCGTTCGATTTCCATGGGTCCGGGACAGATATGTCGGTTGGACAACGCGTTGGATAAATGGCATTTTTGATCAACTCATTATATTTAAAACTCGAATCTCTAAATGTGAATACACGGCACTTTGTACAACTCTTTACGACGCTTTATGACTTTACGATTTTTCATTTGCTTAAGAAGCTATTCCCTCTAACGATCACTAACGAACCTTTTTTTTTTTTTTTCTCCTTTTCGTCGGAGCACCACCAGTACTATCGAACTCCGATTAGTTTCGCAGCAACAGCACCACCACCTTTTCACTTCACAGCACTTCAAATCGAGGGAAGGAGCACAGCATTACACGACACAGGCAACAAACGAACAAGATACAACAAAACCCCGAACAAAAACTGGAATTACTACTTTTTTCCTTCCTCCACCTTGCTCCTTTCCGTAACGGTCGGCATCTGCCGTGTGAATTCTATTTTATTTAAGGGATTTTTTCGGATTTGCTTACGTTCGCCAAAGGATCGAGGACATAGCAGGCTAAAATCGGGAATAGATAGATAGGTACTCCTTGTGTCCTACGCGCAATTTCAATTTACTCACTTTTCGACAAAATTAAATTAGCATCCTACTTTTCGAATCAGACAAACGAAAGAAGGCAACACGATACCTGACACATAACACATCACGGGCACAGTGTCACTACCATGTCACCGGTAGTAAAAACAAAAGAAAAATAAATAAATAAATGAAAGGCGGACAACGACGTGCACTACACCCGTAACGGCCGGTTGATGAATGAAATCGAATCAGTGAAGGTATACCGTGGATTCCGGCAATCTCACTTTGACGTTGCTGTTGGCGTTTTCGTTGCCGTCACGAGTGGTGAAAATGCGAGAGAGAGACTATGTTTTTGGATTTAAAAATTGGTGCGCTCATCGCATATTCAGCATAGAGAAAAAGAGAGAGAGAGAAATGCTGAATAGAATTTCCAAAAAGGTAGTATCACATTAACTCTTTCAGTCACGCTTTTACAGTAAGAATATTTTGAACATTTGTATTTTAGTTTTAGCACCAATTACAACTAAAATATCACAGAAAGTAAAAAAAAAAAATCCAGGTATTGAGGCTTTCGAGGGATGAGGTGGTTAGTGACACTAACCACCATGACTATTGATGCTAAGAAAACTATGTTGTATTATGTATTTTACGAGTAAGCAGCAGATTATGCCATGGAATTTTTCGTCCTCTTGCTGGGCCTAGTCAAACACTTAAATTATGTCTGTTATTATCTTTTTCTGTTCTTATTCTTCTTTGTTCTTCAGTTTCTTCGTTTATTCTTCTTTGATTTCTTTGTCTATTATTTTCTGTTCTAATTCTTCTCTGTTATTCAGTTTCTTCTTGTCTTCTTTCAATTATCTTCTGTCTTTTGTTCTGAATTTGTTCTTCTGTTCTATTCACACACCATGACTGAGAGAGTATGAGAGAGACTGTGTGTGTGTGTGAGAGAGAGAGAGAGAGAGTATGAGCACATGTGCTTTTTGCTACAGACTCTAGCTTTAGATTGTACCGTTCTAGGTTAAGCGGCCTACACACACGCTACGGATCGAATGGATCTGTTTGAACTCGTTTCGCCACACACTTGTGGATCAGTATACGTTCTTCATTTCACGCTGTTCGCCGTCGAGTAAGGATGGATCGCGGAGAAAAAATAATTTTGTTGTGTGGTGCTTATTTGTGTGGAAAAAGAAAAGAATGGATAATGAAAAAGAAACGTTCACTGTGGATGCAGAAGTGGTTTCTGATCCTAATAACTTATTCATGCATTCACAAATATGTGAATGAGGTTCTCATAATTCTATTGCCTACTGCCTGCGAGTGTTTATTGCTTGTTTCATTTTATGATTCGATGTTCACAGTTTTAAAACATACATTTGTGCACATATGAATCATAAATACAATCATAAACATATAAACGGACTGCATAGATGCACTCTAACAACTTCGGGTGGACGTTTCCTAGGCATCGTCAACCGCGCCACACACACGCTACCGATCGCAAGAATATCAAACTCATATGATAACTTGCGATCTGTAGCAGACTGTGCCACACACACGACGATCTGTTTGAATCGCAACATTTTCAACCGCGCCACACACACACTACCGAATGCAAGAATATCAAACTCATTTGAAAATTTGCGATCTGTAGCAAGCTACCTCACACACACAACGATCTATTTGAATCGCAACCGATCCATTCGATCCGTAGCATGTATGTAGGCCGCTTTAGTGTGCTGGGTTAGGATCACAAAGAAAAACGTCTTTAATAATATGTTATGATTTATTAATATTATCAGTAACAATCAGTTCATTTTTTACGGAAATCGGAAAAACATGTTTTTCCTTTACGTAGGCAAAGGGGCACTTTACACGTATTGCACTGCCATATAGTACGTACTGGAGATATTTTAGTACTACATTTGCAGCATCTTCTCGACGTGCATCTCTCAGGTTGATGGCCACTGCATTCTAGACGAATTTCCTGAGGGACTGTAGGCTTGTGGCGTTTTATAAATGCAGGTCCTGGAGAAGAGGCCGCGGAACTACTGTTGCTGTTTATTGATTTGAGCCTTTGTTTGTCTCTGACATATGCTGGTGCCAGTAGACCCTGGTATACGCTTCGTCTGAATTCTTTCAGACTCAATTTGCTTAGGTCGGGGCGTGATGAGGACTGCAGTTCTTTATAAAAAAAATCCTATGCCACCACTTGTGGGATTTCCTGTCAACAGCATAACTTCCTTTTAGTTGATCGAATTTGTCGACAAAATTCATATACGCGTTATAGTCTTTTACAGCTTCTGGACAGGACACTTCAACACTGGTACCATCGCGCTCTCTGCGATTAACTTTTCCGACATTCTTAGGATCATAATAGTTTGATAAAATAAATACTGATCTCTTGTTTTCCATTTTAGCAAACTTACTTTAGTGTCACTTATCCAGTAATCATGTTCGCCTCTTTATAAATGCTTGTCTTCTTTTAACGTTGGCAAAAACTTTCTGTTTGGATCTACCGTTCCACAGGCGAAAATGTTGTCCTCTCGTAATTTTACTTGCAAAAGATAACTGTTGAAGTAATTATCAAAATAGACTTTATGATTTTTATCTTTCAAATTTTCGCAAAAATTCCTCACAACTTTACTACCTAAGTCAGTTTCAACGTTGGTACCCTGCTTGCCTGTGTACAAATCAAAATCTAGGCAATAGCCCGACTGTGCAGACTTCATCCAAACCTTGTACCCCCGTTTGGTCGGTTTTTTTTGGCATGTATTGTTTTAAATAGTTCCTGCCTTTGAATTTGATCATGCTTTCGTCAATCGTAACTCTTTCTGATGGCTTGTAGTTTTTTTTGAAAATTAGTTCGCAGAATGTCGAGCAGAGGCCTAATTTTATAAAGTTACACTATTGTCATTTACGTGCAGGTTATTCAAAAGCCAACTGAATCTATTGAAGCTCATGAACTTAGAAACATAGCTATCATGCAAATCAGGTGCTGAAGATCAGTAATCTCCGTAACTCGGCAATTTTTTTATACCCATCACCAAATTCAAAGCAATGAAAACATCAAGTTCTTCTGTTGTGGTGGATGTATAAGGCTTTCCAGACTGAGTGGCGTAAAGGTTGGTTTGAAACCATAAAATGTCTAGTAAATGCTCTGTCCAAAAAAGGCGAAATAATGAAAGAGGTGTAACACCCTCCATGCTTATAATTTCGTCGGTTATTCCCACACTTTCAAAAAACACAACGGGTATGTCCATCTTATAATTTTTCTTCCATTTTGGAGGTAGTGTAGTCGGTCGTTTTAAATTTACGGCGTCCGACTCTGTGGAATCAGAATTCCGGTGTACTAAGCTAGACAAAGGGAGGTCGTCATCGAGATCAAAGTTGTCATAATCGGTTACTTGAACTCCTCCAATCAAATCGCCTAACACCAGCGGATTTGGCTGATCTTCTGTATAGTCTTCGTCATCCTCATCGCTACAAATACTCTCGCAACCTGAAGGAATGTCTTCCAACAAACAGTCCGCAATTTCTCTATCTTTTAGCGTGCGCGACATACTGTAACAAACACGAAAAGGACAGTTACATGCATAAGTTTCATGTAGATTATAACCATAAACCTGCAACAGTCACGGTGGTTAGTTTACTAACCACTATACTTTCGTTACGAATAAACATCGAAAACACAAAAGTAGTAGTACTTTTATGGGAACAGGTATAAAATAGATATATGAGAATACATTGAGTAAAAAACATTGAACAGAAAGGCTTGCTTACCCGTTTCACAGTTTTTCTTAACAAACACACGAATAAAAGCACGTTAGGGTAATATTCCATTCAACACAAATGAACTGTCATTCATTCAATATACCGCTAATCGGCCGCATCTTGTCAAGCATGGTACGAACTGTCTTAATATTTCAACCATTTGTCGCTAGATGGCATGGATTTTAATTTACAAATTCGGAAAAAGGTGGCTAGTGACACTAACCACCAAGATTGAAAGACTCCTTTATGCTGCAATTACTAGTAAATTGTTAATATTCAAATCCAAATATAAGCCAATTTTATTCGATACAACAACTGGTTTTCAGTCTTTTACAGAATCTCGATATGAAGTTAATGGAAGATCACTTGAAATTCTCCTTTTTTTATACATATCCTCTTAAGCACCGTGGCGCAGTGGGTAGTGTGTTGGCCTCTGACGCCGATGACACGGGATCGAATCCCGACACAGCCATGTCATCGAACGTGTTTTTCACGGTGTTTCTCCTCAGCGGGGTTCTGACAAAGCCCCCTGTAGTAAAATTGTCATGAAAAAGCTTCTCGAAATTCGCCGTTCGGAACCGCCAATAAATTGTAGGTCCCTTTCACCTATGGGAAAATGAAATCACACACAACATGGGTGATTGAGAGAAGCTCGGCTCAGGTCTTCATTGGACTGTAACGCCAACACACATACATACACTTAAGACCGTGGGTGCACATATCTGTGGTCACAAGTCAAAATCCCCTAACTCGACTTAGGTCAAAATTGAGTTATTCATACCATAAGATTCAGGGTATCAAAATCTATATGCAATACATTTTTTATGTCGCTATTAATAAAATTGTAGAAGTTATAAAAACTTAAGCAAGGCTTAAGTCGATATTCCTAAACTTTTATTTTGGTAAAACAACGTAACTTCAATTTTTCAAGTTTGACTGCCTAACTCAACTTTAGCCAATTATTGTCCTAGCTTTCACATCGGTAAAATAATCTAAGTTGAATTAGTCACCTTCCCATTTGTTATTTTTGATTTTGGAATAACAACCTAAGTTAAGAGAAGCGGGTATTCCCCTAAATACAGAAAGCAAAAAAATGTTTTAACTTAACGCGCCGTAATGTTTTTCTGTACCCCTGTCGTAGGAGCTGAGATGATCCCCTTAGGAGGCAGCGCACTCATATGGTATGTGCCTTGCAGCTTCTTCGTCCTCAAGACAGAGTCGTAACTCAGTTTCAGACGACCGTAAGGTAGCTGACCAGCCTTCTGATATCGACTCTATTAAGTTTAAGAATATTAATAGAGTGTTTGTTCAGGGGTCGTATAAATCTTTTCGATTGGCAAAGTCAAAAGGGCAGGTGTTGCGATTTTTCTCACTGCCGCAGAAAGATTCAGGACTTATGTACCTTTCGCTGGAACTTTTCCTTTCGAGATGATCAGCGATTTCATTGCTTTTAATACCTTTGTAGGGCATCATGGCATTCCCTACCGAATTTGGAGTTCGTGCTGTACGAAGTCAGCTCTGCTTGGCTATCATAGAGTATACTGATGGTTATTCCTCTTATGCCAGTCTCTAAGTTTAGATTGGCGGATGCTAGGATGGTTATAATTCAGATTAGAAGATACTGGGACTCATTCGTAGGGTCTTGCTAATCCTCCAATTTGGTCCAAAGATGCCGGCGACAACGCAGGAAATAATTTTGGAGCCATCAGGCCCTTGACGTTGAGCAAGAGATCACTGGTTTTCCAAGCTGTGCGGCTTGGGATCAATATCTTAAATCTCTTTTCAAAAGGGAAGGTGTGTGGTAATGCGTCTGAGACCGTGGTATTCATATCCAGCTCAGGAAGCTGTTGCAGGATTGACATGTGACCCATAGGTCTGTTCCCGAGCGAAGAATTCTGATTGCACTACGTAATGCGACCTTTTTAACAATAAGGTGCAGTAGAGTAAGTCCAATTAGTGCTTCTTGAGCTGTAGAAGGGCAGGTTGGCATTTTTTTTTTTTTGGCATAATTGCGCCTTTATAGGCTAAGAACGGCTGACAATGCAAATCTTCCTCTTTTGAGGGCATTACAGTATGAACTCACCTTAACAACCTTAATGTGCTTATGTGTATTTCGTGTTTAAAACACTAACGAATACTGACAACGAAAACAAAATAAAAAAAAACCGGCCAAGTGTGAGTCGGACTCACGCACGAAGGGTTCCGTACCATCTGTATATATAAATATGAAAGAGACTATGTATTATGTATGTTACCTCATCAAATGACAGATCTTGGTTGCAGGCAGGATTTTTTGAATGAAAATCATGTCTGTTGTATGGGAGCCCCCCTTAAATATTCATTTTGTTCTGTTTTTGTTCCGTTTTGTATTCACAGAAATACATTATCTGTGAAAATGTTAACTGTCTAACTATCACGGTTTATGAGATACAGCCTGGTGACAGACGGACGGACGGTCAGCGAAGTCTTAGTAATAGGGTTCCGTTTTACCTTTGGGTACGGAACCCTAAAAATTATGTGCAAAACAGTCGAGGGATTAGCCGTAAAACAAAAACGAAAAGAGTTGCCAACTTCGAAGACTAATTCCCTATTTTTTTATTTAAATAAAAAAAATGTTACATAACGCGTTGTTCGAATGAACAACATGAAAATACCTCATCTTTGCATGGATCTGACTTTGGTGTTGATTTAATTAAGAGTAAGTGCATATGTATTTGCTTAATTATTCAGTGTATGGAATGTGCGTACACATATCCTTACTTAGGTGGCGCTACAGTCCGTGGTGAACCTGGGCCTCAACCAACAAGCGTCTCCAGCCGGCACGGTCTTTGGCCAGCTGTTTCCAGTGCCGCACGCCCAGTTGGTTGAGGTCCCTTTCCACCTGCGGGCACCACCGCTGAGGCGGCCGTCCTCTGCCGCGCCTTCCTTCCGGAGTGGATTCGAAGACTTTTCGGGTCGGAGCTGTATCTTCCATGCGCTCTACATGGCCTAGCCACCTTAGACGCTGTATCCGTAGACGTCGTACCAGGCCGATGTCGCTGTACAACCCGTACAGTTCTTCGTTATGTCTTCTCCTCCATACACCGTTTGAACAAACGGGACCGTAGATAGTGCGCAGAATTTTCCTCTCGAAACGACCAAGGGCATCTTCATCCGCTTTTGTTAAGATCCAAGCCTCTGCGCCGTAAAGGAGGACTGGGATGATCAAGGTCTTATATAGTGTCACCTTGGTTTTCCGAGAGAGGGCTCTACTTCTCAATTGCCTCTTGAGCCCAAAGAAACAGCGGTTGGCAAGAGTGATTCTGCGTTTTATCTCAGCGCTGGTGTTGTTGTCGCTGGTAATCAGTAAGCCAAGGTAGACGACTTCCTTGACCACTTCAAAGTTATATCCGCCCATGGTGACGTTCTGGCCAATACGTCGGTGTTGTCCGTCTCTTTTAGATGGGAGCAGATATTTGGTTTTACCCTCATTAACCTTGAGACCCATCTTAGCCGCTTCTACCTCAATGCTCACGAAAGCCTCATTGACGTCTTGCTGTTTTCGTCCAATTACGTCAATATCGTCGGCGTA
Organism: Eumerus sabulonum; assembly: GCA_951905685.1. NCBI lineage: Eukaryota > Metazoa > Arthropoda > Insecta > Diptera > Syrphidae > Eumerus > Eumerus sabulonum. Next base: position 134,307,584 of record OX645060.1, on the reverse strand, counting down.
CGCAAGCAATTGCGTAGACTTGAAATAGATCGTACCTCTTGTGTTGGCCAGTGACTCTTGCACAATCTTTTCAAGCACGATGTTGAAAAAGTTGCACGACAGCGCGTCGCCCTGCCTAAATCCTTTTTTAACATTAAAGGTCTCGGTATGCTCATTACCGACCTTAATGGAGCAACGAGAATTCTCCATTGTCATCCTGCACAGTCGGACGAGTTTGACAGGGATGTTAAAACTAGACATGGCTTTGTACAGCTCGTCTCGTGAGTGTCGATTTGGTATTCCTGGGTCTTCTCCAAGATCTGCCGTAGCGTAAATATTTGGTCTATTGTGGATTTACCTGGCCTGAAACCACACTGATAAGAGCCGATCAGGTTATCCACATACGGTTTCAGGTGTTCACACAATACGGCAGAGAAGATCTTATATGCGATGTTAAGGAGACTTATTCCCCTATAGTTGGCGCAGTTATAGGGGTCTCCTTTCTTATGGACCGGGCAAACGATGCTGAGATTCCATTCGTCGGGCATGCTTTCCTCCGACCATACCTTGCAGATGAGATGGTGCATGCACCTTACCAGCTCATCTCCAGCCGCCTTAAAAAGCTCAGCAGACAGGCCGTCTGCGCCAGCGGCTTTATTAGACTTTAGTCTTGATATCGCTATTTTGACTTCGTCTAGGTCGGGTGGACCGAATTCTGTTACTTCGTGGTCCATTGCGAATGGCTCGTTCTGCCTGACAGCGGTATCTTGTCTATCATCGCCGTTATACAGTCTGCAGAAGTGGTCTTTCCAAATCCTCAGCATCGACTGCGACTCTACTACCAGTTCTCCATTTTCATCCGTGCAGGCCGCCACTCTGGCTTTGTAGCCATGGCATACGGGCGTCATTCCTGCGGAAGCATCTCTCCATCTCCTCGATCTCACGCTTTCCGTGCTCTCTCTTCTTTCTTCTGAAAAGCGTGTGTTCCTCTCTTCTCTTCTGCTCATAGATTTCGCGAGCAGCTCTCGTCCGTCGTTGCAGCACGGCCTTATATGCCTCTTGTTTTGCTGCATGGGCTTGTTCGCATTGTTCATCGAACCAGGGGTTTCTATGTGGTGGCTGTTTGAAACCCAGCACCTCTGTGGCAGCATCTCTGACGGCGCTCTGGCAATGAGCCCATTCCTGCTCTATTGTTTGTGCTGCTCTGGGCGGATTTTGAGAGAGCTTTGAGGAGACACGATCGGCAAAGATTCTGGCAGTCTCTTGCGATTGTAGCTTTCCAACGTCAAACTTACGTTGTCCTACTCGACTTCTAAGCATTCTTGATATCCTCATTCGTACCTTGGCTACAACAAGGTAGTGGTCCGAGTCGATGTTGGCCCCTCGGAAGGTTCGTACGTCGAGAATACAGGAGGAGTGTCTGGCGTCGATCGCAATATGATCAATCTGGTTGGTGGTCGATTGATCACAAGACCGCCGGGTACCCTTGTGGATGTTGAGATTGGGGAATCGCGTGCTTGCTACAAGGAGGTTACGCCCCGCTAGGAAATCGATTAGCCTTAATCCGTTGTCGGATGTGGTGTTATGGAGGCTATGCTTTCCTATGATCGACTCAAATATGTCCTCCTTGCCCAGTTTTGCATTTAAATCTCCTAGGACTATTTTCGTGTCGTAGCTGGGACATTGGGCATATGTTCTGTCTAGGAGATCGTAGAATTCTTCTTTGAGTCGATCGTCCTTTTCTTCCGTTGGGGCGTGAGCGCATATTAAGCTAATGTTTCCAAATTTAGCTTTGATGCGGATTGTTATGAGGCGTTCGCTTACATCTCGGAAGCTTAAGACTTTTTGTCGGAGTCTTCCTCTAATAACGAATCCGCACCCGAATAGGCGCTGTTTGCTCTCCTTGTAGCAGTTCCCGTAGTAGATGTCGCAGTTTTTCATCCGTTTTTTGCCTGGTCCATCCCATCGCACTTCTTGGAGTGCGGTTATATCTGCTTTATAGCAGTTGAGGGTTTGCTCCAATTGATCGCCTGCACCCGGTCTGTTAAGGGACCTCACATTCCAGGTGCAGACTCTCAAGTCCGTTAGTCGTTTGCAGGGGTCGTCAGATTTGTATCCGTCCGTATCCGAGGCTTGTTGTCGTTTCGGAACAAGTGGGTTTTTACGTGATAGGGATGTTACCCCTAAGCACAACCCCCAACCTGGAGGGCCAGGTTCCTCTTTCCCCAGGAACAAGGGTTGGGTCGCTGCACACATTGGTTCACTACCTGGCGGGTGCCAAGGTAGCTATCCAGGGGGGCTACGCGGAGGCTGTGTGTCAACTTGGATTGAACAGGGACAGAGATCGAAGCTGGCGTTTGCCATGTTAAACGCGATCAACTTCTTTGCTCTGTTTGCTCGCTCCCTCCTTCCCAAGTACCAGTTAGTCTTTCAAAATATTCAGAAATATTTAAAACAATGAACTTAAAATTTAAATTACCGAAGCTAGATACTTGCGCAACATGCGAAACACTAATAGCAAAAATTAAAGTAGCTCCGAATGAAGAGGAAAGGACGACTCTAAAAGAAGAACAAAAACGACATTTGGATAAGGCAGAAATGGGATATGCTGAGAAGAGAAAGGACAAGGAAAGTGCAAAAAAGAATAAAAACATAAAAGCCTTTGCATTTGATTTGCAACAGTGCCTACCCACACCACTTTTGAGAAACTCCCTGAGTTTCTACAAACGTCAGCCCCGGACATTTAACCTAACAGTACATGACCTGGTGACTAACACCGCTAAATGTTTTATGTGGCACGAGAGAATTGCTCGGAGAGGTGGCAACGAAATATCGTCCTGCATTTACAAGCACCTAAAAATTACTGCAACTCATACTGATCAAATCGTTTTTTACAGCGATTCTTGTTCAGGTCAAAATAAAAACTCGTTTGTTGCCAATATGTTCCTAGTATTTATAAATAGCAATCCATCAATCGACTTTATCGACCACAAGTTCATAGAACCCGGGCATACCCATAAGGACTGCGACAGCGATCACGCATTAATTGAAAAAAAGAAGAAAAAACGAGTGTTCAAATCCATGTGCCAAGAGGCTGGTATCAGCTTATTAACTCAATTGGACCTAAGATGGATGTAGCCGAAATGAAGAGCTCGGATTTTTTCCACTATAATGAGTTCGCAAAAACAAAATTTCGATTCAAAAGAGTTAATGAAAACGGCGAAAAATGTATTTGGAATGCTGTAAGATGGCTTCGCTACAATAAGGGCTTAGACAAGATATTGTACAAAACTTCATTATGCAAACAATAAATACCCTTTTAATTTCCAGATAATATTTAAGACAAACTAGAAATATAAAAGCAAAGTGAAGATAGAATTTGCAATTACTTTGACCATAGTGGAGAAAAACAACCTAACTTGACCTTGGTTTGCGTAATTTCTTTTTCTTTGTATGGAAAAACACCTTAACTCAACTGAGGTTTTTTCTTAGTAAAAACCAAAGCAAATCAAAACAGCTTAAGTTTCTTATTTCTAATTTGCAGTTAACTACTTTAAAAAAAAACGTCAGACCATAGGAGGAGTGGAAGAGGTAGGAAATGCCCTCAACTTTGTGAAAAATTTAAACCGATATAGTAATCTCCTAATTTTCCAGACCAATTTAAAACTTTAAACACGTCTCCTGAAAAGTACGGGAAAACGACTTAGGCGATTTTACCTTGTGACCACAGATATGTGCACACGCCCCTACCGACGAGGCTGAAGACCCTATCAAGGAGGACTTCTATGACCTCCTAGACAACGCCTACGGAGCTTGTCCTGAGTACGATGTTAAAATCGCGCTCGGGGACTTCAACGCCAAAATCGGTAAGGAGAACACCTTTGGCGGAGTGATCGGAAAGCACAGCCTCCACGATACAACAACAGATAACGGCTTCCGACTCACGGATTTTGTGACAGCTCGTAATGCGGTGATAAGTAGCACAAGATTCCCTCGTCAGCGAATCCACACAGCAACCTGGCGATCTCCGGATGGTCGAACCGCCAACCAAATCGACTATGTGCTCATTGACGCGCGGCACTCGTCAAACATCCTGGATGTATGAACATTCAGAGGGGCAAATGTCGACTCTGACCACTTCCTCGTAGCAGCAAGATTCAGAGCTCGACTGTCCAATGTCAGAAAGCTGCACCAGCCCATCAGGAGGAGGTTCGACATTGAGCGCCTGAGCACACCGGAGGTTACCAGAGTCTACAGGGAGCAGCTGAGCGGTATGCCTATGTCGAACACAAATGCCAATAATATGTGGCTGCATTGCCGCTCAGCCATTCAGGAAGTAGCCGAAACCACTTTAGGATACCTACCACCCCCGAGAAGAAACCCGTGGTATGATGGCGAGTGTGAGCAGAAAAAGGCAGCAACCGACGAGGCGTACCAAAAGGCGCTGCAGAGGAAAACCAGGGCAGCGCATGAAGAGTACCGAGCCAGAAGAAGGGAGGAGAAAAAACTACTGCGACAAAAGAAAAGAATCTTCGCAGCCTCCCAGCTCAAGGATATCGAGGAGTCTAGGGATAAACATAAAACACGAGCCTTTTACAAGAAAGCCAAAGGCCTTGCAGGAGGCTTCAAAACAGGCACCCAGGCTCTTCGAAACTGCGAGGGTAATCTTGTCACCGACCCGCAGGGAATAGTAGATGTATTTAAGCAGCATTTCCAGCAGCTGCTCAACGAGCATGATCAAGAGGGAGTGGTAGGGACCGAGGAAATCCCAACTCCCGCCGCTGAAGTAGTCCTCCCACCAAACATCGAAGAAGTCGGCACAGCTATCCAGAAGCTGAAGAATAACAAGGCCGCAGGCTCAGATGGCTTGCGTGGCATTGTGGAAGCATTCACGGCGATTGAAGAACAGGCGAAACAAGTTCGTCTTAAGGTCAATGAGGGCAAGACGAAGTACATGCTGTCAAGCAAAAACCAATCAATCCGCTCAGCACCTGGGACAAAATATAACAATTGACAGCTACAATTTCGATGTAGTTAAGGAGTTTGTCTACCTCGGGACAAACGTAAATTCCACAAATGACACCACAGTGGAGATCCGGCATAGAATCGCCCTTGGCAAGCGCTGCAACTCGGCTTGTCCAAACAACTGGGGTCAAAACTCCTCACTCGAAAGACCAAAGTCATGCTTTACAAAACGCTCATTCTGCCAGTCTTACTGTACGGAGCCGAAAGCTGGACGATAAGCAGGACAGCGGAGCTGATTTTGGGTTCTTTCGAAGGAAAAATTCTGCGCAAGATATTTGGTCCTGTCTGTGAGGAAGGTGAATGGAGAAGAAGACACAACCGCGAACTCTACGAGCTGTACCAAGATGTGGATGTAGTCCGGAAGGCAAGGATCCGTCGACTACACTGGCTCGGCCACATCGAGCGCATGGACATCAATGCTCCAGCTAAGAGAGTCTTCGACTCCGAGCCTCCTGGTTCAAGAAAAGAGGAAGACCGAACCGTCGGTATAAAAACCAAATATTCGCGGATGTAAGACATCTCGGTCATGATAACTGAAAGCAGCGTGCCCGGGACCGTCAAGGATGGAAGGCAGCTATAGCTCAGGCTCAGATCCTCCATGGATCGCTGACCTGTTAAGTAAGTAGGTACATATAAAATCTTCTGTGAAAAATTGCAATGGCAGTCAATACAAACCTATGTTCGTACCTGCACGACGCATATAACTTTATCAACATTTTCAATCCGTCAACTTAATTATGTAACTCTGCCATCACATTCAATTTTCCTTCCTTTCAAACACTGCGTGAAATTGTTTGCCTGTTTAGGTTTTTTCGTTTCTCGATCTCGACACATTTATTTAAGAAATAATCATAATTTGTAGTCCATGTGTTACCACCCTTAAGTGCACATCCATAAAAGTGGCTTCGATCGCACCTCTATGTGCGGGATAAATACTATGTCAAATGTGACATTACAACTTTTCGCTGAAAACATTGACATTTCTCACCGAGCGTCCGTCAAAGAAGTGTGTTGTTCAAAGTACTTCTTCTAAACAATTGCAAAATAAATATTAATTACTTGCGTAAAGGCAGTCAAAATGCCCAAATATTATTGTGACTACTGCGATACGTACTTAACGCACGATTCACCGAGTGTGCGGAAGACACATTGCACTGGTCGCAAACACCGGGATAACGTTAAATTTTACTATCAAAAATGGATGGAGGAACAGGCCCAGCATTTGATCGATGCCACTACAGCAGCATTTAAAGCAGGAAAAATTTCACAGAATCCATTTTCGACGGCGCCACCTAAGCCAGGTGGTGTTGCGATTCCGCCACCAACAAATATTGGCCCACCACCACGACCGGGAATTATGCCGCCTGGTATGCCACCGGGTGCACCTGGAATGCCACCAATGATGATGGGTGCTCATGGACCTCTTCCGCCGCCTATGATGGGAATGCGTCCACCCCCAATGATGGGTCCCATGGGTATGATGGGACCACCACCGCCGATCGGTTCAATGGGTGGCGTCCGACCGCAATTAATAAACGGCCCTCCCCCTAAATAATATACTATGTAACTCTGACGTTTTATAAATTAAATATAAGGTGATCAGCATTCATTTCAGTTTTACTTATTTATGTTACTTATCAGGCAAGCGATCCATGGAGGATCTGAGCCTGAGTTATAGCTGCCTTCCATCGTTGACGGTCCCGGGCACGCTGCTTCCAGTTATCAAGCGGGTGTCTTTCATCCGCGATTACTTGGTCTTTATATTGGAGGTTTGGTCTTCCTCTTCTCGAACCAGGAGGCTCGGAGTCGAAGAACCTCTTATCTGGAGCGTTGTTGTCGACGGATCTTTGCCTTCGGGACTACATCCACATCTTTGTACAGCTCGTAGAGTTCGCGGTTGTGTCTTCTTCTCCATTCACCTTCTTCACAGACAGGACCAAATATCCGGCGCAGAATTTTTCTTTCGAAAAAACCCAAAATCAGCTCCGCTGTCCTGCTTATCGTCCAGCTTTCGGCTCCGTACAGCAAGACTGGCAGTATGAGCGTTTTGTAAAGCATGACTTTGGTCTTTCGAGTGAGGAGTTTTGACCCCAGTTGTTTGGACAAGCCGAAGTAGCAGCGATTGCCAAGGGCGATTCTATGCCGGATCTCCACTGTGGTGTCATTTGTGGAATTTACGTTTGCCCCGAGGTAGACAAACTCCTTAACTACCTCGAGATTGTTGCTGTCAATTGTTATATTTTGTCCCAGGTGGTGAGCGACGGATTGGTTTTTGCTTGACAGCATGTATTTCGTTTTGTCCTCATTGATCTTAAGACCAACTCGTTTCGCCTGTTCTTCAATCGCCGTGAATGCTTCCACAATGCCACGGCGAGAACACGTGATGATGTCGATATCATCCGCTTATCCCAGCAGCTGGATGGACTTGTAAAAGATAGTGCCTTCCCTGTTGACGCCTGCCCGTCGCACTATCTGCTCCAGCACCAGGTTGAAGAAGTCACATGACAGCGCATCTCCTTGCTGAAATCCGGTGCATGTTTCGAATGATTCCGAGGTCCTAGAACCGAGTTGCACGGTGCATCGCGTGTTTTTTAGCGTGGCGCGACACAACTGGGTCAGTTTTACCGGAATCCCGAATTCGGCCATCGCACCAAACAGTTCTTCACGATGAATGCTGTCGTATGCGTTTTTGAAATCGATGAAAGGATGGTGTGTATCAATTCGAAACTCGTTGGTCTTTTCCAGAATTTGTCGGAGTGTGAAAATTTGGTCTATAGTTGATTTGCCGGGCCGGAAGCCGCACTGGTAGCTGCCGATTAGTGCGGTGCAAAATGGTTTTAGACGTTCACACAATACGCTGGACAGGATCTTGTATGCGACATTGAGCAGGGATATACCTCTATAGTTCTTGCAAGAGGTAGGATCGCCTTTTTTGTGGATGGGGCATATAGAGCTGGTATTCCAGTCGTCGGGCATGCTTTCATCTTCCCAAATTCTGCAGATGATCTGGTGCATACTCCCTACCAGAACATCGCCGCCAGCCTGGAAGAGCTCTGATGGTAAGCCTGCGGCCTTGTTGTTTTTCAGCTTCTGAATAGCTGTGCCGACTTCTTCGATGCTGGGTGGGAGGACTACTTCAGCGGCTGGGGTTGGGATTTCCTCGGTCCCTACCCCTCTCTCATGGTCATGCTCGTTAAGCAGCTGCTGGAAGTGCTGCTTAAATACATCCACTATTCCCTGCGGGTCGGTGACAAGATTACCCTCGCAGTTTCGAAGAGCCAGGGTGCCCTTTTTGAAGCCTCCCGCAAGGCCTTTGGCTTTCTTGTAAAAGGCTCGTATTTTATGTTTATCCCTAGACTCCTCGATATCCTTGAGCTGGGAGGCTGCGAAGATTCTTTTCTTTTGTCGCAGTAGTTTTTTCTCCTCCCTTCTTCTGGCTCGGTACTCTTCTTGCGCTGCCCTGGTTTTCCTCTGCAGCGCCTTTTGGTACGCCTCGTCGGTTGCTGCCTTTTCTGCTCACACTCGCCATCATACCACGGGTTTCTTGTCGGGGTGGTAGGTATCCTAAGGTGTTTTCGGCTACTTCCTGAATGGCTGAGCGGCAATGCACCCACATACTATTGGCATTTGTGTTCGACGTAGGCATACCGTAGAGTCTTTCGCTCAGCTGCTCCCTGTAGACTCTGGCAACCTCCGGTGTGCTCAGGCGCCCAATGTCGAACCTCCTCCTGATGGGCTGGTGCAGCTTTCTGACATTGGACAGTCGAGCTCTGAATCTTGCTGCTATGAGGAAGAGGTCGAGTCGACATTTGCCCCTCTGAATGTTCGCACATCCAGGATGTTTGACGAGTGCCTTGCGTCAATGAGCACATGGCCGTTTTTTTTGCGGTTCGACCGTCCGGAGATCGCCAGGTTGCTGTGTGGATTCGCTTACGAGGGAATCTTGTGCTACTTATCACCGTATTACGAGCTGTCACAAAATGTGAGTCGGAAGCCGTTATCTGTTGTTGTATCGTGGAGGCTGTGCTTCCCGATCACTCCGCCAAAGGTGTTCTCCTTACCGATTTTGTCGTTGAAGTCCCCAACACGATTTTAACATCGTACCCCGGACGAGCTCCGTAGGCGTTGTCCTGGAGGTCATAGAAGTCCTCCTTGATAGGGTCTTCAGCCTCGTCGGTAGGGGCGTGTGCACATATAAGGCTGATGTTATAAAATCTGCCTTTGATGCGGATCGCAGCCAGGCGATCACTTATAGGTTTAAAGTCGATGACCTTCGACCTTAACCGCATTCCCACGACAAATCCGCATCCCAGTAAGTGCAACCTTTTGTGACACCTGTAATAAATGTCGCAATTTTTCTTCCTAATCATACCGTTTCCTATCCAGCGTATTTCCTGGACCGCAGTAATATCCGCCTTGTACTGCGTGAGGATTCCTTCTAGTTTATGAGCAGCTCTGGGAGTGTACAGAGTTCTGACATTCTAGGAGCATACTCGCAAATCGTGTTCCTTTTTCGTGCGTTGTCGTCGTCGAGTATCCGTCCGTGTATCCGAGGCATCTTGCTCATTCATAACTTTTAGGTTTTTTACGTGAGCGGATTGTTAGCCCGCCGCACAATCGCCATTCTGGTCGGGGTTTTCTCGCTGCATACGTTTGTTCACCTCCCAACGGTTGTTGAAGAGGCTATCCAGAGGGCGCCGCGAGGAGGCCGTATGTCAACTTGACCGGGGCATTTAAACAGGGATCGTTGCTGGCATCTCGCCAGGTTGAGAGCGATCAACAACTTTACCCTGTATGTCCGAGCCCATGCCCTCCAAGTCCTGAAATTAGTTGTGTCGAGTGGTTTTTGTTCTTTGTGAAATGTTTCACAGCATGTCTTCGTTGATCTATTCCTCGATTCGACAGTCTTGAAGTGACATTTTTGTCCAGATGCGTAACTCCTTCATATTTTACCATCTGTACCTGAGTGTCGAATGACTAATCTGCGCACATTCCACATTTCCCACATAGGTATGTACAAGGCGCAGAACGAGCATAATAAAAACAATATGAACTGAATACTGAAGAACTCATTTTTGATACTTTTGTAATAATATATTCATCTATCGACATTAGGTACATAAGACACATAAATGGTTACTTACAGTGAGTAGTAGACATAAGAATAACTAGCCGTTTACTGCGGCCGTGTCGAAAAAAAAATACTAAAATTGATTTAAAAGCATTTCGATTGCAATGTACAGATAAAAACAACTTACAAGGAAGATATAGAGCTGTTAATGTGGTTTTTGGACTACTTTAGGTATTGTCAAGTGTGATAGTGTTCGCTCTGAGAACACTCAAAGTACTGCAAAATGCATTTTGTCACAACTCTAGTAAAAACATTAGAAACTAAAGATTCAGCAGATATTTCCTAGTTTTAGCTAGATAGTCGTTGCATCTTCTGTGGTGACGCCCGTATCGATTGGGTTTCAGCAGCAGCAAATTTGATTATGCTTTCCTCGGACCGTTTGTATTCCTCTCCAATGCGTTCCAAGTCCAAATCACCATTTAGTACCAGTACCTTCAGGGTAGTAACAGAACCAATTACGATACTAAAGAGCAATATGATAAAATTGTAATTTCTTACTGGTATTTTGAAATCCTTGTGAGGGTTCATGAGCCAATCCTCATGGAGTTCATGTAACTCTTTCAGGTACACAAGAGGGACGCATTTCTCTTCCGGCCGAGCGCGTTTTTTCATCCTCTCATACACAACTTCCGGCGTTGTCCTCAAATACACTGAAAATCAAACTCATGAACCTTACCATGATCCAGTTTAAGATCTTTACTTACCAACCAGGTCACCCTGAATGTGAATAGATTTGTCAATAAACGAATACCATTCGTTGATTATGTCGTACATAGTCTTGGGAATAATGTTATTCTGGAATTGATTTTGCACAAAGCATCGTCTGCAATGTACATTACATGTAGATAAGATCGGTAACCAAATACAATAAGCTCACCTTGCGCTGTAAATTGACCGCTCCATTATTTTTACGCTTTTATTTGTTGGCATCGTGTGACTTTGGAGCATTGTAACTGTGACATATGTCTGGAATGGCATAGCCCATCGATTTGGATCGGCATACATTAGTTCCTTTTAGTATAGACTCAGTTAGTAGCTACTCAGTTCTTTGTATATGCGAGTTGTACTTACCAGGAGATTAGCGCCATTTAGATCTCTCCACTTCTCGACTGGTTCCGATATTAGGCAAACATCATTCTCGAATTTGGTGAAATGATTCAGGTATGTCGTCTTGCCACTGCCAATGTTTCCTTCAATGAATACAGTAAACGGCTGAGTGCCAGCTGCGTATTTGTGAAAAGTGTCCGTGGTCATATTGGTCATCCGTGTTGCACCTGTGAATATGTGAGTTACGAAAAAAACTGAGTTGTTGCAAAGTATATTAAAACAAGAAATGATAATTAAATCAAAAGCAAGTATAGCTACAAACCTCTTTTTATAATATCGTCAAAGTCGAATGAAGATCGTCTAGCTGACACGAAGGCAATGCCGAGTCAAATGACTAAATGAAAAGAATCATCTGGATTTCCCGCCGAATTGTTTTCGTTTTTCGGCGGGATTTCAGTCGGCCAAAAAAGCGGCAAAAAATCATTGTTTTTACCATAGATAAACGAACAAGATGGTAAACGTTTGTACGTCTGCCCTGTGATCACAGCATTGGTTGGTTTTTGTTTGTTTTTGTTACATCGATACTATGCGTGTTATTCTCCGTTTCAAAACGACGCTTTTGACTAACACAATGATAGTCTCAAACGTCGATGTGTAGTCAAGCCGTCGGTACCAGGTCGGAACAAGGCAGAATGACATAGACAAGACGCCGTCAAACCGAAACGCGTTTGTAGGGGGCTAGCTGTCAAAGTGCCTGTCAAAGCCATCAGATTGCCATCTTGTTCATTTATCCCTGGTTTTTACAATACATGGAAAGTATTGACTTCAGTTGAGTACTTTCGTTTGAATAATTTAAGAGTACGCCCATTGAATAGTGGATGGAAAACCAAGTTTGTTTTATGACAAGCAAATAAAACAAAGTTGAATTATCTCCTATTAGCCTATTAACGCGTAATTAAATCTTCTTCTTCTTAGTGGGCGCTATAGTTCGGGGTGAACCTGGGCCTCAACCAACATGCCCCTCCATCTAGCACGATCTTTCGCTAGCCTTTTCCATTGCCGCACACCCAGTTGGCTGAGGTCCTCTTCCACCTCGGGGTTGGATTCAAAGACTCTCCGGGCTGGAGCTGTGGTGTCCATTCGCTCTACATGGCCCAGCCATCTTAGGCGCTGAATTCGTAGACGCCTGACCAGGCTCATGTCGCTGTACAGCCCGTAAAGTTCGTGGTTGAATCTTCTCCTCCATCCCCCGTCTGCCCAAAAATCACCCGCAAAATCTTTCTCTCGAACCGACCAGGGGCCTTCTCATCCGCTTTTGATAGTGTCCATGCTTCTGCGCCGTACAACAGGACCGGGATGATAAAGGTCTTATATAGAGTCAACTTTGTCGTACGAGAGAAGGCTCTATTACTCAGTTGCCTCCTGAGCCCAAAGAAACAGCGATTGGCAAGAGTGATTCTGCGTTTGATTTCGGAACTGATGTCGTTGTTCCAGGTCACTACGGAGCCAAGGTAGACGAAGTCCTTAACTACCTCGAACTTATATCTGCCTATACAAACGTTCTGGCAGAGATGTCGGTGTTGAGCGTCCTTTTTTGATGACAGCATATATTTAGTTTTGCCCTCGTTTACCGCCAAACCAATTTTCGCCGCCTCCATCTCAATACTCGCAAACGCCTCATTGACATCTTGCTGTGATCTACCTATTATGTCAATATCGTCGGCGTATGCAAGGAGTTGCGAGGATTTGAAATAGATTGTGCCTCTTGTATTGGCCAGTGATTTTTGCACAATCATTTCCAATATGATGTTGAAGAAATCACACGACAGCGCATCGCCCTGCCTAAATCCTTTTTTGACATCAAAACTATCGGTAAGGTGTTCACCGATTCGGATGGAGCAGCGAGCATTCTCCAAAGTCATCCTGCATAGTCTGACGAGGCGAGCAGGTATGTCAAAGGTAGACATAGCGTTGTATAGCTCGTCTCTAATTACGTTGTCGTATGCGGCTTTGAGAGCACCGTGGCGCAGTGGGTAGTGTGTTGGCCTCTGACGCCGATGACACGGGATCGAATCCCGACACAGCCATGTCATCGAACGTGTTTTTCACGGTGTTTCTCCTCAGCGGGGCTCTGACAAAACCCCCTGTAGTAAAATTGTCATGAAAAGCTTCTCGAAATTCGGCGCTCGGAACCGCCAATAAACTGTAGGTCCCTTTCACCTATGGGAAAATGAAATCACACGCAACATGGGTGATTGAGAGAAGCTCGGCTCAGGTTCTTCATGGACTGTAACGCCAACATACATACATACATACGGCTTTGAAGTCGACAAATAGGTGGTGAGTGTCGACTTGAAATTCATTGGTTTTTTCCGTAGTTTTTCTGCCGTAGTGTGAAGATTTGGTCGATGGTGGACCTCCCTGGCCTGAATCCGCACTGATAAGGACCTATCAGCTTATTTACAAAAGGCTTCGGGCGTTCACACAAAACGGCAGAGAAGATTTTGCAGGCGATGTTAAGGAGACTTACTCCTCTATAGTTGGCGCAATCAATCGGTCTCCTTTCTTGTGGATCGGGCATACGATGCTGAGACTCCATTCCTCGGGCATGCTTTCCTCTAACCATATCTTACGGTTGAGCTGGTGCATGCTCCCAACCAGGTCATCCCCAGCTGCCTTGAAGAGCTCAGCAGACAGTCCGTTTGCGCCAGCAGCTTTATTCAACTTGAGCTTCGATATGGCAATCTTAACTTCGTCGAGGTCAGGGGGACAGAATTCTCTGCGGTCTCCGTCGATTAGAAATGGATCATTCTGCCTGACAGCGGTATATTGACTAACATCGCCGTTATACAGTCTGCAGAAGTAATTTTTCCATATTCTCAGCATGGACTGCGGTTCTACCACTAGGTGTCCGTTCTCATCCCTGCAGGCCTCCGTTCTGGCTTTATAACCTTGGCATGTTCGCCTTATCTATTGATAAAACTTTCGAACGTCACGCCTGCAGTAACACCTCTCCAAATCCTCAATCGCGCGCTTCTCGTGCTCTTTCTTCTAAGAAGATTATGCTCCTCCCTTCTTTTTAACTCGTAGAGCGCACGAGCTGCTCTTGTTCTTTTATGCAGCGAGGCCTTATGTGCATCCTGCTTCGCTGTATGAATCTTCCTGCACTCGTCATCGAACCAAGTGTTTCTTCGTGGTGGAGCCTTGAAACCCAAAACTTCGGATGCAGAGCTTTTTAGGGCTTGTTTGCAAAGGCTCCACTGCTGTTCTATTGATAGTGTGGAGGATTTAGGTGTATTTTGGAGAGCTTAAGGGAGACGCGATCGGTAAAAGCACGAGCGGTTTCTGGCGATAGTAGCTTTCCGACGTCATAAATTTGTATTCTTACTCTACTCCGTTGCGTTCGTGATATCCGTAAGCATCTTGGCTACTAGAAGAACTCATCTTTGGCGGAGTCATCCTTGTCTCCCGTGGGGGCGTGGACGCAGATCAGGCTGATCTCCAGATCTAGCCTGGATACGGATCTTAGGACTTAGCTTAGGACTTTTTGCCTTAGTCCACCTCTTCCAATATTGTTGCGGAGATACAAACCGACGGTTGAGTTCGAATTTCGCTGTCGAAGTTCGAAAGCTCTCTGGAAGCAGGGATTGGAATGATGTCAACTTCCAATAGAATTGTCAGAGCGTTCTAGAGATTTCCGAAGGGGAACTTCCAACGGCGAACGTTCGAGACGGTGGACCGAGAGCTATATAAGCGCGAACACTCGCCCTCGACATTCATTCAGTTTGTGGTATAAAACAGCGTGTGACAAGTCGGTGTGATCAACCAAGAAAAGCTTTCAATAAAGGTTTGTGTATTGTGTAATAAAGTTTAAAGTGGATATTATTGGATAATAAAGAAAAGTGGTGAAGCTACACCGATAATTGATCTGTGGTGAAAGAATTAAAAGTGTGTGTGTTTCAATTTAAATAAAAAGGACAGTTGTAGTTTATCGCAATCCAGTGGTGCGATCCCTATTTGGTGTGGGGATCGAATAATTCGTAACATTTGGTGTCAGAAGTGGGATTGCGAGTAAACGAGTGGAACGTTTATTTAAATTGTGAATTGCACAAAGTGAATTGTTAAGAGATAGAAAAAAATGGTGAAATTGGAAAAGTTGACAATCGAACAACTGAAAAGAGAGCTGGATGCTCGGCAATTATCCACAGTGGGAAGTAAAGCCAACCTGGTGGAGACATTGCGATCAGCGTTGCAGGAAGAAGGTGTCGACTGGGAGAGTTACGAATTCGTAGTGGAGAAGCCGTCGACATCTACTGAGCCAGGGTTCGATATGCAGCAAATTCTCGCGGCTATGAACGCTATGAGTGCTTCCATGAGCCAGAGACTAGAAGCAACCATACATCAAAAGTTGGAGGAAAATTCCACTTCTCTGAGTCAGAAATTGGAGGAAAATTCCACTTCCATAAGCCAGAAACTGGAGGCGACCGTACATCAAAAGTTGGAGGAAAATTCTGCTGCCGTAAGTAGAAAGTTGGAGGAAAACTCAACTTCCATAAGCCGGAAACTAGAGAAACTGGAGGAAAATTCTACTTCCCTGAGCCAGAAGCTGGAGACGGTAGAAGAAATGCTAGAGAACAACCGAGAAAGCTTGAGAGACATCCAGCAAGCGGTCAACGATCGGTTCCAGGGCGTCGAAGAGAGAATCGATAAACTGGATAAAAAGGTTCTGGATCTTGAAAATAACCAGGAAAAGATAATCGAGACCTTGGAATCGAAGTTCGACAAGAAGGTTCTGGAACTCGAGAAAACTGTCCAGAACGTTCAGTGTCAAGGAATCGTTGTACCGACTGCAGCATCGAAATTCACAGCTCCCAACTTCGACGGCACGAGTGCATTTAACATCTTTAAACTTCAGTTCGAGACAACGGCGGAACGGAATCAGTGGGGAGAAGAAGATCGTGTGGCCGCTCTAGTAATTTCGCTTAAAGGCGAAGCAGCTGGTGTTTTACAGACCATCCCGGAGACCCAGAGAAGGAACTACACAGCCATATGGGAAGCTCTTCATCGAAGATACGGCAGTGAGCACATGCAGGAGATGCACAAGCTGGAACTTAAAGGACGCAAGCAGCGTGGAAACGAGACCATCCAACAGTACGCTGCCGACATCGAGAGGCTGTCTCATCTAGCCTACGCGGATGTTCCAGTTGATGTGGTGGAGAAACTAAAAACGGATTCCTTCATCCAAGGGCTAAGGGACCCCGATACGCAACGAAGCTTGATTCTCCTGCCGAAGACATCTTTCAAGGAGACAGTTGCCAGCGCTCTCGCATGTGAAACATCGCTCTTGATATGCCGACCTTCCATCAAATTACGGCGCATATCTCAAGACCAGGATAGTTCCAGAACAACAACGGCGAGTAGGAGTGGTTCATTCCCGGGTAGATGCTACATCTGCGACCAGCAGGGGCACATTGCAAAAGACTGTCGTCTGCGGAGAAAGCGTTCTTCCAGCAAGTTGTGGCGTAGTTCCAGAGAAACAACGGTGAGTAGGAGCTGCCCGTTCCCAGGTAGATGCTACATCTGCAACGAGCAGGGGCACATGGCGAGAAATTGTCATCTGAGAAGAAGGCGTTCGAGGTTTGATTCGCGAAAAGGAGAACAAGCGAGAGCACGCGAATACCGGAAGGGAAGCAGCCATAGAAATGCGGATGCATTAACGAGCCGAACTCGCGGCGTTGAATGCAAGCATTGTTCACGTGCGGAAACCAAAGAAGAGGTCACCGATATCCGTCGTTTCCATGTGCTGCCAGAAGATGCTTGGAGTGCCGAGAAGGTTGGAAGAAAGCAGCGAGAGGATGCCGATCTGGCAGTCATCATCGACTACCAAGAACGAGGTTTTCGACCAACTTGGCAGCAAATATCCAGTGAAAGACCAATCGTGAAAGCTTACTGGGCTCAATGGCAGAGTTTGAAGCTGAAGAACGTTTGCCTCTACCGCAGTTGGGAAAGTGAGGACGGGAACATTGTAAACGATCTGCTGGTAATTCCAAAGTGACAAATCGACGAGGTCATCCGAGAATACCACGAGGGACCAAGCGGGGGTCATCTTGGTGTTAACAAGACTGTAGAAAAGATCAAGAGACGTTTCTACTGGGTAGGATGCCATGAGTCGGTTACGCGTTTCATTCGCAGGTGTGAACAGTGTGCGAAGGCAAAGGGGCCAGTGAGAAAAACTCGAGGAAATATGCAGCAGTACAATGTTGGAGCACCGTTCGAACGTATCGCCATGGACATCGCAGGCCCATTCCCAACGACCAACGCTGGAAACAAATACGTGCTGGTGGGGATCGATTACTTCAGTAAGTGGCCTGAGGTGTTTTGCATCCCGAACCAGGAAGCCAAAACCATTTCGGATGCATTCGTGAACAACTGGGTTGCGCGTTACGGAGTACCGCTGGAACTGCACTCAGACCAAGGAAGGAACTTCGAGTCGTCGGTATTCAAAGAACTCTGTGACATGCTAGGTATCAGAAAGACGCGGACAACACCATTACACCCACAATCTGATGGCATGGTCGAAAGGTTCAACCGGACGATGGAGGAATATTTGAGAAAAGTCGTCGTTGGAGATCAGAAGGACTGGGATGAACATCTCCCCCTCTTCTTAATGGCGTACCGTTCGGCACAGCACAATTCAACGGCAACAACACCAGCTGAAGCCATTTTTGGAACTGATCTCCGACTTCCATCGGACTTGAAGTTCGGCGTGGTACTACCGACAACTAGCGGCAGGGAAGCCTTCGTAACAGAAAAGAAGGAACAGCTGAACTCCATCCATCAGTTCATCCGGGAGCGACTGAACTTGGTGAGCGATAAAATGAAGGCGAGATACGATTTGAGGGCGAATACTTCTGGATTTGAGACAGGACAATTGGTATTGCTGTACAACCCACAACGAAAAAAAGGCTTGTGCCCCAAATTGCAATCAGCCTGGGACGGACCATATGAGGTCATCAAGAAACTCAATGACGTGGTATACCGGATACAGCAGATGGGAAACAGACGGGCGAAGTATAAGATTGTCCACGTAGAGAGCTTAGCGCCATATTACGGAGAAGGATCCAATCGCTTGTTCGAGGACGAACAAGTTTAGGAGGAGGGCAGTGTTGCGGAGACACAAACCGACGGTTGAGTTCGAATTTCGCTGTCGAAGTTCGAAAGCTCTCTGGAAGCGGGGATTGGAATGATGTCAACTTCCAATGGCGTAATGCTAATTGTCAGAGCATTCTAGAGATTTCCGAAGGGGAACTTCCAACGGCGAACATTCGAGAAGGTGCACCGAGAGCTATATAAGCGCGAACACTCGCCCTCGACATACATTCAGTTTGTGATATTAAACAGCGTGTGACAAGTCAGTGATCAAGCAGTGTGAAAATAAAAGCTCTCATTAAGGTTTGTTTGTGTAATAAAGTTTAAAGTGGATAGTATTGGATAATAGATAAAAGTGGTGAAGCTACACAGATAATTGATCTGTGGTGAAAGAAATAAAAGTGTGTGTGTTTTAATTCGGATAAAAAGGACAATTGTAGTTTATCGCATTCAAGTGGTGCGAACCCTATTTGGTGTGGGGATTGAATAATTCGTAACAATATGCAGTTGCATAACTCTTTTTCACTATGTCACTAATTTTTTTTCCTGATTCCCCACTTTAGAAAGATTTCAAATTATCTTTCGCTCTTCAGAAGTAGTTTCTTTACTTTTACGTACCATCTTGCTCATATCAGTAAATTGTACTTTGCTGTATCAGAGCTGATATCATATTATAACAGTTAATACCTTAAAGTTTAAAATATACTCGTTCAAGCAATGTATTTTGTTATTGTGTTTGGAAATATTGTATGCTATTTAGAAATTACGAATACTTTTGTCCAACCAAATTCTCAATTGTTTAATTACTTTTATTGCTACTGTTTGTTTTTGTAATGAATTTTATTTTGAGTTTTATTTAATTTGTTGTACACATCTTTCTCTATAAGACAAGAAAAACGTTTTCCAAATAATAACTTTTTAAAAGTGTCTTTGCCGCATTTTATTGTTAGTAACACCACATTACGAATACTTTTGTCCATCAGTGTATGTAGATAACCGTACTGAGATTCTTTACACAATGCACTTTAGGTTATATGCACATTTAATTCCTGCGCGCCATTATCTAGAAGAACAAGAAACATGCATTTGTATGTACATATGTACATATTTAACAACCTTAGCGCCGGCTTATAATATACCATCTAGATACTAGACAATCAAAAGTAATAGAACCTGCGCAGTTACTGTTAGAAAACATGGGCACTTTGTTCACCGGTCCGTACTATTGCAACAAATTTAAGTATGCGATCAATAAAAACGTTCAATAAAATTACAAGAAACTGCACTTACGGCCAGCCCTTAGAAGCATTTTGAAAAATTGATCGAATGACACTTTCATTGAATCGGCGAATTCATTCGATTTACGAATCCAATTTTACAAACTCTCTTTGCAAATGTTTTGCCAACTTGTGAAACACGAATGTTAAACGTCAAACACATGTCAATGGCGTTCAGCTGGCGATTGGAGAGGGTGATATGCAGTTTGACACTTTTCCAAAAAATAATAATTTGCATTACTGTACAAGCCTTGACTTAACCTATGTTAAATGTTAAATGTCACCCCCGTACCTATTTTTTTAGGATTCCGTACCCAAAGGTAAAACGGAACCCTATTACTAAGACTTCGCTGTCCGTCCGTCCGTCTGTCACCAGGCTGTATCTCATGAACCATAATAGTTAGACAGTTGAAATTTTCACAGATGATGTATTTCTGTTGCCGCTACCACGACAAATACTAAAAACAGAACAAAATTAATATTTAAGGGGGGCTCCCATAAAACAGACATAATTTTCATCCAAAAAATCCCCTTGGTCACATACTGAACTAAGGTTAGTCGACAATATATTTGTGTCTTTGATGAATTAATCCTAGCTGCAAGCCTTTTCCCCATGCTTATTGTTATTCACCTTTTCAAATCGTTGCTGTCAAGTAAGATAATTGATTTGCATTCAACGGACACTTTGATGATCAACTATATTTCATCATGAAGATTTTTGATTATCAAAGTAATATGCCGATAACCTGCCTGCAACCAAGATCTGTCATCATACAAAAAATGTGATTTAATGTAATGACTGATGAGGTAACATACATATATATACAGATGGTACGGAACCCTTCGTGCGCGAGTCCGACTCGCACTTGACCCATTTTTAATTTTTTTTTTTTTTGTTGGAGGCTTCTGCTATCCGCTGGAGCACTCAGACGCAAACACTGGTCCATTGTACTCCAGACAGA
Source organism: Eumerus sabulonum (assembly GCA_951905685.1). Lineage (NCBI taxonomy): Eukaryota > Metazoa > Arthropoda > Insecta > Diptera > Syrphidae > Eumerus > Eumerus sabulonum. The sequence continues at coordinate 134,287,014 of OX645060.1, read as the reverse complement.
CAACTTACATTACTGTATTTTCCCCGTTTTCCGGAGAAAAATTTGAAGAAGCTTCAGTGATGTAGAGCTAAGGGATTCGGCACACGCCACGTCGGCTCCAAGGATGCGCCACCGTATGCGAGCAAAGGCGGGACAATCACAGAGGAAATGCTCTACAGTGTCATCCTCACTCACAGTGTCTCACTGATGCCGAGCACGTAGAGATGCTTGGCAAAATTGTAATGGCCTGTGATAACTCCCACAAGCCTTCTGCAGTCGACTCTCTTTAAAGAAAGGAGGAATGCTGCAGATTTTTTGCAGACATCAGGGCATATGCGCTCAGTCATCCTGCAACCCGGACAATCCCTCCATCTACGGTTGTGTGTATTAAATGCACAATCGTTAATGTAGAAATTTACCGTGGACGCAGGTAGACCTAGAACGGGTTCAGGTCATCAGAGATCTCATTTCCTGGAATCCCAGAGTGACCTGGAACCCATACAAGCTTTAATGAATTTAGTCTGCCGACTCTGTTCAAGAAGAACTTGAGTTCAAGCACTTATTTGGAGCTAGTTAAGGGGTTACACACAGCTTTTAGTGCAGCTTGGCTGTCACTACAGACGCATATGCTTTCCCCCTTCTACCTGTGCTTCACAACATAGTGCATGGCCGTTAGGATTGCGTATATCTCTGATTGGAAGACAGACGCATACTTTCCTAACGAGAAGTGCAGTTGGATGTTTTCGCGTTCAAGGAAGACTCCAGCACCGGACCCCCGCCCAGACCTGGAGCCATCCGTGAAAATGCGCAGACTTTCCTTTCCAGGTTCAGTATCTAGCCATAGCCAATCCTGACGCCATGGAAACTCGACTGTGAAATTACGACGCAATTGGATAACTGGCGTCTATGCGTCAGAAGGCATGTCCATGAGACAGGGGTCGCAGGACAATTCCTGCGCAAGGACACCGCTATTCCTATGCGAGTTGTACCAAAAGCCATTTCTCTTCAGACGAGACATGGCTTTCAGAGCACACGCTCTAATAAATATATCAAGAGGTGGAAGGTTCATCATAACATCTAGAGCAGCGCCCAGCGTGCTGGCGAAAGCCCCCGTGCAGCTGAGACAAACCGTTCTTTGGAGTTTGGTGAAAGAGGCTACGACGGTGTTTGCGTTTTAGTCTGTTCCACCAGACAACCGATGCATATGAGATTATAGGTCTTATCATTGCCGTGTAGATCCAGATGACCTTTGCCGGTGATAAACCCCCAAAAGCCTTGCCAAAAGCTCCTTTCCATTGCCAGAAAGCTGAAAGCGCCTTGGCGGTTTTTGACTCAACATGCTTTGACCAGAGAAGCTTACTATCTAAGATTACTCCTAGATACTTAGCCTCCTTGGATATCGGGATGGAAGTGCCCTTTAGTACCAGCTGAATCATGTCAGTATTTTTCCTCCTTCTCGTAAAGAGTACGACACCGGTCTTAAGAGGATTGACTGACAGCCCATTTCTGGTACACCAATCATCGATCACATTTCGTGCCGCCTGTGCTTTGAGACGGACAGTCGCTAAACATGAGCCGACAGAAAGAATGGCGACGTCATCCGCATAGGCCTGGGCATAGATTACAGAGGCATTGAGAGCATCGAGCAGAGAATCGACCACCATGCACCATAACAGCGGAGACAGGACGCCTCCTTGCGGGCAGCCCCTGTTTACGCCGGATTCGACACACTGGTCGAGGCCTGCATCAGCGGTCAATGTCCTGTGCATGAGCATTGCTTTGATCCAAAGGACCAGTGCTTCATCTACGCCATGATGTCTGGCAGCGTTGCACATGCTGTCAAAAGTTACGTTATCAAAAGCTCCCTCAATGTCGATGAAAATGCCCAGCGCGTACTCTTTCCCTTCGAGCGCGCATTCAATACGCCCAACTAGGTTCTGAAGCGCAGTCTCGATGTCGATCTGATTTCCCGGGAAATGAGTCCCAAATAGTAAACTAAGAGTTTCCGCCTTAGACTCAGTAAAGGTACCATCAGATTTTCTGAGTGCATCTAGCTTTGTCGGTTTTCCCCGTTTAAGGACTTTAACCAACGTGCTAGTCGCACTCAGAGACTTGATCTCTTCGCAGAAGGTCCCATAAGAATATTTCTTCGATTTAGGAATAAGTTTCTTATGTTCTTTCTGCTTCGACCGATACTTGTTCCAGTCATCTATTCAGAAGAATTCTGGCTTCTCTACGAAGACTTTGGACCTAGGCATTCCACCAGGGGACCAATTTCCTGCAGGGAAGTTTGCTGGCAGGACATGCGAATGTAAAACAACTGGTGATGTCGCTATTCAGGCTATGAACAGCGTTCTCTACTAATTGTTTCGTTCTAAGTTTAGGTAGGGCCTGAGTGGATTTCTCAAGCTCCTCTCTAAACCGTACCCAGTCCGTAATTCTCGGACTCCGTCTAGGTTGCAAGGAAGAGATCCCACAACCTAATCGGAATTCGATATATTTATGGTCCGACAGCGTAGCATCAGGCAAGGCTCGCCAGTTAGTGATGTCCTTCACATATCTGTTGGATAGGGTCAGGTCGTCTTGTCGTAACAAACGTTGGTTGAGAGCCAACATTGTTGATGGTAAGGTCAGACGAGAGACGAGAATGAAGTCTAAAAGACGGCCCCCCCTTGTGTTAGACTTGCTGCTGCCCCAAGCTGTGTTTTGGTCATTAGCATCGCAACACAAGATGAGACCAATCTTTTTGGCTTCACTGTACTCTACGAGTTCAGAGACTTCCTTCGGTGGTGGAAGTAGTAACGAATCGTAGGGAAAGTAGGCAGACGCAACGACGAAGTGTTCTGTTGCTCCGTGCGTTTTGTAGCTTACATTAGCAGCCACCAGATCTTGTCCACAAAAGTGCTCAAGTTTGGTTGCCGATAGTGAATTCGATATGATGAGGCCGACCCTAGGCCTTTCGGATCGCTCATCATAAAGAATCGTAGCATCACGTATACCACCAAGGCCACATAGGCGTTTATTCCACACCCACGGTTCTTGAGTGGATACAACGTGATGATTGGTTCTACTGCATGCAATTCTACTACTTAAAAGAGGAGTAGCGGCCTTGCAATTGATCTGGATAAAAACCATCCTGACCTTTTCAGAGGAGATGGCCGCCTCTTTATAAGAGAGCTGCTTCTCTCGACTTCTTACGGTCATTTGGATCTCCTTCTGGGAGGAAGGGGTTTTGTTGTGTGATGTGCCCGCCTCCGAGGAGTGGTTTTTGGCTATCTTCGCCTTCTGGCCTATGCTTTGATCCTCCTGGGTCGCCACTCCGATTTCCCACCGCCCCACCGGAGAGGGAGGCATCGCACACTCTCTCCCTAACGAGGCCATCCCTAGCGGCGGTCTTCCGTTTGCAGAAGCCTTTACCTTTTCCGATTAAGGCACCTGCTCCCTTCGGACTACGGTTCGGAACTGCCTTACCAGTTCGAGGATTGCTAGGACCCGTAATGACTTCGCCTTCTGCGTTCGGAGTCTGCCTGTCAGCCCCGCCAGCCTTTTCGGCGGAAGCGTTGGCCATAGCAGAGACCTGACAGCTTCCGGCTCCGTCATTACGGGAACTGATCACGCTCTTACTGGGTAGTTGAACTTTCCCAGTAAGACGAAGAGAGTTGGAGGCGCATGCCGAAAGTGCAGACATGCACTGCATCGCCGACGTTTTCCGCGCTGCGCACCTTCGAGAGAGGGGGGGAGCTCAGGAAGGAGAGTCGGATCGATTTCGGTACGAGATACCTCCGTTGACCTAACTCTCTTAACTGGTTCCCCCAGAGGTTTAGCCTCGACCATTGTGCCTTCGGCTTTGTCAGCCTCTTTGCACAATTTTCGGGCATGCCTCTTACCTCTGCTTCTTGGGCACCTAGCAGTGCATTCAGCAGATCAAACACTCAGTCGGAAAAGGTTTTCTAACTTGTCCCATGAGCAGGTGAGTCTTTTACTTACTTACTTTACTTTTTTTTTTTTTTTTTTTTTTTTAGATATGGGGCTAGTGCTACTCTTAGCAATATGGCACTGCGACCTTTGCAGATCTATTGTGCCTGCTAGCCGATTAGCCGAGTAGCCTCTCAACCTCTATAATGAAGCTGAGAATGCTTCTCGTAGGAGCCAGGGTGATCCCCTCAGGAGTCACAACTTCACTGAGAAGGATGCGCTTCCTAAGATGGCAGAGTGCAGGACACTCACACAGTATGTGTTCTGCCGTCTCATCGTCCTCTAGACAGAGCCGACACTCAGTTTCCGACGAGAGACTAATTTTATTTAGATGATATCTCAGACCGCAGTGTCCCGTTAGGTAGCTGACCAGTCTTCTGATATCCCCTCTATTGAGCTTAAGTATGTCAATAGCGTGTTTGTTCAGGGGTCGTACAAGTCGTTTAGATTGACGAAGTCCCCGAACACTGTTCCAGAAGGACAGGTGTTGCGATTTTTCCCACTTGTCTAGGAGGTGATTTATCTTAGACCTGGGAATGCCGCAGAAAGGTTCCGGACCTATGTATTTGTAGCTGGAACCTTTTCTAGCAAGTTGGTCGGCAATTTCATTGCCCTTAATACCTTTATGTCCTGGCACCCACCAAAGTTTAACATTGTTTCTTTTGGCGAGCTCTTGCAGGGCGTCATGACATTCCTTGACAGTTTTCGAGTTCGTGCTGTACGAACTCAGTGCTTTAAGCGCTGCTTGGCTATCAGAGAGTATGTTTATAGTTACTCCTCTGATGCCGGTCTCGAGATTTACGTTGACGCATGTTAGGATGGCATGCAGTTCAGCTTGGAAGACGCTGGGACTTACTCCCAGGGCCTTCGAGATTTTACGTTTTGGTCCAAAGATGCCGGCGCCAACGCCAGAAGCCATCTTGGAGCCATCCGTGTACCACCTAAGGCCTTTGACATTCAGCAGGGGATCACTATTTTCCCATGCTGAGCGATTTGGGATCAGTACCTCAAATCTTTTGTCAAAGGTGAAGGTGTGTGGCAATGCGTCCGAGACCGTAGTAATCATATCCAGCTCGGGCAAGTGTTGTAGTATGGACATGTGGCCTGCGGGTCTACATGGCATATTTGTTCCCGAGCAGAGGATTCTGATTGCACTGCGTAATGCCACCTTTTTGATAAAAAGGTGCAGTGGAACGAGTCCAATGAGTGCTTCTTGTGCTGCCGTAGGGCAGGACGGCATGGCGCCTGTGATGCCGAGACACGCTAGTCTCTGAAGGCGTTGAAGCTTAGTAATAGTAGTTTTTTGTTCAACTTTTGTCCACCATACGGAGGACCCGTAGGTAACGATAGGCCTTACTATCGCGGTATATATCCAGTGGACCACCTTAGGTTTGAGCCCCCGGGTTTTACCGTAGGTGCGTCGGCAGGCCCACATGGCCTTAGTCGCTTTCATGAGTTTATTTTTCATGTTGGAGTTCCAGTTGAGTTTGCGGTCTAGGTCAATACCTAGATATTTTACCTCCTCTGAAAATCCTATGTGTGTTCCATTTAGAGAGATTGAGCAGGGTTGTACCTTTCTTCTCTTTGTAAATGGGACTAAGATTGTCTTATTTGGGTTAATAGATAACCCCTCTCTGCCACACCAGTCAGAGATGAATTGGAGCGCAAGTTGCATGCGCTCACAGGCAGTGACCTCGCACTTGCCTGTAACAATGACTACTAGGTCATCAGCATATCCGATGACCTCGTAGCCCCGAGTGGTCAGCTTGCGTAATAGATCGTCGATGACTATCGACCAAAGCAGTGGTGAGAGGACTCCCCCTTGTGGGCATCCTCTGACCGCCGATACTGTCACTGAGACCTCTCCGCATGTGGCCGATATGATACGGCTATTCAGCATCGCCCTAATCCAGTGATTAGTGGGATGGTCCACACCCCTGCAGGATAGTGCAGTGGTGATCGAGTCATAGCCAGTATTATCAAAGGCCCCCTCTATATCGAGGAAGGCGCAGATTGCGATCTCCTTTTGTGTGAAACTATTTTCAATGCACGTCACCAAATGGTGTAGTGCATTTTCGGTAGATCGCTCTTTGCGATATGCATACTGGTTAGAGTGCAGAGGTGCCTGTCTTTCCAGGATACCTCTAATGTGGAGCTCTATCAGTTTCTCCATTGTTTTCAAAAAGAACGAAGTCAAACTGATAGGGCGATAGGATTTAGGTTGCTCGCTTGGTTTCCCAATCTTGGGGATGAAGACAAGATTGACCTCTCTCCAAGTCCGGGGTATGTATCCCAGGTTGAAGCAAGACCTAAATAGAGCTATCAGTGATGGTAGAGTTGTATTCAAGCCTTTCTGTAGGATCGCAGGAAAGACACCATCTTTGCCTGGAGCCTTGTAGGGTTTAAATGAGCTAATTGCCCATTTAACTCTGTCAGGGCTGAATAGTCTTCCAGAGAGGCTATTTGTTCTACTATCGATGATTCCTGTGACGTTAATCTGATCGTCAGAGGACATCGAGTAGGGAGTAGAACCAGGGAAGTGCACCTCGAGCAAGGTCTCCAGGGTTTCCCTGCGGTTGACGGTAAAGGTGCCGTCTGACTTGCGAAGCAGCCCGAGCCCATTTGTGTGCTCTCGAGAGAGTGTTTTCTGGAGTCGAGCTGCAGTTGGAAGCGAGTCTATATTCTCGCAATGCTTCCTCCAAGACGTTCTCTTGGATTTCCTCAGTTCGAGGTTGTACTTAGTTAGAGCAGATCTATACTCAGTCCAACTGTTGTACCGTTTTGCTCTATTGAACAGCGATCTCACCTGCTTCCTTAGGGACTCAAGCTGACTGTTCCACCAGGGCACACAACGTTTTTTTGTAGTTGACCTAGGTGTACAGCTGTCTCTAAAGGATGAGATGAGTGCTGTATTGAGCTGGTAGGCCGCTTCGTCGATATCATCTGTCGATTTAATCGACTTAGGGAGCATGTCCTCTTTAGCGGCGAGTTGAGCCTGGAACCGAGCCCAATTCGTTCGTTTGGGCTGATATCTGGGCTCAACTTCAGTTGCCACACTAGAGATGTTAAATCTGATATGCTGATGATCAGATAGTGAGGCTTCATTGGAGACATGCCAGTCCCCAATCACATTTGAGATAAACTGGCTAGAGATAGTGAGGTCAAGCACCTCTTTTCTAACCGCGTTTATAAATGTGGGTTTGTTGCCTCTATTGGCAACGGTGAGATTATTACTAATAATAAATTCAAAAAGTGACTCACCTCGTTTGTTGGTATTGCTGCTTCCCCATTCCATATGGTGCGCGCCGGCGTCGCATCCAATTACCAGGTGGTGTTTCTTCTGGTTGCAATACCTAACCAGATCCTGGACTTCTGTAGGTGGGATTTGTTGACCGTCTCCAGGAAAGTAAGCGGAGGCGCATACAACCTCCCTTACTCCTCCATCGGTGGGAGCTTCCACAATGACGGCTACCAAGTCCCTTGTGACGAATTCTGGAATGGGGAGAAAATTTAGGTTAGTGCCGATCACACATGCGGCCCTAGGAGAAAAATCTCCTGTGGCGTAAATTAATTTACACGACCTGTTTTGCAGGCCCATAATCTTACCTTTATGAGCCCATGGTTCTTGGATTAGCCCAATGCTGATCCTGTCGCGGTACAGTCGCAGGCTAAAGGTGTCCGAGGCACCTTTGGCATGGTGCAGGTTGCCCTGCAGCACACGCAGCCCATCCATTACTTGCGACGGTAGGCCGGATCCTTCGTTCTGTAAGGCTTGTTGTTGCCTCGCCTGAAGATTCCGACCCGATGGGAGTGATCCTCTGATCTACTTCCCATCGAAGATTCCCCTTGTTTCGTTGGGGGACGTTTCTTACCCTTGTTTGGGCGACTTTTAGTAGTCGCCGGCTCAGACGTGGCAGCGGGTTTTGGTTCGTCACATCTGGGCGTGTCTACAATAGCAGTAGGTGCAACCACCGTACTGCTAGCTGTAGGTTTTCCTACGGCAGTAGCAGGTGCAACCACCATACTGCTGGTTGTAGGTTTTTCTACTATAGCAATAGGTGCAACCACCATATTGCTGGCTGTAGGTTTTCCTACCACAGTAGCAGGTGCAACCACCATACTGCTGGTTGTAGGTTTTCCTATTGCGGCAGCAGGTGCATCCACCATACTGCTGCTTGTAGGTTTTCCTACAGCGATTGGTGCTACATCCAAGGATGTTTTCGCCTGGCTTTTGACAATCATCTTTACGATTTCAAATCTGTAGGCCACTTGGCACTTAAGTTCCATCAGTCGAGCCAAGGATTTGTCACTGACTGCTAGGACTAAGTGCAGGAGGTTTTTCTCCTTATTTGACGTGCTTTGCATGACTCTCCAGTTCTTTGCGTGCAAGTCGTCATTTTGTGAGTCCAGCGTCGCCAACACCTTCGTGATGGGTAGGCCGGCGCTTTGTGGGAAGTAGCCCCGTACGATGTGCGGTTTCGGGAAAGCTTCTTCTTCCACAAGCATAATATCAAGTCCACTTTTGTCCTTGATGGCCGTAAAATTGGTTTTCATCCAATCGGCCGTATCTGGGTTGTCACACACAAAGTATAACCACCCTGATTTGTAGGTCGATCCCCTAAAGCGAGGTTTGGGTGCTTTACCCGACAGCTCGATGGAGGTGTCGACTATAGCCTCCTGAACGGCTGCCATCTGCGCTGTAGTGAGGGGGTTCGTTCCTAAGTCCTTAGGGATGATGCCGAGTCGTATCCTCCCAGCTACACTACTGTAGCTCTTTTTGTCGACCTGGTGTTTACCGATTTTGCTGCGTTTAGCAGCCTGGTCTGGTGGAGTAGTGTCTGCGGAACGAACACGTTTCAGCTCCGGACCCTTACTCGCAGGGGTTGATTTTGCAAAAACTAGGGCTTCATCTCTAGTTTTGCCCTGCATCATAGCAGCTTTAAATCGTCGCTGCTCCGATGATTTGAGCTTGACGAAGCCACCAGGTGGTACAGGCTTTTCCTCTACGTTCCTGATGGTTTCGTTCCTACTTACACTTGGGAGTTCATCCGAGAGCATACTCACAGAATCTCCGCCAAGTGTGGTGTCAGAATCGGAGAGTGAAGACATATCTTCAGCTTTCCGTTCGGCTGCAATGCCAGCACAAGATGCCGGCATCACTTCCCACTTATTAGCCGCTGAGGACTCACAAGTCCTAGCAGGCGATGACGTTAGAGAGTCATCAGTCTCTTCAAAAATATTAGTTTTATCAATTGTTCCCACGAGAACACGGGAAAGAACGGTCACCTGCAGCGGAGCCCGAGACACTGCAGGAAGGCTGTATTGAAATCGGAGGTCGCCCGGTATCCGAAGTTCGCATACTAGTAGCTAAGCACCCTCTTAGCCATGCATCCGTCGGCGTATGCTGTTCCACCTTGGAGTTAGGGGAGTAGGGGAGCGATGGGTACAGAGGAAGGGGAGGGGTAGGTGGGGGGTCCGTAATTGCTTCTTAGCTTCGGGTTCCTCTAGAGATTACTCTCGAGAGTCATTACCTGTACTGAGCCTCCGTACCACGACAAGGTGAGCAATTGTCACGAAGGTACTTACTTTACTTACTTAGGTGGCGCTACAGTCCGTGGTGAACCTGGGCCTCAACCAACAAGCGTCTCCAGCTGGCACGGTCTTTGGCCAGCTGTTTCCAGCGCCGCACGCCCAGTTGGTTAAGGTCCCTTTCCACCTGCGTGCGCCACCGATGATGCGGCCGTCCTCTGCCGCGCCTTCCTTCCGGAGTGGATTCGAAGACTCTTTGGGTCGGAGCTGTATTTTCCATGCGCTCTACATGGCCTAGCCACCTTAGACGTTGTATCCGTAGACGTCGTACCAGGCCGATTTCGCTGTACAACCCGTACAGTTCTTCGTTATATCTTCTCCTCCATACACCGTTTGAACAAACGGGACCGTAGATAGTGCGCAGAATTTTCCTCTCGAAACGACCAAGGGCATCTTCATCCGCTTTTGTTAAGGTCCAAGCCTCTGCGCCGTAAGGGAGGACTGGGATGATTAAGGTCTTATATAGTGTCACCTTGGTTTTCAAGAGGACTGGGATGATTAAGGTCTTATATAGTGTCACCTTGGTTGGCAAGAGTGATTCTGCGTTTTATCTCAGCGCTGGTGTTGTTGTCGCTGGTCATCAGTGAGCCAAGGTAGACGAATTCCTTGACCACTTCCAAGTTATATCCGCCCATAGTGACGTTCTGGCCAATACGTCAGTATAGTCCGTCTCTTTTAGATGAAAGCGGATATTTGGTTTTACCCTCGTTAACCTTGAGACCCATCTTAGCTTACAAAGGCCTCATTGACGTCTCGCTGTGTCCGTCCAATCACGTCGATATCGTCGGCGTACGCAAGCAATTGCGTAGACTTGAAATAAATCGTACTACCCCTTGTGTTGGCCAGTGACTCTTGCACGATATTTTCAAGCACGATGTTGAAAAAGTTGCATGACAGCGCGTCACCTTGCCTAAATCGTTTTTTAACATCAAAGGTCTCGGTGTGCTCACTACCGACCTTAATGGAGCAGCGAGAATTCTCCATTGTCATCCTGCACAGTCGGATGAGTTTGGCAGGGATGTTAAAACTAGACATGGCTTTGTATAGCTCATCTCTATATACGCTGTCATATGCAGCCTTGAAACCGACGAAGAGGTGGTGAGTTACGATTTGTTATTCCTGGGTCTTCTCCAAGATCTGCCGCAGCGTATATATTTGGTCTATTGTGGATTTACCTGGCCTGAAACCACACTGATAAGAGCGGATCAGGTTATCCACAAACGGTTTCAGGCGTTCATACAATACGGCAGAGAAGATCTTATATGCGATGTTAAGGAGACTTATTCCCCTATAGTTGGCGCAGTTATAGGGGTCTCCTTCCCATTCGTCGGGCATGCTTTCCTCCGACCATACCTTGCAAATGAGATGGTGCATGCACCTTACCAGCTCATCTCCAGCCGCCTTAAGAAGCTCAGCAGACAGGCCGTCTGCGCTCGCGGTTTTTTTAGACTTAAGTCTTGATATCGCTATTTTGACTTCGTCTAGATCGGGTGGACTGAATTCTGTTACTTCGTGGTCCATTGCGAATGGCTCGTTCTGCCTGACAGCGGTATCTTGTCTATCATCGCCGTTATACAGTCTGCAGAAGTGGTCTTTTCAAATCCTCAGCATCGACTGCGACTCTACTACGAGTTCTCCATTTTCATCCCTGCAGGCCGCCACTCTGGCTTTGTAGCCATGGCATGTTCGTTTCACCTTATTGTAAATCTTACGGGTGTCATTCCTGCGGATGCATCTCTCCATCTCCTCGATCTCACGCTTTCCGTGCTCTCTCTTCTTTCTTCTGAAAAGCGTGTGTTCCTCTCTTCTCTTCTACTCATAGATTTCGCGAGCAGCTCTCGTCCGTCGTTGCAGCATGGCTTTATATGCCTCTTGTTTTGCTGCATGGGCTTGTTCGCATTGTTCATCGAACCAATAGTTTCTAGGTGGTGGCGGTTTGAAACCCAGCACCTCTGAGGCAGCGTATGTGACGGCGCTCTGGCAGTTCGCCCATTCTTGCTCTATTATTTGTGCTGCTGTGGGCGGATTTTGAGAGAGCTTGGAAGAATCGTGTCTCAAAGATTCTGGCAGTCTCTTGCGATTGTAACTTTCCGACGTCAAACTTACGTTGTCCTACTCGACTCCTAAGCACTCTTAATATCCTCATTTGTAGCTTGGCTACAACAAGGTAGTGGTCCGAGTCGATGTTGGCCCCTCGGAAGGTTCGTACGTCGAGAATACAGGAGGAGTGTCTGGCGTCGATCGCAATGTGATCAATCTGGTTGGTGGTCGATTGATCGCAAGACCGCCAGGTACCCTTGTGGATGTTGAGATGGGGGAATCGCGTGCTTGCTACAAGGAGGTTACGCCCCGCTAGGAAATCGATTAGCCTTATTCCGTTGTCGGGTGTGGTGTTATGGAGGCTATGCTTTTGCTTTCCTATGATCGACTCAAATATGCCCTCTTTGCCCAGTTTTGCATTAAAATCTCTTAGGACTATTTTTGTGTCGTAGCTGGGATATTGGGCATATGTTCTGTCTAGGAGATCGTAGAATTCTTCCTTGAGTCGATCGTCCTTTTCTTCCGTTGGGGCGTGAGCGCATATCAAGCTTATATTTCCAAATTTAGCTTTGATGCGGATTGTTATGAGGCGTTCGCTTACATCCCGGAAGCTTAAGACTTTTTGTCGTAGTCTTCCAGTTCCCGTAGTAGACGTCGCAGTTTTTCATCCGCTTTTTGCCTGGTCCATCCCATTGCACTTCTTGGAGTGCGGTTATATCTGCTTTATAGCAGTTTAGGGTTTGCTCCAATTGATCGCCTGCACCCGGTCTGTTAAGGGACCTCACATTCCAGGTGCAGACTCTCAAGTCCGTTAGTCGTTTGCAGGGGTCGTCAGCTTTGTATCCGTCCGTATCCGAGGCTTTTTGTTTCGGAGCAAGTAGAGTTTTACGTGATTGGGATGTTACCCCTAAGCACAACCCCCAACCTGGAAGGCCAGGTTCCTCTTTCCCCAGGAACAAGGGGTTGGATCGCTGCACACATTGGTTCACTACCTGGCGGGTGCCAAGGTAGCTATCCAGGAGGGGCCACGCGGAAGCTGTGTGTCAACTTGGATTGAGCAGGGACAGAGGTCGGAGCTGGCGTGTGCCATGTTAAACGCGATCCTCTTCTTTGCTCTGTTTGCTCGCTCCCTCCCTCCCGAGTCTATTACGTGGTCAAACATAAATCCCTTAAATTCAATTAATCCAATTCTGTGGAGAAATTTTATTAACCGGTTCGCCGGCGTTATCACTCCCAAGTGACAGATGGCACTCTATCAACCGGTGTTTTCTCCCGGATTCGATGCGCCTGTCAAAAGGTGAAGAGGAACCAAAAAGGCGAAAAACAAAAGCACGAATTTGAAGATGAAAAAGAGGAAATTGAAAGAATTTTATTATTGATTGTTTTGTGTTGAGAGCGAGGTATATGTGGGTTTTTGTTCGGTAGATTTTGTGCATTTTATCTTCCGCAATTTTCGTTCCGGGTGCTTTGGTCGCATTTGAAAATCGATTATTTCTTCAAAATTTAATAAATTTGGTGTTTTGTTTGAGAAACTCCGAGTCTCTACAAGTGTTTTGATTGCACAAAGGTGAGGAAAGGATCGGTTTTGCGATGGGGAAAATGTCTACTTGCAAATCGAGTAATAGGGTTGACGGAATGAAAATAATCTTTCGATTTTGTTTTGCTTTTTTCCTTTGGTTGGACACCGAAAACAGATGACTAACTTACAGGAGCAGCACGAAGTGGTTAAGAAGAGCCTAATCCAGTTTGTGAGTGCACATATCCCGGGTGCCGACTTCAGTGTCGTCGACGAGATTGTCCTCTCGTACATCATATCGATCTTAGAGGAGGCGTCCCAAGATCCGTGCTTCGATGTGGAAGGGTTTACCGAGATGATGAGTGCTTATTTCACGGACTTCTCAATGATTGATTCTGGTGTAATTTGCAATTGGATATTTAAGCTGGAAAACGAGCTATCGGAGATGGAAAAGAGCCGTGGCAATGAGAGTACTGCAAATATATCTCTTCAGTAAGCCCAATAGATTGTTTGTGGATTTATGTTTTATCGATGAGTTACTTACATATTTTCTTTTGATAGGTCGTTGAGTCTTTCCGACATTATCCCTGAGGCTAAGCTTCGTGCCCGTCCATCGTCGTTGTCAGACAAGGACGAATGTTCTGGGCTAGGGAGTGGCAAACGCGCTCAGCATCTATCAGAGACAAGTGACTGCGGCTCTACCGATAGTTCGGGTTGTGATTATTTTTTGGAAGAGTGTGAAGCGTTGCAAGAAATGTTCCCAGAAACATCATATGTCGAGGTAAGTATGGATGTAGTCGCTCATAGACGAAATGTGAGGTTCATATTCGTATTGCGTAGGTTAAGCATTGCATTGCTATAGCCAAAGGCGATATTGATAGTGCTACCCAGATTTTGTTGCATCGTCAGGAAACTGGACAGTCGCTGACTGACAAATCTACTAATTTGCAAACTCGTAAAAATAACGTCGTTGACGATGTTGAACTGAAGAATCGTATAATAGCTAGGTAAGTTCCCTCAGGTGTGCATATTCTATGCTATGATTTTCTTTCTTATATAATAGAGAGCGTGGATTCATTTGGCAGATGTTTTCTTATATTCCCTTCCCTTATAGTCGGCCACTTTAGCCGTTTTTCCTTGTCTATTGTGTTTTTATGTCGACTTTGAGTATGTTGAGACAGACATGAGACAGAATAAATATTATTTATTTAAAAACTTACATATATAGTGCTACTAGGTACAAAACACTTGAGTAGATATGTAAGTACATACCTATTTAGGGTTATGTTTAATAGTTACTTATCAGGCCAGCGATCCATGAAGGATCTGAGCCTGAGCTATAGCTGCCTTCCATCCTTGACTGTCAAGACTTCCAGTTGTCAAGACTAAGATGTCTTACATCCGCGATTACTTGGTCTTCATACCGGAGGTTCGGTCTTCCTCTTCTTCTCGAACCAGGAGGCTCGGAGTGGAAGGCCGACCCTCTTAGCTGGAGCGTTGATGTCCATGCGCTCGATGTGGCCGAGCCAGTGTAGTCGACGGATCCTTGCCTTCCGGACTACATCCACATCTTGGTTGTGTCTTCTTCTCCATTCACCTTCCTCACAGACAGGACCAAATATCCGGCGCAGATTTTTTCTTTCGAAAGAACCCAAAATCAGCTCCGCTGTCCTGCTTATCGTCCAGCTTTCGGCTCCGTACAGCAAGACTGGCAGTATGAGCGTTTTGTAAAGCATGACTTTGGTCTTTCGAGTGAGGAGTTTTGACCCCAGTTGTTTGCACAAGCCGAAGTAGCAGCGGTTGCCAAGGGCGATTCTATGCCGGATCTCCACTGTGGTGTCATTTGTGGAACTTACGTTTGCCCCGAGGTAGACAAACTCCTTAACTACCTCGAAATTGTTGCTGTCAATTGTTATGTTTTGTCCCAGGTGGTGAGCGACGGATTGGTTCTTGTTTGACAGCATGTATTTCGTTTTGTCCTCATTGATCTTAAGACCATCTCGTTTCGCCTGTTCTTCAATCGCCGTGAATGCTTCCACAATGCCACGGCGAGAACACGCGATGATGTCGATATCATCCGCTTACCCCAGCAGCTGGATGGACTTGTAAAAGATAGTGCCTTCCCTGTTGACGCCTGCCCGTCGCACTATCTGCTCCAGCACCAGGTTGAAGAAGTCACATGACAGCGCATCTCCTTGCCGAAATCCGGTGCATGTTTCAAACGTTTCCGAAGTCCTAGAACCGAGTTGCACGGTGCATCGCGTTTTTCTTAGCGTGGTGCGACACAACTGGATCAGTTTTCCTGGAATCCCGGATTCGGCCATCGCACCAAACAGTCCTTCACGATGAATGCTGTCGTATGCGGCTTCGAAATCGATGAAAAGATGGTGTGTATCGATTCGAAACTCGTTGGTCTTTTCCAGGATTTGTCGAAGTGTGAAAATTTGGTCTATAGTTGATTTGCCGGGCCGGAAGCCGCACTGGTAGCTGCCGATTAGTGCTGTGCAAAATGGTTTTAGAAGTTCACACAATACGCTGGACAGGATCTTGTATGCGACATTGAGCAGGGATATACCTCTATAGTTCTTGCAAGAGGTAGGATCGCCTTTTTTGTGAATGGGGCATATAGAGCTGGTATTCCAGTCGTCGAGCATGCTTTCATCTTCCCAAATTCTGCAGATGATCTGGTGCATGCTCCCTACCAGAACATCGCCGCCAGCCTTGAAGAGCTCTGATGGCAAGCCATCTGAGCCTGCGGCCTCGTTGTTCTTCAGCTTCTGAATAGCTGTGCCGACTTCTTCGATGCTGGGTGGGAGGACTACTTCAGCGGCTGGAGTTGGGATTTCCTCGGTCCCTACCACTCTCTCTTGGTCATGCTCGTTAAGCAGCTGCTGGAAATGCTGCTTAAATACATCCACTATTCCCTGCGGGTCGGTGACAAGATTACCCTCGCAGTTTCGAAGAGCCTGGGTGCCCTTTTTGAAGCCTCCTGCAAGGCCTTTGGCTTTCTTGTAAAAGGCTCGTGTTTTATGTTTATCCCTAGACTCCTCGATACCCTTGACCTGAGAGGCTGCGAAGATTCTTTTCTTTTGTCGCAGTAGTTTTTTCTCCTCCCTTCTTCTGGCTCGGTACTCTTCTTGCGCTGCCCTGGTTTTCCTCTGCAGCGCCTTTTGGTACGCCTCGTCGGTTGCTGCCTTTTTCTGCTCACACTCGCCACCATACCACGGGTTTCTTGTCGGGGGTGGTAGGTATCCTAAGGTGGTTTCGGCTACTTCCTGAATGGCTGAGCGGCAATGCAGCCACATATTATTGGCATTTGTGTTCGACGTAGGCATACCGTAATGTCTTTCGCTCAGCTGCTCCCTGTAGACTCTGGCAACCTCCGGTGTGCTCAGGCGCCCAATGTCGAACCTCCTCCTGATGGACTGGTGCAGCTTTCTGACATTGGACAGTCGAGCTCTGAATCTTGCTGCTACGAGGAAGTGGTCAGAGTCGACATTTGCCCCTCTGAATGTTCGCACATCCAGGATGTTTGACGAGTGCCTTAGGGTTATGTTTAATTGCAAAATTTTAAATTAAATAAACAGGTGTGCATAACAGTGCAAACTGCTAGGTACTTCTTCTTCTTCTTAACGGGCGCTACAGTTCGGGGCCTCAACCAACATGCCCCTCCAACTAGCACGATATTTTGCTAGCCTTTTCCATTGCCGCACACCCAGTTGGCTGAGGTCCCCTTCCACCTGTGTGCGCCATCTTAAGTGCGGCCGTCCTCTGCTTCTTCGTCATTCGCGGTTGGATTCAAAGACTCTCCGGCTGGAGCTGTGGTGTCCATTCGCTCTACATGGCCCAGCCATCTTAGACGTTGAATCCGTAGACGCCTGACTAGACTCATGTCGTTGTACAGCCCGTAAAGTTCGCGGTTTAATCTTTTCCTCCATCCCCCGTCTGCGTTTATAGGCCCGAAAACCATGCGCAAAATCTTTCTCTTGAACCGACCAAGGGCCTCCTCATCCGCTTTTGATAGTGTCCATGCTTCTGCGCCGTACAACAGGACCGGGATGATAAGGGTCTTATATAGGGTCAACTTTGTCGTTCGGGAGAGGGCTGTATTACTCAGTTGTCTCCTGAGCCCAAAGAAACAGCGATTGGGAAGAGTGATTCTGCGTTTGATTTCGGAACTGATGTCGTTGTTCAAGGTCCCTGCGGAGCCAAGGTAGACGAAGTCCCTAACTACCTCTAACTTATGTATATCTGCCAATACAAACGTTCTGGCCAAAACGTCGGTGGTGAGCGTCCTTACCGCGTCCTCGTTTACCGCCAAACCAATTTTCGTCGCTTCCATCTCAATACTTGCAAACGCCTCATTGACATCTCGCTGTGATATTATGTCAATATCGTCGGCGTATGCAAGGAGTTGTGAGGACTTGAAATAGATTGTGCCTCTTGTATTGGCCAGTCATTTTTGCACAATCATTTCCAATATGATGTTGAAGAAATCACACGACAGCGCATCGCCCTGCCTAAATCCTTTTTTGACATCAAAACTATTGGTAAGGTGTTCACCGATTCGGATTGAGCAGCGAGCATTCTCCAAAGTCATCCTGCATAGTCTGACGAGTTTAGCAGGTATGTCAAAGGTAGACATAGCGTTGTATAGCTCGTCTCTAATTACGCTGTCGTATGCGGCTTTGAAGTCGACAAATAGGTGATGAGTGTCGACTTGAAATTCTTTGGTTTTTTCTGCCGTAGTGTGAAGATTTGGTCGATGGTGGACTTCCCTGGCCTGAATCCGCACTAAGGACCTATCAGCTTATTTACAAAAGGCTTCAGGCGTTCACACAAAACGGCAGAGAAGATTTTGTAGGCGATGTTAAGGAGACTTATTCCTCTATAGTTGGCGCAATCAGAGGGGTCTCCTTGTGGATCGGGCATACGATGCTGAGACTCCATTGCATGCTTTCCTCTAACCATACCTTACGGATGAGCTGGTGCATGCTCCCAACCAGGTCATCCCCAGCTGCCTTGAAGAGCTCAGCAGACAGTCCGTCTGCGCCAGCAGCTTTATTCGACTTGAGCTTCGATATGGCAGTCTTAACTTCGTCGAGGTCAGGGGGACAGAATTCTCTGCGGTCTTCGTCGATTAGAAATGGATCATTCTGCCTGACAGTGGTGTATTGACTAACATCGCCGTTATACAGTCTGCAGCCGTGGTTTTTCCATATTCTCAGCATCGACTGCGGTTCTACTACTAGGTGTCCGTTCTCATCCCTGCAGGCTTCCGTTCTGGCTTTATAACCTTTGCATGTTCGCTTTATCTGTTGATAAAACTTTCGAACGTCACGCCTGCAGTAACACCTCTCCAAATCCTCAATCGCGCGCTTCTCGTGCTCTTTCTTCTTTCTTTTAGGAAGCTTATGCTCTTCCCTTCTTTTTCACTCGTAGAGCTCACGAGCTGCTCTTGTTCTTTTATGCAGCGAGGCCTGCATACTGCTTCCCTGTATGAATCCTCCTGCACTCGTCATCGAACCAGGTGTTTCTTCGTGGTGGAGCCTGGAAACCCAAAACTTCGGATGCCGAGCTTTTCAGGGCTTGTTTGCAAAGGCTCCACTGCTGTTCTATTGATAGTGTGGAGGATTCAGGTGTATTGAAGAGCTTAAGGGAGACGCGATCGGTAAAAACACGAACGGTTTCTGGCGATAGTAGCTTTCCGACATCATAACTTTGTATTCCTATTCTACTCCGTTGCGTTCGTGATATCCGTAAGCGCATCTTGGCTACTACAAGATAGTGGTCTGAGTCGATGTTAGCCCCTCGGAAAGTTCGAACATCAAGAATAGTGGAGGAGTGTCTGACGTCGATCGCGATGTAATCAATCTGGTTGGTAGTCGATTGATCAAAAGACCGCCAGGTGCCTTTGTGTATATCGAGGTGCGGGAAGCGCGTACTGGCTAGAAGGAGATTTCGCCCCGTAGCAAGATTGATAAGCCTGTGTCCGTTATCGGAGGTGGTGTCGTGTAGGCTATGTTTACCGATGACGTTCAAAGATGGTTTCCTTACCCAGCTTAGCATTCAAGTACAATTTTGATGTCATAGCTGGGACATTGGGCACACGTTCTGTCTAGGAGATCGTAGAACTCATCTTTGGCGGAGTCATCCTTGTCTTCCGTGGGGGCGTGGACGCAGATCAGGCTGATGTTAAAAAATGTAGCCTTGATACGGATTGTTATGAGACGTTCGCTCACATGCCGAAAGCTTAGGACTTTTTGCCTTAGTCCACCTCGAACAACAAATCCGCATCCAAACAATCGTTGCCCTCTCTCCCTATAGCAGTCGCCGTAGTAAATATCGCAGCTTTTCATCCGCTTTATACCCGGTCCATTCCATCGCATTTGCTAGATGGCGGTGATGTCCGCTTTATAGCGGTCTAGGGCGTCCGCAAGTTGTTCGGCTGCACGTGGCCTGTTTAGGGACCTAACATTCCACGGACAAAGCCGAAGATCATTGTCCCTTTTTCGTTTTATGCAAGCGTCGTCAACATAAATCCGGTCCGTTATATCCGAGGCTTGTGGTTGTTTCGGAGTTTGTGGTTTTTTTACGGTTACGGCTTACTAGGCCGTAGCCCAACCGACTAATCCTGTTTTTTGGCGCAGGAGGCTCGCCATTCGCCCTTCCCCGTCTGCGATTTCCAGAGGAAATCTCCAGATGGCACCACGAGAAGGTGGGGATAGGACTTACTAACAGTGCCGCAAGATGTTCGACTGCGGTGGCTCTCCGTCGGATAGATGCTACCCCTACGAGGCCTTTGTTAGTCCTTTGCCATCCATAATGAGATGGTTATTAACAATTATATCCCAAATCCGTTTCCACCATCTGTATGATATCAAACATTTTAATCTCATAGTTAATTACATGGCTACTGTACATTTTACTTTAAATGATTCCTGAGATGTTATTAATTCTTCGATTTTTGCATTATATTTTTGACAGGTATTCGTATGTCGATAAAAATGCGACAACGCGTGAATACAAACCATTTGTACCAAAGGTTGAACCGAAGAAACTCGTTCGCTACCGCGATAATAAGATTGTGTCGCTTAAAGGCGAACGCTACACGGAAATCAAGCGTGACGAAGATGCTGAATTGAAAAAACCTAAGAAGCAGACTAATCCGTAACTAAAGTTGATCAAGATCTACTTTAAATACTTCATCAAAAAGAATCTACAAATTTTAAAATCACTAACTATATTATTACCACTAACTCTAATCATCATCAGTAATTTATTCAATGTATCAATGTTCATAGTAGTAGCTGTAGTCGAAATAGTAATAGTAGCTGTAGGCACATTAGCCACAACATCAGGCACGGATGCGGACAAAACAAGCCGGACAGCTATAATAGTAATAGCGAATCTCTTAAGCTTAGTGCCCGTATTATTTGCCGGCATAAGCCTGGTCGCATCATCACCATGTTACGCGCATAAAACTATCGGATGCTTCGAATATTACTCATTAGGTAAAAAGTTGAATAAAACAATAGTATCACGGCATAACTTGGTCGAATGTCTTCTTAGCACCTATCCACATTCGCTGTGTTTATGAAACAGTAGTTCTCTTAGTTCTAACCTTTCCCCACTTTGTGTTATTATTAACAATACTTTATACATTTGTTAATTATTGCTGTGTTCATTCGGAGCGGGACACGCGATGTCGCCGAATGAGCACACTCCAAATACATACATATTCTATATGACTACAATAGCTCAAATCCTATGGACTTTAAGGAACAAAATTTATAGTTTAATCTTTTTATACACTGATTTTGTATTATGCAGTATTTTCGCATTTATTCTGCGAGATACGACAGTTCTCACGGGTTCTCCACGTGCCGCCTACTGTTCGGCGTAAATTTGTATTTTCTTAAGTTGTACGAAATGGCAATGATAACTAAACTACAATTGTATTAATTAACTCATAGGAAACGTATGTTGTTTTAAGTTGCCACTAATGCGTAGTATATTAAATCTAGATGTACATATGTACGCGTACATATATTCTAAGTTGATGATCTGATCAATTGCTGTCTGTTGTATTAAACGAAATGATATTACAATACTATTCATAAGTTTAAATTAATTTTTCACGCACTGTTTCGAAATATCGGGTTTGATGTAGCCAACGCTCTGTCTACATGTGTTTGAAGTATTCTCAGTCGCTTTTAAGTCAGAAACACATACAGGCTTGCGCGCGCGCCGACTTTTGACAGGCTTTGTACCGGCTTACGATATAATGTGTCAGACGCACGCAACCACAATTCGCAACACACAATCTGGCTTTCTCACAACACAATGAAATACATCTGTCAAACGCACGTCCGAGTAGAGAGTAGCCCTACTCGGGCGCTTTGCTCGACTTTACGATATTTACGATATGAGGTCGAGGTAACATTATGTGTTACTTCATAGGATATCGTTGGTCCTACTCATGCTGTCAAAGTGGGCGCGCGCGCAAGCCTGTATGTGTTTCTAACTTTATGTATAAGTCTTGTTTTTCTTTTTCAATTTACTATATGAATATAGATTGCCTTTTTTTTACCCCTTATTTAATTAGATATAAGTTTAAGGGGTTATGTCTTAGCCTGTGTAGCTCCCACAATAGACTTTCTAACATCACAGTTTTCAGTCTTGTCACTTTATATCGTACGTACAGTACAGTGCATTGTTAAAGTATGAAACATGTACATGATATAGTGCAAAAAGGTGAATATCCAAACCTATTTAAATGTATATCAATTTGGTTTTTAGTTTTATTTTTATGACAACTTATGTACCTGCCCACCAATTATATTATGGGCCGGTTATATATAATATATATATATATTTACGAGTACATTGTATCTTACTATTTTTAGTTGATATTTGTTTGTGATATTAGAATAAATTCTCAAATGAAGTAACGACAAGTTGACCATTTTAATATTCGCTTCAAACACTGACTCTCGTTTTCAGAGTAAATGTGAACAATCCTTATCGTTCTTTCCATACCTCCTTACTTACTTACTTACTTACTTATCAGGCCAGCGATCCATGGAGGATCTGAGCCTGAGCTATAGCTGCCTTCCATCCTTGACGGTCCCGGGCACGCTCCTTCCAGTTGTCAAGATGTCTTACATTAGCGATTACTTGGTCTTTATACCGAAGGTTCGGTCTTCCTCTTCTTCTCGAACCAGGAGGCTCGGAGTCGAAGACCCTCTTAGCTGGGACGTTGATGTCCATGCGCTCGATGTGGCCGAGCCAGTTTAGTCGACGGATCCTTGCCTTCCGGACTACATCCACATCTTGGTACAGCTCGTAGAGTTCGCGGTTGTGTCTTTTTCTCCATTCACTTTCCTCACAGACAGGACCAAATATCCGGCGCAGAATCTTTCTTTCGAAAAAAAAAAAATCAGCTCCGCTGTTATGCTTATCGTCCAGCTTTCGGCTCCGTACAGCAAGACTGGCAGTATGAGCGTTTTGTATGGCATGACTTTGGTCTTTCGAGGAGGAGTTTTGACCCCAGTTGTTTGCACAAGCCGAAGTAGCAGCGGCTGCCAAGGGCGATTCTATGCCGGATCTCCACTGTGGTGTCATTTGTGGAACTTACGTTTGCCCCGAGGTAGACAAACTCCTTAACTACCTCGAAATTGTTGCTGTCAACTGTTATATTTTGTCCCAGGTGGTGAGCGACGGATTGGTTTTTGCTTGACAGCATGTATTTCGTTTTGTCCTCATTGATCTTAAGACCAACTCGTTTCGCCTGTTCTTCAATCGCCGTGAATGCTTCCACAATGCCAAGTCGAGAACATGCGATGATGTCGATATCATCCGCTTACCCCAGCAGCTGGATGGACTTGTAAAAGATAGTGCCTTCCCTGTTGACGCCTGCCCGTGGCACTATCTGCTCCAGCACCAGGTTGAAGAAGTCACATGACAGCGCATCTCCTTGCCGAAATCCGGTGCATGTTTCAAACGTTTCCGAAGTCCTAGAACCGAGTTGCACGGTGCATCGCGTATTTTTTAGCGTGGCGCGACACAACTGGATCAGTTTTCCTGGAATCCCGGATTCGGCCATCGCACCAAACAGTCCTTCACGATGAATGCTGTCGTATGCGGCTTTGAAATCGATGAAAAGATGGTGTGTATCGATTCGAAACTCGTTGGTCTTTTCCAGGATTTGTCGAAGTGTGAAAATTTGGTCTATAGTTGATTTGCCGGGCCGGAAGCCGCACTGGTAGCTGCCGATTAGTGCGGTGCAAAATGGTTTTAGACGTTCACACAATACGCTGGACAGGATCTTGTATGCGACATTGAGCAGGGATATACCTCTATAGTTCTTGCAAGAGGTAGGATCGCCTTTTTTGTGGATGGGGCATATAGAGCTGGTATTCCAGTCGTCGGGCATGCTTTCATCTTCCCAAATTCTGCAGATGACCTGGTGCATGCTCCCTACCAGAACATCGCCGCCAGCCTTGAAGAGCTCTGATGGCAAGCCATCTGAGCCTGCGGCCCTGTTGTTCTTCAGCTTCTGAATTGCTGTGCCGACTTCTTCGATGCTGGGTGGGAGGACTACTTCAGCGGCTGGAGTTGGGATTTCCTCGGTCCCTACCACTCTCTCTTGGTCATGCTCATTAAGCAGCTGCTGGAAATGCTGCTTAAATACATCCACTATTCCCTGCGGGTCGGTGACAAGATTACCCTCGCAGTTTCGAAGAGCCTGGGTGCCCTTTTTGAAGCCTCCTGCAAGGCCTTTGGCTTTCTTGTAAAAGGCTCGTGTTTTATGTTTATCCCTAGACTCCTCGATATCCTTGAGTTGGGAGACTGCGAAGATTCTTTTTTTTTTGTCGCAGTAGTTTTTTCTCCTCCCTCTTTCTTTTCATAGCTAAGTCGACTCATATTAGGATATCAGCCCTATTATGGAAGTCGTTTAAGTCCTTGTCACAAAACGACTATGTGAAATCGGTATTACGGAAGTCGTTTTACACAATTGCGTTACGTCATCAAACGACTCAAGTCATTTATCTCGTGTGGAACGTATTTGTTGGATGGCAAAGGACTAACAAAGGCCTCGTAGCATCTATCTGACGGATGCTGGCCTGCTAAAAAGCGAGAAGAACCACCGCAATCGAACATCTTGCGGCACTGTTAGTAAGTTCCATCCCCACCTCCTCGTGGTGCCATCTGGAGATTTCCTATTCAAATCGCAGACGGGGAAGGGCGAATGGCGATCGTCCTCCGTCAAAAAAACAGGATTAGTCGGTTGGGCTACGGCCTAGTAAGCCGTAACCGTAAAAAAACCACAAACTCCGAAACAACCACAAGTCTCGGATATAACGGACCGGATTAATGTTGACGACCCTGGCAAAAAACGAAAAAAGGACAATGATCTTCGGCTCTGTACGTGTAATGTTAGGTCCCTAAACAGGCCACGTGCAGCCGAACAACTCGCGGACGCCCTAGACCGCTATAAAG
Organism: Eumerus sabulonum; assembly: GCA_951905685.1. Lineage (NCBI taxonomy): Eukaryota > Metazoa > Arthropoda > Insecta > Diptera > Syrphidae > Eumerus > Eumerus sabulonum. Next base: position 134,262,410 of record OX645060.1, on the reverse strand, counting down.
CGGACATAACCGCCATCCAGGAAATGCGATGGAATGGACCGGGTATAAAGCGGATGAACAACTGCGATATTTACTACGGCGATTGCTACAGGGAGAGAGGACAACGATTGTTCGAGGTGAACTAAGGCAAAGATTCTATCAAGGCTACATTTTTTAACATCAGCCTGATCTGCGTCCACGCCCCCACGGAAGACAAGGATGACTCCGCCAAAATGAGTTCTATGATCTCCAAGACAGAACGTATGCCCAATGTCCCAGCTATGACATCGAAATTGAACTAGGAGACTTCAATGTGCTAAGTTGGGTAAGGAAAGCTTCTTTGAACGAGTATTGGCAAACATACACGACACCACATCCGATAACGGACACAGGCTGATTGACCTTGATACGGGGCGAAATCTCTTACCTACGCGCTTCCCGCACCGCGATATACACAAAGGCACCTGGCGGTCTTTTGATCAATCGACTACCAACCAGATTGATCACATCGCGATCGACGTCAGACACTCCTCCATTATTCTTGATGTTCGAACTTTCCGAGGGGCTAACATCGACTCGGACCACTATCTTGTAGTAGCCAAGATGCGCTTACGGATATCACGAACGCAGTGGAGTAGAGTAAAAATACAAAGTTATGACGTCGGAAACCTACTATCGCCAGAAACCGCTCGTGCTTTTACCGATCGCGTCTCCTTTAAGCTCTCCAATACACCTCAGGCCTCCACGCTATCAAGAGAACAGCAGTGGAGCCTTTGCAAAGAAGCCCTGAAAAGCTCTGCATCCGAAGTTTTGTGTTTTAAGGCTATACCACGAAGAAACACCTGGTTCGATGACGAGTGCAGGAGGATTCACACATATAAGCAGGAGGTATATAAAGCCTCGCTGCATAGAAGAACAAGAGCAGCTCGTAAGCTCTACGAGTTAAAAAGAAGGGAGGAGCATAAGCTTCTCAAAAGAAAAAGATTAAAGACCACGAGAAGCGCGCGATTGAGGATCTGGAGAGATGTTACTGCAGGCGTGACGTTTGAGTTTTATCAACAGATAAAGCGAACATGCCAAGGTTTATGGGTTTATCATAACCGAAGCCTGCAGGGATGAGAAGGGACCCCTAGTAGTAGAAAAACCACGATGTTAGTCAATATGCCGCTGTCAAGAAGAATGATCCTTTTCTTAACGACAAAGATCGCAGAGAATGACATCCCCCTGACCTCGACGAAGTTAAGATTGCCATATCGAAGCTCAAGTCGAATAAAGCTGCTGGCGCAAACGGACTGTCTGCTGAGCTCTTCAAGGCAGCTGAGGATGACCTGGTTGGGAGCATGCACCAGCTCAACCGTAAGATATGGTTAGAGGAAAGCATGCCCGAGGAATGGAGTCTCAGCATTGTATGCCCGATCCACAAGAAGGGAGACCGATTGATTGCGCCAACTATAGAGGAGTAAGTCTTAACATCGCCTACAAAATCTTCTCTACCATTTTGTGTGAACGCCTGAAGTCTTTTGTAAATATGCTGATAGGTCCTTATCAGTGCGGATTCAGGCCAGGGAAGTCCACCATCGAACAAGTCTTCACACTACGGCAGATACTGGAGAAAACCAATGAATTTCAAGTCGACACTCACCACCTATTTGTCGACTTCAAAGCCGCATTCGACAGCGTCTTGGACAGAAAGTTTGCATTATCTGCCAGGTTTGTGGTAGTTAAGGACTTCGTCTTCATTGGCTTCGCAGTGACCTGGAACAATGACATCAGTTTCGAAATCAAACGCAGAATCACTCTTGCCAATCGCTGTTTCTTTGGGCTCAGGAGGCAATTGAGTAATAGAGCTCTCTCCCGAACGACAAGGTTGACTCTATATAAGACCCTTATCATCCTAGTCCTGCTGTATGGCGCAGAATCATGGACACTATCAAAAGCGGATGAGGAGGCCCTTGGTCGGTTCAAGAGAAAGATTTTGCGCATGATTTTCGGGCCTATAAATGCAGACGGGGGATGGAGGAATAGATTAAACCGCGAACTTTACGGGCTGTACAACGACATGAGTCTAGTCAGGTGTCTACGGATTCTACGCCTAAGATGGCTAGGCCATGTAGAGCGAATGGATACCACAGCTCCAGCCCGTAGAGTCTTTGAATCCAACACCGAGGGACGGAGAAATAGAGGACGGCCGCATCTAAGGTGGCGCGCAAAGGTGGAAAGGGACCTCAACCAACTGGGCGTTCGGCACTGGAAAAGACTAGCGAAAGATCGTGCTAGGTGGAGAGGCATGTGGGTTGAGGCCCAGGTTCACCCCGAACTGTAGCGCCCGCTAAGTAAGTAAGTGCATGCCCCAAATTGCTCAAGTAAAGACGTCGGTAAGCTACAATCGCAAGAGACTGCCAGAATCTTTGCCGATCATGTCTCCTCCAAGCTCTCTCAAAATCCGACCACAGCAGCACAAATAATAGAGCGGGAATGGGCGAATTGCCAGAGCGCCGTCAGATACGCTGCCTCAGAGGTGCTGGGTTTCAAACCGCTACCACCTAGAAACCCCTGGTTCGATGAACAATGCGAACAAGCCCATGCAGCAAAACAAGAAGCATATAAAGCCATGCTGCAACAACGGACGAGAGCTGCTCGCGAAATCTATGAGTAGAAGAGAAGAGAGGAACACACGCTTTTCAGAAGAAAGAAGAGAGAGCACGGAAAGCGTGAGATCCAGGAGATGGAGAGATGCTTTCGCGGGAATGACGCCCGTAAGTTTTACAATAAGGTAAAAGGAACATGCCATGGCTACAAAGCCAGAGCAGTGGCCTGCAGGGATGAAAATGGAGAACTGGTCGTAGAATCGCAGTCGATACTGAGAATTTGGAAAGACCACTTCCGCAGGCTGTACAACGGCGATGATAGACAAGATACCGCTGTCAGGCAGAACGAGCCATTCGTAAGGGACGCCGATGTAACAGAATTCAGTCCACCCGATCTAGACGAAGTCAAAGATATCAAGACTTAAGTCTAAAAAAACTGCGAGCGCAGACGGTCTGTCTGCTGAGCTTCTTAAGGCGGCTGGAGATGAGCTGGTAAGGTGCATGCATCATCTCATTTGCAAGGTATGGTCGGAGGAAAGCATGCCCGACGAATGGAAAGGAGACCCCTATAACTGCGGCAACTATAGGGGAATAAGTCTCCTTAATATCGCATATAAGATCTTCTCTGCCATATTGTATGAACGCCTGAAACCGTTTGTGGATAACCTGATCCGCTCTTATCAGTGTGGTTTCAGGCCTGGTAAATCTACAATGCACCAAATATTTACGCTACGGCAGATCTTGGAGAAGACCCAGGAATACCAAATCGACACTCACCACCTCTTCGTCGATTTCAAGGCTGCATATGACAGCGTGTATAGAGATGAGCTATACAAAGCCATGTCTAGTTTTAACATCCCTGCCAAACTCGTCCGACTGTGCAGGATGACAATGGAGAATTCTCGCTGCTCCATTAAGGTCGGTAATGAGCAAACCGAGACCTTTGATGTTAAAAAAGGATTTAGGCAAGGTGACGCGCTGTCATGCAACTTTTTCAACATCGTGCTTGAAAAGATCGTGCAAAAGTCACTGGCCAACACAAGAGGTACGATTTATTTCAAGTCTACGCAATTGCTTGCATACGCCGACGACATTGACGTGATTGGACGGACACAGCGAGACGTCAATGAGGCCTTTGTAAGCATTGAGGTAGAAGCGGCTAAGATGGGTCTCAAGGCTAATGAGGTTAAAACCAAATATCTGCTTTCATCTAAAAGAGACGGACTGCACTGACGCATTGGCCAGTAGGTCACTATGGGCGGATATAACTTTGAAGTGGTCAAGGAATTCGCCTATCTTGGCTCACTGATGACCAGCGACAACAACACCAGCGCTGAGATAAAACGCAGAATCACTCTTGCTAACCGCTGTTTCTTTGGACTCAAGAGACAATTGAGAAGTAGAGCCCTTTCTTGGAAAACCAAGGTGACACTATATGAGACCTTGATAATCCCAGTCCTCCTTTATGGCGCAGAAGCTTGGACCTTAACAAAAGCGGATGAAGATGCCCTTGGTCGTTTCGAAAGGAAAATTCTGCGCACTATCTACGTTCCCGTTTGTTCAAACGGTGTATGGAGGAGAAGATATAACGAAGAACTGTACGGGTTGTACAGCGACATCGGCCTGGTACGATGTCTACGGATACAGCGTCTAAGGTGGCTAGGCCATGTAGAGCGCATGGAAAATACAGCTCCGACCCGAAGAGTCTTCGAATCCACACCGGAACGAAGGCGCGGCAGTGGACGGCCACAGCAACGGTGGCGCACGCAGGTGGAAGGGGACCTTAACCAACTGAGCGTGCGGCGCTGGAAACAGCTGGCCAAAGACCGTGCCAGCTGGAGACGCTTGTTAGTTGAGGCCCAGGTTCACCACGGACTGTAGCGCCACCTAAGTAAGTAAGTAAGTAAGTATGTACGTTTTAATGATTGCGTTTAGTGTCCGTAATTAATACATTATCCTCTGAGCTACAGTTCTCTTGTTGACTGGCATCTTGCTGCCAGTTACTTCTACTTTTAAGTAGTTTACTCGCATACAACTTCCTGTAGGAAATTTTTTAGCCGTCTAAAAAACAGTTTAAGTCAGGTGGCGTTAATCGTCTATCTCCATCAGATAGTGGCAAGTGCATTGATTTTTTTTTCATGCTCATTTGACCGTCTTTAGTGGCAGAGAATTTTTTCGCTCGATCGATGAATGGACGAACAAGATATCAAAAAAAAAAAAATAAAAAAAAAAACAGAATTGTTCATTCGTGTTGGTTCCACTCAAGAGTGTCGGAGAAGTGATTACATCGGTTCACTATTCTGTGTTCGCACACAAACAACGGACAATTGTCATTTCCCGAGGTGGTGGCAATGGGAATGGCTATTGCTTGGGAACTGAGCCAACAGTCTGGCAGACGTCTACATTCGCTCAGCGGGTAAGCGCGATAGTTCACATTCGTCTCCGTGAAATAAAGTTAATAAAAAGAAGTAATTACAAAAAAAAAAAAGTGTCAGGAACCGTCTTAATTTCGACTTATCGTCTCCAGTATCCGAATTTGATTAAGGGTAAGCTCCATAGGCACTAGTTTACGAATTATTGAATGGGTATTCATCTTTTCGAGAATGAAGAAAACGAGAGATTTGATACGAGCATGTCTGCGGATATTTTTAGAAAAGTTTGTGCTATCATACGGTGCTCCGTTTCTTGCCAATAGGATAGTTTGTTTTTTTTTCTGTGCGGTCCCGACAATGCCATAAATAAGTCTGTTCTCGTTTTAGGACGAAAGGTTAACGTTCCCACCGAGCCACATACGTGAACGTTTGTCCATGAATAGTGTAATTAAGGAAAAAAAAGGAAACTGGGGTTAAACGAGCACGTGACAGATGCGTTCTATTCTGGCGATCGGTCGTTTCACTTGCCATATGTGAGGTCTGCTGTGCAAAGTGTGTAGAATGCAATCGACACATGTACCATTAAGTGCTACATATCAGGAGAGCACAGTAGTGTGCCACTATTTCAGGGTAAACGGGCTGCGGTTGTGATTAGAATGGTACAGTGCTCGCATTTTGTATTCAAACTGAAATGAAGTCATGTTTACTGCATAACGAATCCAAGAATGCACATTTGTCATAAAAATGCAGTTTCCCTGGCAATCACATGATGCCCAGAATATTTTGGGATTTTTCATGATCTAAGTAAGGTGTTGGTCTACATATGTACATGTTGTTCTTAAAACAAGACTTGGGCCTTATGTAACACATTGGTCAGAAGCTACAATATTTAGTATTCACGCTCAGATGATGAACTAAGTGATAAATTGCGAAATGTAGTTATTGCCCAATGCGTTAACGAACAAGTACTTTTCAAAATAGGGCAATCTTGCTCATTTTTCATTCTTCTTCGTTGATCAGTTGAAAGCACGCTTCGTATGGTATTGTGGTGTATTCTAATCGACAATAAAGAAACATTGTCAATTGAAAAGTTAATGAATTTTAATTGGAGAACATTTTTATGTGCGTCGCTTGAGATGTTTTCAAATTCAAGAAACTTGACGGATAGGAGTCCAATACATATGCTCGTATATGGGATTTTTTTTTTTTTTTGCATATTTTGCTGGCAATATATGGGTATTACTTACTTACTTACTTAGGTGATGCTACAGTTTGGGGTGAACTTTGGCCTCAACCAACAAGCTTGTACGATTTTTGCCTCTTGTATTGGCCAGTGAATCCCGCATGATAATTTCAAGGATGACGGTGAATAAATCACACGACAGTGCGTCGCCCTGTATGAATCCTTCTTTAACATGGGGGTGGCCGTGGTGCAGTGGTTAACATCATCGACCGCCGAGCGGAAGGTTTATGGTTCAAATTCGCTTCATAGCCAAGAAAAAGTAGTTTCTATACCGCCAAAAAGTATGCAACGCTGTTGAGAATGGAAAGTGACCAGACGCACTGCTGCAGGCATAACACTCACAGTATATGGTCAACCGAAATTCATCCTCTGCGTATGCAATACTAAAGTGCTTGAACGAATTCCTACGGACTATAACCAACGCGGAATTTGGTCGGCTCTCGTCCTATCTAGGTCTAGGACAACCACCCCTGAGAGTAGTGAACGAACATCAACGACCCCAACCACTGTACTCCGTTCAGGTTATGTGTGTCAACACATCATAAGAGAATATAAAATCTCTTGAACCCGCGCGAGTCTCTAAAAAAAAAAAAAAAAAAAAACATCGAAGGTCTCGGTTAACTCCTTACTTCCTGAACACAATTAGGTCGCAGTCGCGGTCTCGGTCGCGGTCGGCATTGCTGTCGCTAGGATTGGCAAAATCTCGCCCACAATGAGGTCGCTTTGTTATGTCAAATTTTAACAGCTGTTTTCACCTTTGTCTATATACAATGTGTCTCAAAAGAAAGTTTACATTTGTTTAGCTTATCGCGCGATCACAACGAATCCGTGGGGGTACCTCAATCGGTGGCCTGGCTCTTGGGAATTCACTCGCTATGGAGCGTTTCTCGGGTGCTGACTGCGCGTTGTGCGTGCGAGAGTTTTACAAAAACGGTAATTCGGCGACTGTGGCGCGTAGAAAATTCTGCAATATTCGAATTTCACGCCATTTAAAGGATGCGCCAAGCATTCCTCTCAATTCGAAAATGGGCAAAAACGTTTGAAGAGACGGGTTCAATACTAGAAAAACCGGTCAAGGTCATCGATAATGTAAGAAAACGTAAAGAATGTTAATCAGTCTATTTGCAGTGATCCCGACCTTTCGATTCGGAAGGGCGCGAAGCTGTAATGGGAAATTTTGCTGTTCGATTAAATGGCTGTCGCGAACGCGAGGGCTTACATTTAGATGACATTATTTTTAAGAAATAAATTCTCAAGTTGTGAACTTTAATGATAAATAAAATTGTTTTCGATAGAATGTTTACTTCGTTTTTAATCGATCCACTAAATATAAACTTTCTTTTGAGACACCTTGTACTTACAACGAACCGTCAACCGCCGATTTGAAGATTTCCTTTTTTCTACACAGCTGTCACAACGTTGTACGACCGAGTTAAACGTTTGCCAACTCGCGCGACACACCCTACGACCGAATCAGCGACCGCGACACTATTGGGCTTACATTATGGGATTTACGTACATTTAACTTTTGACAGGCGACCGAGACAGCGATCGCGACCTCATTGTTTTCAGACAGTTACCGAACTTAATGGAGCAGCTAGAATTCTCCATTGTCATCCTGCACAGCCTGACGAGCTTGGCAGGGATGTCACAACATAGCATGGCTTTATATAGCTCGTTAATGCTACAGTTTAATGCCGATTCCGAACAGCGTGAGTCAAGAAGCTTTTTCTGGGCAAGTTATACTACGGAGGGTTTTGTCAGTACCCCGCCGAGGAGGGACGCCGCGAAATAAACATTCGATGGCGTTGGTGTTATCACTGTCATATGCGGCCTAAAAATCGACGAAAAAGTGGTGTGTGTCGACCTGACAAGAATGGGTCTTCTCCAAGATCTGCCGCAGTGTGAATATTTGGTCTATTATGGACTATCCTGGACTGAAGTCACAATGATAGGAACCTATCAAATTGTCCACGAATGGTTACAGGCGTTTTTATTGTAAAAATTGTAAAATCAACTCTTCATGTTCTGCTAAAAGCACCGTGGCGCAGTAGGTAGTGTGTTGGCCTCTGACGCCGATGACACGGGATCGAATCCCGACACAGCCATGTCATCGAACGTGTTTTTCACGGTGTTTCTCCTCAGCGGGGTTCTGACAAAACCCCCTGTAGTAAAATTTTCATGAAAAGCTTCTCGAAATTCACCGTTCGGAACCGGCAATAAACTGTAGGTCCCTTTCACCTATGGGAAAATGAAATCACACACAACATGGGTGATTGAGAGAAGCTCGGCTCAGATTCTTCATGGACTGTAACGCCAACACACACACACATACATGTTCTGCTAAAAGCTATGTTCACTTGGAAATCACAATAGGTCCAGCATCCTTGCGATCGTCCCTCTGTTCGATCCAAGTCACGTTGTCCAATGGGGGTCAGTTTACGACCACCATCCGGGTGCTTATCGATCCAACGGGCAGCTTCCAAAGCTTGAAGTGCCTTACGGGCACAATCGTCGGCGGAGCGACAGAAATGCGACGGGTGAACACCGTTGCGTTTACGGCCACCATAGATCTTTGTTATCGACCCGACACCGGCCGGACTACGGTGATACAAGTGGCGGAGAATTGATGCGCAACGAATATAGAACCAATCGGGATCATATGGAGAAAGTTCCTTGTATTTGGCAGTCTTGATGATGTCCATCTGTTCTGGAACCTTTAGTTTACCAGTCTTCTTCAAGAAAATGGCGACGCGTTTCACGATAACGTGTTGGTCAATATCTTTTACTGTAACACCAGGCATCTTGCTTGACAAAATGATCCGGAAGCACGGCAGAAGAGATCATATACGCGATAATAAGGAGACTTATTCCCCTATAGTTGGCGCAGTTACCTATAGGGGTCTCCTTTTTTATGGACCGGGCAAACGATGTCGAGATTCCATTCATTGGGCATGCTTTCTTCCGACCATATCTTGCAGATGAGCTGGTGCATGTTCCCAACTAACTCAGCTCCAGCCGCTTTAAATAGCTCAGCAGTCAGGCCGCCTGCGCCAGTAGCTTTATTAGACTTCAGTTTTGATATCGCTATCTTAACCTCGTCTCATCTTCGTCCAGTGTGAATGGTACGTTTTGCCTGACAGTGGCATCTTGACCATCTTCGCCGTTATACAGTCCGCAGAAATAGTCTTTCCACATTCTCAGCATCGACTGTGATTTAAGTGCGAGGGGTCCATGTTCATCCCTGCAGACTCCCGGTTTGGCTTTATAACCATGGCATGTTCGTTTTACTCTTTGGTAAAACTTTCGAACGTCGTTCCTGCGATAACATCTCTCCATCTCCTCGATCTCTCGCTTCTCGTGCTCCTTCATTTTTCTTCTGAAAAGCTCATGCTCCTCTCTTCTTTTCCGCTCATAGAGCTCACGACTAGCTATCGTTCGTCGATACAACGTGGCAGTGTATGCATTCTGTTTTTCTGCATATATCTGGCTGCACTCGTCATCAAACCAACAGTTTCTCCTAGGTGGTGACTGGAAACCTAGTACATCAGAGGCAGCATCCCCGATGGCGCTTTGACAACGTCTTCATTGCTGTTCTAGAGTTTGTGCAGTTTGTATCGGCTCTTGAGAGAGTTGAAGGGAGACACGATCGGCGAAGTTCCTGGTAGTTCCTGTAGTCCGTTTGTAGTTTGTGTTTTTTTTTTTACGGTTACGGCTTATAAGGACGTAGCCCAACCGACGAACCCTATTTTTTGGCGCAGGAAACTCGCCATTCGCCCTTCCCCGTCTGTATTTTCCATAAGAAATCACCAGGTGGTGGCTCTTCTCGTCGGATAGATGCTACTCCTACGAGGCCTTTGTTAGTCCTCTGCCATTTGAGTATTACTATTTACTAACTTCATTATCATATTTGCTTCATTGTTTCCGATTTTTTTAGACTTATACTCGTCTGACTTATGCATGCAACGTCAATGCAATTAAAAAAAAACAAAAAACAAGTAAAGTAGTACTCGTATGTAATCGGTAAGCGGCATTGCCGCTCAGCCTTTCAGGAAGTAGCCGAAACCACCTAAGGATACCTACCACCCCCGACAAGAAACCCGTTGTATGATGGCGAGTGTGAGCAGAAAAAACCAGCAACCGACGAGGCGTACTAAAAGGCGCTGCAGAGGAAAACCAGGGCAGCGCAAGAAGAGTACCGAGCCAGAAGAAGGGAGGAGAAAAAACTACTGCGACAAAAGAAAAGAACCTTCGCAGCCTCTCAGCTCAAGGATATCGTGGATTCTAGGGATAAACATAAAACACGCGCCTTTTATAAGAAAGCCAAAGGCCTTGCAGGAGGCTTCAAAAAGGGCACCCAGGCTCTTCGAAACGGCAAGGGTAATCTTGTCACCGACCCGCAGGGAATAGTCGATGTATTTAAGCAGCATTTTCAGCAGCTGCTTAACGAGCATGACCAAGAGAGAGTGGTAGGGACCGAGGAAATCCCAACTCCAGCCGCTGAAGTAGTCCTCCCACCCAGCATCGAAGAAGTCGGCACAGCAATTCAGAAGCTGAAGAACAACAAGGCCGCAGGCTCAGATGGCTTGCCATCAGAGCTCTTCAAGGCTGGCGGCGATGTTCTGGTAGGGAGCATGCACCAGATCATCTGCAGAATTTGGGAAGATGCAAGCTACAATTTCGAGGTAGTTAAGGAGTTTGTCTACCTCGGGGCAAACGTAAATTCCACAAATGACACCACAGTGGAGATCCGGCATAGAATCGCCCTTAGCAACCGCTGCTACTTCGGCTTGTCCAAACAACTGGGGTCAAAAGTCCTCACTCGAAGGACCAAAGTCATGCTTTACAAAACGCTCATACTGCCCGTCTTGCTGTACGGAGCCGAAAGCTGGACGATAAGCAGGACAGCGGAGCTGAAAGAAAAGAAAAATTCTGCGCCTGATATTTGGTCCTGTCTGTGAGGAAGGTGAATGGAGAAGAAGACACAACTCTACGAGCTGTACCAAGATGTGGATGTAGTCCGGAAGGCAAGGATCCGTCGACTACACAGGCTTGGCCACATCGAGCGCATGGACATCAACGCTCCAGCTAAGAGGGTCTTCGACTCCGAGCCTCCTGGTTCGAGAAGAAGAGGAAGGGACCTCCGGTATAAAGACCAAGTAATCGCGGATGTAAGACATCTTGGTCTTGACAACTGGAAGCAGCGTGCCCGGGACCGTCAAGGATGGAAGGCAGCTATAGCTCAGGCTCAGATCCTCCATGGATCGCTGGCCTGATAAGTAAGTAAGTATCCTGGTACCTACATTTATCTCAAACTTTGTGGACAAGGTCTAAAAAGCTTTACAAGTCTCCGGGAACGGATGGGATCATACCAGCGGAGCTCCAGCAAGTAGCAGATCTCATCCTTCCGTGGCTTGTAGTAATATATAAGAGTTGCCTCTCCTTATCCTACATCCCTAGCAAGTGGAAGGTAACCAAAGTCATTTTCATACCCAAGGCAGGCAAAAGCTCCCACACGTTTGCAAATGACCCGAGTCTCACTTCTTTTCTATTAAAAACTCTACAGAAGATTTTAGACGCACACATTCGATACAGCTATGTATATCTCAGGAAGACTGTGGGATAACCAACATGCCTACAACAAAGGCAAAGCGGTGGAAACAGCACTCAACTCATTGGTTAGCACCATAAAAAGGTCACTGGAACACAAGGAATATACCCTAGTGGCCTTTCTCGGTATTGAGGGCGCCTTTAATAAAGTTGAACTATGGCCGCCACCAAAGCGCTGTCTGATCTGGGTGTTACGGGATCAGTGATAGAACTGGTACGACAACTGCTAACGCAAAGAGTGGCCAAAGTAAACTTCGCTGCTGCCGTTTCAACTAGAATGGTCAGCAGAGGTACACCACAGGGTTGAGCATTCTTCCCTCACCTCTGGAATGTGGTGGTCAATAAACTACTACTGTTGCTAGAACAGGAAGGGTGCGCTGTGACCGCCTATGCAAAGGACATTGCTATTGCCGTCACAGAAAAATTTCCCAGCACTCTAAGCGATCTAATGCAGGGTGCATTACATACAGTAGTAATCTGGACGCAGTACTGTGGACGTGGGGTCAAACCCAAGAAGACTGACCTAGTACTGTTTACCGAGGTTGGGTGAAACTCAACTAATAATCAAAGATCAGGCTAAATACCTACCCCTAGTCCTTGACAGGAGGCTGAATTGGAAATCCAACATTCTCGATCGAGTCAAGAAAGCAACCACTTCCCTCTACAGCTGTGAGAATGTAGTGGCAAAAGGTAACTGTCATTTGCACGGACAGCTAATCTGCGATAAAATCCCTGGCCGCGGTAACCCACAAATCAAAAACAGACGAGATGGCTGAACAGTTCAACATAAAAATACTGTGGATTCCCGGGCACAGGGATATTCCAAGAAACTGCGAGGCCGACGAACTCGCGAAGTTAGGGTCAAACACACTCAGTCTTCCAACCCACGTGTTGATGCTTCACATCATAATTGCTATAAATTAATCAATGTTGTTAAATTTACTTGGCATCACTTTGATGACCAAGTCCATGCATTTGTTTTTATTTTGGAATTTTGGAATTTTGGAATTTGGAATTTTTTGTAGAAAAAATTGGAATAAAGACCAGAAGGGCAGAGCAAATTTGGAAAAGAAGCAAGTGAGTTGAGTTTTTCTTAGTTAAAAGTCCAAAAAACGCTTTGGACATTTTTTGGTGCCGAAACCCGGGACAATTGTTGTAGTTGTTGAAGTCCCCATCATAAAAATTAAATTAATAAAATAAAAATAAAAAAAACTGCAAAAACTCATTCCGGAAAAGCAAGGAACCTACCAACATCTGGACCACAAGGAGCATACGTCATTCCTCAAAGAAGTGGATATCAACGCGGGAAACACACCCACCAAGTAGGAATTGTGGGTAAAAAATACAAAATATTTTTTTTTCTGTTTTCCTCATGCTTTGACTGGGATGCCTTTGTGGAATTCGCCGAATTATATCGGAAGATAAGAAGCTTTTTGATTAATATATTGAATCAGTTAAGTTTAAAAAGTTTTGCTATTGCTTTTGAGTGGCTTCTGTTGATAAGTAATCTCGTCATTAGAGTGGAAGCTTTTGTTCCCGTTGCTCTAATTCGCCAGCTCGGGATTGAAATTTGTTGTTGGTAAATTGAGCTCGAATTCAGAATTAGAAGTTGTTGGGTTCTGCTCCATACTAAATAGATTAGCTGATAGTCAATATGAGCACATCAGAAAATGAGTGTGAGGAGAGCGGAGAGGCGAATGAACAGGAGTATAGACAACAGGCGGGTGTAAAGGGGTTAGATAGTCAACAGCGTGGTCAACTAGCTGAGCTTAAAGTTTTGCGAGCTACAACAAAAGCAAATATAACTAGGTTGAGAAAACTCATTAAAGAAAAAGGTTCAATTATTTCGGTTACGGAATTGGAGTGTCGACTTGGAATTCTCGAATCCTATTTCAAGCAGAACCTTAATGTGCAGATGTCAATTGAGAAAATGAATGTCGTTGCGGAGGAAAAGTCAAATGCTACAAGCAGAGCGGAAGTTGAGGATTTATATGTCGTTACAAAATCAGCTATTTTAATGTTGTTAGCAGAGAAAAAACCAAATGGTGGTATGTGTGACAATTTGAATGCTACTCTGCTTCCGATGCAACACTTTCCAAGATCTTCAAGACTGGAGAAAATTAAATTACCATCTTTTTCCGGCAAATTTTCGGAATTCCCAAATTTCATAGGTCTTTTTAATAGCCTAGTAGACAAAGATAGTTCGTTGGATGAGTTACAGAAACTCAATTATTTGAAAAATTGTTTATTGGGACCGGCTTTGAGTGCGATAAGGGAATTTGATATGACGCCAGAGAACTATGTCAAGGCTCTCGACCGCTTAAAACAAAGGTATGACAACAAAGCATTGATGTTCCAAGAGCACATTAATGGGATTCTGCAGATTCCAAAAATGTCAAAATGTTCTGCGGCTATTTTACGAAATCTGGAAGATGGTTTTAACACACATCTTTCTGCAATGCTCAGCATTGGAGATTATAAAAACATTGCAGAATCGATTTTAATTTCTTTTGCGCTAGACAAGGTTGACGTAGAGACAAAAGCTAAATGGGATGAAGTGGTCGATCATTCTAAGCTACCATCATGGTCAGATTTTTCCAAATTGTTGGATCGTCGTTGTCAGACATTAGAGGCAAGAGAGGCTAAAACGTGTCAGGCGAAGTTTATAACAAACAATAATAACTTTCAGGGTCGTTCTCGGAATACGTATAGAAGCCAAGCATCGAACAATTCATTGGTTGTTAATAAAACCACATGCGAGTTTTGCCAATCGGGAACGCATGATATTGTTGTGTGTCCAGACTTCAACCAGCTATCGGTTGGTGACCGCTTCAAGGAAGTCAAACGACGCGTCTTGTGTATTAACTGCTTAGGGAAAGGACATTCAGTAAGAAGATGCAGCTCAACGAAATGCACCATATGTTCTCTGCCACATCATCGGTTGCTCCACCGATTCACAGTGAACAGTATGAAGGAGGAAGCTTCAGAAAGAGATGTGGCACCAAATACAAGCACTAGTTGTACCAGTACTATCATCGCGAATGCGTGTGAGGAAGGCAGCTCAAAGGTAATTTTAGCGACAGCTATTGTTTACATAAGAGATCGATTCGGTAAATTTCAACCAGTCCGCGCGCTGTTAGATTCTGCGTCACAATTAAATTTCATTACTGAAGATATGGTTCAAAAGCTTAAGCTGCATAAAACTCGAACACAAACCTTCGTATCTGGAATAGGAAAAACAAATTCAGTTGTGCAACATAAGACAGAGGCAAGTTGTAAGTCGGGCATTTCTAACTTTGAGTTGAATTTGGATTTGTTAGTTCTCAAATCGATTACCAACATCCAACCTGAAAAGGAGATGGATATCTCCAACTGGAAGATTCCTACGAATGTCTCTCTGGCCGATCCCTATTTTAATGTTCCTAGTCGCATAGATCTTTTGATTGGTGCTGATAGCTTTTTTCATCTTCTTTGCGTCGGGCAGATAAGGCTAGGTTCTCAGTTGCCAGTGTTGCAGAAAACGTTGCTCGGCTGGATAGTCTCCGGAAGCTATGGACTGTCTGATATTCCCAATGCTGCGTGCATGTTAGTGGGTTGCTCTGATTCTGAAGAGATTTCGTTGAATGAGACTGTGAAGAAGTTCTGGGAAATGGAGGAAGTGTACCGAAAACCATCTTGTAGGTCGTTGGAAGAAGAAGAGTGTGAGAAGAAGTTTTTAGAAAGCGTAAGACGTCAAAGCGATGGTCGGTTCGTGGTAAAAATTCTCTTCGACCCACGAAAAGGACAACTAGGAGATTCGTTAAGTCAAGCAAGGAAACGATATTTTAACCTCGAAAAGCGGCTGCAGAAAAACGAGGATGTCCGAAGAGCGTATAGTGAGTTCATGGATGAATACGAGAAGCTCGGGCACATGGAAGTGGTTCCGAAGGACCAAGTTCCCCTTATTCGATATTTTGCCCCTCATCAATTCATTCTTAGACCTGAATCGTTGACCACTAAGCTCAGGGTTGTGTTTGACTGTAGTGCTAAAACTTCATCTGGTGCATCACTAAACGACCTTCTTTTAAAAGGACCAGCGATACAAGACGACCTATATGACATTGTGCTACGTTTTAGGTCATATAAGTATGCAATTACTGCAGATATCTGCAAAATGTATCGTCAAATTTTAGTTGATAAAGACGATCAAACCTTTCAATGTATTTTATGGAGAACTCAGTCACAAGAGGAGTTGCTAGCGTATAGGTTAAAAACTGTCACTTATGGGACTACTTCGGCTCCTTACATTGCGACTAAGTGTTTGAAAATGTTAGCAGAGGAACATGTATCTCAATTTCCAATAGGTGCAAGGGTTCTAAACGAAGATTTTTATATGGATGATATGATCACAGGTGCTGATTCATTGGAGGATATTAATGCAATCTATTATGAAACCAGGCATATACTTGAGGCTGGTGGGTTTGATTTGAGGAAATGGTGCAGTAATGACGCTAGGATTTTAAGAAAGATCTCTGATAACGAGCTTATTGAAAAATCGTTACGTATCAATGACAAGGATGTGATAAAAGCGTTGGGTATAGTATGGAACCCATCGAAAGATGAATTTCAATATGTTGCACCGAATATAGATTTTTCTAAGCCCATAACTAAAAGAACAGTGTTGTCAGAACTTTCCCAAGTATTCGACCCCTTAGGATTGGTAAACCCCATCGTTGTAAAAGGTAAAATCCTAATGCAAGATCTATGGATTTCCAAATGTAACTGGGACGAGTCTATTCCAATGGAGATATATTCGCAATGGGAGGAATATCGTAAGGACATAGCACGTTTACATGACATAAAGGTTCCCAGATATATTCACTACTCACGTCAATCAAATATTAAAGTTGAGATCCATGGATTTGCTGATGCATCGATTCGCGCGTACGGCTGTGCGGTATATTTGCGGACCGTCGATACCTTTGGCAATATTGAATGTAAATTGTTGAGTGCCAAATCAAAAGTAGCTCCTATAAAAACCAAATCACTTCCACGGCTGGAATTATGCGCAGCAGTCTTACTAGTCGATTTGGTGCAAAGAGCTTTATCAAATCTAGTCGAAAACATTGGGGAGATTTTTCTGTGGACAGATTCTGAAATCGTTCTACGTTGGATTGCTGCCTACCCATCCTCATGGGAGATCTTCGTTGCCAATAGGGTCTCCAAAATCCAATCTGAACTGCCAGCGGCGATTTGGAGACACGTCGGTTCTAAGTCCAACCCAGCGGATATAATATCCCGCGGTGCATACGTATCTGAATTAGTGCAAAGCATGTGGTTCAATGGCCCACCATTTTTGTACTTACCCAAGGAAAATTGGCCAAAAACAAAGGTATGGCCCCGCCCAATTGAATTTGAAACCAACAACTCTACTGCTCTGCTGACAAAGAAAATTTCAAATGACCTTACCGAGCATTTCGTACGTTTTAATAGCCATCAAAAGGTAACTCGTATCTTCGGCTATATAGTTCGATTTATCAATTCATTTAAACGAAAGTCATCTAATCCAAAAGCTAACTCCCCCGCAAGGCGTAAATCATCCCAATTAACAGCAGAAGAACTCGAGGAATCTCTAATGCGAATAACTTGGAACCTTCAACGAGCACATTTCCCGGAGGAAATTGATGATTTAAAGAGAAAAAAGAAGATTAGCCCAAAAAGTGTCATCAGCAGCCTCAATCCCTTCCTTGATGATGTACACTCGTTAGAACTCTTAAGAGTTGGTGGGCGTTTGCTGAATGCGAACCTACCTTATAGCGTCAAATGTCCTATTCTCCTTCCCAAAAATTCTTTGTTTGTGCATAATCTTGTTGTCCATTTGCATGTTACTAATTTTCATGCAGGTATCCAAGCTCTGGTTGCTATTATAAGGCAGCGCTTCTGGGTTATCAACGCTCGAAATATAGCTAAAAAGGCAGTATCCTCGTGCCTTCATTGTTTTCGGTACAAACCGAAGCTGCTCAATCAGATAATGGGGAATCTGCCAACGAACCGGGTGACAGAATCTAGGCCGTTTTTGAGATCAGGTGTGGATTTTTGTGGACCTTTTCAAATTTCACAAGGGCGGCGTGGTTATTGCACGCATAAGGCTTATGTGGCAGTATTTGTTTGTTTTGCTACAAAGGCGGCTCACTTGGAAATCGTTTCGGATCTGTCGACCCAAGGCTTTCTGGCAGCGTTAAAACGATTTGTTGCACGACGTGGCCTTTGCGAAGAAATCCATTGCGATAATGGAACAAATTTCATTGGTGCTCGTAATGAGCTTAAAGAACTATACACCGTAGTCCTGGAGCAGCAGAAGGAGAACATTATCTCATCATGGTGTGCGTTGCATCGCATTAAGTTCGTACACATACCCCCGCGAGCGCCACATTTCGGGGGTCTATGGGAAGCTGCAGTTAAGTCGGCCAAATCTCATCTTTACCGGACCGTAAAGCACACCTTCCTAACTTACGAAGAATTCTCAACAGTAATAACTGAAATAGAAGGGATTATGAATTCGCGCCCACTTTGTGTCATGGGGCCAGATCCAAACGACGAGCAGGTTCTCACTCCTGGTCATTTTCTAATTGGAAATGCCTTAAATGCTATTCCAGAACCTAGTATTCTAGAAGAGATGCCGCTATTAAAACGGTGGCGACGACTTACCCAGATCAAGCAGCATTTTTGGAAAAGATGGTCTAGGGAGTACCTACTGGAGTTACAACAGCGAGCGAAATGGAAAACTGCTTTCAATAATGCTGCGGTGGGGACAGTGGTATTGATCGGCGACGATAATTTACCACCCCAACAATGGATCCTTGGAAGAATCGAGCGACTTATCGCCGGCGCGGATGGGAAAGTTCGAGTTGCTGATGTAAGAGCCAAAGGAACTACCTTTAGAAGACCGATTCATCGATTGGCTCCCTTGCCGAATTGTTGAAGTTCTCTTTTGTACCGTCAGATCCTTCAAGGCGGGCAGTATGTTGATGCTTCACATCATAATTGCTATAAATTAATCAATGTTGTTAAATTTACTTGGCATCACTTTGATGACCAAGTCCATGCATTTGTTTTTATTTTGGAATTTTGGAATTTTGGAATTTGGAATTTTTTGTAGAAAAAATTGGAATAAAGACCAGAAGGGCAGAGCAAATTTGGAAAAGAAGCAAGTGAGTTGAGTTTTTCTTAGTTAAAAGTCCAAAAAACGCTTTGGACACCACGGGTGTCTAAAAACACCAATAAGTACAATAAAGCATATGACAAAACTTCGAACCATAGAGGCTACCAACCTCCAATAGAATAAAAGTAAAATCGGCTTTTTCACTAAACAAATCAGGCCTAAGCTAAACTTAGGACGAACCAGGGACCTTGTGGCAATCAAAAAAAGTAACCTTAAGCACTTTAGTGGTCCAATGAGGAATCGATACACCACCTCCTCTGCTCATGCCAATCTTTTGCGAATCGCAGGAGGATCTACCTCGGCGCGCCCTTCTATGATAACTTAAGTGGATTAGCAGATATGTATAAAAATAGCTCAACTCCATCGCTTCATCAGAAACACCGATTTTCAGGTAGCCGATCAAGGCAATATGATCCATGTGGTATCAAAATGGGCCGACTTCGGCCTACGTGTGGCGTATGCCAACCATTTTAACCTAACCTACACAAAGGTCATTTGCATCATAACTAGACTCCCTCAGTGTTGCACTTCTTTTCGCACCTTAACTTCCCTCGAAACATCCAGGAGCTTCTCTATCTGTCTTTGATAAGGTTCGCACACTTTAATCTGGAGCCGGCGTGAACAAAGATCTTGTCTACATCGAAAGTATGCCTGTCAGTCCACTGCGGCGCATTGGGTAATGTATTGACTACTGAATCCGATGACCCCGAAATAGTGGTTACAGTAGTGCTATCGAAAGTGTGCGGTGTCTCGCTTCAGCATATGTACACACTAAAGGTAGCGTTTCCATCTCTTTGCAAAATCTCTAGCTGCGTTGGCAATTGTTGCAATTCCTAGATCTCTGTGGATATCCTTCTTTCGCACAGTGGTTAGTGTGTTGGACTCTGGCGCACAATTAGTGAGTTCGGATCCCGATAACACCAACGCCCATCGAATGTTTATTTCGCGACGTTCCTCCTCGGGGGGTATTGGGAAAATTTCCCGTAGTAATACTTGCCATGAAAAAGCGTCTCGACTCACGCCGTTCGGAATCGGCAATAACCTGAAGGTCCCTTTGACCTGTGTGAAAAATAAATCACACACAACATGGGTGATTGAGAGAAGCTTGGCTCTGGTCCTTCATGGGCTGTAACGCCACCAAAGAAGATAAACAATTGCCCGTAATACTTTGTTTTGAAAAGTCTGCAGGACCTCAGCATTACTCTTTTTGGTACAGCCCCATAGTTGTATACCATAAGTCCATATAGGTCCTAGCACTTGCTTATATATAAGCAGTTTGTTATAAATACTGAGCTTGGAATACATTCCTTATAGCCAGTACAATTCCCGCTACCTTTGTTGGAGTTCTCCACGTTTTTTTTCTTAATTTCCATTTTAATTTCGCATCAAGCGTCATTCCGAGATACTTCGCCTCATTGAGCACGATCCGCCAAACTTTTGTCCAATTACTTACACGATCTACAGCATACTGTAGTTTGACATTTGCCTATTCAACCGTTTTATCTGTTGCCAGGATGGCAGTGTCATCGGCAAACGTTGCTAACACAGTGCCTTCTGTCTATGTTATATTACGAGTATAAAGTAAGTATAATAGCGGGCCAAAAACGCTACCCTGCGGCACACCGGCCGTTATCGCCATCAGCTCGGAATATTAATTTCCGTGTTTAACACGGGAGGGTCTGTGTAGGTAGGATCTTAAAATATTATGTATGTAGCTGTTCTGGTAGAACAGGTCGTAGTTTGCACTCCAAGCCTTTGTGCCATATTTTATCAAAGGCTTAAGAGATGCGCTTTTTCAATTACATCAGTTATTCGATGTACTTGATCCATGGTGGAATGCTTGCTTCTGAAACCAAACTGATGATCCGGTAAGAGATCTTCAGTAATTGGTTTAAGTCGATTAAGTAGAATTCTCTCGAATACTTTGGAGATGATAGGTGGAAGAGAAATCGGTCTATACGATGTAACTTCAGTCGGCGGTTTCCTGAGTTTCGGAACCATGATAGGTTAGGTTAGGTTAATGTGGTCGGCATAAGCCACACATAGGCCGAAGTCGGCCCATTGTGATACCACATGGATCGTGTTACCCAGATCCGCTACCAGAGAACCAACCGGTGCTTCTAATGAAGCGATGGAGTTGAACTATTTTATGGTCTGCTAGCTCACTTAAATTATCATAGAAGGGCGCGCCAAGGTAGATCCTCCTGCGAATCGCAAAAGAGGGGCATGAGCAATGGAGGTGATGTATTGATTCCTCCTCCTCCTCGTCCATGCAGCCGCGACAGAAGTCGTTGGAGGGTAGTCCCAGTCTGGCAGCGTGTTTCCCAATGATGCAGTGACCTGTAATGACACCCACCAGAGTACTTAAGGTTGCCCTTTTGGTTGCCATTAGACCCCTGGTTCGTCCTAGGTTTAATTTAGGCCAGAGTTGTGTGGTGATAAAGCCGATATTACTCTCATTTCATTGGAAGTTGGTCGCCTTAGTGGTTTGGAGTTTTATCATATGCTTTACCGTACTTATTGGTGTTTCTAGGTACCCGAGGGTAGGTAGGCTGAGTGTGCTAGACCCTAACTTTGCGAGTTCGTCGGCCGCGCAGTTTTCTGGAATATCCCTATGCCCGGAAACCCACAATACTTTAATGTTGAACTGCTCAGTCATCTCATCTAGAGATAGGCGACAGTTAAGAGATGTTTTTGATTTGTGGGTTACCGCTGCCAGGGATTTTATCGCAGATTGGCTGTCCGTGCAAATGATAATATCCTTGACGGATATTGCATAGATGATGAGCCATGCAAGGGCCTCCGTTATCGCTGTAATTTCAGCCTGATACACACTGCAGTAATTTGGGAGTCTAAAGGATAGGCTGAGGTTAAGCTCCTTGGAGAAGACTCCACTGCCTACACCCGACTCCATTTAAGAGCCATCGGTACAGAGGGAGATCGAGTCCTTTGGTATGACTTTCCCTTCAGCCCATTCCTTCCTGGATGGAAAAACAATTTCGAAGTTCCTAGTGAACACGTTTTGCGGGATGATATAGTCTGTGTCCATGGGTACTTCGAAGTGTCTTAGAATGGTTGTGTGGCCTTTTTTAGATGTGGGCCATTTTATTATGTTCCTCATCCTCAGGGCCGCGCAGGCAGCAATTTGTTTGCTGAAAAGGTTCAGTGGTTGAAGGTGTAACAGAATGTTTAGGGCCTCTGTGGGGATTGATCTTATCGCTCCGCTTATGTATAAGCTGACCGATCTTTGTACTTTCCCCAGAAGGTTTCGATTGACTGCCTTTTCCAGAGCAGTCCACCAGACTACGACGCCATACAGGAGGATGGGCCTTATGACCGCCGTGTAGAGCCAGTGCATAATGCTTGGTTGGAGACCCCACTTCTTGCCCACCACTTTTTTGCAACTGTAGAGGGCAACAGTTGCTTTCGTGACGCGGTCAAGAATGTTGGGTTTCCAATTAAGCCTCTTGTCAAGGACTAGGCCTAGATATTTGGCCTGTTCTTTGATTATTAGTTGGGTTCCACCCAACCTCGGTGGGTTGAGGGGCGGAACTTTATATTTGTTAGTAAACGGTACTAGATCGGTCTTCTTAGGGTTCACCCCAAGTCCATAGTACTGCGTCCAGGTTTCTACTGTATGTAATGCACTCTGTATAAGGTCGCATAGAGTGCTGGGAAATTTTTCTGTGGCGGCAATAGCAATGTCATCTGCATAGGCGGTCACAGCGTACCCTTCCTGTTCAAGCAACAGCAGTAGCTCGCTAACCACCACGTTCCACAGGAGAGGGGAGAGTACTCCACTCTGTGGTGTACCTCTGCTTACCATTCTAGTTGAGACGGCACCAGCGAAGTTGGCTTTGACAACTCCTTGTGTTAGCAGTTGTCGTACCAGTTCTATCACTGATCCCGTAACACCCAGATCAGTCAGCGCTTTGGTGACGGCCCATGGAACCATGATAACTTCTGTGACTTTCCATTGGCGTGGTACATGTTCTAATCTAGGTGCCACATTTACGAGAAAAAAAAGTTTAAGTAGTGCTTTCTTCGGCAATGCTTTAAGAGTTTCTCCCGTTATTAAGTCGCAACCAGGAGCTTTGTACGACTTTAACGATTTTAATACTTCTTTAAGTTCCGAGAGCGTGGCCGCTGGTAGTCGGTAGTTCGTTTCTATATTCGAGCAATTGCCGTTATCCTGGACCGGTTGGCCCTGTTTGGGCTTGAAAGTATCCTCTAGGTACCCGGCGAAGGTGTCTGCTTTTTCCTTATCTTCCTTAGCCCATTCGCCTCGACCTTTTCTTATGATGCAGGTACCACACCCGATATCACTAAAAGCAGGGGTGCATTCGACTTACCCACAACAAGGTTTGCCTACAGTAGCTTTTAAACGTTTCTTATTTGACATTTAACATTTGTTCTTAAAAGTATTTTGTATACTTTATACAATACATATTTCGTAAATGCTATGTGGAGAACGGTAAGAACTTACTTACTTACTTAGGTGGCGCTACAGTCCGTGGTGAACCTGGACCTCAACCAACAAGCGTCTCCAGCTGGCACGGTCTTTGGCCAGCTGTTTCCAGCGCCGCACGCCCAGTTGGTTAAGGTCCCCTTCCACCTGCGTGCGCCACCGATGATGCGGCCGCCCTTTGCCGTGCCTTCCTTCCGGAGTGGATTCGAAGACTCTTCGGGTCGGACGTGTATTTTCCATGCGCTCTACATGGCCTAGCCACCTTAGACGCTGTATCCGTAGACGTCGTACCAGGCCGATGTCGCTGTACAACCCGTACAGTTCTTCGTTATATCTTCTCCTCCACACACCGTTTGAACAAACGGGAACGTAGATAGTGCGCAGAATTTTATTCTCGAAACGACCAAGGGCATCTTCATCCGCTTTTGTTAAGGTCCAAGCCTCTGCCCGTAAAGGGGGACTGGGATGATTAAGGTCTTATATAGTGTCACCTTGGTTTTCCGAGAGAGGGCTCTACTTCTCAATTGCCTCTTGAGCCCAAAGAAACAGCGGTTAGCAAGAGTGACTCTGCGTTTTATCTCAGCGCTGGTGTTGTTGTCGCTGGTCATCAGTGAGTCAAGATAGACGAATTTCTTGACCACTTCAAAGTTATATCCGCCCATAGTGACGTTCTGGCCAATACGTCAGTGTAGTCCGTCTCTTTTAAATGAAAGCAGATATTTGGTTTTTCCCTCATTAACCTTGAGACCCATCTTAGCCGCTTCTACCTCAATGCTTACAAAGGCCTCATTGACGTCTCGCTGTGTCCGCCCAATCACGTCAATGCCGTCGGCGTATGCAAGTAATTGCGTAGACTTGAAATAAATCGTACCTCTTGTGTTGGCCAGTGACTCTTGCACGATATTTTCAAGCACGATGTTGAAAAAGTTGCATGACAGCGCGTCACCTTGCCTAAATCCTTTTTTAACATCAAAGGTCTCGGTTTGCTCATTATCGACCTTAATGGAGCAGCGAGAATTCTCCATTGTCATCCTGCACAGTCGGACGAGTTTGGCAGGAATGTTAAAACTAGACATGGCTTTGTATAGCTCATCTCTATACACGCTGTCATATGCAGCCTTGAAATCGACGAAGAGGTGGTGAGTGTTGATTTGGTATTCCTGGGTCTTCTCCAAGATCTGCCGTAGCGTAAATATTTGGTCTATTGTGGATTTACCTGGCCTGAAACCACACTGATAAGAGCCGATCAGGCTATCCACAAACGGTTTCAGGCGTTCACACAATACGGCAGAGAAGATCTTATATGCGATGCTAAGGAGACTTATTCCCCTATAGTTGGCGCAGTTATAGGGGTCTCCTTTCTTATGGACCGGGCAAACGATGCTGAGATTCCATTCGTCGGGCATGCTTTCCTCCGACCATACCTTGCAAATGAGATGGCCAGCCGCCTTAAGAAGCTCAGCAGACAGGCCGTCTGTGCCCGCGGCTTTATTAGACTTAAGTCTTGATATCGCTATTTTGACTCCGTCTAGGTCGGGTGGACTGAATTCTGTTTCATTGTCGTCCATTACGAATGGCTCGTTCTGCCTGACAGCGGTATCTTGTCTATCATCGCCGTTATACAGTCTGCAGAAGTGGTCTTTCCAAATCCTCAACATCGACTGCGACTCTACTACCAGTTCCTTATTTTCATCCCTGCAGGCCGCCGCTCTGGCTTTGTAGCCATGGCATGTCCGTTTTACCTTATTGTAAAACTTACGGGCGTCATTCCTGCGGAAGCATCTCTAGAACGGTAAGAACTACATATTGCAAAACACATCAACCTATCCCAGATAGAAAAGCGGGCTTGAATGTGATTACATTTGTGTTTTTTTTTTTGTTTTGTTTTTTTGCAATATGATCTACTTCCACAGTCAAGATAGAACAAAGAACACTGTATCCGTAGCTACAGATATAGTGTATGTTCCACGAAGGAGAAAAGTGATTTGATTACAGAATTGCCGGCTGCTTTTGTTTGAAAGCAAATACGATCATGAATTGTAGATTGATTGTGATGGATGAAGGAGTATTACGAAGTCATCACATCACGTTGCTTCCTATCAATCATCGTTTGCGAAAGAAACCAACGTGTAGTACAATTTCAAAGATAAGATACATAATTATCTACAATTAGTCGAATCAGCAGACAATATTCTATAAACCAGAATCATACATCACTGATTCGGCAGTGAATTGTGACAAGTACTATCATAAGTACATGAAATGAAGGGCACGCATGCTCTTTAAATGGGCAAACCTGTTCAAGTCGAATGCAATCGGTGAGGAATTCCTGATCTTGAAACCTCATAGTGAGTGGTTCATCTTGAATTTTTGTTCATTATTTTCGACGTGGTATTACCACATATTCATACTTTAATCGACTGCAGGCATTATTGTCTTTCCAGAGTGAGAAGAAAACAAAAAAAAAAAAGCTTTCGAGATGGGGGATATGTTCCGGAGCGAGGAAATGGCCTTGTGCCAGATGTTCGTACAGCCTGAGGCAGCCTATACGTCTGTATCCGAATTGGGCGAAACTGGATGCGTTCAATTTCGTGATGTATGTCGGTATTCGAAACTATACGGTGATTGTATTTAATTTTGATTTCACAATTTCGTTTCAGTTAAACAGTGGAGTAAATGCATTTCAACGGAAATTCGTTACCGAGGTTCGTCGATGTGACGAACTGGAGCGAAAGATTAGGTACATCGAAACAGAGATAAAGAAGGACGGCATTGTACTTCCAGATATTACGGACGACATACCTCGAGCACCAAATCCCAGGGAGATAATCGATCTGGAAGCTCATTTGGAGAAAACCGAGAATGAGATTCTCGAACTTGCCCAGAATGAGGTGAACTTGAAATTGAACTATCTCGAACTGACGGAACTGCGTCAGGTGCTTGAAAATACGCAGGGATTTTTCTCTGACCAGGAGGTTCTTAACCTGGACTCGATGCGTATGAATTTGACCACTGATGAACACGTCGTACAGGTGCAGCAGAATCGTGGACGCTTGGGCTTTGTAGCGGGAGTTATCAATCGCGAAAGAGTGTTTGCATTCGAACGCATGTTGTGGCGTATTTCGCGTGGTAATGTGTTTTTGAAGCGATCTGACTTAGATGAGCCTTTGAAAGATCCATCGTCAGGCCATCCTATTTATAAGACCGTGTTTGTGGCCTTTTTCCAAGGCGAACAATTAAAGACCCGCATTAAGAAGGTCTGTACGGGTTTTCATGCGGCTATGTATCCGTGTCCAAGCTCGCACACGGAGCGTGAGGAAATGGTAAAGGGTGTGCGAACCCGTTTGGAGGACTTGAAAATCGTTTTGAGTCAAACAGAAGATCATCGCGGAAGGGTGTTGGCCACGGTTTCGAAGAACCTTCCTACCTGGAGTATAATGGTTAGGAAAATGAAAGCAATCTACCATACTTTGAACCTGTTCAACATGGATGTGACTAAAAAATGTCTGATCGGCGAATGTTGGGTGCCAACTAATGACTTGCCCGTTGTGCAAAAGGCACTCTCTGATGGTTCGGCGGCGGTAGGTAGCACGATTCCATCATTTCTGAATGTTATTGATACGAACGAAGCACCACCGACCTATAATCGCACCAATAAGTTCACACGAGGCTTTCAGATCCTAATTGATGCTTATGGAATTGCTTCATACCGTGAAGTGAATCCAGCTTTGTATACAATTATCACGTTTCCGTTTCTGTTTGCCGTGATGTTTGGAGACATGGGACACGGCTTCATTCTGTTCTTGTTCGGTGCATGGATGTGCATCTGGGAACGTTCGTTGGGGAGATCACGTGGCGGTGAGATTTGGAATATTTTCTTCGGCGGTCGATACATAATTATGCTGATGGGTCTCTTCTCGATGTACACTGGATTCATGTACAATGATATCTTTTCCAAGTCATTCAACGTCTTCGGCTCTTCTTGGCGGATCGATTACAACTCCTCAACAGTTATGAGTAACGCAGAACTACAGTTGAACCCAACATATGCATCTATTAGTGTTTATCCATTGGGAATGGATCCCATCTGGCAACTCGCTGAGAACAAAATTATTTTCTTGAACACCTATAAAATGAAGCTATCCATTATCTTCGGTGTACTGCACATGCTGTTTGGTGTTTCCATGAGTGTCGTCAACTTCAATCACTTCCGCAAGCGCATCTACATCGTGCTAATGTTCATGCCACAGGTTATCTTCCTGGTGTTGTTATTTGGTTATATGGTTTTCATGATGTTCTACAAATTTGTGAAGTACTCGCCAAAAGCTACCATTGAAGCAGAAACACCAGGCTGTGCTCCTTCTGTGCTCATAATGTTTATTAATATGATGCTTTTTAAGTCATCGCCACCGTTGGAAGGCTGCGACGAGTATATGTATTCAGGACAACATGAAGTGGAGTTGATCTTCGTTTTGGTCGCACTTTTATGCATTCCATGGATGCTGTTAGGAAAACCATTGTATATCAAATTCACCAGAAAAGCGAAGGGTCATGTGAGTTTGCTTACACCTTGTGTATATACACTTGATATATTTACTTATGGTTGTAGGCCAAACACAATGGTGACGTAAACCAGGCCATGGAGCTAGCTCCAGAAACCGAAAGTCCACTTTCAATTGCTACAGACGGGCTTGAGGTTGGTGGTGCACACAATCCAGATGATGAGGAAATGAGTGAAATATTCATTCATCAAGCTATCCATACCATTGAATATGTGCTTAGTACCGTGTCTCACACAGCGTCGTATCTTCGTTTATGGGCCTTGTCACTAGCTCATGCTCGTAAGTTCCATGCGATAGAAAAGAAGTGCGTAGTAGAAAAAGAAACTTTTATTCTTACAGAACTGTCCGAGGTACTTTGGACGATGGTGCTGTCGCTCGGTTTGCAGGTTTCATCCTATGTGGGTGCCGCAGCAATTTTCTTCATATTTGCCGTATGGACTTTCTTCACTATAGCCATTCTGGTCATGATGGAAGGTCTATCGGCTTTCTTACACACCCTGCGCTTGCATTGGGTCGAATTTATGAGCAAATTCTACGAAGGTTTGGGATACGCTTTTCAGCCGTTCAGCTTCAAGATAATCCTCGAGTCCGATGAGGAGGAATAGTTTCTAGTTTTTCTTGCAGTTGTATTCGTCGTTCCATTATCGTCCTGCAGAATAGTCTACTTGAGGCTTACAGATATCATAAGGGAAAGAAAACGTTATCAGAGCATGTTGCTTGTCATTTCTAAATAAACGTTGTATTGTGCTTAGATAAGACCGTATTTTTATTTTTGCAAAGAACTATCTACTACTATCTACTACAAATATATGAGCGTGTGGCCCGGCAACAGGAATGTTAGGTTAGGTTAATTTGGTTGGCATAAGCCACACGTAGGCCGAAGTCGGCCCATTGTGATACCACATGGATCGTGTTACCCAGATCCGCTACCAGAGAACCAACTGGTTCTTCTGATGAAGCGATGGAGTTGAGCTATTTTTTGGTCTGCTAGCTCACTTAGATTATCATAGAAGGGCGTGCTGATGATGCAGTGACCTGTAATGACGCCCACCAGAGTACTTAAGGTTGCCCTTTTGGTTGCCACTAGGTCCCTGGTTCGTCCTAGGTTTAATTTAGGCCAGAGTTGTTTGGTGATAAACCCGATATTACTCTCATTCCATTGGAGATTGGTCGCCTCAATGGTTTGCAGTTTTATCATGTGCTTTACCGTACTTATTGGTGTTTCTAGGTACCCGAGGGTTAGGTAGGCTGAGTGTGCTAGACCCTAACCTTCGTTCGTCGGCCGCGCAGTTTCCTGGAATATCCCTATGCCCGGGAACCCACACTACTTTAATGTTGAACTGCTCAGCTATCTCATCTAGAGATAGGCGACAGTTAACAGATGTCTTTGATTTGTGGGTTACCGCTGCCAGGGACTTTATCGCAGATTGGTTTTCTGTGCAAACGATAATATCCTTGGCGGATATTACATTGATCCTGAGCCATGCAAGGGCCTCCGTTATCGCTGATATTTCTGCCTGATACACACTGCAGTAATTTGGGAGTCTAAAGGATAGGCTGAGGTTAAGTTCCTTGGAGAAGACTCCACTGCCTACACCCGACTCCATCTTAGAGCCATCGGTATAGAGGGAGATCGAGTCCTTTGGTATGACTCTCCCTTCAGCCCCTTCCTCCCTGGATGGAAAGACAACTTCGAAGTTCCTAGTGAACACGTTTTGCGGGATGATATAGTCTGTGTCCATGGGTACTTCGAAGTGTTTTAGAATGGTTGTGTGGCCTTTTTGTGATGTGGGCCATTTTATTATGCTCCTCATCCTCAGGGCCGCGCAAGTAGCAATTTGTTTGCTGAAAAGGTTCCGTGGTGGAAGGTGTAACAGAATATTCGTGATGTTTCGTTGAATTTTGTAGTTTCTGAAGTTTGTGGATGAGAGTTGGTAATGCCATGTCCCTTACAACTATGTATTTGATACCATGTCTTTGACTATACTAGGGCCAAGTAAACCTGTTTTAATACGAGGCCCACGAGTAGTTCGTTGATATTGTGACGGACACGAACCGTCGCACTCAGTTTGGAATGCTCTGTTGCAACTAAAAACGAAATGATGGTAACCTACAGCGGAATACTGCTGAATGTAAATGCTAGGTCATTCTAGAGACTTCTGAAAAGAGAAAGTGGGCCGAGGGCGCATTCAGTTTTCGGGATTCAATAACGAGTGATCAGTCGGTATTTAGTGTAGAGACAAAGTGTGTAATAAAGATGTGTGTAAGCAATAAAGTGTAAAGCGTATAAAAGCTTGTAATAAAGGTGATGGCCCAGATTATTGATCTGAGGTTGTAATTATAAATAAATGTTTGTATTGAACAAAAAAGTACACAGTTGTAGTTTATCGCAATCCAGTGATCGAATCTTACTCGGACTCGATTTAATTTTCTTAACATTTGGTATCAGAAGTGGGATTGCAAGTAAACGAGTGAAAAGTTTATTCAAACTGTGAAGTGAATTACTAAAAGTGTATACGAGAGTGCAAGAAATAGTGAAGTTTGAAAAATTAACCATCGAACAATTGAAAAGAGAGCTGGATTCTCGTGAATTATCCACAATGGGAAGTAAAGCCAAACTAGTTGAGAGACAGCGATCAGAGTTGGTGAAAGAAGCTGTTGAGTGGGAGAATCATGAGTTCGGAGTGGAGAAGCCAGCGACATCCAGCGAGCCACCATTTGATATGCAGCGAATTCTTGCGGCGTAATTCTGAAGGTCGTATAGCTCCAGAGCAACAACGGCAAGTAGGAGTGGCTCATTCCCGGATAGATGCTACATCTGCGACCAGCAGGGGAACATTACGAGAAACTGCCGCCTACGAAGAAAACGTTTCAGGTCTAATTCGCCGAAAGGAGACCACGTGAGATCGTCAGGCGGCTATAAATGCTATGAGTGCTTCCATATTCCAGAAACTAGATCAGAACTTACTTACCTACTTTGATGGCGCTACAGTTCGGGGTGAACCAGGGCCTCAACCAACAAGCCTCTCCAGCCGGCCCGATCTTCGGCCAGCCGCTTCCAGTGCCGCACGCCAGTTGGTTGAGGTCCCCTTCCACCTGTGCGCGCCACCTTAAATGCGGTCGTCTTCTGCTGCGTCGTCCCTCGGGGTTGGAGTCGAAGACTCTTCGGGCCAGAGCGTTGATGTCCATTCGCTCTACATGGCCTAGCCATCTTAGACGTTGGATCCGAAGACGTCTAACCAGGCCGATGTCGCTGTACAGCCCGTACAGTTCTTGGTTGAATCTCTTCCTCCATTCTCCGTTTACACAAACGGGACCAAAGATTGCACGCAGAATCCGCTTCATCCGCTTCATCCGCTTTTGACAACGTCGAAGCCTCAGCGCCATAAAGGAGGACCGGGATGATTAAGGTTTTGTAGAGGGAAACCTTAGTTTTTCGAGAGAGGGCTCTACAATTCAATTGACTCTTGAGCCCGAAGAAGCAGCGATTGGCAAGAATTATTCTGCGTTTTATCTCAGCGCTGGTGTCGTTGCTGCTTGTCACTACCGAGCCAAGGTAGACGAAGTCCTTGACTACTTCAAAAATATAGCTGCCGAAGGTGACGTTCTGACAAAGACGTCGGTGTTGTGCGTCTTTCTTGGAGGACAGCATATATTTGGTCTTGTCCCCATTTACCCTTAGACCCACTTTCGCCGCTTCTTCCTTAATGCTTGTGAACGCCTCATTGACGTCTCGCTTTCTTCGTCCAACAACGTTAATGTCATCTGCGTAGGCAAGCATTTGTGTGAACTTGAAGTAGATCGTACCTCTTGTATTGGCCGCAGAGTCCCGCACGATCTTTTCAAGAATAATGTTGAAGAAATCACATGACAGTGCGTCACCCTGTCTAAAACCTTTTTTAACATCAAAGGGGTCGGTTAGTTCACCTCCGACCTTAATGGAGCAGCGAGAGTTCCCCATAGTCATCCTGCATAGTCTGACGAGTTTGGCAGGAATGTTAAAACATGACATGGCTCTGTATAGCTCGTCTCTATAAACACTGTCATACGCGGCTTTAAAGTCGACGAAAAGATGGTGCGTGTCGACCTGGAATTCATGGGTCTTCTCCAATATCTGCCGTAGTGTAAATATTTGGTCTATAGTGGATTTTCCTGGCCTGAAACCACACTGGTAGGAACCTATCAGATTGTCCACGAACGGTTTCAGGTACTTACACAGCACGGCAGAGAGGATCTTGTACGCGATGTTCAGGAGGCTTATCCATCTGTATTTGGCGCAGTCATAGGGGTCTCCTTTCTTATGGACCGGGCAAACGATACTGAGATTCCATTCATCGGGCATGCGTTCTTCCGACCATATCTTGCAGATGAGTTGGTGCATGTTCCTAACCAGCTCATCGCCAGCTGCTTTAAACAGCTCCGCGGGGAGTCCGTCTGCTCCAGCAGCTTTATAAGACTTAAGTTTCGATATCGCTATCCTAACATCGTCTAGGTCGGGTGGACGGGATTCTCCTTCGTCTTCGTCCATTGTGAATGGTTCGCTCTGCCTGACGGCGGCATTTTGACTATCATCGCCGTTATACAGTCTGCAGAAGTGGTCCTTCCACAATCTTAGCATCGACTGTGACTCCACTACTAGTTGTCCGTGTTCATCCCTGCAGGCTTCTGCTCTGGTTTTATAGCCTTGGCATGCTCGTTTTACTTTCTGGTAAAATTTTCGAACGTCGTTCCTGCAGTAACATCTCTCCATCTCCTCGATGTCGGGCCTCTCGTGCTCCTTCTTTTTCCTTCTCAGAAGCGCATGCTCCTCCCTCCTTTTCTGTTCATAGAGCTCGCGGGCAGCTCTCGTCCGTCGATGCAATGTGGCCATGTATGCATTCTGTTTCTCTACATGGGCCTGTCTGCACTCATCATCAAATCAGGGGTTTCTCGACGGTGGTGACTAGAAACCGAGTATATCTGAGGCGGCCCCTCTAATGGCTTTCTGACAACGACTCCATTGCTGTTCTATGGTTTCTGCAGATTGCATCGGGACCTGGGAGAGCTTGAGGGAGACTTGATCGGCGAAGGTTTTGGCGGTCCCCTGCGATTGCAGCTTTGCGACGTTAAATGTTGGTGTTCTTACTCGACTCCGTTGGTTCCGAGAAATTCGCATCCGAACCTTGGTTGCAACAAGGTAATGATCCGAGTCGATGTTGGCTCCTCGAAAGGTTCGGACATCTAGGATGCTGGAGGAGTGTCTGCCTTCGATCGCAATATGATCAATTTGGTTGGTTGTCGATTGATCGAAAGACCGCCAGGTCCCCTTATGGATGTTGAGGTGTGGGAATCGTGTACTTGCTACTACCAGATTATGTCCCGCCATAAAGTCCACTAGCCTTAGTCCGTTTTCTGACGTGGTGTTGTGTAGGCTGTGCTTTCCAATGACCCGTTCAAAGATAGCTTCCTTACCCAGCCTCGCATTGAAATCTCCTAGAACGATTTTGGTGTCATAGCTGGGACATTGCGCATACGTTCTGCCTAGGAGATCATAGAAGTCGTCTTTATGTCGGTCATCTTCTCCTCTGTGGGGGCGTGGACACATAGTAAGCTTATATTGCCGAGATTGGCCTTGATGCGGATAGTTATGAGGCGTTCGCTTACATACTGGAAGCTTAAGACTTTTTTCCTGAGTCTGCCTCGAACAACAAATCCGCATCCGAATAAGCGTTGATTATTTTCTCTGTAGCAGTTCCCGTAGTATATATCACAGTTTTTCAACCGCTTTTTGCCTGCCTTATAGCAGTCCAAAGAGTTGACCAGTTGTTCGGCTGCACCTGGTCTGTTGAGGGACCTAACGTTCCAGGTGCAGAACCGAAATTCGTTTCCTTTTTGACGTTTGCGGGGGTCGTCAACATGTAATCCGTCCGTATCCGAGGCTATTGGTTGTCTCTGAACAAAATTTTTGTTTTAAGCGACAGGGATGTTAGCCCTAAGCGCAACCCCCAACCTGGAGGGCCAGGTTCCTCTTTCCCCAGGAACTAGGGGTCGGGTCGCTGCACACATTGGTTCACTACCTGGCGGGTGCCAGTATAGCTATCCAGTGGAGGCCACGCGGAGGCTGTGAGTCAAATTGGATTGAGCAGGGACAGAAATCGAAGCTGGCGTTTGCCAAGTGATTTTCCTGAAACTAGATCAGAAGCTTGAGGAAAATTCAACTTCCATAAGCCAGAGACTAGAGGTGACCATACATCAAAAGCTGGAGGAAAATTCCGTCGCCGTAAGTAAAAAGCTGGAAGAAAATTCTGTTGCCGATGGTAGAAAATTCCGTCGCCGTAAGTAAAAAAAGGAAAGAAAGTTAGAGGAAAATTCCACTTCCCTTCAATTCGAGGAAGCTTAAGAGATATCGATTCCAGGACGTCGAGAAGAGAATCGAGACACTAGAATCGAGGTTCAACAAGAAGGTCCTAGATCTCGAAAATAATCAGGAAAAGATAATCGAGACACTGGACAAGAAGGCTCTGGACCCCGAGAAAATTATCCAGAACGTGCAGCATCAAGGAAGTGTCATACCGACTGCAGCATCGAAATTCACAGCTCCCGTCTACGTTGACACGAGGGCGTTAAACATCTTTAAGCTCCAATTTGAGACAACAGTGGAACGGAATCGATGGGAAGAAGGCCGTGTTGCCGCCCTAGTAATCTCCTTTAAAGGTGAATCAGCTGATGTACTACAGACCATTCCGAAGACCCAGAGAAGGAACTACACAGCCGTATGGGATGCTCTTTATCGAAGATACGGCAGTGAGCACATGCAGGAAATGCATAAGCTGAAGCTTAAAGGGCGAAAGCAGCTGAGAAACAGCATGCTGCCGACATCGAGAGGCTGTCTCATCTGGCTTATGCAGATGTTCCAATTGATGTGGTGGAGAAACTGAAAACGGATTCTTTCATCCAAGGGCTAAGGGACCCCGATACGCAACGAAACTTGATTTCCCTGTCAAAGTCATATTTCAATCAGGCTGTTGCCAGCATTCTCGTATGTGAAAAATCACTCGCGATATGCCCACCCGCCATCAGGAGAGTTCCAGAACAACAGCGGCGAGTAGGAGTGGCTCATTCCCGCATAGATGCTACATCTCCGACCAGCAGGGGAACATTACGAGAAACTGCCGTCTGTGAAGAAAGCGTTCGAGGTGTAATTCGCCAAAAAGAGGCCAAACGAGAGTACGCGAACATGGAGGTGCAAAAGGTGCACCTTAAATTCCGTTAAACTAGAACGAGTCAGTGCAGAGGGGCATGGTGGCCTGGTGAGCTGTCGTGCTGCCGGCCACCTATGGTGGCCTGGTGAGCTGTCGAGATCCCGGCCACCTATAGTGGGCTGGTGAGCTGTCGTGCTGCCGGCCACCTATAGTGGCCTGGTGAGCTGTCATGCTGCCGGCCACCTATAGTGGCCTGGTGAGCTGTCGTGCTGCCGGCCACCTATAGTGGCCTGGTGAGCTGTCGTGCTGCCGGCCACCTATTGTGGCCTGGTGAGCTGTCGTGCTGCCGGCCACCTATTGTGGCCTGGTGAGCTGTCGAGATGTCGGCCACCTATAGTGGCCTGGTGAGCTGTCGTGCTGCCGGCCACCAATTGTGGCCTGCTGAGCTGTCGTGCTGCCGGCCACCTATTGTTGCCTGGTGAGCTGTCGTGCTGCCGGCCACCAATTGTGGCCTGCTGAGCTGTCGTGCTGCCGGCCACCTATTGTTGCCTGGTGAGCTGTCGTGCTGCCGGCGACCTATTGTGGCCCGGTGAGCTGTCGTGCTGTCGGCCACCTATTGTGGCCTGGTGAGCTGTCGTGCTGCCGGCCACCTATTGTGGCCTGGTGAGCTGTCGAGATGCCGGCCACCTATAGTGGCCTGGAGAGCTGTCGGGCTGCCGGCCACCTATAGTGGACTGGTGAGCTGTCGTGCTTCGGGTCACCTATTGTGGCCTGGTGAGCCGTCATGATGCCGGCCACCTATAGTGGCCGGGTGAGCTGTCGTGCTTAAGGCCACCTATAGTGGCCTGGTGAGCTGTCGTGCTGCCGGCCACCTATAGTAGCCTGGTGAGCTGTCGAGATGCCGGCCACCTATAGTGGCCTGGTGAGCTCTCGTGCTGCCGGCCACCTATAGTGGCCTAATGAGCTGTCGTGCTGCCGGTCACCTATTGTGGCCTGGTGAGCTGTCGTGCTGCCGGCGACCTATTGTGGCCTGGTGAGCTCTCGTGCTGCCGGCCACCTATAGTGGCCTGCTGAGCTGTCGTGCTGCCGGTCACCTATTGAGGCCTGGTGAGCTGTCGTGCTGCCGGCGACCTATTGTGGCCTGGTGAGCTCTCGTGCTGCCGGCCACCTATAGTGGCCTGCTGAGCTGTCGTGCTGCCGGTCACCTATTGTGGCCTGGTGAGCTGTCGTGCTGCCGGCGACCTATTGTGGCCTGCTGAGCTGTCGTGCTGCCGGCCACCTATTGTGGCCTGGTGAGCTGTCGTGCTGCCGGCCTATTATTGTGGCCTGGTGAGCTGTCGAGATGTCGGCCACCTATAGTGGCCTGGTGAGCTGTCGGGCTGCCGGCCACCTATAGTGGCCTGGTGAGCTGTCGTGCTGCGGGTCACCTATTGTGGCCCGGTGAGCCGTCATGTTGCCGGCCACCTATAGTGGCCTGGTGAGCCGTCGTGCTGTAGGCCACTTATAGTGGCCTGGTGAGCTGTCGTGCTGCCGGCCACCTATAGTAGCCTGGTGAGCTGTCGAGATGCCGGCCACCTATAGTGGCCTGGTGAGCTCTCGTGCTGCCGGTCACCTATTGTGGCCTGGTGAGCTGTCGTGCTGCCGGCGACCTATTGTGGCCTGGTGAGCTCTCGTGCTGCCGGCCACCTATAGTGGCCTGCTGAGCTGTCGTGCTGCCGGTCAACTATTGTGGCCTGGTGAGCTGTCGTGCTGCCGGCGACCTATTGTGGCCTGGTGAGCTCTCGTGCTGCCGGCCACCTATGGTGGCCTGCTGAGCTGTCGTGCTGCCGGTCAACTATTGTGGCCTGGTGAGCTGTCGTGCTGCCGGCGACCTATTGTGGCCTGGTGAGCTCTCGTGCTGCCGGCCACCTATAGTGGCCTGCTGAGCTGTCGTGCTGCCGGTCAACTATTGTGGCCTGGTGAGCTTTCGTGCTGCCGGCGACCTATTGTGGCCTGGTGAGCTCTCGTGCTGCCGGCCACCTATTGTGGCCTGGTGAGCTGTCGTGCTACCGGCCACCTATTGTGGCCTGGTGAGCTGTCGTGCTGCCGGCGACCTATTGTGGCCTGCTGAGCTGTCGTGCTGCCGGTCACCTATTGTGGCCTGGTGAGCTGTCGTGCTGCCGGCGACCTATTGTGGCCTGCTGAGCTGTCGTGCTGCCGGCTACCTATTGTGGCCTGGTGAGCTGTCGTGCTGCCGGCGACCTATTGTGGCCTGCTGAGCTGTCGTGCTGCCGGCGACCTATTGTGGCCTGGTGAGCTCTCGTGCTGCCGGCCACCTATTGTGGCCTGGTGAGCTGTCGTGCTGCCGGCGACCTATTGTGGCCTGCTGAGCTGTCGAGATGCCGGCCACCTATAGTGGCCTGGTGAGCTGTCGGGCTGCCGGCCACCTATAGTGGCCTGGTGAGCTGTCGTGCTGCGGGTCACCTATTGTGGCCCAGTGAGCCGTCATGATGCCGGCCACCTATAGTGGCCTGGTGAGCCGTCGTGCTGTAGGCCACTTATAGTGGCCTGGTGAGCTGTCGTGCTGCCGGCCACCTATAGTAGCCTGGTGAGCTGTCGAGATGCCGGCCACCTATAGTGGCCTGGTGAGCTCTCGTGCTGCCGGTCACCTATTGTGGCCTGGTGAGCTGTCGTGCTGCCGGCGACCTATTGTGGCCTGGTGAGCTCTCGTGCTGCCGGCCACCTATAGTGGCCTGCTGAGCTGTCGTGCTGCCGGTCAACTATTGTGGCCTGGTGAGCTGTCGTGCTGCCGGCGACCTATTGTGGCCTGGTGAGCTCTCGTGCTGCCGGCCACCTATTGTGGCCTGGTGAGCTGTCGTGCTGCCGGCGACCTATTGTGGCCTGCTGAACTGTCGTGCTGCCGGCCACCTATTGTGGCCTGCTGAGCTGTCGTGCTGCCGGCCACCTATTGTGGCCTGGTGAGTTGCCGTGCTGCGGCCCACCTATAGTGGCTTGGTGAGCTGTCGAGATGCCGGCTGCCTATAGTGGCTTGGTGAGCTGTCGTGCTGCGGGTCACCTATTGTGGCCTGGTGAGCCGTCATGATGACGGCCACCTATAGTGGTCTGGTGAGCTGTCGTGCTGCCGGCCACCTATAGTAGCCTGGTGAGCTCTCGAGCTGCCGGCTACCTATAGTGGCCTGGTGAGCTGTCGAGATGCCGGCCACCTATAGTAGCCTGGTGAGCCGTCGAGATGCCGGCCACCTATGGCCTGGTAAGCTGCTGGGATGCCGGCCACCTATTGTGGCCTGGTGAGCTGTCGTGCAGCCAGCCACCTATTGTGGCCTGGTGAGCTGTCGAGATGCTGGCCACCTTTAGTGGCCCGGTGAGCTGTCGAGATGCCGGCCACCTATTGTGGCCTGGTGAGATGTCGTGCTGCCGGTCACCTATTGTGGCCTGGTGAGCTGTCGTGCTGCCGGCCACCTATAGTAGCCTGGTGAGCTGTCGAGATGCCGGCCACCTATAGTAGTCTTTTGAGCCGTCGAGATGCCGGCCAACTATAGTGGC
This sequence comes from Eumerus sabulonum, assembly GCA_951905685.1. Taxonomy (NCBI): domain Eukaryota; kingdom Metazoa; phylum Arthropoda; class Insecta; order Diptera; family Syrphidae; genus Eumerus; species Eumerus sabulonum. Next base: position 134,223,663 of record OX645060.1, on the reverse strand, counting down.
CTGGTGAGCTCTCGTGCTGCCGGCCACCTATAGTGGCCTTGTGGGCTGTCGAGATGCCGGCCACCTATTGTGGCCTGGTGAGCTGTCGTGCTGCCGGCCGCCTATAGTGGCCACGTAAGCCGTCGAGATGCCGGCTACCTATAGTGGCCTGGCCGGCCACGTATTGTGGCCTGCTGAGCTGTCGTGCTGCCGGCCACCTATTGTGGCCTGGTAAGCTGTCGAAATGTCGGCCACCTATTGTGGCCTGGTGAGCTGTCGAGATGTCGGCCACCTATAGTGGCCTGGTGAGCTGTCGTGCTGCCGGCCACCTATAGTAGCCTGGTGAGCTGTCGAGATGCCGGCCACCTATAGTGGCCTGGTGAGCTCTCGTGCTGCCGGCCACCTATAGTGGCCTTGTGGGCTGTCGAGATGCCGGCCACCTATTGTGGCCTGGTGAGCTGTCGTGCTGCCGGCCGCCTATAGTGGCCACGTAAGCCGTCGAGATGCCGGCTACCTATAGTGGCCTGGCCGGCGACGTATTGTGGCCTGCTGAGCTGTCGTGCTGCGGGTCACCTATTGTGGCCCGGTGAGCCGTCATGATGCCGGCCACCTATAGTGGCCTGGTGAGCCGTCGTGCTGTAGGCCACTTATAGTGGCCTGGTGAGCTGTCGTGCTGCCGGCCACCTATAGTAGCCTGGTGAGCTGTCGAGATGCCGGCCACCTATAGTGGCCTGGTGAGCTCTCGTGCTGCCGGTCACCTATTGTGGCCTGGTGAGCTGTCGTGCTGCCGGCGGCCTATTGTGGCCTGGTGAGCTCTCGTGCTGCCGGCCACCTATAGTGGCCTGCTGAGCTGTCGTGCTGCCGGTCAACTATTGTGGCCTGGTGAGCTGTCGTGCTGCCGGCCACCTATTGTGGCCCAGTGAGCCGTCATGATGCCGGCCATCTATAGTGGCCTGGTAAGCTGTCGGGATGCCGGCCACCTATAGTGACCTGGTGAGCCGTCGTGCTGCCGGCCACCTATTGTGGCCTGCTGAGCTGTCGTGCTGCCGGCCACCTATTGTGGCCTGGTGAGTTGCCGCGCTGCGGCCCACCTATAGTGGCTTGGTGAGCTGTCGAGATGCCGGCTGCCTATAGTGGCTTGGTGAGCTGTCGTGCTGCGGGTCACCTATTGTGGCCTGGTGAGCCGTCATGATGACGGCCACCTATAGTGGTCTGGTGAGCTGTCGTGCTGCCGGCCACATATTGTGGCCAGGTAAGCTGTCGAAATGTCGGCCACCTATTGTGGCCTGGTGAGCTGCCGTGCTGCCGGGCACCTATTGTGGCCTGTGAGCTGTCGTGCTGCCGGCCACCTATAGTGTGCTGGTGAGCGCCGTGCTGCCGGCCACCTATAGTGTGCTGGTGAGCTCTCGAGCTGCCGGCAACCTATAGTAGCCTGGTGAGCCTTCGAGATGCCGGCCACCTATAGTAGCCTTTTGAGCCGTCGAGATGCCGGCCATTTATAGTGGCCTGGTGAGCTCTCGTGCTGCCGGCCACCTATAGTGGCCTGGTGGGCTGTCGAGATGCCAGCCACCTATTGTGGCCTGGTGAGCTGTCGTGCTGCCGGCCGCCTATAGTGGCCTAATGAGCTGTCGTGCTGCCGGTCACCTACTGTGGCCTGGTGAGCTATCGTGCTGCCGGCCACGTATAGTGGCCTGGTGAGCTCTCGAGCTGCCGGCCACCTATAGTGGCCTGGTGAGCTCTCGAGCTGCCGGCCACCTTTAGTGGCCTGGAGAGCTCTCGAGCTGCCGGCCACCTATTGTGGCCTGGTGAGCTCTCGAGCTGCCGGCCACCTAATGTGGCCTGGTGAGCTCTCGAGCTGCCGGCCACCTATTGTGGTCTGGTGAGCTGCCGTGCTGCCGGCCACCTATTGTGGCCTGGTGAGCTGTCGTGCTGCGGGCCACCTATAGTAGCCTGGTGAGCTGTCGAGCTGCCGGCCATCTATAGTGGCCTGGTGAGCTTTCGAGATGCCGGTCACCTATAGTGGCCTGGTGGGCTGTCGAGATGCCGGCCACATATAGTGGCCTGGTGAGCTGTCAAGATGCCGGCCACCTATAGTGGCCTGATGAGCTGTCGTGCTGCTGGCCACCTATTGTGGCCTGGTCAGCTGTCGTACTGCCGGCAACCTATTGTGGCCTGGTGAGCTGTCGTGCTGCCGGGCACCTATGGTGTGCTGGTGAGCGCCGTGCTGCCGGCCACCTATAGTGTGCTGGTGAGCTCTCGAGCTGCCGGCCTATTATTGTGGCCTGGTGAGCTGTCTAGATGCCGGGCACCTATAGTGGCCTGGTGAGATGTCGTGCTGCCGGCCACCTATAGTAGCCTGGTGAGCTGTCGAGTTGCCGGCCATCTATAGTGGCCTGGTGAGCTTTCGAGATGCCGGCCACCTATAGTGGCCTAGTGAGCTGTCGTGTTGCCGGCCACCTATTGTGGCCTGGTGAGCTGTCGAGATGACGGCCACCTATGGTGGCCTGGTGAGCTGTCGTGCTGCCGACCAACTATAGTGGCCTGGTGAGCTGTAGTGCTGCCGGCCACCTATAGTGGCCTGGTGAGCTGTCGTGCTGCCGGTCACCTGTTGTGGCCTGGTGGGCTGTCGAGATGTCGGCCACCTATTGTGGCCTGGTGAGCTGTCGTGCAGCCGGCCACCTATTGTGGCCTGGTGAGCTGTCGAGATGCCGGCCACCTATTGTGGCCTGGTGAGCTGTCGAGATGCCGGCCACCTATGGTGGCCTGGTGAGCTGTCGTGCTGCCGACCAACTATAGTGGCCTGGTGAGCTGTAGTGCTGCGGGTCACCTATTGAGGCCTGGTGAGCCGTCATGATGCCGGCCACCTATAGTGGCCTGGTGAGCTGTCGTGCTGTAGGCCACCAATAGTGGCCTGGTGAGCTGTCGAGATGCCGGCCACCTATAGTGGCCTGGTGAGCTGCCGTGCTGCCGGCCACCTATAGTAGCCTGGTGAGCTGTCGAGATGCCGGCCACCTATAGTGGCCTCTTAGGCTGTCGAGATGCCGGCCACCTATAGTGGCCTGGTGAGCTGTAGTGCTGCCGGCCACCTATAGTGGCCTGGTGAGCTGTCGTGCTGCCGGTCACCTGTTGTGGCCTGGTGGGCTGTCAAGATGTCGGCCACCTATTGTGGCCTGGTGAGCTGTCGTGCTGCCGGCCACCTATTCTGGCCTGGTGAGCTGTCGAGATGCCGGCCACCTATAGTGGCCTGGTGAGCTGTCGAGATGCCGGCCACATATAGTGGCCTGGTGAGCTGTCAAGATGCCGGCCACCTATAGTGGCCTGATGAGCTGTCGTGCTGCTGGCCACCTATTGTGGCCTGGTGAGCTGTCGTACTGCCGGCAACCTATTGTGGCCTGGTGAGCCGTCGTGCTGCCGGGCACCTATGGTGTGCTGGTGAGCGCCGTGCTGCCGGCCACCTATAGTGTGCTGGTGAGCTCTCGAGCTGCCGGCCTATTATTGTGGCCTGGTGAGCTGTCTAGATGCCGGGCACCTATAGTGGCCTGGTGAGATGTCGTGCTGCCGGCCACCTATAGTAGCCTGGTGAGCTGTCGAGTTGCCGGCCATCTATAGTGGCCTGGTGAGCTTTCGAGATGCCGGTCACCTATAGTGGCCTGGTGGGCTGTCGAGATGCCGGCCACATATAGTGGCCTGGTGAGCTGTCAAGATGCCGGCCACCTATAGTGGCCTGATGAGCTGTCGTGCTGCTGGCCACCTATTGTGGCCTGGTGAGCTGTCGTACTGCCGGCAACCTATTGTGGCCTGGTGAGCTGTCGTGCTGCCGGGCACCTATGGTGTGCTGGTGAGCGCCGTGCTGCCGGCCACCTATAGTGTGCTGGTGAGCTCTCGAGCTGCCGGCCTATTATTGTGGCCTGGTGAGCTGTCTAGATGCCGGGCACCTATAGTGGCCTGGTGAGATGTCGTGCTGCCGGCCACCTATAGTAGCCTGGTGAGCTGTCGAGTTGCCGGCCATCTATAGTGGCCTGGTGAGCTTTCGAGATGCCGGCCACCTATAGTGGCCTAGTGAGCTGTCGTGTTGCCGGCCACCTATTGTGGCCTGGTGAGCTGTCGAGATGACGGCCACCTATGGTGGCCTGGTGAGCTGTCGTGCTGCCGACCAACTATAGTGGCCTGGTGAGCTGTAGTGCTGCCGGCCACCTATAGTGGCCTGGTGAGCTGTCGTGCTGCCGGTCACCTGTTGTGGCCTGGTGGGCTGTCGAGATGTCGGCCACCTATTGTGGCCTGGTGAGCTGTCGTGCAGCCGGCCACCTATTGTGGCCTGGTGAGCTGTCGAGATGCCGGCCACCTATTGTGGCCTGGTGAGCTGTCGAGATGCCGGCCACCTATGGTGGCCTGGTGAGCTGTCGTGCTGCCGACCAACTATAGTGGCCTGGTGAGCTGTAGTGCTGCGGGTCACCGATTGAGGCCTGGTGAGCCGTCATGATGCCGGCCACCTATAGTGGCCTGGTGAGCTGTCGTGCTGTAGGCCACCAATAGTGGCCTGGTGAGCTGTCGAGATGCCGGCCACCTATAGTGGCCTGGTGAGCTGCCGTGCTGCCGGCCACCTATAGTAGCCTGGTGAGCTGTCGAGATGCCGGCCACCTATAGTGGCCTCTTAGGCTGTCGAGATGCCGGCCACCTATAGTGGCCTGGTGAGCTGTAGTGCTGCCGGCCACCTATAGTGGCCTGGTGAGCTGTCGTGCTGCCGGTCACCTGTTGTGGCCTGGTGGGCTGTCAAGATGTCGGCCACCTATTGTGGCCTGGTGAGCTGTCGTGCTGCCGGCCACCTATTCTGGCCTGGTGAGCTGTCGAGATGCCGGCCACCTATAGTGGCCTGGTGAGCTGTCGTGCTGCCGGCCACCTATAGTGGCCTGGTGAGCTGTCGTGCTGCCGGCCACCTAAAGTGGCCTGGTGAGCTGTAGTGCTGCGGGTCACCTATTGTGGCCTGGTGAGCCGTCATGATGCCGGCCACCTATAGTGGCCTGGTGAGCTGTCGTGCTGTAGGCCACCAATAGTGGCCTGGTGAGCTGTCGAGATGCCGGCCACCTATAGTGGCCTGGTGAGCTGCCGTGCTGCCGGCCACCTATAGTAGCCTGGTGAGCTGTCGAGATGCCGGCCACCTATAGGGGCCTCTTGGGCTGTCGAGATGCCGGCCACCTATAGTGGCCTGGTGAGCTGTAGTGCTGCCGGCCACCTATAGTGGCCTGATGAGCTGTCGTGCTGCCGGTCACCTGTTGTGGCCTGGTGGGCTGTCAAGATGTCGGCCACCTATTGTGGCCTGGTGAGCTGTCGTGCTGCCGGCCACCTATTCTGGCCTGGTGAGCTGTCGAGATGCCGGCCACCTATAGTGGCCTGGTGAGCTGTCGTGCTGCCGGCCACCTATAGTGGCCTGGTGAGCTGTCGTGCTGCCGACCACCTATAGTGGCTTGGTGAGCTGTCGTGCTGCGGGTCACCTATTGTGGCCTGGTGAGCCGTCATGTTGCCGGCCACCTATAGTGGTCTGGTGAGTTGTCGTGCTGCCGGCTACCTATAGTAGTCAGGTGAGCCGTCGAGATGCCGGCCACCTATAGCGGCTTGGTCAGCTGTCGTGCTGCCGGCCACCTATTGTGGCCTGGTGAGCTGTCGTGCAGCCGGCCACCTATTGTGGCCTGGTGAGCTGTCGTGTTGCCGGCCACCTATTGTGGCCTGGTGAGCCGTTGAGATGCCGGCCACCTATAGTGGCCTGATGAGCTCTCGTGCTGCCGGCAACCTATAGTGGCCTGGTGGTCTGTCCAGATGTCGGCCACCTATTATGGCCTGGTGAGCTGTCGTGCTGCCGGCCACCTATTCGGGCCTGGTGAGCTGTCGAGATGCCGGCCACCTATAGTGGCCTGGTGAGCTGTCGTGCTGCCGGCCACCTATAGTGGCCTGGTGAGCTGTCGTGCTGCCGGCCACCTATAGTGGCTTGGTGAGCTGTCGTGCTGCGGGTCACCTATTGTGGCCTGGTGAGCCGTCATGTTGCCGGCCACCTATAGTGGTCTGGTGAGCTGTCGTGCTGCCGGCCACCTATAGTAGCCAGGTGAGCCGTCGAGATGCCGGCCACCTGTAGCGGCTAGGTCAGCTGTCGTGCGGCCGGCCACCTATTGTGGCCTGGTGAGCTGTCGTGCAGCCGGCCACCTATTGTGGCCTGGTGAGCTGTCGTGTTGCCGGCCACCCATTGTGGCCTGGTGGGCCGTTGAGATGCCGGCCACCTATGTCGCCCACCTATTGTGGCCTGGTGAGCTGCCGTGCTGCCGGCCACCTATAGTAGCCTGGTGAGCTGTCGAGATGCCGGTCACCTATAGTGGCCTGATGAGCTCTCGTGCTGCCGGCAACCTATAGTGGCCTGGTGGGCTGTCGAGATGCCGGCCACCTATAGCGGCCTGGTGAGCTGTAGTGCTGCCGGCCACCTATAGTGGCTTGGTGAGCTCTCGTGCTGCCGGTCACCTGTTGTGGCCTGGTGGGCTGTCGAGATGTCGGCCACCTATTGTGGCCTGGTGAGCTGTCGTGCTGCCGGCCACCTATTCTGGCCTGGTGAGCTGTCGAGATGCCGGCCACCTATAGTGGCCTAATGAGCTGTCGTGCTGCCGGTCACCTTTTGTGGCCTGATGAGCTATCGTGCTGCCGGCCACGTATAGTAACCTGGTGAGCTCTCGAGCTGCCGGCCACCTATGGTGGCCTGGTGAGCTGTAGTGCTGCGGGTCACCTATTGTGGCCTGGTGAGCCGTCGTGCTGTAGGCCACTTATAGTGGCCTGGTGAGCTGTCGTGCTGCCGGCCACCTATAGTAGCCTGGTGAGCCGTCGAGATGCCGGCCACCTATAGTGGCCTGGTAAGCTGTCGGGATGCCGCCCAACTATAGTGGCCTGGTGAGCTGTAGTGCTGCGGGTCACCTATTGTGGCCTGGTAAGCCGTCGTGCTGTAGGCCACTTATAGTGGCCTGGTGAGCTGTCGTGCTGCCGGCCACCTATAGTAGCCTGGTGAGCTGTCGAGATGCCGGCCACCTATAGTGGCCTGGTGTTCTCTCGTGCTGCCGGTCACCTATTGTAGCCTGGTGAGCTGTCGTGTTGCCGGCGACCTATTGTGGCCTGGTGAGCTCTCGTGCTGCCTGCCGCCTATAGTGGCCACGTAAGCCGTCGAGATGCCGGCTACCTATAGTGGCCTGGCCGGCCACGTATTGTGGCCTGCTGAGCTGTCGTGCTGCCGGCCACCTATTGTGGCCTGGTAAGCTGTCGAAATGTCGGCCACCTATTGTGGCCTGGTGAGCTGTCGAGATGTCGGCCACCTATAGTGGCCTGGTGAGCTGTCGTGCTGCCGGCCACCTATAGTAGCCTGGTGAGCTGTCGAGATGCCGGCCACCTATAGTGGCCTGGTGAGCTCTCGTGCTGCCGGCCACCTATAGTGGCCTTGTGGGCTGTCGAGATGCCGGCCACCTATTGTGGCCTGGTGAGCTGTCGTGCTGCCGGCCGCCTATAGTGGCCACGTAAGCCGTCGAGATGCCGGCTACCTATAGTGGCCTGGCCGGCGACGTATTGTGGCCTGCTGAGCTGTCGTGCTGCGGGTCACCTATTGTGGCCCGGTGAGCCGTCATGATGCCGGCCACCTATAGTGGCCTGGTGAGCCGTCGGGCTGTAGGCCACTTATAGTGGCCTGGTGAGCTGTCGTGCTGCCGGCCACCTATAGTAGCCTGGTGAGCTGTCGAGATGCCGGCCACCTATAGTGGCCTGGTGAGCTCTCGTGCTGCCGGTCACCTATTGTGGCCTGGTGAGCTGTCGTGCTGCCGGCGACCTATTGTGGCCTGGTGAGCTCTCGTGCTGCCGGCCACCTATAGTGGCCTGCTGAGCTGTCGTGCTGTCGGTCAACTATTGTGGCCTGGTGAGCTGTCGTGCTGCCGGCCACCTATTGTGGCCCGGTGAGCCGTCATGATGCCGGCCATCTATAGTGGCCTGGTAAGCTGTCGGGATGCCGGCAACCTATAGTGACCTGGTGAGCCGTCGTGCTGCCGGCCACCTATTGTGGCCTGCTGAGCTGTCGTGCTGCCGGCCACCTATTGTGGCCTGGTGAGTTGCCGTGCTGCGGCCCACCTATAGTGGCTTGGTGAGCTGTCGTGCTGCCGGCCACCTATAGTGGCCTGGTGAGCTGTCGTGCTGCCGACCACCTATAGTGGCTTGGTGAGCTGTCGTGCTGCGGGTCACCTATTGTGGCCTGGTGAGCCGTCATGTTGCCGGCCACCTATAGTGGTCTGGTGAGCTGTCGTGCTGCCGGCCACCTATTGTGGCCAGGTAAGCTGTCGAAATGTCGGCCACCTATTGTGGCCTGGTGAGCTGCCGTGCTGCCGGGCACCTATTGTGGCCTGTGAGCTGTCGTGCTGCCGGCCACCTATAGTGTGCTGGTGAGCGCCGTGCTGCCGGCCACCTATAGTGTGCTGGTGAGCTCTCGAGCTGCCGGCAACCTATAGTAGCCTGGTGAGCCTTCGAGATGCCGGCCACCTATAGTAGCCTTTTGAGCCGTCGAGATGCCGGCCATTTATAGTGGCCTGGTGAGCTCTCGTGCTGCCGGCCACCTATAGTGGCCTGGTGGGCTGTCGAGATGCCAGCCACCTATTGTGGCCTGGTGAGCTGTCGTGCTGCCGGCCGCCTATAGTGGCCTAATGAGCTGTCGTGCTGCCGGTCACCTACTGTGGCCTGGTGAGCTATCGTGCTGCCGGCCACGTATAGTGGCCTGGTGAGCTCTCGAGCTGCCGGCCACCTATAGTGGCCTGGTGAGCTCTCGAGCTGCCGGCCACCTTTAGTGGCCTGGAGAGCTCTCGAGCTGCCGGCCACCTATTGTGGTCTGGTGAGCTGCCGTGCTGCCGGCCACCTATTGTGGCCTGGTGAGCTGTCGTGCTGCGGGCCACCTATAGTAGCCTGGTGAGCTGTCGAGCTGCCGGCCATCTATAGTGGCCTGGTGAGCTTTCGAGATGCCGGTCACCTATAGTGGCCTGGTGGGCTGTCGAGATGCCGGCCACATATAGTGGCCTGGTGAGCTGTCAAGATGCCGGCCACCTATAGTGGCCTGATGAGCTGTCGTGCTGCCGGCCACCTATTGTGGCCTGGTGAGCTGTCGTGCTGCCGGCAACCTATTGTGGCCTGGTGAGCTGTCGTGCTGCCGGGCACCTATGGTGTGCTGGTGAGCGCCGTGCTGCCGGCCACCTATAGTATGCTGGTGAGCTCTCGAGCTGCCGGCCTATTATTGTGGCCTGGTGAGCTGTCTAGATGCCGGGCACCTATAGTGGCCTGGTGAGATGTCGTGCTGCCGGCCACCTATAGTAGCCTGTTGAGCTGTCGAGTTGCCGGCCATCTATAGTGGCCTGGTGAGCTTTCGAGATGCCGGCCACCTATAGTGGCCTAGTGAGCTGTCGTGTTGCCGGCCACCTATGGTGGCCTGGTGAGCTGTCGTGCTGCCGACCAACTATAGTGGCCTGGTGAGCTGTAGTGCTGCGGGTCACCTATTGAGGCCTGGTGAGCCGTCATGATGCCGGCCACCTATAGTGGCCTGGTGAGCTGTCGTGCTGTAGGCCACCAATAGTGGCCTGGTGAGCTGTCGAGATGCCGGCCACCTATAGTGGCCTGGTGAGCTGCCGTGCTGCCGGCCACCTATAGTAGCCTGGTGAGCTGTCGAGATGCCGGCCACCTATAGTGGCCTCTTAGGCTGTCGAGATGCCGGCCACCTATAGTGGCCTGGTGAGCTGTAGTGCTGCCGGCCACCTATAGTGGCCTGGTGAGCTGTCGTGCTGCCGGTCACCTGTTGTGGCCTGGTGGGCTGTCAAGATGTCGGCCACCTATTGTGGCCTGGTGAGCTGTCGTGCTGCCGGCCACCTATTCTGGCCTGGTGAGCTGTCGAGATGCCGGCCACCTATAGTGGCCTGGTGAGCCGTCGTGCTGCCGGCCACCTATAGTGGCCTGGTGAGCTGTCGTGCTGCCGGCCACCTAAAGTGGCCTGGTGAGCTGTAGTGCTGCGGGTCACCTATTGTGGCCTGGTGAGCCGTCATGATGCCGGCCACCTATAGTGGCCTGGTGAGCTGTCGTCCTGTAGGCCACCAATAGTGGCCTGGTGAGCTGTCGAGATGCCGGCCACCTATAGTGGCCTGGTGAGCTGCCGTGCTGCCGGCCACCTATAGTAGCCTGGTGAGCTGTCGAGATGCCGGCCACCTATTATGGCCTCTTGGGCTGTCGAGATGCCGGCCACCTATAGTGGCCTGGTGAGCTGTAGTGCTGCCGGCCACCTATAGTGGCCTGGTGAGCTGTCGTGCTGCCGGTCACCTGTTGTGGCTTGGTGGGCTGTCAAGATGTCGGCCACCTATTGTGGCCTGGTGAGCTGTCGTTCTGCCGGCCACCTATTCTGGCCTGGTGAGCTGTCGAGATGCCGGCCACCTATAGTGGCCTGGTGAGCTGTCGTGCTGCCGGCCACCTATAGTGGCCTGGTGAGCTGTCGTGCTGCCGACCACCTATAGTGGCTTGGTGAGCTGTCGTGCTGCGGGTCACCTATTGTGGCCTGGTGAGCCGTCATGTTGCCGGCCACCTATAGTGGTCTGGTGAGCTGTCATGCTGCCGGCCACCTATAGTAGTCAGGTGAGCCGTCGAGATGCCGGCCACCTATAGCGGCTTGGTCAGTGTCGTGCTGCCGGCCACCTATTGTGGCCTGGTGAGCTGTCGTGCAGCCGGCCACCTATTGTGGCCTGGTGAGCTGTCGTGTTGCCGGCCAACTATTGTGGCCTGGTGAGCCGTTGAGATGCCGGCCACCTATAGTGGCCTGTTGAGCTCTCGTGCTGCCGGCCACCTATAGTAGCCTGGTGAGCTGTCGAGATGCCGGCCACCTATAGTGGCCTGGTAAGCTGTCGGGATGCCGCCCAACTATAGTGGCCTGGTGAGCTGTAGTGCTGCGGGTCACCTATTGTGGCCTGGTGAGCCGTCGTGCTGTAGGCCACTTATAGTGGCCTGGTGAGCTGTCGTGCTGCCGGCCACCTATAGTAGCCTGGTGAGCCGTCGAGATGCCGGCCACCTATAGTGGCCTGGTAAGCTGTCGGGATGCCGCCCAACTATAGTGGCCTGGTGAGCTGTAGTGCTGCGGGTCACCTATTGTGGCCTGGTGAGCCGTCGTGCTGTAGGCCACTTATAGTGGCCTGGTGAGCTGTCGTGCTGCCGGCCACCTATAGTAGCCTGGTGAGCTGTCGAGATGCCGGCCACCTATAGTGGCCTGGTGAGCTCTCGTGCTGCCGGTCACCTATTGTGGCCTGGTGAGCTGTCGTGCTGCCGGCGACCTATTGTGGCCTGGTGAGCTCTCGTGCTGCCGGCCGCCTATAGTGGCCACGTAAGCCGTCGAGATGCCGGCTACCTATAGTGGCCTGGCCGGCCACGTATTGTGGCCTGCTGAGCTGTCGTGCTGCCGGCCACCTATTGTGGCCTGGTAAGCTGTCGAAATGTCGGCCACCTATTGTGGCCTGGTGAGCTGTCGAGATGTCGGCCACCTATAGTGGCCTGGTGAGCTGTTCGAGATGCCGGCCACCTATAGTGGCCTGGTGAGCTCTCGTGCTGCCGGCCACCTATAGTGGCCTTGTGGGCTGTCGAGATGCCGGCCACCTATTGTGGCCTGGTGAGCTGTCGTGCTGCCGGCCGCCTATAGTGGCCACGTAAGCCCACGAGATGCCGGCTACCTATAGTGGCCTGGCCGGCGACGTATTGTGGCCTGCTGAGCTGTCGTGCTGCGGGTCACCTATTGTGGCCCGGTGAGCCGTCATGATGCCGGCCACCTATAGTGGCCTGGTGAGCCGTCGTGCTGTAGGCCACTTATAGTGGCCTGGTGAGCTGTCGTGCTGCCGGCCACCTATAGTAGCCTGGTGAGCTGTCGAGATGCCGGCCACCTATAGTGGCCTGGTGAGCTCTCGTGCTGCCGGTCACCTATTGTGGCCTGGTGAGCTGTCGTGCTGCCGGCGACCTATTGTGGCCTGGTGAGCTCTCGTGCTGCCGGCCACCTATAGTGGCCTGCTGAGCTGTCGTGCTGCCGGTCAACTATTGTGGCCTGGTGAGCTGTCGTGCTGCCGGCCACCTATTGTGGCCCGGTGAGCCGTCATGATGCCGGCCATCTATAGTGGCCTGGTAAGCTGTCGGGATGCCGGCCACCTATAGTGACCTGGTGAGCCGTCGTGCTGCCGGCCACCTATTGTGGCCTGCTGAGCTGTCGTGCTGCCGGCCACCTATTGTGGCCTGGTGAGTTGCCGTGCTGCGGCCCACCTATAGTGGCTTGGTGAGCTGTCGAAATGCCGGCTGCCTATAGTGGCTTGGTGAGCTGTCGTGCTGCGGGTCACCTATTGTGGCCTGGTGAGCCGTCATGATGACGGCCACCTATAGTGGTCTGGTGAGCTGTCGTGCTGCCGGCCACCTATTGTGGCCAGGTAAGCTGTCGAAATGTCGGCCACTTATTGTGGCCTGGTGAGCTGCCGTGCTGCCGGGCACCTATTGTGGCCTGTGAGCTGTCGTGCTGCCGGCCACCTATAGTGTGCTGGTGAGCGCCGTGCTGCCGGCCACCTATAGTGTGCTGGTGAGCTCTCGAGCTGCCGGCAACCTATAGTAGCCTGGTGAGCCTTCGAGATGCCGGCCACCTATAGTAGCCTTTTGAGCCGTCGAGATGCCGGCCATTTATAGTGGCCTGGTGAGCTCTCGTGCTGCCGGCCACCTATAGTGGCCTGGTGGGCTGTCGAGATGCCAGCCACCTATTGTGGCCTGGTGAGCTGTCGTGCTGCCGGCCGCCTATAGTGGCCTAATGAGCTGTCGTGCTGCCGGTCACCTACTGTGGCCTGGTGAGCTATCGTGCTGCCGGCCACGTATAGTGGCCTGGTGAGCTCTCGAGCTGCCGGCCACCTATAGTGGCCTGGTGAGCTCTCGAGCTGCCGGCCACCTATAGTGGCCTGGTGAGCTCTCGAGCTGCCGGCCACCTTTAGTGGCCTGGAGAGCTCTCGAGCTGCCGCCCACCTATTGTGGCCTGGTGAGCTTCCGAGCTGCCGGCCACCTACTGTGGCCTGGTGAGCTCTCGAGCTGCCGGCCACCTATTGTGGTCTGGTGAGCTGCCGTGCTGCCGGCCACCTATTGTGGCCTGGTGAGCTGTCGTGCTGCGGGCCACCTATAGTAGCCTGGTGAGCTGTCGAGCTGCCGGCCATCTATAGTGGCCTGGTGAGCTTTCGAGATGCCGGTCACCTATAGTGGCCTGGTGGGCTGTCGAGATGCCGGCCACATATAGTGGCCTGGTGAGCTGTCAAGATGCCGGCCACCTATAGTGGCCTGATGAGCTGTCGTGCTGCCGGCCACCTATTGTGGCCTGGTGAGCTGTCGTGCTGCCGGCAACCTATTGTGGCCTGGTAAGCTGTCGAAATGTCGGCCACCTATTGTGGCCTGGTGAGCTGTCGAGATGTCGGCCACCTATAGTGGCCTGGTGAGCTGTTCGAGATGCCGGCCACCTATAGTGGCCTGGTGAGCTCTCGTGCTGCCGGCCACCTATAGTGGCCTTGTGGGCTGTCGAGATGCCGGCCACCTATTGTGGCCTGGTGAGCTGTCGTGCTGCCGGCCGCCTATAGTGGCCACGTAAGCCCACGAGATGCCGGCTACCTATAGTGGCCTGGCCGGCGACGTATTGTGGCCTGCTGAGCTGTCGTGCTGCGGGTCACCTATTGTGGCCCGGTGAGCCGTCATGATGCCGGCCACCTATAGTGGCCTGGTGAGCCGTCGTGCTGTAGGCCACTTATAGTGGCCTGGTGAGCTGTCGTGCTGCCGGCCACCTATAGTAGCCTGGTGAGCTGTCGAGATGCCGGCCACCTATAGTGGCCTGGTGAGCTCTCGTGCTGCCGGTCACCTATTGTGGCCTGGTGAGCTGTCGTGCTGCCGGCGACCTATTGTGGCCTGGTGAGCTCTCGTGCTGCCGGCCACCTATAGTGGCCTGCTGAGCTGTCGTGCTGCCGGTCAACTATTGTGGCCTGGTGAGCTGTCGTGCTGCCGGCCACCTATTGTGGCCCGGTGAGCCGTCATGATGCCGGCCATCTATAGTGGCCTGGTAAGCTGTCGGGATGCCGGCCACCTATAGTGACCTGGTGAGCCGTCGTGCTGCCGGCCACCTATTGTGGCCTGCTGAGCTGTCGTGCTGCCGGCCACCTATTGTGGCCTGGTGAGTTGCCGTGCTGCGGCCCACCTATAGTGGCTTGGTGAGCTGTCGAAATGCCGGCTGCCTATAGTGGCTTGGTGAGCTGTCGTGCTGCGGGTCACCTATTGTGGCCTGGTGAGCCGTCATGATGACGGCCACCTATAGTGGTCTGGTGAGCTGTCGTGCTGCCGGCCACCTATTGTGGCCAGGTAAGCTGTCGAAATGTCGGCCACCTATTGTGGCCTGGTGAGCTGCCGTGCTGCCGGGCACCTATTGTGGCCTGTGAGCTGTCGTGCTGCCGGCCACCTATAGTGTGCTGGTGAGCGCCGTGCTGCCGGCCACCTATAGTGTGCTGGTGAGCTCTCGAGCTGCCGGCAACCTATAGTAGCCTGGTGAGCCTTCGAGATGCCGGCCACCTATAGTAGCCTTTTGAGCCGTCGAGATGCCGGCCATTTATAGTGGCCTGGTGAGCTCTCGTGCTGCCGGCCACCTATAGTGGCCTGGTGGGCTGTCGAGATGCCAGCCACCTATTGTGGCCTGGTGAGCTGTCGTGCTGCCGGCCGCCTATAGTGGCCTAATGAGCTGTCGTGCTGCCGGTCACCTACTGTGGCCTGGTGAGCTATCGTGCTGCCGGCCACGTATAGTGGCCTGGTGAGCTCTCGAGCTGCCGGCCACCTATAGTGGCCTGGTGAGCTCTCGAGCTGCCGGCCACCTATAGTGGCCTGGTGAGCTCTCGAGCTGCCGGCCACCTTTAGTGGCCTGGAGAGCTCTCGAGCTGCCGCCCACCTATTGTGGCCTGGTGAGCTTCCGAGCTGCCGGCCACCTACTGTGGCCTGGTGAGCTCTCGAGCTGCCGGCCACCTATTGTGGTCTGGTGAGCTGCCGTGCTGCCGGCCACCTATTGTGGCCTGGTGAGCTGTCGTGCTGCGGGCCACCTATAGTAGCCTGGTGAGCTGTCGAGCTGCCGGCCATCTATAGTGGCCTGGTGAGCTTTCGAGATGCCGGTCACCTATAGTGGCCTGGTGGGCTGTCGAGATGCCGGCCACATATAGTGGCCTGGTGAGCTGTCAAGATGCCGGCCACCTATAGTGGCCTGATGAGCTGTCGTGCTGCCGGCCACCTATTGTGGCCTGGTGAGCTGTCGTGCTGCCGGCAACCTATTGTGGCCTGGTGAGCTGTCGTGCTGCCGGGCACCTATGGTGTGCTGGTGAGCGCCGTGCTGCCGGCCACCTATAGTGTGCTGGTGAGCTCTCGAGCTGCCGGCCTATTATTGTGGCCTGGTGAGCTGTCAAGATGCCGGGCACCTATAGTGGCCTGGTGAGATGTCGTGCTGCCGGCCACCTATAGTAGCCGGGTGAGCTGTCGAGTTGCCGGCCATCTATAGTGGCCTGGTGAGCTTTCGAGATGCCGGCCACCTATAGTGGCCTAGTGAGCTGTCGTGTTGCCGGCCACCTATTGTGGCCTGGTGAGCTGTCGAGATGACGGCCACCTATGGTGGCCTGGTGAGCTGTCGTGCTGCCGACCAACTATAGTGGCCTGGTGAGCTGTAGTGCTGCCGGCCACCTATAGTGGCCTGGTGAGCTGTCGTGCTGCCGGTCACCTGTTGTGGCCTGGTGGGCTGTCAAGATGTCGGCCACCTATTGTGGCCTGGTGAGCTGTCGTGCTGTAGGCCACCAATAGTGGCCTGGTGAGCTGTCGAGATGCCGGCCACCTATAGTGGCTTGGTGAGCTGCCGTGCTGCCGGCCACCTATAGTAGCCTGGTGAGCTGTCGAGATGCCGGCCACCTATAGTGGCCTCTTAGGCTGTCGAGATGCCGGCCACCTATAGTGGCCTGGTGAGCTGTAGTGCTGCCGGCCACCTATAGTGGCCTGGTGAGCTGTCGTGCTGCCGGTCACCTGTTGTGGCCTGGTGGGCTGTCAAGATGTCGGCCACCTATTGTGGCCTGGTGAGCTGTCGTGCTGCCGGCCACCTATTCTGGCCTGGTGAGCTGTCGAGATGCCGGCCACCTATAGTGGCCTGGTGAGCTGTCGTGCTGCCGGCCACCTATAGTGGCCTGGTGAGCTGTCGTGCTGCCGGCCACCTAAAGTGGCCTGGTGAGCTGTAGTGCTGCGGGTCACCTATTGTGGCCTGGTGAGCCGTCATGATGCCGGCCACCTATAGTGGCCTGGTGAGCTGTCGTGCTGTAGGCCACCAATAGTTGCCTGGTGAGCTGTCGAGATGCCGGCCACCTATAGTGGCCTGGTGAGCTGCCGTGCTGCCGGCCACCT
This sequence comes from Eumerus sabulonum, assembly GCA_951905685.1. Taxonomy (NCBI): domain Eukaryota; kingdom Metazoa; phylum Arthropoda; class Insecta; order Diptera; family Syrphidae; genus Eumerus; species Eumerus sabulonum. Next base: position 134,207,199 of record OX645060.1, on the reverse strand, counting down.
ATAGTAGCCTGGTGAGCTGTCGAGATGCCGGCCACCTATAGTGGCCTCTTGGGCTGTCGAGATGCCGGCCACCTATAGTGGCCTGGTGAGCTGTAGTGCTGCCGGCCACCTATAGTGGCCTGGTGAGCTGTCGTGCTGCCGGTCACCTGTTGTGGCCTGGTGGGCTGTCAAGATGTCGGCCACCTATTGTGGCCTGGTGAGCTGTCGTGCTGCCGGCCACCTATTCTGGCCTGGTGAGCTGTCGAGATGACGGCCACCTATAGTGGCCTGGTGAGCTGTCGTGCTGCCGGCCACCTATAGTGGCCTGGTGAGCTGTCGTGCTACCGACCACCTATAGTGGCTTGGTGAGCTGTCGTGCTGCGGGTCACCTATTGTGGCCTGGTGAGCCGTCATGTTGCCGGCCACCTATAGTGGTCTGGTGAGCTGTCGTGCTGCCGGCCACCTATAGTAGTCAGGTGAGCCGTCGAGATGCCGGCCACCTATAGCGGCTTGGTCAGCTGTCGTGCTGCCGGCCACCTATTGTGGCCTGGTGAGCTGTCGTGCAGCCGGCCACCTATTGTGGCCTGGTGAGCTGTCGTGTTGCCGGCCACCTATTGTGGCCTGGTGAGCCGTTGAGATGCCGGCCACCTATAGTGGCCTGATGAGCTCTCGTGCTGCCGGCAACCTATAGTGGCCTGGTGGGCTGTCGAGATGCCGGCCACCTATAGTGGCCTGGTGAGCTGTAGTGCTGCCGGCCACCTATAGTGGCCTGGTGAGCTGTCGTGCTGCCGGTCACCTGCTGTGGCCTGGTGGTCTGTCCAGATGTCGGCCACCTATTATGGCCTGGTGAGCTGTCGTGCTGCCGGCCACCTATTCGGGCCTGGTGAGCTGTCGAAATGCCGGCCACCTATAGTGGCCTGGTGAGCTGTCGTGCTGCCGGCCACCTATAGTGGCCTGGTGAGCTGTCGTGCTGCCGGCCACCTATAGTGGCTTGGTGAGCTGTCGTGCTGCGGGTCACCTATTGTGGCCTGGTGAGCCGTCATGTTGCCGGCCACCTATAGTGGTCTGGTGAGCTGTCGTGCTGCCGGCCACCTATAGTAGCCAGGTGAGCCGTCGAGATGCCGGCCACCTGTAGCGGCTAGGTCAGCTGTCGTGCGGCCGGCCAGCTATTGTGGCCTGGTGAGCTGTCGTGCAGCCGGCCACCTATTGTGGCCTGGTGAGCTGTCGTGTTGCCGGCCACCCATTGTGGCCTGGTGAGCCGTTGAGATGCCGGCCACCTATGTCGCCCACCTATTGTGGCCTGGTGAGCTGCCGTGCAGCCGGCCACCTATTGTGGCCTGGTGATCTGTCGTGCTGCCGGCCACCTATTGTGGCCTGGTGAGCTGTCGAGATGCCGCCCACCTATAGTAACCTGGTGAGCCGTCGAGATGCCGGCCACCTATTGTGGCCTGGTGAGTTGTCGTGCTGCCGGCCACCTATAGTGGCCTGGTGAGCTGTCGAGATGCCGGCCACGTATAGTAGCCTGGTGAGCTTTCGAGATGCCGGCCACCTATAGTGGCCCAGTGAACTGTCGTGTTGCCGGTCACCTGTTGTGGCCTGGTGAGCTGTCGAGATGCCGGCCACCTATGGTGGCCTAGTGAGCTGTCGTGCTGCCGACCAACTATAGTGGCCTGGTGAGCTGTAGTGCTGCGGGTCACCTATTGTGGCCTGGTGAGCCGTCGTGATGCCGGCCACCTATAGTGGCCTGGTGAGCTGTCGTGCTGTAGGCCACCAATAGTGGCCTGGTGAGCTGTCGAGATGCCGGCCACCTATAGTGGCCTGGTGAGCTGCCGTGCTGCCGGCCACCTATTGTGGCCTTGTGAGCTGTCGTGCTGCCGGCCACCTATAGTAGCCTGGTGAGCTGTCGAGATGCCGGTCATCTATAGTGGCCTGGTGTGCTGTCGAGATGCCGGGCACCTATTGTGGCCTGGTGAGCTGTCGTTCTGACGGCCACCTATAGTAGCCTGGTGAGCTGTCGAGATGCCGGCCACCTATAGTGGCCTGGTGGGCTGTCGAGATGCCGGGCACCTATTGTGGCCTGGTGAGCTGTAGTGCTGCCGGCCACCTATAGTAGCCTGGTGAGCTGTCGAGATGCCGGCCACGTATAGTGGCCTGGTGAGCTGTCGAGATGCCGGCCACGTATAGTAGCCTGGTGAGCTCTCGACCTGCCGGCCACCTATAGTGGCCTGGTGAGCTGTCGAGATGCCGGCCACCTATAGTAGCCTGGTGAGCCGTCGCGATGCCGGCCACCTATAGTGGCCTGGTAAGCTGTCGGGATGCCGGCCACCTATAGTAGCCTGGTGAGCCGTTGAGATGCCGGCCACCTATGTCGCCCACCTATAGTGGCCTGGTGAGCTGCCGTGCTGCCGGCCACCTATTGTGGCCTGGTGATCTGTCGTGCTGCCGGCCACCTGTTGTGGCCTGGTGGGCTATCGAGATGTCGGCCACCTATTGTGGCCTGGTGGTCTGTCGAGATGCCGGCCACCTATAGTGGCCAGGTGAGCTGTCGTGCTGCCGGCCTCCTATAGTGGCCTAATGAGCTGTCGTGCTGCCGGTCACCTTTTGTGGCCTGGTGAGCTATCGTGCTGCCGGCCACGTATAGTGACCTGGTGAGCTCTCGAGCTGCCGGCCACCTATGATGGCCTGGTGAGCTGTCGAGATGCCGGCCACCTATAGTAGCCTAGTGAGCCGTCGAGATGCCGGCCACCTATAGTGGCCTGGTAAGCTGTCGGGATGCCGGCCACCTATAGTGGCCTGGTGAGCTGTCGTGCTGTAGGCCACCTATAGTAGCCTGGTGAGCCGTCGAGATGCCGGCCACCTATAGTGGCCTGGTAAGCTGTCGGGATGCCGGCCACCTATAGTGACCTGGTAAGCTGTCGGGATGCCGGCCACCTATAGTGGTCTGGTGAGCTGTCGTGCTGCCGCCCACCTATAGTAGCCTGGTGAGCCGTCGAGATGCCGGCCACCTATAGCGGCCTGGTCAGCTGTCGTGCTGCCGGCCACCTATTGTGGCCTGGTGAGCTGTCGTGCTGCCGGCCACCTATTGTGGCCTGGTGAGCTGTCGAGATGCCGGCCACCTATAGTAACCTGGTGAGCCGTCGAGATGCCGGCCACCTATTGTGGCCTGGTGAGCTGTCGTGCAGCCGGCCACCTATTGTGGCCTGGTGATCTGTCGTGCTGCCGGCCACCTATTGTGTCTTAGTGAGCTGTCGAGATGTCGGCCACCTATTGTGGCCAGGTGAGCTGCCGAGATGCCGGCCACCTACAGTGGCCAGGTGAGCTGTCGTGCTGCCGGCCACCTATAGTGGCCTAATGAGCAGTCGTGCTGTCGTGCTGCCGGTCACCTATTGTGGCCTGGTGAGCTGTCGAGATGCCGGCCACCTATTGGGGCCTGGTGAGCTGTCGAGATGCCGGCCACCTATAGTAGCCTAGTGAGCCGTCGAGATGCCGGCCACCTATAGTGGCCTGGTAAGCTGTCGGGATGCCGGCCACCTATAGTGGCCTGGTGAGCTGTCGTGCTGTAGGCCACCTATAGTAGCCCGGTGAGCTGTCGTGCTGCCGGCCAACTATAGTGGCCTGGTGAGCTGTAGTGCTGCGGGTCACCTATTGTGGCCTGGTGAGCCGTCATGATGCCGGCCACCTATAGTGGCCTGGTGAGCTGTCGTGCTGTAGGCCACCAATAGTGGCCTGGTGAGCTGTCGAGATGCCGGCCACCTATAGTGGCCTGGTGAGCTGCCGTGCTGCCGGCCACCTATAGTAGCCTGGTGAGCTGTCGAGATGCCGGTCACCTATAGTGGCCTGATGAGCTCTCGTGCTGCCGGCAACCTATAGTGGCCTGGTGGGCTGTCGAGATGCCGGCCACCTATAGCGGCCTGGTGAGCTGTCGAGATGCCGGCCACCTATAGTAGCCTAGTGAGCCGTCGAGATGCCGGCCACCTATAGTGGCCTGGTAAGCTGTCGGGATGCCGGCCACCTATAGTGGCCTGGTGAGCTGTCGTGCTGTAGGCCACCTATAGTAGCCTGGTGAGCTGTCGTGCTGCCGGCCAACTATAGTGGCCTGGTGAGCTGTAGTGCTGCGGGTCACCTATTGTGGCCTGGTGAGCCGTCATGATGCCGGCCACCTATAGTGGCCTGGTGAGCTGTCGTGCTGTAGGCCACCAATAGTGGCCTGGTGAGCTGTCGAGATGCCGGCCACCTATAGTGGCCTGGTGAGCTGCCGTGCTGCCGGCCACCTATAGTAGCCTGGTGAGCTGTCGAGATGCCGGTCACCTATAGTGGCCTGATGAGCTCTCGTGCTGCCGGCAACCTATAGTGGCCTGGTGGGCTGTCGAGATGCCGGCCACCTATAGCGGCCTGGTGAGCTGTAGTGCTGCCGGCCACCTATAGTGGCTTGGTGAGCTCTCGTGCTGCCGGTCACCTGTTGTGGCCTGGTGGGCTGTCGAGATGTCGGCCACCTATTGTGGCCTGGTAAGCTGTCGTGCTGCCGGCCCCCTATTCTGGCCTGGTGAGCTGTCGAGATGCCGGCCACCTATAGTGGCCTAATCAGCTGTCGTGCTGCCGGTCACCTTTTGTGGCCTGATGAGCTGTCGAGATGCCGGCCACCTATTGTGGCCTGGTGATCTGTCGTGCTGCCGGCCACCTATTGTGTCTTAGTGAGCTGTCGAGATGTCGGCCACCTATTGTGGCCAGGTGAGCTGCCGAGATGCCGGCCACCTACAGTGGCCAGGTGAGCTGTCGTGCTGCCGGCCACCTATAGTGGCCTAATGAGCAGTCGTGCTGTCGTGCTGCCGGTCACCTATTGTGGCCTGGTGAGCTGTCGAGATGCCGGCCACCTATTGGGGCCTGGTGAGCTGTCGAGATGCCGGCCACCTATGGCGGCCTGGTGAGCTGTCGTGCTGCCGGCCAACTATAGCGGCCTTTTGAGCTCTCCTGCTGCCGGCCACCTATTCTGGCCTGGTGAGCTGTCGAGATGCCGGCCACCTATAGTGGCCTAATCAGCTGTCGTGCTGCCGGTCACCTTTTGTGGCCTGATGAGCTGTCGAGATGCCGGCCACCTATTGTGGCCTGGTGATCTGTCGTGCTGCCGGCCACCTATTGTGTCTTAGTGAGCTGTCGAGATGTCGGCCACCTATTGTGGCCAGGTGAGCTGCCGAGATGCCGGCCACCTACAGTGGCCAGGTGAGCTGTCGTGCTGCCGGCCACCTATAGTGGCCTAATGAGCAGTCGTGCTGTCGTGCTGCCGGTCACCTATTGTGGCCTGGTGAGCTGTCGAGATGCCGGCCACCTATTGGGGCCTGGTGAGCTGCCGAGATGCCGGCCACCTACAGTGGCCAGGTGAGCTGTCGTGCTGCCGGCCACCTATAGTGGCCTAATGAGCAGTCGTGCTGTCGTGCTGCCGGTCACCTATTGTGGCCTGGTGAGCTGTCGAGATGCCGGCCACCTATAGCGGCCTGGTGAGCTGTAGTGCTGCCGGCCACCTATAGTGGCTTGGTGAGCTCTCGTGCTGCCGGTCACCTGTTGTGGCCTGGTGGGCTGTCGAGATGTCGGCCACCTATTGTGGCCTGGTGAGCTGTCGTGCTGCCGGCCCCCTATTCTGGCCTGGTGAGCTGTCGAGATGCCGGTCACCTATTGTGGCCTGGTGAGCTGTCGAGATGCCGGCCACCTATTGGGGCCTGGTGAGCTGTCGAGATGCCGGCCACCTATGGCGGCCTGGTGAGCTGTCGTGCTGCCGGCCAACTATAGTGGCCTGGTGAGCTGTAGTGCTGCGGGTCACCTATTGTGGCCTGGTGAGCCGTCATGATGCCGGCCACCTATAGTGGCCTGGTGAGCTGTCGTGCTGTAGGCCACCAATAGTGGCCTGGTGAGCCGTCGAGATGCCGGCCACCTATGGCCTGGTAAGCTGCCGGGATGCCGGCCACCTATTGTGGCCTGGTGAGCTGTCGTGCAGCCAGCCACCTATTGTGGCCTGGTGAGCTGCCGAGATGCCGGCCACCTATAGTGGCCTGGTGAGCTGTCGTGCTGCTGGTCACCTATTGTGGTCTGGTGAGCTGTCAAGATGCCGGCCACCTATAGTGGCCTGGTGAGCTGTCGAGATGCCGGCCACCTATAGTGGCCTGGTGAGCTGTCGAGATGCCGGCCACCTATTGTGGCCTGGTGATCTGTCGTGCTGCCGGCCACCTATTGTGTCTTAGTGAGCTGTCGAGATGTCGGCCACCTATTGTGGCCAGGTGAGCTGCCGAGATGCCGGCCACCTACAGTGGCCAGGTGAGCTGTCGTGCTGCCGGCCACCTATAGTGGCCTAATGAGCAGTCGTGCTGTCGTGCTGCCGGTCACCTATTGTGGCCTGGTGAGCTGTCGAGATGCCGGCCACCTATTGGGGCCTGTTGAGCTGTCGAGATGCCGGCCACCTATGGCGGCCTGGTGAGCTGTCGTGCTGCCGGCCAACTATAGTGGCCTGGTGAGCTGTAGTGCTGCGGGTCACCTATTGTGGCCTGGTGAGCCGTCATGATGCCGGCCACCTATAGTGGCCTGGTGAGCTGTCGTGCTGTAGGCCACCAATAGTGCCCTGGTGAGCTGTCGAGATGCCGGCCACCTATAGTGGCCTGGTGAGCTGTCGTGCTGCCGGCCACCTATAGTGGCCTGGTGAGCTGTCGTGCTGCCGGCCACCTAAAGTGGCCTGGTGAGCTGTAGTGCTGCGGGTCACCTATTGTGGCCTGGTGAGCCGTCATGATGCCGGCCACCTATAGTGGCCTGGTGAGCTGTCGTGCTGTAGGCCACCAATAGTTGCCTGGTGAGCTGTCGAGATGCCGGCCACCTATAGTGGCCTGGTGAGCTGCCGTGCTGCCGGCCAGCTATAGTAGCCTGGTGAGCTGTCGAGATGCCGGCCACCTATAGTGGCCTCTTGGGCTGTCGACATGCCGGCCACCTATAGTGGCCTGGTGAGCTGTAGTGCTGCCGGCCACCTATAGTGGCCTGGTGAGCTGTCGTGCTGCCGGTCACCTGTTGTGGCCTGGTGGGCTGTCAAGATGTCGGCCACCTATTGTGACCTGGTGAGCTGTCGTGCTGCCGGCCACCTATTCTGGCCTGGTGAGCTGTCGAGATGCCGGCCACCTATAGTGGCCTGGTGAGCTGTCGTGCTGCCGGCCACCTATAGTGGCCTGGTGAGCTGTCGTGCTACCGACCACCTATAGTGGCTTGGTGAGCTGTCGTGCTGCGGGTCACCTATTGTGGCCTGGTGAGCCGTCATGTTGCCGGCCACCTATAGTGGTCTGGTGAGCTGTCGTGCTGCCGGCCACCTATAGTAGTCAGGTGAGCCGTCGAGATGCCGGCCACCTATAGCGGCTTGGTCAGCTGTCGTGCTGCCGGCCACCTATTGTGGCCTGGTGAGCTGTCGTGCAGCCGGCCACCTATTGTGGCCTGGTGAGCTGTCGTGTTGCCGGCCACCTATTGTGGCCTGGTGAGCCGTTGAGATGCCGGCCACCTATAGTGGCCTGATGAGCTCTCGTGCTGCCGGCAACCTATAGTGGCCTGGTGGGCTGTCGAGATGCCGGCCACCTATAGTGGCCTGGTGAGCTGTAGTGCTGCCGGCCACCTATAGTGGCCTGGTGAGCTGTCGTGCTGCCGGTCACCTGCTGTGGCCTGGTGGTCTGTCCAGATGTCGGCCACCTATTATGGCCTGGTGAGCTGTCGTGCTGCCGGCCACCTATTCGGGCCTGGTGAGCTGTCGAAATGCCGGCCACCTATAGTGGCCTGGTGAGCTGTCGTGCTGCCGGCCACCTATAGTGGCCTGGTGAGCTGTCGTGATGCCGGCCACCTATAGTGGCTTGGTGAGCTGTCGTGCTGCGGGTCACCTATTGTGGCCTGGTGAGCCGTCATGTTGCCGGCCACCTATAGTGGTCTGGTGAGCTGTCGTGCTGCCGGCCACCTATAGTAGCCAGGTGAGCCGTCGAGATGCCGGCCACCTGTAGCGGCTAGGTCAGCTGTCGTGCGGCCGGCCACCTATTGTGGCCTGGTGAGCTGTCGTGCAGCCGGCCACCTATTGTGGCCTGGTGAGCTGTCGTGTTGCCGGCCACCCATTGTGGCCTGGTGAGCCGTTGAGATGCCGGCCACCTATGTCGCCCACCTATTGTGGCCTGGTGAGCTGCCGTGCAGCCGGCCACCTATTGTGGCCTGGTGATCTGTCGTGCTGCCGGCCACCTATTGTGGCCTGGTGAGCTGTCGAGATGCCGCCCACCTATAGTAACCTGGTGAGCCGTCGAGATGCCGGCCACCTATTGTGGCCTGGTGAGTTGTCGTGCTGCCGGCCACCTATAGTGGCCTGGTGAGCTGTCGAGATGCCGGCCACGTATAGTAGCCTGGTGAGCTTTCGAGATGCCGGCCACCTATAGTGGCCCAGTGAGCTGTCGTGTTGCCGGTCACCTGTTGTGGCCTGGTGAGCTGTCGAGATGCCGGCCACCTATGGTGGCCTAGTGAGCTGTCGTGCTGCCGACCAACTATAGTGGCCTGGTGAGCTGTAGTGCTGTAGGCCACCAATAGTGGCCTGGTGAGCTGTCGAGATGCCGGCCACCTATAGTGGCCTGGTGAGCTGCCGTGCTGCCGGCCACCTATTGTGGCCTTGTGAGCTGTCGTGCTGCCGGCCACCTATAGTAGCCTGGTGAGCTGTCGAGATGCCGGTCATCTATAGTGGCCTGGTGTGCTGTCGAGATGCCGGGCACCTATTGTGGCCTGGTGAGCTGTCGTTCTGCCGGCCACCTATAGTAGCCTGGTGAGCTGTCGAGATGCCGGCCACCTATAGTGGCCTGGTGGGCTGTCGAGATGCCGGGCACCTATTGTGGCCTGGTGAGCTGTAGTGCTGCCGGCCACCTATAGTAGCCTGGTGAGCTGTCGAGATGCCGGCCACGTATAGTGGCCTGGTGGGCTGTCGAGATGCCGGCCACGTATAGTAGCCTGGTGAGCTCTCGACCTGCCGGCCACCTATAGTGGCCTGGTGAGCTGTCGAGATGCCGGCCACCTATAGTAGCCTGGTGAGCCGTCGCGATGCCGGCCACCTATAGTGGCCTGGTAAGCTGTCGGGATGCCGGCCACCTGTTGTGGCCTGGTGGGCTATCGAGATGTCGGCCACCTATTGTGGCCTGGTGGTCTGTCGTGCTGCCGGCCACCTGTTGTGGCCTGGTGGGCTATCGAGATGTCGGCCACCTATTGTGGCCTGGTGGTCTGTCGAGATGCCGGCCACCTATAGTGGCCAGGTGAGCTGTCGTGCTGCCGGCCTCCTATAGTGGCCTAATGAGCTGTCGTGCTGCCGGTCACCTTTTGTGGCCTGGTGAGCTATCGTGCTGCCGGCCACGTATAGTAACCTGGTGAGCTCTCGAGCTGCCGGCCACCTATGATGGCCTGGTGAGCTGTCGAGATGCCGGCCACCTATAGTAGCCTAGTGAGCCGTCGAGATGCCGGCCACCTATAGTGGGCTGGTAAGCTGTCGGGATGCCGGCCACCTATAGTGGCCTGGTGAGCTGTCGTGCTGCCGGCCTCCTATAGTGGCCTAATGAGCTGTCGTGCTGCCGGTCACCTTTTGTGGCCTGGTGAGCTATCGTGCTGCCGGCCACGTATAGTAACCTGGTGAGCTCTCGAGCTGCTGGCCACCTATGATGGCCTGGTGAGCTGTCGAGATGCCGGCCACCTATAGTAGCCTAGTGAGCCGTCGAGATGCCGGCCACCTATAGTGGCCTGGTAAGCTGTCGGGATGCCGGCCACCTATAGTGGCCTGGTGAGCTGTCGTGCTGTAGGCCACCTATAGTAGCCTGGTGAGCCGTCGAGATGCCGGCCACCTATAGTGGCCTGGTAAGCTGTCGGGATGCCGGCCACCTATAGTGACCTGGTAAGCTGTCGGGATGCCGGCCACCTATAGTGGTCTGGTGAGCTGTCGTGCTGCCGCCCACCTATAGTAGCCTGGTGAGCCGTCGAGATGCCGGCCACCTATAGCGGCCTGGTCAGCTGTCGTGCTGCCGGCCACCTATTGTGGCCTGGTGAGCTGTCGTGCTGCCGGCCACCTATTGTGGCCTGGTGAGCTGTCGAGATGCCGGCCACCTATAGTAACCTGGTGAGCCGTCGAGATGCCGGCCACCTATTGTGGCCTGGTGAGCTGTCGTGCAGCCGGCCACCTATTGTGGCCTGGTGATCTGTCGTGCTGCCGGCCACCTATTGTGTCTTAGTGAGCTGTCGAGATGTCGGCCACCTATTGTGGCCAGGTGAGCTGCCGAGATGCCGGCCACCTACAGTGGCCAGGTGAGCTGTCGTGCTGCCGGCCACCTATAGTGGCCTAATGAGCAGTCGTGCTGTCGTGCTGCCCGTCACCTATTGTGGCCTGGTGAGCTGTCGAGATGCCGGCCACCTATTGGGGCCTGGTGAGCTGTCGAGATGCCGGCCACCTATGGCGGCCTGGTGAGCTGTCGTGCTGCCGGCCAACTATAGTGGCCTGGTGAGCTGTAGTGCTGCGGGTCACCTATTGTGGCCTGGTGAGCCGTCATGATGCCGGCTACCTATAGTGGCCTGGTGAGCTGTCGTGCTGTAGGCCACCAATAGTGGCCTGGTGAGCTGTCGAGATGCCGGCCACCTATAGTGGCCTGGTGAGCTGCCGGGCTGCCGGCCACCTATAGTAGCCTGGTGAGCTGTCGAGATGCCGGTCACCTATAGTGGCCTGATGAGCTCTCGTGCTGCCGGCAACCTATAGTGGCCTGGTGGGCTGTCGAGATGCCGGCCACCTATAGCGGCCTGGTGAGCTGTAGTGCTGCCGGCCACCTATAGTGGCTTGGTGAGCTCTCGTGCTGCCGGTCACCTGTTGTGGCCTGGTGGGCTGTCGAGATGTCGGCCACCTATTGTGGCCTGGTGAGCTGTCGTGCTGCCGGCCCCCTATTCTGGCCTGGTGAGCTGTCGAGATGCCGGCCACCTATAGTGGCCTAATCAGCTGTCGTGCTGCCGGTCACCTTTTGTGGCCTGATGAGCTATCGTGCTGCCGGCCACGTATAGTAACCTGGTGAGCTCTCGAGCTGCCGGCCACCTATGGTGGCCTGGTGAGCTGTCGAGATGCCGGCCACCTATAGTAGCTGGTGAGCCGTCGAGATGCCGGCCACCTATAGTGGCCTGGTAAGCTGTCGGGATGCCGCCCAACTATAGTGGCCTGGTGAGCTGTAGTGCTGCGGGTCACCTATTGTGGCCTGGTGAGCCGTCATGATGCCGGCCACCTATAGTGGCCTGGTGAGCTGTCGTGCTGTAGGCCACCAATAGTGGCCTGGTGAGCTGTCGAGATGCCGGCCACCTATAGTGGCCTGGTGAGCTGTCGTGCTGCCGGCCACCTATAGTAGCCAGGTGAGCTGTCGTGCAGCCAGCCACCTATTGTGGCCTGGTGAGCTGTCGAGATGCTGGCCACCTATAGTGGTCCGGTGAGCTGTCGTGCTGCCGGCCACCTATAGTGGCCTGGTGAGCTGTCGTGCTGCCGGCCACCTATAGTGGCCTGGTGAGCTGTCGTGCTGCCGGCCACCTATAGTGGCTTGGTGAGCTGTCGTGCTGCGGGTCACCTATAGTAGCCAGGTGAGCCGTCGAGATGCCGGCCACCTATAGCGGCTTGGTCAGCTGTCGTGCTGCCGGCCACCTATTGTGGCCTGGTGAGCTGTCGTGCAGCCGGCCACCTATTGTGGCCTGGTGAGCTGTCGTGTTGCCGGCCACCTATTGTGGCCTGGTGAGCCGTCATGATGCCGGCCACCTATGTCGCCCACCTATTGTGGCCTGGTGAGCTGCCGTGCTGCCGGCCACCTATTGTGGCCTGGTGATCTGTCGTGCTGCCGGCCACCTATAGTAGCCAGGTGAGCCGTCGAGATGCCGGCCACCTATAGCGGCTTGGTCAGCTGTCGTGCTGCCGGCCACCTATTGTGGCCTGGTGAGCTGTCGTGCAGCCGGCCACCTATTGTGGCCTGGTGAGCTGTCGTGTTGCCGGCCACCTATTGTGGCCTGGTGAGCCGTCATGATGCCGGCCACCTATGTCGCCCACCTATTGTGGCCTGGTGAGCTGCCGTGCTGCCGGCCACCTATAGTGATGCCGGCCACCTGTTGTGGCCTGGTGGGCTGTCGAGATGTCGGCCACCTATTGTGGCCTGGTGAGCTGTCGTGCTGCCGGCCACCTATTCTGGCCTGGTGAGCTGTCGAGATGCCGGCCACCTATAGTGGCCTGGTGAGCTGTCGTGCTGCCGGCCACCTATAGTGGCCTGGTGAGCTGTCGTGCTGCCGGCCACCTATAGTGGCTTGGTCAGCTGTCGTGCTGCCGGCCACCTATTGTGGCCTGGTGAGCTGTCGTGCAGCCGGCCACCTGTTGTGGCCTGGTGGGCTGTCGAGATGTCGGCCACCTATTGTGGCTTGGTGAGCTGTCGTGCTGCGGGTCACCTATAGTAGCCAGGTGAGCCGTCGAGATGCCGGCCACCTATAGCGGCTTGGTCAGCTGTCGTGCTGCCGGCCACCTATTGTGGCCTGGTGAGCTGTCGTGCAGCCGGCCACCTATTGTGGCCTGGTGAGCTGTCGTGTTGCCGGCCACCTATTGTGGCCTGGTGAGCCGTCATGATGCCGGCCACCTATGTCGCCCACCTATTGTGGCCTGGTGAGCTGCCGTGCTGCCGGCCACCTATTGTGGCCTGGTGATCTGTCGTGCTGCCGGCCACCTATAGTAGCCAGGTGAGCCGTCGAGATGCCGGCCACCTATAGCGGCTTGGTCAGCTGTCGTGCTGCCGGCCACCTATTGTGGCCTGGTGAGCTGTCGTGCAGCCGGCCACCTATTGGGGCCTGGTGAGCTGTCGTGTTGCCGGCCACCTATTGTGGCCTGGTGAGCCGTCATGATGCCGGCCACCTATGTCGCCCACCTATTGTGGCCTGGTGAGCTGCCGTGCTGCCGGCCACCTATAGTGATGCCGGTCACCTGTTGTGGCCTGGTGGGCTGTCGAGATGTCGGCCACCTATTGTGGCCTGGTGAGCTGTCGTGCTGCCGGCCACCTATTCTGGCCTGGTGAGCTGTCGAGATGCCGGCCACCTATAGTGGCCTGGTGAGCTGTCGTGCTGCCGGCCACCTATAGTGGCCTGGTGAGCTGTCGTGCTGCCGGCCACCTATAGTGGCTTGGTCAGCTGTCGTGCTGCCGGCCACCTATTGTGGCCTGGTGAGCTGTCGTGCAGCCGGCCACCTGTTGTGGCCTGGTGGGCTGTCGAGATGTCGGCCACCTATTGTGGCCTGGTGAGCTGTCGTGCTGCCGGCCACCTATAGTGATGCCGGCCACCTGTTGTGGCCTGGTGGGCTGTCGAGATGTCGGCCACCTATTGTGGCCTGGTGAGCTGTCGTGCTGCCGGCCACCTATTCTGGCCTGGTGAGCTGTCGAGATGCCGGCCACCTATAGTGGCCTGGTGAGCTGTCGTGCTGCCGGCCACCTATAGTGGCCTGGTGAGCTGTCGTGCTGCCGGCCACCTATAGTGGCTTGGTCAGCTGTCGTGCTGCCGGCCACCTATTGTGGCCTGGTGAGCTGTCGTGCAGCCGGCCACCTGTTGTGGCCTGGTGGGCTGTCGAGATGTCGGCCACCTATTGTGGCCTGGTGAGCTGTCGTGCTGCCGGCCACCTATTCTGGCCTGGTGAGCTGTCGAGATGCCGGCCACCTATAGTGGCCTGGTGAGCTGTCGTGCTGCCGGCCACCTATAGTGGCCTGGTGAGCTGTCGTGCTGCCGGCCACCTATAGTGGTCTGGTGAGCTGTCGTGCTGCCGGCCACCTATAGTAGCCAGGTGAGCCGTCGAGATGCCGGCCACCTATAGCGGCTTGGTCAGCTGTCGTGCTGCCGGCCACCTATTGTGGCCTGGTGAGCTGTCGTGCAGCCGGCCACCTATTGTGGCCTGGTGAGCTGTCGTGTTGCCGGCCACCTATTGTGGCCTGGTGAGCCGTCATGATGCCGGCCACCTATGTCGCCCACCTATTGTGGCCTGGTGAGCTGCCGTGCTGCCGGCCACCTATTGTGGCCTGGTGATCTGTCGTGCTGCCGGCCACCTATTGTGGCCTGGTGAGCTGTCGAGATGCCGCCCACCTATAGTTACCTGGTGAGCCGTCGAGATGCCGGCCACCTATTGTGGCCTGGTGAGCTGTCGTGCTGCCGGCCACCTATAGTGGCCTGGTGAGCTGTCGAGATGCCGGCCACCTATGGTGGCCTGGTGAGCTGTCGTGCTGCCGACCAACTATAGTGGCCTGGTGACCTGTAGTGCTGCGGGTCACCTATTGTGGCCTGGTGAGCCGTCATGATGCCGGCCACCTATAGTGGCCTGGTGAGCAGTCGTGCTGTAGGCCACCAATAGTGGCCTGGTGAGCTGTCGAGATGCCGGCCACCTATAGTGGCTGGGTGAACTGCCGTGCTGCCGGCCACCTATAGTAGCCTGGTGAGCTGTCGAGATGCCGGTCACCTATAGTGGCCTGATGAGCTCTCGTGCTGCCGGCAACCTATAGTGGCCTGGTGGGCTGTCGAGATGCCGGCCACCTATAGTGGCCTTGTGAGCTGTAGTGCTGCCGGCCACCTATAGTGGCCTGGTGAGCTGTCGTGCTGCCGGTCACCTGTTGTGGCCTGGTGGGCTGTCGAGATGTCGGCCACGTATTGTGGCCTGGTGGTCTGTCGAGATGCCGGCCACCTATAGTGGCCATGTGAGCTGTCGTGCTGCCGGCCATCTATAGTGGCCTAATGAGCTGTCGTGCTGCCGGTCACCTTTTGTGGCCTGATGAGCTATCGTGCTGCCGGCCACGTATAGTAACCTGGTGAGCTCTCGAGCTGCCGGCCACCTATGGTGGCCTGGTGAGCTGTCGAGATGCCGGCCACCTATAGTAGCCTGGTGAGCCGTCGAGATGCCGGCCACCTATAGTGGCCTGGTAAGCTGTCGGGATGCCGCCCAACTATAGTGGCCTGGTGAGCTGTAGTGCTGCGGGTCACCTATTGTGGCCTGGTGAGCCGTCATGATGCCGGCCACCTATAGTGGCCTGGTGAGCTGTCGAGATGCCGGCCACCTATAGTAGCCTGGTGAGCCGTCGAGCTGCCGGCCACCTATGGTGGCCTGGTAAGCTGTCGGGATGCCGCCCAACTATAGTGGCCTGGTGAGCTGTAGTGCTGCGGGTCACCTATTGTGGCCTGGTGAGCCGTCATGATGCCGGCCACCTATAGTGGCCTGGTAAGCTGTCGGGATGCCGCCCAACTATAGTGGCCTGGTGAGCTGTAGTGCTGCGGGTCACCTATTGTGGCCTGGTGAGCCGTCATGATGCCGGCCACCTATAGTGGCCTGGTGAGCTGTTGTGCTGCCGGCCACCTATAGTGGCCTGGTGAGTTGTCGTGCTGCCGGCCACCTATTCTGGCCTGGTGAGCTGTCGAGATGCCGGCCACCTATAGTGGCCATGTGAGCTCTCGAGCTGCCGGCCACCTATGGTGGCCTGGTGAGCTGTCGAGATGCCGGCCACCTATAGTGGCCTGGTGAGCTGTCGTGCTGCCGGCCACCTATTGTGGCCTGGTGAGCTGTCGAGATGCTGGCCACCTATAGTGGCCCGGTGAGCTGTCGTGCTGCCGGCCACCTATAGTGGCCTGGTGAGCTGTTGTGCTGCCGGCCACCTATAGTGGCCTGGTAAGCTGGCGAGATGTCGGCCACCTATAGTGGCCTGGTGAGCTGTTGTGCTGCCGGCCACCTATAGTGGCCTGGTGAGCTGTCGTGCTGCCGGCCACCTATAGTGGCCTGGTGAGCTGTCGTGCTGCCGGCCACCTATTGTGGCCTGGTGAGCTGTCGAGATGCCGGCCACCTATAGTGGCCTGGTGAGCTGTCGTGCTGCCGGCCACCTATTGTGGCCTGGTGAGCTGTCGAGATGCTGGCCACCTATAGTGGCCCGGTGAGCTGTCGTGCTGCCGGCCACCTATAGTGGCCTGGTAAGCTATCGAGATGTCGGCCACCTATTGTGGCCTGGTGAGCTGTCGTGCAGCCAGCCACCTATTGTGGCCTGGTGAGCTGTCGAGATGCTGGCCACCTATAGTGGCCCGGTGAGCTGTCGTGCTGCCGGCCACCTATAGTGGCCTGGTGAGCTGTCGTGCTGCCGGCCACCTATAGTGGCCTGGTAAGCTGTCGAGATGTCGGCCACCTATTGTGGCCTGGTGAGCTGTCGAGATGCCGGCCACCTATAGTGGCCTGGTGAGCTGTCGTGCTGCCGGCCACCTATAGTAGCCAGGTGAGCCGTCGAGATGCCGGCCACCAATAGCGGCTTGGTCAGCTGTCGTGCTGCCGGCCACCTATTGTGGCCTGGTGAGCTGTCTTGCAGCCAGCCACCTATTGTGGCCTGGTGAGCTGTCGAGATGCTGGCCACCTATAGTAGCCTGGTGAGCCGTCATGATGCCGGCCACCTATATAGGTCTGGTGAGCTGTCGTGCTGCCGGCCACCTATAGTAGCCAGGTGAGCCGTCGAGATGCCGGCCACCAATAGCGACTTGGTCAGCTGTCGTGCTGCCGGCCACCTATTGTGGCCTGGTGATCTGTCGTGCAGCCAGCCACCTATTGTGGCCTGGTGAGCTGTCGAGTTGCTGGCCACCTATAGTGGCCCGGTGAGCTTTCGTGCTGCCGGCCACCTATAGTGGCCTGATGAGCTGTCGTGCTGCCGGCCACCTATAGTGGCCTGGTGAGCTGTCGTGCTGCCGGCCACCTATAGTGGCCTGGTAAGCTGTCGTGCAGCCAGCCACCTATTGTGGCCTGGTGAGCTGTCGAGATGCTGGCCACCTATAGTGGCCCGGTGAGCTGTCGTGCTGCCGGCCACCTATAGTGGCCTGGTGAGCTGTCGTGCTGCCGGCCACCTATAGTGGCCTGGTAAGCTGTCGAGATGTCGGCCACCTATTGTGGCCTGGTGAGCTGTCGAGATGCCGGCCACCTATAGTGGCCTGGTGAGCTGTCGTGCTGCCGGCCACCTATAGTAGCCAGGTGAGCCGTCGAGATGCCGGCCACCAATAGCGGCTTGGTCAGCTGTCGTGCTGCTGGCCACCTATTGTGGCCTGGTGAGCTGTCGTGCAGCCAGCCACCTATTGTGGCCTGGTGAGCTGTCGAGATGCTGGCCACCTATAGTGGCCCGGTGAGCTGGCGTGCTGCCGGCCACCTATAGTGGCCTGGTGAGCTGTCGTGCTGCCGGCCACCTATAGTGGCCTGGTAAGCTGTCGAGATGTCGGCCACCTATTGTGGCCTGGTGAGCTGTCGAGATGCCGGCCACCTATAGTGGCCTGGTGAGCTGTCGTGCTGCCGACCAACTATAGTGGCCTGGTGACCTGTAGTGCTGCGGGTCACCTATTGTGGCCTGGTGAGCCGTCATGATGCCGGCCACCTATAGTGGCCTGGTGAGCAGTCGTGCTGTAGGCCACCAATAGTGGCCTGGTGAGCTGTCGAGATGCCGGCCACCCATAGTGGCTGGGTGAACTGCCGTGCTGCCGGCCACCTATAGTAGCCTGGTGAGCTGTCGAGATGCCGGCCACCTATAGTGGCCTGATGAGCTCTCGTGCTGCCGGCTACCTATAGTGGCCTGGTGGGCTGTCGAGATGCCGGCCACCTATAGTGGCCTTGTGAGCTGTAGTGCTGCCGGCCACCTATAGTGGCCTGGTGAGCTGTCGTGCTGCCGGCCACCTATAGTGGTCTGGTGAGCTGTCGTGCTGCCGGCCACCTATTCTGGCCTGGTGAGCTGTCGAGATGCCGGCCACCTATAGTGGCCTGGTGAGCTGTCGTGCTGCCGGCCACCTATAGTGGCCTGGTGAGCTGTCGTGCTGCCGGCCACCTATAGTGGCTTGGTCAGCTGTCGTGCTGCCGGCCACCTATTGTGGCCTGGTGAGCTGTCGTGCAGCCGGCCACCTGTTGTGGCCTGGTGGGCTGTCGAGATGTCGGCCACCTATTGTGGCCTGGTGAGCTGTCGTGCTGCCGGCCACCTATTCTGGCCTGGTGAGCTGTCGAGATGCCGGCCACCTATAGTGGCCTGGTGAGCCGTCGTGCTGCCGGCCACCTATAGTGGCCTGGTGAGCTGTCGTGCTGCCGGCCACCTATAGTGGTCTGGTGAGCTGTCGTGCTGCCGGCCACCTATAGTAGCCAGGTGAGCCGTCGAGATGCCGGCCACCTATAGCGGCTTGGTCAGCTGTCGTGCTGCCGGCCACCTATTGTGGCCTGGTGAGCTGTCGTGCAGCCGGCCACCTATTGTGGCCTGGTGAGCTGTCGTGTTGCCGGCCACCTATTGTGGCCTGGTGAGCCGTCATGATGCCGGCCACCTATGTCGCCCACCTATTGTGGCCTGGTGAGCTGCCGTGCTGCCGGCCACCTATTGTGGCCTGGTGATCTGTCGTGCTGCCGGCCACCTATTGTGGCCTGGTGAGCTGTCGAGATGCCGCCCACCTATAGTTACCTGGTGAGCCGTCGAGATGCCGGCCACCTATTGTGGCCTGGTGAGCTGTCGTGCTGCCGGCCACCTATAGTGGCCTGGTGAGCTGTCGAGATGCCGGCCACCTATGGTGGCCTGGTGAGCTGTCGTGCTGCCGACCAACTATAGTGGCCTGGTGACCTGTAGTGCTGCGGGTCACCTATTGTGGCCTGGTGAGCCGTCATGATGCCGGCCACCTATAGTGGCCTGGTGAGCAGTCGTGCTGTAGGCCACCAATAGTGGCCTGGTGAGCTGTCGAGATGCCGGCCACCTATAGTGGCTGGGTGAACTGCCGTGCTGCCGGCCACCTATAGTAGCCTGGTGAGCTGTCGAGATGCCGGCCACCTATAGTGGCCTGATGAGCTCTCGTGCTGCCGGCAACCTATAGTGGCCTGGTGGGCTGTCGAGATGCCGGCCACCTATAGTGGCCTTGTGAGCTGTAGTGCTGCCGGCCACCTATAGTGGCCTGGTGAGCTGTCGTGCTGCCGGTCACCTGTTGTGGCCTGGTGGGCTGTCGAGATGTCGGCCACGTATTGTGGCCTGGTGGTCTGTCGAGATGCCGGCCACCTATAGTGGCCATGTGAGCTGTCGTGCTGCCGGCCACCTATAGTGGCCTAATGAGCTGTCGTGCTGCCGGTCACCTTTTGTGGCCTGATGAGCTATCGTGCTGCCGGCCACGTATAGTAACCTGGTGAGCTCTCGAGCTGCCGGCCACCTATGGTGGCCTGGTGAGCTGTCGAGATGCCGGCCACCTATAGTAGCCTGGTGAGCCGTCGAGATGCCGGCCACCTATAGTGGCCTGGTAAGCTGTCGGGATGCCGCCCAACTATAGTGGCCTGGTGAGCTGTAGTGCTGCGGGTCACCTATTGTGGCCTGGTGAGCCGTCATGATGCCGGCCACCTATAGTGGCCTGGTGAGCTGTCGAGATGCCGGCCACCTATAGTAGCCTGGTGAGCCGTCGAGCTGCCGGCCACCTATGGTGGCCTGGTAAGCTGTCGGGATGCCGCCCAACTATAGTGGCCTGGTGAGCTGTAGTGCTGCGGGTCACCTATTGTGGCCTGGTGAGCCGTCATGATGCCGGCCACCTATAGTGGCCTGGTAAGCTGTCGGGATGCCGCCCAACTATAGTGGCCTGGTGAGCTGTAGTGCTGCGGGTCACCTATTGTGGCCTGGTGAGCCGTCATGATGCCGGCCACCTATAGTGGCCTGGTGAGCTGTTGTGCTGCCGGCCACCTATAGTGGCCTGGTGAGCTGTCGTGCTGCCGGCCACCTATTCTGGCCTGGTGAGCTGTCGAGATGCCGGCCACCTATAGTGGCCATGTGAGCTGTCGTACTGCCGGCCACCTATAGTGGCCTAATGAGCTGTCGTGCTGCCGGTCACCTTTTGTGGCCTGATGGGTTATCGTGCTGCCGGCCACGTATGGTGGCCTGGTGAGCTGTCGAGATGCCGGGCACCTATAGTGGCCTGGTGAGCTGTCGTGCTGCCGGCCACCTATTGTGGCCTGGTGAGCTGTCGAGATGCTGGCCACCTATAGTGGCCCGGTGAGCTGTCGTGCTGCCGGCCACCTATAGTGGCCTGGTGAGCTGTTGTGCTGCCGGCCACCTATAGTGGCCTGGTAAGCTGGCGAGATGTCGGCCACCTATAGTGGCCTGGTGAGCTGTTGTGCTGCCGGCCACCTATAGTGGCCTGGTGAGCTGTCGTGCTGCCGGCCACCTATAGTGGCCTGGTGAGCTGTCGTGCTGCCGGCCACCTATTGTGGCCTGGTGAGCTGTCGAGATGCCGGGCACCTATAGTGGCCTGGTGAGCTGTCGTGCTGCCGGCCACCTATTGTGGCCTGGTGAGCTGTCGAGATGCTGGCCACCTATAGTGGCCCGGTGAGCTGTCGTGCTGCCGGCCACCTATAGTGGCCTGGTGAGCTGTTGTGCTGCCGGCCACCTATAGTGGCCTGGTAAGCTGGCGAGATGTCGGCCACCTATTGTGGCCTGGTGAGCTGTCGTGCAGCCAGCCACCTATTGTGGCCTGGTGAGCTGTCGAGATGCTGGCCACCTATAGTGGCCCGGTGAGCTGTCGTGCTGCCGGCCACCTATAGTGGCCTGGTGAGCTGTCGTGCTGCCGGCCACCTATAGTGGCCTGGTAAGCTGTCGAGATGTCGGCCACCTATAGTGGCCTGGTGAGCTGTAGTGCTGCGGGTCACCTATTGTGGCCTGGTGAGCCGTCATGATGCCGGCCACCTATAGTGGCCTGGTGAGCTGTCGTGCTGCCGGTCACCTTTTGTGGCCTGATGGGTTATCGTGCTGCCGGCCACGTATGGTGGCCTGGTGAGCTGTCGAGATGCCGGCCACCTATAGTGGCCTGGTGAGCTGTCGTGCTGCCGGCCACCTATTGTGGCCTGGTGAGCTGTCGAGATGCTGGCCACCTATAGTGGCCCGGTGAGCTGTCGTGCTGCCGGCCACCTATAGTGGCCTGGTGAGCTGTTGTGCTGCCGGCCACCTATAGTGGCCTGGTAAGCTGGCGAGATGTCGGCCACCTATAGTGGCCTGGTGAGCTGTAGTGCTGCGGGTCACCTATTGTGGCCTGGTGAGCCGTCATGATGCCGGCCACCTATAGTGGCCTGGTGAGCTGTTGTGCTGCCGGCCACCTATAGTGGCCTGGTGAGCTGTTGTGCTGCCGGCCACCTATAGTGGCCTAATGAGCTGTCGTGCTGCCGGTCACCTTTTGTGGCCTGATGGGTTATCGTGCTGCCGGCCACGTATGGTGGCCTGGTGAGCTGTCGAGATGCCGGCCACCTATAGTGGCCTGGTGAGCTGTCGTGCTGCCGGCCACCTATTGTGGCCTGGTGAGCTGTCGAGATGCTGGCCACCTATAGTGGCCCGGTGAGCTGTCGTGCTGCCGGCCACCTATAGTGGCCTGGTGAGCTGTTGTGCTGCCGGCCACCTATAGTGGCCTGGTAAGCTGGCGAGATGTCGGCCACCTATAGTGGCCTGGTGAGCTGTAGTGCTGCGGGTCACCTATTGTGGCCTGGTGAGCCGTCATGATGCCGGCCACCTATAGTGGCCTGGTGAGCTGTTGTGCTGCCGGCCACCTATAGTGGCCTGGTGAGCTGTTGTGCTGCCGGCCACCTATAGTGGCCTGGTGAGCTGTCGTGCTGCCGGCCACCTATTCTGGCCTGGTGAGCTGTCGAGATGCCGGCCACCTATTGTGGCCTGGTAAGCTGTCGTGCTGCCGGCCACCTATTGTGGCCTGCTGAGCTGTCGTGCTGTCGGCCACCTATTGTGGCCTGGTAAGCTGTCGTGCTGCCGGTCACCTGTTGTGGCCTGGTGAGCTGTCGAGATGCCGGCCACCTATAGTGGCCTGGTGAGCTGTCGAGGTGCCGGCCACATATAGTGACCAGGTGAGCTGTCAAGCTGCCGGGAATATATGGTGGCCCGGGGAGCTGTCGTGCTGCCAGCAACCTATAGTGGCCTGGTGAGCTATCGTGCTGCCGGCCACCTATTGTGGCCTGGTGAGCTGTCGAGATGCTGGCCACCTATAGTGGCCCGGTGAGCTGTCGTGCTGCCGGCCACCTATAGTGGCCTGGTGAGCTGTCGTGCTGCCGGCCACCTATTGTGGCCTGGTAAGCTGTCGAGATGTCGGCCACCTATTGTGGCCTGGTGAGCTGTCGAGATGCCGGCCACCTATAGTGGCTTGGTGAACTGCCGTGCTGCCGGCCACCTATAGTAGCCTGGTGAGCCGTCGAGATGCCGGCCACCAATAGCGGCTTGGTCAGCTGTCGTGCTGCCGGCCACCTATTGTGGCCTGGTGAGCTGTCGTGCAGCCAGCCACCCATTGTGGCCTGGTGAGCTGTCGAGATGCTGGCCACCTATAGTGGCCCGGTGAGCTGTCGTGCTGCCGGCCACCTATAGTGGCCTGGTGAGCTGTCGTGCTGCCGGCCACCTATTGTGGCCTGGTAAGCTGTCGAGATGTCGGCCACCTATTGTGGCCTGGTGAGCTGTCGAGATGCCGGCCACCTATAGTGGCTTGGTGAACTGCCGTGCTGCCGGCCACCTATAGTAGCCTGGTGAGCTGTCGAGATGCCGGCCACCTATAGTGGCCTGATGAGCTCTCGTGCTGCCGGCAACCTATAGTGGCCTGGTGGGCTGTCGAGATGCCGGCCACCTATAGTGGCCTTGTGAGCTGTAGTGCTGCCGGCCACCTATAGTGGCCTGGTGAGCTGTCGTGCAGCCGGCCACCTATTGTGGCCTGGTGAGCTGTCGTGTTGCCGGCCACCTATTGTGGCCTGGTGAGCCGTCATGATGCCGGCCACCTATGTCGCCCACTTATTGTGGCCTGGTGAGCTGCCGTGCTGCCGGCCACCTATTGTGGCCTGGTGATCTGTCGTGCTGCCGGCCACCTATTGTGGCCTGGTGAGCTGTCGAGATGCCGCCCACCTATAGTTACCTGGTGAGCCGTCGAGATGCCGGCCACCTATTGTGGCCTGGTGAGCTGTCGTGCTGCCGGCCACCTATAGTGGCCTGGTGAGCTGTCGAGATGCCGGCCACCTATGGTGGCCTGGTGAGCTGTCGTGCTGCCGACCAACTATAGTGGCCTGGTGACCTGTAGTGCTGCGGGTCACCTATTGTGGCCTGGTGAGCCGTCATGATGCCGGCCACCTATAGTGGCCTGGTGAGCAGTCGTGCTGTAGGCCACCAATAGTGGCCTGGTGAGCTGTCGAGATGCCGGCCACCTATAGTGGCTGGGTGAACTGCCGTGCTGCCGGCCACCTATAGTAGCCTGGTGAGCTGTCGAGATGCCGGCCACCTATAGTGGCCTGATGAGCTCTCGTGCTGCCGGCAACCTATAGTGGCCTGGTGGGCTGTCGAGATGCCGGCCACCTATAGTGGCCTTGTGAGCTGTAGTGCTGCCGGCCACCTATAGTGGCCTGGTGAGCTGTCGTGCTGCCGGTCACCTGTTGTGGCCTGGTGGGCTGTCGAGATGTCGGCCACGTATTGTGGCCTGGTGGTCTGTCGAGATGCCGGCCACCCATAGTGGCCATGTGAGCTGTCGTGCTGCCGGCCACCTATAGTGGCCTAATGAGCTGTCGTGCTGCCGGTCACCTTTTGTGGCCTGATGAGCTATCGTGCTGCCGGCCACGTATAGTAACCTGGTGAGCTCTCGAGCTGCCGGCCACCTATGGTGGCCTGGTGAGCTGTCGAGATGCCGGCCACCTATAGTAGCCTGGTGAGCCGTCGAGATGCCGGCCACCTATAGTGGCCTGGTAAGCTGTCGGGATGCCGCCCAACTATAGTGGCCTGGTGAGCTGTAGTGCTGCGGGTCACCTATTGTGGCCTGGTGAGCCGTCATGATGCCGGCCACCTATAGTGGCCTGGTGAGCTGTCGAGATGCCGGCCACCTATAGTAGCCTGGTGAGCCGTCGAGCTGCCGGCCACCTATGGTGGCCTGGTAAGCTGTCGGGATGCCGCCCAACTATAGTGGCCTGGTGAGCTGTAGTGCTGCGGGTCACCTATTGTGGCCTGGTGAGCCGTCATGATGCCGGCCACCTATAGTGGCCTGGTAAGCTGTCGGGATGCCGCCCAACTATAGTGGCCTGGTGAGCTGTAGTGCTGCGGGTCACCTATTGTGGCCTGGTGAGCCGTCATGATGCCGGCCACCTATAGTGGCCTGGTGAGCTGTTGTGCTGCCGGCCACCTATAGTGGCCTGGTGAGCTGTCGTGCTGCCGGCCACCTATTCTGGCCTGGTGAGCTGTCGAGATGCCGGCCACCTATAGTGGCCATGTGAGCTGTCGTACTGCCGGCCACCTATAGTGGCCTAATGAGCTGTCGTGCTGCCGGTCACCTTTTGTGGCCTGATGAGCTATCGTGCTGCCGGCCACGTATAGTAACCTGGTGAGCTCTCGAGCTGCCGGCCACCTATGGTGGCCTGGTGAGCTGTCGAGATGCCGGCCACCTATAGTGGCCTGGTGAGCTGTCGTGCTGCCGGCCACCTATTGTGGCCTGGTGAGCTGTCGAGATGCTGGCCACCTATAGTGGCCCGGTGAGCTGTCGTGCTGCCGGCCACCTATAGTGGCCTGGTGAGCTGTTGTGCTGCCGGCCACCTATAGTGGCCTGGTAAGCTGGCGAGATGTCGGCCACTTATAGTGGCCTGGTGAGCTGTTGTGCTGCCGGCCACCTATAGTGGCCTGGTGAGCTGTCGTGCTGCCGGCCACCTATAGTGGCCTGGTGAGCTGTCGTGCTGCCGGCCACCTATTGTGGCCTGGTGAGCTGTCGAGATGCCGGCCACCTATAGTGGCCTGGTGAGCTGTCGTGCTGCCGGCCACCTATTGTGGCCTGGTGAGCTGTCGAGATGCTGGCCACCTATAGTGGCCCGGTGAGCTGTCGTGCTGCCGGCCACCTATAGTGGCCTGGTAAGCTGGCGAGATGTCGGCCACCTATTGTGGCCTGGTGAGCTGTCGTGCAGCCAGCCACCTATTGTGGCTTGGTGAGCTGTCGAGATGCTGGCCACCTATAGTGGCCCGGTGAGCTGTCGTGCTGCCGGCCACCTATAGTGGCCTGGTGAGCTGTCGTGCTGCCGGCCACCTATAGTGGCCTGGTAAGCTGTCGAGATGTCGGCCACCTATTGTGGCCTGGTGAGCTGTCGAGATGCCGGCCACCTATAGTGGCCTGGTGAGCTGTCGTGCTGCCGGCCACCTATAGTAGCCAGGTGAGCCGTCGAGATGCCGGCCACCAATAGCGGCTTGGTCAGCTGTCGTGCTGCCGGCCACCTATTGTGGCCTGGTGAGCTGTCGTGCAGCCAGCCACCTATTGTGGCCTGGTGAGCTGTCGAGATGCTGGCCACCTATAGTAGCCTGGTGAGCCGTCATGATGCCGGCCACCTATATAGGTCTGGTGAGCTGTCGTGCTGCCGGCCACCTATAGTAGCCAGGTGAGCCGTCGAGATGCCGGCCACCAATAGCGACTTGGTCAGCTGTCGTGCTGCCGGCCACCTATTGTGGCCTGGTGATCTGTCGTGCAGCCAGCCACCTATTGTGGCCTGGTGAGCTGTCGAGTTGCTGGCCACCTATAGTGGCCCGGTGAGCTGTCGTGCTGCCGGCCACCTATAGTGGCCTGATGAGCTGTCGTGCTGCCGGCCACCTATAGTGGCCTGGTGAGCTGTCGTGCTGCCGGCCACCTATAGTGGCCTGGTAAGCTGTCGTGCAGCCAGCCACCTATTGTGGCCTGGTGAGCTGTCGAGATGCTGGCCACCTATAGTGGCCCGGTGAGCTGTCGTGCTGCCGGCCACCTATAGTGGCCTGGTGAGCTGTCGTGCTGCCGGCCACCTATAGTGGCCTGGTAAGCTGTCGAGATGTCGGCCACCTATTGTGGCCTGGTGAGCTGTCGAGATGCCGGCCACCTATAGTGGCCTGGTGAGCTGTCGTGCTGCCGGCCACCTATAGTAGCCAGGTGAGCCGTCGAGATGCCGGCCACCAATAGCGGCTTGGTCAGCTGTCGTGCTGCTGGCCACCTATTGTGGCCTGGTGAGCTGTCGTGCAGCCAGCCACCTATTGTGGCCTGGTGAGCTGTCGAGATGCTGGCCACCTATAGTGGCCCGGTGAGCTGTCGTGCTGCCGGCCACCTATTGTGGCCTGCTGAGCTTTCGTGCTGCCGGCCACCTATTGTGGCCTGGTAAGCTGTCGAGATGTCGGCCACCTATTGTGGCCTGGTGAGCTGTCGAGATGCCGGCCACCTATAGTGGCCTGGTGAGCTGTCGTGCTGCCGGCCACCTATAGTCGCCTAATAAGCTGTCGTGCTGCCGGTCACTTATTGTGGCCTGGTGAGCTATCGTGCTGCCGGCCACCTATTGTGGCCTGGTGAGCTGTCGAGATGCTGGCCACCTATAGTGGCCCGGTGAGCTGTCGTGCTGCCGGCCACCTATAGTGGCCTGGTGAGCTGTCGTGCTGCCGGCCACCTATTGTGGCCTGGTAAGCTGTCGAGATGTCGGCCACCTATTGTGGCCTGGTGAGCTGTCGAGATGCCGGCCACCTATAGTGGCTTGGTGAACTGCCGTGCTGCCGGCCACCTATAGTAGCCTGGTGAGCTGTCGAGATGCCGGCCACCTATAGTGGCCTGATGAGCTCTCGTGCTGCCGGCAACCTATAGTGGCCTGGTGGGCTGTCGAGATGCCGGCCACCTATTGTGGCCTGGTGAGCTGTCGAGATGCCGGCCACCTATAGTGGCCTGGTGAGCTGTCGTGCTGCCGGCCACCTATAGTGGCCTGGTAAGCTGTCGAGATGTCGGCCACCTATTGTGGCCTGGTGAGCTGTCGAGATGCCGGCCACCTATAGTGGCCTGGTGAGCTGTCGTGCTGCCGGCCACCTATAGTCGCCTAATGAGCTGTCGTGCTGCCGGTCACTTATTGTGGCCTGGTGAGCTATCGTGCTGCCGGCCACCTATTGTGGCCTGGTGAGCTGTCGAGATGCTGGCCACCTATAGTGGCCCGGTGAGCTGTCGTGCTGCCGGCCACCTATAGTGGCCTGGTGAGCTGTCGTGCTGCCGGCCACCTATTGTGGCCTGGTAAGCTGTCGAGATGTCGGCCACCTATTGTGGCCTGGTGAGCTGTCGAGATGCCGGCCACCTATAGTGGCTTGGTGAACTGCCGTGCTGCCGGCCACCTATAGTAGCCTGGTGAGCCGTCGAGATGCCGGCCACCAATAGCGGCTTGGTCAGCTGTCGTGCTGCCGGCCACCTATTGTGGCCTGGTGAGCTGTCGTGCAGCCAGCCACCTATTGTGGCCTGGTGAGCTGTCGAGATGCTGGCCACCTATAGTGGCCCGGTGAGCTGTCGTGCTGCCGGCCACCTATAGTGGCCTGGTGAGCTGTCGTGCTGCCGGCCACCTATTGTGGCCTGGTAAGCTGTCGAGATGTCGGCCACCTATTGTGGCCTGGTGAGCTGTCGAGATGCCGGCCACCTATAGTGGCTTGGTGAACTGCCGTGCTGCCGGCCACCTATAGTAGCCTGGTGAGCTGTCGAGATGCCGGCCACCTATAGTGGCCTGATGAGCTCTCGTGCTGCCGGCAACCTATAGTGGCCTGGTGGGCTGTCGAGATGCCGGCCACCTATAGTGGCCTTGTGAGCTGTAGTGCTGCCGGCCACCTATAGTGGCCTGGTGAGCTGTCGTGCAGCCGGCCACCTATTGTGGCCTGGTGAGCTGTCGTGTTGCCGGCCACCTATTGTGGCCTGGTGAGCCGTCATGATGCCGGCCACCTATGTCGCCCACCTATTGTGGCCTGGTGAGCTGCCGTGCTGCCGGCCACCTATTGTGGCCTGGTGATCTGTCGTGCTGCCGGCCACCTATTGTGGCCTGGTGAGCTGTCGAGATGCCGCCCACCTATAGTTACCTGGTGAGCCGTCGAGATGCCGGCCACCTATTGTGGCCTGGTGAGCTGTCGTGCTGCCGGCCACCTATAGTGGCCTGGTGAGCTGTCGAGATGCCGGCCACCTATGGTGGCCTGGTGAGCTGTCGTGCTGCCGACCAACTATAGTGGCCTGGTGACCTGTAGTGCTGCGGGTCACCTATTGTGGCCTGGTGAGCCGTCATGATGCCGGCCACCTATAGTGGCTTGGTGAGCAGTCGTGCTGTAGGCCACCAATAGTGGCCTGGTGAGCTGTCGAGATGCCGGCCACCTATAGTGGCTTGGTGAACTGCCGTGCTGCCGGCCACCTATAGTAGCCTGGTGAGCTGTCGAGATGCCGGCCACCTATAGTGGCCTGATGAGCTCTCGTGCTGCCGGCAACCTATAGTGGCCTGGTGGGCTGTCGAGATGCCGGCCACCTATAGTGGCCTTGTGAGCTGTAGTGCTGCCGGCCACCTATAGTGGCCTGGTGAGCTGTCGTGCTGCCGGTCACCTGTTGTGGCCTGGTGGGCTGTCGAGATGTCGGCCACGTATTGTGGCCTGGTGGTCTGTCGAGATGCCGGCCACCTATAGTGGCCATGTGAGCTGTCGTGCTGCCGGCCACCTATAGTGGCCTAATGAGCTGTCGTGCTGCCGGTCACCTTTTGTGGCCTGATGAGCTATCGTGCTGCCGGCCACGTATAGTAACCTGGTGAGCTCTCGAGCTGCCGGCCACTTATGGTGGCCTGGTGAGCTGTCGAGATGCCGGCCACCTATAGTAGCCTGGTGAGCCGTTGAGATGCCGGCCACCTATAGTGGCCTGGTAAGCTGTCGGGATGCCGCCCAACTATAGTGGCCTGGTGAGCTGTAGTGCTGCGGGTCACCTATTGTGGCCTGGTGAGCCGTCATGATGCCGGCCACCTATAGTGGCCTGGTAAGCTGTCGGGATGCCGCCCAACTATAGTGGCCTGGTGAGCTGTAGTGCTGCGGGTCACCTATTGTGGCCTGGTGAGCCGTCATGATGCCGGCCACCTATAGTGGCCTGGTGAGCTGTTGTGCTGCCGGCCACCTATAGTGGCCTGGTGAGCTGTCGTGCTGCCGGCCACCTATTCTGGCCTGGTGAGCTGTCGAGATGCCGGCCACCTATAGTGGCCATGTGAGCTGTCGTACTGCCGGCCACCTATAGTGGCCTAATGAGCTGTCGTGCTGCCGGTCACCTTTTGTGGCCTGATGAGCTATCGTGCTGCCGGCCACGTATAGTAACCTGGTGAGCTCTCGAGCTGCCGGCCACCTATGGTGGCCTGGTGAGCTGTCGAGATGCCGGCCACCTATAGTGGCCTGGTGAGCTGTCGTGCTGCCGGCCACCTATTGTGGCCTGGTGAGCTGTCGAGATGCTGGCCACCTATAGTGGCCCGGTGAGCTGTCGTGCTGCCGGCCACCTATAGTGGCCTGGTGAGCTGTTGTGCTGCCGGCCACCTATAGTGGCCTGGTAGGCTGGCGAGATGTCGGCCACCTATAGTGGCCTGGTGAGCTGTTGTGCTGCCGGCCACCTATAGTGGCCTGGTGAGCTGTCGTGCTGCCGGCCACCTATTGTGGCCTGGTGAGCTGTCGAGATGCCGGCCACCTATAGTGGCCTGGTGAGCTGTCGTGCTGCCGGCCACCTATTGTGGCCTGGTGAGCTGTCGAGATGCTGGCCACCTATAGTGGCCCGGTGAGCTGTCGTGCTGCCGGCCACCTATAGTGGCCTGGTGAGCTGTTGTGCTGCCGGCCACCTATAGTGGCCTGGTAAGCTGGCGAGATGTCGGCCACCTATTGTGGCCTGGTGAGCTGTCGTGCAGCCAGCCACCTATTGTGGCCTGGTGAGCTGTCGAGATGCTGGCCACCTATAGTGGCCCGGTGAGCTGTCGTGCTGCCGGCCACCTATAGTGGCCTGGTGAGCTGTCGTGCTGCCGGCCACCTATAGTGGCCTGGTAAGCTGTCGAGATGTCGGCCACCTATTGTGGCCTGGTGAGCTGTCGAGATGCCGGCCACCTATAGTGGCCTGGTGAGCTGTCGTGCTGCCGGCCACCTATAGTAGCCAGGTGAGCCGTCGAGATGCCGGCCACCAATAGCGGCTTGGTCAGCTGTCGTGCTGCCGGCCACCTATTGTGGCCTGGTGAGCTGTCGTGCAGCCAGCCACCTATTGTGGCCTGGTGAGCTGTCGAGATGCTGGCCACCTATAGTAGCCTGGTGAGCCGTCATGATGCCGGCCACCTATAAAGGTCTGGTGAGCTGTCGTGCTGCCGGCCACCTATAGTAGCCAGGTGAGCCGTCGAGATGCCGGCCACCAATAGCGACTTGGTCAGCTGTCGTGCTGCCGGCCACCTATTGTGGCCTGGTGATCTGTCGTGCAGCCAGCCACCTATTGTGGCCTGGTGAGCTGTCGAGTTGCTGGCCACCTATAGTGGCCCGGTGAGCTGTCGTGCTGCCGGCCACCTATAGTGGCCTGATGAGCTGTCGTGCTGCCGGCCACCTATAGTGGCCTGGTGAGCTGTCGTGCTGCCGGCCACCTATAGTGGCCTGGTAAGCTGTCGTGCAGCCAGCCACCTATTGTGGCCTGGTGAGCTGTCGAGATGCTGGCCACCTATAGTGGCCCGGTGAGCTGTCGTGCTGCCGGCCACCTATAGTGGCCGGGTGAGCTGTCGTGCTGCCGGCCACCTATAGTGGCCTGGTAAGCTGTCGAGATGTCGGCCACCTATTGTGGCCTGGTGAGCTGTCGAGATGCCGGCCACCTATAGTGGCCTGGTGAGCTGTCGTGCTGCCGGCCACCTATAGTAGCCAGGTGAGCCGTCGAGATGCCGGCCACCAATAGCGGCTTGGTCAGCTGTCGTGCTGCCGGCCACCTATTGTGGCCTGGTGAGCTGTCGTGCAGCCAGCCACCTATTGTGGCCTGGTGAGCTGTCGAGATGCTGGCCACCTATAGTGGCCCGGTGAGCTGTCGTGCTGCCGGCCACCTATTGTGGCCTGCTGAGCTTTCGTGCTGCCGGCCACCTATTGTGGCCTGGTAAGCTGTCGAGATGTCGGCCACCTATTGTGGCCTGGTGAGCTGTCGAGATGCCGGCCACCTATAGTGGCCTGGTGAGCTGTCGTGCTGCCGGCCACCTATAGTCGCCTAATGAGCTGTCGTGCTGCCGGTCACTTATTGTGGCCTGGTGAGCTATCGTGCTGCCGGCCACCTATTGTGGCCTGGTAAGCTGTCGTGCTGCCGGCCACCTATAGTAGCCAGGTGAGCCGTCGAGATGCCGGCCACCAATAGCGGCTTGGTCAGCTGTCGTGCTGCCGGCCACCTATAGTCGCCTAATGAGCTGTCGTGCTGCCGGTCACTTATTGTGGCCTGGTGAGCTATCGTGCAGCCGGCCACCTATTGTGGCCTGGTAAGCTGTCGTGCTGCCGGCCACCTATAGTAGCCAGGTGAGCCGTCATGATGCCGGCCACCTATAAAGGTCTGGTGAGCTGTCGTGCTGCCGGCCACCTATAGTAGCCAGGTGAGCCGTCGAGATGCCGGCCACCAATAGCGACTTGGTCAGCTGTCGTGCTGCCGGCCACCTATTGTGGCCTGGTGATCTGTCGTGCAGCCAGCCACCTATTGTGGCCTGGTGAGCTGTCGAGTTGCTGGCCACCTATAGTGGCCCGGTGAGCTGTCGTGCTGCCGGCCACCTATAGTGGCCTGATGAGCTGTCGTGTTGCCGGCCACCTATAGTGGCCTGGTGAGCTGTCGTGCTGCCGGCCACCTATAGTGCCCTGGTAAGCTGTCGTGCAGCCAGCCACCTATTGTGGCCTGGTGAGCTGTCGAGATGCTGGCCACCTATAGTGGCCCGGTGAGCTGTCGTGCTGCCGGCCACCTATAGTGGCCTGGTGAGCTGTCGTGCTGCCGGCCACCTATAGTGGCCTGGTAAGCTGTCGAGATGTCGGCCACCTATTGTGGCCTGGTGAGCTGTCGTGCTGCCGGCCACCTATAGTAGCCAGGTGAGCCGTCGAGATGCCGGCCACCAATAGCGGCTTGGTCAGCTGTCGTGCTGCCGGCCACCTATTGTGGCCTGGTGAGCTGTCGTGCAGCCAGCCACCTATTGTGGCCTGGTGAGCTGTCGAGATGCTGGCCACCTATAGTAGCCTGGTGAGCCGTCATGATGCCGGCCACCTATAAAGGTCTGGTGAGCTGTCGTGATGCCGGCTACCTATAGTAGCCAGGTGAGCCGTCGAGATGCCGGCCACCAATAGCGACTTGGTCAGCTGTCGTGCTGCCGGCCACCTATTGTGGCCTGGTGAGCTGTCGTGCAGCCAGCCACCTATTGTAGCCTGGTGAGCTGTCGAGATGCTGGCCACCAATAGTGGCCCGGTGAGCTGTCGTGCTGCCGGCTACCTATTGTGGCCTGCTGAGCTTTCGTGCTGCCGGCCACCTATTGTGGCCTGGTGAGCTGTCGTGCAGCCAGCCACCTATTGTGGCCTGATGAGTTGTCGAGATGCTGGCCACCTATAGTGGCCCGGTGAGCTGTCGTGCTGCCGGCCACCTATAGTGGCCTGGTGAGCTGTCGTGCTGCCGGCCACCTATAGTGGCCTGGTAAGCTGTCGAGATGTCGGCCACCTATTGTGGCCTGGTGAGCTGTCGAGATGCCGGCCACCTATAGTGGCCTGGTGAGCTGTCGTGCTGCCGGCCACCTATAGTAGCCAGGTGAGCCGTCGAGATGCCGGCCACCAATAGCGGCTTGGTCAGCTGTCGTGCTGCCGGCCACCTATTGTGGCCTGGTGAGCTGTCGTGCAGCCAGCCACCTATTGTGGCCTGGTGAGCTGTCGAGATGCTGGCCACCTATAGTGGCCCGGTGAGCTGTCGTGCTGCCGGCCACCTATTGTGACCTGCTGAGCTTTCGTGCTGCCGGCCACCTATTGTGGCCTGGTAAGCTGTCGAGATGTCGGCCACCTATTGTGGCCTGGTGAGCTGTCGAGATGCCGGCCACCTATAGTGGCCTGGTGAGCTGTCGTGCTGCCGGCCACCTATAGTCGCCTAATGAGCTGTCGTGCTGCCGGTCACTTATTGTGGCCCGGTGAGCTATCGTGCTGCCGGCCACCTATTGTGGCCTGGTAAGCTGTCGTGCTGCCGGCCACCTATTGTGGCCTGCTGAGCTGTCGTGCTGTCGGCCACCTATTGTGGCCTGGTAAGCTGTCGTGCTGCCGGTCACCTGTTGTGGCCTGGTGAGCTGTCGAGATGCCGGCCACCTATAGTGGCCTGGTGAGCTGTCGAGGTGCCGGATACATATAGTGACCAGGTGAGCTGTCAAGCTGCCGGGAATATATGGTGGCCCGGGGAGCTGTCGTGCTGCCAGCAACCTATAGTGGCCTGGTGAGCTGTCGAGATGCCGGCCAACTATAGTGGCCTGGTGAGCTGTCGAGATGCCGGCCACCTATAGTGGCCTGGTGAGCTGTTAAGATGCCGGCCACCTATAGTGGCCTGGTGAGCTGTCGAGATGCCGGCCACCTATAGTGGCCTGATGAGCTGTCGAGATGCCGGCCACCTATAGTGACCTGGTGAGCTGTAGAAATGCCGGCCACCTATAGTGGCCTGGTGAGCTGTCGAGATGCCGGCCACCTATTGTGGCCTGGTGAGCTGTACAGATGCCGGCCACCTATAGTGTCCTGCTGAGCTGTCGAGATGCCGGCCACCTATTGTGGCCTGATGACCTCTCGACCTGAAGGCCACCTAATGTGGCCTGGTGAGCTCTCGAGCTGCCGGCCACCTATTGTGTCCTAGTGACCCGTCGAGATGCCGGTCACCTATTGTGGCCTGGTGAGCTGTCGTGCTGCCGACCACCTATAGTAACCAGGTGAGCCGTCGAGATGCCGGCCACCTATAGTGGCCTGGTGAGCTGTCGGGCTGCCGGCCACCTATAGTAGCCTGGTGAGCTGTCGTGCTGCCGGTCACCTATTGTGGCCTGGTGAGCTGTCAAGATGCCGGCCACCTATAGTGGCCTGGTGAGCTGTTGAGATGCCGACCACCTATAGTGGCCTGGTGAGCTGTCGAGATGCCGGCCACCTATAGTGACCTGGTGAGCTGTAGAAATGCCGGCCACCTATAGTGGCCTGGTGAGCTGTCGAGATGCCGGCCACCTAGTGTGGCCTGGTGAGCTGTACAGATGCCGGCCACCTATAGTGGCCTGGTGAGCTGTCGAGATGCCGGCCACCTATAGTGGGCTGGGGAGCTGTCGAGATGCCGGCCACCTATAGTGACCTGGTGAGCTGTAGAAATGCCGGCCACCTATAGTGGCCGGGTGAGTGGCCGTGCTACCGGCCACCTATAGTGGCTTGGTGAGCTGTCGAGATGCCGGCCACCTATAGTGACCTGGTGAGCTGTCAAGATGCCGGCCACCTATAGTGGCCTGGTGAGCTGTCGAGATGCCGGCCACCTATAGTGGCCTGGTGAGCTTTCGAGATGCCGACCACCTATTGTGGCCTGGTGAGCTGTCGTGCTGCCGTCCACCTATTGTGTCCTAGTGAGCCGTCGAGATGCCGGTCACCTATTGTGGCCTGGTGAGCTGTCGTGCTGCCGGCCACCTATTGTGGCCTGGTGAGCTCTTGATCTGTCGGCCACCTATAGTGTGCTGGTGAGCGCCGTGCTGCCGGCCACCTATAGTGGCCTGATGAGCTTTCGTGCCTCCGGCCACCTATAGCGGCCTGGTGAGCGATGAGCTGTCGAGATGCTGGCCACCTACAGTGGCCTGGTGAGCTGTCAAGATGCCGGCCACCTATTGTGGCCTGGGGAGCTGTCGTGCTGCCGGCCACCTATTGTGGCCTGGTGAGCTCTTGATCTGTCGGCCACCTATAGTGTGCTGGTGAGCGCCGTGCTGCCGGTCACCTATAGTGGCCTGGTGAGCTTTCGTGCTGCCGGCCACCTGTAGCGGCCTGGTGAGCGGTGAGCTGTCGAGATGCTGGCCACCTACAGTGGCCGGGTGAGCTGTCAAGATGCCGGCCACCTATAGTGGGCTGGTGAGCTGTCGAGATGCCGGCCACCTATAGTGACCTGGTGAGCTGTAGAAATGCCGGCCACCTATAGTGGCCGGGTGAGTGGCCGTGCTGCCGGCCACCTATAGTGGCTTGGTGAGCTGTCGAGATGCCGGCCACCTATAGTGATCTGGTGAGCTGTCAAAGTGCCGGCCACCTATAGTGGCCTGGTGAGCTGTCGTGCTGCCGGCCACCTATTGTGGCCTGGTGAGCTCTTGATCTGTCGGCCACCTATAGTGTGCTGGTGAGCGCCGTGCTGCCGGCTACCTATAGTGGCCTGGTGAGCTTTCGTGCTGCCGGCCACGTATAGCGGCCTGGTGAGCGGTGAGCTGTCGTGCTGCCGGCCACCTATTGTGTCCTAGTGAGCCGTCGAGATGCCAGTCACCTATTGTGGCCTGGTGAGCTGTCGTGCTGCCGGCCACCTATTGTGGCCTGGTGAGCTCTTGATCTGTCGGCCACCTATAGTGTGCTGGTGAGCGCCGTGCTGCCGGTCACCTATAGTGGCCTGGTGAGCTTTCGTGCTGCCGGCCACCTGTAGCGGCCTGGTGAGCGGTGAGCTGTCGAGATGCTGGCCACCTACAGTGGCCTGGTGAGCTGTCAAGATGCCGGCCACCTATAGTGGGCTGGTGAGCTGTCGAGATGCCGGCCACCTATAGTGACCTGGTGAGCTGTAGAAATGCCGGCCACCTATAGTGGCCGGGTGAGTGGCCGTGCTGCCGGCCACCTATAGTGGCTTGGTGAGCTGTCGAGATGCCGGCCACCTATAGTGATCTGGTGAGCTGTCAAAGTGCCGGCCACCTATAGTGGCCTGGTGAGCTGTCGTGCTGCCGGCCACCTATTGTGGCCTGGTGAGCTCTTGATCTGTCGGCCACCTATAGTGTGCTGGTGAGCGCCGTGCTGCCGGCTACCTATAGTGGCCTGGTGAGCTTTCGTGCTGCCGGCCACGTATAGCGGCCTGGTGAGCGGTGAGCTGTCGTGCTGCCGGCCTCCTATTGTGTCCTAGTGAGCCGTCGAGATGCCAGTCACCTATTGTGGCCTGGTGAGCTGTCGTGCTGCCGGCCACCTATTGTGGCCTGGTGAGCTCTTGATCTGTCGGCCACCTATAGTGTGCTGGTGAGCGCCGTGCTGCCGGCCACCTATAGTGGCCTGGTGAGCTTTCGTGCTGCCGGCCACCTATAGCGGCCTGGTGAGCGGTGAGCTGTCGAGATGCTGGCCACCTACAGTGGCCTGGTGAGCTGTCAAGATGCCGGCCACCTATAGTGAGCTGGTGAGCTGTCGAGATGCCGGCCACCTATAGTAACCAGGTGAGCCGTCGAGATGCCGGCCACCTATAGTGGCCTGGTGAGCTGTCGTGCTGCCGGCCACCTATAGTGGCCTGGTGAGCTGTCGTGCTGCCGGTCGCCTATTGTGGCCTGGTGAGCTGTCAAGATGCCGGCCACCTATAGTGGCCTGGTGAGCTGTCAAGATGCCGGCCACCTATAATGGCCTGCTGAGCTGTCGAGATGCCGGCCACCTATAGTGGCCTGGTGAGCTGTCGTGCTGCCGGTCACCTATTGTGGCCTGTTGAGCTGTCAAGATGCCGGCCACCTATAGTAGCCTGGTGAGCTGTCGAGATGCCGGCCACCTATAGTGGCCTGGTGAGCTGTCGAGATGCCGGCCACCTATAGTGGCCTGGTGAGCTGTCGAGGTGCCGGCCACCTATAGTAACCAGGTGAGCCGTCGAGATGCCGGCCACCTATAGTGGCCTGGTGAGCTGTCGTGCTGCCGGCCACCTATAGTGGCCTGGTGAGCTGTCGTGCTGCCGGTCGCCTATTGTGGCCTGGTGAGCTGTCAAGATGCCGGCCACCTATAGTGGCCTGGTGAGCTGTCGAGATGGCGGCCACCTATAGTGGCCTGGTGAGCTGTCGAGATGCCGGCCACCTATAGTGGCCTGGTGAGCTGTCGAGATGCCGGCCACCTATAGTGGCCTGGTGAGCTGTCGAGATGCCGGCCACCAATAGTGGCCTGGTGAGCTGTCGTGCTCCCGGCCACCTATAGTAGCCTGGTGAGCTGTCGAGATGCCGGCAACCTATAGTGGCCTGGTGAGCTGTCGTGCTGCCGGCCACCTATAGTAGCCTGGTGAGCTGTCGTGCTGCCGGTCACCTATTGTGGCCTGGTGAGCTGTCAAGATGCCGGCCACCTATAGCTCACTTGCCGGCCGCCTATAGTGGCCTGGTGAGCTGTCAAGATGCGGGCCACCTATAATGGCCTGGTGAGCTGTCGAGATGCCGGCCACCTATAGTGGCCTGGTGAGCTGTCGTGCTGCCGGTCACCTATTGTGGCCTGGTGAGCTGTCAAGATGCTGGCCACCTATAGTGGCCTGGTGAGCTGTCGAGGTGCCGGCCACCTATAGTGGCCTGGTGAGCTCTCGTGCTGCCGGTCACATATTGTGGCCTGGTGAGCTGTCAAGATGCCGGCCACCTATAATGGCCTGCTGAGCTGTCGAGATGCCGGCCACCTATAGTGGCTTGGTGAGCTGTCGTGCTGCCGGTCACCTATTGTGGCCTGGTGAGCTGTCAAGATGCCGGCCACCTATAATGGCCTGGTGAGCTGTCGAGATGCCGGCCACCTATGGTGGCCTGGTAAGCTGTCGTGCTGCCGGTCACCTATTGTGGCCTGGTGAGCTGTCAAGATGCCGGCCACCTATAGTGGCCTGGTGAGCTGTCGAGATGCCGGCCACCTATAGTGGCCTGGTGAGCTGTCGTGCTGCCGGTCACTTATTGTGGCCTGGTGAGCTGTCAAGATGCCGGCCACCTATAATGGCCTGCTGAGCTGTCGAGATGCCGGCCACCTATAGTGGCCTGGTGAGCTGTCGTGCTGCCGGTCACCTATTGTGGCCTGGTGAGCTGTCAAGATGCCGGCCACCTATAGTAGCCTGGTGAGCTGTCGAGATGCCGGCCACCTAGAGTGGCCTGGTGAGCTGTCGAGATGCTGGCCACCTATAGTGGCCTGGTGAGCTGTCGAGGTGCCGGCCACCTATAGTAACCAGGTGAGCTGTCGAGATGCCGGCCACCTATAGTGGCCTGGTGAGCTGTCGAGGTGCCGGCCACCTATAGTAACCAGGTGAGCCGTCGAGATGCCGGCCACCTATAGTGGCCTGGTGAGCTCTCGTGCTGCCGGCCACCTATAGTGGCCTGGTGAGCTGTCAAGATGCCGGCCACCTATAATGGCCTGGTGAGCTGTCGAGATGCCGGCCACCTATGGTGGCCTGGTAAGCTGTCGTGCTGCCGGTCACCTATTGTGGCCTGGTGAGCTGTCAAGATGCCGGCCACCTATAGTGGCCTGGTGAGCTGTCGAGATGCCGGCCACCTATAGTGGCCTGGTGAGCTGTCGAGATGCCGGCCACCTATAGTGGCCTGGTGAGCTGTCGAGATGCCGGCCAACTATGGTGGCCTGGTGAGCTGTCGAGATGCCGACCACCTATAGTGGCCTGGTGAGCTGTCGAGATGCCGGCCACCTATAGTAGCCTGGTGAGCTGTCGAGATGCCGGCCACCTATAGTGGCCTGGTGAGCTGTCGAGATGCCGGCCGCCTATAGTAGTCTCGTGAGCCGTCGAAATGCCAGCCACCTATGGTGGCCTGGTAAGCTGTCGTGCTGCCGGTCACCTATTGTGGCCTGGTGAGCTGTCAAGATGCCGGCCACCTATAGTGGCCTGGTGAGCTGTCGAGATGCCGGCCACCTATAGTGGCCTGGTGAGCTGTCGAGATGCCGGCCACCTATTGTGGCCTGGTGAGCTGTCAAGATGCCGGCCACCTATAGTGGCCTGGTGAGCTCTTGATCTGTCGGCCACCTATAGTGTGCTGGTGAGCGCCGTGCTGCCGGTCACCTATAGTGGCCTGGTGAGCTTTCGTGCTGCCGGCCACCTATAGCGGCCTGGTGAGCGGTGAGCTGTCGAGATGCTGGCCACCTACAGTGGCCTGGTGAGCTGTCAAGATGCCGGCCACCTATAGTGGGCTGGTGAGCTGTCGAGATGCCGGCCACCTATAGTGACCTGGTGAGCTGTAGAAATGCCGGCCACCTATAGTGGCCGGGTGAGTGGCCGTGCTGCCGGCCACCTATAGTGATCTGGTGAGCTGTCAAGGTGCCGGCCACCTATAGTGGCCTGGTGAGCTGTCGAGATGCCGGCCACCTATAGTAGCCTGGTGAGCTGTCAAGGTGCCGGCCACCTATAGTGGCCTGGTGAGCTGTCGTGCTGCCGGCCACCTATTGTGGCCTGGTGAGCTCTTGATCTGTCGGCCACCTATAGTGTGCTGGTGAGCGCCGTGCTGCCGGCCACCTATAGTGGCCTGGTGAGCTTTCGTGCTGCCGGCCACCTATAGCGGCCTGGTGAGCGGTGAGCTGTCGTGCTGCCGGCCACCTATTGTGTCCCAGTGAGCCGTCGAGATGCCGGCCACCTATAGTGGCCTGGTGAGCTGTCGAGGTGCCGGCCACATAGAGTGACCAGGTGAGCTGTCAAGCTGCCGGGAATACATATATGGTGGCCCGGTGAGCTCCCGTGCTGCCGGCCACCTATAGTGGCCTGGTGAGCTGTCAAGATGCCGGCCACCTATAATGGCCTGGTGAGCTGTCGAGATGCCGGCCACCTATAGTGGCCTGGTGAGCTGTCGTGCTGCCGGTCACCTATTGTAGCCTGGTGAGCTGTCAAGATGCCGGCCACCTATAGTGGCCTGGTGAGCTGTCGAGATGCCTGCCACCTATAGTGGCCTCGTGAGCTGTCGAGATGCCGGCCACCTATAGTGGCCTGGTGAGCTGTCGAGATGCCGGCCACCTATAGTGACCTGGCGAGCTGTAGAAATGCCGGCCACCTATGGTGGCCTGGTGAGCTGTCGAGATGCCAGCCACCTATAGTGGCCTGGTGAGATGTCGAGATGCCGGCCACCTATAGTAGCCTGGTGAGCTGTCGAGATGCCGGCCACCTATAGTGGCCTGGTGAGCTGTCGAGATGCCGGCCACCTATAGTAGCCTCGTGAGCCGTCGAAATGCCAGCCACCTATAGTGGCCTGGTGAGCTGTAGAAATGCCGGCCACCTATAGTGGCCTGGTGAGTGGCCGTGCTGCCGGCCATCT
Source organism: Eumerus sabulonum (assembly GCA_951905685.1). Taxonomy (NCBI): domain Eukaryota; kingdom Metazoa; phylum Arthropoda; class Insecta; order Diptera; family Syrphidae; genus Eumerus; species Eumerus sabulonum. The sequence continues at coordinate 134,167,217 of OX645060.1, read as the reverse complement.
ATAGTGGCTTGGTGAGCTGTCGAGATGCCGACAACCTATAGTGACCTGGTGAGCTGTCAACCACCTAATGTGGCCTGGTGAGCTCTCGAGCTGCCGGCCACCTATTGTGTCCTAGTGAGCCAACGAGATGCCGGTCACCTATTGTGGCCTGGTGAGCTGCCGTGCTGCCGACCACCTATAGTAACCAGGTGAGCCGTCGAGATGCCGGCCACCTATAGTGGCCTGGTGAGCTGTCGAGATGCCGGCCACCTATAGTAGCCTGGTGAGCTGTCGAGATGCCGGCCACCTATAGTGGCCTGGTGAGCTGTCGTGCTGCCGGCCACCTATAGTGGCCTGGTGAGCTGTCGTGCTGCTGGTCACCTATTGTGGCCTGGTGAGCTGTCAAGATGCCGGCCACCTATAGTGGCCTGGTGAGCTGTCGAGATGCCGGCCACCTATAGTGGCCTGGTGAGCTGTCGAGATGCCGGCCACCTATAGTGGCCTGGTGAGCTGTCGAGATGCTGGCCACCTATTGTGGCCTGATGAGCTCTCGAGCTGAAGGCCACCTAATGTGGCCTGGTGAGCTCTCGAGCTGCCGGCCACCTATTGTGTCCTGGTGAGCCGTCGAGATGCCGGTCACCTATTGTGGCCTGGTGAGCTGTCGTGCTGCCGGCCACCTATAGTGGCCTGGTGAGCTGTCGAGGTGCCGGCCACATATAGTGACCAGGTGAGCTGTCAAGCTGCCGGGAATACATATATGGTGGCCCGGTGAGCTCTCGTGCTGCCGGCCGGTGAGCTCTTGATCTGTCGGCCACCTATAGTGTGCTGGTGAGCGCCGTGCTGCCGGCCACCTATAGTGACCTGGTGAGCTGTAGAAATGCCGGCCACCTATAGTGGCCGGGTGAGTGGCCGTGCTGCCGGCCACCTATAGTGATCTGGTGAGCTGTCAAGGTGCCGGCCACCTATAGTGGCCTGGTGAGCTGTCGAGATGCCGGCCACCTATAGTAGCCTGGTGAGCTGTCAAGGTGCCGGCCACCTATAGTGGCCTGGTGAGCTGTCGTGCTGCCGGCCACCTATTGTGGCCTGGTGAGCTCTTGATCTGTCGGCCACCTATAGTGTGCTGGTGAGCGCCGTGCTGCCGGCCACCTATAGTGGCCTGGTGAGCTTTCGTGCTGCCGGCCACCTATAGCGGCCTGGTGAGCGGTGAGCTGTCGTGCTGCCGGCCACCTATTGTGTCCCAGTGAGCCGTCGAGATGCCGGCCACCTATAGTGGCCTGGTGAGCTGTCGAGGTGCCGGCCACATAGAGTGATCAGGTGAGCTGTCAAGCTGCCGGGAATACATATATGGTGGCCCGGTGAGCTCCCGTGCTGCCGGCCACCTATAGTGGCCTGGTGAGCTGTCAAGATGCCGGCCACCTATAATGGCCTGGTGAGCTGTCGAGATGCCGGCCACCTATAGTGGCCTGGTGAGCTGTCGTGCTGCCGGTCACCTATTGTAGCCTGGTGAGCTGTCAAGATGCCGGCCACCTATAGTGGCCTGGTGAGCTGTCGAGATGCCTGCCACCTATAGTGGCCTCGTGAGCTGTCGAGATGTCGGCCACCTATAGTGGCCTGGTGAGCTGTCGAGATGCCGGCCACCTATAGTGACCTGGCGAGCTGTAGAAATGCCGGCCACCTATGGTGGCCTGGTGAGCTGTCGAGATGCCAGCCACCTATAGTGGCCTGGTGAGATGTCGAGATGCCGGCCACCTATAGTAGCCTGGTGAGCTGTCGAGATGCCGGCCACCTATAGTGGCCTGGTGAGCTGTCGAGATGCCGGCCACCTATAGTAGCCTCGTGAGCCGTCGAAATGCCAGCCACCTATAGTGGCCTGGTGAGCTGTAGAAATGCCGGCCACCTATAGTGGCCTGGTGAGTGGCCGTGCTGCCGGCCATCTATAGTGGGTTGGTGAGCTGTCGAGATGCCGACAACCTATAGTGACCTGGTGAGCTGTCAACCACCTAATGTGGCCTGGTGAGCTCTCGAGCTGCCGGCCACCTATTGTGTCCTAGTGAGCCAACGAGATGCCGGTCACCTATTGTGGCCTGGTGAGCTGCCGTGCTGCCGACCACCTATAGTAACCAGGTGAGCCGTCGAGATGCCGGCCACCTATAGTGGCCTGGTGAGCTGTCGAGATGCCGGCCACCTATAGTAGCCTGGTGAGCTGTCGAGATGCCGGCCACCTATAGTGGCCTGGTGAGCTGTCGTGCTGCCGGCCACCTATAGTGGCCTGGTGAGCTGTCGTGCTGCTGGTCACCTATTGTGGCCTGGTGAGCTGTCAAGATGCCGGCCACCTATAGTGGCCTGGTGAGCTGTCGAGATGCCGGCCACCTATAGTGGCCTGGTGAGCTGTCGAGATGCCGGCCACCTATAGTGGCCTGGTGAGCTGTCGAGATGCTGGCCACCTATTGTGGCCTGATGAGCTCTCGAGCTGAAGGCCACCTAATGTGGCCTGGTGAGCTCTCGAGCTGCCGGCCACCTATTGTGTCCTGGTGAGCCGTCGAGATGCCGGTCACCTATTGTGGCCTGGTGAGCTGTCGTGCTGCCGGCCACCTATAGTGGCCTGGTGAGCTGTCGAGGTGCCGGCCACATATAGTGACCAGGTGAGCTGTCAAGCTGCCGGGAATACATATATGGTGGCCCGGTGAGCTCTCGTGCTGCCGGCCGCCTATAGTGGCCTGGTGAGCTGTCAAGATGCCGGCCACCTATAATGGCCTGGTGAGCTGTCGAGATGCCGGCCACCTATAGTGGCCTGGTGAGCTGTCAAGTTGCCGGCCACCTATAGTGGCCTGGTGAGCTGTCGAGATGCCGGCCACCTATAGTGGCCTGGTGAGCTTTCGAGATGCCGGTCACCTATTGAGGCCTGGTGAGCTGTCGTGCTGCCGGCCACCTATTGTGGCCTGGTGAGCTCTTGATCTGTCGGCCACCTATAGTGTGCTGGTGAGCGCCGTGCTGCCGGCCACCTATAGTGGCCTGGTGAGTTTTCGTGCTGCCGGCCACCTATATCGGCCTGGTGAGCTCTCCTGCTGCCGGCCACCTATAGTGTGCTGGTGAGCTCTCGAGCTGCCAGCCACCTATAGTGACCTGGTGAGCTGTCGAGATGCCGGCCACCTATAGTGGCCTGGTGAGCTGTCGAGATGCCGGCCACCTATAGTAGCCTGGTGAGCCGTCGAGATGCCGGCCACCTATAGTAGCCTGGTGAGCCGTCGAGATGCCGGTCGCCTATTGTGGCTTGGTCAGCCGTCGTGCTACCGGCCACCTATTGTGGCCTGGTGAGCTCTCGTGCTGCCGGCCACCTATAGTGGCCTGTTGAGCTGTCGAGATGCCGGCCACCTATAGTGGCCTGGTGAGCTGTCGTGCTGCCGGCCACCTATAGTGACCTGTCGAGCTGTCGAGATGCCGGCCACCTATAGTGGCCTGGTGAGCTCTCGAGCTGCCGGCCACCTATTGTGGCCTGATGAGCTCTCGAGCTTCCGGTCACCTATTGTGGCCTGGTGAGCTGTCGTGCTGCCGGTCACATATTGTGACCTGCTGAGCTGTCGTGCTGCCGGCCACCTATAGTAACCTGGTGAGCCGTCGAGATGCTGGCCACCTATAGTGGCCTGGTGAGCAGTCGAGATGCCGGCCACCTATAGTGGCCTTGTGAGCCGTCGTGCTGCCGGCCACCTATAGTGGCCTGGTGAGCTGTCGTGCTGCCGGTCACCTATTGTGGCCTGGTAAGCTGTCGTGCTGCCGGCCACCTATTGTGGCCTGGTGAGCTCTTGATCTGTCGGCCACCTATAGGGGCCTGGTGAGCTATCGTGCTGCCAGCCATCTATAGTGGCCTGGTGAGCTGTCGAGGTGCCGGCCACCTATAGTAGCCTGGTGAGCCGTCGAGATGCCGGCCGCCTATAGTGGCTTGGTCAGCTGTCGTGCTGCCGGCCACCTATAGTGATCTGGTGAGCTGTCAAGGTGCCGGCCACCTATAGTGGCCTGGTGAGCTGTCGTGCTGCCGGCCACCTATTGTGGCCTGGTGAGCTCTTGATTTGTCGGCCACCTATAGTCTGCTGGTGAGCGCCGTGCTGCCGGCCACCTATAGTGGCCTGGTGAGCTTTCGTGCTGCCGGCCACCTATAGCGGCCTGGTGAGCGGTGAGCTGTCGTGCTGCCGGCCACCTATTGTGTCCTAGTGAGCCGTCGAGATGCCGGTCACCTATTGTGGCCTGGTGAGATGTCGTGCTGCCGGCCACCTATAGTGGCCTGGTGAGCTCTCGAGCTGCCGGCCACCTATAGTGGCCTGGTGAGCTGTCGGGCTGCTGGCGACCTATAGTGGCCTGGTGAGCTGTCAAGATGCCGGCCACCTATAATGGCCTGGTGAGCTGTCGAGATGCCGGCCACCTATAGTGGCCTGGTGAGCTGTCGTGCTGCCGGTCACCTATTGTAGCCTGGTGAGCTGTCAAGATGCCGGCCACCTATAGTGGCCTGGTGAGCTGTCGAGATGCCTGCCACCTATAGTGGCCTCGTGAGCTGTCGAGATGCCGGCCACCTATAGTGGCCTGGTGAGCTGTCGAGATGCCGGCCACCTATAGTGACCTGGCGAGCTGTAGAAATGCCGGCCACCTATAGTGGCCTGGTGAGTGGCCGTGCTGCCGGCCATCTATAGTGGCTTGGTGAGCTGTCGAGATGCCGACAACCTATAGTGACCTGGTGAGCTGTCAACCACCTAATGTGGCCTGGTGAGCTCTCGAGCTGCCGGCCACCTATTGTGTCCTAGTGAGCCAACGAGATGCCGGTCACCTATTGTGGCCTGGTGAGCTGCCGTGCTGCCGACCACCTATAGTAACCAGGTGAGCCGTCGAGATGCCGGCCACCTATAGTGGCCTGGTGAGCTGTCGAGATGCCGGCCACCTATAGTAGCCTGGTGAGCTGTCGAGATGCCGGCCACCTATAGTGGCCTGGTGAGCTGTCGTGCTGCCGGCCACCTATAGTGGCCTGGTGAGCTGTCGTGCTGCTGGTCACCTATTGTGGCCTGGTGAGCTGTCAAGATGCCGGCCACCTATAGTGGCCTGGTGAGCTGTCGAGATGCCGGCCACCTATAGTGGCCTGGTGAGCTGTCGAGATGCCGGCCACCTATAGTGGCCTGGTGAGCTGTCGAGATGCTGGCCACCTATTGTGGCCTGATGAGCTCTCGAGCTGAAGGCCACCTAATGTGGCCTGGTGAGCTCTCGAGCTGCCGGCCACCTATTGTGTCCTGGTGAGCCGTCGAGATGCCGGTCACCTATTGTGGCCTGGTGAGCTGTCGCGCTGCCGGCCACCTATAGTGGCCTGGTGAGCTGTCGAGGTGCCGGCCACATATAGTGACCAGGTGAGCTGTCAAGCTGCCGGGAATACATATATGGTGGCCCGGTGAGCTCTCGTGCTGCCGGCCGCCTATAGTGGCCTGGTGAGCTGTCAAGATGCCGGCCACCTATAATGGCCTGGTGAGCTGTCGAGATGCCGGCCACCTATAGTGGCCTGGTGAGCTGTCAAGTTGCCGGCCACCTATAGTGGCCTGGTGAGCTGTCGAGATGCCGGCCACCTATAGTGGCCTGGTGAGCTTTCGAGATGCCGGTCACCTATTGAGGCCTGGTGAGCTGTCGTGCTGCCGGCCACCTATTGTGGCCTGGTGAGCTCTTGATCTGTCGGCCACCTATAGTGTGCTGGTGAGCGCCGTGCTGCCGGCCACCTATAGTGGCCTGGTGAGCTTTCGTGCTGCCGGCCACCTATATCGGCCTGGTGAGCTCTCCTGCTGCCGGCCACCTATAGTGTGCTGGTGAGCTCTCGAGCTGCCAGCCACCTATAGTGACCTGGTGAGCTGTCGAGATGCCGGCCACCTATAGTGGCCTGGTGAGCTGTCGAGATGCCGGCCACCTATAGTAGCCTGGTGAGCCGTCGAGATGCCGGCCACCTATAGTAGCCTGGTGAGCCGTCGAGATGCCGGTCGCCTATTGTGGCTTGGTCAGCCGTCGTGCTACCGGCCACCTATTGTGGCCTGGTGAGCTCTCGTGCTGCCGGCCACCTATAGTGGCCTGTTGAGCTGTCGAGATGCCGGCCACCTATAGTGGCCTGGTGAGCTGTCGTGCTGCCGGCCACCTATAGTGACCTGTTGAGCTGTCGAGATGCCGGCCACCTATAGTGGCCTGGTGAGCTCTCGAGCTGCCGGCCACCTATTGTGGCCTGATGAGCTCTCGAGCTTCCGGTCACCTATTGTGGCCTGGTGAGCTGTCGTGCTGCCGGTCACATATTGTGACCTGCTGAGCTGTCGTGCTGCCGGCCACCTATAGTAACCTGGTGAGCCGTCGAGATGCTGGCCACCTATAGTGGCCTGGTGAGCAGTCGAGATGCCGGCCACCTATAGTGGCCTTGTGAGCCGTCGTGCTGCCGGCCACCTATAGTGGCCTGGTGAGCTGTCGTGCTGCCGGTCACCTATTGTGGCCTGGTAAGCTGTCGTGCTGCCGGCCACCTATTGTGGCCTGGTGAGCTCTTGATCTGTCGGCCACCTATAGGGGCCTGGTGAGCTATCGTGCTGCCAGCCATCTATAGTGGCCTGGTGAGCTGTCGAGGTGCCGGCCACCTATAGTAGCCTGGTGAGCCGTCGAGATGCCGGCCGCCTATAGTGGCTTGGTCAGCTGTCGTGCTGCCGGCCACCTATAGTGATCTGGTGAGCTGTCAAGGTGCCGGCCACCTATAGTGGCCTGGTGAGCTGTCGTGCTGCCGGCCACCTATTGTGGCCTGGTGAGCTCTTGATTTGTCGGCCACCTATAGTCTGCTGGTGAGCGCCGTGCTGCCGGCCACCTATAGTGGCCTGGTGAGCTTTCGTGCTGCCGGCCACCTATAGCGGCCTGGTGAGCGGTGAGCTGTCGTGCTGCCGGCCACCTATTGTGTCCTAGTGAGCCGTCGAGATGCTGGTCACCTATTGTGGCCTGGTGAGATGTCGTGCTGCCGGCCACCTATAGTGGCCTGGTGAGCTCTCGAGCTGCCGGCCACCTATAGTGGCCTGGTGAGCTGTCGGGCTGCTGGCGACCTATAGTGGCCTGGTGAGCTGTCAAGATGCCGGCCACCTATTGTGGCCTGGTGAGCTGTCGTACAGCCGGCCACCTATTGTGGCCTGGTGAGCTCTTGATCTGTCGGCCACCTATAGTGTGCTGGTGAGCGCCGTGCTGCCGGCCACCTATAGTGGCCTGGTGAGCTTTCGTGCTGCCGGCCACCTATAGCGGCCTGGTGAGCGGTGAGCTGTCGTGCTGCCGGCCACCTATTGTGTCCTAGTGAGCCGTCGAGATGCCGGTCACCTATTGTGGCCTGGTGAGCTGTCGTGCTGCCGGCCACCTATTGTGGCCTGGTGAGCTCATGATCTGTCGGCCACCTATAGTGTGCTGGTGAGCGCCGTGCTGCCGGCCACCTATAGTGGCCTGGTGAGCTTTCGTGCTGCCGGCCACCTATAGTGACTTGGTGAGCTGTAGAAATGCCGGCCACCTATAGTAGCCGGGTGAGTGGCCGTGCTGCCGGCCACCTAAAGTGGCTTGGTGAGCTGTCGAGATGCCGGCCACCTATAGTGACCTGGTGAGCTGTCAAGATGCCGGCCACCTATAGTGGCCTGGTGAGCTGTCGAGATGCCGGCCACCTATAGTGGCCTGGTGAGTGGCCGTGCTGCCGGCCATCTATAGTGGCTTGGTGAGCTGTCGAGATGCCGACAACCTATAGTGACCTGGTGAGCTGTCAACCACCTAATGTGGCCTGGTGAGCTCTCGAGCTGTCGGCCACCTATTGTGTCCTAGTGAGCCAACGAGATGCCGGTCACCTATTGTGGCCTGGTGAGCTGTCGTGCTGCCGACCACCTATAGTAACCAGGTGAGCCGTCGAGATGCCGGCCACCTATAGTGGCCTGGTGAGCTGTCGAGATGCCTGCCACCTATAGTAGCCTGGTGAGCTGTCGAGATGCCGGCCACCTATAGTGGCCTGGTGAGCTGTCGTGCTGCCGGCCACCTATAGTGGCCTGGTGAGCTGTCGTGCTGCTGGTCACCTATTGTGGCCTGGTGAGCTGTCAAGATGCCGGCCACCTATAGTGGCCTGGTGAGCTGTCGAGGTGCCGGCCACCTATAGTGGCCTGGTGAGCTGTCGAGATGCCGGCCACCTATTGTGGCCTGATGAGCTCTCGAGCTGAAGGCCACCTAATGTGGCCTGGTGAGCTCTCGAGCTGCCGGCCACCTATTGTGTCCTAGTGAGCCGTCGAGATGCCGGTCACCTATAGTGGCCTGGTGAGCTCTCGAGCTGCCGGCCACCTATAGTGGCCTGGTGAGCTGTCGGGCTGCTGGCGACCTATAGTGGCCTGGTGAGCTGTCGTGCTGCCGGCCACCTATTGTGGCCTGGTGAGCTCTTGATCTGTCGGCCACCTATATTGTGCTGGTGAGCGCCGTGCTGCCGGCCACCTATAGTGGCCTGGTGAGCTTTCGTGCTGCCGGCCACCTATAGCGGCCTGGTGAGCGGTGAGCTGTCGAGATGCTGGCCACCTACAGTGGCCTGGTGAGCTGTCAAGATGCCGGCCACCTATAGTGGGCTGGTGAGCTGTCGAGATGCCGGCCACCTATAGTGACCTGGTGAGCTGTAGAAATGCCGGCCACCTATAGTGGCCTGGTGAGTGGCCGTGCTGCCGGCCATCTATAGTGGCTTGGTGAGCTGTCAAGATGCCGGCCACCTATAGTGGCCTGGTGAGCTGTCGAGATGCCGGCCACCTATAGTGGCCTGGTGAGCTGTCGAGATGCCGGCCACCTATAGTGGCCTGGTGAGCTGTCGAGATGCTGGCCACCTATTGTGGCCTGATGAGCTCTCGAGCTGAAGGCCACCTAATGTGGCCTGGTGAGCTCTCGAGCTGCCGGCCACCTATTGTGTCCTGGTGAGCCGTCGAGATGCCGGTCACCTATTGTGGCCTGGTGAGCTGTCGTGCTGCCGGCCACCTATAGTGGCCTGGTGAGCTGTCGAGGTGCCGGCCACATATAGTGACCAGGTGAGCTGTCAAGCTGCCGGGAATACATATATGGTGGCCCGGTGAGCTCTCGTGCTGCCGGCCGCCTATAGTGGCCTGGTGAGCTGTCAAGATGCCGGCCACCTATAATGGCCTGGTGAGCTGTCGAGATGCCGGCCACCTATAGTGGCCTGGTGAGCTGTCAAGTTGCCGGCCACCTATAGTGGCCTGGTGAGCTGTCGAGATGCCGGCCACCTATAGTGGCCTGGTGAGCTTTCGAGATGCCGGTCACCTATTGAGGCCTGGTGAGCTGTCGTGCTGCCGGCCACCTATTGTGGCCTGGTGAGCTCTTGATCTGTCGGCCACCTATAGTGTGCTGGTGAGCGCCGTGCTGCCGGCCACCTATAGTGGCCTGGTGAGCTTTCGTGCTGCCGGCCACCTATATCGGCCTGGTGAGCTCTCCTGCTGCCGGCCACCTATAGTGTGCTGGTGAGCTCTCGAGCTGCCAGCCACCTATAGTGACCTGGTGAGCTGTCGAGATGCCGGCCACCTATAGTGGCCTGGTGAGCTGTCGAGATGCCGGCCACCTATAGTAGCCTGGTGAGCCGTCGAGATGCCGGCCACCTATAGTAGCCTGGTGAGCCGTCGAGATGCCGGTCGCCTATTGTGGCTTGGTCAGCCGTCGTGCTACCGGCCACCTATTGTGGCCTGGTGAGCTCTCGTGCTGCCGGCCACCTATAGTGGCCTGTTGAGCTGTCGAGATGCCGGCCACCTATAGTGGCCTGGTGAGCTGTCGTGCTGCCGGCCACCTATAGTGACCTGTTGAGCTGTCGAGATGCCGGCCACCTATAGTGGCCTGGTGAGCTCTCGAGCTGCCGGCCACCTATTGTGGCCTGATGAGCTCTCGAGCTTCCGGTCACCTATTGTGGCCTGGTGAGCTGTCGTGCTGCCGGTCACATATTGTGACCTGCTGAGCTGTCGTGCTGCCGGCCACCTATAGTAACCTGGTGAGCCGTCGAGATGCTGGCCACCTATAGTGGCCTGGTGAGCAGTCGAGATGCCGGCCACCTATAGTGGCCTTGTGAGCCGTCGTGCTGCCGGCCACCTATAGTGGCCTGGTGAGCTGTCGTGCTGCCGGTCACCTATTGTGGCCTGGTAAGCTGTCGTGCTGCCGGCCACCTATTGTGGCCTGGTGAGCTCTTGATCTGTCGGCCACCTATAGGGGCCTGGTGAGCTATCGTGCTGCCAGCCATCTATAGTGGCCTGGTGAGCTGTCGAGGTGCCGGCCACCTATAGTAGCCTGGTGAGCCGTCGAGATGCCGGCCGCCTATAGTGGCTTGGTCAGCTGTCGTGCTGCCGGCCACCTATAGTGATCTGGTGAGCTGTCAAGGTGCCGGCCACCTATAGTGGCCTGGTGAGCTGTCGTGCTGCCGGGCACCTATTGTGGCCTGGTGAGCTCTTGATTTGTCGGCCACCTATAGTCTGCTGGTGAGCGCCGTGCTGCCGGCCACCTATAGTGGCCTGGTGAGCTTTCGTGCTGCCGGCCACCTATAGCGGCCTGGTGAGCGGTGAGCTGTCGTGCTGCCGGCCACCTATTGTGTCCTAGTGAGCCGTCGAGATGCTGGTCACCTATTGTGGCCTGGTGAGATGTCGTGCTGCCGGCCACCTATAGTGGCCTGGTGAGCTCTCGAGCTGCCGGCCACCTATAGTGGCCTGGTGAGCTGTCGGGCTGCTGGCGACCTATAGTGGCCTGGTGAGCTGTCAAGATGCCGGCCACCTATTGTGGCCTGGTGAGCTGTCGTACAGCCGGCCACCTATTGTGGCCTGGTGAGCTCTTGATCTGTCGGCCACCTATAGTGTGCTGGTGAGCGCCGTGCTGCCGGCCACCTATAGTGGCCTGGTGAGCTTTCGTGCTGCCGGCCACCTATAGCGGCCTGGTGAGCGGTGAGCTGTCGTGCTGCCGGCCACCTATTGTGTCCTAGTGAGCCGTCGAGATGCCGGTCACCTATTGTGGCCTGGTGAGCTGTCGTGCTGCCGGCCACCTATTGTGGCCTGGTGAGCTCATGATCTGTCGGCCACCTATAGTGTGCTGGTGAGCGCCGTGCTGCCGGCCACCTATAGTGGCCTGGTGAGCTTTCGTGCTGCCGGCCACCTATAGTGACTTGGTGAGCTGTAGAAATGCCGGCCACCTATAGTAGCCGGGTGAGTGGCCGTGCTGCCGGCCACCTAAAGTGGCTTGGTGAGCTGTCGAGATGCCGGCCACCTATAGTGACCTGGTGAGCTGTCAAGATGCCGGCCACCTATAGTGGCCTGGTGAGCTGTCGAGATGCCGGCCACCTATAGTGGCCTGGTGAGTGGCCGTGCTGCCGGCCATCTATAGTGGCTTGGTGAGCTGTCGAGATGCCGACAACCTATAGTGACCTGGTGAGCTGTCAACCACCTAATGTGGCCTGGTGAGCTCTCGAGCTGTCGGCCACCTATTGTGTCCTAGTGAGCCAACGAGATGCCGGTCACCTATTGTGGCCTGGTGAGCTGTCGTGCTGCCGACCACCTATAGTAACCAGGTGAGCCGTCGAGATGCCGGCCACCTATAGTGGCCTGGTGAGCTGTCGAGATGCCGGCCACCTATAGTAGCCTGGTGAGCTGTCGAGATGCCGGCCACCTATAGTGGCCTGGTGAGCTGTCGTGCTGCCGGCCACCTATAGTGGCCTGGTGAGCTGTCGTGCTGCTGGTCACCTATTGTGGCCTGGTGAGCTGTCAAGATGCCGGCCACCTATAGTGGCCTGGTGAGCTGTCGAGGTGCCGGCCACCTATAGTGGCCTGGTGAGCTGTCGAGATGCCGGCCACCTATTGTGGCCTGATGAGCTCTCGAGCTGAAGGCCACCTAATGTGGCCTGGTGAGCTCTCGAGCTGCCGGCCACCTATTGTGTCCTAGTGAGCCGTCGAGATGCCGGTCACCTATAGTGGCCTGGTGAGCTCTCGAGCTGCCGGCCACCTATAGTGGCCTGGTGAGCTGTCGGGCTGCTGGCGACCTATAGTGGCCTGGTGAGCTGTCGTGCTGCCGGCCACCTATTGTGGCCTGGTGAGCTCTTGATCTGTCGGCCACCTATAGTGTGCTGGTGAGCGCCGTGCTGCCGGCCACCTATAGTGGCCTGGTGAGCTTTCGTGCTGCCGGCCACCTATAGCGGCCTGGTGAGCGGTGAGCTGTCGAGATGCTGGCCACCTACAGTGGCCTGGTGAGCTGTCAAGATGCCGGCCACCTATAGTGGGCTGGTGAGCTGTCGAGATGCCGGCCACCTATAGTGACCTGGTGAGCTGTAGAAATGCCGGCCACCTATAGTGGCCTGGTGAGTGGCCGTGCTGCCGGCCATCTATAGTGGCTTGGTGAGCTGTCGAGATGCCGACAACCTATAGTGACCTGGTGAGCTGTCAACCACCTAATGTGGCCTGGTGAGCTGTCGTGCTGCCGACCACCTATAGTAACCAGGTGAGCCGTCGAGATGCCGGCCACCTATAGTGGCCTGGTGAGCTGTCGAGATGCCGGCCACCTATAGTAGCCTGGTGAGCTGTCGAGATGCCGGCCACCTATAGTAGCCTGGTGAGCTGTCGAGATGCCGACCACAAATTGTGGCCTGGTGAGCTCTTGATCTGTCGGCCACCTATAGTGGCCTGGTGAGCTGTCGTGCTGCTGGTCACCTATTGTGACCTGGTGAGCTGTCGAGATGCCGGCCACCTATAGTGGCCTGGTGAGCTGTCGAGATGCCGGCCACCTATTGTGGCCTGATGAGCTCTCGAGCTGAAGGCCACCTAATGTGGCCTGGTGAGCTCTCGAGCTGCCGGCCAACTATTGTGTCCTGGTGAGCCGTCGAGATGCCGGTCACCTATTGTGGCCTGGTGAGCTCTCGAGCTGCCGGCCACCTATTGTGTCCTGGTGAGCCGTCGAGATGCCGGTCACCTATTGTGGCCTGGTGAGCTGTCGTGCTGCCGGCCACCTATAGTGGCCTGGTGAGCTGTCGTGCTGCCGACCACCTATAGTAACCAGGTGAGCCGTCGAGATGCCGGCCACCTATAGTGGCCTGGTGAGCTGTCGAGATGCCGGCCACCTATAGTAGCCTGGTGAGCTGTCGAGATGCCGGCCACCTATAGTGGCCTGGTGAGCTGTCGTGCTGCCGGCCACCTATAGTGGCCTGGTGAGCTGTCGTGCTGCTGGTCACCTATTGTGACCTGGTGAGCTGTCGAGATGCCGGCCACCTATAATGGCCTGGTGAGCTGTCGAGATGCCGGCCACCTATAGTGGCCTGGTGAGCTGTCGAGATGCTGGCCACCTATTGTGGCCTGATGAGCTCTCGAGCTGAAGGCCACCTAATGTGGCCTGGTGAGCTCTCGAGCTGCCGGCCGCCTATAGTGGCCTGGTGAGCTGTCAAGATGCCGGCCACCTATAATGGCCTGGTGAGCTTTCGAGATGTCGGTCACCTATTGAGGCCTGGTGAGCTGTCGTGCTGCCGGCCACCTATTGTGGCCTGGTGAGCTCTCGAGCTTCCGGTCACCTATTGTGGCCTGGTGAGCTGTCGAGATGCCGGCCACCTATAGTGGCCTGGTGAGCTTTCGAGATGCCGGTCACCTATTGAGGCCTGGTGAGCTGTCGTGCTGCCGGCCACCTATTGTGGCCTGGTGAGCTCTCGAGCTTCCGGTCACCTATTGTGGCCTGGTGAGCTGTCGTGCTGCCGGTCACATATTGTGGCCTGCTGAGCTGTCGTGTTGCCGGCCACCTATAGTAACCTGGTGAGCCGTCGAGATGCTGGCCACCTATAGTTACCTGGTGAGCCGTCGAGATGCTGGCCACCTATAGTGGCCTGGTGAGCAGTCGAGTTGCCGGCCACCTATAGTGGCCTGGTGAGCTGTCGTGCTGCCGGTCACCTATTGTGGCCTGGTAAGCTGTCGTGCTTGTGAGCCGTCGTGCTGCCGGCCACCTATAGTGGCCTGGTGAGCTGTCGTGCTGCCGGTCACCTATTGTGGCCTGGTAAGCTGTCGTGCTGCCGGCCACCTATTGTGGCCTGGTGAGCTCTCCTGCTGCCGGCCACCTATAGTGTGCTGGTGAGCTCTCGAGCTGCCAGCCACCTATAGTGACCTGGTGAGCTGTCGAGATGCCGGCCACCTATAGTGGCCTGGTGAGCTGTCGAGATGCCGGCCACCTATAGTAGCCTGGTGAGCCGTCGAGATGCCGGCCACCTATAGTAGCCTGGTGAGCCGTCGAGATGCCGATCGCCTATTGTGGCTTGGTCAGCCGTCGTGCTACCGGCCACCTATTGTGGCCTGGTGAGCTCTCGTGCTGCCGGCCACCTATAGTGGCCTGTTGAGCTGTCGAGATGCCGGCCACCTATAGTGGCCTGGTGAGCTTTCGTGCTGCCGGCCACCTATATCGGCCTGGTGAGCTCTCCTGCTGCCGGCCACCTATAGTGTGCTGGTGAGCTCTCGAGCTGCCAGCCACCTATAGTGACCTGGTGAGCTGTCGAGATGCCGGCCACCTATAGTGGCCTGGTGAGCTGTCGAGATGCCGGCCACCTATAGTAGCCTGGTGAGCAGTCGAGATGCCGGCCACCTATAGTAGCCTGGTGAGCCGTCGAGATGCCGGTCGCCTATTGTGGCTTGGTCAGCCGTCGTGCTACCGGCCACCTATTGTCGAGATGCCGGCCACCTATAGTGGCCTGGTGAGCTGTCGAGATGCCGGCCACCTATAGTAGCCTGGTGAGCCGTCGAGATGCCGGCCACCTATAGTAGCCTGGTGAGCCGTCGAGATGCCGGTCGCCTATTGTGGCTTGGTCAGCCGTCGTGCTACCGGCCACCTATTGTGGCCTGGTGAGCTCTCGTGCTGCCGGCCACCTATAGTGGCCTGTTGAACTGTCGAGATGCCGGCCACCTATAGTGGCCTGGTGAGCTCTCGAGCTGCCGGCCACCTATTGTGGCCTGGTGAGCTCTCGAGCTTCCGGTCACCTATTGTGGCCTGGTGAGCTGTCGTGCTGCCGGTCACATATTGTGGCCTGCTGAGCTGTCGTGCTGCCGGCCACCTATAGTAACCTGGTGAGCCGTCGAGATGCTGGCCACCTATAGTGGCCTGGTGAGCAGTCGAGATGCCGGCCACCTATAGTGGCCTGGTGAGCTGTCGTGCTGCCGGTCACCTATTGTGGCCTGGTAGGCTGTCGTGCTTGTGAGCCGTCGTGCTGCCGGCCACCTATAGTGGCCTGGTGAGCTGTCGTGCTGCCGGTCACCTATTGTGGCCTGGTAAGCTGTCGTGCTGCCGGCCACCTATTGTGGCCTGGTGAGCTCTTGATCTGTCGGCCACCTATAGGGGCCTGGTGAGCTATCGTGCTGCCAGCCATCTTTAGTGGCCTGGTGAGCTGTCGAGGTGCCGGCCACCTATAGTAGCCTGGTGAGCCGTCGAGATGCCGGCCGCCTATAGTGGCTTGGTCAGCTGTCGTGCTGCCGGCCACCTATAGTGATCTGGTGAGCTGTCAAGGTGCCGGCCACCTATAGCGGCCTGGTGAGCTGTCGTGCTGCCGGCCACCTATAGTGACCTGGTGAGCTGTAGAAATGCCGGCCACCTATAGTGGCCTGGTGAGCTGTCGAGATGCCGGCCACCTATTGTGACCTGGTGAGCTGTACAGATGCCGGCCACCTATAGTGGCCTGGTGAGCTGTCGAGATGCCGGCCACCTATAGTGGGCTGGTGAGCTGTCGAGATGCCGGCCACCTATAGTGACCTGGTGAGCTGTAGAAATGCCGGCCACCTATAGTGGCTTGGTGAGCTGTCGAGATGCCGGCCACCTATAGTGACCTGGTGAGCTGTCAAGATGCCGGCCACCTATAGTGGCCTGGTGAGCTGTCGAGATGCCGGCCACCTATAGTGGCCTGGTGAGCTTTCGAGATGCCGACCACCTATTGTGGCCTGGTGAGCTGTCGTGCTGCCGGCCACCTATTGTGTCCTAGTGAGCCGTCGAGATGCCGGCCACCTATAGTGACCTGGTGAGCTGTAGAAATGCCGGCCACCTATAGTGGCCGGGTGAGTGGCCGTGCTGCCGGCCACCTATAGTGGCTTGGTGAGCTGTCGAGATGCCGGCCACCTATAGTGACCTGGTGAGCTGTTAAGATGCCGGCCACCTATAGTGGCCTGGTGAGCTGTCGAGATGCCGGCCACCTATAGTGGCCTGGTGAGCTTTCGAGATGCCGACCACCTATTGTGGCCTGGTGAGCTGTCGTGCTGCCGGCCACCTATTGTGGCCTGGTGAGCTCTTGATCTGTCGGCCACCTATAGTGTGCTGGTGAGCGCCGTGCTGCCGGCCACCTATAGTGGCCTGATGAGCTTTCGTGCTTCCGGCCACCTATAGCGGCCTGGTGAGCGATGAGCTGTCGAGATGCTGGCCACATACAGTGGCCTGGTGAGCTGTCAAGATGCCGGCCACCTAATGTGGCCTGGTGAGCTGTCGTGCTGCCGGCCACCTATTGTGGCCTGGTGAGCTCTTGATCTGTCGGCCACCTATAGTGTGCTGGTGAGCGCCGTGCTGCCGGTCACCTATAGTGGCCTGGTGAGCTTTCGTGCTGCCGGCCACCTGTAGCGGCCTGGTGAGCGGTGAGCTGTCGAGATGCTGGCCACCTACAGTGGCCTGGTAAGCGGTCAAGATGCCGGCCACCTATAGTGGGCTGGTGAGCTGTCGAGATTCCGGCCACCTATAGTGACCTGGTGAGCTGTAGAAATGCCGGCCACCTATAGTGGCCGGGTGAGTGGCCGTGCTGCCGGCCACCTATAGTGGCCTGGTGAGCGGTGAGCTGTCGTGCTGCCGGCCACCTATTGTGTCCTAGTGAGCCGTCGAGATGCCGGTCACCTATTGTGGCCTGGTGAGCTGTCGTGCTGCCGGCCACCTATTGTGGCCTGGTGAGCTCATGATCTGTCGGCCACCTATAGTGTGCTGGTGAGCGCCGTGCTGCCGGCCACCTATAGTGGCCTGGTGAGCTTTCGTGCTGCCGGCCACCTATAGCGGCCTGGTGAGCGGTGAGCTGTCGTGCTGCCGGCCACCTATTGTGTCCTAGTGAGCCGTCGAGATGCCGGTCACCTATTGTGGCCTGGTGAGATGTCGTGCTGCCGGCCACCTATAGTGGCCTGGTGAGCTCTCGAGCTGCCGGCCACCTATAGTGGCCTGGTGAGCTGTCGGGCTGCTGGCGACCTATAGTGGCCTGGTGAGCTGTCAAGATGCCGGCCACCTATTGTGGCCTGGTGAGCTGTCGTACAGCCGGCCACCTATTGTGGCCTGGTGAGCTCTTGATCTGTCGGCCACCTATAGTGTGCTGGTGAGCGCCGTGCTGCCGGCCACCTATAGTGGCCTGGTGAGCCTTCGTGCTGCCGGCCACCTATAGCGGCCTGGTGAGCGGTGAGCTGTCGTGCTGCCGGCCACCTATTGTGTCCTAGTGAGCCGTCGAGATGCCGGTCACCTATTGTGGCCTGGTGAGCTGTCGTGCTGCCGGCCACCTATTGTGGCCTGGTGAGCTCATGATCTGTCGGCCACCTATAGTGTGCTGGTGAGCGCCGTGCTGCCGGCCACCTATAGTGGCCTGGTGAGCTTTCGTGCTGCCGGCCACCTATAGTGACTTGGTGAGCTGTAGAAATGCCGGCCACCTATAGTAGCCGGGTGAGTGGCCGTGCTGCCGGCCACCTAAAGTGACTTGGTGAGCTGCCGAGATGCCGGCCACCTATAGTGACCTGGTGAGCTGTCAAGATGCCGGCCACCTATAGTGGCCTGGTGAGCTGTCGAGATGCCGGCCACCTATAGTGGCCTGGTGAGTGGCCGTGCTGCCGGCCATCTATAGTGGCTTGGTGAGCTGTCGAGATGCCGGCCACCTATAGTGATCTGGTGAGCTGTCAAGGTGCCGGCCACCTATAGTGGCCTGGTGAGCTGTCGTGCTGCCGGCCACCTATTGTGGCCTGGTGAGCTCTTGATTTGTCGGCCACCTATAGTCTGCTGGTGAGCGCCGTGCTGCCGGCCACCTATAGTGGCCTGGTGAGCTGTCGTGCTGCCGGCCACCTATTGTGGCCTGGTGAGCTCTTGATTTGTCGGCCACCTATAGTCTGCTGGTGAGCGCCGTGCTGCCGGCCACCTATAGTGGCCTGGTGAGCTTTCGTGCTGCCGGCCACCTATAGCGGCCTGGTGAGCGGTGAGCTGTCGTGCTGCCGGCCACCTATTGTGTCCTAGTGAGCCGTCGAGATGCCGGTCACCTATTGTGGCCTGGTGAGATGTCGTGCTGCCGGCCACCTATAGTGGCCTGGTGAGCTCTCGAGCTGCCGGCCACCTATAGTGGCCTGGTGAGCTGTCGGGCTGCTGGCGACCTATAGTGGCCTGGTGAGCTGTCAAGATGCCGGCCACCTATTGTGGCCTGGTGAGCTGTCGTACAGCCGGCCACCTATTGTGGCCTGGTGAGCTCTTGATCTGTCGGCCACCTATAGTGTGCTGGTGAGCGCCGTGCTGCCGGCCACCTAAAGTGGCCTGGTGAGCTTTCGTGCTGCCGGCCACCTATAGCGGCCTGGTGAGCGGTGAGCTGTCGTGCTGCCGGCCACCTATTGTGTCCTAGTGAGCCGTCGAGATGCCGGTCACCTATTGTGGCCTGGTGAGCTGTCGTGCTGCCGGCCACCTATTGTGGCCTGGTGAGCTCATGATCTGTCGGCCACCTATAGTGTGCTGGTGAGCGCCGTGCTGCCGGCCACCTATAGTGGCCTGGTGAGCTTTCGTGCTGCCGGCCACCTATAGTGACTTGGTGAGCTGTAGAAATGCCGGCCACCTATAGTAGCCGGGTGAGTGGCCGTGCTGCCGGCCACCTAAAGTGGCTTGGTGAGCTGTCGAGATGCCGGCCACCTATAGTGACCTGGTGAGCTGTCAAGATGCCGGCCACCTATAGTGGCCTGGTGAGCTGTCGAGATGCCGGCCACCTATAGTGGCCTGGTGAGTGGCCGTGCTGCCGGCCATCTATAGTGGCTTGGTGAGCTGTCGAGATGCCGACAACCTATAGTGACCTGGTGAGCTGTCAACCACCTAATGTGGCCTGGTGAGCTCTCGAGCTGTCGGCCACCTATTGTGTCCTAGTGAGCCAACGAGATGCCGGTCACCTATTGTGGCCTGGTGAGCTGTCGTGCTGCCGACCACCTATAGTAACCAGGTGAGCCGTCGAGATGCCGGCCACCTATAGTGGCCTGGTGAGCTGTCGAGATGCCGGCCACCTATAGTAGCCTGGTGAGCTGTCGAGATGCCGGCCACCTATAGTGGCCTGGTGAGCTGTCGTGCTGCCGGCCACCTATAGTGGCCTGGTGAGCTGTCGTGCTGCTGGTCACCTATTGTGGCCTGGTGAGCTGTCAAGATGCCGGCCACCTATAGTGGCCTGGTGAGCTGTCGAGGTGCCGGCCACCTATAGTGGCCTGGTGAGCTGTCGAGATGCCGGCCACCTATTGTGGCCTGATGAGCTCTCGAGCTGAAGGCCACCTAATGTGGCCTGGTGAGCTCTCGAGCTGCCGGCCACCTATTGTGTCCTAGTGAGCCGTCGAGATGCCGGTCACCTATAGTGGCCTGGTGAGCTCTCGAGCTGCCGGCCACCTATAGTGGCCTGGTGAGCTGTCGGGCTGCTGGCGACCTATAGTGGCCTGGTGAGCTGTCGTGCTGCCGGCCACCTATTGTGGCCTGGTGAGCTCTTGATCTGTCGGCCACCTATAGTGTGCTGGTGAGCGCCGTGCTGCCGGCCACCTATAGTGGCCTGGTGAGCTTTCGTGCTGCCGGCCACCTATAGCGGCCTGGTGAGCGGTGAGCTGTCGTGCTACCGGCCACCTATTGTGGCCTGGTGAGCTCTTGATCTGTCGGCCACCTATAGTGTGCTGGTGAGCGCCGTGCTGCCGGCCACCTATAGTGGCCTGGTGAGCTTTCGTGCTGCCGGCCACCTATAGCGGCCTGGTGAGCGGTGAGCTGTCGAGATGCTGGCCACCTACAGTGGCCTGGTGAGCTGTCAAGATGCCGGCCACCTATAGTGGGCTGGTGAGCTGTCGAGATGCCGGCCACCTATAGTGACCTGGTGAGCTGTAGAAATGCCGGCCACCTATAGTGGCCTGGTGAGTGGCCGTGCTGCCGGCCATCTATAGTGGCTTGGTGAGCTGTCGAGATGCCGACAACCTATAGTGACCTGGTGAGCTGTCAACCACCTAATGTGGCCTGGTGAGCTGTCGTGCTGCCGACCACCTATAGTAACCAGGTGAGCCGTCGAGATGCCGGCCACCTATAGTGGCCTGGTGAGCTGTCGAGATGCCGGCCACCTATAGTGGCCTGGTGAGCTGTCGTGCTGCCGGCCACCTATAGTGGCCTGGTGAGCTGTCGTGCTGCTGGTCACCTATTGTGACCTGGTGAGCTGTCGAGATGCCGGCCACCTATAGTGGCCTGGTGAGCTGTCGAGATGCCGGCCACCTATAGTGGCCTGGTGAGCTGTCGAGATGCTGGCCACCTATTGTGGCCTGATGAGCTCTCGAGCTGAAGGCCACCTAATGTGGCCTGGTGAGCTCTCGAGCTGCCGGCCACCTATTGTGTCCTGGTGAGCCGTCGAGATGCCGGTCACCTATTGTGGCCTGGTGAGCTGTCGTGCTGCCGGCCACCTATAGTGGCCTGGTGAGCTGTCGAGGTGCCGGCCACATATAGTGACCAGGTGAGCTGTCAAGCTGCCGGGAATACATATATGGTGGCCCGGTGAGCTCTCGTGCTGCCGGCCGCCTATAGTGGCCTGGTGAGCTGTCAAGATGCCGGCCACCTATAATGGCCTGGTGAGCTTTCGAGATGTCGGTCACCTATTGAGGCCTGGTGAGCTGTCGTGCTGCCGGCCACCTATTGTGGCCTGGTGAGCTCTCGAGCTTCCGGTCACCTATTGTGGCCTGGTGAGCTGTCGAGATGCCGGCCACCTATAGTGGCCTGGTGAGCTTTCGAGATGCCGGTCACCTATTGAGGCCTGGTGAGCTGTCGTGCTGCCGGCCACCTATTGTGGCCTGGTGAGCTCTCGAGCTTCCGGTCACCTATTGTGGCCTGGTGAGCTGTCGTGCTGCCGGTCACATATTGTGGCCTGCTGAGCTGTCGTGCTGCCGGCCACCTATAGTAACCTGGTGAGCCGTCGAGATGCTGGCCACCTATAGTAACCTGGTGAGCCGTCGAGATGCTGGCCACCTATAGTGGCCTGGTGAGCAGTCGAGTTGCCGGCCACCTATAGTGGCCTGGTGAGCTGTCGTGCTGCCGGTCACCTATTGTGGCCTGGTAAGCTGTCGTGCTTGTGAGCCGTCGTGCTGCCGGCCACCTATAGTGGCCTGGTGAGCTGTCGTGCTGCCGGTCACCTATTGTGGCCTGGTAAGCTGTCGTGCTGCCGGCCACCTATTGTGGCTTGGTGAGCTCTCCTGCTGCCGGCCACCTATAGTGTGCTGGTGAGCTCTCGAGCTGCCAGCCACCTATAGTGACCTGGTGAGCTGTCGAGATGCCGGCCACCTATAGTGGCCTGGTGAGCTGTCGAGATGCCGGCCACCTATAGTAGCCTGGTGAGCCGTCGAGATGCCGGCCACCTATGGTAGCCTTGTGAGCCGTCGAGATGCCGGTCGCCTATTGTGGCTTGGTCAGCCGTCGTGCTACCGGCCACCTATTGTGGCCTGGTGAGCTCTCGTGCTGCCGGCCACCTATAGTGGCCTGTTGAGCTGTCGAGATGCCGGCCACCTATAGTGGCCTGGTGAGCTTTCGTGCTGCCGGCCACCTATATCGGCCTGGTGAGCTCTCCTGCTGCCGGCCACCTATAGTGTGCTGGTGAGCTCTCGAGCTGCCAGCCACCTATAGTGACCTGGTGAGCTGTCGAGATGCCGGCCACCTATAGTGGCCTGGTGAGCTGTCGAGATGCCGGCCACCTATAGTAGCCTGGTGAGCCGTCGAGATGCCGGCCACCTATAGTAGCCTGGTGAGCCGTCGAGATGCCGGTCGCCTATTGTGGCTTGGTCGGCCGTCGTGCTACCGGCCACCTATTGTCGAGATGCCGGCCACCTATAGTGGCCTGGTGAGCTGTCGAGATGCCGGCCACCTATAGTAGCCTGGTGAGCCGTCGAGATGCCGGCCACCTATAGTAGCCTGGTGAGCCGTCGAGATGCCGGTCGCCTATTGTGGCTTGGTCAGCCGTCGTGCTACCGGCCACCTATTGTGGCCTGGTGAGCTCTCGTGCTGCCGGCCACCTATAGTGGCCTGTTGAGCTGTCGAGATGCCGGCCACCTATAGTGGCCTGGTGAGCTCTCGAGCTGCCGGCCACCTATTGTGGCCTGGTGAGCTCTCGAGCTTCCGGTCACCTATTGTGGCCTGGTGAGCTGTCGTGCTGCCGGTCACATATTGTGGCCTGCTGAGCTGTCGTGCTGCCGGCCACCTATAGTAACCTGGTGAGCCGTCGAGATGCTGGCCACCTATAGTGGCCTGGTGAGCAGTCGAGATGCCGGCCACCTATAGTGGCCTGGTGAGCTGTCGTGCTGCCGGTCACCTATTGTGGCCTGGTAGGCTGTCGTGCTTGTGAGCCGTCGTGCTGCCGGCCACCTATAGTGGCCTGGTGAGCTGTCGTGCTGCCGGTCACCTATTGTGGCCTGGTAAGCTGTCGTGCTGCCGGCCACCTATTGTGGCCTGGTGAGCTCTTGATCTGTCGGCCACCTATAGGGGCCTGGTGAGCTATCGTGCTGCCAGCCATCTTTAGTGGCCTGGTGAGCTGTCGAGGTGCCGGCCACCTATAGTAGCCTGGTGAGCCGTCGAGATGCCGGCCGCCTATAGTGGCTTGGTCAGCTGTCGTGCTGCCGGCCACCTATAGTGATCTGGTGAGCTGTCAAGGTGCCGGCCACCTATAGCGGCCTGGTGAGCTGTCGTGCTGCCGGCCACCTATAGTGACCTGGTGAGCTGTAGAAATGCCGGCCACCTATAGTGGCCTGGTGAGCTGTCGAGATGCCGGCCACCTATTGTGGCCTGGTGAGCTGTACAGATGCCGGCCACCTATAGTGGCCTGGTGAGCTGTCGAGATGCCGGCCACCTATAGTGGGCTGGTGAGCTGTCGAGATGCCGGCCACCTATAGTGACCTGGTGAGCTGTAGAAATGCCGGCCACCTATAGTGGCTTGGTGAGCTGTCGAGATGCCGGCCACCTATAGTGACCTGGTGAGCTGTCAAGATGCCGGCCACCTATAGTGGCCTGGTGAGCTGTCGAGATGCCGGCCACCTATAGTGGCCTGGTGAGCTTTCGAGATGCCGACCACCTATTGTGGCCTGGTGAGCTGTCGTGCTGCCGGCCACCTATTGTGTCCTAGTGAGCCGTCGAGATGCCGGCCACCTATAGTGACCTGGTGAGCTGTAGAAATGCCGGCCACCTATAGTGGCCGGGTGAGTGGCCGTGCTGCCGGCCACCTATAGTGGCTTGGTGAGCTGTCGAGATGCCGGCCACCTATAGTGACCTGGTGAGCTGTCAAGATGCCGGCCACCTATAGTGGCCTGGTGAGCTGTCGAGATGCCGGCCACCTATAGTGGCCTGGTGAGCTTTCGAGATGCCGACCACCTATTGTGGGCTGGTGAGCTGTCGTGCTGCCGGCCACCTATTGTGGCCTGGTGAGCTCTTGATCTGTCGGCCACCTATAGTGTGCTGGTGAGCGCCGTGCTGCCGGCCACCTATAGTGGCCTGATGAGCTTTCGTGCTTCCGGCCACCTATAGCGGCCTGGTGAGCGATGAGCTGTCGAGATGCTGGCCACATACAGTGGCCTGGTGAGCTGTCAAGATGCCGGCCACCTAATGTGGCCTGGTGAGCTGTCGTGCTGCCGGCCACCTATTGTGGCCTGGTGAGCTCTTGATCTGTCGGCCACCTATAGTGTGCTGGTGAGCGCCGTGCTGCCGGTCACCTATAGTGGCCTGGTGAGCTTTCGTGCTGCCGGCCACCTGTAGCGGCCTGGTGAGCGGTGAGCTGTCGAGATGCTGGCCACCTACAGTGGCCTGGTAAGCGGTCAAGATGCCGGCCACCTATAGTGGGCTGGTGAGCTGTCGAGATTCCGGCCACCTATAGTGACCTGGTGAGCTGTAGAAATGCCGGCCACCTATAGTGGCCGGGTGAGTGGCCGTGCTGCCGGCCACCTATAGTGGCTTGGTGAGCTGTCGAGATGCCGGCCACCTATAGTGATCTGGTGAGCTGTCAAGGTGCCGGCCACCTATAGTGGCCTGGTGAGCTGTCGTGCTGCCGGCCACCTATTTCGGCCTGGTGAGCTCTTGATCTGTCGGCCACCTATAGTGTGCTGGTGAGCGCCGTGCTGCCGGCCACCTATAGTGGCCTGGTGAGCTTTCGTGCTGCCGGCCACCTATAGCGGCCTGGTGAGCGGTGAGCTGTCGTGCTGCCGGCCACCTATTGTGTCCTAGTGAGCCGTCGAGGTGCCGGTCACCTATTGTGGCCTGGTGAGCTGTCGTGCTGCCGGCCACCTATAGTGGCCTGGTGAGCTCTCGAGCTGCCGGCCACCTATAGTGGCCTGGTGAGCTGTCGGGCTGCTGGCGACCTATAGTGGCCTGGTGAGCTGTCGTGCTGCCGGCCACCTATTGTGGCCTGGTAAGCTCTTGATCTGTCGGCCACCTATAGTGTGCTGGTGAGCGCCGTGCTGCCGGCCACCTATAGTGGCCTGGTGAGCTTTCGTGCTGCCGGCCACCTATAGCGGCCTGGTGAGCGGTGAGCTGTCGTGCTGCCGGCCACCTATTGTGTCCTAGTGAGCCGTCGAGATGCCGGTCACCTATCGTGGCCTGGTGAGCTGTCGTGCTGCCGGCCACCTATAATGGCCTGGTGAGCTGTCGAGATGCCGGCCACCTATAGTGGCCTGGTGAGCTGTCGAGATGCCGGCCACCTATAGTGGCCTGGTGAGCTGTCGAGGTGCCGGCCACCTATAGTAACCAGGTGAGCCGTCGAGATGCCGGCCACCTATAGTGGCCTGGTGAGCTGTCGTGCTGCCGGCCACCTATAGTGGCCTGGTGAGCTGTCAAGCTGCCGGGAATACATATATGGTGGCCCGGTGAGCTCTCGTGCTGCCGGCCGCCTATAGTGGCCTGGTGAGCTGTCAAGATGCCGGCCACCTATAATGGCCTGGTGAGCTGTCGAGATGCCGGCCACCTATAGTGGCCTGGTGAGCTGTCGAGATGCCGGCCACCTATAGTGGCCTGGTGAGCTTTCGAGATGCCGACCACCTATTGTGGCCTGGTGAGCTGTCGTGCTGCCGGCCACCTATTGTGGCCTGCTGAGCTGTCGTGCTGCCGGCCACCTATAGTAACCTGGTGAGCCGTCGAGATGCCGGCCACCTATAGTGGCCTGGTGAGCTGTCGAGATGCCGGCCACCTATAGTGGCCTGGTGAGCTGTCGAGATGCCGGCCACCTATAGTGGCCTGGTGAGCTTTCGAGATGCCGACCACCTATTGTGGCCTGGTGAGCTGTCGTGCTGCCGGCCACCTATTGTGTCCTAGTGAGCCGTCGAGATGCCGGCCACCTATAGTGACCTGGTGAGCTGTAGAAATGCCGGCCACCTATAGTGGCCGGGTGAGTGGCCGTGCTGCCGGCCACCTATAGTGGCTTGGTGAGCTGTCGAGATGCCGGCCACCTATAGTGACCTGGTGAGCTGTCAAGATGCCGGCCACCTATAGTGGCCTGGTGAGCTGTCGAGATGCCGGCCACCTATAGTGGCCTGGTGAGCTTTCGAGATGCCGACCACCTATTGTGGCCTGGTGAGCTGTCGTGCTGCCGGCCACCTATTGTGGCCTGGTGAGCTCTTGATCTGTCGGCCACCTATAGTGTGCTGGTGAGCGCCGTGCTGCCGGCCACCTATAATGGCCTGGTGAGCTGTCGAGATGCCGGCCACCTATAGTGGCCTGGTGAGCTGTCGAGATGCCGGCCACCTATAGTGGCCTGGTGAGCTTTCGAGATGCCGACCACCTATTGTGGCCTGGTGAGCTGTCGTGCTGCCGGCCACCTATTGTGTCCTAGTGAGCCGTCGAGATGCCGGCCACCTATAGTGACCTGGTGAGCTGTAGAAATGCCGGCCACCTATAGTGGCCGGGTGAGTGGCCGTGCTGCCGGCCACCTATAGTGGCTTGGTGAGCTGTCGAGATGCCGGCCACCTATAGTGACCTGGTGAGCTGTCAAGATGCCGGCCACCTATAGTGGCCTGGTGAGCTGTCGAGATGCCGGCCACCTATAGTGGCCTGGTGAGCTTTCGAGATGCCGACCACCTATTGTGGCCTGGTGAGCTGTCGTGCTGCCGGCCACCTATTGTGGCCTGGTGAGCTCTTGATCTGTCGGCCACCTATAGTGTGCTGGTGAGCGCCGTGCTGCCGGCCACCTATAGTGGCCTGATGAGCTTTCGTGCTTCCGGCCACCTATAGCGGCCTGGTGAGCGATGAGCTGTCGAGATGCTGGCCACATACAGTGGCCTGGTGAGCTGTCAAGATGCCGGCCACCTAATGTGGCCTGGTGAGCTGTCGTGCTGCCGGCCACCTATTGTGGCCTGGTGAGCTCTTGATCTGTCGGCCACCTATAGTGTGCTGGTGAGCGCCGTGCTGCCGGTCACCTATAGTGGCCTGGTGAGCTTTCGTGCTGCCGGCCACCTGTAGCGGCCTGGTGAGCGGTGAGCTGTCGAGATGCTGGCCACCTACAGTGGCCTGGTGAGCTGTCAAGATGCCGGCCACCTATAGTGGGCTGGTGAGCTGTCGAGATGCCGGCCACCTATAGTGACCTGGTGAGCTGTAGAAATGCCGGCCACCTATAGTGGCCTGGTGAGTGGCCGTGCTGCCGGCCATCTATAGTGGCTTGGTGAGCTGTCGAGATGCCGACAACCTATAGTGACCTGGTGAGCTGTCAACCACCTAATGTGGCCTGGTGAGCTGTCGTGCTGCCGACCACCTATAGTAACCAGGTGAGCCGTCGAGATGCCGGCCACCTATAGTGGCCTGGTGAGCTGTCGAGATGCCGGCCACCTATAGTGGCCTGGTGAGCTGTCGTGCTGCCGGCCACCTATAGTGGCCTGGTGAGCTGTCGTGCTGCTGGTCACCTATTGTGACCTGGTGAGCTGTCGAGATGCCGGCCACCTATAGTGGCCTGGTGAGCTGTCGAGATGCCGGCCACCTATAGTGGCCTGGTGAGCTGTCGAGATGCTGGCCACCTATTGTGGCCTGATGAGCTCTCGAGCTGAAGGCCACCTAATGTGGCCTGGTGAGCTCTCGAGCTGCCGGCCACCTATTGTGTCCTGGTGAGCCGTCGAGATGCCGGTCACCTATTGTGGCCTGGTGAGCTGTCGTGCTGCCGGCCACCTATAGTGGCCTGGTGAGCTGTCGAGGTGCCGGCCACATATAGTGACCAGGTGAGCTGTCAAGCTGCCGGGAATACATATATGGTGGCCCGGTGAGCTCTCGTGCTGCCGGCCGCCTATAGTGGCCTGGTGAGCTGTCAAGATGCCGGCCACCTATAATGGCCTGGTGAGCTTTCGAGATGTCGGTCACCTATTGAGGCCTGGTGAGCTGTCGTGCTGCCGGCCACCTATTGTGGCCTGGTGAGCTCTCGAGCTTCCGGTCACCTATTGTGGCCTGGTGAGCTGTCGAGATGCCGGCCACCTATAGTGGCCTGGTGAGCTTTCGAGATGCCGGTCACCTATTGAGGCCTGGTGAGCTGTCGTGCTGCCGGCCACCTATTGTGGCCTGGTGAGCTCTCGAGCTTCCGGTCACCTATTGTGGCCTGGTGAGCTGTCGTGCTGCCGGTCACATATTGTGGCCTGCTGAGCTGTCGTGCTGCCGGCCACCTATAGTAACCTGGTGAGCCGTCGAGATGCTGGCCACCTATAGTAACCTGGTGAGCCGTCGAGATGCTGGCCACCTATAGTGGCCTGGTGAGCAGTCGAGTTGCCGGCCACCTATAGTGGCCTGGTGAGCTGTCGTGCTGCCGGTCACCTATTGTGGCCTGGTAAGCTGTCGTGCTTGTGAGCCGTCGTGCTGCCGGCCACCTATAGTGGCCTGGTGAGCTGTCGTGCTGCCGGTCACCTATTGTGGCCTGGTAAGCTGTCGTGCTGCCGGCCACCTATTGTGGCTTGGTGAGCTCTCCTGCTGCCGGCCACCTATAGTGTGCTGGTGAGCTCTCGAGCTGCCAGCCACCTATAGTGACCTGGTGAGCTGTCGAGATGCCGGCCACCTATAGTGGCCTGGTGAGCTGTCGAGATGCCGGCCACCTATAGTAGCCTGGTGAGCCGTCGAGATGCCGGCCACCTATAGTAGCCTGGTGAGCCGTCGAGATGCCGGTCGCCTATTGTGGCTTGGTCAGCCGTCGTGCTACCGGCCACCTATTGTGGCCTGGTGAGCTCTCGTGCTGCCGGCCACCTATAGTGGCCTGTTGAGCTGTCGAGATGCCGGCCACCTATAGTGGCCTGGTGAGCTTTCGTGCTGCCGGCCACCTATATCGGCCTGGTGAGCTCTCCTGCTGCCGGCCACCTATAGTGTGCTGGTGAGCTCTCGAGCTGCCAGCCACCTATAGTGACCTGGTGAGCTGTCGAGATGCCGGCCACCTATAGTGGCCTGGTGAGCTGTCGAGATGCCGGCCACCTATAGTAGCCTGGTGAGCCGTCGAGATGCCGGCCACGTATAGTAGCCTGGTGAGCCGTCGAGATGCCGGTCGCCTATTGTGGCTTGGTCGGCCGTCGTGCTACCGGCCACCTATTGTCGAGATGCCGGCCACCTATAGTGGCCTGGTGAGCTGTCGAGATGCCGGCCACCTATAGTAGCCTGGTGAGCCGTCGAGATGCCGGCCACCTATAGTAGCCTGGTGAGCCGTCGAGATGCCGGTCGCCTATTGTGGCTTGGTCAGCCGTCGTGCTACCGGCCACCTATTGTGGCCTGGTGAGCTCTCGTGCTGCCGGCCACCTATAGTGGCCTGTTGAGCTGTCGAGATGCCGGCCACCTATAGTGGCCTGGTGAGCTCTCGAGCTGCCGGCCACCTATTGTGGCCTGGTGAGCTCTCGAGCTTCCGGTCACCTATTGTGGCCTGGTGAGCTGTCGTGCTGCCGGTCACATATTGTGGCCTGCTGAGCTGTCGTGCTGCCGGCCACCTATAGTAACCTGGTGAGCCGTCGAGATGCTGGCCACCTATAGTGGCCTGGTGAGCAGTCGAGATGCCGGCCACCTATAGTGGCCTGGTGAGCTGTCGTGCTGCCGGTCACCTATTGTGGCCTGGTAGGCTGTCGTGCTTGTGAGCCGTCGTGCTGCCGGCCACCTATAGTGGCCTGGTGAGCTGTCGTGCTGCCGGTCACCTATTGTGGCCTGGTAAGCTGTCGTGCTGCCGGCCACCTATTGTGGCCTGGTGAGCTCTTGATCTGTCGGCCACCTATAGGGGCCTGGTGAGCTATCGTGCTGCCAGCCATCTTTAGTGGCCTGGTGAGCTGTCGAGGTGCCGGCCACCTATAGTAGCCTGGTGAGCCGTCGAGATGCCGGCCGCCTATAGTGGCTTGGTCAGCTGTCGTGCTGCCGGCCACCTATAGTGATCTGGTGAGCTGTCAAGGTGCCGGCCACCTATAGCGGCCTGGTGAGCTGTCGTGCTGCCGGCCACCTATAGTGACCTGGTGAGCTGTAGAAATGCCGGCCACCTATAGTGGCCTGGTGAGCTGTCGAGATGCCGGCCACCTATTGTGGCCTGGTGAGCTGTACAGATGCCGGCCACCTATAGTGGCCTGGTGAGCTGTCGAGATGCCGGCCACCTATAGTGGGCTGGTGAGCTGTCGAGATGCCGGCCACCTATAGTGACCTGGTGAGCTGTAGAAATGCCGGCCACCTATAGTGGCTTGGTGAGCTGTCGAGATGCCGGCCACCTATAGTGACCTGGTGAGCTGTCAAGATGCCGGCCACCTATAGTGGCCTGGTGAGCTGTCGAGATGCCGGCCACCTATAGTGGCCTGGTGAGCTTTCGAGATGCCGACCACCTATTGTGGCCTGGTGAGCTGTCGTGCTGCCGGCCACCTATTGTGTCCTAGTGAGCCGTCGAGATGCCGGCCACCTATAGTGACCTGGTGAGCTGTAGAAATGCCGGCCACCTATAGTGGCCGGGTGAGTGGCCGTGCTGCCGGCCACCTATAGTGGCTTGGTGAGCTGTCGAGATGCCGGCCACCTATAGTGACCTGGTGAGCTGTCAAGATGCCGGCCACCTATAGTGGCCTGGTGAGCTGTCGAGATGCCGGCCACCTATAGTGGCCTGGTGAGCTTTCGAGATGCCGACCACCTATTGTGGCCTGGTGAGCTGTCGTGCTGCCGGCCACCTATTGTGGCCTGGTGAGCTCTTGATCTGTCGGCCACCTATAGTGTGCTGGTGAGCGCCGTGCTGCCGGCCACCTATAGTGGCCTGATGAGCTTTCGTGCTTCCGGCCACCTATAGCGGCCTGGTGAGCGATGAGCTGTCGAGATGCTGGCCACATACAGTGGCCTGGTGAGCTGTCAAGATGCCGGCCACCTAATGTGGCCTGGTGAGCTGTCGTGCTGCCGGCCACCTATTGTGGCCTGGTGAGCTCTTGATCTGTCGGCCACCTATAGTGTGCTGGTGAGCGCCGTGCTGCCGGTCACCTATAGTGGCCTGGTGAGCTTTCGTGCTGCCGGCCACCTGTAGCGGCCTGGTGAGCGGTGAGCTGTCGAGATGCTGGCCACCTACAGTGGCCTGGTAAGCGGTCAAGATGCCGGCCACCTATAGTGGGCTGGTGAGCTGTCGAGATTCCGGCCACCTATAGTGACCTGGTGAGCTGTAGAAATGCCGGCCACCTATAGTGGCCGGGTGAGTGGCCGTGCTGCCGGCCACCTATAGTGGCTTGGTGAGCTGTCGAGATGCCGGCCACCTATAGTGATCTGGTGAGCTGTCAAGGTGCCGGCCACCTATAGTGGCCTGGTGAGCTGTCGTGCTGCCGGCCACCTATTTCGGCCTGGTGAGCTCTTGATCTGTCGGCCACCTATAGTGTGCTGGTGAGCGCCGTGCTGCCGGCCACCTATAGTGGCCTGGTGAGCTTTCGTGCTGCCGGCCACCTATAGCGGCCTGGTGAGCGGTGAGCTGTCGTGCTGCCGGCCACCTATTGTGTCCTAGTGAGCCGTCGAGGTGCCGGTCACCTATTGTGGCCTGGTGAGCTGTCGTGCTGCCGGCCACCTATAGTGGCCTGGTGAGCTCTCGAGCTGCCGGCCACCTATAGTGGCCTGGTGAGCTGTCGGGCTGCTGGCGACCTATAGTGGCCTGGTAAGCTGTCGTGCTGCCGGCCACCTATTGTGGCCTGGTGAGCTCTTGATCTGTCGGCCACCTATAGGGGCCTGGTGAGCTATCGTGCTGCCAGCCATCTTTAGTGGCCTGGTGAGCTGTCGAGGTGCCGGCCACCTATAGTAGCCTGGTGAGCCGTCGAGATGCCGGCCGCCTATAGTGGCTTGGTCAGCTGTCGTGCTGCCGGCCACCTATAGTGATCTGGTGAGCTGTCAAGGTGCCGGCCACCTATAGCGGCCTGGTGAGCTGTCGTGCTGCCGGCCACCTATAGTGACCTGGTGAGCTGTAGAAATGCCGGCCACCTATAGTGGCCTGGTGAGCTGTCGAGATGCCGGCCACCTATTGTGGCCTGGTGAGCTGTACAGATGCCGGCCACCTATAGTGGCCTGGTGAGCTGTCGAGATGCCGGCCACCTATAGTGGGCTGGTGAGCTGTCGAGATGCCGGCCACCTATAGTGACCTGGTGAGCTGTAGAAATGCCGGCCACCTATAGTGGCTTGGTGAGCTGTCGAGATGCCGGCCACCTATAGTGACCTGGTGAGCTGTCAAGATGCCGGCCACCTATAGTGGCCTGGTGAGCTGTCGAGATGCCGGCCACCTATAGTGGCCTGGTGAGCTTTCGAGATGCCGACCACCTATTGTGGCCTGGTGAGCTGTCGTGCTGCCGGCCACCTATTGTGTCCTAGTGAGCCGTCGAGATGCCGGCCACCTATAGTGACCTGGTGAGCTGTAGAAATGCCGGCCACCTATAGTGGCCGGGTGAGTGGCCGTGCTGCCGGCCACCTATAGTGGCTTGGTGAGCTGTCGAGATGCCGGCCACCTATAGTGACCTGGTGAGCTGTCAAGATGCCGGCCACCTATAGTGGCCTGGTGAGCTGTCGAGATGCCGGCCACCTATAGTGGCCTGGTGAGCTTTCGAGATGCCGACCACCTATTGTGGCCTGGTGAGCTGTCGTGCTGCCGGCCACCTATTGTGGCCTGGTGAGCTCTTGATCTGTCGGCCACCTATAGTGTGCTGGTGAGCGCCGTGCTGCCGGCCACCTATAGTGGCCTGATGAGCTTTCGTGCTTCCGGCCACCTATAGCGGCCTGGTGAGCGATGAGCTGTCGAGATGCTGGCCACATACAGTGGCCTGGTGAGCTGTCAAGATGCCGGCCACCTAATGTGGCCTGGTGAGCTGTCGTGCTGCCGGCCACCTATTGTGGCCTGGTGAGCTCTTGATCTGTCGGCCACCTATAGTGTGCTGGTGAGCGCCGTGCTGCCGGTCACCTATAGTGGCCTGGTGAGCTTTCGTGCTGCCGGCCACCTGTAGCGGCCTGGTGAGCGGTGAGCTGTCGAGATGCTGGCCACCTACAGTGGCCTGGTAAGCGGTCAAGATGCCGGCCACCTATAGTGGGCTGGTGAGCTGTCGAGATTCCGGCCACCTATAGTGACCTGGTGAGCTGTAGAAATGCCGGCCACCTATAGTGGCCGGGTGAGTGGCCGTGCTGCCGGCCACCTATAGTGGCTTGGTGAGCTGTCGAGATGCCGGCCACCTATAGTGATCTGGTGAGCTGTCAAGGTGCCGGCCACCTATAGTGGCCTGGTGAGCTGTCGTGCTGCCGGCCACCTATTTCGGCCTGGTGAGCTCTTGATCTGTCGGCCACCTATAGTGTGCTGGTGAGCGCCGTGCTGCCGGCCACCTATAGTGGCCTGGTGAGCTTTCGTGCTGCCGGCCACCTATAGCGGCCTGGTGAGCGGTGAGCTGTCGTGCTGCCGGCCACCTATTGTGTCCTAGTGAGCCGTCGAGGTGCCGGTCACCTATTGTGGCCTGGTGAGCTGTCGTGCTGCCGGCCACCTATAGTGGCCTGGTGAGCTCTCGAGCTGCCGGCCACCTATAGTGGCCTGGTGAGCTGTCGGGCTGCTGGCGACCTATAGTGGCCTGGTGAGCTGTCGTGCTGCCGGCCACCTATTGTGGCCTGGTAAGCTCTTGATCTGTCGGCCACCTATAGTGTGCTGGTGAGCGCCGTGCTGCCGGCCACCTATAGTGGCCTGGTGAGCTTTCGTGCTGCCGGCCACCTATAGCGGCCTGGTGAGCGGTGAGCTGTCGTGCTGCCGGCCACCTATTGTGTCCTAGTGAGCCGTCGAGATGCCGGTCACCTATCGTGGCCTGGTGAGCTGTCGTGCTGCCGGCCACCTATAATGGCCTGGTGAGCTGTCGAGATGCCGGCCACCTATAGTGGCCTGGTGAGCTGTCGAGATGCCGGCCACCTATAGTGGCCTGGTGAGCTGTCGAGGTGCCGGCCACCTATAGTAACCAGGTGAGCCGTCGAGATGCCGGCCACCTATAGTGGCCTGGTGAGCTGTCGTGCTGCCGGCCACCTATAGTGGCCTGGTGAGCTGTCAAGCTGCCGGGAATACATATATGGTGGCCCGGTGAGCTCTCGTGCTGCCGGCCGCCTATAGTGGCCTGGTGAGCTGTCAAGATGCCGGCCACCTATAATGGCCTGGTGAGCTGTCGAGATGCCGGCCACCTATAGTGGCCTGGTGAGCTGTCGAGATGCCGGCCACCTATAGTGGCCTGGTGAGCTTTCGAGATGCCGACCACCTATTGTGGCCTGGTGAGCTGTCGTGCTGCCGGCCACCTATTGTGGCCTGGTGAGCTCTTGATCTGTCGGCCACCTATAGTGTGCTGGTGAGCGCCGTGCTGCCGGCCACCTATAGTGGCCTGGTGAGCTGTCGTGCTGCCGGCCACCTATAGTGACCAGGTGAGCTGTCAAGCTGCCGGGAATACATATATGGTGGCCCGGTGAGCTCTCGTGCTGCCGGCCGCCTATAGTGGCCTGGTGAGCTGTCAAGATGCCGGCCACCTATAATGGCCTGGTGAGCTGTCGAGATGCCGGCCACCTATAGTGGCCTGGTGAGCTGTCGAGATGCCGGCCACCTATAGTGGCCTGGTGAGCTTTCGAGATGCCGACCACCTATTGTGGCCTGGTGAGCTGTCGTGCTGCCGGCCACCTATTGTGGCCTGGTGAGCTCTTGATCTGTCGGCCACCTATAGTGTGCTGGTGAGCGCCGTGCTGCCGGCCACCTATAGTGGCCTGGTGAGCTTTCGTGCTGCCGGCCACCTATAGCGGCCTGGTGAGCGGTGAGCTGTCGAGATGCTGGCCACCTACAGTGGCCTGGTGAGCTGTCAAGATGCCGGCCACCTATAGTGGGCTGGTGAGCTGTCGAGATGCCGGCCACCTATAGTAACCAGGTGAGCCGTCGAGATGCCGGCCACCTATAGTGGCCTGGTGAGCTGTCGTGCTGCCGGCCACCTATAGTGGCCTGGTGAGCTGTCGTGCTGCCGGTCGCCTATTGTGGCCTGGTGAGCTGTCAAGATGCCGGCCACCTATAGTGGCCTGGTGAGCTGTCAAGATGCCGGCCACCTATAATGGCCTGCTGAGCTGTCGAGATGCCGGCCACCTATAGTGGCCTGGTGAGCTGTCGTGCTGCCGGTCACCTATTGTGGCCTGGTGAGCTGTCAAGATGCCGGCCACCTATAGTGGCCTGGTGAGCTGTCGAGATACCGGCCACCTATAGTGGCCTGGTGAGCTGTCGAGGTGCCGGCCACCTATAGTAACCAGGTGAGCCGTCGAGATGCCGGCCACCTATAGTGGCCTGGTGAGCTGTCGTGCTGCCGGCCACCTATAGTGGCCTGGTGAGCTGTCGTGCTGCCGGTCGCCTATTGTGGCCTGGTGAGCTGTCAAGATGCCGGCCACCTATAGTGGCCTGGTGAGCTGTCGAGATGGCGGCCACCTATAGTGGCCTGGTGAGCTGTCGAGATGCCGGTCACCTATAGTGGCCTGGTGAGCTGTCGAGATGCCGGCCACCAATAGTGGCCTGGTGAGCTGTCGTGCTCCCGGCCACCTATAGTAGCCTGGTGAGCTGTCGAGATGCCGGCCACCTATAGTGGCCTGGTGAGCTGTCGTGCTGCCGGCCACCTATAGTAGCCTGGCGAGCTGTCGTGCTGCCGGTCACCTATTGTGGCCTGGTGAGCTGTCAAGATGCCGGCCACCTATAGCTCACCTGCCGGCCGCCTATAGTGGCCTGGTGAGCTGTCAAGATGCCGGCCACCTATAATGGCCTGGTGAGCTGTCGAGATGCCGGCCACCTATAGTGGCCTGGTGAGCTGTCGTGCTGCCGGTCACATATTGTGGCCTGGTGAGCTGTCAAGATGCCGGCCACCTATAGTGGCCTGGTGAGCTGTCGAGATGCCGGCCACCTATAGTGGCCTGGTGAGCTGTCGAGGTGCCGGCCACCTATAGTAACCAGGTGAGCTGTCGAGGTGCCGGCCACCTATAGTAACCAGGTGAGCCGTCGAGATGCCGGCCACCTATAGTGGCCTGGTGAGCTCTCGTGCTGCCGGCCACCTATAGTGGCCTGGTGAGCTGTCAAGATGCCGGCCACCTATAATGGCCTGGTGAGCTGTCGAGATGCCGGCCACCTATGGTGGCCTGGTAAGCTGTCGTGCTGCCGGTCCCCTATTGTGGCCTGGTGAGCTGTCAAGGTGCCGGCCACCTATAGTGGCCTGGTGAGCTGTCGAGATGCCGGCCACCTATAGTGGCCTGGTGAGCTGTCGAGATGCCGGCCACCTATAGTGGCCTGGTGAGCTGTCGAGATGCCGGCCACCTATAGTGGCCTGGTGAGCTTTCGAGATGCCGACCACCTATTGTGGCCTGGTGAGCTGTCGTGCTGCCGGCCACCTATTGTGTCCTAGTGAGCCGTCGAGATGCCGGCCACCTATAGTGACCTGGTGAGCTGTAGAAATGCCGGCCACCTATAGTGGCCGGGTGAGCGGCCGTGCTGCCGGCCACCTATAGTGGCTTGGTGAGCTGTCGAGATGCCGGCCACCTATAGTGACCTGGTGAGCTGTCAAGATGCCGGCCACCTATAGTGGCCTGGTGAGCTGTCGAGATGCCGGTCACCTATAGTGGCCTGGTGAGCTTTCGAGATGCCGACCACCTATTGTGGCCTGGTGAGCTGTCGTGCTGCCGGCCACCTATTGTGGCCTGGTGAGCTCTTGATCTGTCGGCCACCTATAGTGTGCTGGTGAGGCCGTGCTGCCGGCCGCCTATAGTGGCCTGATGAGCTTTCGTGCTTCCGGCCACCTATAGCGGCCTGGTGAGCGATGAGCTGTCGAGATGCTGGCCACATACAGTGGCCTGGTGAGCTGTCAAGATGCCGGCCACCTAATGTGGCCTGGTGAGCTGTCGTGCTGCCGGCCACCTATTGTGGCCTGGTGAGCTCTTGATCTGTCGGCCACCTATAGTGTGCTGGTGAGCGCCGTGCTGCCGGTCACCTATAGTGGCCTGGTGAGCTTTCGTGCTGCCGGCCACCTGTAGCGGCCTGGTGAGCGGTGAGCTGTCGAGATGCTGGCCACCTACAGTGGCCTGGTAAGCGGTCAAGATGCCGGCCACCTATAGTGGGCTGGTGAGCTGTCGAGATTCCGGCCACCTATAGTGACCTGGTGAGCTGTAGAAATGCCGGCCACCTATAGTGGCCGGGTGAGTGGCCGTGCTGCCGGCCACCTATAGTGGCTTGGTGAGCTGTCGAGATGCCGGCCACCTATAGTGATCTGGTGAGCTGTCAAGGTGCCGGCCACCTATAGTGGCCTGGTGAGCTGTCGTGCTGCCGGCCACCTATTGTGGCCTGGTGAGCTCTTGATCTGTCGGCCACCTATAGTGTGCTGGTGAGCGCCGTGCTGCCGGCCACCTATAGTGGCCTGGTGAGCTTTCGTGCTGCCGGCCACCTATAGCGGCCTGGTGAGCGGTGAGCTGTCGTGCTGCCGGCCACCTATTGTGTCCTAGTGAGCCGTCGAGGTGCCGGTCACCTATTGTGGCCTGGTGAGCTGTCGTGCTGCCGGCCACCTATAGTGGCCTGGTGAGCTCTCGAGCTGCCGGCCACCTATAGTGGCCTGGTGAGCTGTCGGGCTGCTGGCGACCTATAGTGGCCTGGTGAGCTGTCGTGCTGCCGGCCACCTATTGTGGCCTGGTAAGCTCTTGATCTGTCGGCCACCTATAGTGTGCTGGTGAGCGCCGTGCTGCCGGCCACCTATAGTGGCCTGGTGAGCTTTCGTGCTGCCGGCCACCTATAGCGGCCTGGTGAGCGGTGAGCTGTCGTGCTGCCGGCCACCTATTGTGTCCTAGTGAGCCGTCGAGATGCCGGTCACCTATCGTGGCCTGGTGAGCTGTCGTGCTGCCGGCCACCTATTGTGGCCTGGTGAGCTCTTGATCTGTCGGCCACCTATAGTGTGCTGGTGAGCGCCGTGCTGCCGGCCACCTATAGGGGCCTGGTGAGCTGTCGTGCTGCCGGCCACCTATAGTGACCAGGTGAGCTGCCAAGCTGCCGGGAATACATATATGGTGGCCCGGTGAGCTCTCGTGCTGCCGGCCGCCTATAGTGGCCTGGTGAGCTGTCAAGATGCCGGCCACCTATAATGGCCTGGTGAGCTGTCGAGATGCCGGCCACCTATAGTGGCCTGGTGAGCTGTCGAGATGCCGGCCACCTATAGTGGCCTGGTGAGCTTTCGAGATGCCGACCACCTATTGTGGCCTGGTGAGCTGTCGTGCTGCCGGCCACCTATTGTGGCCTGGTGAGCTCTTGATCTGTCGGCCACCTATAGTGTGCTGGTGAGCGCCGTGCTGCCGGCCACCTATAGTGGCCTGGTGAGCTTTCGTGCTGCCGGCCACCTATAGCGGCCTGGTGAGCGGTGAGCTGTCGAGATGCTGGCCACCTACAGTGGCCTGGTGAGCTGTCAAGATGCCGGCCACCTATAGTGGGCTGGTGAGCTGTCGAGATGCCGGCCACCTATAGTAACCAGGTGAGCCGTCGAGATGCCGGCCACCTATAGTGGCCTGGTGAGCTGTCGTGCTGCCGGCCACCTATAGTGGCCTGGTGAGCTGTCGTGCTGCCGGTCGCCTATTGTGGCCTGGTGAGCTGTCAAGATGCCGGCCACCTATAGTGGCCTGGTGAGCTGTCAAGATGCCGGCCACCTATAATGGCCTGCTGAGCTGTCGAGATGCCGGCCACCTATAGTGGCCTGGTGAGCTGTCGTGCTGCCGGTCACCTATTGTGGCCTGGTGAGCTGTCAAGATGCCGGCCACCTATAGTGGCCTGGTGAGCTGTCGAGATGCCGGCCACCTATAGTGGCCTGGTGAGCTGTCGAGGTGCCGGCCACCTATAGTAACCAGGTGAGCCGTCGAGATGCCGGCCACCTATAGTGGCCTGGTGAGCTGTCGTGCTGCCGGCCACCTATAGTGGCCTGGTGAGCTGTCGTGCTGCCGGTCGCCTATTGTGGCCTGGTGAGCTGTCAAGATGCCGGCCACCTATAGTGGCCTGGTGAGCTGTCGAGATGGCGGCCACCTATAGTGGCCTGGTGAGCTGTCGAGATGCCGGTCACCTATAGTGGCCTGGTGAGCTGTCGAGATGCCGGCCACCAATAGTGGCCTGGTGAGCTGTCGTGCTCCCGGCCACCTATAGTAGCCTGGTGAGCTGTCGAGATGCCGGCCACCTATAGTGGCCTGGTGAGCTGTCGTGCTGCCGGCCACCTATAGTAGCCTGGCGAGCTGTCGTGCTGCCGTTCACCTATTGTGGCCTGGTGAGCTGTCAAGATGCCGGCCACCTATAGCTCACCTGCCGGCCGCCTATAGTGGCCTGGTGAGCTGTCAAGATGCCGGCCACCTATAATGGCCTGGTAAGCTGTCGAGATGCCGGCCACCTATAGTGGCCTGGTGAGCTGTCGTGCTGCCGGTCACATATTGTGGCCTGGTGAGCTGTCAAGATGCCGGCCACCTATAGTGGCCTGGTGAGCTGTCGAGATGCCGGCCACCTATAGTGGCCTGGTGAGCTGTCGAGGTGCCGGCCACCTATAGTAACCAGGTGAGCTGTCGAGGTGCCGGCCACCTATAGTAACCAGGTGAGCCGTCGAGATGCCGGCCACCTATAGTGGCCTGGTGAGCTCTCGTGCTGCCGGCCACCTATAGTGGCCTGGTGAGCTGTCAAGATGCCGGCCACCTATAATGGCCTGGTGAGCTGTCGAGATGCCGGCCACCTATGGTGGCCTGGTAAGCTGTCGTGCTGCCGGTCACCTATTGTGGCCTGGTGAGCTGTCAAGATGCCGGCCACCTATAGTGGCCTGGTGAGCTGTCGAGATGCCGGCCACCTATAGTGGCCTGGTGAGCTGTCGAGATGCCGGCCACCTATAGTGACCTGGTGAGCTGTAGAAATGCCGGCCAACTATGGTGGCCTGGTGAGTTGTCGAGATGCCGGCCACCTATAGTGGCCTGGTGAGCTGTCGAGATGCCGGCCACCTATAGTAGCCTGGTGAGCTGTCGAGATGCCGGCCACCTATAGTGGCCTGGTGAGCTGTCGAGATGCCGGCCACCTATAGTAGCCTCGTGAGCCGTCGAAATGCCAGCCACCTATAGTGGCCTGGTGAGCTGTAGAAATGCCGGCCACCTATAGTGGCCTGGTGAGTGGCCGTGCTGCCGGCCATCTATAGTGGCTTGGTGAGCTGTCGAGATGCCGACAACCTATAGTGACCTGGTGAGCTGTCAACCACGTAATGTGGCCTGGTGAGCTCTCGAGCTGCCGGCCACCTATTGTGTCCTAGTGAGCCAACGAGATGCCGGTCACCTATTGTGGCCTGGTGAGCTGTCGTGCTGCCGACCACCTATAGTAACCAGGTGAGCCGTCGAGATGCCGGCCACCTATAGTGGCCTGGTGAGCTGTCGAGATGCCGGCTACCCATAGTAGCCTGGTGAGCTGTCGAGATGCCGGCCACCTATAGTGGCCTGGTGAGCTGTCGTGCTGCCAGTCACCTATTGTGGCCTGGTGAGCTGTCAAGATGCCGGCCACCTATAGTGGCCTGGTGAGCTGTCGAGATGCCGGCCACCTATAGTAACCAGGTGAGCCGTCGAGATGCCGGTCACCTTTTGTGGCCTGGTGAGCTGTCGTGCTGCCAGTCACCTATTGTGGCCTGGTGAGCTGTCAAGATGCCGGCCACCTATAGTGGCCTGGTGAGCTCTTGATCTGTCGGCCACCTATAGTGTGCTGGTGAGCGCCGTGCTGCCGGTCACCTATAGTGGCCTGGTGAGCTTTCGTGCTGCCGGCCACCTATAGCGGCCTGGTGAGCGGTGAGCTGTCGAGATGCTGGCCACCTACAGTAGCCTGGTGAGCTGTCAAGATGCCGGCCACCTATGGTGGGCTGGTGAGCTGTCGAGATGCCGGCCACCTATAGTGACCTGGTGAGCTGTAGAAATGCCGGCCACCTATAGTGGCCGGGTGAGTGGCCGTGCTGCCGGCCACCTATAGTGATCTGGTGAGCTGTCAAGGTGCCGGCCACCTATAGTGGCCTGGTGAGCTGTCGAGATGCCGGCCACCTATAGTGGCCTGGTGAGCTGTCGAGATGCCGGCCACCTATAGTAACCAGGTGAGCCGTCGAGATGCCGGTCACCTTTTGTGGCCTGGTGAGCTGTCGTGCTGCTGGTCACCTATTGTGGCCTGGTGAGCTGTCAAGATGCCGGCCACCTATAGTGGCCTGGTGAGCTGTCGAGATGCTGGCCACCTATTGTGGCCTGATGAGCTCTCGAGCTGAAGGCCACCTAATGTGGCCTGGTGAGCTCTCGAGCTGCCGGCCACCTATAGTGGCCTGGTGAGCTGTCGAGATGCCGGCCACCTATAGTGACCTGTTGAGCTGTCGAGATGCCGGCCACCTATAGTGGCCTGGTGAGCTCTCGAGCTGCCGGCCACCTATAGTGGCCTGGTGAGCTGTCGAGATGCCGGCCACCTATAGTAACCAGGTGAGCCGTCGAGATGCCGGTCACCTTTTGTGGCCTGGTGAGCTGTCGTGCTGCTGGTCACCTATAGTGGCCTGGTGAGCTGTCGAGATGCCGGCCACCTATAGTGGCCTGGTGAGCTGTCGAGATGCTGGCCACCTATTGTGGCCTGATGAGCTCTCGAGCTGAAGGCCACCTAATGTGGCCTGGTGAGCTCTCGAGCTGCCGGCCACCTATTGTGTCCTGGTGAGCCGTCGAGATGCCGGTCACCTATTGTGGCCTGGTGAGCTGTCGTGCTGCCGGCCACCTATAGTGGCCTGGTGAGCTGTCGAGGTGCCGGCCACATATAGTGACCAGGTGAGCTGTCAAGCTGCCGGGAATACATATATGGTGGCCCGGTGAGCTCTCGTGCTGCCGGCCGCCTATAGTGGCCTGGTGAGCTGTCAAGATGCCGGCCACCTATAATGGCCTGGTGAGCTGTCGAGATGCCGGCCACCTATAGTGGCCTGGTGAGCTTTCGAGATGCCGGTCACCTATTGAGGCCTGGTGAGCTGTCGTGCTGCCGGCCACCTATTGTGGCCTGGTGAGCTCTTGATCTGTCGGCCACCTATAGTGTGCTGGTGAGCGCCGTGCTGCCGGCCACCTATAGTGGCCTGGTGAGCTTTCGTGCTGCCGGCCACCTATATCGGCCTGGTGAGCTCTCCTGCTGCCGGCCACCTATAGTGTGCTGGTGAGCTCTCGAGCTGCCAGCCACCTATAGTGACCTGGTGAGCTGTCGAGATGCCGGCCACCTATAGTGGCCTGGTGAGCTGTCGAGATGCCGGCCACCTATAGTGGTCTGGTGAGTGGCCGTGCTGCCGGCCATCTATAGTGGCTTGGTGAGCTGTCGAGATGCCGACAACCTATAGTGACCTGGTGAGCTGTCAACCACGTAATGTGGCCTGGTGAGCTCTCGAGCTGCCGGCCACCTATTGTGTCCTAGTGAGCCAACGAGATGCCGGTCACCTATTGTGGCCTGGTGAGCTGTCGTGCTGCCGACCACCTATAGTAACCAGGTGAGCCGTCGAGATGCCGGTCACCTTTTGTGGCCTGGTGAGCTGTCGTGCTGCTGGTCACCTATTGTGGCCTGGTGAGCTGTCAAGATGCCGGCCACCTATAGTGGCCTGGTGAGCTGTCGAGATGCCGGCCACCTATAGTGACCTGTTGAGCTGTCGAGATGCCGGCCACCTATAGTGGCCTGGTGAGCTCTCGAGCTGCCGGCCACCTATTGTGGCCTGGTGAGCTCTCGAGCTTCCGGTCACCTATTGTGGCCTGGTGAGCTGTCGTGCTGCCGGTCACATATTGTGGCCTGCTGAGCTGTCGTGCTGCCGGCCACCTATAGTAACCTGGTGAGCCGTCGAGATG
This sequence comes from Eumerus sabulonum, assembly GCA_951905685.1. Lineage (NCBI taxonomy): Eukaryota > Metazoa > Arthropoda > Insecta > Diptera > Syrphidae > Eumerus > Eumerus sabulonum. The sequence goes on along the minus strand of OX645060.1, from coordinate 134,124,686 downwards.
CTGGCCACCTATAGTGGCCTGGTGAGCAGTCGAGATGCCGGCCACCTATAGTGGACTTGTGAGCCGTCGTGCTGCCGGCCACCTATAGTGGCCTGGTGAGCTGTCGTGCTGCCGGTCACCTATTGTGGCCTGGTAAGCTGTCGTGCTGCCGGCCACCTATTGTGGCCTGGTGAGCTCTTGATCTGTCGGCCACCTATAGGGGCCTGGTGAGCTATCGTGCTGCCAGCCATCTATAGTGGCCTGGTGAGCTGTCGAGGTGCCGGCCACCTATAGTAGCCTGGTGAGCCGTCGAGATGCCGGCCGCCTATAGTGGCTTGGTCAGCTGTCGTGCTGCCGGCCACCTATAGTGATCTGGTGAGCTGTCAAGGTGCCGGCCACCTATAGTGGCCTGGTGAGCTGTCGTGCTGCCGGCCACCTATTGTGGCCTGGTGAGCTCTTGATTTGTCGGCCACCTATAGTCTGCTGGTGAGCGCCGTGCTGCCGGCCACCTATAGTGGCCTGGTGAGCTTTCGTGCTGCCGGCCACCTATAGCGGCCTGGTGAGCGGTGAGCTGTCGTGCTGCCGGCCACCTATTGTATCCTAGTGAGCCGTCGAGATGCCGGTCACCTATTGTGGCCTGGTGAGATGTCGTGCTGCCGGCCACCTATAGTGGCCTGGTGAGCTCTCGAGCTGCCGGTCACCTATTGTGGCCTGGTAAGCTGTCGTGCTGCCGGCCACCTATTGTGGCCTGGTGAGCTCTTGATCTGTCGGCCACCTATAGGGGCCTGGTGAGCTATCGTGCTGCCAGCCATCTATAGTGGCCTGGTGAGCTGTCGAGGTGCCGGCCACCTATAGTAGCCTGGTGAGCCGTCGAGATGCCGGCCGCCTATAGTGGCTTGGTCAGCTGTCGTGCTGCCGGCCACCTATAGTGATCTGGTGAGCTGTCAAGGTGCCGGCCACCTATAGTGGCCTGGTGAGCTGTCGTGCTGCCGGCCACCTATTGTGGCCTGGTGAGCTCTTGATTTGTCGGCCACCTATAGTCTGCTGGTGAGCGCCGTGCTGCCGGCCACCTATAGTGGCCTGGTGAGCTTTCGTGCTGCCGGCCACCTATAGCGGCCTGGTGAGCGGTGAGCTGTCGTGCTGCCGGCCACCTATTGTGTCCTAGTGAGCCGTCGAGATGCCGGTCACCTATTGTGGCCTGGTGAGATGTCGTGCTGCCGGCCACCTATAGTGGCCTGGTGAGCTCTCGAGCTGCCGGCCACCTATAGTGGCCTGGTGAGCTGTCGGGCTGCCGGCCACCTATAGTGGCCTGGTGAGCTGTCGGGCTGCTGGCGACCTATAGTGGCCTGGTGAGCTGTCAAGATGCCGGCCACCTATTGTGGCCTGGTGAGCTGTCGTACAGCCGGCCACCTATTGTGGCCTGGTGAGCTCTTGATCTGTCGGACACCTATAGTGTGCTGGTGAGCGCCGTGCTGCCGGCCACCTATAGTGGCCTGGTGAGCTTTCGTGCTGCCGGCCACCTATAGCGGCCTGGTGAGCGGTGGGCTGTCGTGCTGCCGGCCACCTATTGTGTCCTAGTGAGCCGTCGAGATGCCGGTCACCTATTGTGGCCTGGTGAGCTGTCGTGCTGCCGGCCACCTATTGTGGCCTGGTGAGCTCATGATCTGTCGGCCACCTATAGTGTGCTGGTGAGCGCCGTGCTGCCGGCCACCTATAGTGGCCTGGTGAGCTTTCGTGCTGCCGGCCACCTATAGTGACTTGATGAGCTGTAGAAATGCCGGCCACCTATAGTGGCCGGGTGAGTGGCCGTGCTGCCGGCCACCTAAAGTGGCTTGGTGAGCTGTCGAGATGCCGGCCACCTATAGTGACCTGGTGAGCTGTCAAGATGCCGGCCACCTATAGTGGCCTGGTGAGCTGTCGAGATGCCGGCCACCTATAGTGGCCTGGTGAGTGGCCGTGCTGCCGGCCATCTATAGTGGCTTGGTGAGCTGTCGAGATGCCGACAACCTATAGTGACCTGGTGAGCTGTCAACCACCTAATGTGGCCTGGTGAGCTCTCGAGCTGTCGGCCACCTATTGTGTCCTAGTGAGCCAACGAGATGCCGGTCACCTATTGTGGCCTGGTGAGCTGTCGTGCTGCCGACCACCTATAGTAGCCAGGTGAGCCGTCGAGATGCCGGCCACCTATAGTGGCCTGGTGAGCTGTCGAGATGCCGGCCACCTATAGTAGCCTGGTGAGCTGTCGAGATGCCGGCCACCTATAGTGGCCTGGTGAGCTGTCGTGCTGCCGGCCACCTATAGTGGCCTGGTGAGCTGTCGTGCTGCTGGTCACCTATTGTGGCCTGGTGAGCTGTCAAGATGCCGGCCACCTATAGTGGCCTGGTGAGCTGTCGAGAGGCCGGCCACCTATAGTGGCCTGGTGAGCTGTCGAGATGCCGGCCACCCATTGTGGCCTGATGAGCTCTCGAGCTGAAGGCCACCTAATGTGGCCTGGTGAGCTCTCGAGCTGCCGGCCACCTATTGTGTCCTAGTGAGCCGTCGAGATGCCGGTCACCTATAGTGGCCTGGTGAGCTCTCGAGCTGCCGGCCACCTATAGTGGCCTGGTGAGCTGTCGGGCTGCCGGCCACCTATAGTGACCTGGTGAGCTGTCGTGCTGCCGGCCACCTATTGTGGCCTGGTGAGCTCTTGATTTGTCGGCCACCTATAGTCTGCTGGTGAGCGCCGTGCTGCCGGCCACCTATAGTGGCCTGGTGAGCTTTCGTGCTGCCGGCCACCTATAGCGGCCTGGTGAGCGGTGAGCTGTCGTGCTGCCGGCCACCTATTGTATCCTAGTGAGCCGTCGAGATGCCGGTCACCTATTGTGGCCTGGTGAGATGTCGTGCTGCCGGCCACCTATAGTGGCCTGGTGAGCTCTCGAGCTGCCGGTCACCTATTGTGGCCTGGTAAGCTGTCGTGCTGCCGGCCACCTATTGTGGCCTGGTGAGCTCTTGATCTGTCGGCCACCTATAGGGGCCTGGTGAGCTATCGTGCTGCCAGCCATCTATAGTGGCCTGGTGAGCTGTCGAGGTGCCGGCCACCTATAGTAGCCTGGTGAGCCGTCGAGATGCCGGCCGCCTATAGTGGCTTGGTCAGCTGTCGTGCTGCCGGCCACCTATAGTGATCTGGTGAGCTGTCAAGGTGCCGGCCACCTATAGTGGCCTGGTGAGCTGTCGTGCTGCCGGCCACCTATTGTGGCCTGGTGAGCTCTTGATTTGTCGGCCACCTATAGTCTGCTGGTGAGCGCCGTGCTGCCGGCCACCTATAGTGGCCTGGTGAGCTTTCGTGCTGCCGGCCACCTATAGCGGCCTGGTGAGCGGTGAGCTGTCGTGCTGCCGGCCACCTATTGTGTCCTAGTGAGCCGTCGAGATGCCGGTCACCTATTGTGGCCTGGTGAGATGTCGTGCTGCCGGCCACCTATAGTGGCCTGGTGAGCTCTCGAGCTGCCGGCCACCTATAGTGGCCTGGTGAGCTGTCGGGCTGCCGGCCACCTATAGTGGCCTGGTGAGCTGTCGGGCTGCTGGCGACCTATAGTGGCCTGGTGAGCTGTCAAGATGCCGGCCACCTATTGTGGCCTGGTGAGCTGTCGTACAGCCGGCCACCTATTGTGGCCTGGTGAGCTCTTGATCTGTCGGACACCTATAGTGTGCTGGTGAGCGCCGTGCTGCCGGCCACCTATAGTGGCCTGGTGAGCTTTCGTGCTGCCGGCCACCTATAGCGGCCTGGTGAGCGGTGGGCTGTCGTGCTGCCGGCCACCTATTGTGTCCTAGTGAGCCGTCGAGATGCCGGTCACCTATTGTGGCCTGGTGAGCTGTCGTGCTGCCGGCCACCTATTGTGGCCTGGTGAGCTCATGATCTGTCGGCCACCTATAGTGTGCTGGTGAGCGCCGTGCTGCCGGCCACCTATAGTGGCCTGGTGAGCTTTCGTGCTGCCGGCCACCTATAGTGACTTGATGAGCTGTAGAAATGCCGGCCACCTATAGTGGCCGGGTGAGTGGCCGTGCTGCCGGCCACCTAAAGTGGCTTGGTGAGCTGTCGAGATGCCGGCCACCTATAGTGACCTGGTGAGCTGTCAAGATGCCGGCCACCTATAGTGGCCTGGTGAGCTGTCGAGATGCCGGCCACCTATAGTGGCCTGGTGAGTGGCCGTGCTGCCGGCCATCTATAGTGGCTTGGTGAGCTGTCGAGATGCCGACAACCTATAGTGACCTGGTGAGCTGTCAACCACCTAATGTGGCCTGGTGAGCTCTCGAGCTGTCGGCCACCTATTGTGTCCTAGTGAGCCAACGAGATGCCGGTCACCTATTGTGGCCTGGTGAGCTGTCGTGCTGCCGACCACCTATAGTAGCCAGGTGAGCCGTCGAGATGCCGGCCACCTATAGTGGCCTGGTGAGCTGTCGAGATGCCGGCCACCTATAGTAGCCTGGTGAGCTGTCGAGATGCCGGCCACCTATAGTGGCCTGGTGAGCTGTCGTGCTGCCGGCCACCTATAGTGGCCTGGTGAGCTGTCGTGCTGCTGGTCACCTATTGTGGCCTGGTGAGCTGTCAAGATGCCGGCCACCTATAGTGGCCTGGTGAGCTGTCGAGAGGCCGGCCACCTATAGTGGCCTGGTGAGCTGTCGAGATGCCGGCCACCCATTGTGGCCTGATGAGCTCTCGAGCTGAAGGCCACCTAATGTGGCCTGGTGAGCTCTCGAGCTGCCGGCCACCTATTGTGTCCTAGTGAGCCGTCGAGATGCCGGTCACCTATAGTGGCCTGGTGAGCTCTCGAGCTGCCGGCCACCTATAGTGGCCTGGTGAGCTGTCGGGCTGCTGGCGACCTATAGTGGCCTGGTGAGCTGTCGTGCTGCCGGCCACCTATTGTGGCCTGGTGAGCTCTTGATCTGTCGGCCACCTATAGTGTGCTGGTGAGCGCCGTGCTGCCGGCCACCTATAGTGGCCTGGTGAGCTTTCGTGCTGCCGGCCACCTATAGCGGCCTGATGAGCGGTGAGCTGTCGTGCTGCCGGCCACCTATTGTGTCCTAGTGAGCCGTCGAGATGCCGGTCACCTATTGTGGCCTGGTGAGCTGTCGTGCTGCCGGCCACCTATTGTGGCCTGGTGAGCTCTTGATCTGTCGGCCACCTATAGTGTGCTGGTGAGCGCCGTGCTGCCGGCCACCTATAGTAGCCTGGCGAGCTGTCGTGCTGCCGGTCACCTATTGTGGCCTGGTGAGCTGTCAAGATGCCGGCCACCTATAGCTCACCTGCCGGCCGCCTATAGTGGCCTGGTGAGCTGTCAAGATGCCGGCCACCTATAATGGCCTGGTGAGCTGTCGAGATGCCGGCCACCTATAGTGGCCTGGTGAGCTGTCGTGCTGCCGGTCACATATTGTGGCCTGGTGAGCTGTCAAGATGCCGGCCACCTATAGTGGCCTGGTGAGCTGTCGAGATGCCGGCCACCTATAGTGGCCTGGTGAGCTGTCGAGGTGCCGGCCACCTATAGTAACCAGGTGAGCTGTCGAGGTGCCGGCCACCTATAGTAACCAGGTGAGCCGTCGAGATGCCGGCCACCTATAGTGGCCTGGTGAGCTCTCGTGCTGCCGGCCACCTATAGTAGCCTGGCGAGCTGTCGTGCTGCCGGTCACCTATTGTGGCCTGGTGAGCTGTCAAGACGCCGGCCACCTATAGCTCACCTGCCGGCCGCCTATAGTGGCCTGGTGAGCTGTCAAGATGCCGGCCACCTATAATGGCCTGGTAAGCTGTCGAGATGCCGGCCACCTATAGTGGCCTGGTGAGCTGTCGTGCTGCCGGTCACATATTGTGGCCTGGTGAGCTGTCAAGATGCCGGCCACCTATAGTGGCCTGGTGAGCTGTCGAGATGCCGGCCACCTATAGTGGCCTGGTGAGCTGTCGAGGTGCCGGCCACCTATAGTAACCAGGTGAGCTGTCGAGGTGCCGGCCACCTATAGTAACCAGGTGAGCCGTCGAGATGCCGGCCACCTATAGTGGCCTGGTGAGCTCTCGTGCTGCCGGCCACCTATAGTGGCCTGGTGAGCTGTCAAGATGCCGGCCACCTATAATGGCCTGGTGAGCTGTCGAGATGCCGGCCACCTATGGTGGCCTGGTAAGCTGTCGTGCTGCCGGTCACCTATTGTGGCCTGGTGAGCTGTCAAGATGCCGGCCACCTATAGTGGCCTGGTGAGCTGTCGAGATGCCGGCCACCTATAGTGGCCTGGTGAGCTGTCGAGATGCCGGCCACCTATAGTGGCCTGGTGAGCTGTCGAGATGCCGGCCACCTATAGTGACCTGGTGAGCTGTAGAAATGCCGGCCAACTATGGTGGCCTGGTGAGTTGTCGAGATGCCGGCCACCTATAGTGGCCTGGTGAGCTGTCGAGATGCCGGCCACCTATAGTAGCCTGGTGAGCTGTCGAGATGCCGGCCACCTATAGTGGCTTGGTGAGCTGTCGAGATGCCGGCCACCTATAGTAGCCTCGTGAGCCGTCGAAATGCCAGCCACCTATAGTGGCCTGGTGAGCTGTAGAAATGCCGGCCACCTATAGTGGCCTGGTGAGTGGCCGTGCTGCCGGCCATCTATAGTGGCTTGGTGAGCTGTCGAGATGCCGACAACCTATAGTGACCTGGTGAGCTGTCAACCACGTAATGTGGCCTGGTGAGCTCTCGAGCTGCCGGCCACCTATTGTGTCCTAGTGAGCCAACGAGATGCCGGTCACCTATTGTGGCCTGGTGAGCTGTCGTGCTGCCGACCACCTATAGTAACCAGGTGAGCCGTCGAGATGCCGGCCACCTATAGTGGCCTGGTGAGCTGTCGAGATGCCGGCCACCCATAGTAGCCTGGTGAGCTGTCGAGATGCCGGCCACCTATAGTGGCCTGGTGAGCTGTCGTGCTGCCAGTCACCTATTGTGGCCTGGTGAGCTGTCAAGATGCCGGCCACCTATAGTGGCCTGGTGAGCTGTCGAGATGCCGGCCACCTATAGTAACCAGGTGAGCCGTCGAGATGCCGGTCACCTTTTGTGGCCTGGTGAGCTGTCGTGCTGCCAGTCACCTATTGTGGCCTGGTGAGCTGTCAAGATGCCGGCCACCTATAGTGGCCTGGTGAGCTCTTGATCTGTCGGCCACCTATAGTGTGCTGGTGAGCGCCGTGCTGCCGGTCACCTATAGTGGCCTGGTGAGCTTTCGTGCTGCCGGCCACCTATAGCGGCCTGGTGAGCGGTGAGCTGTCGAGATGCTGGCCACCTACAGTAGCCTGGTGAGCTGTCAAGATGCCGGCCACCTATGGTGGGCTGGTGAGCTGTCGAGATGCCGGCCACCTATAGTGACCTGGTGAGCTGTAGAAATGCCGGCCACCTATAGTGGCCGGGTGAGTGGCCGTGCTGCCGGCCACCTATAGTGATCTGGTGAGCTGTCAAGGTGCCGGCCACCTATAGTGGCCTGGTGAGCTGTCGAGATGCCGGCCACCTATAGTGGCCTGGTGAGCTGTCGAGATGCCGGCCACCTATAGTAACCAGGTGAGCCGTCGAGATGCCGGTCACCTTTTGTGGCCTGGTGAGCTGTCGTGCTGCTGGTCACCTATTGTGGCCTGGTGAGCTGTCAAGATGCCGGCCACCTATAGTGGCCTGGTGAGCTGTCGAGATGCCGGCCACCTATAGTGGCCTGGTGAGCTGTCGAGATGCCGGCCACCTATAGTGGCCTGGTGAGCTGTCGAGATGCTGGCCACCTATTGTGGCCTGATGAGCTCTCGAGCTGAAGGCCACCTAATGTGGCCTGGTGAGCTCTCGAGCTGCCGGCCACCTATTGTGTCCTGGTGAGCCGTCGAGATGCCGGTCACCTATTGTGGCCTGGTGAGATGTCGTGCTGCCGGCCACCTATAGTGGCCTGGTGAGCTGTCGAGGTGCCGGCCACATATAGTGACCAGGTGAGCTGTCAAGCTGCCGGGAATACATATATGGTGGCCCGGTGAGCTCTCGTGCTGCCGGCCGCCTATAGTGGCCTGGTGAGCTGTCAAGTTGCCGGCCACCTATAATGGCCTGGTGAGCTGTCGAGATGCCGGCCACCTATAGTGGCCTGGTGAGCTTTCGAGATGCCGGTCACCTATTGAGGCCTGGTGAGCTGTCGTGCTGCCGGCCACCTATTGTGGCCTGGTGAGCTCTTGATCTGTCGGCCACCTATAGTGTGCTGGTGAGCGCCGTGCTGCCGGCCACCTATAGTGGCCTGGTGAGCTTTCGTGCTGCCGGCCACCTATATCGGCCTGGTGAGCTCTCCTGCTGCCGGCCACCTATAGTGTGCTGGTGAGCTCTCGAGCTGCCAGCCACCTATAGTGACCTGGTGAGCTGTCGAGATGCCGGCCACCTATAGTGGCCTGGTGAGCTGTCGAGATGCCGGCCACCTATAGTAGCCTGGTGAGCCGTCGAGATGCCGGCCACCTATAGTAGCCTGGTGAGCCGTCGAGATGCCGGTCGCCTATTGTGGCTTGGTCAGCCGTCGTGCTACCGGCCACCTATTGTGGCCTGGTGAGCTCTCGTGCTGCCGGCCACCTATAGTGGCCTGTTGAGCTGTCGAGATGCCGGCCACCTATAGTGGCCTGGTGAGCTGTCGTGCTGCCGGCCACCTATAGTGACCTGTTGAGCTGTCGAGATGCCGGCCACCTATAGTGGCCTGGTGAGCTCTCGAGCTGCCGGCCACCTATTGTGGCCTGGTGAGCTCTCGAGCTTCCGGTCACCTATTGTGGCCTGGTGAGCTGTCGTGCTGCCGGTCACATATTGTGGCCTGCTGAGCTGTCGTGCTGCCGGCCACCTATAGTAACCTGGTGAGCCGTCGAGTTGCTGGCCACCTATAGTGGCCTGGTGAGCAGTCGAGATGCCGGCCACCTATAGTGGACTTGTGAGCCGTCGTGCTGCCGGCCACCTATAGTGGCCTGGTGAGCTGTCGTGCTGCCGGTCACCTATTGTGGCCTGGTAAGCTGTCGTGCTGCCGGCCACCTATTGTGGCCTGGTGAGCTCTTGATCTGTCGGCCACCTATAGGGGCCTGGTGAGCTATCGTGCTGCCAGCCATCTATAGTGGCCTGGTGAGCTGTCGAGGTGCCGGCCACCTATAGTAGCCTGGTGAGCCGTCGAGATGCCGGCCGCCTATAGTGGCTTGGTCAGCTGTCGTGCTGCCGGCCACCTATAGTGATCTGGTGAGCTGTCAAGGTGCCGGCCACCTATAGTGGCCTGGTGAGCTGTCGTGCTGCCGGCCACCTATTGTGGCCTGGTGAGCTCTTGATTTGTCGGCCACCTATAGTCTGCTGGTGAGCGCCGTGCTGCCGGCCACCTATAGTGGCCTGGTGAGCTTTCGTGCTGCCGGCCACCTATAGCGGCCTGGTGAGCGGTGAGCTGTCGTGCTGCCGGCCACCTATTGTGTCCTAGTGAGCCGTCGAGATGCCGGTCACCTATTGTGGCCTGGTGAGATGTCGTGCTGCCGGCCACCTATAGTGGCCTGGTGAGCTCTCGAGCTGCCGGCCACCTATAGTGGCCTGGTGAGCTGTCGGGCTGCCGGCCACCTATAGTGGCCTGGTGAGCTGTCGGGCTGCTGGCGACCTATAGTGGCCTGGTGAGCTGTCAAGATGCCGGCCACCTATTGTGGCCTGGTGAGCTGTCGTACAGCCGGCCACCTATTGTGGCCTGGTGAGCTCTTGATCTGTCGGACACCTATAGTGTGCTGGTGAGCGCCGTGCTGCCGGCCACCTATAGTGGCCTGGTGAGCTTTCGTGCTGCCGGCCACCTATAGCGGCCTGGTGAGCGGTGGGCTGTCGTGCTGCCGGCCACCTATTGTGTCCTAGTGAGCCGTCGAGATGCCGGTCACCTATTGTGGCCTGGTGAGCTGTCGTGCTGCCGGCCACCTATTGTGGCCTGGTGAGCTCATGATCTGTCGGCCACCTATAGTGTGCTGGTGAGCGCCGTGCTGCCGGCCACCTATAGTGGCCTGGTGAGCTTTCGTGCTGCCGGCCACCTATAGTGACTTGATGAGCTGTAGAAATGCCGGCCACCTATAGTGGCCGGGTGAGTGGCCGTGCTGCCGGCCACCTAAAGTGGCTTGGTGAGCTGTCGAGATGCCGGCCACCTATAGTGACCTGGTGAGCTGTCAAGATGCCGGCCACCTATAGTGGCCTGGTGAGCTGTCGAGATGCCGGCCACCTATAGTGGCCTGGTGAGTGGCCGTGCTGCCGGCCATCTATAGTGGCTTGGTGAGCTGTCGAGATGCCGACAACCTATAGTGACCTGGTGAGCTGTCAACCACCTAATGTGGCCTGGTGAGCTCTCGAGCTGTCGGCCACCTATTGTGTCCTAGTGAGCCAACGAGATGCCGGTCACCTATTGTGGCCTGGTGAGCTGTCGTGCTGCCGACCACCTATAGTAACCAGGTGAGCCGTCGAGATGCCGGCCACCTATAGTGGCCTGGTGAGCTGTCGAGATGCCGGCCCCCTATAGTAGCCTGGTGAGCTGTCGAGATGCCGGCCACCTATAGTGGCCTGGTGAGCTGTCGTGCTGCTGGTCACCTATTGTGGCCTGGTGAGCTGTCAAGATGCCGGCCACCTATAGTGGCCTGGTGAGCTGTCGAGAGGCCGGCCACCTATAGTGGCCTGGTGAGCTGTCGAGATGCCGGCCACCTATTGTGGCCTGATGAGCTCTCGAGCTGAAGGCCACCTAATGTGGCCTGGTGAGCTCTCGAGCTGCCGGCCACCTATTGTGTCCTAGTGAGCCGTCGAGATGCCGGTCACCTATAGTGGCCTGGTGAGCTCTCGAGCTGCCGGCCACCTATAGTGGCCTGGTGAGCTGTCGGGCTGCTGGCGACCTATAGTGGCCTGGTGAGCTGTCGTGCTGCCGGCCACCTATTGTGGCCTGGTGAGCTCTTGATCTGTCGGCCACCTATAGTGTGCTGGTGAGCGCCGTGCTGCCGGCCACCTATAGTGGCCTGGTGAGCTTTCGTGCTGCCGGCCACCTATAGCGGCCTGATGAGCGGTGAGCTGTCGTGCCGCCGGCCACCTATTGTGTCCTAGTGAGCCGTCGAGATGCCGGTCACCTATTGTGGCCTGGTGAGCTGTCGTGCTGCCGGCCACCTATTGTGGCCTGGTGAGCTCTTGATCTGTCGGCCACCTATAGTGTGCTGGTGAGCGCCGTGCTGCCGGCCACCTATAGTAGCCTGGCGAGCTGTCGTGCTGCCGGTCACCTATTGTGGCCTGGTGAGCTGTCAAGATGCCGGCCACCTATAGCTCACCTGCCGGCCGCCTATAGTGGCCTGGTGAGCTGTCAAGATGCCGGCCACCTATAATGGCCTGGTGAGCTGTCGAGATGCCGGCCACCTATAGTGGCCTGGTGAGCTGTCGTGCTGCCGGTCACATATTGTGGCCTGGTGAGCTGTCAAGATGCCGGCCACCTATAGTGGCCTGGTGAGCTGTCGAGATGCCGGCCACCTATAGTGGCCTGGTGAGCTGTCGAGGTGCCGGCCACCTATAGTAACCAGGTGAGCTGTCGAGGTGCCGGCCACCTATAGTAACCAGGTGAGCCGTCGAGATGCCGGCCACCTATAGTGGCCTGGTGAGCTCTCGTGCTGCCGGCCACCTATAGTGGCCTGGTGAGCTGTCAAGATGCCGGCCACCTATAATGGCCTGGTGAGCTGTCAAGTTGCCGGCCACCTATAATGGCCTGGTGAGCTGTCGAGATGCCGGCCACCTATAGTGGCCTGGTGAGCTTTCGAGATCCCGGTCACCTTTTGTGGCCTGGTGAGCTGTCGTGCTGCCAGTCACCTATTGTGGCCTGGTGAGCTGTCAAGATGCCGGCCACATATAGTGGCCTGGTGAGCTCTTGATCTGTCGGCCACCTATAGTGTGCTGGTGAGCGCCGTGCTGCCGGTCACCTATAGTGGCCTGGTGAGCTTTCGTGCTGCCGGCCACCTATAGCGGCCTGGTGAGCGGTGAGCTGTCGAGATGCTGGCCACCTACAGTAGCCTGGTGAGCTGTCAAGATGCCGGCCACCTATGGTGGGCTGGTGAGCTGTCGAGATGCCGGCCACCTATAGTGACCTGGTGAGCTGTAGAAATGCCGGCCACCTATAGTGGCCGGGTGAGTGGCCGTGCTGCCGGCCACCTATAGTGATCTGGTGAGCTGTCAAGGTGCCGGCCACCTATAGTGGCCTGGTGAGCTGTCGAGATGCCGGCCACCTATAGTGGCCTGGTGAGCTGTCGAGATGCCGGCCACCTATAGTAACCAGGTGAGCCGTCGAGATGCCGGTCACCTTTTGTGGCCTGGTGAGCTGTCGTGCTGCTGGTCACCTATTGTGGCCTGATGAGCTGTCAAGATGCCGGCCACCTATAGTGGCCTGGTGAGCTGTCGAGATGCCGGCCACCTATAGTGGCCTGGTGAGCTGTCGAGATGCCGGCCACCTATAGTGGCCTGGTGAGCTGTCGAGATGCTGGCCACCTATTGTGGCCTGATGAGCTCTCGAGCTGAAGGCCACCTAATGTGGCCTGGTGAGCTCTCGAGCTGCCGGCCACCTATTGTGTCCTGGTGAGCCGTCGAGATGCCGGTCACCTATTGTGGCCTGGTGAGCTGTCGTGCTGCCGGCCACCTATAGTGGCCTGGTGAGCTGTCGAGGTGCCGGCCACATATAGTGACCAGGTGAGCTGTCAAGCTGCCGGGAATACATATATGGTGGCCCGGTGAGCTCTCGTGCTGCCGGCCGCCTATAGTGGCCTGGTGAGCTGTCAAGTTGCCGGCCACCTATAATGGCCTGGTGAGCTGTCGAGATGCCGGCCACCTATAGTGGCCTGGTGAGCTTTCGAGATGCCGGTCACCTATTGAGGCCTGGTGAGCTGTCGTGCTGCCGGCCACCTATTGTGGCCTGGTGAGCTCTTGATCTGTCGGCCACCTATAGTGTGCTGGTGAGCGCCGTGCTGCCGGCCACCTATAGTGGCCTGGTGAGCTTTCGTGCTGCCGGCCACCTATATCGGCCTGGTGAGCTCTCCTGCTGCCGGCCACCTATAGTGTGCTGGTGAGCTCTCGAGCTGCCAGCCACCTATAGTGACCTGGTGAGCTGTCGAGATGCCGGCCACCTATAGTGGCCTGGTGAGCTGTCGAGATGCCGGCCACCTATAGTAGCCTGGTGAGCCGTCGAGATGCCGGCCACCTATAGTAGCCTGGTGAGCCGTCGAGATGCCGGTCGCCTATTGTGGCTTGGTCAGCCGTCGTGCTACCCGCCACCTATTGTGGCCTGGTGAGCTCTCGTGCTGCCGGCCACCTATAGTGGCCTGTTGAGCTGTCGAGATGCCGGCCACCTATAGTGGCCTGGTGAGCTGTCGTGCTGCCGGCCACCTATAGTGACCTGTTGAGCTGTCGAGATGCCGGCCACCTATAGTGGCCTGGTGAGCTCTCGAGCTGCCGGCCACCTATTGTGGCCTGGTGAGCTCTCGAGCTTCCGGTCACCTATTGTGGCCTGGTGAGCTGTCGTGCTGCCGGTCACATATTGTGGCCTGCTGAGCTGTCGTGCTGCCGGCCACCTATAGTAACCTGGTGAGCCGTCGAGATGCTGGCCACCTATAGTGGCCTGGTGAGCAGTCGAGATGCCGGCCACCTATAGTGGACTTGTGAGCCGTCGTGCTGCCGGCCACCTATAGTGGCCTGGTGAGCTGTCGTGCTGCCGGTCACCTATTGTGGCCTGGTAAGCTGTCGTGCTGCCGGCCACCTATTGTGGCCTGGTGAGCTCTTGATCTGTTGGCCACCTATAGGGGCCTGGTGAGCTATCGTGCTGCCAGCCATCTATAGTGGCCTGGTGAGCTGTCGAGGTGCCGGCCACCTATAGTAGCCTGGTGAGCTGTCGGGCTGCTGGCGACCTATAGTGGCCTGGTGAGCTGTCAAGATGCCGGCCACCTATTGTGGCCTGGTGAGCTGTCGTGCTGCCGGCCACCTATAGTGGCCTGGTGAGCTGTCGTGCTGCTGGTCACCTATTGTGGCCTGGTGAGCTGTCAAGATGCCGGCCACCTATAGTGGCCTGGTGAGCTGTCGAGAGGCCGGCCACCTATAGTGGCCTGGTGAGCTGTCGAGATGCCGGCCACCTATTGTGGCCTGATGAGCTCTCGAGCTGAAGGCCACCTAATGTGGCCTGGTGAGCTCTCGAGCTGCCGGCCACCTATTGTGTCCTAGTGAGCCGTCGAGATGCCGGTCACCTATAGTGGCCTGGTGAGCTCTCGAGCTGCCGGCCACCTATAGTGGCCTGGTGAGCTGTCGGGCTGCTGGCGACCTATAGTGGCCTGGTGAGCTGTCGTGCTGCCGGCCACCTATTGTGGCCTGGTGAGCTCTTGATCTGTCGGCCACCTATAGTGTGCTGGTGAGCGCCGTGCTGCCGGCCACCTATAGTGGCCTGGTGAGCTTTCGTGCTGCCGGCCACCTATAGCGGCCTGATGAGCGGTGAGCTGTCGTGCTGCCGGCCACCTATTGTGTCCTAGTGAGCCGTCGAGATGCCGGTCACCTATTGTGGCCTGGTGAGCTGTCGTGCTGCCGGCCACCTATTGTGGCCTGGTGAGCTCTTGATCTGTCGGCCACCTATAGTGTGCTGGTGAGCGCCGTGCTGCCGGCCACCTATAGTAGCCTGGCGAGCTGTCGTGCTGCCGGTCACCTATTGTGGCCTGGTGAGCTGTCAAGATGCCGGCCACCTATAGCTCACCTGCCGGCCGCCTATAGTGGCCTGGTGAGCTGTCAAGATGCCGGCCACCTATAATGGCCTGGTGAGCTGTCGAGATGCCGGCCACCTATAGTGGCCTGGTGAGCTGTCGTGCTGCCGGTCACATATTGTGGCCTGGTGAGCTGTCAAGATGCCGGCCACCTATAGTGGCCTGGTGAGCTGTCGAGATGCCGGCCACCTATAGTGGCCTGGTGAGCTGTCGAGGTGCCGGCCACCTATAGTAACCAGGTGAGCTGTCGAGGTGCCGGCCACCTATAGTAACCAGGTGAGCCGTCGAGATGCCGGCCACCTATAGTGGCCTGGTGAGCTCTCGTGCTGCCGGCCACCTATAGTGGCCTGGTGAGCTGTCAAGATGCCGGCCACCTATAATGGCCTGGTGAGCTGTCGAGATGCCGGCCACCTATGGTGGCCTGGTAAGCTGTCGTGCTGCCGGTCACCTATTGTGGCCTGGTGAGCTGTCAAGATGCCGGCCACCTATAGTGGCCTGGTGAGCTGTCGAGATGCCGGCCACCTATAGTGGCCTGGTGAGCTGTCGAGATGCCGGCCACCTATAGTGGCCTGGTGAGCTGTCGAGATGCCGGCCACCTATAGTGACCTGGTGAGCTGTAGAAATGCCGGCCAACTATGGTGGCCTGGTGAGTTGTCGAGATGCCGGCCACCTATAGTGGCCTGGTGAGCTGTCGAGATGCCGGCCACCTATAGTAGCCTGGTGAGCTGTCGAGATGCCGGCCACCTATAGTAGCCTGGTGAGCTGTCGAGATGCCGGCCACCTATAGTAGCCTCGTGAGCCGTCGAAATGCCAGCCACCTATAGTGGCCTGGTGAGCTGTAGAAATGCCGGCCACCTATAGTGGCCTGGTGAGTGGCCGTGCTGCCGGCCATCTATAGTGGCTTGGTGAGCTGTCGAGATGCCGACAACCTATAGTGACCTGGTGAGCTGTCAACCACGTAATGTGGCCTGGTGAGCTCTCGAGCTGCCGGCCACCTATTGTGTCCTAGTGAGCCAACGAGATGCCGGTCACCTATTGTGGCCTGGTGAGCTGTCGTGCTGCCGACCACCTATAGTAACCAGGTGAGCCGTCGAGATGCCGGCCACCTATAGTGGCCTGGTGAGCTGTCGAGATGCCGGCCACCCATAGTAGCCTGGTGAGCTGTCGAGATGCCGGCCACCTATAGTGGCCTGGTGAGCTGTCGTGCTGCCAGTCACCTATTGTGGCCTGGTGAGCTGTCAAGATGCCGGCCACCTATAGTGGCCTGGTGAGCTGTCGAGATGCCGGCCACCTATAGTAACCAGGTGAGCCGTCGAGATGCCGGTCACCTTTTGTGGCCTGGTGAGCTGTCGTGCTGCCAGTCACCTATTGTGGCCTGGTGAGCTGTCAAGATGCCGGCCACCTATAGTGGCCTGGTGAGCTCTTGATCTGTCGGCCACCTATAGTGTGCTGGTGAGCGCCGTGCTGCCGGTCACCTATAGTGGCCTGGTGAGCTTTCGTGCTGCCGGCCACCTATAGCGGCCTGGTGAGCGGTGAGCTGTCGAGATGCTGGCCACCTACAGTAGCCTGGTGAGCTGTCAAGATGCCGGCCACCTATGGTGGGCTGGTGAGCTGTCGAGATGCCGGCCACCTATAGTGACCTGGTGAGCTGTAGAAATGCCGGCCACCTATAGTGGCCGGGTGAGTGGCCGTGCTGCCGGCCACCTATAGTGATCTGGTGAGCTGTCAAGGTGCCGGCCACCTATAGTGGCCTGGTGAGCTGTCGAGATGCCGGCCACCTATAGTGGCCTGGTGAGCTGTCGAGATGCCGGCCACCTATAGTAACCAGGTGAGCCGTCGAGATGCCGGTCACCTTTTGTGGCCTGGTGAGCTGTCGTGCTGCTGGTCACCTATTGTGGCCTGGTGAGCTGTCAAGATGCCGGCCACCTATAGTGGCCTGGTGAGCTGTCGAGATGCCGGCCACCTATAGTGGCCTGGTGAGCTGTCGAGATGCCGGCCACCTATAGTGGCCTGGTGAGCTGTCGAGATGCTGGCCACCTATTGTGGCCTGATGAGCTCTCGAGCTGAAGGCCACCTAATGTGGCCTGGTGAGCTCTCGAGCTGCCGGCCACCTATTGTGTCCTGGTGAGCCGTCGAGATGCCGGTCACCTATTGTGGCCTGGTGAGCTGTCGTGCTGCCGGCCACCTATAGTGGCCTGGTGAGCTGTCGAGGTGCCGGCCACATATAGTGACCAGGTGAGCTGTCAAGCTGCCGGGAATACATATATGGTGGCCCGGTGAGCTCTCGTGCTGCCGGCCGCCTATAGTGGCCTGGTGAGCTGTCAAGTTGCCGACCACCTATAATGGCCTGGTGAGCTGTCGAGATGCCGGCCACCTATAGTGGCCTGGTGAGCTTTCGAGATGCCGGCCACCTATAGTGGCCTGGTGAGCTTTCGAGATCCCGGTCACCTTTTGTGGCCTGGTGAGCTGTCGTGCTGCCAGTCACCTATTGTGGCCTGGTGAGCTGTCAAGATGCCGGCCACATATAGTGGCCTGGTGAGCTCTTGATCTGTCGGCCACCTATAGTGTGCTGGTGAGCGCCGTGCTGCCGGTCACCTATAGTGGCCTGGTGAGCTTTCGAGATCCCGGTCACCTTTTGTGGCCTGGTGAGCTGTCGTGCTGCCAGTCACCTATTGTGGCCTGGTGAGCTGTCAAGATGCCGGCCACATATAGTGGCCTGGTGAGCTCTTGATCTGTCGGCCACCTATAGTGTGCTGGTGAGCGCCGTGCTGCCGGTCACCTATAGTGGCCTGGTGAGCTTTCGTGCTGCCGGCCACCTATAGCGGCCTGGTGAGCGGTGAGCTGTCGAGATGCTGGCCACCTACAGTAGCCTGGTGAGCTGTCAAGATGCCGGCCACCTATGGTGGGCTGGTGAGCTGTCGAGATGCCGGCCACCTATAGTGACCTGGTGAGCTGTAGAAATGCCGGCCACCTATAGTGGCCGGGTGAGTGGCCGTGCTGCCGGCCACCTATAGTGATCTGGTGAGCTGTCAAGGTGCCGGCCACCTATAGTGGCCTGGTGAGCTGTCGAGATGCCGGCCACCTATAGTGGCCTGGTGAGCTGTCGAGATGCCGGCCACCTATAGTAACCAGGTGAGCCGTCGAGATGCCGGTCACCTTTTGTGGCCTGGTGAGCTGTCGTGCTGCTGGTCACCTATTGTGGCCTGGTGAGCTGTCAAGATGCCGGCCACCTATAGTGGCCTGGTGAGCTGTCGAGATGCCGGCCACCTATAGTGGCCTGGTGAGCTGTCGAGATGCCGGCCACCTATAGTGGCCTGGTGAGCTGTCGAGATGCTGGCCACCTATTGTGGCCTGATGAGCTCTCGAGCTGAAGGCCACCTAATGTGGCCTGGTGAGCTCTCGAGCTGCCGGCCACCTATTGTGTCCTGGTGAGCCGTCGAGATGCCGGTCACCTATTGTGGCCTGGTGAGCTGTCGTGCTGCCGGCCACCTATAGTGGCCTGGTGAGCTGTCGAGGTGCCGGCCACATATAGTGACCAGGTGAGCTGTCAAGCTGCCGGGAATACATATATGGTGGCCCGGTGAGCTCTCGTGCTGCCGGCCGCCTATAGTGGCCTGGTGAGCTGTCAAGTTGCCGGCCACCTATAATGGCCTGGTGAGCTGTCGAGATGCCGGCCACCTATAGTGGCCTGGTGAGCTTTCGAGATGCCGGTCACCTATTGAGGCCTGGTGAGCTGTCGTGCTGCCGGCCACCTATTGTGGCCTGGTGAGCTCTTGATCTGTCGGCCACCTATAGTGTGCTGGTGAGCGCCGTGCTGCCGGCCACCTATAGTGGCCTGGTGAGCTTTCGTGCTGCCGGCCACCTATATCGGCCTGGTGAGCTCTCCTGCTGCCGGCCACCTATAGTGTGCTGGTGAGCTCTCGAGCTGCCAGCCACCTATAGTGACCTGGTGAGCTGTCGAGATGCCGGCCACCTATAGTGGCCTGGTGAGCTGTCGAGATGCCGGCCACCTATAGTAGCCTGGTGAGCCGTCGAGATGCCGGCCACCTATAGTAGCCTGGTGAGCCGTCGAGATGCCGGTCGCCTATTGTGGCTTGGTCAGCCGTCGTGCTACCGGCCACCTATTGTGGCCTGGTGAGCTCTCGTGCTGCCGGCCACCTATAGTGGCCTGTTGAGCTGTCGAGATGCCGGCCACCTATAGTGGCCTGGTGAGCTGTCGTGCTGCCGGCCACCTATAGTGACCTGTTGAGCTGTCGAGATGCCGGCCACCTATAGTGGCCTGGTGAGCTCTCGAGCTGCCGGCCACCTATTGTGGCCTGGTGAGCTCTCGAGCTTCCGGTCACCTATTGTGGCCTGGTGAGCTGTCGTGCTGCCGGTCACATATTGTGGCCTGCTGAGCTGTCGTGCTGCCGGCCACCTATAGTAACCTGGTGAGCCGTCGAGATGCTGGCCACCTATAGTGGCCTGGTGAGCAGTCGAGATGCCGGCCACCTATAGTGGACTTGTGAGCCGTCGTGCTGCCGGCCACCTATAGTGGCCTGGTGAGCTGTCGTGCTGCCGGTCACCTATTGTGGCCTGGTAAGCTGTCGTGCTGCCGGCCACCTATTGTGGCCTGGTGAGCTCTTGATCTGTTGGCCACCTATAGGGGCCTGGTGAGCTATCGTGCTGCCAGCCATCTATAGTGGCCTGGTGAGCTGTCGAGGTGCCGGCCACCTATAGTAGCCTGGTGAGCCGTCGAGATGCCGGCCGCCTATAGTGGCTTGGTCAGCTGTCGTGCTGCCGGCCACCTATAGTGATCTGGTGAACTGTCAAGGTGCCGGCCACCTATAGTGGCCTGGTGAGCTGTCGTGCTGCCGGCCACCTATTGTGGCCTGGTGAGCTCTTGATTTGTCGGCCACCTATAGTCTGCTGGTGAGCGCCGTGCTGCCGGCCACCTATAGTGGCCTGGTGAGCTTTCGTGCTGCCGGCCACCTATAGCGGCCTGGTGAGCGGTGAGCTGTCGTGCTGCCGGCCACCTATTGTGTCCTAGTGAGCCGTCGAGATGCCGGTCACCTATTGTGGCCTGGTGAGATGTCGTGCTGCCGGCCACCTATAGTGGCCTGGTGAGCTCTCGAGCTGCCGGCCACCTATAGTGGCCTGGTGAGCTGTCGGGCTGCCGGCCACCTATAGTGGCCTGGTGAGCTGTCGGGCTGCTGGCGACCTATAGTGGCCTGGTGAGCTGTCAAGATGCCGGCCACCTATTGTGGCCTGGTGAGCTGTCGTACAGCCGGCCACCTATTGTGGCCTGGTGAGCTCTTGATCTGTCGGACACCTATAGTGTGCTGGTGAGCGCCGTGCTGCCGGCCACCTATAGTGGCCTGGTGAGCTTTCGTGCTGCCGGCCACCTATAGCGGCCTGGTGAGCGGTGGGCTGTCGTGCTGCCGGCCACCTATTGTGTCCTAGTGAGCCGTCGAGATGCCGGTCACCTATTGTGGCCTGGTGAGCTGTCGTGCTGCCGGCCACCTATTGTGGCCTGGTGAGCTCATGATCTGTCGGCCACCTATAGTGTGCTGGTGAGCGCCGTGCTGCCGGCCACCTATAGTGGCCTGGTGAGCTTTCGTGCTGCCGGCCACCTATAGTGACTTGATGAGCTGTAGAAATGCCGGCCACCTATAGTGGCCGGGTGAGTGGCCGTGCTGCCGGCCACCTAAAGTGGCTTGGTGAGCTGTCGAGATGCCGGCCACCTATAGTGACCTGGTGAGCTGTCAAGATGCCGGCCACCTATAGTGGCCTGGTGAGCTGTCGAGATGCCGGCCACCTATAGTGGCCTGGTGAGTGGCCGTGCTGCCAGCCATCTATAGTGGCTTGGTGAGCTGTCGAGATGCCGACAACCTATAGTGACCTGGTGAGCTGTCAACCACCTAATGTGGCCTGGTGAGCTCTCGAGCTGTCGGCCACCTATTGTGTCCTAGTGAGCCAACGAGATGCCGGTCACCTATTGTGGCCTGGTGAGCTGTCGTGCTGCCGACCACCTATAGTAACCAGGTGAGCCGTCGAGATGCCGGCCACCTATAGTGGCCTGGTGAGCTGTCGAGATGCCGGCCACCTATAGTAGCCTGGTGAGCTGTCGAGATGCCGGCCACCTATAGTGGCCTGGTGAGCTGTCGTGCTGCCGGCCACCTATAGTGGCCTGGTGAGCTGTCGTGCTGCTGGTCACCTATTGTGGCCTGGTGAGCTGTCAAGATGCCGGCCACCTATAGTGGCCTGGTGAGCTGTCGAGAGGCCGGCCACCTATAGTGGCCTGGTGAGCTGTCGAGATGCCGGCCACCTATTGTGGCCTGATGAGCTCTCGAGCTGAAGGCCACCTAATGTGGCCTGGTGAGCTCTCGAGCTGCCGGCCACCTATTGTGTCCTAGTGAGCCGTCGAGATGCCGGTCACCTATAGTGGCCTGGTGAGCTCTCGAGCTGCCGGCCACCTATAGTGGCCTGGTGAGCTGTCGGGCTGCTGGCGACCTATAGTGGCCTGGTGAGCTGTCGTGCTGCCGGCCACCTATTGTGGCCTGGTGAGCTCTTGATCTGTCGGCCACCTATAGTGTGCTGGTGAGCGCCGTGCTGCCGGCCACCTATAGTGGCCTGGTGAGCTTTCGTGCTGCCGGCCACCTATAGCGGCCTGATGAGCGGTGAGCTGTCGTGCTGCCGGCCACCTATTGTGTCCTAGTGAGCCGTCGAGATGCCGGTCACCTATTGTGGCCTGGTGAGCTGTCGTGCTGCCGGCCACCTATTGTGGCCTGGTGAGCTCTTGATCTGTCGGCCACCTATAGTGTGCTGGTGAGCGCCGTGCTGCCGGCCACCTATAGTAGCCTGGCGAGCTGTCGTGCTGCCGGTCACCTATTGTGGCCTGGTGAGCTGTCAAGATGCCGGCCACCTATAGCTCACCTGCCGGCCGCCTATAGTGGCCTGGTGAGCTGTCAAGATGCCGGCCACCTATAATGGCCTGGTGAGCTGTCGAGATGCCGGCCACCTATAGTGGCCTGGTGAGCTGTCGTGCTGCCGGTCACATATTGTGGCCTGGGGAGCTGTCAAGATGCCGGCCACCTATAGTGGCCTGGTGAGCTGTCGAGATGCCGGCCACATATAGTGGCCTGGTGAGCTGTCGAGGTGCCGGCCACCTATAGTAACCAGGTGAGCTGTCGAGGTGCCGGCCACCTATAGTAACCAGGTGAGCCGTCGAGATGCCGGCCACCTATAGTGGCCTGGTGAGCTCTCGTGCTGCCGGCCACCTATAGTGGCCTGGTGAGCTGTCAAGATGCCGGCCACCTATAATGGCCTGGTGAGCTGTCGAGATGCCGGCCACCTATGGTGGCCTGGTAAGCTGTCGTGCTGCCGGTCACCTATTGTGGCCTGGTGAGCTGTCAAGATGCCGGCCACCTATAGTGGCCTGGTGAGCTGTCGAGATGCCGGCCACCTATAGTGGCCTGGTGAGCTGTCGAGATGCCGGCCACCTATAGTGGCCTGGTGAGCTGTCGAGATGCCGGCCACCTATAGTGACCTGGTGAGCTGTAGAAATGCCGGCCAACTATGGTGGCCTGGTGAGTTGTCGAGATGCCGGCCACCTATAGTGGCCTGGTGAGCTGTCGAGATGCCGGCCACCTATAGTAGCCTGGTGAGCTGTCGAGATGCCGGCCACCTATAGTAGCCTGGTGAGCTGTCGAGATGCCGGCCACCTATAGTAGCCTCGTGAGCCGTCGAAATGCCAGCCACCTATAGTGGCCTGGTGAGCTGTAGAAATGCCGGCCACCTATAGTGGCCTGGTGAGTGGCCGTGCTGCCGGCCATCTATAGTGGCTTGGTGAGCTGTCGAGATGCCGACAACCTATAGTGACCTGGTGAGCTGTCAACCACGTAATGTGGCCTGGTGAGCTCTCGAGCTGCCGGCCACCTATTGTGTCCTAGTGAGCCAACGAGATGCCGGTCACCTATTGTGGCCTGGTGAGCTGTCGTGCTGCCGACCACCTATAGTAACCAGGTGAGCCGTCGAGATGCCGGCCACCTATAGTGGCCTGGTGAGCTGTCGAGATGCCGGCCACCCATAGTAGCCTGGTGAGCTGTCGAGATGCCGGCCACCTATAGTGGCCTGGTGAGCTGTCGTGCTGCCAGTCACCTATTGTGGCCTGGTGAGCTGTCAAGATGCCGGCCACCTATAGTGGCCTGGTGAGCTGTCGAGATGCCGGCCACCTATAGTAACCAGGTGAGCCGTCGAGATGCCGGTCACCTTTTGTGGCCTGGTGAGCTGTCGTGCTGCCAGTCACCTATTGTGGCCTGGTGAGCTGTCAAGATGCCGGCCACCTATAGTGGCCTGGTGTGCTCTTGATCTGTCGGCCACCTATAGTGTGCTGGTGAGCGCCGTGCTGCCGGTCACCTATAGTGGCCTGGTGAGCTTTCGTGCTGCCGGCCACCTATAGCGGCCTGGTGAGCGGTGAGCTGTCGAGATGCTGGCCACCTACAGTAGCCTGGTGAGCTGTCAAGATGCCGGCCACCTATGGTGGGCTGGTGAGCTGTCGAGATGCCGGCCACCTATAGTGACCTGGTGAGCTGTAGAAATGCCGGCCACCTATAGTGGCCGGGTGAGTGGCCGTGCTGCCGGCCACCTATAGTGATCTGGTGAGCTGTCAAGGTGCCGGCCACCTATAGTGGCCTGGTGAGCTGTCGAGATGCCGGCCACCTATAGTGGCCTGGTGAGCTGTCGAGATGCCGGCCACCTATAGTAACCAGGTGAGCCGTCGAGATGCCGGTCACCTTTTGTGGCCTGGTGAGCTGTCGTGCTGCTGGTCACCTATTGTGGCCTGGTGAGCTGTCAAGATGCCGGCCACCTATAGTGGCCTGGTGAGCTGTCGAGATGCCGGCCACCTATAGTGGCCTGGTGAGCTGTCGAGATGCCGGCCACCTATAGTGGCCTGGTGAGCTGTCGAGATGCTGGCCACCTATTGTGGCCTGATGAGCTCTCGAGCTGAAGGCCACCTAATGTGGCCTGGTGAGCTCTCGAGCTGCCGGCCACCTATTGTGTCCTGGTGAGCCGTCGAGATGCCGGTCACCTATTGTGGCCTGGTGAGCTGTCGTGCTGCCGGCCACCTATAGTGGCCTGGTGAGCTGTCGAGGTGCCGGCCACATATAGTGACCAGGTGAGCTGTCAAGCTGCCGGGAATACATATATGGTGGCCCGGTGAGCTCTCGTGCTGCCGGCCGCCTATAGTGGCCTGGTGAGCTGTCAAGTTGCCGACCACCTATAATGGCCTGGTGAGCTGTCGAGATGCCGGCCACCTATAGTGGCCTGGTGAGCTTTCGAGATGCCGGTCACCTATTGAGGCCTGGTGAGCTGTCGTGCTGCCGGCCACCTATTGTGGCCTGGTGAGCTCTTGATCTGTCGGCCACCTATAGTGTGCTGGTGAGCGCCGTGCTGCCGGCCACCTATAGTGGCCTGGTGAGCTTTCGTGCTGCCGGCCACCTATATCGGCCTGGTGAGCTCTCCTGCTGCCGGCCACCTATAGTGTGATGGTGAGCTCTCGAGCTGCCAGCCACCTATAGTGACCTGGTGAGCTGTCGAGATGCCGGCCACCTATAGTGGCCTGGTGAGCTGTCGAGATGCCGGCCACCTATAGTAGCCTGGTGAGCCGTCGAGATGCCGGCCACCTATAGTAGCCTGGTGAGCCGTCGAGATGCCGGTCGCCTATTGTGGCTTGGTCAGTCGTCGTGCTACCGGCCACCTATTGTGGCCTGGTGAGCTGTCGAGATGCCGGCCACCTATAGTGGCCTGTTGAGCTGTCGAGATGCCGGCCACCTATAGTGGCCTGGTGAGCTGTCGTGCTGCCGGCCACCTATAGTGACCTGTTGAGCTGTCGAGATGCCGGCCACCTATAGTGGCCTGGTGAGCTCTCGAGCTGCCGGCCACCTATTGTGGCCTGGTGAGCTCTCGAACTTCCGGTCACCTATTGTGGCCTGGTGAGCTGTCGTGCTGCCGGTCACATATTGTGGCCTGCTGAGCTGTCGTGCTGCCGGCCACCTATAGTAACCTGGTGCGCCGTCGAGATGCTGGCCACCTATAGTGGCCTGGTGAGCAGTCGAGATGCCGGCCACCTATAGTGGACTTGTGAGCCGTCGTGCTGCCGGCCACCTATAGTGGCCTGGTGAGCTGTCGTGCTGCCGGTCACCTATTGTGGCCTGGTAAGCTGTCGTGCTGCCGGCCACCTATTGTGGCCTGGTGAGCTCTTGATCTGTCGGCCACCTATAGGGGCCTGGTGAGCTATCGTGCTGCCAGCCATCTATAGTGGCCTGGTGAGCTGTCGAGGTGCCGGCCACCTATAGTAGCCTGGTGAGCTGTCAAAATGCCGGCCACCTATAGTGGCCTGGTGAGCTGTCGAGATGCCGGCCACCTATAGTGGCCTGGTGAGCTGTCGAGATGCCGGCCACCTATAGTGGCCTGGTGAGCTGTCGAGATGCTGGCCACCTATTGTGGCCTGATGAGCTCTCGAGCTGAAGGCCACCTAATGTGGCCTGGTGAGCTCTCGAGCTGCCGGCCACCTATTGTGTCCTGGTGAGCCGTCGAGATGCCGGTCACCTATTGTGGCCTGGTGAGCTGTCGTGCTGCCGGCCACCTATAGTGGCCTGGTGAGCTGTCGAGGTGCCGGCCACATATAGTGACCAGGTGAGCTGTCAAGATGCCGGCCACCTATAGTGGCCTGGTGAGCTGTCGAGATGCCGGCCACCTATAGTGGCCTGGTGAGTGGCCGTGCTGCCGGCCATCTATAGTGGCTTGGTGAGCTGTCGAGATGCCGACAACCTATAGTGACCTGGTGAGCTGTCAACCACCTAATGTGGCCTGGTGAGCTCTCGAGCTGTCGGCCACCTATTGTGTCCTAGTGAGCCAACGAGATGCCGGTCACCTATTGTGGCCTGGTGAGCTGTCGTGCTGCCGACCACCTATAGTAACCAGGTGAGCCGTCGAGATGCCGGCCACCTATAGTGGCCTGGTGAGCAGTCGAGATGCCGGCCACCTATAGTGGACTTGTGAGCCGTCGTGCTGCCGGCCACCTATAGTGGCCTGGTGAGCTGTCGTGCTGCCGGTCACCTATTGTGGCCTGGTAAGCTGTCGTGCTGCCGGCCACCTATTGTGGCCTGGTGAGCTCTTGATCTGTCGGCCACCTATAGGGGCCTGGTGAGCTATCGTGCTGCCAGCCATCTATAGTGGCCTGGTGAGCTGTCGAGGTGCCGGCCACCTATAGTAGCCTGGTGAGCTGTCAAAATGCCGGCCACCTATAGTGGCCTGGTGAGCTGTCGAGATGCCGGCCACCTATAGTGGCCTGGTGAGCTGTCGAGATGCCGGCCACCTATAGTGGCCTGGTGAGCTGTCGAGATGCTGGCCACCTATTGTGGCCTGATGAGCTCTCGAGCTGAAGGCCACCTAATGTGGCCTGGTGAGCTCTCGAGCTGCCGGCCACCTATTGTGTCCTGGTGAGCCGTCGAGATGCCGGTCACCTATTGTGGCCTGGTGAGCTGTCGTGCTGCCGGCCACCTATAGTGGCCTGGTGAGCTTTCGAGATGCCGGTCACCTATTGAGGCCTGGTGAGCTGTCGTGCTGCCGGCCACCTATTGTGGCCTGGTGAGCTCTTGATCTGTCGGCCACCTATAGTGTGCTGGTGAGCGCCGTGCTGCCGGCCACCTATAGTGGCCTGGTGAGCTTTCGTGCTGCCGGCCACCTATATCGGCCTGGTGAGCTCTCCTGCTGCCGGCCACCTATAGTGTGCTGGTGAGCTCTCGAGCTGCCAGCCACCTATAGTGACCTGGTGAGCTGTCGAGATGCCGGCCACCTATAGTGGCCTGGTGAGCTGTCGAGATGCCGGCCACCTATAGTAGCCTGGTGAGCCGTCGAGATGCCGGCCACCTATAGTAGCCTGGTGAGCCGTCGAGATGCCGGTCGCCTATTGTGGCTTGGTCAGTCGTCGTGCTACCGGCCACCTATTGTGGCCTGGTGAGCTGTCGAGATGCCGGCCACCTATAGTGGCCTGTTGAGCTGTCGAGATGCCGGCCACCTATAGTGGCCTGGTGAGCTGTCGTGCTGCCGGCCACCTATAGTGACCTGTTGAGCTGTCGAGATGCCGGCCACCTATAGTGGCCTGGTGAGCTCTCGAGCTGCCGGCCACCTATTGTGGCCTGGTGAGCTCTCGAACTTCCGGTCACCTATTGTGGCCTGGTGAGCTGTCTTGCTGCCGGTCACATATTGTGGCCTGCTGAGCTGTCGTGCTGCCGGCCACCTATAGTAACCTGGTGAGCCGTCGAGATGCTGGCCACCTATAGTGGCCTGGTGAGCAGTCGAGATGCCGGCCACCTATAGTGGACTTGTGAGCCGTCGTGCTGCCGGCCACCTATAGTGGCCTGGTGAGCTGTCGTGCTGCCGGTCACCTATTGTGGCCTGGTAAGCTGTCGTGCTGCCGGCCACCTATTGTGGCCTGGTGAGCTCTTGATCTGTCGGCCACCTATAGGGGCCTGGTGAGCTATCGTGCTGCCAGCCATCTATAGTGGCCTGGTGAGCTGTCGAGGTGCCGGCCACCTATAGTAGCCTGGTGAGCCGTCGAGATGCCGGCCGCCTATAGTGGCTTGGTCAGCTGTCGTGCTGCCGGCCACCTATAGTGATCTGGTGAGCTGTCAAGGTGCCGGCCACCTATAGTGGCCTGGTGAGCTGTCGTGCTGCCGGCCACCTATTGTGGCCTGGTGAGCTCTTGATTTGTCGGCCACCTATAGTCTGCTGGTGAGCGCCGTGCTGCCGGCCACCTATAGTGGCCTGGTGAGCTTTCGTGCTGCCGGCCACCAATAGCGGCCTGGTGAGCGGTGAGCTGTCGTGCTGCCGGCCACCTATTGTGTCCTAGTGAGCCGTCGAGATGCCGGTCACCTATTGTGGCCTGGTGAGATGTCGTGCTGCCGGCCACCTATAGTGGCCTGGTGAGCTCTCGAGCTGCCGGCCACCTATAGTGGCCTGGTGAGCTGTCGGGCTGCCGGCCACCTATAGTGGCCTGGTGAGCTGTCGGGCTGCTGGCGACCTATAGTGGCCTGGTGAGCTGTCAAGATGCCGGCCACCTATTGTGGCCTGGTGAGCTGTCGTACAGCCGGCCACCTATTGTGGCCTGGTGAGCTCTTGATCTGTCGGACACTGTTCAGAAGTACCTGACAAAACTGTTAATTATGAACAGGACTTCTTTGCTTTTAGTGTCATTTCTATTTAAATGTAAAAGATATATTCGAGATTTCATTCATAAATAAAGCGTGATTGAACAAGCAAGCATTTTCCTCCACTTACAGTTCTAAACAGCATTTTCCTCCACTACCGTTCTACACATTTTGGCATCCCTTGCGGGGAACCTGATTCTTCTGCATAAATAATTGAACTGGAAAGTGCTCGTTAAGAACAATGGCGCTGGTCAAAGAGGAATCTGCAGACGTCATTCTGGGAGCTGACCTGTATGGCTCACTTCTATGTGGTGAAATTCTGCCATCATCTGCTGGTGCTCCTGTGGCACAGCGTACTCACTTAGGACGGGTTGTTTTCGGCCGCTTGCCAGACACTACAACTCGAAACGATCAAGAGGACGTAAAATCTTCCTGCGAGATGACAAAAGACGAACTCTATTGCGAAGAATTTTTTAAACAAACAGTACAACGGACCAGTTCTGGACGCTACGTCGTCAAGTACCCATTTAAAGATTCCATCGACCGAACCACGCTTGTGGACTCTAAAGCTGACCCCACAGACTTAGCCGCTTTGACCCCTGGGCACTTCTTGGTGGGCGGTCCCATCACTGCTATTCCAGAACCAAGCTTGCTTGACACCAAGACAAGCCGACTGACACGATGGAGGCAGCTCCAGCAAATGCAGCAGGATTTCTGGAAGAGGTGGAGCTGCGAATACTTGCATGAGCTTCAGGTAAGAAGTAAATGGCAACAAACCAAACCCAACATCAAAGTGGGCGACCTCGTCCTGGTGAAAGATGAACGCACCCCTCCCACCCAATGGTCATTGGGTCGGGTATTGGAAGTACATGCTGGAGAAGACAATCTAGTGCGAGTCGCTACAATTCGTACACAGTCATCGATACTGAAACGAGCTATCTCAAAGTTGGTTCTACTTCCAATTGACAACAATACGGCGGATGAATACGGTGGGCGGCCAAATATTTCGTCACACAAACTGGACGAGGTGGGCGGAATGTTCAGAAGTACCTGACAAAACTGTTAATTATGAACAGGACTTCTTTGCTTTTAGTGTCATTTCTATTTAAATGTAAAAGATATATTCGAGATTTCATTCATAAATAAAGCGTGATTGAACAAGCAAGCATTTTCCTCCACTTACAGTTCTAAACAGCATTTTCCTCCACTACCGTTCTACACAGACACCTATAGTGTGCTGGTGAGCGCCGTGCTGCCGGCCACCTATAGTGGCCTGGTGAGCTTTCGTGCTGCCGGCCACCTATAGCGGCCTGGTGAGCGGTGGGCTGTCGTGCTGCCGGCCACCTATTGTGTCCTAGTGAGCCGTCGAGATGCCGGTCACCTATTGTGGCCTGGTGAGCTGTCGTGCTGCCGGCCACCTATTGTGGCCTGGTGAGCTCATGATCTGTCGGCCACCTATAGTGTGCTGGTGAGCGCCGTGCTGCCGGCCACCTAAAGTGGCTTGGTGAGCTGTCGAGATGCCGGCCACCTATAGTGACCTGGTGAGCTGTCAAGATGCCGGCCACCTATAGTGGCCTGGTGAGCTGTCGAGATGCCGGCCACCTATAGTGGCCTGGTGAGTGGCCGTGCTGCCGGCCATCTATAGTGGCTTGGTGAGCTGTCGAGATGCCGACAACCTATAGTGACCTGGTGAGCTGTCAACCACCTAATGTGGCCTGGTGAGCTCTCGAGCTGTCGGCCACCTATTGTGTCCTAGTGAGCCAACGAGATGCCGGTCACCTATTGTGGCCTGGTGAGCTGTCGTGCTGCCGACCACCTATAGTAACCAGGTGAGCCGTCGAGATGCCGGCCACCTATAGTGGCCTGGTGAGCTGTCGAGATGCCGGCCACCTATAGTAGCCTGGTGAGCTGTCGAGATGCCGGCCACCTATAGTAGCCTGGTGAGCTGTCGTGCTGCCGGCCACCTATAGTGGCCTGGTGAGCTGTCGTGCTGCTGGTCACCTATTGTGGCCTGGTGAGCTGTCAAGATGCCGGCCACCTATAGTGGCCTGGTGAGCTGTCGAGAGGCCGGCCACCTATAGTGGCCTGGTGAGCTGTCGAGATGCCGGCCACCTATTGTGGCCTGATGAGCTCTCGAGCTGAAGGCCACCTAATGTGGCCTGGTGAGCTCTCGAGCTGCCGGCCACCTATTGTGTCCTAGTGAGCCGTCGAGATGCCGGTCAACTATAGTGGCCTGGTGAGCTCTCGAGCTGCCGGCCACCTATAGTGGCCTGGTGAGCTGTCGGGCTGCTGGCGACCTATAGTGGCCTGGTGAGCTGTCGTGCTGCCGGCCACCTATTGTGGCCTGGTGAGCTCTTGATCTGTCGGCCACCTATAGTGTGCTGGTGAGCGCCGTGCTGCCGGCCACCTATAGTGGCCTGGTGAGCTTTCGTGCTGCCGGCCACCTATAGCGGCCTGATGAGCGGTGAGCTGTCGTGCTGCCGGCCACCTATTGTGTCCTAGTGAGCCGTCGAGATGCCGGTCACCTATTGTGGCCTGGTGAGCTGACGTGCTGCCGGCCACCTATTGTGGCCTGGTGAGCTCTTGATCTGTCGGCCACCTATAGTGTGCTGGTGAGCGCCGTGCTGCCGGCCACCTATAGTGGCCTGGGGAGCTTTCGTGCTGCCGGCCACCTATAGTGGCCTGGTGAGCGGTGAGCTGTCGTGCTGCCGGCCACCTATTGTGTCCTGGTGAGCCGTCGAGACGCCGGTCACCTATTGTGGCCTGGTGAGCTGTCGTGCTGCCGGCCACCTATTGTGGCCTGGTGAGCTCTTGATCTGTCGGCCACCTATAGTGTGCTGGTGAGCGCCGTGCTGCCGGCCACCTATAGTGGCCTGGTGAGCTTTCGTGCTGCCGGCCACCTATAGCGGCCTGGTGAGCGGTGAGCTGTCGAGATGCTGGCCACCTACAGTGGCCTGGTGAGCTGTCAAGATGCCGGCCACCTATAGTGGGCTGGTGAGCTGTCGAGATGCCGGCCACCTATAGTGACCTGGTGAGCTGTAGAAATGCCGGCCACCTATAGTGGCCGGGTGAGTGGCCGTGCTGCCGGCCACCTATAGTGGCTTGGTGAGCTGTCGAGATGCCGGCCACCTATAGTGATCTGGTGAGCTGTCAAGGTGCCGGCCACCTATAGTGGCCTGGTGAGCTGTCGTGCTGCCGGCCACCTATTGTGGCCTGGTGAGCTCTTGATCTGTCGGCCACCTATAGTGTGCTGGTGAGCGCCGTGCTGCCGGCCACCTATAGTGGCCTGGTGAGCTTTCGTGCTGCCGGCCACCTATAGCGGCCTGGTGAGCGGTGAGCTGTCGTGCTGCCGGCCACCTATAGTGGCTTGGTGAGCTGTCGAGATGCCGGCCACCTATAGTGATCTGGTGAGCTGTCAAGGTGCCGGCCACCTATAGTGGCCTGGGGAGCTTTCGTGCTGCCGGCCACCTATAGTGGCCTGGTGAGCGGTGAGCTGTCGTGCTGCCGGCCACCTATTGTGTCCTGGTGAGCCGTCGAGACGCCGGTCACCTATTGTGGCCTGGTGAGCTGTCGTGCTGCCGGCCACCTATTGTGGCCTGGTGAGCTCTTGATCTGTCGGCCACCTATAGTGTGCTGGTGAGCGCCGTGCTGCCGGCCACCTATAGTGGCCTGGTGAGCTTTCGTGCTGCCGGCCACCTATAGCGGCCTGGTGAGCGGTGAGCTGTCGAGATGCTGGCCACCTACAGTGGCCTGGTGAGCTGTCAAGATGCCGGCCACCTATAGTGGCCGGGTGAGTGGCCGTGCTGCCGGCCACCTAAAGTGGCTTGGTGAGCTGTCGAGATGCCGGCCACCTATAGTGACCTGGTGAGCTGTCAAGATGCCGGCCACCTATAGTGGCCTGGTGAGCTGTCGAGATGCCGGCCACCTATAGTGGCCTGGTGAGTGGCCGTGCTGCCGGCCATCTATAGTGGCTTGGTGAGCTGTCGAGATGCCGACAACCTATAGTGACCTGGTGAGCTGTCAACCACCTAATGTGGCCTGGTGAGCTCTCGAGCTGTCGGCCACCTATTGTGTCCTAGTGAGCCAACGAGATGCCGGTCACCTATTGTGGCCTGGTGAGCTGTCGTGCTGCCGACCACCTATAGTAACCAGGTGAGCCGTCGAGATGCCGGCCACCTATAGTGGCCTGGTGAGCTGTCGAGATGCCGGCCACCTATAGTAGCCTGGTGAGCTGTCGAGATGCCGGCCACCTATAGTGGCCTGGTGAGCTGTCGTGCTGCCGGCCACCTATAGTGGCCTGGTGAGCTGTCGTGCTGCTGGTCACCTATTGTGGCCTGGTGAGCTGTCAAGATGCCGGCCACCTATAGTGGCCTGGTGAGCTGTCGAGAGGCCGGCCACCTATAGTGGCCTGGTGAGCTGTCGAGATGCCGGCCACCTATTGTGGCCTGATGAGCTCTCGAGCTGAAGGCCACCTAATGTGGCCTGGTGAGCTCTCGAGCTGCCGGCCACCTATTGTGTCCTAGTGAGCCGTCGAGATGCCGGTCACCTATAGTGGCCTGGTGAGCTCTCGAGCTGCCGGCCACCTATAGTGGCCTGGTGAGCTGTCGGGCTGCTGGCGACCTATAGTGGCCTGGTGAGCTGTCGTGCTGCCGGCCACCTATTGTGGCCTGGTGAGCTCTTGATCTGTCGGCCACCTATAGTGTGCTGGTGAGCGCCGTGCTGCCGGCCACCTATAGTGGCCTGGTGAGCTTTCGTGCTGCCGGCCACCTATAGCGGCCTGATGAGCGGTGAGCTGTCGTGCTGCCGGCCACCTATTGTGTCCTAGTGAGCCGTCGAGATGCCGGTCACCTATTGTGGCCTGGTGAGCTGTCGTGCTGCCGGCCACCTATTGTGGCCTGGTGAGCTCTTGATCTGTCGGCCACCTATAGTGTGCTGGTGAGCGCCGTGCTGCCGGCCACCTATAGTGGCCTGGGGAGCTTTCGTGCTGCCGGCCACCTATAGTGGCCTGGTGAGCGGTGAGCTGTCGTGCTGCCGGCCACCTATTGTGTCCTGGTGAGCCGTCGAGACGCCGGTCACCTATTGTGGCCTGGTGAGCTGTCGTGCTGCCGGCCACCTATTATGGCCTGGTGAGCTCTTGATCTGTCGGCCACCTATAGTGTGCTGGTGAGCGCCGTGCTGCCGGCCACCTATAGTGGCCTGGTGAGCTTTCGTGCTGCCGGCCACCTATAGCGGCCTGGTGAGCGGTGAGCTGTCGAGATGCTGGCCACCTACAGTGGCCTGGTGAGCTGTCAAGATGCCGGCCACCTATAGTGGGCTGGTGAGCTGTCGAGATGCCGGCCACCTATAGTGACCTGGTGAGCTGTAGAAATGCCGGCCACCTATAGTGGCCGGGTGAGTGGCCGTGCTGCCGGCCACCTATAGTGGCTTGGTGAGCTGTCGAGATGCCGGCCACCTATAGTGATCTGGTGAGCTGTCAAGGTGCCGGCCACCTATAGTGGCCTGGTGAGCTGTCGTGCTGCCGGCCACCTATTGTGGCCTGGTGAGCTCTTGATCTGTCGGCCACCTATAGTGTGCTGGTGAGCGCCGTGCTGCCGGCCACCTATAGTGGCCTGGTGAGCTTTCGTGCTGCCGGCCACCTATAGCGGCCTGGTGAGCGGTGAGCTGTCGTGCTGCCGGCCACCTATAGTGGCTTGGTGAGCTGTCGAGATGCCGGCCACCTATAGTGATCTGGTGAGCTGTCAAGGTGCCGGCCACCTATAGTGGCCTGGGGAGCTTTCGTGCTGCCGGCCACCTATAGTGACCAGGTGAGCTGTCAAGCTGCCGGGAATACATATATGGTGGCCCGGTGAGCTCTCTTGCTGCCGGCCGCCTATAGTGGCCTGGTGAGCTGTCAAGATGCCGGCCACCTATAATGGCCTGGTGAGCTGTCGAGATGCCGGCCACCTATAGTGGCCTGGTGAGCTTTCGTGCTGCCGGCCACCTATAGCGGCCTGGTGAGCGGTGAGCTGTCGTGCTGCCGGCCACCTATTGTGTCCTAGTGAGCCGTCGAGATGCCGGTCACCTATTGTGGCCTGGTGAGCTGTCGTGCTGCCGGCCACCTATTGTGGCCTGGTGAGCTCTTGATCTGTCGGCCACCTATAGTGTGCTGGTGAGCGCCGTGCTGCCGGCCACCTATAGTGGCCTGGTGAGCTGTCGTGCTGCCGGCCACCTATAGTGACCAGGTGAGCTGTCAAGCTGCCGGGAATACATATATGGTGGCCCGGTGAGCTCTCTTGCTGCCGGCCGCCTATAGTGGCCTGGTGAGCTGTCAAGATGCCGGCCACCTATAATGGCCTGGTGAGCTGTCGAGATGCCGGCCACCTATAGTGGCCTGGTGAGCTTTCGTGCTGCCGGCCACCTATAGCGGCCTGGTGAGCGGTGAGCTGTCGTATTGCCGGCCACCTATTGTGTCCTAGTGAGCCGTCGAGATGCCGGCCACCTATTGTGGCCTGGTGAGCTGTCGTGCTGCCGGCCACCTATTGTGGCCTGGTGAGCTCTTGATCTGTCGGCCACCTATAGTGTGCTGGTGAGCGCCGTGCTGCCGGCTACCTATAGTGGCCTGGTGAGCTGTCGTGCTGCCGGCCACCTATAGTGACCAGGTGAGCTGTCAAGCTGCCGGGAATACATATATGGTGGCCCGGTGAGCTCTCTTGCTGCCGGCCGCCTATAGTGGCCTGGTGAGCTGTCGAGAGGCCGGCCACCTATAGTGGCCTGGTGAGCTGTCGAGAT
The DNA here is from genome assembly GCA_951905685.1 of Eumerus sabulonum. NCBI lineage: Eukaryota > Metazoa > Arthropoda > Insecta > Diptera > Syrphidae > Eumerus > Eumerus sabulonum. The sequence continues at coordinate 134,090,009 of OX645060.1, read as the reverse complement.
GCCGGCCACCTATTGTGGCCTGATGAGCTCTCGAGCTGAAGGCCACCTAATGTGGCCTGGTGAGCTCTCGAGCTGCCGGCCACCTATTGTGTCCTAGTGAGCCGTCGAGATGCCGGTCACCTATAGTGGCCTGGTGAGCTCTCGAGCTGAAGGCCACCTAATGTGGCCTGGTGAGCTCTCGAGCTGCCGGCCACCTATTGTGTCCTAGTGAGCCGTCGAGATGCCGGTCACCTATTGTGGCCTGGTGAGCTGTCGTGCTGCCGGCCACCTATAGTGACCAGGTGAGCTGTCAAGCTGCCGGGAATACATATATGGTGGCCCGGTGAGCTCTCTTGCTGCCGGCCGCCTATAGTGGCCTGGTGAGCTGTCAAGATGCCGGCCACCTATAATGGCCTGGTGAGCTGTCGAGATGCCGGCCACCTATAGTGGCCTGGTGAGCTTTCGTGCTGCCGGCCACCTATAGCGGCCTGGTGAGCGGTGAGCTGTCGTGCTGCCGGCCACCTATTGTGTCCTAGTGAGCCGTCGAGATGCCGGTCACCTATTGTGGCCTGGTGAGCTGTCGTGCTGCCGGCCACCTATTGTGGCCTGGTGAGCTCTTGATCTGTCGGCCACCTATAGTGTGCTGGTGAGCGCCGTGCTGCCGGCCACCTATAGTGGCCTGGCGAGCTTTCGTGCTGCCGGCCACCTATAGCGGCCTGGTGAGCGGTGAGCTGTCGAGATGCTGGCCACCTACAGTGGCCTGGTGAGCTGTCAAGATGCCGGCCACCTATAGTGGGCTGGTGAGCTGTCGAGGTGCCGGCCACCTATAGTGACCTGGTGAGCTGTAGAAATGCCGGCCACCTATAGTGGCCGCGTGAGTGGCCGTGCTGCCGGCCACCTACAGTGGCTTGGTGAGCTGTCGAGATGCCGGCCACCTATAGTGACCTGGTGAGCTGTCAAGATGCCGGCCACCTATAGTGGCCTGGTGAGCTGTCGAGATGCCGGCCACCTATAGTGGCCTGGTGAGCTGTCGAGATGCCGGCCACCTATAGTGGCCTGGTGAGCTTTCGAGATGCCGGCCACCTATTGTGGCCTGGTGAGCTGTCGTGCTGCCGGCCACCTATTGTGGCCTGGTGAGCTCTTGATCTGTCGGCCACCTATAGTGTGCTGGTGAGCGCCGTGCTGCCGGCCACCTACAGTGGCCTGGTGAGCTTTCGGGCTGCCGGCCACCTATAGCGGCCTGGTGAGCTCTCCTGCTGCCGGCCACCTATAGTGTGCTGGTGAGCTCTCGAGCTGCCAGCCACCTGTAGTGACCTGGTGAGCTGTAGAAATGCCGGCCACCTATAGTGGCCGGGTGAGTGGCCGTGCTGCCGGCCACCTACAGTGGCTTGGTGAGCTGTCGAGATGCCGGCCACCTATAGTGACCTGGTGAGCTGTCAAGATGCCGGCCACCTATAGTGGCCTGGTGAGCTGTCGAGATGCCGGCCACCTATAGTGGCCTGGTGAGCTTTCGAGATGCCGGCCACCTATTGTGGCCTGGTGAGCTGTCGTGCTGCCGGCCACCTATTGTGGCCTGGTGAGCTCTTGATCTGTCGGCCACCTATAGTGTGCTGGTGAGCGCCGTGCTGCCGGCCACCTATAGTGGCCTGGTGAGCTTTCGTGCTGCCGGCCACCTATAGCGGCCTGGTGAGCTCTCCTGCTGCCGGCCACCTATAGTGGTCGGGTGAGCTTTCGTGCTGCCGGCCACCTATAGCGGCCTGGTGAGCTGTCAAGATGCCGGCCACCTATAGTGGCCTGGTGAGCTGTCGAGATGCCGGCCACCTATAGTGGCCTGGTGAGCTGTCGAGATGCCGGCCACCTATAGTGGCCTGGTGAGCTTTCGAGATGCCGGCCACCTATTGTGGCCTGGTGAGCTGTCGTGCTGCCGGCCACCTATAGTTGCCTGGTGAGCTGTCGAGATGCCGGCCACCTATAGTAGCCATTTGAGCCGTCGAGATGCCGGCCACCTATAGTGGCCTGGTGAGCTATCGTGCTGCCAGCCATCTATAGTGGCCTGGTGAGCTGTCGAGATGCCGGCCACCTATAGTAGCCTGGTGAGCCGTCGAGATGCCGGCCACCTATTGTGGCCTGGTGAGCTGTCAAGATGTCGGCCACCTATAGTGGCCTGGTGAGCTGTCGAGATGCCGGCCACCTATAATGGCCTGGTGAGCTGTCGAGATGCCGGCCACCTATAGTGACCTGGTGAGCTGTAGAAATGCCGGCCACCTATAGTGGCCTGGTGAGCTGTCGAGATGCCGGCCACCTATTGTGGCCTGGTAAGCTGTACAGATGCCGGCCACCTATAGTGGCCTGGTGAGCTGTCGAGATGCCGGCCACCTATTGTGGCCTGATGGGCTCTCGAGCTGAAGGCCACCTAATGTGGCCTGGTGAGCTCTCGAGCTGCCGGATACCTATTGTGTCCTAGTGAGCTGTCGAGATGCCGGTCACCTATTGTGGCCTGGTGAGCTGTCGTGCTGCCGGCCACCTATTGTGGCCTGGTGAGCTCTTGATCTGTCGGCCACCTATAGTGTGCTGGTGAGCGCCGTGCTGCCGGCCACCTATAGTGGTCGGGTGAGCTTTCGTGCTGCCGGCCACCTATAGCGGCCTGGTGAGCTGTCAAGATGCCGGCCACCTATAGTGGCCTGGTGAGCTGTCGAGATGCCGGCCACCTATGGTGGCCTGGTGAGCTGTCGAGGTGCCGGCCACATATAGTGACCAGGTGAACTGTCGAGATGCCGGCCACCTATAGTGGCCTGGTGAGCTGTCGAAATGCCGGAGACCTATAGTGACCTGGTGAGCTGTAGAAATGCCGGCCACCTATAGTGGCCTGGTGAGCTGTCGAGATGCCGGCCACCTATTGTGGCCTGGTGAGCTGTCAAGATCCCGGCCACCTATAGTGGCCTGGTGAGCTGTCGAGATGCCGGCCACCTATAGTGGCCTGGTGAGCTTTCGAGATGCCGGCCACCTATTGTGGCCTGGTGAGCTGTCGTGCTGCCGGCCACCTATTGTGGCCTGCTGAGCTCTTGATCTGTCGGCCACCTATAGTGTGCTGGTGAGCGCCGTGCTGCCGGCCACCTATAGTGGCCTGGTGAGCTTTCGTGCTGCCGGCCACCTATAGCGGCCTGGTGAGCTCTCCTGCTGCCGGCCACCTATAGTGTGCTGGTGAGCTCTCGAGCTGCCAGCCACCTGTAGTGGCCTGGTGAGCTGTCGTGCTCCCGGCCACCTATAGTAGCCTGGTGAGCTGTCGATATGCCGGCCACCTATAGTGGCCTGGTGAGCTATCGTGCTGCCGGCCACCTATAGTAGCCTGGTGAGCTGTCGAGATGCCGGCCACCTATAGTGGCCTGGTGAGCTGTCAAGATGCCGGCCACCTATATTGGCCTGGTGAGCTGTCGAGATGCCGGCCACCTATAGTGGCCTGGTGAGCTGTCAAGATGCCGGCCACCTATATTGGCCTGGTGAGCTGTCGAGATGCCGGCCACCTATAGTGGCCTGGTGAGCTTTCGAGATGCCGGCCACCTATTGTGGCCTGGTGAGCTGTCGTGCTGCCGGCCACCTATAGTTGCCTGGTGAGCTGTCGAGATGCCGGCCACCTATAGTAGCCATTTGAGCCGTCGAGATGCCGGCCACCTATAGTGGCCTGGTGAGCTATCGTGCTGCCAGCCATCTATAGTGGCCTGGTGAGCTGTCGAGATGCCGGCCACCTATAGTAGCCTGGCGAGCCGTCGAGATGCCGGCCACCTATTGTGGCCTGGTGAGCTGTCAAGATGTCGGCCACCTATAGTGGCCTGGTGAGCTGTCGAGATGCCGGCCACCTATAGTGGCCTGGTGAGCTGTCGAGATGCCGGCCACCTATAGTGACCTGGTGAGCTGTAGAAATGCCGGCCACCTATAGTGGCCTGGTGAGCTGTCGAGATGCCGGCCACCTATTGTGGCCTGGTAAGCTGTACAGATGCCGGCCACCTATAGTGGCCTGGTGAGCTGTCGAGATGCCGGCCACCTATTGTGGCCTGATGGGCTCTCGAGCTGAAGGCCACCTAATGTGGCCTGGTGAGCTCTCGAGCTGCCGGATACCTATTGTGTCCTAGTGAGCTGTCGAGATGCCGGTCACCTATTGTGGCCTGGTGAGCTGTCGTGCTGCCGGCCACCTATTGTGGCCTGGTGAGCTCTTGATCTGTCGGCCACCTATAGTGTGCTGGTGAGCGCCGTGCTGCCGGCCACCTATAGTGGTCGGGTGAGCTTTCGTGCTGCCGGCCACCTATAGCGGCCTGGTGAGCTGTCAAGATGCCGGCCACCTATAGTGGCCTGGTGAGCTTTCGAGATGCCGGCCACCTATAGTGGCCTGGTGAGCTGTCGAGATGCCGGCCACCTATAGTGGCCTGGTGAGCTGTCGAGATGCCGGCCACCTATAGTGGCCTGGTGAGCTGTCGAGGTGCCGGCCACATATAGTGACCAGGTGAACTGTCGAGATGCCGGCCACCTATAGTGGCCTGGTGAGCTGTCGAGATGCCGGAGACCTATAGTGACCTGGTGAGCTGTAGAAATGCCGGCCACCTATAGTGGCCTGGTGAGCTGTCGAGATGCCGGCCACCTATTGTGGCCTGGTGAGCTGTCAAGATGCCGGCCACCTATAGTGGCCTGGTGAGCTGTCGAGATGCCGGCCACCTATAGTGGCCTGGTGAGCTTTCGAGATGCCGGCCACCTATTGTGGCCTGGTGAGCTGTCGTGCTGCCGGCCACCTATTGTGGCCTGGTGAGCTCTTGATCTGTCGGCCACCTATAGTGTGCTGGTGAGCGCCGTGCTGCCGGCCACCTATAGTGGCCTGGTGAGCTTTCGTGCTGCCGGCCACCTATAGCGGCCTGGTGAGCTCTCCTGATGCCGGCCACCTATAGTGTGCTGGTGAGCTCTCGAGCTGCCAGCCACCTGTAGTGGCCTGGTGAGCTGTCGTGCTCCCGGCCACCTATAGTAGCCTGGTGAGCTGTCGATATGCCGGCCACCTATAGTGGCCTGGTGAGCTATCGTGCTGCCGGCCACCTATAGTAGCCTGGTGAGCTGTCAAGATGCCGGCCACCTATATTGGCCTGGTGAGCTGTCGAGATGCCGGCCACCTATAGTGGCCTGGTGAGCTTTCGAGATGCCGGCCACCTATTGTGGCCTGGTGAGCTGTCGTGCTGCCGGCCACCTATAGTTGCCTGGTGAGCTGTCGAGATGCCGGCCACCTATAGTAGCCATTTGAGCCGTCGAGATGCCGGCCACCTATAGTGGCCTGGTGAGCTATCGTGCTGCCAGCCATCTATAGTGGCCTGGTGAGCTGTCGAGATGCCGGCCACCTATAGTAGCCTGGTGAGCCGTCGAGATGCCGGCCACCTATTGTGGCCTGGTGAGCTGTCAAGATGTCGGCCACCTATAGTGGCCTGGTGAGCTGTCGAGATGTCGGCCACCTATAGTGGCCTGGTGAGCTGTCGAGATGCCGGCCACCTATAGTGACCTGGTGAGCTGTAGAAATGCCGGCCACCTATAGTGGCCTGGTGAGCTGTCGAGATGCCGGCCACCTATTGTGGCCTGGTAAGCTGTACAGATGCCGGCCACCTATAGTGGCCTGGTGAGCTGTCGAGATGCCGGCCACCTATTGTGGCCTGATGGGCTCTCGAGCTGAAGGCCACCTAATGTGGCCTAGTGAGCTCTCGAGCTGCCGGATACCTATTGTGTCCTAGTGAGCTGTCGAGATGCCGGTCACCTATTGTGGCCTGGTGAGCTGTCGTGCTGCCGGCCACCTATTGTGGCCTGGTGAGCTCTTGATCTGTCGGCCACCTATAGTGTGCTGGTGAGCGCCGTGCTGCCGGCCACCTATAGTGGTCGGGTGAGCTTTCGTGCTGCCGGCCACCTATAGCGGCCTGGTGAGCTGTCAAGATGCCGGCCACCTATAGTGGCCTGGTGAGCTGTCGAGATGCCGGCCACCTATAGTGGCCTGGTGAGCTGTCGAGATGCCGGCCACCTATAGTGGCCTGGTGAGCTGTCGAGATGCCGGCCACCTATAGTGGCCTGGTGAGCTGTCGAGGTGCCGGCCACATATAGTGACCAGGTGAACTGTCGAGATGCCGGCCACCTATAGTGGCCTGGTGAGCTGTCGAGATGCCGGAGACCTATAGTGACCTGGTGAGCTGTAGAAATGCCGGCCACCTATAGTGGCCTGGTGAGCTGTCGAGATGCCGGCCACCTATTGTGGCCTGGTGAGCTGTACAGATGCCGGCCACCTATAGTGGCCTGGTGAGCTGTCGAGATGCCGGCCACCTATAGTGGCCTGGTGAGCTGTCGAGATGCCGGCCAACTATAGTAGCCTGGTGAGCTGTCGAGATGCCGGCCACCTATAGTGGCCTGGTGAGCTGTCAAGATGCCGGCCACCTATAGTGGCCTGGTGAGCTGTCGAGATGCCGGCCACCTATAGTGGCCTGGTGAGCTGTCGAGATGCCGGCCACCTATAGTGACCTGGTGAGCTGTAGAAATGCCGGCCACCTATAGTGGCCTGGTGAGCTGTCGAGATGCCGGCCACCTATTGTGGCCTGGTGAGCTGTACAGATGCCGGCCACCTATAGTGGCCTGCTGAGCTGTCGAGATGCCGGCCACCTATTGTGGCCTGATGAGCTCTCGACCTGAAGGCCACCTAATGTGGCCTGGTGAGCTCTCGAGCTGCCGGCCACCAATTGTGTCCTAGTGAGCCGTCGAGGTGCCGGTCACCTATTGTGGCCTGGTGAACTGTCGTGCTGCCGGCCACCTATAGTAACCAGGTGAGCTGTCGTGCTGCCGACCACCTATAGTGGCCTGCTGAGCTGTCGAGATGCCGGCCACCTATTGTGGCCTGATGAGCTCTCGACCTGAAGGCCACCTAATGTGGCCTGGTGAGCTCTCGAGCTGCCGGCCACCTATTGTGTCCTAGTGAGCCGTCGAGATGCCGCTCACCTATTGTGGCCTGGTGAACTGTCGTGCTGCCGACCACCTATAGTAACCAGGTGAGCCGTCGAGATGCCGGCCACCTATAGTGGCCTGGTGAGCTGTCGGGCTGCCGGCCACCTATAGTAGCCTGGTGAGCTGTCGTCTGCCGGTCACCTATTGTGGCCTGGTGAGCTGTCAAGATGCCGGCCACCTATAGTGGCCTGGTGAGCTGTCAAGATGCCGGCCACCTATAGTGGCCTGGTGAGCTGTCGAGATGCCGGCCACCTATAGTGGCCTGGTGAGCTGTCGAGATGCCGGCCACCTATAGTGACCTGGTGAGCTGTAGAAATGCCGGCCACCTATAGTGGCCTGGTGAGCTGTCGAGATGCCGGCCGCCTATTGTGGCCTGGTGAGCTGTACAGATGCCGGCCACCTATAGTGGCCTGCTGAGCTGTCGAGATGCCGGCCACCTATTGTGGCCTGATGAGCTCTCGACCTGAAGGCCACCTAATGTGGCCTGGTGAGCTCTCAAGCTGCCGGCCACCTATTGTGTCCTAGTGAGCCGTCGAGATGCCGGTCACCTATTGTGGCCTGGTGAACTGTCGTGCTGCCGACCACCTATAGTAACCAGGTGAGCTGTCGTGCTGCCGACCACCTATAGTGGCCTGGTGAGCTGTCGAGATGCCGGCCACATATAGTGACCTGGTGAGCTGTAGAAATGCCGGCCACCTATAGTGGCCTGGTGAGCTGTCGAGATGCCGGCCACCTATTGTGGCCTGGTGAGCTGTACAGATGCCGGCCACCTATAGTGGCCTGGTGAGCTGTAGAGATGCCGGCCACCTATAGTGGGCTGGTGAGCTGTCGAGATGCCGGCCACCTATAGTGACCTGGTGAGCTGTAGAAATGCCGGCCACCTATAGTGGCCGGGTGAGTGGCCCTGCTGCCGGCCACCTTTAGTGGCTTGGTGAGCTGTCGAGATGCCGGCCACCTATAGTGACCTGGTGAGCTGTCAAGATGCCGGCCACCTATAGTGGCCTGGTGAGCTGTCGAGATGCCGGCCACCTATTGTGGCTTGGTGAGCTGTCGTGCTGCCGGCCACCTATTGTGGCCTGGTGAGCTCTTGATCTGTCGGCCACCTATAGTGTGCTGGTGAGCGCCGTGCTGCCGGCCACCTATAGTGGCCTGGTGAGCTTTCGTGCTGCCGGCCATCTATAGCGGCCTGGTGAGCGGTGAGCTGTCGAGATGCTGGCCACCTACAGTGGCCTGGTGAGCTGTCAAGATGCCGGCCACCTATAGTGTGCTGGTGAGCTGTCGAGATGCCGGCCACCTATAGTGACCTGGTGAGCTGTAGAAATGCCGGCCACCTATAGTGGCCGGGTGAGTGGCCGTGCTGCCGGCCACCTATAGTGGCTTGGTGAGCTGTCGAGATGCCGGCCACCTATAGTGATCTGGTGAGCTGTCAAGGTGCCGGCCACCTATAGTGGCCTGGTGAGCTGTCGTGCTGCCGGCCACCTATTGTGGCCTGGTGAGCTCTTGATCTGTCGGCCACCTATAGTGTGCTGGTGAGCGCCGTGCTGCCGGCCACCTATAGTGGCCTGGTGAGCTTTCGTGCTGCCGGCCACCTATAGCGGCCTGGTGAGCGGTGAGCTGTCGTGCTGCCGGCCACCTATAGTGGCTTGGTGAGCTGTCGAGATGCCGGCCACCTATAGTGATCTGGTGAGCTGTCAAGGTGCCGGCCACCTATAGTGGCCTGGTGAGCTGTCGTGCTGCCGGCCACCTATTGTGGCCTGGTGAGCTGTCGAGCTGCTGGCCACCTACAGTGGCCTGGTGAGCTGTCAAGATGCCGGCCACCTATAGTGGGCTGGTGAGCTGTCGAGGTGCCGGTCACCTATAGTGACCTGGCGAGCTGTAGAAATGCCGGCCACCTATAGTGGCCGGGTGAGTGGCCGTGCTGCCGGCCACCTATAGTGGCTTGGTGAGCTGTCGAGATGCCGGCCACCTATAGTGATCTGGTGAGCTGTCAAGATGCCGGCCACTTATAGTGGGCTGGTGAGCTGTCGAGGTGCCGGCCACCTATAGTGACCTGGCGAGCTGTAGAAATGCCGGCCACCTATAGTGGCCGGGTGAGTGGCCGTGCTGCCGGCCACCTATAGTGGCTTGGTGAGCTGTCGAGATGCCGGCCACCTATAGTGATCTGGTGAGCTGTCAAGATGCCGGCCACCTATAGTGGCCTGGTGAGCTGTCGAGATGCCGGCCACCTATAGTGGCCTGGTGAGCTGTCGTGCTGCCGGCCACCTATTGTGGCCTGGTGAGCTCTTGATCTGTCGGCCACCTATAGTGTGCTGGTGAGCGCCGTGCTGCCGGCCACCTATAGAGGCCTGGTGAACTGTCGGGCTGCTGGCGACCTATAGTGGCCTGGTGAGCTGTCGAGATGGCTTCCACCTATAGTGGCCTGGTGAGCTGTCGAGATGCCGTCCACCTATAGTGGCCTGGTGAGCTCTCGAGCTGCCGGCCACCTATAGTGGCCTGGTGAGCTGTCAAGATGCCGGCCACCTATAGTGGCCTGGTGAGCTGTCGAGATGCCGGCCACCTATAGTGGCCTGGTGAGCTCTCGAGCTGCCGGCCACCTATAGTGGCCTGGTGAGCTGTCAAGATGCCGGTCACCTATTGTGGCCTGGTGAGCTGTCGAGATGGCGGCCACCTATAGTGGCCTGGTGAGCTGTCGAGATGCCGGTCACCTATAGTGGCCTGGTGAGCTGTCGAGATGCCGGCCACCAATAGTGGCCTGGTGAGCTGTCGTGCTCCCGGCCACCTATAGTAGCCTGGTGAGCTGTCGAGATGCCGGCCACCTATAGTGGCCTGGTGAGCTGTCGTGCTGCCGGCCACCTATAGTAGCCTGGCGAGCTGTCGTGCTGCCGGTCACCTATTGTGGCCTGGTGAGCTGTCAAGATGCCGGCCACCTATAGCTCACCTGCCGGCCGCCTATAGTGGCCTGGTGAGCTGTCAAGATGCCGGCCACCTATAATGGCCTGGTGAGCTGTCGAGATGCCGGCCACCTATAGTGGCCTGGTGAGCTGTCGTGCTGCCGGTCACATATTGTGGCCTGGTGAGCTGTCAAGATGCCGGCCACCTATAGTGGCCTGGTGAGCTGTCGAGATGCCGGCCACCTATAGTGGCCTGGTGAGCTGTCGAGGTGCCGGCCACCTATAGTAACCAGGTGAGCTGTCGGGGTGCCGGCCACCTATAGTAACCAGGTGAGCCGTCGAGATGCCGGCCACCTATAGTGGCCTGGTGAGCTCTCGTGCTGCCGGCCACCTATAGTGGCCTGGTGAGCTGTCAAGATGCCGGCCACCTATAATGGCCTGGTGAGCTGTCGAGATGCCGGCCACCTATGGTGGCCTGGTAAGCTGTCGTGCTGCCGGTCACCTATTGTGGCCTGGTGAGCTGTCAAGGTGCCGGCCACCTATAGTGGCCTGGTGAGCTGTCGAGATGCCGGCCACCTATAGTGGCCTGGTGAGCTGTCGAGATGCCGGCCACCTATAGTGGCCTGGTGAGCTGTCGAGATGCCGGCCACCTATAGTGGCCTGGTGAGCTTTCGAGATGCCGACCACCTATTGTGGCCTGGTGAGCTGTCGTGCTGCCGGCCACCTATTGTGTCCTAGTGAGCCGTCGAGATGCCGGCCACCTATAGTGACCTGGTGAGCTGTAGAAATGCCGGCCACCTATAGTGGCCGGGTGAGCGGCCGTGCTGCCGGCCACCTATAGTGGCTTGGTGAGCTGTCGAGATGCCGGCCACCTATAGTGACCTGGTGAGCTGTCAAGATGCCGGCCACCTATAGTGGCCTGGTGAGCTGTCGAGATGCCGGCCACCTATAGTGGCCTGGTGAGCTTTCGAGATGCCGACCACCTATTGTGGCCTGGTGAGCTGTCGTGCTGCCGGCCACCTATTGTGGCCTGGTGAGCTCTTGATCTGTCGGCCACCTATAGTGTGCTGGTGAGGCCGTGCTGCCGGCCGCCTATAGTGGCCTGATGAGCTTTCGTGCTTCCGGCCACCTATAGCGGCCTGGTGAGCGATGAGCTGTCGAGATGCTGGCCACATACAGTGGCCTGGTGAGCTGTCAAGATGCCGGCCACCTAATGTGGCCTGGTGAGCTGTCGTGCTGCCGGCCACCTATTGTGGCCTGGTGAGCTCTTGATCTGTCGGCCACCTATAGTGTGCTGGTGAGCGCCGTGCTGCCGGTCACCTATAGTGGCCTGGTGAGCTTTCGTGCTGCCGGCCACCTGTAGCGGCCTGGTGAGCGGTGAGCTGTCGAGATGCTGGCCACCTACAGTGGCCTGGTAAGCGGTCAAGATGCCGGCCACCTATAGTGGGCTGGTGAGCTGTCGAGATTCCGGCCACCTATAGTGACCTGGTGAGCTGTAGAAATGCCGGCCACCTATAGTGGCCGGGTGAGTGGCCGTGCTGCCGGCCACCTATAGTGGCTTGGTGAGCTGTCGAGATGCCGGCCACCTATAGTGATCTGGTGAGCTGTCAAGGTGCCGGCCACCTATAGTGGCCTGGTGAGCTGTCGTGCTGCCGGCCACCTATTGTGGCCTGGTGAGCTCTTGATCTGTCGGCCACCTATAGTGTGCTGGTGAGCGCCGTGCTGCCGGCCACCTATAGTGGCCTGGTGAGCTTTCGTGCTGCCGGCCACCTATAGCGGCCTGGTGAGCGGTGAGCTGTCGTGCTGCCGGCCACCTATTGTGTCCTAGTGAGCCGTCGAGGTGCCGGTCACCTATTGTGGCCTGGTGAGCTGTCGTGCTGCCGGCCACCTATAGTGGCCTGGTGAGCTCTCGAGCTGCCGGCCACCTATAGTGGCCTGGTGAGCTGTCGGGCTGCTGGCGACCTATAGTGGCCTGGTGAGCTGTCGTGCTGCCGGCCACCTATTGTGGCCTGGTAAGCTCTTGATCTGTCGGCCACCTATAGTGTGCTGGTGAGCGCCGTGCTGCCGGCCACCTATAGTGGCCTGGTGAGCTTTCGTGCTGCCGGCCACCTATAGCGGCCTGGTGAGCGGTGAGCTGTCGTGCTGCCGGCCACCTATTGTGTCCTAGTGAGCCGTCGAGATGCCGGTCACCTATCGTGGCCTGGTGAGCTGTCGTGCTGCCGGCCACCTATTGTGGCCTGGTGAGCTCTTGATCTGTCGGCCACCTATAGTGTGCTGGTGAGCGCCGTGCTGCCGGCCACCTATAGGGGCCTGGTGAGCTGTCGTGCTGCCGGCCACCTATAGTGACCAGGTGAGCTGCCAAGCTGCCGGGAATACATATATGGTGGCCCGGTGAGCTCTCGTGCTGCCGGCCGCCTATAGTGGCCTGGTGAGCTGTCAAGATGCCGGCCACCTATAATGGCCTGGTGAGCTGTCGAGATGCCGGCCACCTATAGTGGCCTGGTGAGCTGTCGAGATGCCGGCCACCTATAGTGGCCCGGTGAGCTTTCGAGATGCCGACCACCTATTGTGGCCTGGTGAGCTGTCGTGCTGCCGGCCACCTATTGTGGCCTGGTGAGCTCTTGATCTGTCGGCCACCTATAGTGTGCTGGTGAGCGCCGTGCTGCCGGCCACCTATAGTGGCCTGGTGAGCTTTCGTGCTGCCGGCCACCTATAGCGGCCTGGTGAGCGGTGAGCTGTCGAGATGCTGGCCACCTACAGTGGCCTGGTGAGCTGTCAAGATGCCGGCCACCTATAGTGGGCTGGTGAGCTGTCGAGATGCCGGCCACCTATAGTAACCAGGTGAGCCGTCGAGATGCCGGCCACCTATAGTGGCCTGGTGAGCTGTCGTGCTGCCGGCCACCTATAGTGGCCTGGTGAGCTGTCGTGCTGCCGGTCGCCTATTGTGGCCTGGTGAGCTGTCAAGATGCCGGCCACCTATAGTGGCCTGGTGAGCTGTCAAGATGCCGGCCACCTATAATGGCCTGCTGAGCTGTCGAGATGCCGGCCACCTATAGTGGCCTGGTGAGCTGTCGTGCTGCCGGTCACCTATTGTGGCCTGGTGAGCTGTCAAGATGCCGGCCACCTATAGTGGCCTGGTGAGCTGTCGAGATGCCGGCCACCTATAGTGGCCTGGTGAGCTGTCGAGGTGCCGGCCACCTATAGTAACGAGGTGAGCCGTCGAGATGCCGGCCACCTATAGTGGCCTGGTGAGCTGTCGTGCTGCCGGCCACCTATAGTGGCCTGGTGAGCTGTCGTGCTGCCGGTCGCCTATTGTGGCCTGGTGAGCTGTCAAGATGCCGGCCACCTATAGTGGCCTGGTGAGCTGTCGAGATGGCGGCCACCTATAGTGGCCTGGTGAGCTGTCGAGATGCCGGTCACCTATAGTGGCCTGGTGAGCTGTCGAGATGCCGGCCACCAATAGTGGCCTGGTGAGCTGTCGTGCTCCCGGCCACCTATAGTAGCCTGGTGAGCTGTCGAGATGCCGGCCACCTATAGTGGCCTGGTGAGCTGTCGTGCTGCCGGCCACCTATAGTAGCCTGGCGAGCTGTCGTGCTGCCGGTCACCTATTGTGGCCTGGTGAGCTGTCAAGATGCCGGCCACCTATAGCTCACCTGCCGGCCGCCTATAGTGGCCTGGTGAGCTGTCAAGATGCCGGCCACCTATAATGGCCTGGTAAGCTGTCGAGATGCCGGCCACCTATAGTGGCCTGGTGAGCTGTCGTGCTGCCGGTCACATATTGTGGCCTGGTGAGCTGTCAAGATGCCGGCCACCTATAGTGGCCTGGTGAGCTGTCGAGATGCCGGCCACCTATAGTGGCCTGGTGAGCTGTCGAGGTGCCGGCCACCTATAGTAACCAGGTGAGCTGTCGAGGTGCCGGCCACCTATAGTAACCAGGTGAGCCGTCGAGATGCCGGCCACCTATAGTGGCCTGGTGAGCTCTCGTGCTGCCGGCCACCTATAGTGGCCTGGTGAGCTGTCAAGATGCCGGCCACCTATAATGGCCTGGTGAGCTGTCGAGATGCCGGCCACCTATGGTGGCCTGGTAAGCTGTCGTGCTGCCGGTCACCTATTGTGGCCTGGTGAGCTGTCAAGATGCCGGCCACCTATAGTGGCCTGGTGAGCTGTCGAGATGCCGGCCACCTATAGTGGCCTGGTGAGCTGTCGAGATGCCGGCCACCTATAGTGGCCTGGTGAGCTGTCGAGATGCCGGCCACCTATAGTGACCTGGTGAGCTGTAGAAATGCCGGCCAACTATGGTGGCCTGGTGAGTTGTCGAGATGCCGGCCACCTATAGTGGCCTGGTGAGCTGTCGAGATGCCGGCCACCTATAGTAGCCTGGTGAGCTGTCGAGATGCCGGCCACCTATAGTGGCCTGGTGAGCTGTCGAGATGCCGGCCACCTATAGTAGCCTCGTGAGCCGTCGAAATGCCAGCCACCTATAGTGGCCTGGTGAGCTGTAGAAATGCCGGCCACCTATAGTGGCCTGGTGAGTGGCCGTGCTGCCGGCCATCTATAGTGGCTTGGTGAGCTGTCGAGATGCCGACAACCTATAGTGACCTGGTGAGCTGTCAACCACGTAATGTGGCCTGGTGAGCTCTCGAGCTGCCGGCCACCTATTGTGTCCTAGTGAGCCAACGAGATGCCGGTCACCTATTGTGGCCTGGTGAGCTGTCGTGCTGCCGACCACCTATAGTAACCAGGTGAGCCGTCGAGATGCCGGCCACCTATAGTGGCCTGGTGAGCTGTCGAGATGCCGGCTACCCATAGTAGCCTGGTGAGCTGTCGAGATGCCGGCCACCTATAGTGGCCTGGTGAGCTGTCGTGCTGCCAGTCACCTATTGTGGCCTGGTGAGCTGTCAAGATGCCGGCCACCTATAGTGGCCTGGTGAGCTGTCGAGATGCCGGCCACCTATAGTAACCAGGTGAGCCGTCGAGATGCCGGTCACCTTTTGTGGCCTGGTGAGCTGTCGTGCTGCCAGTCACCTATTGTGGCCTGGTGAGCTGTCAAGATGCCGGCCACCTATAGTGGCCTGGTGAGCTCTTGATCTGTCGGCCACCTATAGTGTGCTGGTGAGCGCCGTGCTGCCGGTCACCTATAGTGGCCTGGTGAGCTTTCGTGCTGCCGGCCACCTATAGCGGCCTGGTGAGCGGTGAGCTGTCGAGATGCTGGCCACCTACAGTAGCCTGGTGAGCTGTCAAGATGCCGGCCACCTATGGTGGGCTGGTGAGCTGTCGAGATGCCGGCCACCTATAGTGACCTGGTGAGCTGTAGAAATGCCGGCCACCTATAGTGGCCGGGTGAGTGGCCGTGCTGCCGGCCACCTATAGTGATCTGGTGAGCTGTCAAGGTGCCGGCCACCTATAGTGGCCTGGTGAGCTGTCGAGATGCCGGCCACCTATAGTGGCCTGGTGAGCTGTCGAGATGCCGGCCACCTATAGTAACCAGGTGAGCCGTCGAGATGCCGGTCACCTTTTGTGGCCTGGTGAGCTGTCGTGCTGCTGGTCACCTATTGTGGCCTGGTGAGCTGTCAAGATGCCGGCCACCTATAGTGGCCTGGTGAGCTGTCGAGATGCTGGCCACCTATTGTGGCCTGATGAGCTCTCGAGCTGAAGGCCACCTAATGTGGCCTGGTGAGCTCTCGAGCTGCCGGCCACCTATAGTGGCCTGGTGAGCTGTCGAGATGCCGGCCACCTATAGTGACCTGTTGAGCTGTCGAGATGCCGGCCACCTATAGTGGCCTGGTGAGCTCTCGAGCTGCCGGCCACCTATAGTGGCCTGGTGAGCTGTCGAGATGCCGGCCACCTATAGTAACCAGGTGAGCCGTCGAGATGCCGGTCACCTTTTGTGGCCTGGTGAGCTGTCGTGCTGCTGGTCACCTATAGTGGCCTGGTGAGCTGTCGAGATGCCGGCCACCTATAGTGGCCTGGTGAGCTGTCGAGATGCTGGCCACCTATTGTGGCCTGATGAGCTCTCGAGCTGAAGGCCACCTAATGTGGCCTGGTGAGCTCTCGAGCTGCCGGCCACCTATTGTGTCCTGGTGAGCCGTCGAGATGCCGGTCACCTATTGTGGCCTGGTGAGCTGTCGTGCTGCCGGCCACCTATAGTGGCCTGGTGAGCTGTCGAGGTGCCGGCCACATATAGTGACCAGGTGAGCTGTCAAGCTGCCGGGAATACATATATGGTGGCCCGGTGAGCTCTCGTGCTGCCGGCCGCCTATAGTGGCCTGGTGAGCTGTCAAGATGCCGGCCACCTATAATGGCCTGGTGAGCTGTCGAGATGCCGGCCACCTATAGTGGCCTGGTGAGCTTTCGAGATGCCGGTCACCTATTGAGGCCTGGTGAGCTGTCGTGCTGCCGGCCACCTATTGTGGCCTGGTGAGCTCTTGATCTGTCGGCCACCTATAGTGTGCTGGTGAGCGGCGTGCTGCCGGCCACCTATAGTGGCCTGGTGAGCTTTCGTGCTGCCGGCCACCTATATCGGCCTGGTGAGCTCTCCTGCTGCCGGCCACCTATAGTGTGCTGGTGAGCTCTCGAGCTGCCAGCCACCTATAGTGACCTGGTGAGCTGTCGAGATGCCGGCCACCTATAGTGGCCTGGTGAGCTGTCGAGATGCCGGCCACCTATAGTGGCCTGGTGAGTGGCCGTGCTGCCGGCCATCTATAGTGGCTTGGTGAGCTGTCGAGATGCCGACAACCTATAGTGACCTGGTGAGCTGTCAACCACGTAATGTGGCCTGGTGAGCTCTCGAGCTGCCGGCCACCTATTGTGTCCTAGTGAGCCAACGAGATGCCGGTCACCTATTGTGGCCTGGTGAGCTGTCGTGCTGCCGACCACCTATAGTAACCAGGTGAGCCGTCGAGATGCCGGTCACCTTTTGTGGCCTGGTGAGCTGTCGTGCTGCTGGTCACCTATTGTGGCCTGGTGAGCTGTCAAGATGCCGGCCACCTATAGTGGCCTGGTGAGCTGTCGAGATGCCGGCCACCTATAGTGACCTGTTGAGCTGTCGAGATGCCGGCTACCTATAGTGGCCTGGTGAGCTCTCGAGCTGCCGGCCACCTATTGTGGCCTGGTGAGCTCTCGAGCTTCCGGTCACCTATTGTGGCCTGGTGAGCTGTCGTGCTGCCGGTCACATATTGTGGCCTGCTGAGCTGTCGTGCTGCCGGCCACCTATAGTAACCTGGTGAGCCGTCGAGATGCTGGCCACCTATAGTGGCCTGGTGAGCAGTCGAGATGCCGGCCACCTATAGTGGACTTGTGAGCCGTCGTGCTGCCGGCCACCTATAGTGGCCTGGTGAGCTGTCGTGCTGCCGGTCACCTATTGTGGCCTGGTAAGCTGTCGTGCTGCCGGCCACCTATTGTGGCCTGGTGAGCTCTTGATCTGTCGGCCACCTATAGGGGCCTGGTGAGCTATCGTGCTGCCAGCCATCTATAGTGGCCTGGTGAGCTGTCGAGGTGCCGGCCACCTATAGTAGCCTGGTGAGCCGTCGAGATGCCGGCCGCCTATAGTGGCTTGGTCAGCTGTCGTGCTGCCGGCCACCTATAGTGATCTGGTGAGCTGTCAAGGTGCCGGCCACCTATAGTGGCCTGGTGAGCTGTCGTGCTGCCGGCCACCTATTGTGGCCTGGTGAGCTCTTGATTTGTCGGCCACCTATAGTCTGCTGGTGAGCGCCGTGCTGCCGGCCACCTATAGTGGCCTGGTGAGCTTTCGTGCTGCCGGCCACCTATAGCGGCCTGGTGAGCGGTGAGCTGTCGTGCTGCCGGCCACCTATTGTATCCTAGTGAGCCGTCGAGATGCCGGTCACCTATTGTGGCCTGGTGAGATGTCGTGCTGCCGGCCACCTATAGTGGCCTGGTGAGCTCTCGAGCTGCCGGTCACCTATTGTGGCCTGGTAAGCTGTCGTGCTGCCGGCCACCTATTGTGGCCTGGTGAGCTCTTGATCTGTCGGCCACCTATAGGGGCCTGGTGAGCTATCGTGCTGCCAGCCATCTATAGTGGCCTGGTGAGCTGTCGAGGTGCCGGCCACCTATAGTAGCCTGGTGAGCCGTCGAGATGCCGGCCGCCTATAGTGGCTTGGTCAGCTGTCGTGCTGCCGGCCACCTATAGTGATCTGGTGAGCTGTCAAGGTGCCGGCCACCTATAGTGGCCTGGTGAGCTGTCGTGCTGCCGGCCACCTATTGTGGCCTGGTGAGCTCTTGATTTGTCGGCCACCTATAGTCTGCTGGTGAGCGCCGTGCTGCCGGCCACCTATAGTGGCCTGGTGAGCTTTCGTGCTGCCGGCCACCTATAGCGGCCTGGTGAGCGGTGAGCTGTCGTGCTGCCGGCCACCTATTGTGTCCTAGTGAGCCGTCGAGATGCCGGTCACCTATTGTGGCCTGGTGAGATGTCGTGCTGCCGGCCACCTATAGTGGCCTGGTGAGCTCTCGAGCTGCCGGCCACCTATAGTGGCCTGGTGAGCTGTCGGGCTGCCGGCCACCTATAGTGGCCTGGTGAGCTGTCGGGCTGCTGGCGACCTATAGTGGCCTGGTGAGCTGTCAAGATGCCGGCCACCTATTGTGGCCTGGTGAGCTGTCGTACAGCCGGCCACCTATTGTGGCCTGGTGAGCTCTTGATCTGTCGGACACCTATAGTGTGCTGGTGAGCGCCGTGCTGCCGGCCACCTATAGTGGCCTGGTGAGCTTTCGTGCTGCCGGCCACCTATAGCGGCCTGGTGAGCGGTGGGCTGTCGTGCTGCCGGCCACCTATTGTGTCCTAGTGAGCCGTCGAGATGCCGGTCACCTATTGTGGCCTGGTGAGCTGTCGTGCTGCCGGCCACCTATTGTGGCCTGGTGAGCTCATGATCTGTCGGCCACCTATAGTGTGCTGGTGAGCGCCGTGCTGCCGGCCACCTATAGTGGCCTGGTGAGCTTTCGTGCTGCCGGCCACCTATAGTGACTTGATGAGCTGTAGAAATGCCGGCCACCTATAGTGGCCGGGTGAGTGGCCGTGCTGCCGGCCACCTAAAGTGGCTTGGTGAGCTGTCGAGATGCCGGCCACCTATAGTGACCTGGTGAGCTGTCAAGATGCCGGCCACCTATAGTGGCCTGGTGAGCTGTCGAGATGCCGGCCACCTATAGTGGCCTGGTGAGTGGCCGTGCTGCCGGCCATCTATAGTGGCTTGGTGAGCTGTCGAGATGCCGACAACCTATAGTGACCTGGTGAGCTGTCAACCACCTAATGTGGCCTGGTGAGCTCTCGAGCTGTCGGCCACCTATTGTGTCCTAGTGAGCCAACGAGATGCCGGTCACCTATTGTGGCCTGGTGAGCTGTCGTGCTGCCGACCACCTATAGTAGCCAGGTGAGCCGTCGAGATGCCGGCCACCTATAGTGGCCTGGTGAGCTGTCGAGATGCCGGCCACCTATAGTAGCCTGGTGAGCTGTCGAGATGCCGGCCACCTATAGTGGCCTGGTGAGCTGTCGTGCTGCCGGCCACCTATAGTGGCCTGGTGAGCTGTCGTGCTGCTGGTCACCTATTGTGGCCTGGTGAGCTGTCAAGATGCCGGCCACCTATAGTGGCCTGGTGAGCTGTCGAGAGGCCGGCCACCTATAGTGGCCTGGTGAGCTGTCGAGATGCCGGCCACCCATTGTGGCCTGATGAGCTCTCGAGCTGAAGGCCACCTAATGTGGCCTGGTGAGCTCTCGAGCTGCCGGCCACCTATTGTGTCCTAGTGAGCCGTCGAGATGCCGGTCACCTATAGTGGCCTGGTGAGCTCTCGAGCTGCCGGCCACCTATAGTGGCCTGGTGAGCTGTCGGGCTGCTGGCGACCTATAGTGGCCTGGTGAGCTGTCGTGCTGCCGGCCACCTATTGTGGCCTGGTGAGCTCTTGATCTGTCGGCCACCTATAGTGTGCTGGTGAGCGCCGTGCTGCCGGCCACCTATAGTGGCCTGGTGAGCTTTCGTGCTGCCGGCCACCTATAGCGGCCTGATGAGCGGTGAGCTGTCGTGCTGCCGGCCACCTATTGTGTCCTAGTGAGCCGTCGAGATGCCGGTCACCTATTGTGGCCTGGTGAGCTGTCGTGCTGCCGGCCACCTATTGTGGCCTGGTGAGCTCTTGATCTGTCGGCCACCTATAGTGTGCTGGTGAGCGCCGTGCTGCCGGCCACCTATAGTAGCCTGGCGAGCTGTCGTGCTGCCGGTCACCTATTGTGGCCTGGTGAGCTGTCAAGATGCCGGCCACCTATAGCTCACCTGCCGGCCGCCTATAGTGGCCTGGTGAGCTGTCAAGATGCCGGCCACCTATAATGGCCTGGTGAGCTGTCGAGATGCCGGCCACCTATAGTGGCCTGGTGAGCTGTCGTGCTGCCGGTCACATATTGTGGCCTGGTGAGCTGTCAAGATGCCGGCCACCTATAGTGGCCTGGTGAGCTGTCGAGATGCCGGCCACCTATAGTGGCCTGGTGAGCTGTCGAGGTGCCGGCCACCTATAGTAACCAGGTGAGCTGTCGAGGTGCCGGCCACCTATAGTAACCAGGTGAGCCGTCGAGATGCCGGCCACCTATAGTGGCCTGGTGAGCTCTCGTGCTGCCGGCCACCTATAGTAGCCTGGCGAGCTGTCGTGCTGCCGGTCACCTATTGTGGCCTGGTGAGCTGTCAAGACGCCGGCCACCTATAGCTCACCTGCCGGCCGCCTATAGTGGCCTGGTGAGCTGTCAAGATGCCGGCCACCTATAATGGCCTGGTAAGCTGTCGAGATGCCGGCCACCTATAGTGGCCTGGTGAGCTGTCGTGCTGCCGGTCACATATTGTGGCCTGGTGAGCTGTCAAGATGCCGGCCACCTATAGTGGCCTGGTGAGCTGTCGAGATGCCGGCCACCTATAGTGGCCTGGTGAGCTGTCGAGGTGCCGGCCACCTATAGTAACCAGGTGAGCTGTCGAGGTGCCGGCCACCTATAGTAACCAGGTGAGCCGTCGAGATGCCGGCCACCTATAGTGGCCTGGTGAGCTCTCGTGCTGCCGGCCACCTATAGTGGCCTGGTGAGCTGTCAAGATGCCGGCCACCTATAATGGCCTGGTGAGCTGTCGAGATGCCGGCCACCTATGGTGGCCTGGTAAGCTGTCGTGCTGCCGGTCACCTATTGTGGCCTGGTGAGCTGTCAAGATGCCGGCCACCTATAGTGGCCTGGTGAGCTGTCGAGATGCCGGCCACCTATAGTGGCCTGGTGAGCTGTCGAGATGCCGGCCACCTATAGTGGCCTGGTGAGCTGTCGAGATGCCGGCCACCTATAGTGACCTGGTGAGCTGTAGAAATGCCGGCCAACTATGGTGGCCTGGTGAGTTGTCGAGATGCCGGCCACCTATAGTGGCCTGGTGAGCTGTCGAGATGCCGGCCACCTATAGTAGCCTGGTGAGCTGTCGAGATGCCGGCCACCTATAGTGGCTTGGTGAGCTGTCGAGATGCCGGCCACCTATAGTAGCCTCGTGAGCCGTCGAAATGCCAGCCACCTATAGTGGCCTGGTGAGCTGTAGAAATGCCGGCCACCTATAGTGGCCTGGTGAGTGGCCGTGCTGCCGGCCATCTATAGTGGCTTGGTGAGCTGTCGAGATGCCGACAACCTATAGTGACCTGGTGAGCTGTCAACCACGTAATGTGGCCTGGTGAGCTCTCGAGCTGCCGGCCACCTATTGTGTCCTAGTGAGCCAACGAGATGCCGGTCACCTATTGTGGCCTGGTGAGCTGTCGTGCTGCCGACCACCTATAGTAACCAGGTGAGCCGTCGAGATGCCGGCCACCTATAGTGGCCTGGTGAGCTGTCGAGATGCCGGCCACCCATAGTAGCCTGGTGAGCTGTCGAGATGCCGGCCACCTATAGTGGCCTGGTGAGCTGTCGTGCTGCCAGTCACCTATTGTGGCCTGGTGAGCTGTCAAGATGCCGGCCACCTATAGTGGCCTGGTGAGCTGTCGAGATGCCGGCCACCTATAGTAACCAGGTGAGCCGTCGAGATGCCGGTCACCTTTTGTGGCCTGGTGAGCTGTCGTGCTGCCAGTCACCTATTGTGGCCTGGTGAGCTGTCAAGATGCCGGCCACCTATAGTGGCCTGGTGAGCTCTTGATCTGTCGGCCACCTATAGTGTGCTGGTGAGCGCCGTGCTGCCGGTCACCTATAGTGGCCTGGTGAGCTTTCGTGCTGCCGGCCACCTATAGCGGCCTGGTGAGCGGTGAGCTGTCGAGATGCTGGCCACCTACAGTAGCCTGGTGAGCTGTCAAGATGCCGGCCACCTATGGTGGGCTGGTGAGCTGTCGAGATGCCGGCCACCTATAGTGACCTGGTGAGCTGTAGAAATGCCGGCCACCTATAGTGGCCGGGTGAGTGGCCGTGCTGCCGGCCACCTATAGTGATCTGGTGAGCTGTCAAGGTGCCGGCCACCTATAGTGGCCTGGTGAGCTGTCGAGATGCCGGCCACCTATAGTGGCCTGGTGAGCTGTCGAGATGCCGGCCACCTATAGTAACCAGGTGAGCCGTCGAGATGCCGGTCACCTTTTGTGGCCTGGTGAGCTGTCGTGCTGCTGGTCACCTATTGTGGCCTGGTGAGCTGTCAAGATGCCGGCCACCTATAGTGGCCTGGTGAGCTGTCGAGATGCCGGCCACCTATAGTGGCCTGGTGAGCTGTCGAGATGCCGGCCACCTATAGTGGCCTGGTGAGCTGTCGAGATGCTGGCCACCTATTGTGGCCTGATGAGCTCTCGAGCTGAAGGCCACCTAATGTGGCCTGGTGAGCTCTCGAGCTGCCGGCCACCTATTGTGTCCTGGTGAGCCGTCGAGATGCCGGTCACCTATTGTGGCCTGGTGAGCTGTCGTGCTGCCGGCCACCTATAGTGGCCTGGTGAGCTGTCGAGGTGCCGGCCACATATAGTGACCAGGTGAGCTGTCAAGCTGCCGGGAATACATATATGGTGGCCCGGTGAGCTCTCGTGCTGCCGGCCGCCTATAGTGGCCTGGTGAGCTGTCAAGTTGCCGGCCACCTATAATGGCCTGGTGAGCTGTCGAGATGCCGGCCACCTATAGTGGCCTGGTGAGCTTTCGAGATGCCGGTCACCTATTGAGGCCTGGTGAGCTGTCGTGCTGCCGGCCACCTATTGTGGCCTGGTGAGCTCTTGATCTGTCGGCCACCTATAGTGTGCTGGTGAGCGCCGTGCTGCCGGCCACCTATAGTGGCCTGGTGAGCTTTCGTGCTGCCGGCCACCTATATCGGCCTGGTGAGCTCTCCTGCTGCCGGCCACCTATAGTGTGCTGGTGAGCTCTCGAGCTGCCAGCCACCTATAGTGACCTGGTGAGCTGTCGAGATGCCGGCCACCTATAGTGGCCTGGTGAGCTGTCGAGATGCCGGCCACCTATAGTAGCCTGGTGAGCCGTCGAGATGCCGGCCACCTATAGTAGCCTGGTGAGCCGTCGAGATGCCGGTCGCCTATTGTGGCTTGGTCAGCCGTCGTGCTACCGGCCACCTATTGTGGCCTGGTGAGCTCTCGTGCTGCCGGCCACCTATAGTGGCCTGTTGAGCTGTCGAGATGCCGGCCACCTATAGTGGCCTGGTGAGCTGTCGTGCTGCCGGCCACCTATAGTGACCTGTTGAGCTGTCGAGATGCCGGCCACCTATAGTGGCCTGGTGAGCTCTCGAGCTGCCGGCCACCTATTGTGGCCTGGTGAGCTCTCGAGCTTCCGGTCACCTATTGTGGCCTGGTGAGCTGTCGTGCTGCCGGTCACATATTGTGGCCTGCTGAGCTGTCGTGCTGCCGGCCACCTATAGTAACCTGGTGAGCCGTCGAGTTGCTGGCCACCTATAGTGGCCTGGTGAGCAGTCGAGATGCCGGCCACCTATAGTGGACTTGTGAGCCGTCGTGCTGCCGGCCACCTATAGTGGCCTGGTGAGCTGTCGTGCTGCCGGTCACCTATTGTGGCCTGGTAAGCTGTCGTGCTGCCGGCCACCTATTGTGGCCTGGTGAGCTCTTGATCTGTCGGCCACCTATAGGGGCCTGGTGAGCTATCGTGCTGCCAGCCATCTATAGTGGCCTGGTGAGCTGTCGAGGTGCCGGCCACCTATAGTAGCCTGGTGAGCCGTCGAGATGCCGGCCGCCTATAGTGGCTTGGTCAGCTGTCGTGCTGCCGGCCACCTATAGTGATCTGGTGAGCTGTCAAGGTGCCGGCCACCTATAGTGGCCTGGTGAGCTGTCGTGCTGCCGGCCACCTATTGTGGCCTGGTGAGCTCTTGATTTGTCGGCCACCTATAGTCTGCTGGTGAGCGCCGTGCTGCCGGCCACCTATAGTGGCCTGGTGAGCTTTCGTGCTGCCGGCCACCTATAGCGGCCTGGTGAGCGGTGAGCTGTCGTGCTGCCGGCCACCTATTGTGTCCTAGTGAGCCGTCGAGATGCCGGTCACCTATTGTGGCCTGGTGAGATGTCGTGCTGCCGGCCACCTATAGTGGCCTGGTGAGCTCTCGAGCTGCCGGCCACCTATAGTGGCCTGGTGAGCTGTCGGGCTGCCGGCCACCTATAGTGGCCTGGTGAGCTGTCGGGCTGCTGGCGACCTATAGTGGCCTGGTGAGCTGTCAAGATGCCGGCCACCTATTGTGGCCTGGTGAGCTGTCGTACAGCCGGCCACCTATTGTGGCCTGGTGAGCTCTTGATCTGTCGGACACCTATAGTGTGCTGGTGAGCGCCGTGCTGCCGGCCACCTATAGTGGCCTGGTGAGCTTTCGTGCTGCCGGCCACCTATAGCGGCCTGGTGAGCGGTGGGCTGTCGTGCTGCCGGCCACCTATTGTGTCCTAGTGAGCCGTCGAGATGCCGGTCACCTATTGTGGCCTGGTGAGCTGTCGTGCTGCCGGCCACCTATTGTGGCCTGGTGAGCTCATGATCTGTCGGCCACCTATAGTGTGCTGGTGAGCGCCGTGCTGCCGGCCACCTATAGTGGCCTGGTGAGCTTTCGTGCTGCCGGCCACCTATAGTGACTTGATGAGCTGTAGAAATGCCGGCCACCTATAGTGGCCGGGTGAGTGGCCGTGCTGCCGGCCACCTAAAGTGGCTTGGTCAGCTGTCGTGCTGCCGGCCACCTATAGTGATCTGGTGAGCTGTCAAGGTGCCGGCCACCTATAGTGGCCTGGTGAGCTGTCGTGCTGCCGGCCACCTATTGTGGCCTGGTGAGCTCTTGATTTGTCGGCCACCTATAGTCTGCTGGTGAGCGCCGTGCTGCCGGCCACCTATAGTGGCCTGGTGAGCTTTCGTGCTGCCGGCCACCTATAGCGGCCTGGTGAGCGGTGAGCTGTCGTGCTGCCGGCCACCTATTGTGTCCTAGTGAGCCGTCGAGATGCCGGTCACCTATTGTGGCCTGGTGAGATGTCGTGCTGCCGGCCACCTATAGTGGCCTGGTGAGCTCTCGAGCTGCCGGCCACCTATAGTGGCCTGGTGAGCTGTCGGGCTGCCGGCCACCTATAGTGGCCTGGTGAGCTGTCGGGCTGCTGGCGACCTATAGTGGCCTGGTGAGCTGTCAAGATGCCGGCCACCTATTGTGGCCTGGTGAGCTGTCGTACAGCCGGCCACCTATTGTGGCCTGGTGAGCTCTTGATCTGTCGGACACCTATAGTGTGCTGGTGAGCGCCGTGCTGCCGGCCACCTATAGTGGCCTGGTGAGCTTTCGTGCTGCCGGCCACCTATAGCGGCCTGGTGAGCGGTGGGCTGTCGTGCTGCCGGCCACCTATTGTGTCCTAGTGAGCCGTCGAGATGCCGGTCACCTATTGTGGCCTGGTGAGCTGTCGTGCTGCCGGCCACCTATTGTGGCCTGGTGAGCTCATGATCTGTCGGCCACCTATAGTGTGCTGGTGAGCGCCGTGCTGCCGGCCACCTATAGTGGCCTGGTGAGCTTTCGTGCTGCCGGCCACCTATAGTGACTTGATGAGCTGTAGAAATGCCGGCCACCTATAGTGGCCGGGTGAGTGGCCGTGCTGCCGGCCACCTAAAGTGGCTTGGTGAGCTGTCGAGATGCCGGCCACCTATAGTGACCTGGTGAGCTGTCAAGATGCCGGCCACCTATAGTGGCCTGGTGAGCTGTCGAGATGCCGGCCACCTATAGTGGCCTGGTGAGTGGCCGTGCTGCCGGCCATCTATAGTGGCTTGGTGAGCTGTCGAGATGCCGACAACCTATAGTGACCTGGTGAGCTGTCAACCACCTAATGTGGCCTGGTGAGCTCTCGAGCTGTCGGCCACCTATTGTGTCCTAGTGAGCCAACGAGATGCCGGTCACCTATTGTGGCCTGGTGAGCTGTCGTGCTGCCGACCACCTATAGTAACCAGGTGAGCCGTCGAGATGCCGGCCACCTATAGTGGCCTGGTGAGCTGTCGAGATGCCGGCCCCCTATAGTAGCCTGGTGAGCTGTCGAGATGCCGGCCACCTATAGTGGCCTGGTGAGCTGTCGTGCTGCTGGTCACCTATTGTGGCCTGTTGAGCTGTCAAGATGCCGGCCACCTATAGTGGCCTGGTGAGCTGTCGAGAGGCCGGCCACCTATAGTGGCCTGGTGAGCTGTCGAGATGCCGGCCACCTATTGTGGCCTGATGAGCTCTCGAGCTGAAGGCCACCTAATGTGGCCTGGTGAGCTCTCGAGCTGCCGGCCACCTATTGTGTCCTAGTGAGCCGTCGAGATGCCGGTCACCTATAGTGGCCTGGTGAGCTCTCGAGCTGCCGGCCACCTATAGTGGCCTGGTGAGCTGTCGGGCTGCTGGCGACCTATAGTGGCCTGGTGAGCTGTCGTGCTGCCGGCCACCTATTGTGGCCTGGTGAGCTCTTGATCTGTCGGCCACCTATAGTGTGCTGGTGAGCGCCGTGCTGCCGGCCACCTATAGTGGCCTGGTGAGCTTTCGTGCTGCCGGCCACCTATAGCGGCCTGATGAGCGGTGAGCTGTCGTGCCGCCGGCCACCTATTGTGTCCTAGTGAGCCGTCGAGATGCCGGTCACCTATTGTGGCCTGGTGAGCTGTCGTGCTGCCGGCCACCTATTGTGGCCTGGTGAGCTCTTGATCTGTCGGCCACCTATAGTGTGCTGGTGAGCGCCGTGCTGCCGGCCACCTATAGTAGCCTGGCGAGCTGTCGTGCTGCCGGTCACCTATTGTGGCCTGGTGAGCTGTCAAGATGCCGGCCACCTATAGCTCACCTGCCGGCCGCCTATAGTGGCCTGGTGAGCTGTCAAGATGCCGGCCACCTATAATGGCCTGGTGAGCTGTCGAGATGCCGGCCACCTATAGTGGCCTGGTGAGCTGTCGTGCTGCCGGTCACATATTGTGGCCTGGTGAGCTGTCAAGATGCCGGCCACCTATAGTGGCCTGGTGAGCTGTCGAGATGCCGGCCACCTATAGTGGCCTGGTGAGCTGTCGAGGTGCCGGCCACCTATAGTAACCAGGTGAGCTGTCGAGGTGCCGGCCACCTATAGTAACCAGGTGAGCCGTCGAGATGCCGGCCACCTATAGTGGCCTGGTGAGCTCTCGTGCTGCCGGCCACCTATAGTGGCCTGGTGAGCTGTCAAGATGCCGGCCACCTATAATGGCCTGGTGAGCTGTCAAGTTGCCGGCCACCTATAATGGCCTGGTGAGCTGTCGAGATGCCGGCCACCTATAGTGGCCTGGTGAGCTTTCGAGATCCCGGTCACCTTTTGTGGCCTGGTGAGCTGTCGTGCTGCCAGTCACCTATTGTGGCCTGGTGAGCTGTCAAGATGCCGGCCACATATAGTGGCCTGGTGAGCTCTTGATCTGTCGGCCACCTATAGTGTGCTGGTGAGCGCCGTGCTGCCGGTCACCTATAGTGGCCTGGTGAGCTTTCGTGCTGCCGGCCACCTATAGCGGCCTGGTGAGCGGTGAGCTGTCGAGATGCTGGCCACCTACAGTAGCCTGGTGAGCTGTCAAGATGCCGGCCACCTATGGTGGGCTGGTGAGCTGTCGAGATGCCGGCCACCTATAGTGACCTGGTGAGCTGTAGAAATGCCGGCCACCTATAGTGGCCGGGTGAGTGGCCGTGCTGCCGGCCACCTATAGTGATCTGGTGAGCTGTCAAGGTGCCGGCCACCTATAGTGGCCTGGTGAGCTGTCGAGATGCCGGCCACCTATAGTGGCCTGGTGAGCTGTCGAGATGCCGGCCACCTATAGTAACCAGGTGAGCCGTCGAGATGCCGGTCACCTTTTGTGGCCTGGTGAGCTGTCGTGCTGCTGGTCACCTATTGTGGCCTGGTGAGCTGTCAAGATGCCGGCCACCTATAGTGGCCTGGTGAGCTGTCGAGATGCCGGCCACCTATAGTGGCCTGGTGAGCTGTCGAGATGCCGGCCACCTATAGTGGCCTGGTGAGCTGTCGAGATGCTGGCCACCTATTGTGGCCTGATGAGCTCTCGAGCTGAAGGCCACCTAATGTGGCCTGGTGAGCTCTCGAGCTGCCGGCCACCTATTGTGTCCTGGTGAGCCGTCGAGATGCCGGTCACCTATTGTGGCCTGGTGAGCTGTCGTGCTGCCGGCCACCTATAGTGGCCTGGTGAGCTGTCGAGGTGCCGGCCACATATAGTGACCAGGTGAGCTGTCAAGCTGCCGGGAATACATATATGGTGGCCCGGTGAGCTCTCGTGCTGCCGGCCGCCTATAGTGGCCTGGTGAGCTGTCAAGTTGCCGGCCACCTATAATGGCCTGGTGAGCTGTCGAGATGCCGGCCACCTATAGTGGCCTGGTGAGCTTTCGAGATGCCGGTCACCTATTGAGGCCTGGTGAGCTGTCGTGCTGCCGGCCACCTATTGTGGCCTGGTGAGCTCTTGATCTGTCGGCCACCTATAGTGTGCTGGTGAGCGCCGTGCTGCCGGCCACCTATAGTGGCCTGGTGAGCTTTCGTGCTGCCGGCCACCTATATCGGCCTGGTGAGCTCTCCTGCTGCCGGCCACCTATAGTGTGCTGGTGAGCTCTCGAGCTGCCAGCCACCTATAGTGACCTGGTGAGCTGTCGAGATGCCGGCCACCTATAGTGGCCTGGTGAGCTGTCGAGATGCCGGCCACCTATAGTAGCCTGGTGAGCCGTCGAGATGCCGGCCACCTATAGTAGCCTGGTGAGCCGTCGAGATGCCGGTCGCCTATTGTGGCTTGGTCAGCCGTCGTGCTACCGGCCACCTATTGTGGCCTGGTGAGCTCTCGTGCTGCCGGCCACCTATAGTGGCCTGTTGAGCTGTCGAGATGCCGGCCACCTATAGTGGCCTGGTGAGCTGTCGTGCTGCCGGCCACCTATAGTGACCTGTTGAGCTGTCGAGATGCCGGCCACCTATAGTGGCCTGGTGAGCTCTCGAGCTGCCGGCCACCTATTGTGGCCTGGTGAGCTCTCGAGCTTCCGGTCACCTATTGTGGCCTGGTGAGCTGTCGTGCTGCCGGTCACATATTGTGGCCTGCTGAGCTGTCGTGCTGCCGGCCACCTATAGTAACCTGGTGAGCCGTCGAGATGCTGGCCACCTATAGTGGCCTGGTGAGCAGTCGAGATGCCGGCCACCTATAGTGGACTTGTGAGCCGTCGTGCTGCCGGCCACCTATAGTGGCCTGGTGAGCTGTCGTGCTGCCGGTCACCTATTGTGGCCTGGTAAGCTGTCGTGCTGCCGGCCACCTATTGTGGCCTGGTGAGCTCTTGATCTGTTGGCCACCTATAGGGGCCTGGTGAGCTATCGTGCTGCCAGCCATCTATAGTGGCCTGGTGAGCTGTCGAGGTGCCGGCCACCTATAGTAGCCTGGTGAGCCGTCGAGATGCCGGCCGCCTATAGTGGCTTGGTCAGCTGTCGTGCTGCCGGCCACCTATAGTGATCTGGTGAACTGTCAAGGTGCCGGCCACCTATAGTGGCCTGGTGAGCTGTCGTGCTGCCGGCCACCTATTGTGGCCTGGTGAGCTCTTGATTTGTCGGCCACCTATAGTCTGCTGGTGAGCGCCGTGCTGCCGGCCACCTATAGTGGCCTGGTGAGCTTTCGTGCTGCCGGCCACCTATAGCGGCCTGGTGAGCGGTGAGCTGTCGTGCTGCCGGCCACCTATTGTGTCCTAGTGAGCCGTCGAGATGCCGGTCACCTATTGTGGCCTGGTGAGATGTCGTGCTGCCGGCCACCTATAGTGGCCTGGTGAGCTCTCGAGCTGCCGGCCACCTATAGTGGCCTGGTGAGCTGTCGGGCTGCCGGCCACCTATAGTGGCCTGGTGAGCTGTCGGGCTGCTGGCGACCTATAGTGGCCTGGTGAGCTGTCAAGATGCCGGCCACCTATTGTGGCCTGGTGAGCTGTCGTACAGCCGGCCACCTATTGTGGCCTGGTGAGCTCTTGATCTGTCGGACACCTATAGTGTGCTGGTGAGCGCCGTGCTGCCGGCCACCTATAGTGGCCTGGTGAGCTTTCGTGCTGCCGGCCACCTATAGCGGCCTGGTGAGCGGTGGGCTGTCGTGCTGCCGGCCACCTATTGTGTCCTAGTGAGCCGTCGAGATGCCGGTCACCTATTGTGGCCTGGTGAGCTGTCGTGCTGCCGGCCACCTATTGTGGCCTGGTGAGCTCATGATCTGTCGGCCACCTATAGTGTGCTGGTGAGCGCCGTGCTGCCGGCCACCTATAGTGGCCTGGTGAGCTTTCGTGCTGCCGGCCACCTATAGTGACTTGATGAGCTGTAGAAATGCCGGCCACCTATAGTGGCCGGGTGAGTGGCCGTGCTGCCGGCCACCTAAAGTGGCTTGGTGAGCTGTCGAGATGCCGGCCACCTATAGTGACCTGGTGAGCTGTCAAGATGCCGGCCACCTATAGTGGCCTGGTGAGCTGTCGAGATGCCGGCCACCTATAGTGGCCTGGTGAGTGGCCGTGCTGCCGGCCATCTATAGTGGCTTGGTGAGCTGTCGAGATGCCGACAACCTATAGTGACCTGGTGAGCTGTCAACCACCTAATGTGGCCTGGTGAGCTCTCGAGCTGTCGGCCACCTATTGTGTCCTAGTGAGCCAACGAGATGCCGGTCACCTATTGTGGCCTGGTGAGCTGTCGTGCTGCCGACCACCTATAGTAACCAGGTGAGCCGTCGAGATGCCGGCCACCTATAGTGGCCTGGTGAGCTGTCGAGATGCCGGCCACCTATAGTAGCCTGGTGAGCTGTCGAGATGCCGGCCACCTATAGTGGCCTGGTGAGCTGTCGTGCTGCCGGCCACCTATAGTGGCCTGGTGAGCTGTCGTGCTGCTGGTCACCTATTGTGGCCTGGTGAGCTGTCAAGATGCCGGCCACCTATAGTGGCCTGGTGAGCTGTCGAGAGGCCGGCCACCTATAGTGGCCTGGTGAGCTGTCGAGATGCCGGCCACCTATTGTGGCCTGATGAGCTCTCGAGCTGAAGGCCACCTAATGTGGCCTGGTGAGCTCTCGAGCTGCCGGCCACCTATTGTGTCCTAGTGAGCCGTCGAGATGCCGGTCACCTATAGTGGCCTGGTGAGCTCTCGAGCTGCCGGCCACCTATAGTGGCCTGGTGAGCTGTCGGGCTGCTGGCGACCTATAGTGGCCTGGTGAGCTGTCGTGCTGCCGGCCACCTATTGTGGCCTGGTGAGCTCTTGATCTGTCGGCCACCTATAGTGTGCTGGTGAGCGCCGTGCTGCCGGCCACCTATAGTGGCCTGGTGAGCTTTCGTGCTGCCGGCCACCTATAGCGGCCTGATGAGCGGTGAGCTGTCGTGCTGCCGGCCACCTATTGTGTCCTAGTGAGCCGTCGAGATGCCGGTCACCTATTGTGGCCTGGTGAGCTGTCGTGCTGCCGGCCACCTATTGTGGCCTGGTGAGCTCTTGATCTGTTGGCCACCTATAGTGTGCTGGTGAGCGCCGTGCTGCCGGCCACCTATAGTAGCCTGGCGAGCTGTCGTGCTGCCGGTCACCTATTGTGGCCTGGTGAGCTGTCAAGATGCCGGCCACCTATAGCTCACCTGCCGGCCGCCTATAGTGGCCTGGTGAGCTGTCAAGATGCCGGCCACCTATAATGGCCTGGTGAGCTGTCGAGATGCCGGCCACCTATAGTGGCCTGGTGAGCTGTCGTGCTGCCGGTCACATATTGTGGCCTGGTGAGCTGTCAAGATGCCGGCCACCTATAGTGGCCTGGTGAGCTGTCGAGATGCCGGCCACCTATAGTGGCCTGGTGAGCTGTCGAGGTGCCGGCCACCTATAGTAACCAGGTGAGCTGTCGAGGTGCCGGCCACCTATAGTAACCAGGTGAGCCGTCGAGATGCCGGCCACCTATAGTGGCCTGGTGAGCTCTCGTGCTGCCGGCCACCTATAGTGGCCTGGTGAGCTGTCAAGATGCCGGCCACCTATAATGGCCTGGTGAGCTGTCGAGATGCCGGCCACCTATGGTGGCCTGGTAAGCTGTCGTGCTGCCGGTCACCTATTGTGGCCTGGTGAGCTGTCAAGATGCCGGCCACCTATAGTGGCCTGGTGAGCTGTCGAGATGCCGGCCACCTATAGTGGCCTGGTGAGCTGTCGAGATGCCGGCCACCTATAGTGGCCTGGTGAGCTGTCGAGATGCCGGCCACCTATAGTGACCTGGTGAGCTGTAGAAATGCCGGCCAACTATGGTGGCCTGGTGAGTTGTCGAGATGCCGGCCACCTATAGTGGCCTGGTGAGCTGTCGAGATGCCGGCCACCTATAGTAGCCTGGTGAGCTGTCGAGATGCCGGCCACCTATAGTAGCCTGGTGAGCTGTCGAGATGCCGGCCACCTATAGTAGCCTCGTGAGCCGTCGAAATGCCAGCCACCTATAGTGGCCTGGTGAGCTGTAGAAATGCCGGCCACCTATAGTGGCCTGGTGAGTGGCCGTGCTGCCGGCCATCTATAGTGGCTTGGTGAGCTGTCGAGATGCCGACAACCTATAGTGACCTGGTGAGCTGTCAACCACGTAATGTGGCCTGGTGAGCTCTCGAGCTGCCGGCCACCTATTGTGTCCTAGTGAGCCAACGAGATGCCGGTCACCTATTGTGGCCTGGTGAGCTGTCGTGCTGCCGACCACCTATAGTAACCAGGTGAGCCGTCGAGATGCCGGCCACCTATAGTGGCCTGGTGAGCTGTCGAGATGCCGGCCACCCATAGTAGCCTGGTGAGCTGTCGAGATGCCGGCCACCTATAGTGGCCTGGTGAGCTGTCGTGCTGCCAGTCACCTATTGTGGCCTGGTGAGCTGTCAAGATGCCGGCCACCTATAGTGGCCTGGTGAGCTGTCGAGATGCCGGCCACCTATAGTAACCAGGTGAGCCGTCGAGATGCCGGTCACCTTTTGTGGCCTGGTGAGCTGTCGTGCTGCCAGTCACCTATTGTGGCCTGGTGAGCTGTCAAGATGCCGGCCACCTATAGTGGCCTGGTGAGCTCTTGATCTGTCGGCCACCTATAGTGTGCTGGTGAGCGCCGTGCTGCCGGTCACCTATAGTGGCCTGGTGAGCTTTCGTGCTGCCGGCCACCTATAGCGGCCTGGTGAGCGGTGAGCTGTCGAGATGCTGGCCACCTACAGTAGCCTGGTGAGCTGTCAAGATGCCGGCCACCTATGGTGGGCTGGTGAGCTGTCGAGATGCCGGCCACCTATAGTGACCTGGTGAGCTGTAGAAATGCCGGCCACCTATAGTGGCCGGGTGAGTGGCCGTGCTGCCGGCCACCTATAGTGATCTGGTGAGCTGTCAAGGTGCCGGCCACCTATAGTGGCCTGGTGAGCTGTCGAGATGCCGGCCACCTATAGTGGCCTGGTGAGCTGTCGAGATGCCGGCCACCTATAGTAACCAGGTGAGCCGTCGAGATGCCGGTCACCTTTTGTGGCCTGGTGAGCTGTCGTGCTGCTGGTCACCTATTGTGGCCTGGTGAGCTGTCAAGATGCCGGCCACCTATAGTGGCCTGGTGAGCTGTCGAGATGCCGGCCACCTATAGTGGCCTGGTGAGCTGTCGAGATGCCGGCCACCTATAGTGGCCTGGTGAGCTGTCGAGATGCTGGCCACCTATTGTGGCCTGATGAGCTCTCGAGCTGAAGGCCACCTAATGTGGCCTGGTGAGCTCTCGAGCTGCCGGCCACCTATTGTGTCCTGGTGAGCCGTCGAGATGCCGGTCACCTATTGTGGCCTGGTGAGCTGTCGTGCTGCCGGCCACCTATAGTGGCCTGGTGAGCTGTCGAGGTGCCGGCCACATATAGTGACCAGGTGAGCTGTCAAGCTGCCGGGAATACATATATGGTGGCCCGGTGAGCTCTCGTGCTGCCGGCCGCCTATAGTGGCCTGGTGAGCTGTCAAGTTGCCGACCACCTATAATGGCCTGGTGAGCTGTCGAGATGCCGGCCACCTATAGTGGCCTGGTGAGCTTTCGAGATGCCGGCCACCTATAGTGGCCTGGTGAGCTTTCGAGATCCCGGTCACCTTTTGTGGCCTGGTGAGCTGTCGTGCTGCCAGTCACCTATTGTGGCCTGGTGAGCTGTCAAGATGCCGGCCACATATAGTGGCCTGGTGAGCTCTTGATCTGTCGGCCACCTATAGTGTGCTGGTGAGCGCCGTGCTGCCGGTCACCTATAGTGGCCTGGTGAGCTTTCGAGATCCCGGTCACCTTTTGTGGCCTGGTGAGCTGTCGTGCTGCCAGTCACCTATTGTGGCCTGGTGAGCTGTCAAGATGCCGGCCACATATAGTGGCCTGGTGAGCTCTTGATCTGTCGGCCACCTATAGTGTGCTGGTGAGCGCCGTGCTGCCGGTCACCTATAGTGGCCTGGTGAGCTTTCGTGCTGCCGGCCACCTATAGCGGCCTGGTGAGCGGTGAGCTGTCGAGATGCTGGCCACCTACAGTAGCCTGGTGAGCTGTCAAGATGCCGGCCACCTATGGTGGGCTGGTGAGCTGTCGAGATGCCGGCCACCTATAGTGACCTGGTGAGCTGTAGAAATGCCGGCCACCTATAGTGGCCGGGTGAGTGGCCGTGCTGCCGGCCACCTATAGTGATCTGGTGAGCTGTCAAGGTGCCGGCCACCTATAGTGGCCTGGTGAGCTGTCGAGATGCCGGCCACCTATAGTGGCCTGGTGAGCTGTCGAGATGCCGGCCACCTATAGTAACCAGGTGAGCCGTCGAGATGCCGGTCACCTTTTGTGGCCTGGTGAGCTGTCGTGCTGCTGGTCACCTATTGTGGCCTGGTGAGCTGTCAAGATGCCGGCCACCTATAGTGGCCTGGTGAGCTGTCGAGATGCCGGCCACCTATAGTGGCCTGGTGAGCTGTCGAGATGCCGGCCACCTATAGTGGCCTGGTGAGCTGTCGAGATGCTGGCCACCTATTGTGGCCTGATGAGCTCTCGAGCTGAAGGCCACCTAATGTGGCCTGGTGAGCTCTCGAGCTGCCGGCCACCTATTGTGTCCTGGTGAGCCGTCGAGATGCCGGTCACCTATTGTGGCCTGGTGAGCTGTCGTGCTGCCGGCCACCTATAGTGGCCTGGTGAGCTGTCGAGGTGCCGGCCACATATAGTGACCAGGTGAGCTGTCAAGCTGCCGGGAATACATATATGGTGGCCCGGTGAGCTCTCGTGCTGCCGGCCGCCTATAGTGGCCTGGTGAGCTGTCAAGTTGCCGGCCACCTATAATGGCCTGGTGAGCTGTCGAGATGCCGGCCACCTATAGTGGCCTGGTGAGCTTTCGAGATGCCGGTCACCTATTGAGGCCTGGTGAGCTGTCGTGCTGCCGGCCACCTATTGTGGCCTGGTGAGCTCTTGATCTGTCGGCCACCTATAGTGTGCTGGTGAGCGCCGTGCTGCCGGCCACCTATAGTGGCCTGGTGAGCTTTCGTGCTGCCGGCCACCTATATCGGCCTGGTGAGCTCTCCTGCTGCCGGCCACCTATAGTGTGCTGGTGAGCTCTCGAGCTGCCAGCCACCTATAGTGACCTGGTGAGCTGTCGAGATGCCGGCCACCTATAGTGGCCTGGTGAGCTGTCGAGATGCCGGCCACCTATAGTAGCCTGGTGAGCCGTCGAGATGCCGGCCACCTATAGTAGCCTGGTGAGCCGTCGAGATGCCGGTCGCCTATTGTGGCTTGGTCAGCCGTCGTGCTACCGGCCACCTATTGTGGCCTGGTGAGCTCTCGTGCTGCCGGCCACCTATAGTGGCCTGTTGAGCTGTCGAGATGCCGGCCACCTATAGTGGCCTGGTGAGCTGTCGTGCTGCCGGCCACCTATAGTGACGTGTTGAGCTGTCGAGATGCCGGCCACCTATAGTGGCCTGGTGAGCTCTCGAGCTGCCGGCCACCTATTGTGGCCTGGTGAGCTCTCGAGCTTCCGGTCACCTATTGTGGCCTGGTGAGCTGTCGTGCTGCCGGTCACATATTGTGGCCTGCTGAGCTGTCGTGCTGCCGGCCACCTATAGTAACCTGGTGAGCCGTCGAGATGCTGGCCACCTATAGTGGCCTGGTGAGCAGTCGAGATGCCGGCCACCTATAGTGGACTTGTGAGCCGTCGTGCTGCCGGCCACCTATAGTGGCCTGGTGAGCTGTCGTGCTGCCGGTCACCTATTGTGGCCTGGTAAGCTGTCGTGCTGCCGGCCACCTATTGTGGCCTGGTGAGCTCTTGATCTGTTGGCCACCTATAGGGGCCTGGTGAGCTATCGTGCTGCCAGCCATCTATAGTGGCCTGGTGAGCTGTCGAGGTGCCGGCCACCTATAGTAGCCTGGTGAGCCGTCGAGATGCCGGCCGCCTATAGTGGCTTGGTCAGCTGTCGTGCTGCCGGCCACCTATAGTGATCTGGTGAACTGTCAAGGTGCCGGCCACCTATAGTGGCCTGGTGAGCTGTCGTGCTGCCGGCCACCTATTGTGGCCTGGTGAGCTCTTGATTTGTCGGCCACCTATAGTCTGCTGGTGAGCGCCGTGCTGCCGGCCACCTATAGTGGCCTGGTGAGCTTTCGTGCTGCCGGCCACCTATAGCGGCCTGGTGAGCGGTGAGCTGTCGTGCTGCCGGCCACCTATTGTGTCCTAGTGAGCCGTCGAGATGCCGGTCACCTATTGTGGCCTGGTGAGATGTCGTGCTGCCGGCCACCTATAGTGGCCTGGTGAGCTCTCGAGCTGCCGGCCACCTATAGTGGCCTGGTGAGCTGTCGGGCTGCCGGCCACCTATAGTGGCCTGGTGAGCTGTCGGGCTGCTGGCGACCTATAGTGGCCTGGTGAGCTGTCAAGATGCCGGCCACCTATTGTGGCCTGGTGAGCTGTCGTACAGCCGGCCACCTATTGTGGCCTGGTGAGCTCTTGATCTGTCGGACACCTATAGTGTGCTGGTGAGCGCCGTGCTGCCGGCCACCTATAGTGGCCTGGTGAGCTTTCGTGCTGCCGGCCACCTATAGCGGCCTGGTGAGCGGTGGGCTGTCGTGCTGCCGGCCACCTATTGTGTCCTAGTGAGCCGTCGAGATGCCGGTCACCTATTGTGGCCTGGTGAGCTGTCGTGCTGCCGGCCACCTATTGTGGCCTG
The DNA here is from genome assembly GCA_951905685.1 of Eumerus sabulonum. NCBI lineage: Eukaryota > Metazoa > Arthropoda > Insecta > Diptera > Syrphidae > Eumerus > Eumerus sabulonum. Next base: position 134,052,626 of record OX645060.1, on the reverse strand, counting down.
GTGAGCTCATGATCTGTCGGCCACCTATAGTGTGCTGGTGAGCGCCGTGCTGCCGGCCACCTATAGTGGCCTGGTGAGCTTTCGTGCTGCCGGCCACCTATAGTGACTTGATGAGCTGTAGAAATGCCGGCCACCTATAGTGGCCGGGTGAGTGGCCGTGCTGCCGGCCACCTAAAGTGGCTTGGTGAGCTGTCGAGATGCCGGCCACCTATAGTGACCTGGTGAGCTGTCAAGATGCCGGCCACCTATAGTGGCCTGGTGAGCTGTCGAGATGCCGGCCACCTATAGTGGCCTGGTGAGTGGCCGTGCTGCCGGCCATCTATAGTGGCTTGGTGAGCTGTCGAGATGCCGACAACCTATAGTGACCTGGTGAGCTGTCAACCACCTAATGTGGCCTGGTGAGCTCTCGAGCTGTCGGCCACCTATTGTGTCCTAGTGAGCCAACGAGATGCCGGTCACCTATTGTGGCCTGGTGAGCTGTCGTGCTGCCGACCACCTATAGTAACCAGGTGAGCCGTCGAGATGCCGGCCACCTATAGTGGCCTGGTGAGCTGTCGAGATGCCGGCCACCTATAGTAGCCTGGTGAGCTGTCGAGATGCCGGCCACCTATAGTGGCCTGGTGAGCTGTCGTGCTGCCGGCCACCTATAGTGGCCTGGTGAGCTGTCGTGCTGCTGGTCACCTATTGTGGCCTGGTGAGCTGTCAAGATGCCGGCCACCTATAGTGGCCTGGTGAGCTGTCGAGAGGCCGGCCACCTATAGTGGCCTGGTGAGCTGTCGAGATGCCGGCCACCTATTGTGGCCTGATGAGCTCTCGAGCTGAAGGCCACCTAATGTGGCCTGGTGAGCTCTCGAGCTGCCGGCCACCTATTGTGTCCTAGTGAGCCGTCGAGATGCCGGTCACCTATAGTGGCCTGGTGAGCTCTCGAGCTGCCGGCCACCTATAGTGGCCTGGTGAGCTGTCGGGCTGCTGGCGACCTATAGTGGCCTGGTGAGCTGTCGTGCTGCCGGCCACCTATTGTGGCCTGGTGAGCTCTTGATCTGTCGGCCACCTATAGTGTGCTGGTGAGCGCCGTGCTGCCGGCCACCTATAGTGGCCTGGTGAGCTTTCGTGCTGCCGGCCACCTATAGCGGCCTGATGAGCGGTGAGCTGTCGTGCTGCCGGCCACCTATTGTGTCCTAGTGAGCCGTCGAGATGCCGGTCACCTATTGTGGCCTGGTGAGCTGTCGTGCTGCCGGCCACCTATTGTGGCCTGGTGAGCTCTTGATCTGTCGGCCACCTATAGTGTGCTGGTGAGCGCCGTGCTGCCGGCCACCTATAGTAGCCTGGCGAGCTGTCGTGCTGCCGGTCACCTATTGTGGCCTGGTGAGCTGTCAAGATGCCGGCCACCTATAGCTCACCTGCCGGCCGCCTATAGTGGCCTGGTGAGCTGTCAAGATGCCGGCCACCTATAATGGCCTGGTGAGCTGTCGAGATGCCGGCCACCTATAGTGGCCTGGTGAGCTGTCGTGCTGCCGGTCACATATTGTGGCCTGGTGAGCTGTCAAGATGCCGGCCACCTATAGTGGCCTGGTGAGCTGTCGAGATGCCGGCCACCTATAGTGGCCTGGTGAGCTGTCGAGGTGCCGGCCACCTATAGTAACCAGGTGAGCTGTCGAGGTGCCGGCCACCTATAGTAACCAGGTGAGCCGTCGAGATGCCGGCCACCTATAGTGGCCTGGTGAGCTCTCGTGCTGCCGGCCACCTATAGTGGCCTGGTGAGCTGTCAAGATGCCGGCCACCTATAATGGCCTGGTGAGCTGTCGAGATGCCGGCCACCTATGGTGGCCTGGTAAGCTGTCGTGCTGCCGGTCACCTATTGTGGCCTGGTGAGCTGTCAAGATGCCGGCCACCTATAGTGGCCTGGTGAGCTGTCGAGATGCCGGCCACCTATAGTGGCCTGGTGAGCTGTCGAGATGCCGGCCACCTATAGTGGCCTGGTGAGCTGTCGAGATGCCGGCCACCTATAGTGACCTGGTGAGCTGTAGAAATGCCGGCCAACTATGGTGGCCTGGTGAGTTGTCGAGATGCCGGCCACCTATAGTGGCCTGGTGAGCTGTCGAGATGCCGGCCACCTATAGTAGCCTGGTGAGCTGTCGAGATGCCGGCCACCTATAGTAGCCTGGTGAGCTGTCGAGATGCCGGCCACCTATAGTAGCCTCGTGAGCCGTCGAAATGCCAGCCACCTATAGTGGCCTGGTGAGCTGTAGAAATGCCGGCCACCTATAGTGGCCTGGTGAGTGGCCGTGCTGCCGGCCATCTATAGTGGCTTGGTGAGCTGTCGAGATGCCGACAACCTATAGTGACCTGGTGAGCTGTCAACCACGTAATGTGGCCTGGTGAGCTCTCGAGCTGCCGGCCACCTATTGTGTCCTAGTGAGCCAACGAGATGCCGGTCACCTATTGTGGCCTGGTGAGCTGTCGTGCTGCCGACCACCTATAGTAACCAGGTGAGCCGTCGAGATGCCGGCCACCTATAGTGGCCTGGTGAGCTGTCGAGATGCCGGCCACCCATAGTAGCCTGGTGAGCTGTCGAGATGCCGGCCACCTATAGTGGCCTGGTGAGCTGTCGTGCTGCCAGTCACCTATTGTGGCCTGGTGAGCTGTCAAGATGCCGGCCACCTATAGTGGCCTGGTGAGCTGTCGAGATGCCGGCCACCTATAGTAACCAGGTGAGCCGTCGAGATGCCGGTCACCTTTTGTGGCCTGGTGAGCTGTCGTGCTGCCAGTCACCTATTGTGGCCTGGTGAGCTGTCAAGATGCCGGCCACCTATAGTGGCCTGGTGAGCTCTTGATCTGTCGGCCACCTATAGTGTGCTGGTGAGCGCCGTGCTGCCGGTCACCTATAGTGGCCTGGTGAGCTTTCGTGCTGCCGGCCACCTATAGCGGCCTGGTGAGCGGTGAGCTGTCGAGATGCTGGCCACCTACAGTAGCCTGGTGAGCTGTCAAGATGCCGGCCACCTATGGTGGGCTGGTGAGCTGTCGAGATGCCGGCCACCTATAGTGACCTGGTGAGCTGTAGAAATGCCGGCCACCTATAGTGGCCGGGTGAGTGGCCGTGCTGCCGGCCACCTATAGTGATCTGGTGAGCTGTCAAGGTGCCGGCCACCTATAGTGGCCTGGTGAGCTGTCGAGATGCCGGCCACCTATAGTGGCCTGGTGAGCTGTCGAGATGCCGGCCACCTATAGTAACCAGGTGAGCCGTCGAGATGCCGGTCACCTTTTGTGGCCTGGTGAGCTGTCGTGCTGCTGGTCACCTATTGTGGCCTGGTGAGCTGTCAAGATGCCGGCCACCTATAGTGGCCTGGTGAGCTGTCGAGATGCCGGCCACCTATAGTGGCCTGGTGAGCTGTCGAGATGCCGGCCACCTATAGTGGCCTGGTGAGCTGTCGAGATGCTGGCCACCTATTGTGGCCTGATGAGCTCTCGAGCTGAAGGCCACCTAATGTGGCCTGGTGAGCTCTCGAGCTGCCGGCCACCTATTGTGTCCTGGTGAGCCGTCGAGATGCCGGTCACCTATTGTGGCCTGGTGAGCTGTCGTGCTGCCGGCCACCTATAGTGGCCTGGTGAGCTGTCGAGGTGCCGGCCACATATAGTGACCAGGTGAGCTGTCAAGCTGCCGGGAATACATATATGGTGGCCCGGTGAGCTCTCGTGCTGCCGGCCGCCTATAGTGGCCTGGTGAGCTGTCAAGTTGCCGACCACCTATAATGGCCTGGTGAGCTGTCGAGATGCCGGCCACCTATAGTGGCCTGGTGAGCTTTCGAGATGCCGGTCACCTATTGTGGCCTGGTGAGCTGTCGTGCTGCCGGCCACCTATTGTGGCCTGGTGAGCTCTTGATCTGTCGGCCACCTATAGTGTGCTGGTGAGCGCCGTGCTGCCGGCCACCTATAGTGGCCTGGTGAGCTTTCGTGCTGCCGGCCACCTATATCGGCCTGGTGAGCTCTCCTGCTGCCGGCCACCTATAGTGTGCTGGTGAGCTCTCGAGCTGCCAGCCACCTATAGTGACCTGGTGAGCTGTCGAGATGCCGGCCACCTATAGTGGCCTGGTGAGCTGTCGAGATGCCGGCCACCTATAGTAGCCTGGTGAGCCGTCGAGATGCCGGCCACCTATAGTAGCCTGGTGAGCCGTCGAGATGCCGGTCGCCTATTGTGGCTTGGTCAGTCGTCGTGCTACCGGCCACATATTGTGGCCTGGTGAGCTGTCGAGATGCCGGCCACCTATAGTGGCCTGTTGAGCTGTCGAGATGCCGGCCACCTATAGTGGCCTGGTGAGCTGTCGTGCTGCCGGCCACCTATAGTGACCTGTTGAGCTGTCGAGATGCCGGCCACCTATAGTGGCCTGGTGAGCTCTCGAGCTGCCGGCCACCTATTGTGGCCTGGTGAGCTCTCGAACTTCCGGTCACCTATTGTGGCCTGGTGAGCTGTCGTGCTGCCGGTCACATATTGTGGCCTGCTGAGCTGTCGTGCTGCCGGCCACCTATAGTAACCTGGTGAGCCGTCGAGATGCTGGCCACCTATAGTGGCCTGGTGAGCAGTCGAGATGCCGGCCACCTATAGTGGACTTGTGAGCCGTCGTGCTGCCGGCCACCTATAGTGGCCTGGTGAGCTGTCGTGCTGCCGGTCACCTATTGTGGCCTGGTAAGCTGTCGTGCTGCCGGCCACCTATTGTGGCCTGGTGAGCTCTTGATCTGTCGGCCACCTATAGGGGCCTGGTGAGCTATCGTGCTGCCAGCCATCTATAGTGGCCTGGTGAGCTGTCGAGGTGCCGGCCACCTATAGTAGCCTGGTGAGCTGTCAAAATGCCGGCCACCTATAGTGGCCTGGTGAGCTGTCGAGATGCCGGCCACCTATAGTGGCCTGGTGAGCTGTCGAGATGCCGGCCACCTATAGTGGCCTGGTGAGCTGTCGAGATGCTGGCCACCTATTGTGGCCTGATGAGCTCTCGAGCTGAAGGCCACCTAATGTGGCCTGGTGAGCTCTCGAGCTGCCGGCCACCTATTGTGTCCTGGTGAGCCGTCGAGATGCCGGTCACCTATTGTGGCCTGGTGAGCTGTCGTGCTGCCGGCCACCTATAGTGGCCTGGTGAGCTGTCGAGGTGCCGGCCACATATAGTGACCAGGTGAGCTGTCAAGCTGCCGGGAATACATATATGGTGGCCCGGTGAGCTCTCGTGCTGCCGGCCGCCTATAGTGGCCTGGTGAGCTGTCAAGTTGCCGACCACCTATAATGGCCTGGTGAGCTGTCGAGATGCTGGCCACCTATTGTGGCCTGATGAGCTCTCGAGCTGAAGGCCACCTAATGTGGCCTGGTGAGCTCTCGAGCTGCCGGCCACCTATTGTGTCCTGGTGAGCCGTCGAGATGCCGGTCACCTATTGTGGCCTGGTGAGCTGTCGTGCTGCCGGCCACCTATAGTGGCCTGGTGAGCTGTCGAGGTGCCGGCCACATATAGTGACCAGGTGAGCTGTCAAGCTGCCGGGAATACATATATGGTGGCCCGGTGAGCTCTCGTGCTGCCGGCCGCCTATAGTGGCCTGGTGAGCTGTCAAGTTGCCGACCACCTATAATGGCCTGGTGAGCTGTCGAGATGCCGGCCACCTATAGTGGCCTGGTGAGCTTTCGAGATGCCGGTCACCTATTGAGGCCTGGTGAGCTGTCGTGCTGCCGGCCACCTATTGTGGCCTGGTGAGCTCTTGATCTGTCGGCCACCTATAGTGTGCTGGTGAGCGCCGTGCTGCCGGCCACCTATAGTGGCCTGGTGAGCTTTCGTGCTGCCGGCCACCTATATCGGCCTGGTGAGCTCTCCTGCTGCCGGCCACCTATAGTGTGCTGGTGAGCTCTCGAGCTGCCAGCCACCTATAGTGACCTGGTGAGCTGTCGAGATGCCGGCCACCTATAGTGGCCTGGTGAGCTGTCGAGATGCCGGCCACCTATAGTAGCCTGGTGAGCCGTCGAGATGCCGGCCACCTATAGTAGCCTGGTGAGCCGTCGAGATGCCGGTCGCCTATTGTGGCTTGGTCAGTCGTCGTGCTACCGGCCACCTATTGTGGCCTGGTGAGCTGTCGAGATGCCGGCCACCTATAGTGGCCTGTTGAGCTGTCGAGATGCCGGCCACCTATAGTGGCCTGGTGAGCTGTCGTGCTGCCGGCCACCTATAGTGACCTGTTGAGCTGTCGAGATGCCGGCCACCTATAGTGGCCTGGTGAGCTCTCGAGCTGCCGGCCACCTATTGTGGCCTGGTGAGCTCTCGAACTTCCGGTCACCTATTGTGGCCTGGTGAGCTGTCTTGCTGCCGGTCACATATTGTGGCCTGCTGAGCTGTCGTGCTGCCGGCCACCTATAGTAACCTGGTGAGCCGTCGAGATGCTGGCCACCTATAGTGGCCTGGTGAGCAGTCGAGATGCCGGCCACCTATAGTGGACTTGTGAGCCGTCGTGCTGCCGGCCACCTATAGTGGCCTGGTGAGCTGTCGTGCTGCCGGTCACCTATTGTGGCCTGGTAAGCTGTCGTGCTGCCGGCCACCTATTGTGGCCTGGTGAGCTCTTGATCTGTCGGCCACCTATAGGGGCCTGGTGAGCTATCGTGCTGCCAGCCATCTATAGTGGCCTGGTGAGCTGTCGAGGTGCCGGCCACCTATAGTAGCCTGGTGAGCCGTCGAGATGCCGGCCGCCTATAGTGGCTTGGTCAGCTGTCGTGCTGCCGGCCACCTATAGTGATCTGGTGAGCTGTCAAGGTGCCGGCCACCTATAGTGGCCTGGTGAGCTGTCGTGCTGCCGGCCACCTATTGTGGCCTGGTGAGCTCTTGATTTGTCGGCCACCTATAGTCTGCTGGTGAGCGCCGTGCTGCCGGCCACCTATAGTGGCCTGGTGAGCTTTCGTGCTGCCGGCCACCTATAGCGGCCTGGTGAGCGGTGAGCTGTCGTGCTGCCGGCCACCTATTGTGTCCTAGTGAGCCGTCGAGATGCCGGTCACCTATTGTGGCCTGGTGAGATGTCGTGCTGCCGGCCACCTATAGTGGCCTGGTGAGCTCTCGAGCTGCCGGCCACCTATAGTGGCCTGGTGAGCTGTCGGGCTGCCGGCCACCTATAGTGGCCTGGTGAGCTGTCGGGCTGCTGGCGACCTATAGTGGCCTGGTGAGCTGTCAAGATGCCGGCCACCTATTGTGGCCTGGTGAGCTGTCGTACAGCCGGCCACCTATTGTGGCCTGGTGAGCTCTTGATCTGTCGGACACTGTTCAGAAGTACCTGACAAAACTGTTAATTATGAACAGGACTTCTTTGCTTTTAGTGTCATTTCTATTTAAATGTAAAAGATATATTCGAGATTTCATTCATAAATAAAGCGTGATTGAACAAGCAAGCATTTTCCTCCACTTACAGTTCTAAACAGCATTTTCCTCCACTACCGTTCTACACATTTTGGCATCCCTTGCGGGGAACCTGATTCTTCTGCATAAATAATTGAACTGGAAAGTGCTCGTTAAGAACAATGGCGCTGGTCAAAGAGGAATCTGCAGACGTCATTCTGGGAGCTGACCTGTATGGCTCACTTCTATGTGGTGAAATTCTGCCATCATCTGCTGGTGCTCCTGTGGCACAGCGTACTCACTTAGGACGGGTTGTTTTCGGCCGCTTGCCAGACACTACAACTCGAAACGATCAAGAGGACGTAAAATCTTCCTGCGAGATGACAAAAGACGAACTCTATTGCGAAGAATTTTTTAAACAAACAGTACAACGGACCAGTTCTGGACGCTACGTCGTCAAGTACCCATTTAAAGATTCCATCGACCGAACCACGCTTGTGGACTCTAAAGCTGACCCCACAGACTTAGCCGCTTTGACCCCTGGGCACTTCTTGGTGGGCGGTCCCATCACTGCTATTCCAGAACCAAGCTTGCTTGACACCAAGACAAGCCGACTGACACGATGGAGGCAGCTCCAGCAAATGCAGCAGGATTTCTGGAAGAGGTGGAGCTGCGAATACTTGCATGAGCTTCAGGTAAGAAGTAAATGGCAACAAACCAAACCCAACATCAAAGTGGGCGACCTCGTCCTGGTGAAAGATGAACGCACCCCTCCCACCCAATGGTCATTGGGTCGGGTATTGGAAGTACATGCTGGAGAAGACAATCTAGTGCGAGTCGCTACAATTCGTACACAGTCATCGATACTGAAACGAGCTATCTCAAAGTTGGTTCTACTTCCAATTGACAACAATACGGCGGATGAATACGGTGGGCGGCCAAATATTTCGTCACACAAACTGGACGAGGTGGGCGGAATGTTCAGAAGTACCTGACAAAACTGTTAATTATGAACAGGACTTCTTTGCTTTTAGTGTCATTTCTATTTAAATGTAAAAGATATATTCGAGATTTCATTCATAAATAAAGCGTGATTGAACAAGCAAGCATTTTCCTCCACTTACAGTTCTAAACAGCATTTTCCTCCACTACCGTTCTACACAGACACCTATAGTGTGCTGGTGAGCGCCGTGCTGCCGGCCACCTATAGTGGCCTGGTGAGCTTTCGTGCTGCCGGCCACCTATAGCGGCCTGGTGAGCGGTGGGCTGTCGTGCTGCCGGCCACCTATTGTGTCCTAGTGAGCCGTCGAGATGCCGGTCACCTATTGTGGCCTGGTGAGCTGTCGTGCTGCCGGCCACCTATTGTGGCCTGGTGAGCTCATGATCTGTCGGCCACCTATAGTGTGCTGGTGAGCGCCGTGCTGCCGGCCACCTAAAGTGGCTTGGTGAGCTGTCGAGATGCCGGCCACCTATAGTGACCTGGTGAGCTGTCAAGATGCCGGCCACCTATAGTGGCCTGGTGAGCTGTCGAGATGCCGGCCACCTATAGTGGCCTGGTGAGTGGCCGTGCTGCCGGCCATCTATAGTGGCTTGGTGAGCTGTCGAGATGCCGACAACCTATAGTGACCTGGTGAGCTGTCAACCACCTAATGTGGCCTGGTGAGCTCTCGAGCTGTCGGCCACCTATTGTGTCCTAGTGAGCCAACGAGATGCCGGTCACCTATTGTGGCCTGGTGAGCTGTCGTGCTGCCGACCACCTATAGTAACCAGGTGAGCCGTCGAGATGCCGGCCACCTATAGTGGCCTGGTGAGCTGTCGAGATGCCGGCCACTTATAGTAGCCTGGTGAGCTGTCGAGATGCCGGCCACCTATAGTGGCCTGGTGAGCTGTCGTGCTGCCGGCCACCTATAGTGGCCTGGTGAGCTGTCGTGCTGCTGGTCACCTATTGTGGCCTGGTGAGCTGTCAAGATGCCGGCCACCTATAGTGGCCTGGTGAGCTGTCGAGAGGCCGGCCACCTATAGTGGCCTGGTGAGCTGTCGAGATGCCGGCCACCTATTGTGGCCTGATGAGCTCTCGAGCTGAAGGCCACCTAATGTGGCCTGGTGAGCTCTCGAGCTGCCGGCCACCTATTGTGTCCTAGTGAGCCGTCGAGATGCCGGTCAACTATAGTGGCCTGGTGAGCTCTCGAGCTGCCGGCCACCTTTAGTGGCCTGGTGAGCTGTCGGGCTGCTGGCGACCTATAGTGGCCTGGTGAGCTGTCGTGCTGCCGGCCACCTATTGTGGCCTGGTGAGCTCTTGATCTGTCGGCCACCTATAGTGTGCTGGTGAGCGCCGTGCTGCCGGCCACCTATAGTGGCCTGGTGAGCTTTCGTGCTGCCGGCCACCTATAGCGGCCTGATGAGCGGTGAGCTGTCGTGCTGCCGGCCACCTATTGTGTCCTAGTGAGCCGTCGAGATGCCGGTCACCTATTGTGGCCTGGTGAGCTGTCGTGCTGCCGGCCACCTATTGTGGCCTGGTGAGCTCTTGATCTGTCGGCCACCTATAGTGTGCTGGTGAGCGCCGTGCTGCCGGCCACCTATAGTGGCCTGGGGAGCTTTCGTGCTGCCGGCCACCTATAGTGGCCTGGTGAGCGGTGAGCTGTCGTGCTGCCGGCCACCTATTGTGTCCTGGTGAGCCGTCGAGACGCCGGTCACCTATTGTGGCCTGGTGAGCTGTCGTGCTGCCGGCCACCTATTGTGGCCTGGTGAGCTCTTGATCTGTCGGCCACCTATAGTGTGCTGGTGAGCGCCGTGCTGCCGGCCACCTATAGTGGCCTGGTGAGCTTTCGTGCTGCCGGCCACCTATAGCGGCCTGGTGAGCGGTGAGCTGTCGAGATGCTGGCCACCTACAGTGGCCTGGTGAGCTGTCAAGATGCCGGCCACCTATAGTGGGCTGGTGAGCTGTCGAGATGCCGGCCACCTATAGTGACCTGGTGAGCTGTAGAAATGCCGGCCACCTATAGTGGCCGGGTGAGTGGCCGTGCTGCCGGCCACCTATAGTGGCTTGGTGAGCTGTCGAGATGCCGGCCACCTATAGTGATCTGGTGAGCTGTCAAGGTGCCGGCCACCTATAGTGGCCTGGTGAGCTGTCGTGCTGCCGGCCACCTATTGTGGCCTGGTGAGCTCTTGATCTGTCGGCCACCTATAGTGTGCTGGTGAGCGCCGTGCTGCCGGCCACCTATAGTGGCCTGGTGAGCTTTCGTGCTGCCGGCCACCTATAGCGGCCTGGTGAGCGGTGAGCTGTCGTGCTGCCGGCCACCTATAGTGGCTTGGTGAGCTGTCGAGATGCCGGCCACCTATAGTGATCTGGTGAGCTGTCAAGGTGCCGGCCACCTATAGTGGCCTGGGGAGCTTTCGTGCTGCCGGCCACCTATAGTGGCCTGGTGAGCGGTGAGCTGTCGTGCTGCCGGCCACCTATTGTGTCCTGGTGAGCCGTCGAGACGCCGGTCACCTATTGTGGCCTGGTGAGCTGTCGTGCTGCCGGCCACCTATTGTGGCCTGGTGAGCTCTTGATCTGTCGGCCACCTATAGTGTGCTGGTGAGCGCCGTGCTGCCGGCCACCTATAGTGGCCTGGTGAGCTTTCGTGCTGCCGGCCACCTATAGCGGCCTGGTGAGCGGTGAGCTGTCGAGATGCTGGCCACCTACAGTGGCCTGGTGAGCTGTCAAGATGCCGGCCACCTATAGTGGCCGGGTGAGTGGCCGTGCTGCCGGCCACCTAAAGTGGCTTGGTGAGCTGTCGAGATGCCGGCCACCTATAGTGACCTGGTGAGCTGTCAAGATGCCGGCCACCTATAGTGGCCTGGTGAGCTGTCGAGATGCCGGCCACCTATAGTGGCCTGGTGAGTGGCCGTGCTGCCGGCCATCTATAGTGGCTTGGTGAGCTGTCGAGATGCCGACAACCTATAGTGACCTGGTGAGCTGTCAACCACCTAATGTGGCCTGGTGAGCTCTCGAGCTGTCGGCCACCTATTGTGTCCTAGTGAGCCAACGAGATGCCGGTCACCTATTGTGGCCTGGTGAGCTGTCGTGCTGCCGACCACCTATAGTAACCAGGTGAGCCGTCGAGATGCCGGCCACCTATAGTGGCCTGGTGAGCTGTCGAGATGCCGGCCACCTATAGTAGCCTGGTGAGCTGTCGAGATGCCGGCCACCTATAGTGGCCTGGTGAGCTGTCGTGCTGCCGGCCACCTATAGTGGCCTGGTGAGCTGTCGTGCTGCTGGTCACCTATTGTGGCCTGGTGAGCTGTCAAGATGCCGGCCACCTATAGTGGCCTGGTGAGCTGTCGAGAGGCCGGCCACCTATAGTGGCCTGGTGAGCTGTCGAGATGCCGGCCACCTATTGTGGCCTGATGAGCTCTCGAGCTGAAGGCCACCTAATGTGGCCTGGTGAGCTCTCGAGCTGCCGGCCACCTATTGTGTCCTAGTGAGCCGTCGAGATGCCGGTCACCTATAGTGGCCTGGTGAGCTCTCGAGCTGCCGGCCACCTATAGTGGCCTGGTGAGCTGTCGGGCTGCTGGCGACCTATAGTGGCCTGGTGAGCTGTCGTGCTGCCGGCCACCTATTGTGGCCTGGTGAGCTCTTGATCTGTCGGCCACCTATAGTGTGCTGGTGAGCGCCGTGCTGCCGGCCACCTATAGTGGCCTGGTGAGCTTTCGTGCTGCCGGCCACCTATAGCGGCCTGATGAGCGGTGAGCTGTCGTGCTGCCGGCCACCTATTGTGTCCTAGTGAGCCGTCGAGATGCCGGTCACCTATTGTGGCCTGGTGAGCTGTCGTGCTGCCGGCCACCTATTGTGGCCTGGTGAGCTCTTGATCTGTCGGCCACCTATAGTGTGCTGGTGAGCGCCGTGCTGCCGGCCACCTATAGTGGCCTGGGGAGCTTTCGTGCTGCCGGCCACCTATAGTGGCCTGGTGAGCGGTGAGCTGTCGTGCTGCCGGCCACCTATTGTGTCCTGGTGAGCCGTCGAGACGCCGGTCACCTATTGTGGCCTGGTGAGCTGTCGTGCTGCCGGCCACCTATTATGGCCTGGTGAGCTCTTGATCTGTCGGCCACCTATAGTGTGCTGGTGAGCGCCGTGCTGCCGGCCACCTATAGTGGCCTGGTGAGCTTTCGTGCTGCCGGCCACCTATAGCGGCCTGGTGAGCGGTGAGCTGTCGAGATGCTGGCCACCTACAGTGGCCTGGTGAGCTGTCAAGATGCCGGCCACCTATAGTGGGCTGGTGAGCTGTCGAGATGCCGGCCACCTATAGTGACCTGGTGAGCTGTAGAAATGCCGGCCACCTATAGTGGCCGGGTGAGTGGCCGTGCTGCCGGCCACCTATAGTGGCTTGGTGAGCTGTCGAGATGCCGGCCACCTATAGTGATCTGGTGAGCTGTCAAGGTGCCGGCCACCTATAGTGGCCTGGTGAGCTGTCGTGCTGCCGGCCACCTATTGTGGCCTGGTGAGCTCTTGATCTGTCGGCCACCTATAGTGTGCTGGTGAGCGCCGTGCTGCCGGCCACCTATAGTGGCCTGGTGAGCTTTCGTGCTGCCGGCCACCTATAGCGGCCTGGTGAGCGGTGAGCTGTCGTGCTGCCGGCCACCTATAGTGGCTTGGTGAGCTGTCGAGATGCCGGCCACCTATAGTGATCTGGTGAGCTGTCAAGGTGCCGGCCACCTATAGTGGCCTGGGGAGCTTTCGTGCTGCCGGCCACCTATAGTGACCAGGTGAGCTGTCAAGCTGCCGGGAATACATATATGGTGGCCCGGTGAGCTCTCTTGCTGCCGGCCGCCTATAGTGGCCTGGTGAGCTGTCAAGATGCCGGCCACCTATAATGGCCTGGTGAGCTGTCGAGATGCCGGCCACCTATAGTGGCCTGGTGAGCTTTCGTGCTGCCGGCCACCTATAGCGGCCTGGTGAGCGGTGAGCTGTCGTGCTGCCGGCCACCTATTGTGTCCTAGTGAGCCGTCGAGATGCCGGTCACCTATTGTGGCCTGGTGAGCTGTCGTGCTGCCGGCCACCTATTGTGGCCTGGTGAGCTCTTGATCTGTCGGCCACCTATAGTGTGCTGGTGAGCGCCGTGCTGCCGGGCACCTATAGTGGCCTGGTGAGCTGTCGTGCTGCCGGCCACCTATAGTGACCAGGTGAGCTGTCAAGCTGCCGGGAATACATATATGGTGGCCCGGTGAGCTCTCTTGCTGCCGGCCGCCTATAGTGGCCTGGTGAGCTGTCAAGATGCCGGCCACCTATAATGGCCTGGTGAGCTGTCGAGATGCCGGCCACCTATAGTGGCCTGGTGAGCTTTCGTGCTGCCGGCCACCTATAGCGGCCTGGTGAGCGGTGAGCTGTCGTATTGCCGGCCACCTATTGTGTCCTAGTGAGCCGTCGAGATGCCGGCCACCTATTGTGGCCTGGTGAGCTGTCGTGCTGCCGGCCACCTATTGTGGCCTGGTGAGCTCTTGATCTGTCGGCCACCTATAGTGTGCTGGTGAGCGCCGTGCTGCCGGCTACCTATAGTGGCCTGGTGAGCTGTCGTGCTGCCGGCCACCTATAGTGACCAGGTGAGCTGTCAAGCTGCCGGGAATACATATATGGTGGCCCGGTGAGCTCTCTTGCTGCCGGCCGCCTATAGTGGCCTGGTGAGCTGTCGAGAGGCCGGCCACCTATAGTGGCCTGGTGAGCTGTCGAGATGCCGGCCACCTATTGTGGCCTGATGAGCTCTCGAGCTGAAGGCCACCTAATGTGGCCTGGTGAGCTCTCGAGCTGCCGGCCACCTATTGTGTCCTAGTGAGCCGTCGAGATGCCGGTCACCTATAGTGGCCTGGTGAGCTCTCGAGCTGAAGGCCACCTAATGTGGCCTGGTGAGCTCTCGAGCTGCCGGCCACCTATTGTGTCCTAGTGAGCCGTCGAGATGCCGGTCACCTATTGTGGCCTGGTGAGCTGTCGTGCTGCCGGCCACCTATAGTGACCAGGTGAGCTGTCAAGCTGCCGGGAATACATATATGGTGGCCCGGTGAGCTCTCTTGCTGCCGGCCGCCTATAGTGGCCTGGTGAGCTGTCAAGATGCCGGCCACCTATAATGGCCTGGTGAGCTGTCGAGATGCCGGCCACCTATAGTGGCCTGGTGAGCTTTCGTGCTGCCGGCCACCTATAGCGGCCTGGTGAGCGGTGAGCTGTCGTGCTGCCGGCCACCTATTGTGTCCTAGTGAGCCGTCGAGATGCCGGTCACCTATTGTGGCCTGGTGAGCTGTCGTGCTGCCGGCCACCTATTGTGGCCTGGTGAGCTCTTGATCTGTCGGCCACCTATAGTGTGCTGGTGAGCGCCGTGCTGCCGGCCACCTATAGTGGCCTGGCGAGCTTTCGTGCTGCCGGCCACCTATAGCGGCCTGGTGAGCGGTGAGCTGTCGAGATGCTGGCCACCTACAGTGGCCTGGTGAGCTGTCAAGATGCCGGCCACCTATAGTGGGCTGGTGAGCTGTCGAGGTGCCGGCCACCTATAGTGACCTGGTGAGCTGTAGAAATGCCGGCCACCTATAGTGGCCGCGTGAGTGGCCGTGCTGCCGGCCACCTACAGTGGCTTGGTGAGCTGTCGAGATGCCGGCCACCTATAGTGACCTGGTGAGCTGTCAAGATGCCGGCCACCTATAGTGGCCTGGAGAGCTGTCGAGATGCCGGCCACCTATAGTGGCCTGGTGAGCTGTCGAGATGCCGGCCACCTATAGTGGCCTGGTGAGCTTTCGAGATGCCGGCCACCTATTGTGGCCTGGTGAGCTGTCGTGCTGCCGGCCACCTATTGTGGCCTGGTGAGCTCTTGATCTGTCGGCCACCTATAGTGTGCTGGTGAGCGCCGTGCTGCCGGCCACCTACAGTGGCCTGGTGAGCTTTCGGGCTGCCGGCCACCTATAGCGGCCTGGTGAGCTCTCCTGCTGCCGGCCACCTATAGTGTGCTGGTGAGCTCTCGAGCTGCCAGCCACCTGTAGTGACCTGGTGAGCTGTAGAAATGCCGGCCACCTATAGTGGCCGGGTGAGTGGCCGTGCTGCCGGCCACCTACAGTGGCTTGGTGAGCTGTCGAGATGCCGGCCACCTATAGTGACCTGGTGAGCTGTCAAGATGCCGGCCACCTATAGTGGCCTGGTGAGCTGTCGAGATGCCGGCCACCTATAGTGGCCTGGTGAGCTTTCGAGATGCCGGCCACCTATTGTGGCCTGGTGAGCTGTCGTGCTGCCGGCCACCTATTGTGGCCTGGTGAGCTCTTGATCTGTCGGCCACCTATAGTGTGCTGGTGAGCGCCGTGCTGCCGGCCACCTATAGTGGCCTGGTGAGCTTTCGTGCTGCCGGCCACCTATAGCGGCCTGGTGAGCTCTCCTGCTGCCGGCCACCTATAGTGGTCGGGTGAGCTTTCGTGCTGCCGGCCACCTATAGCGGCCTGGTGAGCTGTCAAGATGCCGGCCACCTATAGTGGCCTGGTGAGCTGTCGAGATGCCGGCCACCTATAGTGGCCTGGTGAGCTGTCGAGATGCCGGCCACCTATAGTGGCCTGGTGAGCTTTCGAGATGCCGGCCACCTATTGTGGCCTGGTGAGCTGTCGTGCTGCCGGCCACCTATAGTTGCCTGGTGAGCTGTCGAGATGCCGGCCACCTATAGTAGCCATTTGAGCCGTCGAGATGCCGGCCACCTATAGTGGCCTGGTGAGCTATCGTGCTGCCAGCCATCTATAGTGGCCTGGTGAGCTGTCGAGATGCCGGCCACCTATAGTAGCCTGGTGAGCCGTCGAGATGCCGGCCACCTATTGTGGCCTGGTGAGCTGTCAAGATGTCGGCCACCTATAGTGGCCTGGTGAGCTGTCGAGATGCCGGCCACCTATAATGGCCTGGTGAGCTGTCGAGATGCCGGCCACCTATAGTGACCTGGTGAGCTGTAGAAATGCCGGCCACCTATAGTGGCCTGGTGAGCTGTCGAGATGCCGGCCACCTATTGTGGCCTGGTAAGCTGTACAGATGCCGGCCACCTATAGTGGCCTGGTGAGCTGTCGAGATGCCGGCCACCTATTGTGGCCTGATGGGCTCTCGAGCTGAAGGCCACCTAATGTGGCCTGGTGAGCTCTCGAGCTGCCGGATACCTATTGTGTCCTAGTGAGCTGTCGAGATGCCGGTCACCTATTGTGGCCTGGTGAGCTGTCGTGCTGCCGGCCACCTATTGTGGCCTGGTGAGCTCTTGATCTGTCGGCCACCTATAGTGTGCTGGTGAGCGCCGTGCTGCCGGCCACCTATAGTGGTCGGGTGAGCTTTCGTGCTGCCGGCCACCTATAGCGGCCTGGTGAGCTGTCAAGATGCCGGCCACCTATAGTGGCCTGGTGAGCTGTCGAGATGCCGGCCACCTATAGTGGCCTGGTGAGCTGTCGAGGTGCCGGCCACATATAGTGACCAGGTGAACTGTCGAGATGCCGGCCACCTATAGTGGCCTGGTGAGCTGTCGAAATGCCGGAGACCTATAGTGACCTGGTGAGCTGTAGAAATGCCGGCCACCTATAGTGGCCTGGTGAGCTGTCGAGATGCCGGCCACCTATTGTGGCCTGGTGAGCTGTCAAGATCCCGGCCACCTATAGTGGCCTGGTGAGCTGTCGAGATGCCGGCCACCTATAGTGGCCTGGTGAGCTTTCGAGATGCCGGCCACCTATTGTGGCCTGGTGAGCTGTCGTGCTGCCGGCCACCTATTGTGGCCTGCTGAGCTCTTGATCTGTCGGCCACCTATAGTGTGCTGGTGAGCGCCGTGCTGCCGGCCACCTATAGTGGCCTGGTGAGCTTTCGTGCTGCCGGCCACCTATAGCGGCCTGGTGAGCTCTCCTGCTGCCGGCCACCTATAGTGTGCTGGTGAGCTCTCGAGCTGCCAGCCACCTGTAGTGGCCTGGTGAGCTGTCGTGCTCCCGGCCACCTATAGTAGCCTGGTGAGCTGTCGATATGCCGGCCACCTATAGTGGCCTGGTGAGCTATCGTGCTGCCGGCCACCTATAGTAGCCTGGTGAGCTGTCGAGATGCCGGCCACCTATAGTGGCCTGGTGAGCTGTCAAGATGCCGGCCACCTATATTGGCCTGGTGAGCTGTCGAGATGCCGGCCACCTATAGTGGCCTGGTGAGCTGTCAAGATGCCGGCCACCTATATTGGCCTGGTGAGCTGTCGAGATGCCGGCCACCTATAGTGGCCTGGTGAGCTTTCGAGATGCCGGCCACCTATTGTGGCCTGGTGAGCTGTCGTGCTGCCGGCCACCTATAGTTGCCTGGTGAGCTGTCGAGATGCCGGCCACCTATAGTAGCCATTTGAGCCGTCGAGATGCCGGCCACCTATAGTGGCCTGGTGAGCTATCGTGCTGCCAGCCATCTATAGTGGCCTGGTGAGCTGTCGAGATGCCGGCCACCTATAGTAGCCTGGCGAGCCGTCGAGATGCCGGCCACCTATTGTGGCCTGGTGAGCTGTCAAGATGTCGGCCACCTATAGTGGCCTGGTGAGCTGTCGAGATGCCGGCCACCTATAGTGGCCTGGTGAGCTGTCGAGATGCCGGCCACCTATAGTGACCTGGTGAGCTGTAGAAATGCCGGCCACCTATAGTGGCCTGGTGAGCTGTCGAGATGCCGGCCACCTATTGTGGCCTGGTAAGCTGTACAGATGCCGGCCACCTATAGTGGCCTGGTGAGCTGTCGAGATGCCGGCCACCTATTGTGGCCTGATGGGCTCTCGAGCTGAAGGCCACCTAATGTGGCCTGGTGAGCTCTCGAGCTGCCGGATACCTATTGTGTCCTAGTGAGCTGTCGAGATGCCGGTCACCTATTGTGGCCTGGTGAGCTGTCGTGCTGCCGGCCACCTATTGTGGCCTGGTGAGCTCTTGATCTGTCGGCCACCTATAGTGTGCTGGTGAGCGCCGTGCTGCCGGCCACCTATAGTGGTCGGGTGAGCTTTCGTGCTGCCGGCCACCTATAGCGGCCTGGTGAGCTGTCAAGATGCCGGCCACCTATAGTGGCCTGGTGAGCTTTCGAGATGCCGGCCACCTATAGTGGCCTGGTGAGCTGTCGAGATGCCGGCCACCTATAGTGGCCTGGTGAGCTGTCGAGATGCCGGCCACCTATAGTGGCCTGGTGAGCTGTCGAGGTGCCGGCCACATATAGTGACCAGGTGAACTGTCGAGATGCCGGCCACCTATAGTGGCCTGGTGAGCTGTCGAGATGCCGGAGACCTATAGTGACCTGGTGAGCTGTAGAAATGCCGGCCACCTATAGTGGCCTGGTGAGCTGTCGAGATGCCGGCCACCTATTGTGGCCTGGTGAGCTGTCAAGATGCCGGCCACCTATAGTGGCCTGGTGAGCTGTCGAGATGCCGGCCACCTATAGTGGCCTGGTGAGCTTTCGAGATGCCGGCCACCTATTGTGGCCTGGTGAGCTGTCGTGCTGCCGGCCACCTATTGTGGCCTGGTGAGCTCTTGATCTGTCGGCCACCTATAGTGTGCTGGTGAGCGCCGTGCTGCCGGCCACCTATAGTGGCCTGGTGAGCTTTCGTGCTGCCGGCCACCTATAGCGGCCTGGTGAGCTCTCCTGATGCCGGCCACCTATAGTGTGCTGGTGAGCTCTCGAGCTGCCAGCCACCTGTAGTGGCCTGGTGAGCTGTCGTGCTCCCGGCCACCTATAGTAGCCTGGTGAGCTGTCGATATGCCGGCCACCTATAGTGGCCTGGTGAGCTATCGTGCTGCCGGCCACCTATAGTAGCCTGGTGAGCTGTCAAGATGCCGGCCACCTATATTGGCCTGGTGAGCTGTCGAGATGCCGGCCACCTATAGTGGCCTGGTGAGCTTTCGAGATGCCGGCCACCTATTGTGGCCTGGTGAGCTGTCGTGCTGCCGGCCACCTATAGTTGCCTGGTGAGCTGTCGAGATGCCGGCCACCTATAGTAGCCATTTGAGCCGTCGAGATGCCGGCCACCTATAGTGGCCTGGTGAGCTATCGTGCTGCCAGCCATCTATAGTGGCCTGGTGAGCTGTCGAGATGCCGGCCACCTATAGTAGCCTGGTGAGCCGTCGAGATGCCGGCCACCTATTGTGGCCTGGTGAGCTGTCAAGATGTCGGCCACCTATAGTGGCCTGGTGAGCTGTCGAGATGTCGGCCACCTATAGTGGCCTGGTGAGCTGTCGAGATGCCGGCCACCTATAGTGACCTGGTGAGCTGTAGAAATGCCGGCCACCTATAGTGGCCTGGTGAGCTGTCGAGATGCCGGCCACCTATTGTGGCCTGGTAAGCTGTACAGATGCCGGCCACCTATAGTGGCCTGGTGAGCTGTCGAGATGCCGGCCACCTATTGTGGCCTGATGGGCTCTCGAGCTGAAGGCCACCTAATGTGGCCTGGTGAGCTCTCGAGCTGCCGGATACCTATTGTGTCCTAGTGAGCTGTCGAGATGCCGGTCACCTATTGTGGCCTGGTGAGCTGTCGTGCTGCCGGCCACCTATTGTGGCCTGGTGAGCTCTTGATCTGTCGGCCACCTATAGTGTGCTGGTGAGCGCCGTGCTGCCGGCCACCTATAGTGGTCGGGTGAGCTTTCGTGCTGCCGGCCACCTATAGCGGCCTGGTGAGCTGTCAAGATGCCGGCCACCTATAGTGGCCTGGTGAGCTGTCGAGATGACGGCCACCTATAGTGGCCTGGTGAGCTGTCGAGATGCCGGCCACCTATAGTGGCCTGGTGAGCTGTCGAGATGCCGGCCACCTATAGTGGCCTGGTGAGCTGTCGAGGTGCCGGCCACATATAGTGACCAGGTGAACTGTCGAGATGCCGGCCACCTATAGTGGCCTGGTGAGCTGTCGAGATGCCGGAGACCTATAGTGACCTGGTGAGCTGTAGAAATGCCGGCCACCTATAGTGGCCTGGTGAGCTGTCGAGATGCCGGCCACCTATTGTGGCCTGGTGAGCTGTACAGATGCCGGCCACCTATAGTGGCCTGGTGAGCTGTCGAGATGCCGGCCACCTATAGTGGCCTGGTGAGCTGTCGAGATGCCGGCCAACTATAGTAGCCTGGTGAGCTGTCGAGATGCCGGCCACCTATAGTGGCCTGGTGAGCTGTCAAGATGCCGGCCACCTATAGTGGCCTGGTGAGCTGTCGAGATGCCGGCCACCTATAGTGGCCTGGTGAGCTGTCGAGATGCCGGCCACCTATAGTGACCTGGTGAGCTGTAGAAATGCCGGCCACCTATAGTGGCCTGGTGAGCTGTCGAGATGCCGGCCACCTATTGTGGCCTGGTGAGCTGTACAGATGCCGGCCACCTATAGTGGCCTGCTGAGCTGTCGAGATGCCGGCCACCTATTGTGGCCTGATGAGCTCTCGACCTGAAGGCCACCTAATGTGGCCTGGTGAGCTCTCGAGCTGCCGGCCACCAATTGTGTCCTAGTGAGCCGTCGAGGTGCCGGTCACCTATTGTGGCCTGGTGAACTGTCGTGCTGCCGGCCACCTATAGTAACCAGGTGAGCTGTCGTGCTGCCGACCACCTATAGTGGCCTGCTGAGCTGTCGAGATGCCGGCCACCTATTGTGGCCTGATGAGCTCTCGACCTGAAGGCCACCTAATGTGGCCTGGTGAGCTCTCGAGCTGCCGGCCACCTATTGTGTCCTAGTGAGCCGTCGAGATGCCGCTCACCTATTGTGGCCTGGTGAACTGTCGTGCTGCCGACCACCTATAGTAACCAGGTGAGCCGTCGAGATGCCGGCCACCTATAGTGGCCTGGTGAGCTGTCGGGCTGCCGGCCACCTATAGTAGCCTGGTGAGCTGTCGTCTGCCGGTCACCTATTGTGGCCTGGTGAGCTGTCAAGATGCCGGCCACCTATAGTGGCCTGGTGAGCTGTCAAGATGCCGGCCACCTATAGTGGCCTGGTGAGCTGTCGAGATGCCGGCCACCTATAGTGGCCTGGTGAGCTGTCGAGATGCCGGCCACCTATAGTGACCTGGTGAGCTGTAGAAATGCCGGCCACCTATAGTGGCCTGGTGAGCTGTCGAGATGCCGGCCGCCTATTGTGGCCTGGTGAGCTGTACAGATGCCGGCCACCTATAGTGGCCTGCTGAGCTGTCGAGATGCCGGCCACCTATTGTGGCCTGATGAGCTCTCGACCTGAAGGCCACCTAATGTGGCCTGGTGAGCTCTCAAGCTGCCGGCCACCTATTGTGTCCTAGTGAGCCGTCGAGATGCCGGTCACCTATTGTGGCCTGGTGAACTGTCGTGCTGCCGACCACCTATAGTAACCAGGTGAGCTGTCGTGCTGCCGACCACCTATAGTGGCCTGGTGAGCTGTCGAGATGCCGGCCACATATAGTGACCTGGTGAGCTGTAGAAATGCCGGCCACCTATAGTGGCCTGGTGAGCTGTCGAGATGCCGGCCACCTATTGTGGCCTGGTGAGCTGTACAGATGCCGGCCACCTATAGTGGCCTGGTGAGCTGTAGAGATGCCGGCCACCTATAGTGGGCTGGTGAGCTGTCGAGATGCCGGCCACCTATAGTGACCTGGTGAGCTGTAGAAATGCCGGCCACCTATAGTGGCCGGGTGAGTGGCCCTGCTGCCGGCCACCTTTAGTGGCTTGGTGAGCTGTCGAGATGCCGGCCACCTATAGTGACCTGGTGAGCTGTCAAGATGCCGGCCACCTATAGTGGCCTGGTGAGCTGTCGAGATGCCGGCCACCTATTGTGGCTTGGTGAGCTGTCGTGCTGCCGGCCACCTATTGTGGCCTGGTGAGCTCTTGATCTGTCGGCCACCTATAGTGTGCTGGTGAGCGCCGTGCTGCCGGCCACCTATAGTGGCCTGGTGAGCTTTCGTGCTGCCGGCCATCTATAGCGGCCTGGTGAGCGGTGAGCTGTCGAGATGCTGGCCACCTACAGTGGCCTGGTGAGCTGTCAAGATGCCGGCCACCTATAGTGTGCTGGTGAGCTGTCGAGATGCCGGCCACCTATAGTGACCTGGTGAGCTGTAGAAATGCCGGCCACCTATAGTGGCCGGGTGAGTGGCCGTGCTGCCGGCCACCTATAGTGGCTTGGTGAGCTGTCGAGATGCCGGCCACCTATAGTGATCTGGTGAGCTGTCAAGGTGCCGGCCACCTATAGTGGCCTGGTGAGCTGTCGTGCTGCCGGCCACCTATTGTGGCCTGGTGAGCTCTTGATCTGTCGGCCACCTATAGTGTGCTGGTGAGCGCCGTGCTGCCGGCCACCTATAGTGGCCTGGTGAGCTTTCGTGCTGCCGGCCACCTATAGCGGCCTGGTGAGCGGTGAGCTGTCGTGCTGCCGGCCACCTATAGTGGCTTGGTGAGCTGTCGAGATGCCGGCCACCTATAGTGATCTGGTGAGCTGTCAAGGTGCCGGCCACCTATAGTGGCCTGGTGAGCTGTCGTGCTGCCGGCCACCTATTGTGGCCTGGTGAGCTGTCGAGCTGCTGGCCACCTACAGTGGCCTGGTGAGCTGTCAAGATGCCGGCCACCTATAGTGGGCTGGTGAGCTGTCGAGGTGCCGGTCACCTATAGTGACCTGGCGAGCTGTAGAAATGCCGGCCACCTATAGTGGCCGGGTGAGTGGCCGTGCTGCCGGCCACCTATAGTGGCTTGGTGAGCTGTCGAGATGCCGGCCACCTATAGTGATCTGGTGAGCTGTCAAGATGCCGGCCACTTATAGTGGGCTGGTGAGCTGTCGAGGTGCCGGCCACCTATAGTGACCTGGCGAGCTGTAGAAATGCCGGCCACCTATAGTGGCCGGGTGAGTGGCCGTGCTGCCGGCCACCTATAGTGGCTTGGTGAGCTGTCGAGATGCCGGCCACCTATAGTGATCTGGTGAGCTGTCAAGATGCCGGCCACCTATAGTGGCCTGGTGAGCTGTCGAGATGCCGGCCACCTATAGTGGCCTGGTGAGCTGTCGTGCTGCCGGCCACCTATTGTGGCCTGGTGAGCTCTTGATCTGTCGGCCACCTATAGTGTGCTGGTGAGCGCCGTGCTGCCGGCCACCTATAGAGGCCTGGTGAACTGTCGGGCTGCTGGCGACCTATAGTGGCCTGGTGAGCTGTCGAGATGGCTTCCACCTATAGTGGCCTGGTGAGCTGTCGAGATGCCGGCCACCTATAGTGGCCTGGTGAGCTCTCGAGCTGCCGGCCACCTATAGTGGCCTGGTGAGCTGTCAAGATGCCGGCCACCTATAGTGGCCTGGTGAGCTGTCGAGATGCCGGCCACCTATAGTGGCCTGGTGAGCTATCGTGCTGCCAGCCATCTATAGTGGCCTGGTGAGCTGTCGAGATGCCGGCCACCTATAGTGACCTGGTGAGCTGTAGAAATGCCGGCCACCTATAGTGGCCTGGTGAGCTGTCGAGATGCCGGCCACCTATTGTGGCCTGGTGAGCTGTACAGATGCCGGCCACCTATAGTGGCCTGGTGAGCTGTCGAGATGCCGGCCACCTATTGTGGCCTGATGAGCTCTCGAGCTGAAGGCCACCTAATGTGGCCTGGTGAGCTCTCGAGCTGCCGGCCACCTATTGTGTCCTAGTGAGCCGTCGAGATGCCGGTCACCTATTGTGGCCTGGTGAGCTGTCAAGGTGCCGGCCACCTATAGTGGCCTGGTGAGCTGTCGTGCTGCCGGCCACCTATTGTGGCCTGGTGAGCTCTTGATCTGTCGGCCACCTATAGTGTGCTGGTGAGCGCCGTGCTGCCGGCCACCTATAGTGGCCTGGTGAGCTTTCGTGCTGCCGGCCACCTATAGCGGCCTGGTGAGCGGTGAGCTGTCGTGCTGCCGGCCACCTATAGTGGCTTGGTGAGCTGTCGAGATGCCGGCCACCTATAGTGATCTGGTGAGCTGTCAAGGTGCCGGCCACCTATAGTGGCCTGGTGAGCTGTCGTGCTGCCGGCCACCTATTGTGGCCTGGTGAGCTGTCGAGCTGCTGGCCACCTACAGTGGCCTGGTGAGCTGTCAAGATGCCGGCCACCTATAGTGGGCTGGTGAGCTGTCGAGGTGCCGGTCACCTATAGTGACCTGGCGAGCTGTAGAAATGCCGGCCACCTATAGTGGCCGGGTGAGTGGCCGTGCTGCCGGCCACCTATAGTGGCTTGGTGAGCTGTCGAGATGCCGGCCACCTATAGTGATCTGGTGAGCTGTCAAGATGCCGGCCACTTATAGTGGGCTGGTGAGCTGTCGAGGTGCCGGCCACCTATAGTGACCTGGCGAGCTGTAGAAATGCCGGCCACCTATAGTGGCCGGGTGAGTGGCCGTGCTGCCGGCCACCTATAGTGGCTTGGTGAGCTGTCGAGATGCCGGCCACCTATAGTGATCTGGTGAGCTGTCAAGATGCCGGCCACCTATAGTGGCCTGGTGAGCTGTCGAGATGCCGGCCACCTATAGTGGCCTGGTGAGCTGTCGTGCTGCCGGCCACCTATTGTGGCCTGGTGAGCTCTTGATCTGTCGGCCACCTATAGTGTGCTGGTGAGCGCCGTGCTGCCGGCCACCTATAGAGGCCTGGTGAACTGTCGGGCTGCTGGCGACCTATAGTGGCCTGGTGAGCTGTCGAGATGGCTTCCACCTATAGTGGCCTGGTGAGCTGTCGAGATGCCGGCCACCTATAGTGGCCTGGTGAGCTCTCGAGCTGCCGGCCACCTATAGTGGCCTGGTGAGCTGTCAAGATGCCGGCCACCTATAGTGGCCTGGTGAGCTGTCGAGATGCCGGCCACCTATAGTGGCCTGGTGAGCTGTAGAAATGCCGGCCACCTATAGTGGCCGGGTGAGTGGCCGTGCTGCCGGCCACCTACAGTGGCTTGGTGAGCTGTAGAAATGCCGGCCACCTATAGTGGCCTGGTGAGCTGTCGAGATGCCGGCCACCTATAGTGATCTGGTGAGCTGTCAAGATGCCGGCCACCTATAGTGATCTGGTGAGCTGTCAAGATGCCGGCCACCTATAGTGGCCTGGTGAGCTGTCGAGATGCCGGCCACCTATAGTGGCCTGGTGAGCTGTCAAGATGCCGGCCACCTATAGTGGCCTGGTGAGCTGTCGAGATGCCGGCCACCTATAGTGATCTGGTGAGCTGTCAAGATGCCGGCCACCTATAGTGGCCTGGTGAGCTGTCGAGATGCCGGCCACCTATAGTGGCCTGGTGAGCTGTCGTGCTGCCGGCCACCTATTGTGGCCTGGTGAGCTCTTGATCTGTCGGCCACCTATAGTGTGCTGGTGAGCGCCGTGCTGCCGGCCACCTATAGAGGCCTGGTGAACTGTCGGGCTGCTGGCGACCTATAGTGGCCTGGTGAGCTGTCAAGATGCTGGCCACCTACAGTGGCCTGGCGAGCTGTCAAGATGCCGGCCACCTATAGTGGGCTCGTGAGCTGTCGAGGTGCCGGCCACCTATAGTGACCTGGTGAGCTGTAGAAATGCCGGCCACCTATAGTGGCCGGGTGAGTGGCCGTGCTGCCGGCCACCTATAGTGGCTTGGTGAGCTGTCGAGATGCCGGCCACCTATAGTGATCTGGTAAGCTGTCAAGATGCCGGCCACCTATAGTGGCCTGGTGAGCTGTAGAAATGCCGGCCACCTATAGTGGCCGGGTGAGTGGCCGTGCTGCCGGCCACCTACAGTGGCTTGGTGAGCTGTCGAGATGCCGGCCACCTATAGTGACCTGGAGAGCTGTCAAGATGCCGGCCACCTATAGTAGCCTGGTGAGCTGTCGTGCTGCCGGTCACCTATTGTGGCCTGGTGAGCTGTCAAGATGCCGGCCACCTATAGTGACCTGGTGAGCTGTCGAGATGCCGGCCACCTATAGTGGCCTGGTGAGCTGTCGAGATGCCGGCCACCTATAGTGACCTGGTGAGCTGTAGAAATGCCGGCCACCTATAGTGGCCTGGTGAGCTGTCGAGATGCCGGCCACCTATTGTGGCCTGGTGAGCTGTACAGATGCCGGCCACCTATAGTGGCCTGGTGAGCTGTCGAGATGCCGGCCACCTATTGTGGCCTGATGAGCTCTCGAGCTGAAGGCCACCTAATGTGGCCTGGTGAGCTCTCGAGCTGCCGGCCACCTATTGTGTCCTAGTGAGCCGTCGAGATGCCGGTCACCTATTGTGGCCTGGTGAGCTGTCGTGCTGCCGACCACCTATAGTAACCAGGTGAGCTGTCGTGCTGCCGACCACCTATAGTGGCCTGGTGAGCTGTCGAGATGCCGGCCACATATAGTGACCTGGTGAGCTGTAGAAATGCCGGCCACCTATAGTGGCCTGGTGAGCTGTCGAGATGCCGGCCACCTATTGTGGCCTGGTGAGCTGTACAGATGCCGGCCACCTATAGTGGCCTGGTGAGCTGTAGAGATGCCGGCCACCTATAGTGGGCTGGTGAGCTGTCGAGATGCCGGCCACCTATAGTGACCTGGTGAGCTGTAGAAATGCCGGCCACCTATAGTGGCCGGGTGAGTGGCCCTGCTGCCGGCCACCTTTAGTGGCTTGGTGAGCTGTCGAGATGCCGGCCACCTATAGTGACCTGGTGAGCTGTCAAGATGCCGGCCACCTATAGTGGCCTGGTGAGCTGTCGAGATGCCGGCCACCTATTGTGGCTTGGTGAGCTGTCGTGCTGCCGGCCACCTATTGTGGCCTGGTGAGCTCTTGATCTGTCGGCCACCTATAGTGTGCTGGTGAGCGCCGTGCTGCCGGCCACCTATAGTGGCCTGGTGAGCTTTCGTGCTGCCGGCCATCTATAGCGGCCTGGTGAGCGGTGAGCTGTCGAGATGCTGGCCACCTACAGTGGCCTGGTGAGCTGTCAAGATGCCGGCCACCTATAGTGGGCTGGTGAGCTGTCGAGATGCCGGCCACCTATAGTGACCTGGTGAGCTGTAGAAATGCCGGCCACCTATAGTGGCCGGGTGAGTGGCCGTGCTGCCGGCCACCTATAGTGGCTTGGTGAGCTGTCGAGATGCCGGCCACCTATAGTGATCTGGTGAGCTGTCAAGGTGCCGGCCACCTATAGTGGCCTGGTGAGCTGTCGTGCTGCCGGCCACCTATTGTGGCCTGGTGAGCTCTTGATCTGTCGGCCACCTATAGTGTGCTGGTGAGCGCCGTGCTGCCGGCCACCTATAGTGGCCTGGTGAGCTTTCGTGCTGCCGGCCACCTATAGCGGCCTGGTGAGCGGTGAGCTGTCGTGCTGCCGGCCACCTATAGTGGCTTGGTGAGCTGTCGAGATGCCGGCCACCTATAGTGATCTGGTGAGCTGTCAAGGTGCCGGCCACCTATAGTGGCCTGGTGAGCTGTCGTGCTGCCGGCCACCTATTGTGGCCTGGTGAGCTGTCGAGCTGCTGGCCACCTACAGTGGCCTGGTGAGCTGTCAAGATGCCGGCCACCTATAGTGGGCTGGTGAGCTGTCGAGGTGCCGGTCACCTATAGTGACCTGGCGAGCTGTAGAAATGCCGGCCACCTATAGTGGCCGGGTGAGTGGCCGTGCTGCCGGCCACCTATAGTGGCTTGGTGAGCTGTCGAGATGCCGGCCACCTATAGTGATCTGGTGAGCTGTCAAGATGCCGGCCACTTATAGTGGGCTGGTGAGCTGTCGAGGTGCCGGCCACCTATAGTGACCTGGCGAGCTGTAGAAATGCCGGCCACCTATAGTGGCCGGGTGAGTGGCCGTGCTGCCGGCCACCTATAGTGGCTTGGTGAGCTGTCGAGATGCCGGCCACCTATAGTGATCTGGTGAGCTGTCAAGATGCCGGCCACCTATAGTGGCCTGGTGAGCTGTCGAGATGCCGGCCACCTATAGTGGCCTGGTGAGCTGTCGTGCTGCCGGCCACCTATTGTGGCCTGGTGAGCTCTTGATCTGTCGGCCACCTATAGTGTGCTGGTGAGCGCCGTGCTGCCGGCCACCTATAGAGGCCTGGTGAACTGTCGGGCTGCTGGCGACCTATAGTGGCCTGGTGAGCTGTCAAGATGCTGGCCACCTACAGTGGCCTGGCGAGCTGTCAAGATGCCGGCCACCTATAGTGGGCTCGTGAGCTGTCGAGGTGCCGGCCACCTATAGTGACCTGGTGAGCTGTAGAAATGCCGGCCACCTATAGTGGCCGGGTGAGTGGCCGTGCTGCCGGCCACCTATAGTGGCTTGGTGAGCTGTCGAGATGCCGGCCACCTATAGTGATCTGGTAAGCTGTCAAGATGCCGGCCACCTATAGTGGCCTGGTGAGCTGTAGAAATGCCGGCCACCTATAGTGGCCGGGTGAGTGGCCGTGCTGCCGGCCACCTACAGTGGCTTGGTGAGCTGTCGAGATGCCGGCCACCTATAGTGACCTGGAGAGCTGTCAAGATGCCGGCCACCTATAGTAGCCTGGTGAGCTGTCGTGCTGCCGGTCACCTATTGTGGCCTGGTGAGCTGTCAAGATGCCGGCCACCTATAGTGGCCTGGTGAGCTGTCGAGATGCCGGCCACCTATAGTGGCCTGGTGAGCTGTCGAGATGCCGGCCACCTATAGTGACCTGGTGAGCTGTAGAAATGCCGGCCACCTATAGTGGCCTGGTGAGCTGTCGAGATGCCGGCCACCTATTGTGGCCTGGTGAGCTGTACAGATGCCGGCCACCTATAGTGGCCTGGTGAGCTGTCGAGATGCCGGCCACCTATTGTGGCCTGATGAGCTCTCGAGCTGAAGGCCACCTAATGTGGCCTGGTGAGCTCTCGAGCTGCCGGCCACCTATTGTGTCCTAGTGAGCCGTCGAGATGCCGGTCACCTATTGTGGCCTGGTGAGCTGTCGTGCTGCCGGCCACCTATAGTGACCAGGTGAGCTGTCAAGCTGCCGGGAATACATATATGGTGGCCCGGTGAGCTCTCGTGCTGCCGGCCGCCTATAGTGGCCTGGTGAGCTGTCAAGATGCCGGCCACCTATAATGGCCTGGTGAGCTGTCGAGATGCCGGCCACCTATAGTGGACTGGTGAGCTTTCGTGCTGCCGGTCACCTATTGTGGCCTGGTGAGCTGTCAAGATGCCGCCCACCTATAGTGGCCTGGTGAGCTGTCGAGATGCCGGCCACCTATAGTGGCCTGGTGAGCTGTCGAGGTGCCGGCCACCTATAGTGGCCTGGTGAGCTGTCAAGATGCCGGCCACCTATAGTGGCCTGGTGAGCTGTCGAGATGCCGGCCACCTATTGTGGCCTGGTGGGCTGTCGTGCTGCCGGCCACCTATAGTGGCCTGGTGAGTTCTCGAGCTGCCGGCTATCTATAGTGGCCTGGTGAGCTGTCGGGCTGCTGGCGACCTATAGTGGCCTGGTGAGCTGTCAAGATGCCGGCCACCTATTGTGGCCTGGTGAGCTGTCGTGCTGCTGGCCGCCTATAGTGGCCTGGTGAACTGTCAAGATGCCGGCCACCTATAATGGCCTGGTGAGCTGTCGAGATGGCTTCCACCTATAGTGGCCTGGTGAGCTGTCGAGATGCCGGCCACCTATAGTGGCCTGGTGAGCTCTCGAGCTGCCGGCCACCTATAGTGGCCTGGTGAGCTGTCAAGATGCCGGCCACCTATAGTGGCCTGGTGAGCTGTCGAGATGCCGGCCACCTATAGTGGCCTGGTGAGCTATCGTGCTGCCAGCCATCTATAGTGGCCTGGTGAGCTGTCGAGATGTCGGCCACCTATAGTAGCCTGGTGAGCCGTCGAGATGCCGGCCACCTATAATGGCCTGGTGAGCTGTCGGGCTGCCGGCCATCTATAGTAGTCTGGTGAGCTCTTGATCTGTCGGCCACCTATAGTGTGCTGGTGAGCGCCGTGCTGCCGGCCACCTATAGTGGCCTGGTGAGCTTTCGTGCTGCCGGCCACCTATAGCGGCCTGGTGAGCGGTGAGCTGTCGAGATGCTGGCCACCTACAGTGGCCTGGTGAGCTGTCAAGATGCCGGCCACCTATAGTGGGCTGGTGAGCTGTCGAGATGCCGGCCACCTATAGTGGCCTGGTGAGCTGTCGTGCTGCCGGCCACTTATAATGGCCTGGTGAGCTGTCGAGATGCCAGCAACCTATACTAGCCTCGTGAACCGTCGAGATGCCAGCCACCTATAGTGGCCTGGTGAGCTGTAGAAATGCCGGCCACCTATAGTGGCCTGGTGAGTGGCCGTGCTGCGGCCCACCTATACTAGCTTGGTGAACTGTCGTGCTGCCGGTCACCTATTGTGGCCTGGTGAGCTGTCAAGATGTCGGCCACCTATAGTGGCCTGGTGAGCTGTCGAGATGCCGGCCACCTATGGTGGCCTGGTGAGCTGTCGTGCTGCCGGCCACCTATTGTGTCCTAGTGAGCCGTCGAGATGCCGGTCACCTATTGTGGCCTGGTGAGCTGTCGTGCTGCCGGCCACCTATAGTGGCCTGGTGAGCTGTCGGGCTGCTGGCGACCTATAGTGGCCTGGTGAGCTGTCAAGATGCCGGCCACCTATTGTGGCCTGGTGAGCTGTCGTGCTGCCGGCCACCTATTGTGGCCTGGTGAGCTTCTGATCTGTCGGCCACCTATAGTGTGCTGGTGAGCGCCGTGCTGCCGGCCACCTATTGTGTCCTAGTGAGCCGTCGAGATGCCGGTCACCTATTGTGGCCTGGTGAGCTGTCGTGCTGCCGGCCACCTATTGTGGCCTGGTGAGCTCTTGATCTGTCGGCCACCTATAGTGTGCTGGTGAGCGCCGTGCTGCCGGCCACCTATAGTGGCCTGGTGAGCTTTCGTGCTGCCGGCCACCTATAGCCAGGGTTGTAGACGTATAATAGTTGGCGTATTATACACACTTTTTTACGTGTATAAAGGTGTGTATTATACTTCTGAAAAATATTGCTGGTGTATAAAAGTGTATAAAAGCAAGAAATAGGTATAAAACTGAAAAAAAGTATAAAAGTCAAAGAAATGCATGAAGATCATAAAAAAAATAAAAACATTTTGATTTATTTATTTAGTTAATCAACTAAATGAGAAATGGACTAAGGCTAAGATAGACTATATTTTTAAATTGAACTCGATCTAAATTAATGTCCACAAGATTACTGATTTCGTTTAAAACTTTAAAAGTGCAGGTAAGAGGTTCGGTTGTGCCATAGTAAGTCCTATGATATCCTACAGATAGAGGATGTCTTATTCTCAAAGGCCTTGCAGGGACATAGAGTCCTATTTTAGACAAGAGAGTAGGACATCCTATGTGACGACAGAGTAAGTCTCTAACAAACAGTATATCATGCAAAGTACGCCTAGTTTTTAATGATTTTATACCAAGAGGTAAACGTCTGGCTTCATAGTTGGGGCAGAAATTCTAATGCATTTTGTGAAAAATAAATCTTGTGAATCGCCTTTGGGCATGTTCCATTCTATCGGAGTCAGTCAGTGATAACTGCGTACTCGGGATGAGGTCTAACGAGGGAGGTGTACAATGACAAGAGAGAAAAAGGATCAGAGAACCCTCTACTATTCGGCTTGATGAAACCCATATTCGAGTAGGCTTTAGCTAAAGTACGATTTATTCGGTTTTAAATGAGAACGTGGTGTCCAACACAACACCTACATCTTTAACTTCAGTAATACGGGATATAGGTTGGGAACCAATAACATATTCAAAGTCGATTATGGAGAGGGATTTGGAAAAGGATATGCAGTTGCATTTGCTTATATTCAACTTTAGAGCATTAGCATTGCACCGTTCCGAGATTCTATTAATGTCTGATTGTAGCAGTTGGCAATCAGTAATATCCCTAACGGCTTTAAATAGTTTTAAATCATCGGCAAACAATAAACACTGTCCATAATTAACCACTTGGACAATATCATGAATAAAGATAACGATGAGCAGTGGACCCAGATGGCTCCCTTGAGGAACCCCAGAGCTGCAAGTTATTTCTTTAGAAATAGAGTTAACTATTTTGACCTGTTGAGTTGGCCGAAAACAAAAGAAGATAACCAGCGAAGGAATTGCGAATGAAAACCAAAGGATTCAAACTTATTAGTCGAGTGTGATTTACAGAATCAAACGCTTTACTAAAATCTGTATAAATAGTGTCTATTTGGTTCTTAGTCTCCATACGTTTTAAGACATAAGATGAAAATAGTGCCAAATTTGAGGTAGTGGAACGACCTCAGCTTCGATTTATTCGAGTCTATTATTTTAGGGGAATAGTAAATGTTAAGTAACATTTTCGACTTGTTGAATGAAATCCAAACGATTTCTTAAAACACTATGTACCATAGACCAATTGGAAACATCCTTTCCAATTGTGCCGAAGAAGCTGGTATGCTTAAAAGTTTTTGAGCATATTCTGCAAGTGGTGCCCTTTAGCGAAATGCCAGTATGTGGCTACTTTGTATTCACCGTCGTCGAGCTTTTCACTAAGTAAGGAAGAGCTCCAGCTTTGTTGTCGTAAGCAATTATTGAATCCATGGCCTTTGAACTCAGTATCGAAATAAGGTTTTCATCTACTTCTAGCCTTTCCTCAAAGGACAAAAGCTACCCTCTATATTTGGGGTGCAAATAATTTGCTGTTATTGAATGTACATTGAAAACATTATTTTTGACTGTCCGTTTCATAATTTTTTTGTGACTATGTCCATGTCCATTCTCCAAGCCATTGTTTAAAATTGTTTTCCATTCCTCCATCTTCCATTGAAAATTCGCTGGCCTATGTTTTGTTGATGAGTTTGCATATGGGCTATGCACGTTGCGTATATTGAATACACTTTTAGATACTTTTTTACACTTTTATACATTTAAATACAGTTTTGTACCTAATAATACAATTTTATACGCTTTTTTACGGCAAAATGTATAAAAACCACAAAGTGGGACATTTTAGCAACCCTGCCTATAGCGGCCTGGTGAGCGATGAGCTGTCGAGAAGCTGGCCACCTACAGTGGCCTGATGAGCTGTCAAGATGCCGGCCACCTATTGTGGCCTGGTGAGCTGTCGTGCTGCCGGCCACCTATTGTGGCCTTGTGAGCTCTTGATCTGTCGGCCACCTAAAGTGTGCTGGTGAGCGCCGTGCTGCCGGCCACCTATAGTGGCCTGGTGAGCTTTCGTGCTGCCGGCCACCTATAGCGGCCTGGTGAGCGGTGAGCTGTCGAGATGCTGGCCACCTACAGTGGCCTGGAGAGCTGTCAAGATGCCGGCCACCTATAGTGGCCTGGTGAGCTGTCGAGATGCCGGCCGCCTATAGTGACCTGGTGAGCTGTAGAAATGCCGGCCACCTATAGTGGCCGGGTGAGTGGCCGTGCTGCCGGCCACCTACAGTGGCTTGGTGAGCTGTCGAGATGCCGGCCACCTATAGTGACCTGGTGAGCTGTCAAGATGCCGGCCACCTATAGTGGCCTGGTGAGCTGTCGAGATGCCGGCCACCTATAGTGGCCTGGTGAGCTTTCGAGATGCCGGCCACTTATTGTGGCCTGGTGAGCTGTCGTGCTGCCGGCCACCTATAGTGGCCTGGTGAGCTTTCGTGCTGCCGGCCACCTATAGCGGCCTGGTGAGCTCTCCTGCTGCCGGCCACCTATAGTGTGCTGGTGAGCTCTCGAGCTGCCAGCCACCTGTAGTGGCCTGGTGAGTTGTCGAGATGCCGGGCACCTATAGTGGCCTGGTGAGCTGTCGTGCTGCCGGCCACTTATTGTGGCCTAGTGAGCTGTCGTGCTCCCGGCCACCTATAGTAGCCTGGTGAGCTGTCGAGATGCCGGCCACCTATAGTGGCCTGGTGAGCTGTCGTGCTGCCGGCCACCTATAGTAGCCTGGTGAGCTGTCGTGCTGCCGGCCACCTATTGTGTCCTAGTGAGCCGTCGAGATGCCGGTCACCTATTGTGGCCTGGTGAGCTGTCGTGCTGCCGGCCACCTATTGTGGCCTGGTGAGCTCTTGATCTGTCGGCCACCTATAGTGTGCTGGTGAGCGCCGTGCTGCCGGCCACCTATAGTGGCCTGGCGAGCTTTCGTGCTGCCGGCCACCTATAGCGGCCTGGTGAGCGATGAGCTGTCGAGATGCTGGCCACCTACAGTGGCCTGATGAGCTGTCAAGATGCCGGCCACCTATTGTGGCCTGGTGAGCTGTCGTGCTGCCGGCCACCTATTGTGGCCTGGTGAGCTCTTGATCTGTCGGCCACCTATAGTGTGCTGGTGAGCGCCGTGCTGCCGGCCACCTATAGTGGCCTGCTGAGCTTTCGTGCTGCCGGCCACCTATAGCGGCCTGGTGAGCGGTGAGCTGTCGAGATGCTGGCCACCTACAGTGGCCTGGTGAGCTGTCAAGATGCCGGCCACCTATAGTGGGCTGGTGAGCTGTCGAGATGCCGGCCACCTATAGTGACCTGGTGAGCTGTAGAAATGCCGGCCACCTATAGCGGCCGGGTGAGTGGCCGTGCTGCCGGCCACCTATAGTGGCTTGGTGAGCTGTCGAGATGCCGGCCACCTGTAGTGATCTGGTGAGCTGTCAAGGGGCCGGCCACATATAGTGGCCTGGTGAGCTGTCGTGCTGCCGGCCACCTATTGTGGCCTGGTGAGCTCTTGACCTGTCGGCCACCTATAGTGTGCTGGTGAGCGCAGAGCTGCCGGCCACCTATAGTGGCCTGGTGAGCTTTCGTGCTGCCGGCCACCTATAGCGGCCTGGTGAGCGATGAGCTGTCGAGATGCTGGCCACCTACAGTGGCCTGATGAGCTGTCAAGATGCCGGCCACCTATTGTGGCCTGGTGAGCTGTCGTGCTGCCGGCCACCTATAGCGGCCTGGTGAGCGGTGAGCTGTCGTGCTGCCGGCCACCTATTGTGTCCTAGTGAGCCGTCGAGATGCCGGTCACCTACTGTGGCCTGGTGAGCTGTCGTGCTGCCGGCCACCTATAGTGGCCTGGTGAGCTCTCGAGCTGCCGGCCACCTATAGTGGCCTGGTGAGCTGTCGGGCTGCTGGCGACCTATAGTGGCCTGGTGAGCTGTCAAGATGCCGGCCACCTATTGTGGCCTGGTGAGCTGTCGTGCTGCCGGCCACCTATTGTGGCCTGGTGAGCTCTTGATCTGTCGGCCACCTATAGTGTGCTGGTGAGCGCCGTGCTGCCGGCCACCTATAGTGGCCTGGTGAGCTTACGTGCTGCCGGCCACCTATAGCGGCCTGGTGAGCGGTGAGCTGTCGTTCTGCCGGCCACTTATTGTGTCCTAGTGAGCCGTCGAGATGCCGGTCACCTATTGTGGCCTGGTGAGCTGTCGTGCTGCTGGCCACCTATTGTGGCCTGGTGAGCTCTTGATCTGTCGGCCGCCTATAGTGTGCTGGTGAGCGCCGTGCTGCCGGCCACCTATAGTGGCCTGGTGAGCTTTCGTGCTGCCGGCCACCTATAGCGGCCTGGTGAGCGGTGAGCTGTCGAGATGCTGGCTACCTACAGTGGCCTGGTGAGCTGTCAAGATGCCGGCCACCTATAGTGGGCTGGTGAGCTGTCGAGATGCCGGCCACCTATAGTGACCTGGTGAGCTGTAGAAATGCCGGCCACCTATAGTGGCCGGGTGAGTGGCCGTGCTGCCGGCCACCTATAGTGGCTTGGTGAGCTGTCGAGATGCCGGCCACCTATAGTGACCTGGTGAGCTGTCAAGATGCCGGCCACCTATAGTGGCCTGGTGAGCTGTCGAGATGCCGGCCACCTATAGTGGCCTGGTGAGCTTTCGAGATGCCGGCCACCTATGGTGGCCTGGTGAGCTGTCGTGCTGCCGGCCACGTATTGTGGCCTGGTGAGCTCTTGATCTGTCGGCCACCTATAGTGTGCTGGTGAGCGCCGTGCTGCCGGCCACCTATAGTGGCCTGGTGAGCTGTCGTGCTGCCGGCCACTTATTGTGGCCTAGTGAGCTGTCGTGCTCCCGGCCACCTATAGTAGCCTGGTGAGCTGTCGGGATGCCGGCCACCTATAGTGGCCTGGTGAGCTGTCGTGCTGCCGGCCACCTATAATAGCCTGGTGAGCTGTCGTGCTGCCGGTCACCTATTGTGGCCTGGTTAGCTGTCAAGATGTCGGCCACCTATAGTGGCCTGGTGAGCTGTCGAGATGCCGGCCACCTATAGTGGCCTGGTGAGCTGTCGAGATGCCGGCCACCTATAGTGACCTGGTGAGCTGTAGAAATGCCGGCCACCTATAGTGGCCTGGTGAGCTGTCGAGATGCCGGCCACCTATTGTGGCCTGGTGAGCTGTACAGATGCCGGCCACCTATAGTGGCCTGGTGAGCTGTCGACATGCCGGCCACCTATTGTGGCCTGATGAGCTCTCGAGCTGAAGGCCACCTAATGTGGCCTGGTGAGCTCTCGAGCTGCCGGTCACCTATTGTGTCCTAGTGAGCCGTCGAGATGCCGGTCACCTATTGTGGCCTGGTGAGCTGTCGTGCTGCCGGCCACCTATAGTGACCAGGTGAGCTGTCAAGCTGCCGGGAATACATATATGGTGGCCCGGTGAGCTCTCGTGCTGCCGGCCGCCTATAGTGGCCTGGTGAGCTGTCAAGATGCCGGCCACCTATAATGGCCTGGTGAGCTGTCGAGATGCCGGCCACCTATGGTGGCCTGGTGAGCTTTCGTGCTGCCGGTCACCTATTGTGGCCTGGTGAGCTGTCAAGATGCCGGCCACCTATAGTGGCCTGGTGAGCTGTCGAGATGCCGGCCACCTATAGTGGCCTGGTGAGCTGTCGAGGTGCCGGCCACCTATAGTGGCCTGGTGAGCTGTCAAGATGCCGGCCACCTATAGTGGCCCGGTGAGCTGTCGAGATGCCGGCCACCTATTGTGGCCTGGTGAGCTGTCGTGCTGCCGGCCACCTATAGTGGCCTGGTGAGCTCTCGAGCTGCCGGCCACCTATAGTGGCCTGGTGAGCTGTCGGGCTGCTGGCGACCTATAGTGGCCTGGTGAGCTGTCAAGATGCCGGCCACCTATTGTGGCCTGGTGAGCTGTCGTGCTGCCGGCCGCCTATAGTGGCCTGGTGAGCTGTCAAGATGCCGGCCACCTATAATGGCCTGGTGAGCTGTCGAGATGGCGGCCACCTATAGTGGCCTGGTGAGCTGTCGAGATGCCGGCCACCTATAGTGGCCTGGTGAGCTGTCGAGATGCCGGCCACCTATAGTGGCCTGGTGAGCTGTCGAGGTGCCGGCCACATAGAGTGACCAGGTGAGCTGTCAAGCTGCCGGGAATACATATATGGTGGCCCGGTGAGCTCTCGTGCTGCCGGCCACCTATAGTGGCCTGGTGAGCTGTCAAGATGCCGGCCACCTATAATGGCCTGGTGAGCTGTCGAGATGCCGGCCACCTATAGTGGCCTGGTGAGCTGTCGAGATGCCAGCCACCTATAGTAGCCTGGTGAGCTGTCGAGATGCCGGCCACCTATTGTGGCCTGGTGAGCTCTCGAGCTGCCGGCCACCTATAGTGGCCTGGTGAGCTGTCAAGCTGCCGGCCACCTATAGTGGCCTGGTGAGCTGTCGAGATGCCGGCCACCTATAGTGGCCTGGTGAGCTTTCGAGATGCCGGCCACCTATTGTGGCCTGGTGAGCTGTCGTGCTGCCGGCCACCTATAGTTGCCTGGTGAGCTGTCGAGATGCCGGCCACCTATAGTAGCCATTTGAGCCGTCGAGATGCCGGCCACCTATAGTGGCCTGGTGAGCTATCGTGCTGCCAGCCATCTATAGTGGCCTGGTGAGCTGTCGAGATGCCGGCCACCTATAGTAGCCTGGTGAGCCGTCGAGATGCCGGCCACCTATAGTGGCCTGGTGAGCTGTCGGGCTACCGGCCATCTTTAGTAGTCTGGTGAGCTCTTGATCTGTCGGCCACCTATAGTGTGCTGGTGAGCGCCGTGCTGCCGGCCACCTATAGTGGCCTGGTGAGCTTTCGTGCTGCCGGCCACCTATAGCGGCCTGGTGAGCGGTGAGCTGTCGAGATGCTGGCCACCTACAGTGGCCTGGTGAGCTGTCAAGATGCCGGCCACCTATAGTGGGCTGGTGAGCTGTCGAGATGCCGGCCACCTATAGTGGCCTGGTGAGCTGTCGTGCTGCCGGCCACTTATAATGGCCTGGTGAGCTGTCGAGATGCCGGCAACCTATACTAGCCTCGTGAACCGTCGAGATGCCAGCCACCTATAGTGGCCTGGTGAGCTGTAGAAATGCCGGCCACCTATAGTGGCCTGGTGAGTGGCCGTGCTGCGGCCCACCTATAGTGGCTTGGTGAACTGTCGTGCTGCCAGTCACCTATTGTGGCCTGGTGAGCTGTCAAGATGCCGGCCACCTATAGTGGCCTGGTGAGCTGTCGAGATGCCGGCCACCTATAGTGGCCTGGTGAGCTGTCGAGATGCCGGCCACCTATAGTGACCTGGTGAGCTGTAGAAATGCCGGCCACCTATAGTGGCCTGGTGAGTGGCCGTGCTGCGGCCCACCTATAGTGGCTTGGTGAGCTGTCGTGCTGCCGGTCACCTATTGTGGCCTGGTGAGCTGTCGTGCTGCCGGCCACCTATAGTAGCCTGGTGAGCTGTCGTGCTGCCGGTCACCTATTGTGGCCTGGTGAGCTGTCAAGATGTCGGCCACCTATAGTGGCCTGGTGAGCTGTCGAGATGCCGGCCACCTATAGGGGCCTGGTGAGCTGTCGAGATGCCGGCCACCTATAGTGACCTGGTGAGCTGTAGAAATACCGGCCACCTATAGTGGCCTGGTGAGCTGTCGAGATGCCGGCCACCTATTGTGGCCTGGTAAGCTGTACAGATGCCGGCCACCTATAGTGGCCTGGTGAGCTGTCGAGATGCCGGCCACCTATTGTGGCCTGATGGGCTCTCGAGCTGAAGGCCACCTAATGTGGCCTGGTGAGCTCTCGAGCTGCCGGATACCTATTGTGTCCTAGTGAGCTGTCGAGATGCCGGTCACCTATTGTGGCCTGGTGAGCTGTCGTGCTGCCGGCCACCTATTGTGGCCTGGTGAGCTCTTGATCTGTCGGCCACCTATAGTGTGCTGGTGAGCGCCGTGCTGCCGGCCACCTATAGTGGTCGGGTGAGCTTTCGTGCTGCCGGCCACCTATAGCGGCCTGGTGAGCTGTCAAGATGCCGGCCACCTATAGTGGCCTGGTGAGCTGTCGAGATGCCGGCCACCTATAGTGGCCTGTTGAGCTGTCGAGATGCCGGCCACCTATTGTGGCCTGGTGAGCTGTACAGATGCCGGCCACCTATAGTGGCCTGGTGAGCTGTCGAGATGCCGGCCACCTATAGTGGCCTGGTGAGCTGTCGAGATGCCGGCCAACTATAGTGGCCTGGTGAGCTGTAGAGTTGCCGGCCACCCATAGTGGCCTGGTGAGCTGTCAAGACGCCGGCCACCTATAGTGGCCTGGTGAGCTGTCGAGATGCCGGCCACCTATAGTGGCCTGGTGAGCTGTCGAGATGCCGGCCACCTATAGTGACCTGGTGAGCTGAAGAAATGCCGGCCACCTATAGTGGCCTGGTGAGCTGTCGAGATGCCGGCCACCTATTGTGGCCTGGTGAGCTGTACAGATGCCGGCCACCTATAGTGGCCTGCTGAGCTGTCGAGATGCCGGCCACCTATTGTGGCCTGATGAGCTCTCGACCTGAAGGCCACCTAATGTGGCCTGGTGAGCTCTCGAGCTGCCGGCCACCTATTGTGTCCTAGTGAGCCGCCGAGATGCCGGTCACCTATTGTGGCCTGGTGAGCTGTCGTGCTGCCGGCCACCTATAGTAGCCTGGTGAGCTGTCGTGCTGCCGGTCACCTATTGTGGCCTGGTGAGCTGTCAAGATGCCAGCCACCTATAGTGGCCTGGTGAGCTGTCGAGATGCCGACCACCTATAGTGGCCTGGTGAGCTGTCGAGATGCCGGCCACCTATAGTGACCTGGTGAGCTGTAGAAATGCCGGCCACCTATAGTGGCCTGGTGAGCTGTCGAGATGCCGGCCACCTATGTATTGTGGCCTGGTGAGCTGTACAGATGCCGGCCACCTATAGTGGCCTGGTGAGCTGTCGGGCTGCCGGCCACCTATAGTAGCCTGGTGAGCTGTCGTGCTGCCGGTCACCTATTGTGGCCTGGTGAGCTGTCAAGAT
Source organism: Eumerus sabulonum (assembly GCA_951905685.1). Classification (NCBI taxonomy): domain Eukaryota; kingdom Metazoa; phylum Arthropoda; class Insecta; order Diptera; family Syrphidae; genus Eumerus; species Eumerus sabulonum. The sequence goes on along the minus strand of OX645060.1, from coordinate 134,012,273 downwards.
GCCAGCCACCTATAGTGGCCTGGTGAGCTGTCGAGATGCCGACCACCTATAGTGGCCTGGTGAGCTGTCGAGATGCCGGCCACCTATAGTGACCTGGTGAGCTGTCGAGATGCCGGCCACCTATAGTGGTCGGGTGAGCTTTCGTGCTGCCGGCCACCTATAGCGGCCTGGTGAGCTGTCAAGATGCCGGCCACCTATAGTGGCCTGGTGAGCTGTCGAGATGCCGGCCACCTATAGTGGTCGGGTGAGCTTTCGTGCTGCCGGCCACCTATAGCGGCCTGGTGAGCTGTCAAGATGCCGGCCACCTATAGTGGCCTGGTGAGCTGTCGAGATGCCGGCCACCTATAGTAACCAGGTGAGCCGTCGAGATGCCGGCCACCTATAGTGGCCTGGTGAGCTGTCGGGCTGCCGGCCACCTATAGTAGCCTGGTGAGCTGTCGTGCTGCCGGTCACCTATTGTGGCCTGGTGAGCTGTCAAGATGCCAGCCACCTATAGTGGCCTGGTGAGCTGTCGAGATGCCGACCACCTATAGTGGCCTGGTGAGCTGTCGAGATGCCGGCCACCTATAGTGACCTGGTGAGCTGTAGAAATGCCGGCCACCTATAGTGGCCTGGTGAGCTGTCGAGATGCCGGCCACCTATGTATTGTGGCCTGGTGAGCTGTACAGATGCCGGCCACCTATAGTGGCCTGGTGAGCTGTCGAGATGCCGGCCACCTATAGTGGGCTGGTGAGCTGTCGAGATGCCGGCCACCTATAGTGACCTGGTGAGCTGTAGAAATGCCGGCCACCTATAGTGGCCGGGTGAGTGGCCCTACTGCCGGCCACCTTTAGTGGCTTGGTGAGCTGTCGAGATGCCGGCCACCTATAGTGACCTGGTGAGCTGTCAAGATGCCGGCCACCTATAGTGGCCTGGTGAGCTGTCGAGATGCCGGCCACCTATAGTGGCCTGGTGAGCTTTCGAGATGCCGACCACCTATTGTGGCCTGGTGAGCTGTCGTGCTGCCGGCCACCTATTGTGGCCTGGTGAGCTCTTGATCTGTCGGCCACCTATAGTGTGCTGGTGAGCGCCGTGCTGCCGGCCACCTATAGTGGCCTGGTGAGCTTTCGTGCTGCCGGCCACCTATAGCGGCCTGGTGAGCGATGAGCTGTCGAGATGCTGGCCACCTACAGTGGCCTGGTGAGCTGTCAAGATGCCGGCCACCTATTGTGGCCTGGTGAGCTGTCGTGCTGCCGGCCACCTATTGTGGCCTGGTGAGCTCTTGATCTGTCGGCCACCTATAGTGTGCTGGTGAGCGCCGTGCTGCCGGCCACCTATAGTGGCCTGGTGAGCTTTCGTGCTGCCGGCCATCTATAGCGGCCTGGTGAGCGGTGAGCTGTCGAGATGCTGGCCACCTACAGTGGCCTGGTGAGCTGTCAAGATGCCGGCCATCTATAGTGGGCTGGTGAGCTGTCGAGATGCCGGCCACCTATAGTGACCTGGTGAGCTGTAGAAATGCCGGCCACCTATAGTGGCCGGGTGAGTGGCCGTGCTGCCGGCCACCTCTAGTGGCTTGGTGAGCTGTCGAGATGCCGGCCACCTATAGTGATCTGGTGAGCTGTCAAGGTGCCGGCCACCTATAGTGGCCTGGTGAGCTGTCGTGCTGCCGGCCACCTATTGTGGCCTGGTGAGCTCTTGATCTGTCGGCCACCTATAGTGTGCTGGTGAGCGCCGTGCTGCCGGCCACCTATTGTGGCCTGGTGTGCTTTCGTGCTGCCGGCCACCTATAGCGGCCTGGTGAGCGGTGAGCTGTCGTGCTGCCGAGCACCTATAGTGGCTTGGTGAGCTGTCGAGATGCCGGCCACCTAAAGTGATCTGGTGAGCTGTCAAGGTGCCGGCCACCTATAGTGGCCTGGTGAGCTGTCGTGCTGCCGGCCACCTATTGTGGCCTGGTGAGCTCTTGATCTGTCGGCCACCTATAGTGTGCTGGTGAGCGCCTTGCTGCCGGCCACCTATAGTGGCCCGGTGAGCTTTCGTGCTGCCGGCCATCTATAGCGGCCTGGTGAGCGGTGAGCTGTCGAGATGCTGGCCACCTACAGTGGCCTGGTGAGCTGTCAAGATGCCGGCCACCTATAGTGGGCTGGTGAGCTGTCGAGGTGCCGGCCACCTATAGTGACCTGGTGAGCTGTAGAAATGCCGGCCACCTATACTGGCCGGGTGAGTGGCCGTGCTGCCGGCCACCTATAGTGGCTTGGTGAGCTGTCGAGATGCCGGCCACCTATAGTGATCTGGTGAGCTGTCAAGGTGCCGGCCACCTATAGTGGCCTGGTTAGCTGTCGTGCTGCCGGCCACCTATTGTGGCCTGGTGAGCTCTTGATCTGTCGGCCACCTATAGTGTGCTGGTGAGCGCCGTGCTGCCGGCCACCTATAGTGGCCTGGTGAGCTGTCGGGCTGCTGGCGACCTATAGTGGCCTGGTGAGCTGTCAAGATGCCGGCCACCTATTGTGGCCTGGTGAGCTGTCGTGCTGCCGGCCACCTATTGTGGCCTGGTGAGCTCTTGATCTGTCGGCCACCTATAGTGTGCTGGTGAGCGCCGTGCTGCCGGCCACCTATAGTGGCCTGGAGAGCTTTCGTGCTGCCGGCCACCTATAGCGGCCTGGTGAGCGGTGAGCTGTCGTGCTGCCGGCCACTTATTGTGTCCTAGTGAGCCGTCGAAATGCCGTTCACCTATTGTGGCCTGGTGAGCTGTCGTGCTGCCGGCCACTTATTGTGTCCTAGTGAGCCGTCGAAATGCCGGTCACCTATAGTCGCCTGGTGGGCTTTCGTGCTGCCGGCCACCTATAGCGGCCTTTTGAGCTCTCCTGCTGCCGGCCACCTATAGTGTGCTGGTGAGCTCTCGAGCTGCCAGCCACCTGTAGTGGCCTGGTGAGTTGTCGAGATGCCGGGCACCTATAGTGGCCTGGTGAGCTGTCGTGCTGCCGGCCACTTATTGTGGCCTAGTGAGCTGTCGTGCTCCCGGCCACCTATAGTAGCCAGGTGAGCCGTCGAGGTGCCGGCCACCTGTAGTGGCCTGGTGAGCTGTCGTGCTGCCGGCCACCTATAGTGGCCTGGTGAGCTGTCGTGCTGCCGGTCACCTATTGTGGCCTGGTGAGCTGTCAAGATGCCGGCCACCTATAGTGGCCTGGTGAGCTGTCGAGATGGCGGCCACCTATAGTGGCCTGGTGAGCTGTCGAGATGCCGGCCACCTATAGTGTGCTGGTGAGCGCCTTGCTGCCGGCCACCTATAGTGGCCTGGTGAGCTTTCGTGCTGCCGGCCATCTATAGCGGCCTGGTGAGCGGTGTGCTGTCGAGATGCTGGCCACCTACAGTGGCCTGGTGAGCTGTCAAGATGCCGGCCACCTATAGTGGCCTGGTGAGCTGTCGAGATGCCGTTCACCTATTGTGGCCTGGTGAGCTGTCGTGCTGCCGGCCACTTATTGTGTCCTAGTGAGCCGTCGAAATGCCGGTCACCTATAGTCGCCTGGTGGGCTTTCGTGCTGCCGGCCACCTATAGCGGCCTTTTGAGCTCTCCTGCTGCCGGCCACCTATAGTGTGCTGGTGAGCTCTCGAGCTGCCAGCCACCTGTAGTGGCCTGGTGAGTTGTCGAGATGCCGGGCACCTATAGTGGCCTGGTGAGCTGTCGTGCTGCCGGCCACTTATTGTGGCCTAGTGAGCTGTCGTGCTCCCGGCCACCTATAGTAGCCAGGTGAGCCGTCGAGGTGCCGGCCACCTGTAGTGGCCTGGTGAGCTGTCGTGCTGCCGGCCACCTATAGTGGCCTGGTGAGCTGTCGTGCTGCCGGTCACCTATTGTGGCCTGGTGAGCTGTCAAGATGCCGGCCACCTATAGTGGCCTGGTGAGCTGTCGAGATGGCGGCCACCTATAGTGGCCTGGTGAGCTGTCGAGATGCCGGCCACCTATAGTGTGCTGGTGAGCGCCTTGCTGCCGGCCACCTATAGTGGCCTGGTGAGCTTTCGTGCTGCCGGCCATCTATAGCGGCCTGGTGAGCGGTGTGCTGTCGAGATGCTGGCCACCTACAGTGGCCTGGTGAGCTGTCAAGATGCCGGCCACCTATAGTGGGCTGGTGAGCGCCGTGCTGCCGGCCACCTATAGTGGCCTGGTGAGCTGTCGGGCTGCCGGCGACCTATAGTGGCCTGGTGAGCTGTCAAGATGCCGGCCACCTATTGTGGCCTGGTGAGCTGTCGTGCTGCCGGCCACCTATAGTGGCTTGGTGAGCTGTCGAGATGCCGGCCACCTATAGTGATCTGGTGAGCTGTCAAGGTGCCGGCCACCTATAGTGGCCTGGTTAGCTGTCGTGCTGCCGGCCACCTATTGTGGCCTGGTGAGCTCTTGATCTGTCGGCCACCTATAGTGTGCTGGGGAGCGCCGTGCTGCCGGCCACCTATAGTGGCCTGGTGAGCTGTCGGGCTGCCGGCGACCTATAGTGGCCTGGTGAGCTGTCAAGATGCCGGCCACCTATTGTGGCCTGGTGAGCTGTCGTGCTGCCGGCCACCTATTGTGGCCTGGTGAGCTCTTGATCTGTCGGCCACCTATAGTGTGCTGGTGAGCGCCGTGCTGCCGGCCACCTACAGTGGCCTGGTGAGCTGTCGTGCTGCCGGCCACCTATAGCGGCCTGGTGAGCGGTGAGCTGTCGTGCTGCCGGCCACCTATTGTGTCCTAGTGAGCCGTCGAAATGCCGGTCACCTATTGAGGCCTGGTGAGCTGTCGTGCTGCCGGCCACCTATTGTGGCCTGGTGAGCTCTTGATCTGTCGGCCACCTATAGTGTGCTGGTGAGCGCCGTGCTGCCGGCCACCTATAGTGGCCTGGTGGGCTTTCGTGCTGCCGGCCACCTATAGCGGCCTGGTGAGCGGTGAGCTGTCGAGATGCTGGCCACCTACAGTGGCCTGGTGAGCTATCAAGATGCCGGCCGCCTATAGTGGGCTGGTGAGCTCTCGATATGCCGGCCAGCAATAGTGACCTGGTGAGCTGTAGAAATGACGGCCACCTATAGTGGCCGGGTGAGTGGCCGTGCTGCCGGCCACCTACAGTGGCTTGGTGAGCTGTCGAGATGCCGGCCACCTATAGTGACCTGGTGAGCTGTCAAGATGCCGGCCACCTACAGTGGCCTGGTGAGGTGTCGAGATGCCGGCCACCTATAGTGGCCTGGTGAGCTTTCGAGATGCCGGCCACCTATTGTGGCCTGGTGAGCTGTCGTGCTGCCGGCCACCTATTGTGGCCTGGTGAGCTCTTGATCTGTCGGCCACCTATAGTGTGCTGGTGAGCGCTGTGCTGCCGGCCACCTATAGTGGCCTGGTGGGCTTTCGTGCTGCCGGCCACCTATAGCGGCCTGGTGAGCTCTCCTGCTGCCGGCCACCTGTGCTGGTGAGCTCTCGAGCTGCCAGCCACCTGTAGTGGCCTGGTGAGTTGTCGAGATGCCGGGCACCTATAGTGGCCTGGTGAGCTGTCGTGCTGCCGGCCACTTATTGTGGCCTAGTGAGCTGTCGTGCTCCCGGCCACCTATAGTAGCCTGGTGAGCTGTCGAGATGCCGGCCACCTATAGTGGCCTGGTGAGCTGTCGAGATGCTGGCCACCTATAGTAGCCTCGTGAGCCGTCGAAATGCCAGCCACCTATAGTGGCCTGGTGAGCTGTAGAAATGCCGGCCACCTATAGTGGGCTGGTGAGTGGCCGTGCTGCCGGCCATCTATAGTGGCTTGGTGATCTGTCGAGATGCCGACAACCTATAGTGGCCTGGTGAGCTGTCAACCACCTAATGTGGCCTGGTGAGCTCTCGAGCTGCCGGCCACCTATTATGTCCTAGTGAGCCAACGAGATGCCGGTCACCTATTGTGGCCTGGTGAGCTGTCGTGCTGCCGACCACCTATAGTAACCAGGTGAGCCGTCGAGATGCCGGTCACCTATTGTGGCCTGGTGAGCTGTCGTGCTGCCGACCACCTATAGTAACCAGGTGAGCCGTCGAGATGCCGGCCACCTATAGTAGCCTGGTGAGCTGTCGAGATGCCGGCCACCTATAGTGGCCTGGTGAGCTGTCGTGCTGCCGGCCACCTATAGTGGCCTGGTGAGCTGTCGTGCTGCTGGTCACCTATTGTGGTCAGGTGAGCTGTCAAGATGCCGGCCACCTATAGTGGCCTGGTGAGCTGTCGAGATGCCGGCCAGCTATAGTGGCCTGGTGAGCTGTCGAGATGCCGGCCACCTATAGTGGCCTGGTGAGCTGTCGAGATGCCGGCCACCTATTGTGGCCTGGTGAGCTGTCGTGCTGCCGGCCACCTATAGTGGCCTGGTGAGCTGTCGAGGTGCCGGCCACATAGAGTGACCAGGTGAGCTGTCAAGCTGCCGGGAATACATATATGGTGGCCCGGTGAGCTCTCGTGCTGCCGGCCGCCTATAGTGGCCTGGTGAGCTATCAAGATGCCGGCCACCTATAATGGCCTGGTGAGCTGTCGAGATGCCGGCCACCTATAGTGGCCTGGTGAGCTGTCAAGATGCCGGCCACCTATAGTGGCCTGGTGAGCTGTCGAGATGCCGGCCACCTATAGTGGCCTGGTGAGCTTTCGAGATGCCGGCCACCTATTGAGGCCTGGTGAGCTGTCGTGCTGCCGGCCACCTATTGTGGCCTGGTGAGCTGTAGAAATGCCGGCCACCTATGGTGGCCTGGTGAGCTGTCGAGATGCCGGCCACCTATAGTGGCTCGGTGAGCTGTCGAGATGCCGGCCACCTATAGTAGCCTGGTGAGCTGTCGAGATGCCGGCCACCTATAGTGGCCTGGTGAGCTATCGAGATGCCGGCCACCTATAGTAGCCTCGTGAGCCGTCGAAATGCCAGCCACCTATAGTGGCCTGGTGAGCTGTAGAAATGCCGGCCACCTATAGTGGGCTGGTGAGTGGCCGTGCTGCCGCCCATCTATAGTGGCTTGGTGATCTGTCGAGATGCCGACAACCTAGAGTGACCTGGTGAGCTGTCAACCACCTAATGTGGCCTGGTGAGCTCTCGAGCTGCCGGCCACCTATTGTGTCCTAGTGAGCCAACGAGATGCCGGTCACCTATTGTGGCCTGGTGAGCTGTCGTGCTGCCGACCACCTATAGTAACCAGGTGAGCCGTCGAGATGCCGGTCACCTATTGTGGCCTGGTGAGCTGTCGTGCTGCCGACCACCTATAGTAACCAGGTGAGCCGTCGAGATGCCGGCCACCTATAGTAGCCTGGTGAGCTGTCGAGATGCCGGCCACCTATAGTGGCCTGGTGAGCTGTCGTGCTGCTGGTCACCTATTGTGGCCTGGTGAGCTGTCAAGATGCCGGCCACCTATAGTGGCCTGGTGAGCTGTCGAGATGCCGGCCAGCTATAGTGGCCTGGTGAGCTGTCGAGATGCCGGCCACCTATTGTGGCCTGATGAGCTCTCCAGCTGAAGGCCACCTAATGTGGCCTGGTGAGCTCTCGAGCTGCCGGCCACCTATTGTGTCCTAGTGAGCCGTCGAGATGCCGGTCACCTATTGTGGCCTGGTGAGCTGTCGTGCTGCCGGCCACCTATAGTGGCCTGGTGAGCTGTCGAGGTGCCGGCCACATAGAGTGACCAGGTGAGCTGTCAAGCTGCCGGGAATACATATATGGTGGCCCGGTGAGCTCTCGTGCTGCCGGCCGCCTATAGTGGCCTGGTGAGCTATCAAGATGCCGGCCACCTATAATGGCCTGGTGAGCTGTCGAGATGCCGGCCACCTATAGTGGCCTGGTGAGCTGTCAAGATGCCGGCCACCTATAGTGGCCTGGTGAGCTTTCGTGCTGCCGGCCACCTATATCGGCCTGGTGAGCTCTTCTGCTGCCGGCCACCTATAGTGTGCTGGTGAGCTCTCGAGCTGCCAGCCACCTATAGTGACCTGGTGAGCTGTCGAGGTGCCGGCCGCCTATAGTGGCCTGGTGAGCTGTCGAGATGCCGGCCACCTATAGTAGCCTGGTGAGCCGTCGAGATGCCGGCCACCTATAGTAGCCTGGTGAGCCATCGAGATGCCGGTCGCCTATTGTGGCTTGGTCAGCCGTCGTGCTACCGGCCACCTATTGTGGCCTGGTGAGCTCTCGTGCTGCCGGCCACCTATAGTGGCCTGTTGAGCTGTCGAGATGCCGGCCACCTATAGTGGCCTGGTGAGCTTTCGTGCTGCCGGCCATCTATAGCGGCCTGGTGAGCGGTGAGCTGTCGAGATGCTGGCCACCTACAGTGTCCTGGTGAGCTGTCAAGATGCCGGCCACCTATAGTGGGCTGGTGAGCTGTCGAGGTGCCGGCCACCTATAGGGACCTGGTGAGCTGTAGAAATGCCGGCCACCTATAGTGGCCGGGTGAGTGGCCGTGCTGCCGGCCACCTATAGTGGCTTGGTGAGCTGTCGAGATGCCGGCCACCTATAGTGATCTGGTGAGCTGTCAAGGTGCCGGCCACCTAGAGTGGCCTGGTTAGCTGTCGTGCTGCCGGCCACCTATTGTGGCCTGGTGAGCTCTTGATCTGTCGGCCACCTATAGTGTGCTGGTGAGCGCCGTGCTGCCGGCCACCTATTGTGTCCTAGTGAGCCGTCGAGATGCAGGTCACCTATTGTGGCCTGGTGAGCTGTCGTGCTGCCGGCCACCTATTGTGGCCTGGTGAGCTCTTGATCTGTCGGCCACCTATAGTGTGCTGGTGAGCGCCGTGCTGCCGGCCACCTATAGTGGCCTGGTGTGCTTTCGTGCTGCCCGCCACCTATAGCGGCCTGGTGAGCGGTGAGCTGTCGTGCTGCCGGCCACTTATTGTGTCCTAGTGAGCCGTCGAGATGCCGGTCACCTATTGTGGCCTGGTGAGCTGTCGTGCTGCCGGCCACCTATTGTGGCCTGGTGAGCTCTTGATCTGTCGGCCACCTATAGTGTGCTGGTGAGCGCCGTGCTGCCGGCCACCTATAGTGGCCTGGTGAGCTTTCGTGCTGCCGGCCACCTATAGCGGCCTGGTGAGCGGTGAGCTGTCGAGATGCTGGCTACCTACAGTGGCCTGGTGAGCTGTCAAGATGCCGGCCACCTATAGTGGGCTGGTGAGCTGTCGAGATGCCGGCCACCTATAGTGACCTGGTGAGCTGTAGAAATGCCGGCCACCTATAGTGGCCGGGTGAGTGGCCGTGCTGCCGGCCACCTACAGTGGCTTGGTGAGCTGTCGAGATGCCGGCCACCTATAGTGACCTGGTGAGCTGTCAAGATGCCGGCCACCTATAGTGGCCTGGTGAGCTGTCGAGATGCCGGCCACCTATAGTGGCCTGGTGAGCTTTCGAGATGCCGGCCACCTATTGTGGCCGGGTGAGCTGTCGTGCTGCCGGCCACCTATTGTGGCCTGGTGAGCTCTTGATCTGTCGGCCACCTATAGTGTGCTGGTGAGCGCCGTGCTGCCGGCCACCTATAGTGGCCTGGTGAGCTTTCGTGCTGCCGGCCACCTATAGCGGCCTGGTGAGCTCTCCTGCTGCCGGCCACCTATAGTGTGCTGGTGAGCTCTCGAGCTGCCAGCCACCTGTAGTGGCCTGGTGAGTTGTCGAGATGCCGGCCACCTATAGTGGCCTGGTGAGCTGTCGTGCTGCCGGCCACTTATTGTGGCCTAGTGAGCTGTCGTGCCCCCGGCCACCTATAGTAGCCTGGTGAGCTGTCGGGATGCCGGCCACCTATAGTGGCCTGGTGAGCTGTCGTGCTGCCGGCCACCTATAGTAGCCTGGTGAGCTGTCGTGCTGCCGGTCACCTATTGTGGCCTGGTGAGCTGTCAGGATGCCGGCCACCTATAGTGGCCTGGTGAGCTGTCGAGATGCCGGCCACCTATAGTGGCCTGGTGAGCTGTCGAGATGCCGGCCACCTATAGTGACCTGGTGAGCTGTAGAAATGCCGGCCACCTATAGTGGCCTGGTGAGCTGTCGAGATGCCGGCCACCTATTGTGGCCTGGTGAGCTGTACAGATGCCGGCCACCTATAGTGGCCTGGTGAGCTGTCGAGATGCCGGCCACCTATTGTGGCCTGATGAGCTCTCGAGCTGAAGGCCACCTAATGTGGCCTGGTGAGCTCTCGAGCTGCCGGCCACCTATTGTGTCCTAGTGAGCCGTCGAGATGCCGGTCACCTATTGTGGCCTGGTGAGCTGTCGTGCTGCCGGCCACCTATAGTGACCAGGTGAGCTGTCAAGCTGCCGGGAATACATATATGGTGGCCCGGTGAGCTCTCGTGCTGCCGGCCGCCTATAGTGGCCTGGTGAGCTGTCAAGATGCCGGCCACCTATAATGGCCTGGTGAGCTGTCGAGATGCCGGCCACCTATAGTGGCCTGGTGAGCTTTCGTGCTGCCGGTCACCTATTGTGGCCTGGTGAGCTGTCATGATGCCGGCCACATAGAGTGACCAGGTGAGCTGTCAAGCTGCCGGGAATACATATATGGTGGCCCGGTGAGCTCTCGTGCTGCCGGCCACCTATAGTGGCCTGGTGAGCTGTCAAGATGCCGGCCACCTATAGTAGCCTGGTGAGCTGTCGAGATGCCGGCCACCTATTGTGGCCTGGTAAGCTGTACAGATGCCGGCCACCTATAGTGGCCTGGTGAGCTGTCGAGATGCCGGCCACCTATTGTGGCCTGATGGGCTCTCGAGCTGAAGGCCACCTAATGTGGCCTGGTGAGCTCTCGAGCTGCCGGATACCTATTGTGTCCTAGTGAGCTGTCGAGATGCCGGTCACCTATTGTGGCCTGGTGAGCTGTCGTGCTGCCGGCCACCTATAGCGGCCTGGTGAGCGGTGAGCTGTCGAGATGCTGGCCACCTACAGTGGCCTGGTGAGCTGTCAAGATGCCGGCCACCTATAGTGGGCTGGTGAGCTGTCGAGATGCCGGCCACCTATAGTGGCCTGGTGAACTGT